>CM023860.1:20861569-22087847 GCA_013389735.1 Phaseolus lunatus
GCCGACGTCAATCCTGACTGGTTTGGCTTCAAAGGACAAGTCATCTCTGATCTGCACGTCGTCTACATCCAGCACATGACTGGGGTCTGCCATGTACTCTCCTCAGCTGTGACACGTGAAAGACATTTGTTCAGATTCGCCAGATGGGGAGGTAGGGCGATCTCATACGCCACTGGGCCAATCCTTCTTAAGATCTGATATGGTCCCACGAACTTAGGGGCAACTTCTTTGACCTGATCGCGCCGCCCTACACCCTTGTTTGGTGTCACTTTCATGAACACGTGATCTCCAGCAGCAAACTCCAAAGGCTTTCCTCTCCTCTGATCTGCATAGGACTTCTGCCTACTCTGAGAGGCTTTCATTCTGCTTTGTATCTGCTTCACCTTCTCGGTCGTCTTCTGAATCAACTCTGCCCAACCAAGACTGCTCTCCCTTCCTGGTACCCAACATAAGGGAGTTCTGCATTTCCTCCATAAGGGCTTCATATGGTGCCATCCCAATGCTGGCGTGGTAGCTATTGTTATGGTAAATCACTAACTCCACTATGGCAACACCTCCTCCCAACCTCCCAATTGATCCAAAACGCATGCCCTCAGCAGATCTTCCAAGATTGGATCGTCCTCTCTAACTGACCATCTGTTGGGGATGATATGCAGAGCTCATCCTCAACTTGGTTCCCAAACACTCTTGCAGGTCTGCCAAAACCGTGAAGTGAACCTGGGATCTCTATCTGAAATGATGCTGGAAGGCACTCCATGCAACCTCACAATCTCCTTGATGTACAGCTGTGCCAACTTGGCCATGGGCATCTTCATATATACTGGGAGGAAGTGGGCACTCTTCGTCAGCCTATCAATGATGACCCAGATTGCATCATGACCCTTTACCGATCTGGGTAATGGGTGACAAATCCATCCATGGCAATGCTGTCCCACTTCCACTCGGGATATCCAGTTGCTGCAACAGCCCGCCAGGTCTTTGATGCTTACCTTCGCTTTTTGACACGTTAAGCAGGTGCCACGTACTGGGCGATGTCCCTCTTCATGCCCGACCACCAAAATGACTCCTTCAAGTCATGGTACATCTTGTTCATGCCTGGATGAAGGTTAAGGCGACTCTTATGACCTTCCTCTAGGATCATCTTCTTCAACTCATCATTTGCAGGTATTAAATTCTGCCATCAAACCTCAAGATCCCATCATCGCCCATCTCAAAGCCTCTCGCCTGATCTGTCCCTAGTGACTCCACAGTGCGCTTCAGGCTAGGGTCCTCCAATGTTTATCCTTTCACATCCCAAGGAAGTCATTAGTTATAGTCAGCTTACTACAACTAATGTGATTCACGTGAAATCCACTCCAAGGTTTAAGTCTCTGACTGCTCGATCAGTTTCTCTGCTCTTCCATCATCATGGTGCGACTTGTATAGACTTCCTACTCAAGGCATCTGCCACTACATTGGCCTTCCCTGGGTGATACATGAGTTGAAAGTCGTAGTCCTTTAGGAATTCCATCCACCTTCTTTGTCTCATGTTTAGTTCCTTTCCTTCTGATCGAACAGGTACTTCAAGCTCTTGTGGTCACTGAATACCTGGAACCGAGCTCCATAAGATAATGCCTCCAGATCTTCAAGGCAAACACTACTACCTCTGCCAACTCCAAATCATGAGTAGGGTAGTTTCTCTCATGCACCTTGAGTTGCCTTGAAGCATATGCAAACACACTCTCTTCTCTGCATCAAGACGCATCCCAAGCCTTGATGTGAGGCATCACAGAAGACATCAAAGGTCTTCCTACTTCTGGAATCACCAGCACTGGAGCACTGGTCAACCTCTCCTTTAGTTCCCTGAAGCTCTGCTCACATCGGTCGGTCCAAGCAAAGGGTTGGTCCTTGCGGGTCAGTTGTGTTAAAGGAGCCACTACTTTGGAAAAATCCTCAATAACCCTCCGATAGTAGCCCGCCAACCCCACAAAGCTCCTTATCTCAGTCACTGTCTTAGGACGTTCCCATTGCAGCACTGCAGCCTCTAACCTTGGCTGGATCTACCGAGATCCCCTGGGCAGATATCACGTGTCCTAAGAAGTTGACTTCCCTCAGCCAGAACTCACACTTGGAGAACTTGGCATAGAGCTGCTTCTCTCTCAGTATTTCCAATACTGTCCTCAGGTGTTCCTCATGCTCTTCCTCGGTCCTTGAATAAATGAGGATGTCATCTATGAAGACCACCACAAACTTATCCAAGAAAGGGCGAAAGATCCTATTCATGTAGTCCATGAATAGAGCTGGAGCATTGGTGACTCCAAATGGCATCACTACATACTCGTAGTGCCCATATCGAGACCTAAAAGCTGTCTTCTGAACATCTTCAGCTTTTACCAAGATTTGGTGATACCCCGATCTCAGGTCAATCTTGGAGAACACCGAGGCCCCATGAATTTGGTCCATCAAATCATCAATCCGAGGTAGGGGGTACTTGTTCTTGATGGTCAATTTGTTCAATTGCCTGTAGTCTATACACAGCCGAGACCCTCCATCCTTCTTCTTGACTAGGAGCACTGGAGCTCCCCATGGAGATACGCTGGGTCTGATGAACTGCTTCTCCAGCAACTCTTCCACTTGCTTCTTTAACTCCACTAACTCGGCTGGTGCCATCCTGTAAGGTGCCATTGACACTGGTCCAGCTCCAGGTACCAAGTCAATAGAGAATTCCACTTCTCTCTTAGGGGGTAACCCAGGCACCTCTTCTGGGAATACATCTGTGAAATCTTTCACCACTTGTATCCTGTTTACGTCCCCTTTATTCTCCACTTCCAACCGGGCGAGCACTACGAAGCACCTCGCCTCTCCTTCCAGCTCTGATCGCCCTTGTTGGACTGACAACACATCCGGTTCTTGGGGGTCTGGAAACGCTACCTTCTGCCTACCACAGTCTATGAGAACGTGATTGGCAGCTAACCAATCCATTCCCAGGATGACATCCAGGTCCTGAAGAGGTAGGCAGATCAAGTTCACCTTGAATCTGCGTCCTTCTACAATCACTGGACATTCAGGGCACACTGTAGAGGTCGACACCTGTCCTGACGCAGGTGTAGAGACCAACAGCTCGAAAGGTAACTCCTTCACTAGGAGGCCCAACTCAGCTACACACAGGCTTGACACAAAGGAGTGTGTCGCTCCAGAATCAAACAAGGCCCTTACACCTCTACCAGCAATAAAACAAATACCTTGGATGAGGTTACCTGACTGAGCTGCCTCTGCTTCAGACATGGCGAACACCCTCCCTGTTGCCTGAGGTCTGCCGCCCTCGTTTCTCAACTGTTGGGAGCCACTGGGTTGGGTCGCCCCATTCCTGCTAGGGCACTCTCTAGCAACGTGCCCTGTCCTTTGGCAGACGAAACATTTCCTCTCTGGAGTCTTCTTGAAACAAGCATTGGAGGCGTGTGGTCCACCACAGTGAAGACACTTAGGTTTCCAAGGTTGTTGCTGTTGGAACTGGGGAGGTGCTGCTCCTGCCCGATGTGATGGAGGTCTCGCATAGGGTTTGCTTTGTGGGTGCTGTGCCTTAGCTCTCCCACTGGAAGGACCTCCTGGGTGTGACCTGATCACCCGAGACTCACCCTTTTCCAGGGTCTCCACCATCTTCGCCTTCTCCACTAAGGCGTGGAACTCCCTGATGCACATCGGGGCTATGGTCTTCTTCAGCCCATGCTTCAGCCCTTCCTCGAACTTCCTACACCTCTAGGCCTTGGAGGTCGCCTGGGTATAGAACCGGGCGAGGTACTCAAAACGGGCAGCATAGGCGTTTACTGACATGTCCCCCTGCTCCAACTTTAAGAACTCAGCTTCCCTTGCAAACTTGGCGCTGTCTGGGAAGTATTTCTCCAAGAACTTCACCCTGAAGCTCTCCCAATCCAGAACATCCTCTCGGGCCTCCATCATCTGCTGAGCTCCCATCCACCAGAACTCAGCTTCTCCTGATAGCAGATACGTGGCAAACAACAGCTTTTTCTCTTCAGGGCAGGAGGTCGCCCTAAAGATTTTCTCCACCTCCCTGACCCACTGATCTGCCTGGTCAGGGGTAGCATTCCCACTGAACTTAGGTGGGTTGTGCCTCATGAACTCGGCCAGTCCCATCTGTTCTTGGGGCTGACCGACGTGGGAGTTTGTCTCAGCAGATCGGGCAGTTTCCCAGTGCTGCATTGTGGCTTGATGGTTCTGAGCCATCGCCGCATTCTGCTGCTGAATGGCAGTCGCCATCATCTCGATGGCCTTGGCGATCTGACTCATCTCTGAGGAAGGTTGAGGTGGGGTAGCAGGTCTACGTGCCATCTTCTGAATCTATTGACTTCTATATTCCCTACAACTATAAGAATGAAATCGATAAGAATCAATTCATTCAAGGGGTAACAGCTAGACCTTACAAAGGTCAGCATCTCAAAGTCATCTAGAATTTGAGTTCATCAACAGAATCATAACACTTATAACTTCACACAAAACACCAGAACAGTTACTGGTGTGCAAACATCAGTCCAAACTACCACCTCAGTCAAATTCAAGAACACTCAAAAATCACACCAGAATTCAATGTAGGCTAAACATCAAACCTTTGGAATTAAGATTAAGAATTATCTTGATCCAGTTATGAGTGTGCACCCTCACCACTTTATCAAGACCTTCTTATTCTTAATACTAAGATTTTCAGTTAGGCACACGTTCACCCAAGCACACGCAAGAGTTCAAAACTAAAACGTTTGAAAACCTTCCACTATAGTGGTTATTTAAAACTCAAATAAATTTTATGAGCAGAAGAAACACAATGGATCCACAGCCCTCAGGTCATCCTAAGGCGAACTGCTCTGATACCATTAATGTAACATCCCGCCAAAATACTATACAAATGTATATAATGAAAATAAAGGTAACAAATAGATTCTATGAACAAAATATTATATATATGAAATGAAGTTGCTCCTCTTAGGGAGTTTAATACAAATTCGGTCAAATTTTCCAGAAACATAAACAAAATACAGTAAAAAAACGAAGCAGGCGATCTCCTATCGGAAGAGACCGATCTCCTATCGGACGAGGCCGATCGCCCATCGGGGGACCCAAAAACAGCCGATCTCCTTCCTTTGACCACTTCACTAAGGAGCTCTACTTCCTGGAAGATCATCTGCTCCCGTGTAAGTTATACACGATCATCACAGTTTTGAGAAAACAACCACAATAACAGATAAAAGGGTAAGCTAGATAATTTAAAAGAAGTTTAAATCAAGAACATGAAAATCCAAGTAAACCAAGTTCCAAAATATCCATGTAAAACGTAGAGCTGCTCATAGCATTCAGCTGATCGCCCAAATCACAAACTTCACAACATTCACCCATAGTCATTCCATTTCACAATACAGCATCAAGTGTCTATCAATATTCAAGTTTCTCATTTCACATGTCAGACTTTCCACTGACTCACCACACAAGACACTTGACACTACTTCCGGATTGACTCGTGCGTTGATTAGACTCAGAGATCTGCACCTGTCATACCACACCACTGTGAAATCCACACAGGGTCGCTGTGAATCCACACAGCATGCGCATATATCATCTCAATGTTACCATAGTTCTCCTGGTATGACAGGGTTAATCCATAGGACAGACGGAGCTCGTTCTTTTTCACACGAGACGCCCATCATATAGACCTCCTTCGACTCTCAACAACTGAGTAACTTCCTCTATGTGATTCCATTACCTCAGCAGAGTCAGGATATCCCCTTAGGAATCACCGATCAATGCACCTACCACAAGATCTTACACGGTATTTTCTTTCCTGAAAATACTATGCCTCGATCCCACATTCACAGCATTCAAAGACATCATGCCACACTTAAAAGAATGATTTCAATCACAGCAATAGCCATTTCAAAGGATTCATATTTTCGAATATCTCATGTAAATCTCAAGCAGTTCTCAAAACAACATCAAACACAAGGAGTTCGCAAAACAGCGCCAAAACCGGCGATCTAGTTCAAAATATGGTATTTCGAAGGCTGTATATTAAAACAGGCGACCACGTCGCCCAAGCACACAACACAGAGCATTTCACGAAGACGAAAGCGAAAACGGCGACCACGTCGCCCACACTTCAGAAATGGTTCAACTATGGCTCGTAGTAAAGATGAAGGCTAGCTTCCCTTACCTGGACTTGCGCAACCACCAGGAGCTTCGAAATCCAACGAAGCTTGCAGAATACCTTGGCTCTGTTTTTCGCGTCTGGTCTGAAGAACTTGCAGAGGACTACCCAAGTGCTCCAATGGTGTTGCTTCTCGTCGTACTCTTGTGTGGAGAGGCTGAAATCGCAACGCGGAGGAGGGAACTCACTCTTTCTCTCTTCGACTACAACAACGTTTTCCTTTTCTCTCAGCAGTGGATTTTTGTAACTTAAACCAACTTATCCCTCCAAAAGCAGCTGCCACCACCTACTCTGCAGGGAAGTTTGCGTGCACGCTTCCCTGAACAGTACTACTAAGCATGCCTCTGCGCAGGCTACGCTATGAGGTCACTATTCTGAACCACCTTTTGTCTACGTGGCGCGCGCGCAGAACCTCTCTTGCTGGGAGTCTGGGGCCCACGTTCTCTGGGTGTAACTCAACGTCGCGCGATGACCTTTCGCCGATGACTACCAGCTCGAAGAGAAACCACTGATGACCTCTCGCGCGAAGACTACCACCGATGACCTCACGCGAAGACTACCACCGATGACCTCGCGCGAAGACTACCACCGATGACCTCTTCCTGGCGAACGACCGATATCTTCCTCTGGGAGACAACCGATGTCTTCCCTGGCGACGCCCTCATAACTCTCGCGCCTTGGCCACGTCCACATGCATCGCGCCCTGGCAATGCCCGCGTGCCTCGCGCCCGCGCGATGCCCGCATGCCCCTCGCGCCCGCGCGATGCCTGCATGCCTCTCACACGCCCGCGCGACGCCTGCATGCCTCTCACGCCCGCGCGATGCCTGCATGCCTCTCACGCCCGCGCGATGCCTGCATGCCTCTCACGCCCGCGCGATGCCTGCATGCCTCTCACGCCCGCGCGATGTCCCCTGGCTCTCATGTGTAGCAGGCGACCGGCGATGATGTATAAACAAGGAACTCTTATAGTTTTTCTAGACTACACTTTCCTTCCTTTTTAACTTAGATAAAACATACTTAGAATTTACTTAAAACATACTCTTTCATTCCAATAAATTTCAGGTCCTTACAAGATGCCTCCGCTCCAGACATGGCAAACACTCTCCCTCCTGCCTGTGGTCTGCTGCCTTTGTCCCTCAACTGCTGGGAACTAACGGGTTGAGTCATCCTTTTTCTGTTAGGACAGTCTTTAGAAATGTGCCCCATCTCTTGACATGTGAAACACCCTTTCTCTGAATTCCTCTTGGGGCACACCTTGACGTTATGTAACCCACCACAACGGAAACATCTTGGTTTCCATGGTTGTTGCTGCTGAAACCGGGGCGGAATTGCTCCTGTCCGATGTGGTGGAGGTATAGCATAAGGCTTGCTTCGTGGGTGCTGTACCTTGGCCTTCCCACTGGAGGGACCCCCTGGTTGTGATCTGATTACTCTGGAACCACTCCTCTCCAGGGTCTCCACTACCTTTGCCTTCCTTACTAAGGCATGTAACTCCCTGGTCCACGGATCTGCTTGATCAGGGGTAGCACTCCCACTGAGCTTGGGTGGGTTGTGCCTCATGAACTCGGTCATCCCTACCTGCTCCCGAGGCTGATTGACCTGGGAAGCTGTTGCAGCCGATCCAGCAGTTTCCAATTGATTCATTACAGCCTGATGAATCTGGGCCATTACCGTATTCTGCTGTTGGATGGCAGTTGCCATCATCTCGATAGCCTTGGCAATCTGGCTCATCTCCGAAGAAGGTTGGGGAGGGGTAGAAGGTCTACGTGCCATCTCCTTCGTTTTCAGATTTTGAAACTATAAGATTCCTATATTCCCTACAACTACCAGAATGAGATCGATAAGAAATCAATTCATTCAAGGGGGGTAACAGCTAGACCTTACAAAGGTCAGCATCTCAAAATCATTAAGAATTTGAGCTCATCAACAGAATCATAATGCTTATAACATCAAGCATAACACCAGCACAACTACTGGTATGCAGTCACCAATCCAATCAACCATTTTCAATCAATTACAAAGACACTCAAGAGAATGAGATAGCTCACACCAGAATTCAATATATGCTAAACATCAAACCTTTGGAATTAAGATTGAGACTCATCTCGATCCAGTTATGAGTGTGCACCCTCACTACTTTATCAAGACCTTCTCATTCTTAATACTAAGATTTTCAATTAGAACATATATTCACCAAAGCACACACAAAATTTCAATACAAAAACGTTTGAAAACCTTTCACTATAGTTATTATTTTAAACTCAAATAACTTTCATGAGCAGAAGAAACACAATGGATCCACAGCCCTCAGGTCATCCTAAGGACGAACTGCTCTGATACCATTAATGTAACATCCCGCCAAATTTCTTTGAAAATAAATATAAAACGAAAATAAAGGTGACAAATAGATTGAAGTGAGCAAAATCTTTATATAAAATAAATAAGTTTCTCCTCACAGGGAGTTTAATACAAACGATCACTTCTCCACTAAAAACGTAAACGAAATACAATACAAAAGACAGATAGGCGATCTCCTGGCAAAAAGGGCGATCTCCTATAAGAAGGGCGATCTCCTTTCATAAAGGCGATCTCCTATTATAAAGCAGCAAGAGGGGCGATCACCCAACAGAAAAGAAAACAGGCGATCTCCTTCCAGCGACAATTTTCTAAAGAGCTCTACTTCCTGCAACATCATCTGCTCCCGTGTAAATTATACACGATCATTACAGGTTTAAGAAAAGGCCACAACACAAACGAAAAACACAGGGTAAGCTAGACATTTAAAAAGAGTTTAAATAAGGATACTTAAAATAAAATCAAGGTAAACAATTTCAAGATATTCACGTAAAGTTATCAAGTTTCTCATACTCTTCACCTGATCACCCAGAAATCACACATTTCACAATATTCTCAAGAGTCATTCTATTTCACAAAACTGCATCAAGTGTCTATCAATTCAATGTTTCTCATTTCTCACGTCAGACTTCCACTGACTCATCACACAAGACACTTGACACTACTTCCGGAAGACTCATGCATTGACTAGACTCATAGATTCGCACCTGTCATACTGCCCACTGTGAAATCACACACATTCACAGGGTCGCCGTGAAATCACACACATTCACAAGCGTAGAATGAATCTCAATATCATCACCATCCAAGCATGACAGGGTTAATCCACACAACAGGCCGAGCTCGTTCTGTTTCACACGACTCACCCATACGTATGAACCTCCTTCGACTCTCAACGCCTGAATAACTTCATCTATATGAATTCGTTATCTCAGGAGAGTCAGGATATCATGACGAATCACCGGTCAATGCACATCCTACACGATCTTACACGGTATTTTCTTTCCTGAAAATACTATGCCTCGATCCCACATTCACAACATTCAACACATCATACCACTCTCAACTAGATGATTCAATCACCGCAATAGTCATTTCAAAGGTTCATGTTTTCGAATATCACATTTACATCTCAAACAGTTTCAAAACAACACCAAAAACAGGGGAGTTCGTAAAACAGCGCCAAAACCGGCGATCTAGTTCAAAAACAAGGTATTTCGAAGACTGTATATAAAACCGGCGACCACGTCGCCCAAACACATAAGAACAGAGCATTTTACAAAGATGAAACGAAAACCGGCGACCACGTCGCCCTCACTTCAGAAATAGCTAAACTATGGCTTGTATAGAAAATGAAGTCTAGCTTCCCTTACCTGGACTTGCGCAAACACCTAGAGTTCCGAAACCCAACAAAGCTTGAAGAACGCCTTGGCTCTGTTTTTGCGTCTGGTTGAAGGACTTGCAGAGGACTGCCCAGGTGCTCTAATGGTGGCTGTCGCTTGTCGTACTCTCGTGTGAAGGTGCTAGAATCGCAGCGCGAAGGAGGCAACTGGAGGAGAAGGGAGGTAACTCACTCTTTCTCTCTTTGAAGGCTGCAACGTTTCTTTTTTTCTCAGCAGTGGGCTTTCTGCATCTTAAACCAACTTATCCACCAAAAGCAGCTGCCACCACCCACTCTGCAGAGAAGTCTGAGAACCACTGCTCTGAACAGTACTGCCACTGTTGTCGCTTGTGCATGCCAGCCACTGCTCTGAACAGTACGACCGTGAGTGTCTCCCGCGCATGCCAACATTCTGATGTCACTATTCTGAACCACCCTTTTTGTCTACGTGGCGTGCGTGCACTACGCTTCATGCTGGGAGTCTGGGTCTTACCTTCTCGGTGTGAAACTCGACGTCGCGCGATAACTTTCCACTGCTGACTCATCCTGGCGAACGATCGATGTCTCCTTCGCCCTGGAAGACGACCGATGTCTTCCTCTGGGAGACAACCGATGTCTTCCCTGGCGACGCCCTCATAACTCTCGCGCCTTGGCCACGTCCACATGCCTCGCGCCCTGGCAATGCCCGCGTGCCTTGCGCCCGCGCGATGCCCGCATGCCTTTCGCGCCCGCGCGATGCCTGCATGCCTCTCGCGCCCGCGCGATGCCTACCTGGCGCTCATGTGTAGCAGGCGACCGGCGACCTCGTAGCCTTCTAAACTTAACTTTTTCCTCCCTTTCTATTCTAAATAAAAACATACTTAGAATTCATTTAAAATATAACTCTTTTATTCCAATTTAATTTTTCAGGTCCTTACACCTTCGTGCGCGCCTACGCCATCCTTTGCAACTACTTTGGGCAGCTGCCCTCAGTAGACTCCTTCCTATACTTTTTTGAAGCCAAGAGCCCGGGGAAGAACCTCTGGGTCAGCATAAGCGGGGTTGCTGGGAGAGCCCTCCTAACCCTCTTCCAGCAATCCTACAAGGGATTCAAGGGCAAGTTCCTAAAGATCCGCTGCCTCCCCACTGACCCTATCCTCCTGGACGGGTTCCTGCTCTACTGGGTGGAGAAACCCAATCTGGCCAAACCCAGGGCCCTAACGGACTTGCACCCGCAAGATAGGGAGGTGTGTGAATTCCTGTCAAGCCTCGAGGCAGTGTTCAACACTGCCAAGCTCATCCAACATGAGTACCTGCCTAAGAGCTTGCGGGGGTGCATAGGTAGGGCTTTAGGCCATCTTCTCTGCAACTCTTCACTTTCTCTTAGCTACTTCTTATTTGGTGTAGTTTCTTCTGTTATACTGCTTGCACTCACTGCCTTGACTTCGTGTTTGTTGCAGAAATGACGATTGGGGCCGAGCGAAGAAGACAATTGGCCGTGCGTGCCCTAAAAAAGAAGAGCGGTGCTGGCTCGTCCTGATCTATCCAGGAGGAAGCCCCTCCTTCAACTAACGACATGGCCCTCGACGCCGCGCCCCTGGCTGCCGCGGCCACCGTAGAAACCACCGCTCTTCCCTAAATCGCAGCTGCTGAGGCTGCTCCCTCAGACGACGAGGGGACCTGCTCCGGGCTGGTGTTCAAATGGAGACGCACGCAAGACACCGTGGCAGTTCCCTCGTCTGGTTCAGAGGGAGAGGGTCCTCGGGCCCCCTTGGACGTTTCCTCCCCCCCTCGCGTCGCTGTGGAGCAGGGAGAATGCGTCCCGGTGGAAGGGCAGCTAAGTCCCCCTACCTCCCTGGCGCCATTTCTGCAACGCACCCTGAAATCCTCCTAAGGGATCGAGGAGGTGGAGAACCTGGAGGTAGGGCCGCTGATGGACCAGGTGGCTCGGGGCTTTGGCAAGGCTCTTGGGAGTGCCAGCCTTCTTTTCACAAAAATGATGAAGGCACACCAGGAAGCCGAGCACCGGGCAGCGGCTGCTGTGGGGGCAGAACGTCTCATCACGAGCCTCACCCTGGAGGTGGCCGAGTTGCGAAAGTTAGACAAAGAGGTCAGGGACCTCCTGCTCTCTAAGTCTCAAGAGGCCCTGCGAGCCCACGCAAAGTGTAACGACTTTCGCATGGCCGTGGAGGACCTAAAGGGTGAGGCGAGTCACCAAGAGGAAGCCATTGCAGATCTGAAGGAAGAATTGGCGCAGCGTGATGACGACCTGGCCCAGCGGGACGTTGAGCTGGTCAGGGTGAAGGAGGAGGCAGCAGAGCTGAAGGCGGAGATGGCCCGAAGGGAGGAGCGCTACTAGAAGTCCATGGAGGAGCTTAGCGATGAGGCAGCTGAAGCCTATAGCGCTGGGTTTGGTGATGCCATGGCCCAGGTTACCTGCGCGCATCTGGGGGTGGACCTCTCCCAAACCGGCTTAGACAAAGTCATCCGAGATGGGCAGCTGGTGAATGCTCCTGTTGACCCTTGAGCCCTCCCTTCTCTTTTCTTTTGTTTTGCTCAAACAACCTCTTTGTAATTATTTGCACTTTTTAACTTAATAAATTTATTCTTCCGCACCTTCGTCTTCTTTTGCTAGCTTATGGTGTACTTAGCATCCTTCTCACCTTCTATTCTTGCCTCATATATACACATTGCTAGCTTATGGTGTACTTAATAAATTTTTTCTTTTTTTTTTCTGCCGACCTCGACTGACGGGCCAAGGAAGACCTCTTCTATGTCGACCTCGACCGATAAGCCAAGGAAGACCTCTTTCTCGTCTTACTCTTTGCTGTGTAAACTGAAAAATTCCTTCTGTTTTCGACCCTGCAGAAATCAAGGAAAAGGATTGTTGCGAACCATACTATTATTCTCCTTTCTTTATCAAGGTAGAAGAGGTTCATTTAACTTTCCTTGACCTCGCTGTAAAAAGTCGAGGACGAGGTCTCTAACTTGCCTCATCCTTGCTATTAGAGGGAGAGGACTTTCACTACGAACCATACTATTCTTCTCCTTTCTTTAACAAGGTAGAAGAGGTTCCTTTAACTTCCCTTGACCTCGCTGTAAAAAGTCGAGGACGAGGTCTCTAACTTGCCTCATCCTTGCTATCAGAGGGAGAGGACTTTCACTGCGAACCATAACTATTCTTCTCCTTTCTTTAACAAGGTAGAAGAGGTTCCTTTAACTTCCCTTGACCTTGCTATAAAAGGTTGAGGACGAGGTCTCTAACTTGCCTCATCCTTGCTATCAGAGGGAGAGGACTTTCACTGCGAACGATACTATTCTTCCCCTTTCTTTAAAAAGGTAGAAGAGGTTCTTTTCACTGTTTAACACAAATATATCCTTCTTAATTCTTTTTCTTTCTTTTATTGGGTGACCTCGTTAAAAAACCCCGTAGGGAAAAAGAGTGTCCCCTTAACTAAATGATACAATTGTGTTCAAATACAACTTTGCTAAATGAAATAAAACTTGAGGTTGGCTCCATTCCATGTGCGTGGAATCGCATCGCCTTCTAACGTTTCCAACCTGTATGCCCCATTTCCCAGGGCCTCCATTACTTGAAACGGGCCTGTCCACTTGGGGGATAGTTTCTTTTCTAATTGGTAGGAGTGGGCCTTTCGCATTACCAGATCGGCGACTTGGAACTGCCGAGGTCTCAACTTCGACCTATATTGGTGCTCTACTCTCCTATTTAATGCTTCAGACTTAACGCGGGCCTCCTCCCTGACTTCGTCTAGTAAGTCTAGATTCACCCTTGTTTCTTCGTTTGATTCTTCTGCCACAAAATTCTGAAATCGAGGTGAGCTTTCCTGTATCTCTACCGGAATCATGGCATCTTACCCGTATACCAGGATGAAGGGCGTCTCTTTAGTGGTGGATTGTGGGGTGGTGTGATATGCCCACACGATCCTGGGGACCTCCTCTGCCCAAGTCCCTTTAGCCTTCTTAAGCCTCCTCTTCAGGCCTCTGAGCAGGACCTTGTTGGCCGACTCGACCTGCCCATTTGTCTGGGGGTGCTCCACTGACGTGAACACCTATTTGATGCCGAGCTCTAAGCACCACTTTCCCAATTGCTGACTTGCAAACTGGGTACCATTATCAGATACTAGACGCCTTGGGATTCCAAAACGACACACGATATTCTTCCAAATGAAATGTTGGACCTTATGCGCCGTAATTTGTGCCACCGGTTCAGCTTCGATCCATTTGGTGAGGTATTCTATGGCCACCACCACATATTTCATCTGTCTGATCGCGAGTAGGAAAGGTCCCAGGATGTCGATCCCCCACGTGTGGAAAGGCCACGGGCTATGGAGGGATCTCAGCTCCTTTAGTGGCGCGCGATGCCAGTCCGTGTGCTCTTGACACTTCTTACACCTCTGTGCGTACCTTATGCAGTCTTCTCTCATTGTGGGCCAATAATACCCTGCGTGGATGGCCTTGGCTGCTAGGGCTCGTCCTCCGATGTGGCTTCCACATATTCCTTCATGAAGCTCTGCTATTATGCAAGTGCACTGCGTCCCACTTACGCATATCAAAAGAGGATGGGAATACCCATGTCTGAATAGGTTTCCGTCTATCAAAGTGTAGCGGGGTGCGTTCTTCTTCACAACTCTTGCTTCCACCGGGTCTAACGGAAGTGTCTCGTTTACTAGGTAACATTGATAAGGCGTCATCCAAGTCTCTCCTTCTTCCACCAAGCAAACTTGCGACGACATTTCGACTGGTAGGCCATAGGAATTTATGCGAGGTGCTTTCAACGTTTCTTGAGTCAGCGACCTATGACTCCTTCCTCCTTCATGCACAACGTTTACCATTTGTACATCCACGGGCTCTCCCGCAGCTGTCTGAGGTGCTCTTAAGGTTTCCTGTATTACTGTCTTCTGTCTGCCCCCCCTGCCTGAGCTGGCGAGTTTTGCTAACAAGTCAGCTCTGGCATATTGCTCCCGTGGTACATGTAGCAGCTCGAACTCTAGAAATGTGCCTTTCAATAACTGTACGTAGCTGAGATAAGCAGCCAACTGGATCCTTGGCTTGGTACTCTCCAGTGACCTGTCTTGTGACCAAGAGCGAGTCGCTTTTTGCCAGCAGGCATCCCGCGCCCATTTCTTTTGCCAACAACATCCCCACTATCAAGGCTTCGTACTCCGCCTGGTTGTTGCTGGCTTTGAAAGCGAAACGCAGAGCCTATTCTATCAAGACATCATCTGGACCTTCTAGTATGACCCCGACGCCGCTGCCTTGCAGCTTGGACAAACCGTCAACCGAAAGGACCCATTTAAATCCCGCATCTCTCTGAGGTGGAGCTGCCGAGGTGAGCTTGGCTACAAAGTCAGCGTAAACCTTACCCTTGATGGGGCCCTTAGGCTCATATTGAATTTTGAACTCGGACAGCTCTACTGCCCAATGAACCATGCATCCTGCTACGTCAGGCTTTTGCAGGACCTTGTGGATGGGGAGGTCCGTCATTACTATGATAGTAAAACTGTGAAAATAATGACGCAATCTTCTTGATGAGAATACCACTGCTAGGGCCACCTTTTCGATGGCCTGGTACCGTACCTCAGGCCCTTGTAGGACCTTGCTGACAAAATAGATGGGCCTTTGTACCTGCTCCTGGTCCTGGACGAGGACCGAGCTAATTGCTCGATCTGTGATTGCGAAGTAGAGGCAAAGTGGGATACCTGACACCGGCTTACACAGCACCGGAGGGCAAGCTAGGTACTCCTTTAATTTGAGGAAGGCCTCCTCGCATTCGTTGGTCCACGAAAATCTATTGTTTCGCTTGAGGCATTGGAAGTAAGGATATCCCTTTTCTCCCCCTACAGAGACGAAATGCGAGAGGGCGGCCGGGCTCCTCATTGCCATGATGGCTGCGCAGTTCTCTGGATTGGCCTCTATCCCTCGCTCTGTTAGTAAGAACCCTAGAAACTTTCCTGCCTCCACCCCGAACACGCATTTCTCAGGATTCAACTTCAAATTGTACCTGGTGATGGTGCAGAAGAGTTCCTCTAAATCGGTCACATGTTGACTCCTTTCTCGGGATGTAACCACCATGTCATCTACATACGCCTAGATGTTTTGACCCAACATTGGGGCGAGTATGCGGTCCATCAACCTTTGGTACGTCACCCCTGCGTTCATCAATCCAAAGGGCATTACCTTGTAGCAGTAGCTGGACAGTTCAGTCATGAATGTTGTTTTCTCCTCATCACAGGGGTGCATCCGTATCTGGTTGTACCTCGAGAAGGCGTCCAGAAAGTTGAGTAGTTTACAGCTTGACGCGTTGTCGACCAAAGAGTCGATGCTGGGCAGAGGGTACGAGTCCTTAGGACAAGCTTTATTGAGGTCCATGAAATCCACACATATTCTCCACTTGCTGCTTACCTTCTTCACTAGTACTACATTGGCTAGCCACTAAGGGTACTGAATTTCCTTGATGTGGCCCGCCTTTAGCAGTTTCTGGGTTTCCTCTCTGATGACTTGCCGTCTTTATTCATTAAACTTTCGACGTCTCTAGCGCACTGGGCGGACCTGGGGGTCCAAAGTTAGGTGGTGGCATAGGAAATCGGGATCAATCCCTGGCATGTCGGCTGTGGACCATGCGAAGTGTTAGGAATTATGGCTTTAAACTAGAGGGGCGGTGAATTGGTTAAAGAGGTTTTCGCAAACTTTTCTAAACTTTTCTAAGCTAGAGTGAATTTCTTTCAGAAACCAATTGATTAAGCAATTCAGTTAGCCAAAACAGCAAGCAAAACTGCAATGCTTAGAAAAAAAACAATCGGTTGTTTCTTCGAAACAATCGGTTGTTTATACCAGCAAACAACAAACAAACTGAATTTAAAGAGATAGGGATAGAGAGATTGTACACAGTTGTTTATATTGGTTCACTCCAACCCAGAGCTACATCCAGTATTCTCAGAAACCCTGAGGAAATCCACTAAGCAATCACACCTTGATCACTTACACAACAACCAAGAGAATGACCTTGAACACCTCAAGAAACACACTCTCCTTGGCCAACACTAAGATTGCTGATCTTGAACACCTCAAGAGCACACAGCCAATCTCAGCAAACACACAAACGAAATATTTCAGCAATTTACAAAGATTACACTTGTTACAGATGAATATCTGAAATCAATACAAGTAGAATCCTATTCCAGCACCTTGATCAATCACAAAACTCTTAAGCAATCTCAGCACTTTGAAAAACTCTCTTAGAAAAAAATTTTCAAAAACATTCTCTTCTTAAAAACAGTTTTTCTGAATTTATACCAAGATATAGTTTGTTATCAAATCTTAACAAACTCTTAATTGCTTTAAAAAGATTGGTCAAAGCATTTAATGACTAGAGCGTATTCAGTTTCAAATCATTTAAAGCTCAGTCAAAGAAAATAGTTTTTCTGTTATGGTTCCAAAACAAATAATCGGTTGTTTCCTCCAATAAATCGGTTGTTTTGTTACTTAACAATTTTCTTCATTCAAAAACAGTTTTCAAACTTTCTCAAAAACATCTAAGTGTAAACAATCGGTTCACTACAATATTTTTTAGTTTAGGCAACGCCGAAATAGACCACAGGTATAAAACCATTGCTTAAACATGGCAAAGGCCACACTTTTACAAATGTGGCTTAAAAATTTTAAGAAACCACGGTTTTTAATCCGTTGACATTTTAAGCCACAGTTTTTAAGCGGTTGATATTTAAGCCACGGTTAAAAAATTGTGATAGTGTGTGGCCTTTTAGGTTTAAAAAAAACTTAAATGAAATATAATATGTGGGAAAAAGTTTTCTTCTTCCCTCTCGTGAAACTGATCACTCAAAAGACTCCCCCTCCCACGCACGTTCTTCACTTCTTCTCCCTAAATCCCATTGCGCCATCTTCTCCCCCGAAATCCTCTCCGCCTTCTTCTGCGCAAATTTTCTCACACACTTTCTTCTTCCCAACCTAAATTCTGAACTTGGGTGGTGTGAGTTGGCAACCCTAACTTGTAAGTATCACATGTTCTCCATGTATGTTTCAATCAATAAACTCTTGATAAACACACTACTACGCAGGTGAGCATTGAAATTTGGTGCAAGTTGGACGATGAAATCGGTGACCACTAGAGGCAAACAAAGTTCTTCGTGGTGAGGAGGTAGAGGGTTTCATTGAAATCAGTGAAACCAAATGAAGTTCTTTGTGGTGAGGAGTAGAGGGTTTGTCGTTTATGGTGAAACCCTAAAGGTTAGTGATTTTTTTGACTCGCTTTTTGTTCTGGGGGGGGCAATGGTGGGAAAATGTTTATTATTGATCCTGATGGGGGGAAAAAGACCATGGCTGTACAGAGTGCGATAGTGGGATGGAATTGCTAGTGTCTGGGATGGAATTGCTAGTGCCAATCATGCTCTTAAGTTGTATCATGAACCTTGGTGATAATAGGTTGCACTCAGTACTTAGTTTCTGGTAGTGAGCGCCACTGTTTTGGTGCTGCAATTGGTTTTGTTTTCTGGTTTTTTAGGTACCACACACGGTGCTCTCTATATGTTAAAAGTGTTGCAGCTGGGTATCTCAACCAATGAATGCTATGCAGGGTTCTTTGGTGCCCAAGCTCTCAATTGGGTCAACAAATTTTAAGCACGTGGTCTATCTTTGGAAGGGAGGATGGGTGCCAATTCTGGTTTTTTATCTGCTGTACTAGGCATATTCGTGGTCTAACTTTTTTCTTTTCTGACTTTAGGACCTTCTTTCTTTTTGGTTTCAATTAGAAAACTGTAATTGTTCTAACCAAAGATAGTAGGAGTAAACAATGGGCTGGAATAGTTGGTCTATGGAGGTGGTAGCGTGTGGTTGATGGGTCTAGTTTCTCTGGCAGTTCATGATGGTGGACGCCATGTTCTAAGGTTTGTTCTCTCTCTCTTAATCTCATTCTATGTCTATATATTATATATATAGACCAACTTGATTATTCTGTTGATTGGTACAACAAATTGGGTTATGATGTTTAATCCTTTTGTTTTACCTACTGACCCATGCGTATTTCCCTGTTTCCTAAGAAATGTGTTATGTAAAGGATATCATTGGATAAAAAGACAGGCAACATGAGACATTAATTTTTGCCTATTTGAGTAAAGCTTCCAAATGTTGGATGCAAAGGAGCATTTTGGATATAAATAAAATATAAGTTTACTATGTGATGTGGTTAATGTAGCTTTATGTTCCATTGGGGTGTTTAAAAAGGGGAAGTGTGTTGTTAGAAGCCTTTTGATCAGCTTTGCTCTGTTGGATAAAGTTGAATGCCTTTTAGCCCTTTTAACAGTAGAAAGTTTTTGCTCTCGAATTGGAGCCACACCATTGGCTTCAATTACATTTTACTTTGCATGCACTTTCAAGACATGCTTAAAAATCATCCATCATTGAGGGGAATTCAAATTGGTCTTTGGTTTCTGTACCGACCAGTCCTCGGACGTCAGCTGGGTCCCACAGCATGGGCCAAAGCCACGTGGAGTGGACCCCATAAGGGGTATTGTACAGAAAGGGGTGACTAGTCACCCCTTTCTGTAGGCTGATGACTAGTCACCCCTTTCTGTACAATACCCCTTATGGGGTCCACTCCACGTGGCTTTGGCCCATGCTGTGGGACCCAGCTGACGTCCGAGGACTGGTCAGTACACAAGCCCCCCAGTCTCAAGCTGTTAACTTGTTTCAGCGAAGAGACTAAGTCATTGGCCCGGGCGACCTACGTGGCTCTGCGCGTATGGACATAAGTAGCACGCTGAAGGGACATCTCACCACCTTGTCATCGCCCACATTTCTTACCCTCTGAGGACTTCATTGGTGAGCTCTCTGCTCGAATTGAGAACTTCTTTCTCGACAAAGAGGTGTAAATTAAGCTTCTCCTCTATGACCATGCACCTATGACTGATCGGTGCTTTATTACCTCTCACGCTCTGCTGTCAGGCGCTCATCTAGGCACTGATCTGCTGGTGGTGGTCACTTTAGCAACTGACCACCGATCACCATTCTGAGTGATCTCCCCTCTGATTCACCTGTTATCTTCTACCATGTGTCACCCTGTGAATGGTCTACGTGGTCATCTGTTGCTGACGTCATCGACTGCCGGACCGACCGGATCACAAGCCCCCCAGTCTCGAGCTGTGAACTCGTTCTCAGTGAAGAGACTAAGTGGTCGATGGCAAGATCATTCCTCCTCCTTGAGCTTCTCCTTTTGCAACTGCTTCTTTTCTGTGTAATTTCTTTTCTGCTTCGTAACTTGTATAAACCTTTTAGCTGTAAAGGCTCTCTGCATTGACTTCAACATGAATGAAATCTTTGCTCCAGCTGCATGTCCCTTTCCATTTTTAACTCTCTGCATGTGACTCAGCATTGTCTTTAACAACTTTTATGCATAACTTCATGCTGGACGACTGACTAGAAGGGCCTAAATGCTTTGGCTTCTCGCAGCAGAACTTGCTTCTACCACCGACCACCGACTAGCATGTTGGTGCACCACCGATCAGTCATCGCGCTTCAGGCTCTGCTTTACTTCTCTGTTACTCCAGCGCTAAGCACCTAGAGGGCCTGAACGCCAAAGATGACGCCAGTGTTTTGGGGAATGCTTCTCGATGACCCCTCTTGCCTCAGCCTCGCTGTAAGAAGTTGAGGTGAGGTCTTTCTATCTCGCCTCAGCCTCGCTGTATAAAGTCGAGGTGAGGACTTTTTTCACTCACCTCCACCTTGCTGTAAAAAGCAGAGGAAAAGGACTTTTCTCTGCCTGCACCTCGCTGTACAAAGTCGAAGGTGAGGACTTTCTTCTCTGGCCCGTGCCTCGGCTGTACAAAGTCGAGGGAGAGGACTTTCTCTCGCCTGCACCTCGCTGTACAAAGTCGAAGGTGAGGACTTTCTTATCTGGCCCGTGCCTCGCTGTACAAAGTCGAGGGAGAGGACTTTCTCTCGCCTGCACCTCGCTGTACAAAGTCGAAGGTGAGGACTTTCTTATCTCGCCCCAGCCTCACTGTACAAAGTCGAGGGTGAGGACTTTCTTCTCTGGTGAACCTTGCTGTTCACGTTGGGTGTTCTCACTCGAAGGGGAGGTGTTCTCGACGAACCTACCTTCCCGCTTACGAGACCTCTAACCCCAAGTGACAGGTTCAATCTTGCCTCACATCGCTCACAGGCGAGGGAGGACTTAACTGACCTCACATCGCTCATAGGCGAGGAGGATTTATCTGACCTCACATCGCTCACAGGCGAGGAGGATTTATCTGGGCGAACCCTTCTGTTCACGTTGGAAGTTTTCACTCGAAATGGAGGTGTTCTCTACGAACCTACCTCTCCACTCACGAGACCTCTAACCCCAAGTGACAGATTCTAGCTGACCTCACATCGCTCACAGGCGAGGAGGATTTCTCTGGGCGAACCCTTCTTTCACATTGGAAGTTCTCACTCGAAGTGGAGGTGTTCTCTGCGAACCTACCTCTCCACTTACGAGACCTCTAACCCCAAGTGACAGGTTCTATCTCGCCTCAACCTTGCTGTAAGAAGCAGGGGAAAAGGACTTATCTCTTGCCTCAACCTTGCTGTAAGAAGCAGAGGAAGAGGACTTTTCTCTCGCCTCAACCTTGCTGTAAGAAGCAGAGGAAGAGGACTTTTCCTTCTCGCCTCAACCTTGCTGTAAGAAGCAGAGGAAGAGGAATTTTCTCTCGTCTCAACCTTGCTATAAGAAGCAGAGGAAGAGGACTTTTCCTTCTCGCCTCAACCTTGCTGTAAGAAGCAGAGGAAGAGGACTTTTCTCTCGCCTCAACCTTGCTGTAAGAAGCAGAGGAAGAGGACTTTTCCTCTCGCCTCAACCTTGCTGTAAGAAGCAGAGGAAAAGGACCTTTCTCTCGCCTCAACCTTGCTGTAAGAAGCAGAGGAAGAGGACTTTTCCTCTCGCCTTAACCTTGCTGTAAGAAGCAGAGGAAGAGGACTTTTCTCCAATGTTCTCTGAGTGGGCGCATGCTCCCAGGAGAGCACCTGGCATGGCTGGTCTGAGCGCACTCGCCAGGCCATCCTGCCTGCATGGCCTCATCACACTGTTTCCTGCACGTTCCCACCGGCGAGGAGCTCTTCTTCTGGAATCATGCGAGGTGCATGCGTAACGCTCTCCCTGGGAGCTTGGGTCCCAGCTTAATACATGTTGGCGAGCCCCCGATGACCATGCGCCGATGAGTGATCGTGCTCTGTACGTGGCAGCGACAGATAGTGTCCTCATGCGGCGATGTCTGATCGTGCTTGCACGGGGCGATGACTGATCGTGCGATGAATAACCACCGATGACTTCTCGCACTCTGCTCCCAGGTGCTTGTCCAGGCGCTGATCTGTAGGTGGTGGTCACTTGGTACTGACCACTTATCACCTGCACTTGCGCTTGGGGCAAGGGGAACTTTAAACTGGAAAACACACACTTTATGTACGAAAGTCTTTTTTATTGGGTGGCCTCGTTAAAAACCCTCCTTAGGGAAAAGAGTGCCCCCTGGTGTATTCAACTGTTTATAGTGTATAGCGCGAGAACGCATCTACTTTACATCTTAACTGGGTGTAGATATGCTGGGTCTCCTTTCATTGGCGATGACCGACCTCACGAGCAGCGATCATGCCCTCTGCTTCAGCTTCCCCCCGAGCTACCTGGGAGCCCCTCTAGCGTAGCTCCCTCCATCACCTGATTTCCCCGTGCACAGGGATCTCATGCTGCTGGTCACCTGCCTGGGACCCCGGAGCGCGATCACCTTGCGGCTCCCTCAGGTAATTGGTTAGGAAACCTGTTTCCACCAACTCAGCGAGTTGATGCCCCAGCACCAGACAGGTGTAGAGTGTGTGTCCATAAGCCTGATGGAATTCACACCAGTCATCCTTCCTATTTCCAAGCACCTTGGCAGTTTTCTCTGGTACTCGAAGTCTTGCAGCTACAGCGGGAATTGCAATCAGCTCCGCCAACTCTATCATGAAATCATACCTGGGGGGTGCATTGTTCTCCCTTGCACGCCCCCTGGCCTGATCCTTCCTGGGTGTGTAGGGGCGAGACCTGCCCTGCGCTTTCTTCCCCTCTCTGGCCTCATGCACCCAGGCGTGTCGCTGCTGCTTCCCCCGTCCTTCGCGCCCTGGCGGTGCAGCACTGCTTTTCTTCTCAGAGACCTGCGTCTCTGCTACAATATGCGCCACCGCGCGTCGCCGAATCTCAGCGAAGGTGGCAGGGTGGTCTCTGATGAGCGATTCACTGAAAAGACCATGCAGCACACCTTTCTTGAATGCATGCACCAGCATGTCCTCGTCCTTGCTGGGCAACCTCACCACCTGCGCACTAAAACGGTTGAGGTAGTCCTTCAACGACTCCCCCTGGTACTGGCGCACGTCGAACAGGTCGTAGGACACCATTGGTAGCGCTCTGTTGACGATGTACTGCTCTGTGAACAGCTTCGAAAACTGCTGGAAGGAGATGACGTGGCCCTCTGGCAAGCTCACGAACCACTCCATAGCTACTCCACTCAGTGTACTCATAAACACCTTGCAGTACACAGCGTCTGAGCCTCCAGACAACATCAGTGAAGGCGTCATTCACGGGGATCTTCCTTCCCCGTGAATGACGCCTTCACTCCCACCAGATTGGGAGGCACCACTGTGTTCATGATCTCAGGGGAGAAAGGCATAGGGAAGGCCCTTGGGGGCGTCAGTGGAGCCTGATCCTCTCCCATGCGACCCCCAGCTTGCTGCATGTGGTGCAGACTCGAGCGCATCTCCTCATTTGCCTTGCGCAACTCCTCATTCCTGGCCTGAGAGGCGGCCAGGTCCTCCTGCATCCGCGCCTGATGTGCCCTGGACTCTGCCACCGTCTCTTGGAGGGCGCGCATCGTTTCCATGATTTGTTGCATGGTAACGCCGTCGGCTCCATTCGGCGGAACAGATCCATGTCTGGTATTCCTCATTCTCTGCAATTTCTTCTCTCGTTCTTGTGTATGGGACCTTCGTTTTACTCCGGCCCCACGGTGGGCGCCAAATGTTCTTGCCGGTTGACTCGCCTGTCAGTTGACTCCACGACACTCACGCGCCTCCTTCCTCACGTTGATACGTGCTTGAATCTTGCGAAACAATCTGCACCTGCAAAAGAGAAAGGGGCACCCTAGAGGCCGTTTGCACTCCGACGCTCAAGTCAATAAGGGGCAAGTAACACCAAGTGTATTGAGTTTCTCTCTGTGTGTTTAGGTCTAGAAACTGCGTACCTTTGTGAAGTATCTTACTGTCCCTTATATAGTCTAGGGTTTACTGCGCTGCTAGCCCTAATTATGGTTCACTACGCTACTAGCTATATTTAGGGTTTACTGGAATACCCTTGCGCCGCTATCACCCAATCTTAGGGTAATCTAGCACATAAGGTTTCCTTCTCTGGAGTGCAAACTCTCACAGGGTGACCACCTGGATGCCTCCTTGTGCACCTAGTCTCTGGGGCCACCTGTTCCGGGAGTGCCTTCACTGTTTACGTGCCATGTATGTAGCTTTACTGGGAAAACCCTAGCTCTGGTGAGTACTCGTCCCCTCAGGACTCTACACCCAACTGTGCTCTCCCTGCTACCCGCATAGGCACTTCCTCTGCTTCTTACAACAAGGTTGAGGCGAGAGAAAGGTCCTCTTCCTCTGCTTCTTACAGCAAGGTTGAGGCGAGAGGAAAAGTCCTCTTCCTCTGCTTCTTACAGCAAGGTTGAGGCGAGAGAAAAGTCCTCTTCCTCTGCTTCTTACAGCAAGGTTGAGGCGAGAAGGAAAAGTCCTCTTCCTCTGCTTCTTACAGCAAGGTTGAGGCGAGAGAAAAGTCCTCTTCCTCTGCTTCTTACAGCAAGGTTGAGGCAAGAGATAAGTCCTTTTCCCCTGCTTCTTACAGCAAGGTTGAGGCGAGATAGAACCTGTCACTTGGGGTTAGAGGTCTCGTAAGTGGAGAGGTAGGTTCGCAGAGAACACCTCCACTTCGAGTGAGAACTTCCAATGTGAAAGAAGGGTTCGCCCAGAGAAATCCTCCTCGCTTGTGAGCGATGTGAGGTCAGTTAGAATCTGTCACTTGGGGTTAGAGGTCTCGTGAGTGGAGAGGTAGGTTCGTAGAGAACACCTCCATTTCGAGTGAGAACTTCCAACGTGAACAGAAGGGTTCGCCCAGATAAATCCTCCTCGCCTGTGAGCGATGTGAGGTCAGATAAATCCTCCTCGCCTATGAGCGATGTGAGGTCAGTTAAGTCCTCCCTCGCCTGTGAGCGATGCGAGGCAAGAATGAACCTGTCACTTGGGGTTAGAGGTCTCGTAAGCGGGAAGGTAGGTTCGTCGAGAACACCTCCCCTTCGAGTGAGAACACCCAACGTGAACAGCAAGGTTCACCAGAGAAGAAAGTCCTCACCCTCGACTTTGTACAGCGAGGCTGGGGCGAGATAAGAAAGTCCTCACCTTCGACTTTGTACAGCGAGGTGCAGGCGAGAGAAAGTCCTCTCCCTCGACTTTGTACAGCGAGGCACGGGCCAGATAAGAAAGTCCTCACCTTCGACTTTGTACAGCGAGGTGCAGGCGAGAGAAAGTCCTCTCCCTCGACTTTGTACAGCGAGGCATGGGCCAAAGAAGAAAGTCCTCTTCCTCTGCTTTTTACAGCAAGGTGGAGGCGAGTGAAAAAAGTCCTCACCTCGACTTTATACAGCGAGGCTGAGGCGAGATAGAAAGACCTCACCTCAACTTCTTACAGCGAGGCTGAGGCAAGAGGGGTCATCGAGAAGCATTCCCCAAAACACAGGCGTCATCTTTGGCGTTCAGGCCCTCTAGGTGCTTAGCGCTGGAGTAACAGAGAAGTAAAGCAGAGCCTGAAGCGCGATGACTGATCGGTGGTGCACCAACATGCTAGTCGGTGGTCGGTGGTAGAAGCAATTTCTACTGCGAGAAGCCAAAGCATTTAGGCCCTTCTAGTCAGTCGTCCAGCATGAAGTTATGCATAAAAGTTGTTAAAGACAATGCTGAGTCACATGCAGAGAGTTAAAAATGGAAAGGGACATGCAGCTGGAGCAAAGATTTCATTCATGTTGAAGTCAATGCAGAGAGCCTTTACAGCTAAAAGGTTTATACAAGTTACGAAGCAGAAAAGAAATTACACAGAAAAGAAGCAGTTGCAAAAGGAGAAGCTCAAGGAGGAGGAATGATCTTGCCATCGACCACTTAGTCTCTTCGCTGAGAACGAGTTCACAGCTCGAGACTGGGGGGCTTGTGATCCGGTCGGTCCCGGCAGTCGATGACGTCAGCAACAGATGACCACGTAGACCATTCACAGGGTGACACGTGGTAGAAGATAACAGGTGAATCAGAGGGGAGATCACTCAGAATGGTGATCGGTGGTCAGTTGCTAAAGTGACCACCACCAGCAGATCAGTGCCTAGATGAGCGCCTGACAGCAGAGCGTGAGAGGTAATAAAGCACCAATCAGTCATAGGTGCATGGTCATAGAGGAGAAGATTAATTTACACCTCTTTGTCGAGAAAGAAGTTCTCAATTCGAGCAGAGAGCTCACCAATGAAGTCCTCAGAGGGTAAGAAATGTGGGCGATGACAAGGTGGTGAGATGTCCCTTCAGCGTGCTACTTATGTCCATACGCGCAGAGCCACGTAGGTCGCCTGGGCCAATGACTTAGTCTCTTCGCTGAAACAAGTTAACAGCTTGAGACTGGGGGGCTTGTGTACCGACCAGTCCTCGGACGTCAGCTGGGTCCCACAGCATGGGCCAAAGCCACGTGGAGTGGACCCCATAAGGGGTATTGTACAGAAAGGGGTGACTAGTCATCAGCCTACAGAAAGGGGTGACTAGTCATCAGCCTCCGGAGAGAAGGGTGATTAGTCATCAGCCTACAGAGAGGGGTGATTAGTCATCAGCCTATAGAGAGGGGTGATTAGTCATCAGCCTACAGAGACGGGTGAGTAGTCGTCAGATCACCAGGATTGGCGGAGGTGTCATCGTCACTCAGCAGGTCGAGGAGTCCTCGGCAACGGAGTGTGGCGAGGTGACATCGGCCTTGGATGATTTGAACAGCGTAAACAGAACAGCTAAGATTGGTTCCCAGAGTGGGCCAATGACCAGTTAAATACCCAGAGTTAGGGAGAGGCCTGGATCACGAAGTGCCTATGCGGGTAGCAGGGAGAGCACAGTTGGGTGTAGAGTCCTGAGGGGACGAGTACTCACCAGAGCTAGGGTTTTCCCAGTAAAGCTACATGCATGGCACGTAAACAGTGAAGGCACTCCCAGAACAGGTGGCCCCAGAGACTAGGTGCACAAGGAGGCATCCAGGTGGTCACCCTGTGAGAGTTTGCACTCTAGAGAAGGAAACCTTATATGCTAGATTATCCTAAGATTGGGTGATAGTGGCGCAAGGGTAATTCCAGTAAACCCTAAATATAGCTAGTAGCGCAGTGAACCCTAATTAGGGCTAGCGGCGCAGTAAACCCTAGACTATATAAGGGACAGTAAGATACTTCACAAAGGTGCGCAGCGAGGCATGTGGACGTCGCGCGGGCGCGAGGCATGCAGGCGTCGTGCGGGCGCGAGGCATGTGGACGTCGCGCGGGCGCGAGGCATGTGGACGTCGCGCGGGCGCGAGGCATGTGCGGGCGCGAGGCATGTGGACGTCGCGCGGGCGCGAGGCATGTGGACGTCGCCAGGGCACGCGAGGCATACGGGCATTGCCAGGGCGCGAGAGGCATGCGGGCATCGCCAGGGCGCGAGGCATGCGGGCATTGCCAGGGCGCGAGAGGCATGCGGGCATTTCCAGGGCGCGAGGCATTAGAGCGTCGCCAGGGATAGACATCGGTCGTCTCCCAGGGCGAGGGAGACATCGGTCGTTCTCCAGGATGAGTCAGCGATGGAAAGTTGTCACGCGATGACGAGCTTCACACAGATAAAGTGGGACCCAGACTTCCAGCATGACACGTCCTGCACACGCGCCACGTAGACAAAAAGAGTGGTTCAGGGTGGTGACATCAGAATGTTGGCATGCGCAAGAGACACCAGCGGTCGTACTGTTCAGAGCAGTGGTTGGCATGCACAAGCGACAACAGTGGTCGTACTGTTCAGGGCAGTGGTTGGCATGCACAAGAGACAACAGTGGTCGTACTGTTCAGGGTAGTGGTTCTCAGGCTTTCCTGCAGAAGGGGTGGCAGCAGCAGCATACGTGGACGAGTAAGCTTGGATTCAAAAGCCACTGCGGGAAGGCAAATAGCGTTACAGACTCAAGAGTGTTAGAGTGAGTGCAAAACTTCCTCCCTCCCTTCTTCTCTCCTTTGCGTTGTGACTCAGGCAACCTCAAGCATCAGTGCGACGAGCAACGTTTGCCCTTGGAGCACCTGGGAGATTCTCTGCAAGTTCTTCAAACCAGACGCTGAAACAGAGCTAAGGCATCCTTTAAGCTCGGTGGGTCTTGGAGCTCTTGGTGTTTGCGCAAGTCCAGGTAAGGGAAGCTAGCTTCATTTTCAATACAAGCCATAGATTAGCTGTTTCTGAAGTAAGGGCGACGTGGTCGCCGGTTTTCGTTTTCATCTTCGTGAATGCTCTGTTTCTATGTGTTTGGGCGACGTGGTCGCCGGTTTTATATACAGACTTCGAAATACCTTGTTTTTGAACCAGATCGCCGGTTTTGGCGTTGTTTGCGAACTCTCTGCTTTTGGTGTTGCTTTGGAACTGTTTGAGATTTAAATGAGATATTCGAAAATAAGAACCTTGGAGTGAGTTTTTGCTGTGATTGAAATCATCCCTTTAAGGGTTATATGATGTGTTGAATGTTGTGAATGTGAGATCAAGGCATAGTATTTTCAGGAAAGAAAATACCGTGTAAGATCGTGTAGGATGTGCATTGACCAGTGATTCGTTATGATATCCTGACTCTCCTGATATAATGGAATCATATAGATGAAGTTATTCGGGCGTTGAGAGTCGAAGGAGGTTTATACGTATGGGTGAGTTGTTCAAAAGGGAACGAGCTCGACCTGTTGTGTGGATTAACCCCGTCATGCTTGGATGGTGATGATATTGAGATTCATTATACGCTTGTGAATGTGTGTGATTTCACGGCGACCCTGTGAATGTGTGTGATTTCACAGTGGGCAGTATGACAGGTGCGAATCTATGAGTCTAGTCAATGCATGAGTCTTCCGGAAGTAGTGTCAAGTGTCTTGTGTGATGAGTCAGAGGAAGTCTGACGTGAGAAATGAGAAACATTGAAGTGATAGACACTTGGTGCATTATGTGAATAGAACGACTCTTGAAAATATTGTGAAACATGTGATTTCTTGATGGCTGTGTGATATGAATGAGAAAGTGATGGACTCTTGTGAATGTTTAAAAAGGCTGATCTACGTTGGTTGTCTAGTTTAAAATTTAAAGTTTAAAAATATCTAGCTTACCCTTTGTATTGTTCTCTGGCTGTTTTCCTCTTAAAACTGTGATGATCGTGTATTTTACACGGGAGCAGATGATTTTCCAGGAAGTAGAGCTCCTTAGTGAGGGGTCGCCGGAAGGTGATCGCCTGATTTCTGTTCTGGCAGCAGATCGGCTGTTTTGGGTCCTCTGATAGGAGATCGGCCTCTTCCGATAGGAGATCGGTCCCTTCCGATAGGAGATCGCCTGCTTTGTTTCTTTTACTGTATTTTGTTTATGTTTCTGGAAAATTTGACCGAATTTGTATTAAACTCCCTGTGAGGAGAAACTACATTTCATATATATAATATTTTGTTCACTCCAATCTATTTGTTACTTTTATTTTCATTATATACATTTGTATAGTAATTTGGCGGGATGTTACAGCCAGGACAAGAGACATGCGGGCATCGCCAGGACGAGAGACATGCGGTCATCGCCAGGGATAGACATCGGTCGTCTTCCAGGGAGAGACATCGGTCGTCCGCCAGGATGAGACATCGGTGGATAGTCATCGCGCGAGCAGTCATCGGTGGAAGGTTATCGCGCGATGTCGTGTTTCGCACAGATAAGGTGGGACCCAGGCTCCCAGCATGAGACGTCCTGCATGCGCGACACGTAGACAAAAAGGGTGTTTCAGAATAGTTAGCATAAGAGTGTTGGTATGCGCAGAAACCCACGTGGTCATACTGTTCAAGGAAGTGTGCACGCAAGCTTTCCTGCAGAGTGGGCGGGGGGCAGCGGCATTTCTGGGCAAGTTGGCTTAGTTTTAAAAACTCACTCCTGAGAGGCAGTGAACGTTGCTGTGGTTTGAGAGTGATTGAGTGAGTTAGCCTTGGTTCCCTGTTTCTTTCCTCTCCTTCTCCCTGCGTTCAGACGTCCTAGCGAACCAGTTGGAGATCGGCGACTACCCTGGATTCCTGACGTTGTGCTCTGCAAGTTCTCCCGTCAGGACGCTAGAACAGAGTTAAGGCATCTTTAAGCTTCGATGGGTTTTGGAGCTCTTAGTGATTTTGTGCAAGTTCAGGTAAGGGAAGCTAGCATTTTCGTTTATAAAAACGTTAGGCGAGTAGGTTCTGAAGTGAGGGCGACGTGGTCGCCGGTTTTCATATTCCTTTTCACAATGCTCTGTTTTTATGTGTGGGGCGACGTGATCACCGGTTTTAATGTTGATTTCGAACTCCCCTGTTTTAGTGTCGTTTGAAACTGTTTGAGATTGAAATGTGATATTCGAAAATCTGAACCTTGGAACGATTGTTGCTGTGGTTGGAATCGTTCATTTAAGTGTTGTATGGTGCACTGGGTGAATTGATGATATCTTGCTGTCCTGTGTGGACTTCATTAGCTGTCCTGTGTGGACTTCATTAGCTGTCCTGTGTGGACTTCATTAGCTGTCCTGTGTGGACTTCATTAGCTGTCTTGTGTGGACTTCATTAGCTGTCCTGTGTGGACTTCACTAGCTGTCCTATGTGGACTTTACAGTGGTGTGGTGTGTGTCTATGTGTGGTGAGTCATGGAAGTCTGACGTGAGAAAGAGAAATATTGAAATTAATAGACACTTGATGGTTTATGTGAAACAAATAACACTTGATGAAATTGTGAAGTGTGTGAAATGAATGGGAAAATTGATGGATTTTACGTGGGTGTTTTAAATCTATTTTATATTGATTTTAAAGTTTCGTACTTCAAGTTTTAGAATAGCTAGCTTACCCTGTGTTTTGTTCTGTGGCTATTTTTCTTAAAACTGTGATGATCGTGTATTTTACACGTGAGCAGATGATGTTGCAGGTAGTCGAGCTCCTCAGTGAGCAGTTGGAGGAAGAGATCGCCTGTTTTCTTTTTATGCTGTATTTTGGTTTTATTTCGAAACAGTTGATGGAATGTATTAAAACCCCTATAAGAGGGACGTTTCTTTTTGAGATACAATGTATGGGATGATGTATTTTCAATATATGTTGATTTTATAAATTAATGTCTACGCTTATTTTATTATATAAATATGAAAAGACTTTGAGGGGCGTTACAGAAAGTGTAGCTTAGAAGGCTACGAGATCGCCGTTGTTGAAGGCGGAGGCGATCTCCGACTTCTCTAGTACATGATCGCCAATCGCCTATAGTGCACATGATCGCCGAAAGTGCACTTAGTATGTGGTCAAGATACTGGATCAACCATAGTGGGTTCCAAAAACCACACGGGCATCGCCAGGGCGAGAGACACGCGGGCATCGCCAGGGCGAGAGAGACGCGGGCATCGCCAGGGCGAGAGAGACGCGGGCATCACCAAGGCGAGAGAGACGCGGACATCGCCAGGGCGAGAGAGACGCGGGCATCGCCAGGGCGAGAGAGACGTGGGCATCGCCAGGGCGAGAGACACGCGGGGACCGTCAGGGCGAGTGACAGATGGTCATCACCAGGATGAGGGACACATCGGTCGTCCTCCAGGGAGAGACATCGGTCGTCCGCCAGGATGAGACATCGGTGGATAGTCATCGCGCGAGAAGTCATCAGTGGAAGGTTATCGCGCGATGTCGTGTTTCACACAGATAAGGTGGGACCCAGGCTCTCAGCATGAGACGTCCTGCATGTGCGACACGTAGACAGTAAGGGTGTTTCAGAATAGTTAGTGTCAGAGAGTTGGTGTGCGCAGAAACCCACGTGGTCATACTGTTCAAGGAAGTGTGCACGCAAGCTTTCCTGCAGAGTGGGTAGTGGCAGCGGCAATTGTGGACAAGTTGGTTTAGATTCAAAAACTCACTTCTGAGAGGAAAAGAACGTTGTTGTGGTTCAAGAGTGACAGAGTGAGTTTACCTTCATCCTTCTCTTTTCTCTCCTTCGCGCTGCGATTCAGGCATCCTCAAGCGCCAGTACGACGAGCGACGACTGCCCTTGGACTCCTGGGAAGTTCTCTGCGAGTTTTCCGATCAGGACGCTAAAACAGAGTTCGGGTATCCTTAAGTTCGGTGGGTTAGAGCTCGTAGTGAGATTTTATGCAAGTCCAGGTAAGGGAAGCTAGCCTTATTTCCAACGAAAACCTTAAGTTAGATGATTTTGATGATGGGGCGACGTGGTCGCCGGTTTTCAACTGTTATTGCATAATCCCCTGTTTTTGGATGTGATCGCCGGTTTTAATGTTGTTTTCGAACTCCCCTGTTTTAGTGTCGTTTTGAACTTGTTGAGATTGAAATGAAAAATGTATATGCTATTCGAAAACCTGAACGGTGGTATGCATGTTTTTGTGAGTGGGGTTGTTTAAGAAAAGATTCAAAGTATTCTATGATGGAATTGTTCTTTATGTGTGGTATGATGTATGGAATGTGGTGAATGTGGGATCAAGGCATAGTATTTTCAGGAAAGAAAATACCGTGTAAGATCATGTAGAGTGTGCATTGACCAGTGATTCGTTTATTATGAGATATCCTGACTCTCCTGATATAATGGAATCATATAGATGAAGTTATTCAGGCGTTGAGAGTCGAAGGAGGTTCATATGTATGGGTGAGTTGTTTGAAAGAGAACGAGCTTGACCCGTTGTATGGATTAACCCTGTCATGCTAGGATAGTGATGATATTGAGATTCATTTATACGCTTGTGAATGTGTGTGATTTCACAGCGACCCTGTGAATGTGTGTGATTTCACAGTGGTGCAGTATGACAGGTGCAGATCTCTGAGTCTAGTCAATGCACGTGTCTTCCGGAAGTAGTGTCAAGTGTCTATGTGTGATGAGTCAGTGGAAGTCTGACGTGAGAAATGAGAAACATTGAAATTGATAGACACTTGATGGATTATGTGAATTGAACGACTCTTGAGGAAATTGTGAAATATGTGATTACTTGATGGTCATGTGAAGGGAATGAGAAAGTTGATGGTTTTTACGTGGGTGTCTTAAATTTGTTTTATCTTGATTTTAAAGTTTCATATCTAAATTCTCTTTAAAATATCTAGCTTACCCTGCGTTTTTGTTTTGTGGATGTTTTCTTACACCTGTGATGATCATGTATAATTTACACGGGAGCAGATGATGTTGCAGGAAGTAGAGCTCCTCAGTGAGTGGTTGCCGGAAGGAGATCGCCTGTTTTCTGTTTCTGTTAGGAGATCGCCTGTTTTCTATTTTGCTGTATTTTGTTTAAGTTTTGGAAACTGACTGGATATGTATTAAACTCCCTGTGAGGAGAAATTTCATTATATATATATATATGTATGTTCACTTCGATATTATTGTTTTACCTCTATTTCATTATATAAATATGAAAAGGATTTGGCGGGATGTTACATGGCTGATGTTAGGCTTCCTTCCATTGAAAAGTTCATATGGAGTTTTCTTCAAAATGGGCCTTATAAGCACCCTATTCATCACATAACATGAGGTACTCACTACATCTGCCCAAAAATACTTAGGAAGTGATGATTCACTAAGCATTGTCCTTGCAAGCTCTTCAAGAGACCTGTTCTTCCTCTCTACAACTCCATTTTGCTGTGGTGTTCTTGGACCAGAAAAATTGTGTAGGATTCCCAACTTCTCACAGAACTTGACAAACTTCTCATTTTGAAATTTTCCTCCATGGTCACTCCTTATGGAACCTATGTTGCTGCTCTTTGTGTTTTGAAGTCTTCTTGCTAGCTTTTTGAATGCAGCAAAGGCATCACTCTTTGATTCCAAGAACAAGGTCCAAGTGTACCTAGAGAAATCATCAACAATAACAAGAGCATAATAATTTCCACCAAGACTCATAGTTCTAGAGGGTCCAAAGAGATCCATGTGAAGGAGTTCAAGAGGTCTCAATGAAGAGACAACATTTTTGGTTTTAAAAGAACTTTTCACTTATTTCCCTTTCTAGCAAGCTTCACAAATGTGATCCTTCTCAAACTTGAGTTTTGGCAGCCCAATCACAAGATCTTTTGATATTAGCTTGTTCAAATGATTCATGTGAATATGAGCAATTCTTCTATGCCAAAGCCAAGATTCATCTTGCTTGGATAGAAGACATCCAATTGAACATGGTGAAGAGATATCTAGAAGATACACATTATTAACTCTCTTACCTACCAACATTACCTCTTTGGTGTTGGGTAGACATATTTCACATGTGTTTGTCTTGAACATCACTTGATACCCCTTGTCACATAGCTGGCTAATACTCAGAAGATTATGCTTTAGGCCTTCAACAAAGAGCACATCATGAATCACCAAGATGCTCTCATCTCCTATGGATCCTCTCCCAAGTATTCTTCCTTTGTTGTTGTCTCCATAGGTGACATGACCCTCTTGCTTGAAGGATATTCTCAGGAACTTTGATTTGCCCCCTGTCATATGCTTGGAGCATCCACTGTCCAAGTACCAAAGCTGCTTTCTTTCCTCCAAGTTTTCCTACAAAGAAAATTCTCAAGTACATAGGTTTGGTCCCCTTATGAATGAGGGTCCATCTGGTTTATACTCATCAACACAAGCTTTATTTTTCTTGGGAATCCACTTCATAAGCCCTTTAGGAACAACATGTTTTCTGATTTTACAGAAACACACAGAATGACCTCTTTTCATGCAATAGAAGCATGTAACAATCGATTGTTTCGAAGGTTCAATCGATTGTTTTTCTGGCATTTTTGAAAAAGATTTTGAAAATCTATCTTGTTGGTTTTGTGGATTAAAACCCAATCCCGATTTTCCAAAAACACACTTTTGAGATGCTAGCACACTTTCAAAGTTAGATTGGCCTTTAGAAAGCTTATCCACTGTTTTAACAAGATAGTGGACCTTCTTTTCAAGATTTTCGCAATTTTCACAAACTAGAGTATCACACTTGCAAAAGGAGTTTTTGTAAATGATTTCCAGATTTTCAAAATCCATTTTTGAATTTTCTAAATCCTCCTCCAGAAATCCATTTTTGAATTTTCTAAAGCTTCCTTTGGTTCATGAGCAGCCTTGAGAGTCTCCCACATTTCCTTAGCAGTTTTGCACTTTGATATCCTGAAAAATTCATTAGTATCTAGTGCAGAAGCTATGATGTTTTGAGCAGACCTATCAAGCTGAGCCATCTTACATTCATCATTTGTCCATTTGGACAAAGGTTTTGCAGTAAAGGAATTATTCTTTTTGAATTTTGGAATGTAAGGACCATTCTCAATTGAGTCCCAAATTCTTTGATCAATTGATTCAATAAAGATTTTCATTCTTGCTTCCCAAAACTTATAATTCAATCCACAGAATAAAGGAGGTTTGTAGATTGAAGCACCCTCCTCAAAAGATAGTTTTCCAGCCATAAAAAAGATTTTAGATCAACATGAATAACTTTCAAGAACCAAGCTCTTGATGCCAATTGTTAGGAATTATGGCTTTAAACTAGAGGGGGGGTGAATTGTTTAAAGAGGTTTTCGCAAACTTTTCTAAGCTAGAATGAATTTCTTTCTGAAACCAATTGATTAAGCAATTCAATTAGCCAAAACAGCAAGCAAAACTGCAATGCTTAGAAAAAAAACAATCGGTTGTTTCTTTGAAACAATCGGTTGTTTATACCAACAAACAACAAACAAACTGAATTTAAAGAGATAGGGATAGAGAGATTGTACACAGTTGTTTATATTGGTTCACTCCAACCCAAAGCTACATCCAGTCTTCTCAGAAACCCTGAGGAAATCCACTAAGCAATCACACCTTGATCACTTACACAACAACCAAGAGAATGACCTTGAACACCTCAAGAAATACACTCTCCTTGGCCAACACTAAGATTGCTGATCTTGAACACCTCAAGAGCACACAGCCAATCTCAGCAAACACACAAACAAAATGTTTCACCAGTTTACAAAGATTACCCTTGTTACAGATGAATATCTGAAATCAATACAAGTAGAATTCTATTCCAGCACCTTGATCAATCACAAAACTCTTAAGCAATCTCAGCACTTTGAAAAATCTCTTAGAAAAACTTTTTCAAAAACATTCTCTTCTTAAAAACAGTTTTTTTGAATTTATACCAAGATATAGTTTGTTATCAAATCTTAACAAACTCTTAATTGCTTTAGAAAGATTGGTCAAAGCATTTAATGACTGGAGCGTATTCAGTTTCAAATCATTTAAAGCTCAGTCAAAGAAAACAATTTTTCTGTTATGGTTCCAAAACAAACAATCGGTTGTTTCCTCCAATCAATCGGTTGTTTTATTACTTAACAATTTTCTTCATTCAAAAACAGTTTTCAAACTTTCTCAAAAACATCTAAGTGTAAACAATCGGTTGTTTCGACAGAACAATCGGTTGTTTCAACTTAGTTTGAAAAACTCTTTGCTTTGTTAAAAAATGAGATGCTAATTGCTTTGAGATTTAATCTAAGGGTGGATTACAACATAAAACTACCCCAGAACAAAACTTTAAACCAGTACAGCAACATCAAGCAAAGCAGAGGCTTCATCATCCTTCAAAGGATTTCGATTCTTCAAAACATTGAACATCACTTGGTTCAACACGAAGGAGCTCAGGTGTCGTGACAGAACAGTTGCTATTTGGTCCTAGTCCTCCTGGCTCAATGCCTTGCCAAGCTTGAAGGTCTTACCTTCGATAACCCGCTCCAGCACCTCCTCCGCGGGCTCTGGTCTTCTGTCAGGGGTGACCTCTTCCGAGTCTGAGTGCTTCCCAGCGAGTGAGTGGAACGTTACTGAGCATACCCCCCTTTTTGTTTTGAGGTTGTTTTTGTAACACTTCCTGGCTGTTTTATGGTTAGATTTGATGGTGATGACCGTTTCCTCGAGGGAGGGCAACTTCATCATCATGTGCATTGACGAGGGTACCACTCCTAACCTGTTTAATGCTGGCCTACCCAACAGAATGTTATAAGCTGAAGGGGTGTTGACTATGAGGTACCTGATGTCCACAGTGCGAGATCTCTGACCATCCATGAACGTTGTCCTCAACTCAATGTGTCCCCTGACCTCGACCTGGTCTCCTGCAAACCCATATAGGCAGCCGTCATATGGCCTCAGCTGATCAAGAGACAAATGTAGCTTCTGGAAGGTGGACCAGAACATCACATCTGCGGAGCTCCCCTGGTCCATGAGGATGCGGTGGACCCTTCTGCCGACATTGACTACAGAAATCACAATTGGGTCATTTTCGTGGGGTACCACGTCCAAACGATCTGCCTTCGTGAAGGTCAGGTCAGGCTTTGGGAACTGATCGGCCTCAACTTCCTCCACCGTCATGACCTCTCTAGCATATCTTCTTCTTTGGGAGGCAGTGCATCCTCCTCCTGAGAATCCCCCAGCGATGGTGTTGATTTCTCCATGAATGGGTACTTCGTGTCCTTGGTCCCCTATCGGGGCTGCTAGCACCATGTCTCCTTATGATTCCTGCAGGTAAGGTGTTAAAAAACCGTTTCTTACTAGATCATCCAGCTGATACGCCAAGGCGAGGCAATTGCCCAAGGTGTGACCGTGCGCCTGGTGGAAATCACACTACTGGTTTTTGCGGGGGCCCACAGTTGCTTATCAGACTTTGGGGGAGCCTTTAACCTGCTTGCCACCTCTGGGAGGGCTATGAGTTCCTTGAGCCCGATTCTGAAGTTGTGCCTGGTAGGCTTGGGCCTCTTGGATTCATAAGGCGCGGTCCTCGCCTTCTTCTCGATGGCGGTGGCGTGGACCCTTGGGGGTTGAGCACGTCCCGTCATGTGAGGTTTGGACAGATCAATCCTCGCACGTTTCTCTGCTACCCATTCTTCTGCTATGATGTGAGCGACCGCCCTACACTAGATCTCGTCGAATGTCCTTGCTGGACACCGTATCAGAGCGTCACTAAAAGGTCCTGGGAGGATTCCTCTCTCAAAGGCATGCACAATCATGGCCTCGTCTTTGGTCTGTAATTTCACCACCAATGCTCCAAACCGGTTGAGGAAGTCTTTCAGCGGCTCCTCCTGGAATTGCTTCACATCAAAAAGGTCAAAATCCATGGGGGTCGGTGCTCGATTGACGATGAATTGCTTCTTGAACAACTCTAAAAACTGCTCAAAGGACGTGATGTGTCTAGGAGCCCCACGAAACCAGTTTAATGTCGTTCCTACAAAAGTACCCATGAACAACTTACAGTGCATGGCGTCTGTGCCTCCCGAGATCATCATCTGGGTGTGGAAGGCCGTTATGTGGGCTTCTGGATCTTCCACGCCTGTGAAGGTAATTTTTGGGACTACGAAAGACCCAGGTATCACTGTCTCCATGATTTCTCGCGAGAAAGGTATCGGACGAGCCTTGACTGGGGGTGTGGCTCCTTACTCCGCCGCAGCCCGCTCTCCTATTCCCCTTCTCAATTCTTCATTCGCTCTACGTAACTCCTCATTGGCCGCCAATGAAGCGTTCAAGTCTGCCCTAAACTGATCCTGCCTAAAGGCCTTATCAGCGTGGGATGCAGCGAACACTTGCTGGAGGTTGCGGATGGTCTCCATGAGCTCCTGGATGGTAGCCGTATGATCACCCTCATCCCTTCTAGAACCACCTTGCCTCGTGCTCCTCATGTGGATTGATTCTACTGGTTGCTATTGTAGATGGGACCTAGTTTTAATGGGCCCCACGATGGGCGCCAAATGTTCTTACCGGTTGACTCTCTCGTCAGTTGACTTCTACAATCGCTTGCACCTTCTCTCTTCCCCTTGGTTAGAACAGCTGAACCTGCAAAGAAAGAAAGATGGGCGCCCTAGCGGCCGTTTGCACTCTGACGCTCAAGTCAAGATTAGGGCAAGAAACACCAATGTATAGCAAAGAGTTCTTGTAACATCCCGCCAAAATAATACATACATCCATGTATAATTGAAATTAAGTGTAACCGAATAATATTGAAGAGTGCAAAATAATATGTATTGATATATATATCAGAAATGAAGTTACTCCTCTTAGGGAGTTTAATACATAACCAAATCAAATGTTTGCAAGATTTTACGAAAATAAAAGAAATGCAGTAAGACAGGCGGTCTCAAAAGAAAACGGCGATCTCCAACTTTAAAACGGCGATCTCTAACAGAAGACCTCAAAACGGGCGATCTTCTATCAGGACACGAAAACCGGCGATCACCACCGAGAGGTAGAAACCGGCGATCTCTCCCTCGGCGACCACTCACTAAGGAGCTCTCCTTCCTGGAAGATCATCTGCTCCCGTGTAACAATTACACGATCATCACAGTTTTTAAAGAGAACCAAGCACAACACCAAAGAAAACACCACAGGGTAAGCTAGACATTTTAAAGAGAGTTTAAATAGGAACATTAAAATTAAAGTAAAACAAGTTTCAAGATTATCCATGTAAAACGTAGAGCTGCTCATAGCATTCAGCTGATCGCCCAAAATCACATTTCACAACATTCACCCATAGTCATTCCATTTCACAATACAGCATCAAGTGTCTATCAATATTCAAGTTTCTCATTTCACATGTCAGACTTTCCACTGACTCACCACACAAGACACTTGACAATACTTCCGGATTGACTCGTGCGTTGATTAGACTCAGAGATCTGCACCTGTCATACCACACCACTGTGAAATCCACACAGGGTCGCTGTGAATCCACACAGCATGCGCATATATCATCTCAATGTTACCATAGTTCTCCTGGTATGACAGGGTTAATCCATAGGACAGACGGAGCTCGTTCTTTTTCACACGAGACGCCCATCATATAGACCTCCTTCGACTCTCAACAACTGAGTAACTTCCTCTACGTGATTCCATTACCTCAGCAGAGTCAGGATATCCCCTTAGGAATCACCGATCAATGCACCTACCACAAGATCTTACACGGTATTTTCTTTCCTGAAAATACTATGCCTCGATCCCACATTCACAGCATTCAAAGACATCATGCCACACTTAAAAGAATGATTTCAATCACAGCAATAGCCATTTCAAAGGATTCATATTTTCGAATATCTCATGTAAATCTCAAGCAGTTCTCAAAACAACATCAAACACAAGGAGTTCGCAAAACAGCGCCAAAACCGGCGATCTAGTTCAAAAACAGGGTGTTTCGAAAACTGTATATAAAACCGGCGACCACGTCGCCCTCACACACAAACAGAGCATTTTACGCAGATGAAGGCAAAAATGGCGACCACGTCGCCCTCACTTCAGAGATAGCTACACTGTGGCTTGCATGGAAAAAGAGGTCTAGCTTCCCTTACCTGGACTTGCGCAACCACCAGGAGCTTCGAAATCCAACGAAGCTTGCAGAATACCTTGGCTCTGTTTTTCGCGTCTGGTCTGAAGAACTTGCAGAGGACTACCCAAGTGCTCTAATGGTGTTACTTCTCGTCGTACTCTTGTGTGGAGGGGCTGAAATCGCAACGCGGAGGAGGGAACTCACTCTTTCTCTCTTCGACTACAACAACGTTTTCCTTTTCTCTCAGCAGTGGATTTTTGTAACTTAAACCAACTTATCCCTCCAAAAGCAGCTGCCACCACCTACTCTGCAGGGAAGTTTGCGTGCACGCTTCCCTGAACAGTACTACTAAGCATGCCTCTGCGCAGGCTACGCTATGAGGTCACTATTCTGAACTACCTTTTGTCTACGTGGCGCGCGCGCAGAACATCTCTTGCTGGGAGTCTGGGGCCCACGTTCTCTGGGTGTAACTCAACGTCGCGCGATGACCTTTCGCCGATGACTACCAGCTCGAAGAGAAACCACTGATGACTTCTCGCGCGAAGACGATCCACCGATGACCTCGCGCGAAGACTACCACCGATGACCTCGCGCGAAGACTACCACCGATGACCTCGCGCGGAGACTACCACCGATGACCTCGCGCGAAGACTACCACCGATGACATCTTCCTGGCGAACGACCGATGTCTTCCTCGGCGACGCCCTCATAACTCTCGCGCCTTGGCCACGTCCACATGCATCGCGCCCTGGCAATGCCCGCGTGCCTCGCGCCCGCGCGATGCCCGCATGCCCCTCGCGCCCGCGCGATGCCTGCATGCCTCTCGCGCCCGCGCGATGCCTGCATGCCTCTCGCGCCCGCGCGATGCCTGCATGCCTCGTGCCCAGGCGATGACGTGTAGTCTAGGCGACCGGCGATGATGTATAAACAAGGAACTCTTATAGTTTTTTCTAGACTACACTTTCCTTCCTTTTTAATTTAGATAAAACATACTTAGAATTTACTTAAAACATACTCTTTCATTCCAATAAATTTCAGGTCCTTACATTCTCCCCAACAACAAAAATTTTCGTCCTCGAAAATTGGATTACAAGGAAAAGAGGTATGGATAAGCCTCCCTCATGGGTTCTTCTAACTCCCAAGTAGAATCCCCCGATTTCTCATCCCACACCACTTTCACCATGTCGATGGTCTTGCCCCTGAGCTGTTTACATTGCCGATCGTCAATCCTGACTGGTTTGGCTTCAAAGGACAAGTCATCCCTAATCTGCACGTCGTCTACATCCAGCACATGACTAGGATCTGCCATGTACTTCCTCAGCTGTGACACGTGAAACACATTGTGCAGATTCGCCAGATGGGGAGGTAGGGCGATCTCATACGCCACTGGGCCAATCCTTCTCAAGATCTGATATGGTCCCACGAACTTAGGGGACAACTTCTTTGACCTGATCGCCCGCCCTACACCCTTGGTTGGTGTCACTTTCATGAACACGTGATCTCCAGCAGCAAACTCCAAAGGCTTTCTCCTCTGATCTGCATAGGACTTCTGCCTACTCTGAGAGGCTTTCATTCTGTTTTGTATCTGCTTTACCTTCTCGGTCGTCTGCTGAATCAACTCTGGCCCAACCAAGACTGCCTCGCCCTCCTGGTACCAACATAAGGGAGTTCTGCATTTCCTCCCATACAAGGCTTCATATGGTGCCATCCCAATGCTGGCGTGGTAGCTATTGTTATAGGTAAACTCCACTAGTGGCAACACCTCCTCCCAACCTCCCAATTGATCCAAAACGCATGCCCTCAGCAGATCTTCCAAAGATTGGATCGTCCTCTCTGACTGACCATCTGTTTGGGGATGATATGCAGAGCTCATCCTCAACTTGGTTCCCAAACACTCTTGCAAGGTCTGCCAAAACCGTGAAGTGAACCTGGGATCTCTATCTGAAATGATGCTGGAAGGCACTCCATGCAACCTCACAATCTCCTTGATGTACAGCTGTGCCAACTTGGCCATGGGCACCTTCATATTTACTGGGAGGAAGTGGGCACTCTTCGTCAGCCTATCAATGATGACCCAGATTGCATCATGACCCTTTACCGATCTGGGTAAATGGGTGACAAAATCCATGGCAATGCTGTCCCACTTCCACTCGGGGATATCCAGTTGCTGCAACAGCCCGCCTGGTCTTTGATGCTCTACCTTCGCCTTTTGACACGTTAAGCAGGTTGCCACGTACTGGGCGACGTCCCTCTTCATGCCTGACCACCAAAATGACTCCTTCAAGTCATGGTACATCTTGTTCATGCCTGGGTGAAGGTTAAGGCGGCTCTTATGACCTTCCTCTAGGATCATCTTCTTCAACTCTTCATTTGCAGGTATGCAAATTCTGCCATCAAACCTCAAGATCCCATCATCGCCCATCTCAAAGCCTCTCGCCTGATCTGTCCCTAGTGACTCCACAGTGCGCTTCAGGCTAGGGTCCTCCAATTGTTTATCCTTCAACATCCCAAGGAAGTCATTAGTTATAGTCAGCTTACTACAACTAATGTGATTCACGTGAAATTCCACTCCAAGGTTTAAGTCTCTGAACTGCTCGATCAGTTTCTGCTCTTCCATCATCATGGTGGCGACTTGTATAGACTTCCTACTCAAGGCATCTGCCACTACATTGGCCTTCCCTGGGTGATACATGAGTTGAAAATCATAGTCCTTTAGGAATTCCATCCACCTTCTTTGTCTCATGTTTAGTTCCTTCTGATCGAACAGGTACTTCAAGCTCTTGTGGTCACTGAATACCTGGAACCGAGCTCCATAAAGATAATGCCTCCAGATCTTCAAGGCAAACACTACCGCTGCCAACTCCAAATCATGAGTAGGGTAGTTTCTCTCATGCACCTTGAGTGGCCTTGAAGCATATGCAACCACTCTCTTCTCTTGCATCAAGACGCATCCCAAGCCTTGATGTGAGGCATCACAGAAGACATCAAAAGGTCTTCCTACTTCTGGAATCACCAGCACTGGAGCACTGGTCAACCTCTCCTTTAGTTCCCTGAAGCTCTGCTCACATCGGTCGGTCCAAGCAAAGGGTTGGTCCTTGCGGGTCAGTTGTGTTAAAGGAGCCACTACTTTGGAAAAATCCTCAATAAACCTCCGATAGTAGCCCGCCAACCCCACAAAGCTCCTTATCTCAGTCACTGTCTTAGGACGTTCCCATTGCAGCACTGCCTCTACCTTGGCTGGATCTACCGAGATCCCCTGGGCAGATATCACGTGTCCTAAGAAGTTGACTTCCCTTAGCCAGAACTCACACTTAGAGAACTTGGCATAGAGCTGCTTCTCCCTCAGTATTTCCAATACTGTCCTCAGGTGTTCCTCATGCTCTTCCTCGGTCCTTGAATAAATGAGGATGTCATCTATGAAGACCACCACAAACTTATCCAAGAAAGGGCGAAAGATCCTATTCATGTAGTCCATGAATAGAGCTGGAGCATTGGTGACTCCAAATGGCATCACTACATACTCGTAGTGCCCATATCGAGACCTAAAAGCTGTCTTCTGAACATCTTCAGCTTTTACCAAGATTTGATGATACCCCGATCTCAGGTCAATCTTGGAGAACACCGAGGCCCCATGAATTTGGTCCATCAAATCATCAATCCGAGGTAGGGGGTACTTGTTCTTGATGGTCAATTTGTTCAATTGCCTGTAGTCTATACACAGCCGAGACCCTCCATCCTTCTTCTTGACTAGGAGCACTGGAGCTCCCCATGGAGATACGCTGGGTCTGATGAACTGCTTCTCCAGCAACTCTTCCACTTGCTTCTTTAACTCCACTAACTCGGCTGGCGCCATCCTGTAAGGTGCCATTGACACTGGTCCAGCTCCAGGTACCAAGTCAATAGAGAATTCCACTTCTCTCTTAGGGGGTAACCCAGGCACCTCTTCTGGGAATACATCTGTGAAATCTTTCACCACTTGTATCCTGTTTACGTCCCCTTTATTCTCCACTTCCAACCGGGCGAGCACTACGAAGCACCTCGCCTCTCCTTCCAGCTCTGATCGCCCTTGTTGAACTGACAACACATCGGGTTCTTGTGGGTCTGGAAACGCTACCTTCTGCCTACCACAGTCTATGAGAACGTGATTGGCAGCTAACCAATCCATTCCCAGGATGACATCCAGGTCCTGAAGAGGTAGGCAGATCAAGTTCACCTTGAATCTGCGTCCTTCTACAATCACTGGACATTCAGGGCACACTGTAGAGGTCGACACCTGTCCTGACGCAGGTGTAGAGACCAACAGCTCGAAAGGTAACTCCTTCACTAGGAGGCCCAACTCGGCTACACACAGGCTTGACACAAAGGAGTGTGTCGCTCCAGAATCAAACAAGGCCCTTACACCTCTACCAGCAATAAAACAAACACCTTGGATGAGGTTACCTGACTGAGCTGCCTCTGCTCCAGACATGGCGAACACCCTCCCTGCTGCCTGAGGTCTGCCGCCCTCGTTTCTCAACTGTTGGGAGCCACTGGGTTGGGTCGCCCCATTCCTGCTAGGGCACTCTCTAGCCACGTGCCCTGTCCTTTGGCAGACGAAACATTTCCTCTCTGAAGTCTTCTTGAAACAAGCATTGGAGGCGTGTGGTCCACCACAGTGAAGACACTTAGGCTTCCAAGGTTGTTGCTGTTGGAACTGGGGAGGTGCTGCTCCTGCCCGATGTGATGGAGGTCTCGCATAGGGTTTGCTTTGTGGGTGCTATGCCTTAGCTCTCCCACTGGAAGGACCTCCTGGGTGTGACCTGATCACCCGAGACTCACCCTTTTCCAGGGTCTCCACCATCTTCGCCTTCTCCACTAAGGCGTGGAACTCCCTGATGCACATCGGGGCTATGGTCTTCTTCAGCCCATGCTTCAGCCCTTCCTCGAACTTCCTACACCTCCAGGCCTCGGAGGTCGCCTGGGTATAGAACCGGGCGAGGTACTCAAAACGGGCAGCATAGGCGTTTACTGACATGTCCCCCTGCTCCAACTTTAAGAACTCAGCTTCCCTTGCAAACTTGGCGCTGTCTGGGAAGTATTTCTCCAAGAACTTCACCCTGAAGCTCTCCCAATCCAGAACATCCCCTCGGGCCTCCATCATCTGCTGAGCTCCCATCCACCAGAACTCAGCTTCTCCTGATAGCAGATACGTGGCAAACAACAGCTTCTTCTCTTCAGGGCAGGAGGTCGCCCTAAAGATTTTCTCCACCTCCCTGACCCACTGATCTGCCTGGTCAGGGGTAGCATTCCCACTGAACTTAGGTGGGTTGTGCCTCATAAACTCGGCCAGTCCCATCTGTTCTTGGGGCTGACCGACGTGGGAGTTTGTCTCAGCAGATCGGGCAGTTTCCCAGTGCTGCATTGTGGCTTGATGGTTCTGAGCCATCGCCGCATTCTGCTGCTGAATGGCAGTCGCCATCATCTCGATGGCCTTGGCGATCTGACTCATCTCTGAGGAAGGTTGGGGTGGGGTAGCAGGTCTACGTGCCATCTTCTGAATCTATTGACTTCTATATTCCCTACAACTATAAGAATGAAATCGATAAGAATCAATTCATTCAAGGGGTAACAGCTAGACCTTACAAAGGTCAGCATCTCAAAGTCATCTAGAATTTGAGTTCATCAACAGAATCACAACACTTATAACTTCACACAAAACACCAGAACAGTTACTGGTGTGCAAACATCAGTCCAAACTACCACCTCAGTCAAATTCAAGAACACTCAAAAATCACCCCAGAATTCAATGTAGGCTAGACATCAAACCTTTGGAATTAAGATTAAGAATTATCTTGATCCAGTTATGAGTGTGCACCCTCACCACTTTATCAAGACCTTCTTATTCTTAATACTAAGATCTTCAGTTAGGCATACATTCACCAATCACACGCAAGAGTTCAATACCAAAAACGTTTGAAAACCTCCCACTATAGTGGTTATTTAAAACTCAAATAAACTTTATGAGCAGAAGAAACACAATGGATCCACAGCCCTCAGGTCATCCTAAGGCGAACTGCTCTGATACCATTAATGTAACATCCCGCCAAAATAATACATACATCCATGTATAATTGAAATTAAGTGTAACCGAATAATATTGAAGAGTGCAAAATAATATGTATTGATATATATATATCAGAAATGAAGTTACTCCTCTTAGGGAGTTTAATACATAACCAAATCAAATGTTTGCAAGATTTTACGAAAATAAAAGAAATGCAGTAAGACAGGCGGTCTCAAAAGAAAATGGCGATCTCCAACTTTAAAACGGCGATCTCTAACAGAAGACCTCAAAACGGGCGATCTTCTATCAGGACACGAAAACCGGCGATCACCACCGAGAGGTAGAAACCGGCGATCTCTCCCTCGGCGACCACTCACTAAGGAGCTCTCCTTCCTGGAAGATCATCTGCTCCCGTGTAACAATTACACGATCATCACAGTTTTTAAAGAGAACCAAGCACAACACCAAAGAAAACACCACAGGGTAAGCTAGACATTTTAAAGAGAGTTTAAATAGGAACATTAAAATTAAAGTAAAACAAGTTTCAAGATTATCCATGTAAAACGTAGAGCTGCTCATAGCATTCAGCTGATCGCCCAAAATCACATTTCACAACATTCACCCATAGTCATTCCATTTCACAATACAGCATCAAGTGTCTATCAATATTCAAGTTTCTCATTTCACATGTCAGACTTTCCACTGACTCACCACACAAGACACTTGACAATACTTCCGGATTGACTCGTGCGTTGATTAGACTCAGAGATCTGCACCTGTCATACCACACCACTGTGAAATCCACATAGGGTCGCTGTGAATCCACACAGCATGCGCATATATCATCTCAATGTTACCATAGTTCTCCTGGTATGACAGGGTTAATCCATAGGACAGACGGAGCTCGTTCTTTTTCACACGAGACGCCCATCATATAGACCTCCTTCGACTCTCAACAACTGAGTAACTTCCTCTACGTGATTCCATTACCTCAGCAGAGTCAGGATATCCCCTTAGGAATCACCGATCAATGCACCTACCACAAGATCTTACACGGTATTTTCTTTCCTGAAAATACTATGCCTCGATCCCACATTCACAGCATTCAAAGACATCATGCCACACTTAAAAGAATGATTTCAATCACAGCAATAGCCATTTCAAAGGATTCATATTTTCGAATATCTCATGTAAATCTCAAGCAGTTCTCAAAACAACATCAAACACAAGGAGTTCGCAAAACAGCGCCAAAACCGGCGATCTAGTTCAAAAACAGGGTGTTTCGAAAACTGTATATAAAACCGGCGACCACGTCGCCCTCACACACAAACAGAGCATTTTACGCAGATGAAGGCAAAAATGGCGACCACGTCGCCCTCACTTCAGAGATAGCTACACTGTGGCTTGCATGGAAAAAGAGGTCTAGCTTCCCTTACCTGGACTTGCGCAACCACCAGGAGCTTCGAAATCCAACGAAGCTTGCAGAATACCTTGGCTCTGTTTTTCGCGTCTGGTCTGAAGAACTTGCAGAGGACTACCCAAGTGCTCTAATGGTGTTACTTCTCGTCGTACTCTTGTGTGGAGGGGCTGAAATCGCAACGCGGAGGAGGGAACTCACTCTTTCTCTCTTCGACTACAACAACGTTTTCCTTTTCTCTCAGCAGTGGATTTTTGTAACTTAAACCAACTTATCCCTCCAAAAGCAGCTGCCACCACCTACTCTGCAGGGAAGTTTGCGTGCACGCTTCCCTGAACAGTACTACTAAGCATGCCTCTGCGCAGGCTACGCTATGAGGTCACTATTCTGAACTACCTTTTGTCTACGTGGCGCGCGCGCAGAACATCTCTTGCTGGGAGTCTGGGGCCCACGTTCTCTGGGTGTAACTCAACGTCGCGCGATGACCTTTCGCCGATGACTACCAGCTCGAAGAGAAACCACTGATGACTTCTCGCGCGAAGACGATCCACCGATGACCTCGCGCGAAGACTACCACCGATGACCTCGCGCGAAGACTACCACCGATGACCTCGCGCGGAGACTACCACCGATGACCTCGCGCGAAGACTACCACCGATGACATCTTCCTGGCGAACGACCGATGTCTTCCTCGGCGACGCCCTCATAACTCTCGCGCCTTGGCCACGTCCACATGCATCGCGCCCTGGCAATGCCCGCGTGCCTCGCGCCCGCGCGATGCCCGCATGCCCCTCGCGCCCGCGCGATGCCTGCATGCCTCTCGCGCCCGCGTGATGCCTGCATGCCTCTCGCGCCCGCGCGATGCCTGCATGCCTCTCGCGCCCGCGCGATGCCTGCATGCCTCGTGCCCAGGCGATGACGTGTAGTCTAGGCGACCAGCGATGATGTATAAACAAGGAACTCTTATAGTTTTTTCTAGACTACACTTTCCTTCCTTTTTAATTTAGATAAAACATACTTAGAATTTACTTAAAACATACTCTTTCATTCCAATAAATTTCAGGTCCTTACAGTTCTAGTCTCAAATGCCGTGTACCTTTGGGAATGCCTTGCTACCTGTTTTATAGCCCTTCTAGGGTTCCTGTCGCGCCTATCCTTGTGTCCCTGCGTTGCCTCTTAGCGAATTTATGGTTACCTTTCTGGGATTCTATCATACAATTTCCCTGCGTGTCTCGCGGCAGCCTTCCATTCTTGGAGTGCAACTCTCGTGGCAACCTTCCTTTCCTGGAGGGATTAACTTAAGTGTGGGTTCTGGGATATACACTATAACCCTAGCGTCGCGCAGCCAAATATTCTGTCTTAAATTAATACTTACGTGCCCTGTATGTGTTTCTTCCTTTTAAGGACAGATCCTCTATGCCCAAACCTTACGTCACATGGAAACCCTGCGTGCGTGATGTATCCATGAACCTGATTTATATCCTTACACGTGTGATTCTGTGGGCCCCTCTATGGGTCCCATCATACCGACCTCTCTTGTGCTGACCTCTCGCTCAGTGGCTGACGTCCGAGGTCTGGCCACTACAACAACAATTTGCCAATCACTATGAATCCAACTTTTGTATAGAAAGCAATGTGCAAAAGAATGAATAGATGCAAGTATCAAACTGTTTTTGATGTTTTAAAAACAAAGATGGATCTATTTTCCTCTGTTTCGATATTTTTTTGCTATATTCTTTTTTTATACAAAATGGAACTTAGGTAGTGAAAGAACCATAAAATGCATCATATGGAAGTTGAAACTTCAATCAATTTGCACAAAAATTTTATGATGGATTCAAGACAATTGAACACTTGAAATCAAATGTTTGGAACCTCTAATCAACAAGTACTAAAATAAATTCAAGAGAAACACAAACTTTCAAAATCAAAAGCAAGCAAGTATAGACAAGATTTGGACACCAAGAACACTATGAACATAAAACTCAAAACAAGAGGTGGGATTAATGAAAAGGCACAAACTATAGACATATTCAAACAAACAAAGCATGAATATAGGGCTGGAAAAAAAAATTCTGCACGAAATATAGGTGCTGGAAAATAGAATGTACAAAGTTAAAGTGCTAGAAAACCAAATTGCTCAAAGAGAAAGTGTCTATTCAACTCACAATCAACAAATCAACACCATGGCTCTAGATACCACATGATGTGAGTTTCTTATGAACCTTTCTTGGTTTGGGTTGAGTTGATATAGGTTTCATTGTATTCATGACACTTTCAAGAATTAGGATCAAAATTCTAAAGAACAATTAATAGAGTTTCTACTCAAGAAAACAAAGGTTCATACTAAAAACACATGAATAGGTAACTTGTAGTGTAAGATAAGAATGGAATATGAATGGGTAATTCAAGAACAGCAACCAAAGTGCAGTAACAATACAGAAACAGTACAATGAAATATGAATTAAAACAAGAACATAACAAGGATGGAAACTAGTAATAGAAACACAACAAGAACACAACCTACTATTGGAAATTCAAGAAAACAACATGAACAACAATACCCATGGAGGCCGAACCAAAAACAGGTTGCTATAACAAGTTTGAACCGATTAAAATGGAAGAACAACACATCAAATGATAGAGGACATCACAAGGAAGAGAATGAACCCATTAGAATTGAAAACAAACAAGTAGAACAAAAATGGGTATTTTTAGATGATGAATAGAAATGACTTATGTGGTTGTAGCCTTTTGGAGATGTGATTCACGCCACTTGGAGGGTGGTTCTTCCAAGATGAGTGGGTGGTGCCGCCACTTGAGAGTCTCCAAAGCTCACAAGATAAGACATGGAGGAGAAGAAGAGACAAGTCTCACAAACTCACTCTCTCAATTTCAAGATAGCTTCTTTACTTCAAACTTTCAACTTGTATTATTAAGAACCAAGCACTCCTATTTATAATAAGGAGGGCTGGACATGTTACAAGGGAGAAGGAGTGGGAAGAGTCACTCTTCTAGCTCCTTCTTGGTGCCTAAGTCTATAAGGAGTAGGAAGAGTCACTTCTTCCACTCTTTTTACTCAAAACCGCCCAAACAATGCCTTACACTAGAGGTTTCTTTGGTTTCCCTCTTTGGCATATTCCTAAAGCTATTTCTATATTATTTACAAATTTGTACAAAAGAAATTACAAAGAGAGATATTAATTGGAGCCCATTCTTGAATGCTTGTAGTCTTCTTGTTGGCTTTGGGCTTGGTCCTCTCTTTATTTTAATTCTTCTTTATTTTTTGAGAAGACTAGAGGGAAGAACTTTAAATGCTTGGGTAAATGGCCTCTTCCTCCATTAGTGAAATCCTCTTCTACTTGATCTCCATCAGGAAGTCCTTCAACGGTTCTCCCTGGTATTGTTACACATCGAAAAGAACGAAGGAAACGGGAGGCGGAGCCTGGTTGACAATGAATTGCTCCTTGAATAACATCGAGAACTGATCAAACGATGTGATATGTCCATCAAGGAGGCTAATGAACCAGTCCAGTGTCGTTCCTGAAAATGTTCCCATAAACAATTTACAGTGCATGGCGTCAGTTCCTCCTGAGATCATCATTTGTGTCTGGAAGGTCGTGATGTGGGCCTCTGGGTCTTCGACACCTATAATGGTGATTTTCGGGATCATGAATGTTGCTGGGATCACTATCTCCATGATCGTCTGAGAGAAAGGCATGGGACGTGCCCTAACTGGGGTGGGTGCACCTATTTCTCCTGCCACGTGCTCTCCCATTCCCCTTCTTAACTCCTTGTTGGCCTTGCACAATTCTTCATTGGTTGCCAACGATGTGTCCAATTCAGCCCTGAACTGATCCTCTCTGAGGGTTTGTTTCTCACGAACCTCAGCCAGAACCCGCTCCTAGTCAGCCCTAGACGCCGCAAACGCCTGTTGAAGGTTGCAGATAGTCTCCATGAGTTCCTGCATGGTCAGGTAATCGTCTTCCTCCCTTCCAGTAGCATCTTGCCTAGTATTCCTCATGTCGCCTAGTAGCTCTGATCACAACTTGTAGATGGGACCTTGTTTTATCGAGCCCCATGGTGGGCGCCAAATGTTCTCGCCGGTTGACTCAGTTGCCGTTGACTTCGAGGGCAGGTGGTAGCTCCTCCAACTTCAGGTGGTTTCTGCGCTCTCAAGAGTGGCTCCATTGAAATAGAGGGGGCCCTATCTGTTGACTACACTCCGACGATCAAGTCAATGCTTGGCTTGAAAACAATGAGTAAGTAAAATACTTCAAGCTTAGAACTGAGTACCTTTCTAGGGTTCTTACCACCCTTTTTATAAGTTGTAGCTAGGTCAACCTTTCTATCCCATGAAAGTCTTTCCTTAAGTGGAATTAGGGTTACCAGTGTGGCGTCCTGTGCATGTTGCGCAAGCCTAGCGCAGCCTTTCCTTAAGCGGAACTAAGGTTACCACTAAGTCATAGCATGCGCATTGTGCATGCTTAGTGCAACCGCCACACATAACCTTCTTAACAGTATGGCCGCCAGGGTATCAACTCATGTACCAGCGCTACGGGGCCATCTGTTCTGTAGGTGCCCTAAGTATTCATGTGCCATGAATGCTGCCTTCCCTGGAAACCCTAACCCTCATGGGCCTTATCGCCTCCAGGGAATACTTACTCGTGCCAGCCCCTGAACAAGCTATACGCACCACATGCATAAATCCTCTCGTGAATTTGGGTCTTGTTCTCTTCTGGATGATATCCTACTAATATATCTAGGGCCCGCTTACGTGGCCACTATTGATGTCCGACGTCTGTACGTCGACGACCGATGTCTAGTCAGTACAGTTTCATCTTTCACTTGCTTCTCCCTTTTTTTCAATTGCAGGTTTGAATTTAGCGGGGGTTTTCAAACTGCCGGAAATAACAAGAGTTTGTGAAATCGTCGGGAATAACGGGGGTTCAAAACCGCCAGAAAGTGATTATTTTCCAGGGGTTTTTAGAAATCGTCGATAATCAGTTAGCGACACTTTCTCTTTCAGGAAAAAAGCAAACCGCTACTAACGCACTTAACGGAGTTAAAACCGCCAATAATGCCAAATATAATCCCCGCTAAAAATATTTTTTTTTGTAGTATATATATACACACACAAAAGAAAAACAATAATCAATAACAATTTTGAATAAAAGAAAAAGTAGCGACTGCATGAAAAGACGATAAATTAAATTAAACTCTAATAAAATTTAGCTACTCATAATCATGGCAGTCCTATTTCAAAGTGTGTAAGTCTATATAAACTAGCCAACAAATTTGTCTTTTGTAAATATTAAGTCTTAATTAGTTTTTAAAAGAGGTGTTTAAGCCATCATAAAATTTAATTAACTAACTAGTTCCTCACAACAACTTATTCCTTTACCTTTTCATGTTAAGTTTAAATGTTTCAAATAAAAATCACTTAAGCGCTGATAATATGCTTATTTTTCTTTTTAGGATCTTACTTAACCACAAAACAAAATGTGTAACTTAAGTACTTACAAAAAACCTTTTGTTGTTTAAAGAAAAACTTAAGTCATCCAATTTGTGACATCGTAATTAAGCCTAAAGAGAAATCCCCAGTTTATTTTAATGTTTACCCTATTTATTTATAAGATTTAAAATAGTAATTGTTCTCGCCAGCTGACCTGGATCAGACCTTGGTGGTGGACTCCGACTGACTTTTCTTTTTTGCTGTTGTTGCTTTAGATCACTAATAATTCACAATGAGGGGAGCTCCACCGGTTGACAAGAGTTCGACGATCAAGTCAGTGAGAGCATATAACTATGAGTATCTGAATATAGAGTATCTATATGGGTGTAGTATCAATAGAGAAAACCTTACCTCTATTCAGGGTCTTGAGGCCCTTTTATAGCATTCATAGATCTCCCTTCAAGATTTAACCAACATAAAGATATTCTACAAATATATCCCTTTATTTCATGGTTACAAGTAGAACATTATCTCTAAAGTAATATCTGTGCTTAACTAATTTGGTTATTCCTCTATTATTTTTACTTTATTATCTTTTTAATATGGGTTGCCAGCTATTTGGGCCAACCTCTTGACGTATCCTTGGGCTTACCATTATCATGGGCTGAGCTAAGTATTTCACCCTTACAGACTTGACCAGCCCAGATAACACACTTATGTGCTCGGGTCGGGCCTCGAGCACATCCGACCAGTACACAGCCCCCCAGCCTTGAGTCGAGCTTGGCGAGGCGAAGAGGCTTACTTGCACCTATTTTGACAAGACATTTTCCTCATAAGGTAGCTAACACACGATTTCCAAAGTGTCTTTTGAGAAGACGTCTCACCATACTAATTATGGTGCGTATAGATGGCATGGCATTAACGGTGAAGAAACTTTGCGGTTTTGACTTCCCCTTTTTCAAAAATAATAAGCTTTCCCTCTATGATTTCACAACTCTTGTTCTTTCTTCCTCGAGCAAAATTATCAAAGAACACACACCTTTCTTCCCTTTGCGATACCACCTTATCCCGCCACGACTCACTGGAAAAAAATGGTGTGCTTCTACCATAAAATTTTATTAAACTGTAGTCGTTGTTGTTGGTTATTGAATTTGACTACGGAATTCAATCTGTGTTTAACAGATTCTATATATGTTTTTCCTGAATGGTGCTTTGCATTTTATTTTTGTTCATGTCTCTAGTTACATTCAACAATGGATTATAGCTCTGCTTACCCTGGGCCAAAAAAGAATTGCTTAAGGAAACCTCTGTTTATACTACTCGTGTAAAAGCTAGAGAGTTAGGGGAATCAAGGGTGGTCTAAGCAAAAAGGATGAGAGTTTAGTGAAAGTTGTAGTATGCAAAGAGGGCGAGCCAATATGTAGTGATGAGTCGTCGGACCCAGATGGGCCATTATGCTTTTTCTATGCTACCTTTTTTACCAAAATTTTGTTGCGTCTTCCCTTCTCAATATTTGAAAAAGAGTTTTTGACCAAGCTCAACGTGACTCCTACCCAGCTACATCCGAACAACTGGGCATTGATCTGAGGCTTCATTATCTTATGTTCCCAGCTCGACATTTCGCCGACTGTGGAAGTGTTCTTTTACTTTTTTGAATTCGAACAATCTGATCGAAAACTATGGGATTCTTTAATCCTAAACAAAGAGAAGATTGACCTATCTAGCAAAATTGAAAGTTTGAAGAAAGAGATGGGAAAGGAGATAAATCATAACGAGGGCGAGTTTTCCAAGATGGTAGCTTCCCTGAAGGATGATGCAACCCAATCATTCATTGTTGGGTTTGAAACCGTCTTGGATTAGGCAACCATTGTTCACACCACAGTGGACTTCCCCGAGCTGAACCTATGCAAGAGCATAGTCGATGGGAAGTAGGTAGAGGACTCCTAATTCTAAGATTTATGAACCATATTTTACTCCTATGCGTACTTTTAATATTAAAACTCATTAATCGTTTTGTTTATTCTTCTAAAATGTGTATTTAATGTATGAACTCAGACAATCTCAAGAACATTTATCATTTTATGTAGCTTAAGCTCGTGACTCCCGCTTAACTGCGCCATATTAGAGTGTTAATAGTTTTGCCTATAACATATAAATACATGCCAAAAGTACGTTACCAAATAAATTGGCTTTGCACACCAAATGCAACATAACTAAATAGATAAATTCGCTAACCTGAGATTAGGTGAAATATATAAAGCGATGAGAATAGCTCTTAACAACAAGCTAGATCTTTGATGGAGGGCACCCTTCGGGTTCAGCTGAATCACCCGCTTATGGTTCAGCTAAAATGGTACATCGTCGTCAATACCACCGAGATAGTCTGAACTCATGTTCGATCATGCGATGAGTGCTGAAAGTGCAACCACTCGGGTAACTATGTCTGTTCCGAGTTGGCTTGGCTTTTAGTGCAACCACTCGGGTAACTATCTCTGTTCCAATTTGGGTCGGCTTTTAGTGCGACCACTCAGGTAATCATCTATGTTCCGAGTTGGGTCGCCTTTTAGTGCGACCACTCGAGTAAGTATCTCTGTTCCTGTAAGGACCTGTAAAATTAAATTGGAATAAAAGGGTATATTTTAAATGAATCCTAAGTATGTTTTCATTTGAAATAAAAAGGAAGGAAAGTGTAGCTTAGAAGACTATAAGATCGCCTGGTTAGAACATAATCGCCGGTCGCCTGCTACACATGATCGCCAGGGCGCGAGAGGCATGCGGGCATCGCCAGGGCTCAAGGCACGTGGACGTCGCCAGGGCGCTAGAGGCATGCGGGCAACGCCGGGGCGCGAGGCATGCGGGCAACGCTGGGGCGCGAGAGGCATGCGGGCGTCGTCGGGGCGCGAGAGGCATGCGGGCGTCGCCAGAGAGAGACATCGGTCGTCTTCTAGAGAGAGACATCGGTCGTCTCCCAGAGAGAGACATCGGTCGTTCGCCAGGATGAGTCAGCGGTGGAAAGTTGTCGCGCGATGTCGAGCTTCACACAGATATAGTGGGACCCAGACTCCCAGCATGAAACGTCCTGCACGCGCGCCACGTAGACAAAAAGGGTGGTTCAGAATAGTGACATCAGAAAGTTGGCATGCGCAAGAGACACTCGCGGTCGTACTGTTCAGGGCAGTGGTTGGCATGCGCAAGAGACAACAGTGGTCGTACTGTTCAGGGCAGTGGTTGGCAGGCACAAGAGACAACCGTGGTCGTACTGTTCAGTGAAAAACGTACACTCAGGCTTTCCTGCAGAAGGGGTGGCAGCAGCACCATGCGTGGACAGGTAGGCTTGGATTCAAAAACCCACTGCGGGAAGGCAAAGAACGTTACAGAGACTCGAGAGTGAAAGAGTGAGTGCATCTTCATCCCTCTCTTTTCTCTCCTTCGCGCTGCGATTCAGGCAACCTCAAGAACCAGTGCAACCAGCGACGACTGCCCTTGGAGCACCTGGGAGTTTCTCTGCAAGTCCTACAAACCAGACGCTAAAACAGAGCTAAGGCATCCTTTAAGCTCGGTGGGTCTGGGAGCTCTTGGTGTTTTGCGCAAGTCCAGGTAAGGGAAGCTAGCTTTATTTTCAATAAAAGCCGTAGATTTGATGTTTCTGAAGTGAGGGCGACGTGGTCGCCAGTTTCATATTCTGTTTCGTTGATGCTCTGTTCTATGTGTTTGGACGACGTGGTCGCCGGTTTTAAACCCCTTTTTCATGATGTTCTGTTCTTATGTGTTTGGGCGACGTGATCGCCGATTTTAAATACAGATTTCGAACTCCCCTGTTTAGTGTCGCTTTGAATTTGTCGAGATTGAAATGAAGAATGTATATGCTATTCGAAAACCTAATCGGTGGTATGCTTGTTACTGTGATTGGGATTGTTTGAGAAAAGATTCAAATGTTATATGATGGTATTGTGCTTTTATGTGTTGAATGATGCATTGGATGAATGTGAAAGAGTGATCAAGGCATAGTATTTTCAGGAAAGAAAATACCGTGTGGAGATTTATGAGGGTGTATTGATCTGTGAGTATCCTGTGAATGAGGCGATCCTGACTCTGCTGAGATAATGGAATCACATAGAGGAAGTTATTCAGTTGGTGAGAGTCGAAGGAGGTTCATATGAATGGGTGAGTCGTGTGAAAAAGAACGAGCTCGGCCTGTTATATGAATTAACCCTGTCATACTAGGAGAGTGAAGATATTGAGATTCATTTATACGCTTGTGAATGTGTGTGATTTCACGGCGACCCTGTGAATGTGTGTGATTTCACAGTGGGGCAGTATGACAGGTGCATGTCTCTGGATGCTAAGTTCAACGCACGAGTCTTCCGGAAGTAGTGTCAAGTGTCTTGTGTGATGAGTCAGTGGAAGTCTGACGTGTGAAATGAGAAACATTGTATTGATAGACACTTGATGAATTTTGTGATTTTAACGACCTTTGAGGAATTGTGCAATATGTGTTTTAGTTGATGGTTTACGTGGGTGTCTTTAATTTGTTTCATCTTGATTTTAAAGTATAATATCTAAACTCTTTTTCAAATGTCTAGCTTACCCTGTGGTGTTTCTTTTGGTGTTGTGTTTGGCTCTTTCTTAAACCTGTGATGATCGTGTATAATTTACACGGGAGCAGATGATGTTGCAGGAAGCAGAGCTCCTCAGTGAGTGGTCACCGGAAGGAGATCGCCTGTTTCTACTTCTGTTAGGCGATCACCCTTTTGCTGTCTTCTGATAGGAGATCGCCCTCTTCTGATAGGAGATCGCCTGCCTTGCTATTTTACTGTATTTTATTTGAGTTTAAGTTTTTGGAAAATTTGACCGATTATGTATTAAACTCCCTGTGAGGAGAAAACTTCATTACATATATATAATTATGTTCACTTCAAAATATTTGTTTACCTTTATTTCGTTTTATAATTATTCCAAAGTATTTGGCGGGATGTTACAGTTCCGAGTTGGGTCGCTTTTTAGTGCGACCACTCGGGTAACTATCTCTGTTCTGAGTTGGGTCGCCTTTTAATGCGACAACTCGGGTAACTATCTGCTCGTGGATTTCCAGAAAACAAATTTATTACTGGGCGACTTCATTAAAAAACCCCTTTTTAAGGAAAAAGAGTGTCACCAAAGGAAACAAAGAAATGTTAAAATTTCTGAAAACACATTATAAAATTTCACGTTCTTGGGATGGTTTCACCGCCTAGAGTTTCCAGCCGATAAGCTCTGTTGCCCAACACTTTTATGATCCTGTAAGTGTAAAAGTTTTTACTACCTTTTATTGGCGAACTACAATAGGACATCGACATAATCATTTGTCATTCTCGATGCATGAGTTCTGGCAAATTTGTCAAAGTGTTTGATCTTGTTGCATATATCTCCTTTTCTTTTTCTTTTGCCATAGAGTTAAAATTGAAATATACGCTATGAATAATAATGTTTACTAGAACAATTATTGTAGACCGTGAATTAGTTCTCCAGCAAGAGAGGTGGGTCACCAATGGACGCGCTTAAGTACCAAGTTTTTCTTTGCCAGAAATTTCCTAGACATGTACTTTTACACAACTACACTCTATATCCAGTACAAGAATAATTTCACTCATGTGAGAGATCATGATAATGATGATGATGAAGCGACATCTCAGTTCTACTGGAACAATGATTGTAGACCGTGAACTAGTACACAAAGTAAGTTCCCAGGCAAGAGAGGTGGGTCACCAATGGACGCGCTTAAGTACCAAGTTTTTCTTTGTCATAACTTTCCTAGACATGTACTTTTACGAAATTACGCTCTATATCCAGTACAAGAATAATTTTACTCATGTGAGAGATCATGATAATGATGATGATGAAGCGACATCTCAGTTTCTACTGGAACAACGATTGTAGACCATGAACTAGTACACTAGGTAACTTCCTAGGAAAGAGAAGTGGGTCACCATTGGACGCGCTTAAATACCAAGTCTTTCCTTGCCAAAACTTTCCTAGACTTGTACTTTTACACTACTACACTCTATATCCAGTAACAAGAATAATTTTTCTCATATGAGAGATGATGATAATAATATCACAACTGATTTAAATGATATTAAACACTTGTGTTATCTTCAGAATAACATGATAACAGATTATTTGTGATTTTCAAATTTAAAATATCACAGCAGATTTAAATGATAATAATCATACCTTTTATCTTCAAAATAATATCACAACAAACTTAGAAGATAATAATGATTTATATTATCTTCAGAATAGCATGATAACAAATCTACATATCTATGACTTTCATAATAATATTATAACAAATTGAAATAATAAAAATTATATCTTTTATCTTTAGAATAATGTCACAACTGCCTTAAAAGATAATAATCATTTAGGTTATCTTCAGAATAACATGATAACAAATTTACATATATTTGTGATTTTTATAATAATATGATAACAAATTTAAATAATAACAATTATATCTTTTATCTTCATAATAATATCACAACAAACTTAAAAGATAATAATCATTTGTGTTATCTTTAGAATAATATGATAACAAATTTAAATATATTTGTGATAGTAATATGATAGCAGGTTTAAATAATAACAATTATACCTTTTATCTTCATAATAATATCACAACTGACTTAAAAGATAATAATCATTTAGGTTATCTTCAGAATAACATGATAACAGATTTACATATATCTATGATTTTTGATCCGGTCGGTCATCGGTAGTCGATGACATCAGCAGCAGTTGACCACGTGGACCGTTCACAGGGTGACACGTGGTAGAGGATAGCAGGTGAATCAGGGAGGCGATCACTCAGAATGGTGATCGGTTGTCGGTTGCTAAGGGACCATCACCCGCAGATCAGCGTCAGATGAGCGCCTGGAGGCAGAGCGCGATGAGCGCCTGGAGACAGAGCACGACGAGCGCCTGGAAGCAGAGCGCGAGAAGTAAAGAAGCACTGATCAGTCATCGGGGGTTTCCTGTTAACACACAGTTAAGCTGGGACCCAGGCTCCCAGCGAGAGCATTACGCAAGAAGTACAGGTTAAGTAATCGCCTATCGCCTTGAGGATGAGTAATCGCCTATCGCCTTGAGGATTAGTAATCGCCTATCGCCATGTGTGAGGATGAATAATCGCCTATCGCCTTGAGGATGAGTAATTGCCTATCGGCTTGAGGACGAGTAATCGCCTATCGCCATGTGTGAGGATGAATAATTTCCTATCGCCGTGTGTGAAGATCAGTAATCGCCTATATTGCACATGATCGTCGTGTGTGAAGGTTAGGAGATCAGGTGGTGAGCAAGTCGCCGAAGGAGCACATCGCCAGGAATTTGAGAAGGCTTGGCAAGCACTTGTTGTATGGTCTAAATACAGAAGATAAGTGGCATGTCTGCCACCATGTGTAGTGTGAGCCGTAATACCCAGTGTTAACCAGCTCGCCATGTTAAGGTTGCGCCCAGGGTAGCTTGTGCACTAAGCTACTCCCTGTGTGGATAACTTAGTCGCAGGAGCAAAGTGAAGGTAACATTTCAGCTGCAGGTACTCCAGATGGTGACACGTGTATGACCGGATGTTATCCACGTGTCAAGAGGAATAACCGTCAGGAGAGAGAAAGACTCAGGTATATATGTGAAATTCTTAACAGAATTAGGGGGGGATTCATTTTCGGTGGTGATTCACTTGTACACGGTTCTAAGTTTTCTTTGAAGTTCTTTGTTGATTCACTCACTGACTTGAGCGTCGGAGCGCGACCGGCCGCAGAGGTGCCATATTGTTCTTTCAGGTGTCTTGGAGGATTCTCAGGTGGAGGTCATTGGTGTGCTTGGCGTGAAGCTGGTGAGGACGAGGTTCGAGAAGGAGAAGCTCTAGCGCTTTGGTCAAGAGGCTGGATCATCAGGCGCCCACCGTGGGGCCGTGTAAACTGTGATTCCCATCCACAGTTGAGTTTGTGAGGTTTTCGGTGGTTTCTGTTCGATTTCTTGCTGCCGCAATCGTGTTTCGGAGGTTTTGACCGTTTGAATCGAAGTTCAATCGGTGAGGTGTGGTTTCCTGGAGGTTTCTACCGATTGATTCTTGGATCAATCGTTGTGTAAAGGAAGTTGACAGGTTTCTTGAGCGTTGTTGCAAGATAGGTTTTACGTGTTGAAAGGCAATTGTGTGAGATTAGCAGAAGTTTCATGAGGAAAATGAGCACAACTAGATTTAGTTCAGTTGCGCCACAATCTGGAGAGGATAACGTGACGATGTCGCAAATGCTGGAGATGATGCGTGCTTTGCAAGAAGATGTGGCAGCATCGCGCGTCGAGCAGACGAAGATGCACGGCAATCTGGTCGCTTCCCAGGCCAGGAACGAAGAGCTGAGCAAGGGTAATGAGGAGTTACGTCAAGCTCTTCGCGAGCAGAGGGAGAGTGCCGCGACTGGTGGAGGCGCGCCAACGTCTCCGCCACGAGTTTTTCCAATGCCATTTTCGCAGGCGATCATGGATGCTGCGATTCCTACGAACATCGCGGCGGTGAAGGCCTCCTTCACTGGAGTGGAAGATCCAGAGGCTCACCTTACTGCGTTTCATACGCAGATGATGTTGTCGGGAGGATCGAATGCGGTCTATTGCAAGATGTTCATGAGCACTCTCCACAGTACAGCATTGGATTTGTTTGTGAGCCTACCTACTGGACACATTTCCAGTTTCCAGCAGTTTTCCAAGCTGTTCGTCGATCAGTACATCGTGAATAAGGCGCCGCCTATGGTGTCGTACGACCTGTTCGATGTAAGGCAATTCCAGGGGGAATCTTTGAAGGACTATATGAATAGGTTTGGAGCTCAGATAGTCCGATTACCAGGTAAAGATGAGGAGATGTTCGTGCACGCCTTCAAGAAGGGCGTGCTACCTGGACCATTCAGTGAATCGTTAATCAGGAGCCACCCCGCAACGTTTGCAGAAATTCGGCGATGTGCTGTTGCTCACATCGCCGCTGAGAATGAAGTGATGGAGAAGAGAGGGAATATGGCTCCTGCGAAACCACGCACCCAAGCCAAGACTCAGCCTCAGAGGGTGTTGGAGACGGCGACGGTGAAGAAGGATCAAAGGACATACCATCCTTATGTTCTGAAGAAAAACAAAGGTGATGACAGTAGTAGAGGAAGAGGGCTAGGTCGCCTGAGGGAGTTCAAGCGCCCTCCGAGGCATGAGTTCGTGATGAGATTGGTGGACCTGATCGCCATTCCCAATATAGCTGCCAAGCTGAAGGTGCCTGAAAAAATGTTAGATAAGGTGTTGGGGCCAAAGCCAGACGCATGGTGTGAATTCCACGAAAGTTTTGGCCACACCCTTGACTCCTGCCTGTCGCTGGGATACCAACTCGACGAGTTGGTTAGAAGTGGATTTCTGAAGGACTATTTGCTGGAGAAGAAGGCAGCAAATGCGTCGAGCTCCCAGCCGGCGAACAGCGAGGGCCAACAACATGAAGTGCCCATCCACGGGGAAATCCACGCTATAGCTGGGGGTTTCTCAGGAGGTGGGTGCACTGCGTCACAGCACAAGAAATATGCTCGATCTGTAATGGCAGTGGAAGCATTCAAGGACCACTCGCCCTAGACATCACGAAACCCTTTTTAGTTTAGTGTATGGCTGTGACGCGATGATTCCAGTTGAAATCCAGGAGAGCTCGCCGAGTTTTCAACATTTTGTAGCAGAAGAATCAAATGAAGAGAGAAGAATGAACCTGGATTTACTGGATGAGGTCAGAGAGGAAGCAAGAGTGAAAGCTGAAGCGGTGAAAGAAGAATAGAACGAAGATATAATTCTATATTAATACCGAGGCAGTTCAGAAGCGGCGATCTGGTGATGAGGAAGGCCCACCAGTACGTGATGGAGAATAAGTTTTCACCCAAGTGGACAGGACCGTTTAGAATAACCGAAGCACTCGGGAACGGCGCCTATCGCTTGGAGACACTAGAAGGAGGGGCGATTCCTCGTACTTGGAACGCCACACACCTCATATTTCATTTCAGTTAAAGCTTCATAAGTAGTACAAACTCAGGGGAATCATGAACAGTTTTGTAAAAATAGTTACAAGGGGGCACTCTCTTTTTTCCTAAGGAAGGTTTTTAACGAGGCCGCCCAATAAATAAGATGTTCAAACTAAAGTTTGTGTTCATATCGTTTTAAAGAAGTTTTTGGAAAAACCTTATCACCTGAAGTGATTCGAGGTAGAAGTAAAATGATTGCGCACGTTTTAAGTGAAAAGTTTTAAAGTCCTCATCGCCCTTAGGTGATTAGGGGCACAAGTGAAAAGTTTTAAAGTCCTCATCGCCCTTAGGCGATCAGGGGCACAAGTGAAAAGTTTTAAAGTCCTCATCGCCCTTAGGCGATCAGGGGCACAAGTGAAAAGTTTTAAAGTCCTCATCACCCTTAGGCGATCAGGGGCACAAGTAAAAAGTTTTAAAGTCCTCATCGCCCTTAGGCGATTAGGGGCACAAGTGAAAAGTTTTAAAGTCCTCATCGCCCTTAGGCGATCAGGGGCACAAGTGAAAGGTTTTTAAAGTCCTCATCGTCCTTTGGCGATCGGAGGCATCCAGCGAAGTTCAAAGTCCTCGATGTTCTCGCGCATCTTGAGGCAACAGAGGAAGTGTAGGCAACAGAGGAAGACCTCCTTGCCTTTGAGCAAGTGCAGGCGAGAAAGAGGAAGACCTCCTTTGATGGAGATCAAGTAGAAGAGGATTTCACTAATGGAGGAAGAGGTCATCCACCTAAGCATTTAAAATTCTTCTTACTAGTCTTCTTAAAGAGTAGAACATTTTGGGTTCTCTTGAAAATTCAAAAGATAGTAGTATAAATAAATCTTTATAAATACTCTTGTATAAATTTGTAAATAATATAGAAATATCCTTAGGAGTATGCCAAAGAGGAAAACCAAAAGAAACCTCTAAATGTAAGGCATTTTAGGCACTTTCTTTAGGAAAAAAGTGGAAAAAGTGACTTTTCTACTCCTTTCTCTCTTAGGCACTAGAAGGAGCTAGAAGAGTGACTCTTCCCACTCCTTCCCCTTTGTAACATGACCAGCCCTCTCCATTATAAATAGGGGTGCTTGGTACTTTGAATAAAAAAAGTTGAAAGTTAGAAGAAAAGAAACTATCTTGAAATTGAGAGAGAGTGAGTTTGTGAGACTTGTCTCTTCTTCTCCTTCATGTCTTATCTTGTGAGCTTTGGAGACTCTCAAGTGGCGGCACCACCCACTCATCTTGGAAGAACCACCCTCCAAGTGGCGTGAATCACATCTCCAAAAGGCTACAACCACATAAGTCATTTCTATTCATCTTCTAAAAATACCCATTTGTGTTTTCTTGTAGTTTTTTCCATTTTTAATCGGTTCAATCTTTTCCATGAGTTGTTTCCTTTCATTTGCTGCCATTGTTCTGCACTTTGTTGGTTTATTTCCTTGTTTTCTTGCTGTTTTAATTTCGTCCAAACCATGGGTTTCCATATACATGTGTTGTTTTTGTTTTCCATCCATGGGTTTTTGTTCTTTGATGAGTTTCTTTGTGATTTTCTAATTCCTATTGAATTTCAATCAGTATTTTCACTTTTTCTTGGTGTTCTTATGTTGTTCTTGTGTTTCCTTTGAAGTTTGGTACTGTTCTTGAATTACCCATTCATATTCCATTGTTATCTTACACTACAAGTTACCTATTCATGTGTTTTTAGTATGAACCTTTGTTTTCTTGAGTAGAAACTCTATTAATTGCTCTTTAGAATTTTGATCCTAATTCTTGAAAGTGTCATGAATACAATAAAACCTATATCAACTCAACCCAAACCAAGAAAGGTTCATAAGAGACTCACATCATGCATGATGGAGATCAAGTAGAAGAGGATTTCACTAATGGAGGAAGAGGTCATCCACCTAAGCATTTAAAATTCTTCTTACTAGTCTTCTTAAAGAGTAGAACATTTTGGGTTCTCTTGAAAATTCAAAAGATAGTAGTATAAATAAATCTTTATAAATACTCTTGTATAAATTTGTAAATAATATAGAAATATCCTTAGGAGTATGCCAAAGAGGAAAACCAAAAGAAACCTCTAAATGTAAGGCATTTTAGGCACTTTCTTTAGGAAAAAAGTGGAAAAAGTGACTTTTCTACTCCTTTCTCTCTTAGGCACTAGAAGGAGCTAGAAGAGTGACTCTTCCCACTCCTTCCCCTTTGTAACATGACCAGCCCTCTCCATTATAAATAGGGGTGCTTGGTACTTTGAATAAAAAAAGTTGAAAGTTAGAAGAAAAGAAACTATCTTGAAATTGAGAGAGAGTGAGTTTGTGAGACTTGTCTCTTCTTCTCCTTCATGTCTTATCTTGTGAGCTTTGGAGACTCTCAAGTGGCGGCACCACCCACTCATCTTGGAAGAACCACCCTCCAAGTGGCGTGAATCACATCTCCAAAAGGCTACAACCACATAAGTCATTTCTATTCATCTTCTAAAAATACCCATTTGTGTTTTCTTGTAGTTTTTTCCATTTTTAATCGGTTCAATCTTTTCCATGAGTTGTTTCCTTTCATTTGCTGCCATTGTTCTGCACTTTGTTGGTTTATTTCCTTGTTTTCTTGCTGTTTTAATTTCGTCCAAACCATGGGTTTCCATATACATGTGTTGTTTTTGTTTTCCATCCATGGGTTTTTGTTCTTTGATGAGTTTCTTTGTGATTTTCTAATTCCTATTGAATTTCAATCAGTATTTTCACTTTTTCTTGGTGTTCTTATGTTGTTCTTGTGTTTCCTTTGAAGTTTGGTACTGTTCTTGAATTACCCATTCATATTCCATTGTTATCTTACACTACAAGTTACCTATTCATGTGTTTTTAGTATGAACCTTTGTTTTCTTGAGTAGAAACTCTATTAATTGCTCTTTAGAATTTTGATCCTAATTCTTGAAAGTGTCATGAATACAATAAAACCTATATCAACTCAACCCAAACCAAGAAAGGTTCATAAGAGACTCACATCATGTGGTATCTAGAGCCAGGGTGTTGATTTGTTGATTGTGAGTTGAATAGACACTTTCTTTTTGGGCAATTTTTTTTCCAGCACCTATAATTTCGTGTTTCTTGTTTTTCCAGCACCTTATATTCATACTTTTGTTTGGTTTGAATATGTTTTAGTTGTGCCTTTTCATTGATCTTACTTTTTGCTTTGAGTTTATGTTCATAGTGTTCTAGGTGTCCAAATCTTGTCTCTACTTGCTTGCTTTTGATTTTGAAAGTTTGTGTTTCTCTTGAATTTGTTTTAGTACTTGTGATTGGAGGTTCCAAAACATTTGATTTCAAGTGTTCAATTGTCTTGAATCCTTCATAAAATTTTTGTGCAATTTGATTGATGTTTCAACTTCCATATGATGCATATTATGGTTCTTTCACTACATAAGTTCCATTTGGTATAAAAAAAAAGAAAAAAAAACAGAAATGAAACAAAACAAAACAGAACCAATTCTGTTTTTAAATCCTTCAAAACAGTTTGGTATTTGCATCTATTCATTCTTTTGCACATTAATTTTCATACCAAAGTTGGATTCATAGTGATTGGCAAATTGTTGTCTACTTTGTGGAACTTTTGATCCTTGTATTTTGACAAGTTTATGAGTTGTACTTTCTTTCTTGATTATAACGTTTAGTGAGTATTCTTTGAGTCTTATTGTGTACCTTTTATTGCTTGTCTTTCATTCCTTAAGTTTTGTCATATATCTTGTATTCCTTTTGCACTACCCTTTCTTGTTTTGTACCTTTTCTTGCTTGTCTTTTATTGTTCTTCAAGTTTTGTGGTGGTTATTTTTGGATGAGTGGTTGAGTGCTTTGGCATCTTTCATTTGAGGTTACTCCATTCCACAAGAGAAGCTTGATTGAGGGAAGTATAATTTCTTGGAGTGATTTTGAGTGCCTTAATTTTTTTACCAAAACCGCACCACTTATTTCTTTGTTTTCTAACCTTGTTTTCTTTAATTGTTTGCTATTTGTGTTTGCTGTACTGTTTTGAAAATGGCTCAATATTCAAGTGGAGAATCTTCCAAACCACACTCTCCACAAAAAGCTTTCATTCTTGGTGAATTAAAAGAAGCCAAAAGGTCACTTGCACAAAAAGATGAAGCTATAAGACAATTGGAAGAAAGATTGCAAAGGCTTGAAGTGACTAATGAAAGGTCCAGTCATACACATCATAGAAGACGCCATTCTTCAAGGCATTCATCAAGAACTTCTTCCAACTATCATGGACATGAAGATGAAACCGAATGGAGGAGGCATCATCATTATGAAGAAAGGCGCCAACATGTGGCAAAGCCTTATATGCCTTTTGTAAAATTACCTAGCTTTAGTGGTGAAGGTGATCCAAATGTATATTTGGGGTGGGAAGCAAAGGTTGAACAAATCTTTCATGTACATGAGGTCCAAGAAGACCAAAGGGTAAAACTAGCTACTTTAGAATTTCTAGACTATGCCATGCAATGGTGGCATAAAACTCTTATGGACATTGGGCTAAACAAGAGACCTCCCGTGGTTTCTTGGAACAATTTGAAAGAGTGTATGCGCGCTAGATTTGTTCCACCACACTTTAGGAAAGACCTATTGTTGAAGCTCCAAAGGCTTCACCAAGGCACGCTAAGTGTGGATGCTTATTTTAAAGAGCTAGAAACGCTTATGCTTAAAGTTGATATACATGAAAGTAATGAAGCTAAGATGGCTAGATTTGTAAGTGGTCTTAGAAGGGACATTCAAGATGTTGTTGAACTTTATGAGTACTCTTCTTTAGAAAACTTGGTTCACCTTGCCATCAAGGTTGAAACCCAAATTGCAAAGAAACTTGCTTTCAAAAATACTCATAATGATGGCTATTACAACAACTCTTGGAAAAATAAAAACAAGTCTTTGTCCAAATTTCCTTCTAAAGATTCATCTTTCAAATCCAAGGATTCAAAGCCTTCCACTTCAACTAATAAATCACCAACCAAAACCTCAAGTAAGAAATGTTTTAAGTGTTTAGGTTATGGTCATATAGCCGCAAATTGTCCAACAAAAAGAACCATGATGGTAAAAGGGGATTTAGTTGTAAGTGAACATAGTGATAATTCTTCTAAATCTAACTCCCCTTCCCCTAGCCCTAGTGATAATGAATGTGAAATACCATGTGAAGGTGACTTATTGGTGATAAGGCGCATGATGGGCACAATTCAAAAACCTTTGGATGATACCCAAAGAGAAAATATTTTCCATACCCGATGCCTTATCAACAAAAAGTTATGTTCCATGATAATTGATGGGGGTAGTTGTACAAATGTGGCTAGTACAAGAGTGGTGGATAAGCTTGTTTTACCCACTATCTCTCATCCCAAGCCCTATAAGCTCCAATGGCTTACTAAAAAGGGAGAAATCATGGTTAATAAACAAGTCCTCATAAATTTTGAAATAGGAAAGTATAAAGATGAGGTTTTATGTGATGTTGTGCCTATGGAAGCAACCCATATTCTTTTAGGGAGGCCTTGGCAATTTGATAGACATGTTTTACATGATGGCCTCACCAATATAATGTCTTTTTCCTTCCAAGGGCGCAAGGTTACCTTAAAACCCCTCTCTCCACAAGAAGTTCATGAGGACCAATTAAAAATGAAAAATAAAAGAGAAAATGAAAAAGAAGAAAATGATAAAAGGAGTCATAATACCTTATCAACTAAATCAATCTTTTTTACTCATGGTATGCCTCAATTTGAGCATCCAAGGTATTCTTCTTCTTTGTCTTTTTCATTACCAAAAGTTCCTACTTGCACTCCATATTGGTTGAAAAATGTTAGGGATGATTTTTCCATACCTACTAATGGTTTTTACCCTTTAAAGGGAATTTTTCCTAAGAAAATAATCATTCCCCCACATTTTTTTCCAACATGGTCTGTCTATAGGACTTCTTTTTCCGACATCCCAATGATTCATAATGCTAAGTCAAGTTTGCCTTTATTATCATCCACTGCTTTATTTGATAGCAAACTAACTTTGTTATATGCAGGGATTCTGAATTCGTGGACGAATTCTCTCCAACCTGGGGAGCATGATGGAGATCAAGTAGAAGAGGATTTCACTAATGGAGGAAGAGGTCATCCACCTAAGCATTTAAAATTCTTCTTACTAGTCTTCTTAAAGAGTAGAACATTTTGGGTTCTCTTGAAAATTCAAAAGATAGTAGTATAAATAAATCTTTATAAATACTCTTGTATAAATTTGTAAATAATATAGAAATATCCTTAGGAGTATGCCAAAGAGGAAAACCAAAAGAAACCTCTAAATGTAAGGCATTTTAGGCACTTTCTTTAGGAAAAAAGTGGAAAAAGTGACTTTTCTACTCCTTTCTCTCTTAGGCACTAGAAGGAGCTAGAAGAGTGACTCTTCCCACTCCTTCCCCTTTGTAACATGACCAGCCCTCTCCATTATAAATAGGGGTGCTTGGTACTTTGAATAAAAAAAGTTGAAAGTTAGAAGAAAAGAAACTATCTTGAAATTGAGAGAGAGTGAGTTTGTGAGACTTGTCTCTTCTTCTCCTTCATGTCTTATCTTGTGAGCTTTGGAGACTCTCAAGTGGCGGCACCACCCACTCATCTTGGAAGAACCACCCTCCAAGTGGCGTGAATCACATCTCCAAAAGGCTACAACCACATAAGTCATTTCTATTCATCTTCTAAAAATACCCATTTGTGTTTTCTTGTAGTTTTTTCCATTTTTAATCGGTTCAATCTTTTCCATGAGTTGTTTCCTTTCATTTGCTGCCATTGTTCTGCACTTTGTTGGTTTATTTCCTTGTTTTCTTGCTGTTTTAATTTCGTCCAAACCATGGGTTTCCATATACATGTGTTGTTTTTGTTTTCCATCCATGGGTTTTTGTTCTTTGATGAGTTTCTTTGTGATTTTCTAATTCCTATTGAATTTCAATCAGTATTTTCACTTTTTCTTGGTGTTCTTATGTTGTTCTTGTGTTTCCTTTGAAGTTTGGTACTGTTCTTGAATTACCCATTCATATTCCATTGTTATCTTACACTACAAGTTACCTATTCATGTGTTTTTAGTATGAACCTTTGTTTTCTTGAGTAGAAACTCTATTAATTGCTCTTTAGAATTTTGATCCTAATTCTTGAAAGTGTCATGAATACAATAAAACCTATATCAACTCAACCCAAACCAAGAAAGGTTCATAAGAGACTCACATCATCCTTGCCTTTGAGCAAGTGTAGGCACAGAGGAAGACCTCCTTGCCTTTGAGCAAGTGCAGGCAAGAAAGAGGAAGACCTCCTTGCCTTTGAGCAAGTGTAGGCACCAGAGGAAGTCCTCCTTGCCTTTGAGCAAGTGTAGGCAACAGAGGAAGACCTCCTTGCCTTTGAGCAAGTGCAGGCGAGAAAGAGGAAGACCTCCTTGCCTTTGAGCAAGTGTAGGCAATAGAGGAAGACCTCCTTGACTTTGAGCAAGTGCAGGCGAGAAAGAGGAAGTCCTCCTTGCCTTTGAGCAAGTGTAGGCAACAGAGGAAGTCCTCCTTGCCTTTGAGCAAGTGTAGGCGAGAAAGAAGAAGTCCTCCTTGCCTTTGAGCAAGGGCAGGCGAGAAAGAAGAAGACCTCCTTGCCTTTGAGCAAGTGCAGGCGAGAAAGGAGAAGTCCTCCTTGCCTTCGAGCAGGTGCAGGCAAGAAGGGTTCAGATATAGGAACGACAGGTGAAAAAGCGAATAGAAGGTTGCAAAAGGTGATCCCACAAAGAACGCCTTATTTGGGTAAAGAAGGCGACATCGCCCAAATTTAATTCGGCGAGTACCAGATCAGAGGAATTTCTGGCGATGATGCCGAACACTTGGCATGTCAGTTAAACGCACAAAGAAACAAGGCTAAGTGAAGAGAACGGAAGATGACCTTTACAAACAACCCACACAAGGTGAAAGTTGAGCTGTAAAGGAGAAAGAGTAATTTGAGTTGTAAAGACAAGATTTATAATTCGTTCATTACATGACCTTGGTCGTCGGCAAAAAGGTGAGAGCCCGTCAGCCCGGTAGGTCCAATAGCGATCAGGCGAGTTGTAAGGCTCTTCGTTGAGACAAGTCACAACTCCGGCCTGGGGGGCTTGTGTAGTGGCTAGACCTCGGTCGTCGAGAACAGATAGTAAAGGGTGAACCATGTCAGCTGGGTCCCACAGCATGGGCCAAAGCCACGTGGAGTGGACCTCGCAGGTAGCTTGGATTAGCGGATGATCGGTCATCAGTGTGTCCCCTCAGAGGGAGGTGATCAGTCATCGGTGTGTACTGACCAAGTAGTCGGGTGTGATGACCTAATTATGAGGTAATCCTGTGGGCATGCTGGAGGAGAACACGTGGATCAAGAAATTGCAAAGAAAGAAAAAGGAAGAGATGAGGGAAGGTGACTCAAAGGAAAGGTTCGAAGAAAAAGGAAGAATGAACAAATGAGGGGTTTATAAGAACAGTGGTCGTCAGAAAAACCCTAAGTTACAAGAAGGATCAGAAAGCATCCCACAGCGTATGCACCAAAAAAGCGTCACGAAGGTTGGAGATTGAAGAAGTCGAAGGGTCTCACAGAGAAATGCTTTGAATGTCTGAAGGCAAAGAAGAAGGAATGAAACAGTGTTACTGCCAGAGTGTGCGCTCCTGTAGACCGCCAGAAGACGATTTCTTAGTCTCTTCGCTGAGAACAAGTTCACAGCTCGAGACTGGGGGGCTTGTGATCCGATCGGTCATCGGTAGTCGATGACATCAGCAGCAGTTGACCACGTGGACCGTTCACAGGGTGACACGTGGTAGAGGATAGCAGGTGTAAGGACCCATAAAATTAAATTGGAATAAAAAGGGATATATTTTAAATAAATTCTAAGTATGTTTTTATTTAAAATAAAAAGGAAGGAAAGTGTAGTTTAGAAGACTATAAGATTTCCTGGTTAGTACATAATCGCCGGTCGCCTACTACGCATGATCGCCAGGGCGCGAGGCATGCAGGCATCGCCAGGGCGCGAGGCATGTGGACGTTGCCAGGGCGCGAGAGGCATGCGGGCATCACCAGGGCGCGAGGCATGTGGACGTTGCCAGGGCGCGAGAGGCATGCGGGCAACGCTGGGGCGCGAGGCATGCGGGCAACGCTGGGGCGCGAGAGGCATGCGGGCGTCGTCGGGACGCGAGAGGCATGCGGGCGTCGCCAGGGATAGACATCGGTCGTCTCCCAGAAAGAGACATCGGTCGTCTTCCAGGGAGAGACATAGGTCGTTTGCCAGTATGAGACCTCAGTGGATAGTCATCGCGCGAGCGGTCATCGGTGGAAGGTTATCGCGCGATGTCGAGTTTCACACAGTTAAGGTGGGACCCAGACTCCCAGCATGGCACGTCCTGCACGCGCGCCACGTGGACAAAAAGGGTGGTTCAGAATAGTGACATCAGAAGGTTGGCATGCGCAAGAGACACTCGCGGTCGTACTGTTCAGGGAAGTGGTTGGCATGCACAAGAAGACAACCATGGCCGTACTGTTCAGTGAAACGTACACTCTGGCTTTCTTGCAGAGGGGGTGGTGGTAGCAGCATGCGTGGACTAGTAGGCTTGGATTCAAAAACCCACTGCGAGGAGGCAAAGAACGTTACAGACACTCGAGAGTGAAAGAGTGAGTGCATCTTCATCCCTCTCTTTTCTCTCCTTAGCGCTGCGTTTCAGGCAACCTCAAGCACCAGTGCAACCAGCAACGACTGCCCTTTGAGCACCTGGGAGGTTCTCTGCAAGTTCTACAAACCAGACGCTAAAACAGAGCTAAGGCATCCTTTAAGCTCGGTGGGTTTTGGAGCTCTTGGTGTTTTGCGCAAGTCCAGGTAAGGGAAGCTAGCCTTATTTCCAACGAAAATCCTTATATTCGATGATTAAGATGATGGGGGCGACGTGGTCGCCGGTTTTTCAACTGTTATTGTACAATCCTCTGTTTTTAAACGAGATCGCCGGTTTTGGCGTTGTTTTTCGAACTCCCCTGTTTTGTGTTGTTTGAAGCTGTTTGAGATTTAAATGTGATATTCGAAAATATGAACCATGAAATTATTGTTGTTGTGATTGGAATTATTCATTTAAGTGTTATATGATGTGATGGAAGAGGCCTAAGCTCAGGCCCAACAACTAGGTCCATGGCAAAGAGGATTCAAGAAGAGTGGGACTCTGCTACTGATGGCAGAGAAACTTTTCTCTACATATTCAAAGACCCTTCAGAGGACTACAAGGAGTAAAGCCCAAGCCATGGGAGCTGAGCATAAATTAATTTTAGTTTATTTATAATTTCAGTAGAGTAGGGTTCATTTAGCACAATCGGGGGTGTATTTAACAATTTAGCTTGTACCTAGGCCTTTTAGGGTAGGAATGTAGCCCTACCTTCTAGAAGCATGCTAAGGGGCTGCATTGACCTTTAGTCAACACCCTAGCAGCCCCCTCTTTTATGTATTCCCCATCCTACCCTTGTTCCTTACTCTCCAAGGCACCATCTCCTATAAATAGGGTGCTTTGGCTCATGTTTTTTAAAGATCAATTTATATGAGTAAATGCTGCCAAAATTATGCTAGCTTCTACTCTTTGTCTAGTCTCTCTAGGTTAGACACTTTGATCTTCATCTTCACCTTCCTCCAAGTGATTTGGCCTAACCTATCACTCTCCACACCTTTCATGCACCTATAAGGAACCCATAGCTCTATATGAGCCATCCTTGACCCATATCATCCATAGCTTCCACCACCTTTTTACCTCATATTTCAAGAAGAACAAATGGTCATGAAGAACAACCCATCATGATGTGTGGAATGTCGTGAATGTGGGATCAAGACATAGTATTTTCAGGAAAGGAAATACCGTGTTGAGATTTGGTTATGAAGTGTATTGATCTGTGAGTATCCTGTGAATGAGGCAATCCTGACTCTGCTGAGATAATGGAATCACATAGAGGAAGTTATCCAGTTGGTGAGAGTCGAAGGAGGTTCATATGAATGGGTGAGTCGTGTGAAAAAGAACGAGCTCGGCCTGTTATATGGATTAACCCTGTCATACTGTGAGAGTGATGAATTGAGATCGAGTTTGTGTTGATGCGCATGGCTGTGGAAACATTACAGCAAATGAAGTATGACAGGTGCAGGTCTCTGGATGCTAAGTTCAACGCACGAGTCTTCCGGAAGTAGTGTCAAGTGTCTTGTGTGATGAGTCAGTAGAAGTCTGACGTGAGAAATGAGGAACATTGAATTTGATAGACACTTGATGCATTATGTGATTTGAATGACTCTTGAGGAATTGTGAAATACGTGTTTACTTGATGGTCATGTGAAGAGAATGAGAAAATTGATAGTTTTACGTGGGTATCTTGAATTTGTTTTACCTTGATTTTTAAAGTTCATATCTAAACTCTCTTTTAAATATCTAGCTTACCCTGTGATTTCTGGTGTTGTGTTTGGCTTTTCTTAAACCTGTGATGATCGTGTAAAATTTACACGGGAGCAGATGATGTTGCAGGAAGTAGAGCTCCTCAGTGAGTGGTCGTCGAAAGGAGATCGCCTGTTCCTCTTTCTGTTAGACGATCACCCTTTTTCTATTTTCTGATAGGAGATCGCCGTTCTCTGATAGGAGATCGCCTTTTAGCTGCTAGGAGATCGCCTGTATTCATATTTTAATGTATTTTGTTTACGTTTTTGGAAAATTGACCGAATATGTATTAAACTCCCTGTGAGGAGAAACTTCTTTATATATATATAATTTTGTTCTTTTCAATATATTTGTTTACCTTTATTTCATTTTATAATTATTCCAAAGTATTTGGCGGGATGTTACAGCAGGTGAATCAGGGAGGCGATCACTCAGAATGGTGATCGGTTGTCGGTTGCTAAGGGACCATCACCCGCAGATCAGCGTCAGATGAGCGCCTGGAGGCAGAGTGCGATGAGCGCCTGGAGACAAAGCGCGACAAGCGCCTGGAAGCAGAGCGCGAGAAGTAAAGAAGCACTGATCAGTCATCGGGGGTTTCCTGTTAACACACAGTTAAGCTGGGACCCAGGGTCCCAGCGAGAGCGTTACGCAAGAAGTACAGGTCAAGTAATCGCCTCTCGCCTTGAGGATGAGTAATCGCCTATCGCCTTGAGGATCAGTAATCGCCTATCGCCATGTGTGAGGATGAATAATCGCCTATCGCCTTGAGGATGAGTAATCGCCTATCGCCTTGAGGACGAGTAATCGCCTATCGCCATGTGTGAGAATGAATAATTGCCTATCGCCATGTGTGAAGATCAGTAATCGCCTAGATTCCACATGATCGTCGTGTGTGAAGGTTAGGAGATCAAGTGGTCAGCAAGTCACCGAAGGAGCACATCGCCGGGAATTTGAGAAGGCTTGGCAAGCACTTGTTGTATGGTCTAAATACAGAAGATAAGTGGCATGTCTGCCACCATGTGTAGTGTGAGCCGTAATACCCAGTGTTAACTAGCTCGCCATGTTAAGGTTGCGCCCAGGGTAGCTTGTGCACTAAGCTACTCCCTGTGTGGATAACTTAGTCGCAGAGCAAAGTTAAGGTAACGTTTCAGCTGCAGGTACTCCAGATGGTGACACGTGTATGAACAGATGTTATCCACGTGTTAAGAGGAATAACCGTCAGGAGAGAGAAAGACTCAGGTATATATGTGAAATTCTTAACAGAATTAGGGGGGGGATTCATTTTCGGTGGTGATTCACTTGTACACGGTTCTAAGCTTTCTTGAAGTTCTTTGTTGATTCACTCACTGACTTGAGCGTCGGAGCGCGACCGGCCGCAGAGGTGCCATATTGTTCTTTCAGGTGTCTTGGAGGATTCTCAGGTGGAGGTCATTGGTGTGCTTGGTGTGAAGCTGGTGAGGACGAGGTTCGAGAAGGAGAAGCTCTAGCGCTTTGGTCAAGAGGCTGGATCAATTTTCATAATAATATGATAAGAAATTTAAATAATAACAATTATATCTTGATTTTATTACCTTATTCGTCCCTACATTTGGGGTCAATATTCAATTTAGTACAGTGGTTTTTAAAAAAATCAATTTGGTCCCTGTGTTTTTAAAAATGTATCCAAATTGGTCCTTTCTGTTAAATTTCACCTTACACCGTCAAGTGTTGCTTATGTGGTAGAGAAAGAGGTTATGTGGCAGAGAGATGTTTATGTGGAGAGAGATGTGAGATTGCGAGTTATTATTATTATTATTATTATTATTATTATTATTATTATTGTTGTGTGTTGTTGTTGTTGTTGTTGTTGTTGTTGTTATTATTATTTTTATTATTATTATTGTTATTATCATTATTTTTATTATTCTTATTATTATTACTGATATTATTATTGTTATTATTATTATTATTGTTATTATTGTTATTATTATTATTATTACTATTATTATTATTGTTATTTTTATTATTATTACTATTACTATTATTGTTATTATTATTACTATTATTATTATTGTTATTATTATTATATTATATTATATTTATATATTATTATTATTATTATTATTATTATTACTATTATTATTATTATTATCTTGTTTGAAAGAACTCTCCAAAAAGCTACCTCTTCAAAAGGATCAGACAAAGCCAGTATCGACAATGAGTCATCACAGTCCAATCCTTATCTCTGCAACGAAGACATGTACTATTGAAGATTCCCACATCAGTAATATGCCAACACATTTTCCTGACCTCAAGAAAAATTAAAATGAATCCAAAAATAGTAGAAGGAGCATCTGGCAACCGTGGACGTGATAGAAGTCAGAAGATTTTTAAAGAAAACAACAATAGCCAGAAGATTCTTCAAGATAATAATGATTTCAAACTTGAATATAATTGTAAGAGTGTCTGAACAATAATGTTGCACTACTTGTCTAAGTAATGTAGTGTGCCTATATAAAGAAGCTCTTACAGATGAGAAGAGTAGAGTGAAGTTGAGAGCTTACTGCAAAGCTTGTATAAAAGTGGTATCTGTGAAATAAATTGTTTTCAAGCAACTGTGTTGTTGCTAGCAAATACAACTATTTTAGGTTTTGGATCTTCCAAATTATTCCCGCAAGAGGTCTGGACCCATTTTTTTATGATCCTTCGATAAAAAGATTCATTCTGTTCATAAAAAAGAGGAGGTAGAACCAATAAAGAGTGCTTTTTCGATTCATCCCTGGAGTTCAATAACTCATTCAAGAAATCTTTTTGATCCAATCCGGAGGAATCAATAGAAAAATCAAATTCCTTATGATACACCAAATCCGGCTCGGTTATTGATAGAGTGAATAGATCTGCCATTTCTTGAAATATATCTTCTGATTCAAAATCGTGGTGTAACGTGTATCTCCCCCTGTTCCGGTCATGGAATAGATGAAAGAAACCCCAAAATGGATTTTTGTTCAAGAATGAAATCTTATTGGAACTGTCCAGTTCACCCTTTGGAACCATATCACATCCTCGATAGGATGAAATAGGATGAATTGAGATGGTATTTTGTAAGTACATAATTATCTTGAATAAATTCACTATTTCTTTCTTTTCTGATCGCCTGGAAAGAGCAAGATGTTTCTTTTGTTCTTTTTTCAACAATTTCTGATCTCTAGTAGACCTATCAGTAGGATTCGAACCCAGATGAAGTTCTGACCATCTGTCAGAGAAAAAAGAACGAGTGGCTCTTGCAGGATTCCCTAGAAATTCTTCGATTTCTTCTGGAAGAAGATGATTATTCATCTGCTTCTCACGTTCCATGAATAGTCGGCAAATTGAGGAATATCCAGAAAGGTTTTTAAGGAATCGCTCTGATTCTATCTCTGTTCATTCCGTTTGGAGAAAGGAAGGATCCCAACAAAGAATCGATCTTTCTTTTAGTTGTTGAATCTCTCTTTGATTTATCAATGTGTGATATTTCGAATCCTCATTCCTAATGGAATCGAAAGAATCCTTGGATTGATCAGAAGATCCTTTCAATTGGCTAGAATCCGTTACTTGAATGAAACTAGATCTCGTGGAATCATAGTGAAGATTTGATGATACATTCCGTACCTTGCTAAAAAACCGATCCTTGTTTCCCAACCACACATTGTCTAACCAAATCCAATTCTCTTGTGACATGTTCCTCAAAAAATCCGATTCGTGCGGACTCTTCCCCCAACTAACAAAGAGATCTTGACGTAATTGCCACATATGAAATTGAGCACAATTTTGCAAAGAAATAGCCCGCTTGTTTCTCAAGAAGAGATGCGAAACATGCTTAATATCATTTGATTGAATAATTGACCCAGTCCCTTATTGTTTGAAGAAACCCTCCACTTCCTTTGGTATTTTTTCACGAAAAGCAAACATGAGATAATAAATCCAGTCTTTCACTAAGATTTCGAATAGTTGTCCCGAATTCAAGTTGATTATGTTTCGCCTCTTTCTCGGGGAAAGACGATCAAAAAATTCCCAATCATGGTCCTTACGGATTGGATCATCCATATAATATACAAAAAGGAACTCCAGATATTTGATATCTTTCTCTTTGAATGAGATCTCAATTCCAGCAATATTTCATTAGATATCTTACAACTAGAATAGCTCTTTTTTCCTATCCATTTCCTCCACCACTGCGAACCCTAGTTAAATTCAGGCATGATATACTTTTTAGTTATTGGGAGAACCCGAGTACTCTCTTTCGGATCCAGGAAAGAACTCTCAGAGATCTTTTTTCCTTTTGGAAGATATAGGAGCGGAACAATCAACCTATTGATATTGGAAGACTCAGATGATTCTTCCAATGTATCATTTTTGGGTCCAATGGAATTCATAGGTATAGGAAGAAGCCTTGTCAAATAGGGATTTTTTCTTTCGACCATTTTTCGATTGTTAATACGATATATAAGGACCGCTACTACAAAGAGTACTACATACTTGATCGTGAAATATCGATTGCTTGTTGAACCCTGTGAATTGCGTGAAAGTAGGATACTCCAAATTCGGGAGTTCAAGAGTTTTATAAAACTCTCTTGATGGAAAAAAATATGAATGAAAAATCCCGCTGAATTGAATTGGGTCCATGAATCTAAGAAATAGCGAGAATTCTTGATTTCTTTCAATATCTCTCTCAATTCGAAAATCCAGGATTTGAATTGATGTCCTTTCATTGAATCCTCCTAATTGCATTGATTTATCCGAAAGATTTCACTTCAATTGGAATTTGGTTATTCACCATGTACGAGGATTCCCGCTAAGCATCCATGGCTGAATGGTTAAAGCGCCCAACTCATAATTGGCGAATTCATAGGTTCAATTCCTACTGGATGCACGCCAAAGGGACCCTCCCTCCAAAAAGTCTATTGGATTTTTGTTCAAGAATGAAATCTTATTGGAACTGTCCAGTTCACCCTTTGGAACCATATCACATCCTCGATAGGATGAAATAGGATGAATTGAGACGGTATTTTGTAAGTACATAATTATCTTGAATAAATTCACTATTTCTTTCTGTAAGGACCTGTAAAATTAAATTGGAATAAAAGGAATATATTTTAAACGAATTCTAAGTATGTTTTTATTTAAAATAAAAAGGAAGGAAAGTGTAGCTTAGAAGACTATGAGATCGCCTGGTTAGTACATAATCGCCTGTCGCCTAGATTACACATGATCGCCAAAAGTGCACTCAGTATGTGGTCAGGATACTGGATCAACCATAGTGGGTTCCAAAAACCACGCGTATCAAGGTGTGGGTTAAGCCTTAGATACGCTGTGCATGCGAAGCTCTATGCTTGAGCATAAGAAATCGTCCTTAGTGTTGCATGCATGGGCGCACGAGGAGTAGTGCTGATCTACTCTTGGAAATGTGAAGCTACCGACGTCACCAAGTCATGTGGAGATGATACCTTGGACGTAACATAGTGGGATGAAGAACCTTCAGCAAGGCATGGCGATGTCGTCGGGCATCGCCAGGGCGAGGGACATGCGGGCATCGCCAGGGTGCGAGGCATGCGGGCATCGCCAGGGCGCGAGAGACATGCGGGCATCGCCAGGGCGCGAGAGGCATGCGGGCATCGCCGGGGCGCGAGAGACATGCGGGCATCGCCAGGGCGCGAGACATGCGGGCGTCGCCAGGGATAGACATCGGTCGTCTCCCAGAGAGAGACATCGGTCGTCTTCCAGGGCAAGACATCGGTCGTTCGCCAGGATGAGTCAGCGGTGGAAAGTTATCGCGCGATGTCGAGTTTCACACAGATAAGGTGGGGCCCAGGCTCCCAGCATGAAACGCCCTGCACGCGCGACACGTAGACAAAAAGGGTGGTTCAGAATAGTGACATCAGAGTGTTGGCATGCGCAGAGGCACGCGTGGTCGTACTGTTCAGAGCAGCGTGCACGCAAGTTTCCCTGCAGAGTGGGTGGTGGCAGCGGCATTTGTGGACAAGTTGGTTTAGATTCAAAAACCCACTTTTGAGAGGAGAGAACGCTGCTGTGGTTCAAGAGTGACAGAGTGAGTCTACCTTCATCCTCCTCTTTTCTCTCCTTCGCGCTGCGATTCAGGCATCTCCAAGCACCAGTACGACGAGCGACGACTGCCCTTGGATACCTGGGGAGTTCTCTGCGAGTTTTTCTGTCAGGACGCTAGAACAGAGTTAAGGCATCTTTAAGCTTCGGTGGGTTTTGGAGCTCTTGGTGTTTTGCGCAAGTTCAGGTAAGGGAAGCTAGCATTTTCGTTTATAAAACGTTAGGCGAGTAGGTTCTGAAGTGAGGGCGACGTGGTCGCCGATTTTCATATTCCTTTTCACAATGATCTGTTTTTATGTGTGGGGCGACGTGATCGCCGGTTTTAAAATGTTGTTTTCGAAATCCCCTGTTTTAGTGTCGTTTGAAACTGTTTGAGATTGAAATGTGATATTCGAAAATCTGAACCTTGGAATGAATGTTGCTGTGATTGGAATCGTTCATTTAAGTGTTATATGATGTGTTGAATGTTGTGAATGTGGGATCAAGGCATAGTATTTTCAGGAAAGGAAATACCGTGTAAGATCGTGTAGGATGTGCATTGATCGGTGATTTCTATAATGAGATATCCTGACTCTCCTGATATAATGGAATCATATAGATGAAGTTATTCAGGCGTTAAGAGTCGATGGAGGTTCATACGTATGGGTAAGCTGTTTGAAAGATAACTACTTGACCTGTTGTGTGGATTCACCCTGTCGTACTAGGAGAGTGACGAGATTGAGATTGAGATTATGTTGATGCGCATAGCTGTGGGAACTTTACAGCAGTGTAGTATGACAGGTGCAGATCTCTGAGTCTAGTCAATGCGCGAGTCTTCCACAAGTAGTGTCAAGTGTCTGTGTGTGATGAGTCAGTGGAAGTCTGACGTGAGAAATGAGAAACATTGAAATTGATAGACACTTGATGAATTATGTGAATTGAAAGACTCTTGAGGAAATTGTGAAATATGTGATTACTTGATGGTCATGTGAAGGGAATGAGAAAATTGATGGTTTTTACGTGGGTGTCTTAAATTTTTTTTATCTTGATTTTAAAGTTTCATATCTAAATTCTCTTTCAAATATCCAGCTTACCCTGCGTTTTTGTTTTGTGGATGTTCTCTTAAACCTGTGATGATCGTGTATAATTTACACGGGAGCAGATGATGTTGCAGGAAGTAGAGCTCCTCAGTGAGTGGTCGCCGGAAGGAGATCGCCTGTTTCTGTTTCTGTTAGGCGATCGCCTGTTTTCTGGTTGTGATAGGAGATCGCCTATTTTCTGTTAGGAGATCGCCTGTTTTTTTTCTATTTTGCTGTATTTTGTTTAAGTTTGGAAAACTGACTGGTTATGTATTAAACTCCCTGTGAGGAGAAATTTCATTATATATATACATTTATGTTCACTTCGACATTATGGTTTTACCTTTATTTCATTATATAAATATGAAAAGTATTTTGGCGGGATGTTACACTTTCTTTTCCGATCGCCTAGAAAGAGCAAGATGTTTCTTTTGTTCTTTTTTCAACAATTTCTGATCTCTAGTAGACCTATCAGTAGGATTCGAACCCGGATGAAGTTCTGACCATCTGTCAGAGAAAAAAGAAGGAGTGGCTCTGTATCAATGGAATCTCATCATCCATACATAACGAATTGATGTGGTATATTCAAATCATAACATATAAACAGTCAAAACTAGTATTTTAATTGAGACTATAACTCATAGGAAAGAAAATATATTTATGAATGGAATAAAATATGAAGTATTTACGGACAAAAGTATTCGGTTATTGGGGAAAAATAAATATACTTTTAATGTCGAATTGGGATCAACTAGAACAGAAATAAAGCATTGGGTCGAACTCTTCTTTGATGTCAAAGTAATAGCTATGAATAGTCATCGACTCCCGGTAAAGGGTAGAAGAGTACGACCTATTATGGGACATACAATGCATTACAGACGTATAATCATTACGCTTCGACCGGGTTATTCTATTTGATCCGGTCGGTCATCGGTAGTCTATGACGTCAGCAGCTGATGACGACGAGGGTCAGTCGCAGAGTGACGCGTGGCACGAGAAAGCAGATGAACCAGGGTGGAGATCGTTCAAGAACGGCGATCAGTGGTCAGCTACCGAGTAACCACCACAGAAGATCGGTTCCTGCTTGAGCGCCTGGAAGCAGGGCGCGAGAAGTGACGAAGCACCGATCAGTCATCGGTGCGTGCAGAGTGATCAGTCATCGGTGCATGCAGAGTGATCAGTCGTCGGGGGTTCCTTGTCAACACGTGTTAAACTGGGACCCAAGCTCCCAGCGAGAACGTTACTCAAGGACCTCGCCTGATTCCATAAGCAGAGCACGAGGACGTGAAGAAGCACATCGGTCATCGGTGTGTATTGAGGTGACATCGGCCGCGCGATGTGAACAACGCAACCAAAGATCAGTAAAGCGCCCAGAGGCAGGGAGCGGCCTTAGTCGCGAGACGACCACGCAGGAAGATGAGAAGACGCAGTTAGGTGCAGAATCTTGCTGGGACGAGAATCCATTAAGGTTAGAATCTCCCAGTGGGTTGCATGTCTGCCACGTGGATGGTAAAGATGTTCCCAGAGAATAGGTAGGGCAGATAGGCACAGAAGTCGAGGGGTGCAGAGGCACCCACGCGGCTCCCGCTGTCAGACTTGGCACTCAAGTGAAGAAAGCTGGCACGCAAGGTAGCCCTGGGGAGTGGAAACGGCAATGCAGAGTAATTAAGTGGCCTAGAGGTAGCCTGTAGGGGCTACACGGGTTTATATGAGGAAGAAGAACACCAAAACCAGGTATGCAATTTTTACCTCAGAATACACAACACTGAAACGAGAGCACTCAGTTTTCGAATCAAAGAGGACTGAGGGCACACACACACGGTCTCACACAGAGAGACCTGAGAGAGACTTTTTGGTGTTCCCGTTGCCTGACTTGAGCGTCGGAGCTACAATGGCCGCTAGAGGCGCCGTCTGTGTGTTTTGCAGGCACCGCTCGGAGTCCCGTCGAAGGTTCCTAGAGCCTCCTTGCAGAACGCGCAGCAGTTGGAAAGCTAGACGAAGGAGTGACGAGGCGTTTTCCCCACGCTCGAGTCCGCGGCGAGATCACTATTCCACCTCTTAGAAAGAAAAGAACTTGATCCGGTCGGTCATCGGTAGTTGATGACATCAGCAGCAGTTGACCATGTGGACCATTCACAGGGTAACACGTGGTAGAGGATAGCAGGTGAATCAGGGAGGTGATCACTCAGAATGGTAATCGCCTATCGCCTTAAGGATGAGTAATCGCCTATCGCCTTGAGGATGAGTAATCGCCTATCGCCTTGAGGATGAGTAATCGCTCATCGCCGATATGGATCAGTAATCGCCTAGATTGCACATGATCGCCGTGTGTGAAGGTAGGAGATCAGGTGGTTAGCAAGTCGCCGAAAGAGCACATCGCCGGGTGTTTGAGAAGACTTGGTTGCGCCCAGAGTAGCCTGTGTACTAGGCTACTCCCTGTGTGGATAACTTAGTCACAGGAGCACAGTGGGAGTAACGTTTCAGCTGCAGGTACTCCAGATGGTGACACGTGTATGACCAGATGTTATCCACGTGTCAAGAGGAATAACCGTCAGGAGAGAGAAAGACTCAGGTATATATACGAAACTCTTAACGAAATTAAGGGGAGTTTTCTACAGATTCTTACAGCTTACACATTTGAGAGTTTACAGTTACACACGAGTCTCACAGAGAGATTCAGTGATAGTTTTGGTGTTCCTGTTGCCTGACTTGAGCATCGGAGCTACAACGGCCGCCAGAGGCGCCGTCTATGTGTTTTGCAGGCAGCGTTTGGAGTTCCAGTGGTGGTTCTTGGAGCGTTCCTGCAGAACAGAAGGCTAGACGAAGGAGTGACGAGGCAATCCTCCACGTTCGAGTCAAGCGGCAGGATCATTGGCGCCCACCGTGGGGCCCGTGTGAATTTTGTTCCCATCCACGTCGCAGTTCTTGAAGTTTCTGGAGGTTTCTTGAAGTTTCTTGGAGCTTCTTGATCAATTCGTCGAAGTGAAGTTACGTCGAAGTGCAGAGGAGATGAGAAGAAGAACCAGGCAAACCTCACCTGCGCCATCTGCTGAAGAAGGAGCTGTTACCATGGCGCAGGTAGTGGAGATGATGTGTGCGCTGCAAGATAGCGTCGCGGAATCAAGAGTTGAGCAAGAGAGGATGCGTGCAGAGCTGACTGCATCGTAGAGAAGAAACGAAGAGTTGAACCGTATGAATGAAGAGCTGCGTAGGGAATTGCAGGCGCAGAAGGAGCGCGCAGTTGAAGGGAGGACGTCGACGCCACCGTCGCCTCCAAGAGCATTCCCTATGCCTTTCTCCCCCGAGATCATGAACACGGTGGTGCCTCCCAATCTGGTGGGACTGAAAGCGTCGTTCACGGGAGTGGAAGATCCAGAAGCACACCTGACAGCCTTCCACACTCAGATGATGCTGACTGGAGGTTCAGATGCTGTGTACTGCAAGATGTTCATGAGTACGCTGAGCGAGTGGCTATGGAGTGGTTCGTGAGCCTGCCAGAGGGCCACGTCACTTCCTTCCATCAGTTTGCGAAGCTGTTCACGGAGCAGTACATCATCAACTGACCGGCGCCAGTGGTGTCCTACGACCTGTTTGACGCGCGCCAGTATCAGGGGGAGCCATTGAAGGACTACCTCAATCGTTTTGGGGCGCAGGTGGTGAGATTGCCCTTCAAGGACGAGGACATGCTGGTGCATGCGTTCAAGAGAGGTGTCCTCCCTGGTCCTTTCAGTGAATCGCTCATCAGGAGCTACCCTCCCACCTTCACCGAGATACGGCGACGCGCGGTGGCACACATAGTAGCAGAGACAGAGGTCTCTGAGAAGAGAGGAAGTGTTGCACCATCGAAGCCACGTGGAGGTCAGGGGAATTAGCAGCAGCAGGCGCGGGTGCATGAGATCAAGGAAGGGAGGAAGGAGCAGGGAAGGTCTCGCCCTTATGCACCCAGGAAGGACCAGACCAGGGGGCGTGCAAGCAACGCACCCCCCAGGTATGATTTCATGATAAGTTTGGCGGAGCTGATCGCCATCCCTGCTGTGGCAGCAAGACTACATGTGCCAGAGAAAACCGACAGGGTACTTGGAGGGAGGAAGGATGAGTGGTGTGAATTCCATCAAGCTTATGGACATACACTTCGTACCTGCCTGGCGTTGGGGCGTCAGCTTGCTGAGTTGGTGAATACAGGGTTCCTGACCGATTACCTGCAGAAGACACAAGGTGATCGCTCGTCGGGGTCCCAGGCAGGCGACCAGCAGCATGAACTCCCTGTGTTTGGGGAGGTGAGGTGATGGAAGAGGCTACACTGGGGGGGCTCCCAGAGCTGGAGCGGAAGGCATGATCGCCCCATGTGTGTACATCGCCAGGGCGGTCATCGCCGGATAAAGGAGACCCATCCAGAGTGGTTGAGACGTTGGAGAATGGAGCTTGTCGGCTGGAGACTCTGGATGGAGCAGCTATTCCCAGGATGTAGAACGCTACACGCTTGTTTCTTACTTTGGTTAAGCTGTAAAGTAGATGCGCTATCGCGCTGTACACACACTTAGTGTATTAAACAGTTGAGTAGATCAGGGGGCACTCTTTTTAACGATGCCACCCAATAAAAGATTTTCAGTACATAAAGTGTGCAAGTAATTCCCAGTTCAAAGCTCTCCTTGCCACAGGTGCAAGTACAGGTGATCGGTGGTCAGTTACCGAGTGGCCACCACCCGCAGATCAGCCCCTAGATAAGCGCCAGGATGTAGAGCACAATCAGCCATCAGTGCATGCAGACCGCGATCAGCCGTCGGTGCATGTAGAGAGTGGGTGCTCGGTCGGTTCATGGTCATTGGGGTCTTGCTAACACGTGTTAAGCTGGAACCCAAGTTCCCCAGCGAGAGCGTTAAGCATGCACCTCGCATGATTCCAAAAGAAGAGCTCCTCGCCGGTCGGGACGTGCAGAGAACGCGCGATGAGGCAATGCAGGCAGGGCGCGCCCGGTGTGTACGCTTAGACAGCCACGCCTGGCGCCCCCCCTGGGAGCGTGCACCCACGAGAAAGTCCTCTTCCTTTGCTTTTTACAGCAAGGTTGAGGCAACAGAGAAAGTCCTCACCTCTGCTTTATACAGCAAGGTTGAGGCAAGAGAAAGTCCTCTTCCTTTGCTTTTTACAGCAAAGTTGAGGCAACAGAGAAAGTCCTCACCTCTGCTTTATACAGCAAGGTTGAGGCAAGAGAAAGTCCTCTTCCTTTGCTTTTTACAGCAAGGTTGAGGCAACAGAGAAAGTCCTTACCTCTGCTTTATACAGCAAGGTTGAGGCAAGAGAAAGTCCACTTCCTTTGCTTTTTACAGCAAGGTTGAGGCAACAGAGAAAGTCCTTACCTCTGCTTTATACAGCAAGGTTGAGGCAAGAGAAAGTCCTCTTCCTTTGCTTTTTACAGCAAGGTTGAGGCAACAGAGAAAGTCCTCACCTCTGCTTTATACAGCAAAGTTGAGGCAAGAGAAAGTCCTCTTCCTTTGCTTTTTACAGCAAGGTTGAGGCAGCAGAGGAAGTCCTCCTTGCCTTTGAGCAAGTGCAGGTAACAAAGGAAGTCCTCCTTGCCTTTGAGCAAGTGCAGGCGAGAAAGAGGAAGTCCCCCTTGCCTTTAAGCAAGTGTAGGCACCAGAGGAAGTCCTCCTTGCCTTTGAGCAAGTGTAGGCAATAGAGGAAGACCTCCTTGCCTTTGAGCAAGTGCAGGCGAAACAGAGGAAGACCTCCTTGCCTTTGAGCAAGTGTAGGCAACAGAGGAAGACCTCCTTGCCTTTGAGCAAGTGTAGGCAACAGAGGAAGTCCTCCTTGCCTTTGAGCAAGTGCAGGTGAAACAGAGGAAGACCTCCTTGCCTTTGAGCAAGTGCAGGCGAGAACAGAGGAAGTCCTCCTTGCCTTTGAGCAAGTGTAGGCAACAGAGGAAGACCTCCTTGCCTTTGAGCAAGTGTAGGCAACAGAGGAAAACCTCCTTGCCTTTGAGCAAGTGTAGGCAACAGAGGAAGACCTCCTTGCCTTTGAGCAAGTGCAGGCAAAACAGAGGAAGACCTCCTTGCCTTTGAGCAAGTGTAGGCAACAGAGGAAGACCTCCTTGCCTTTGAGCGAGTGCAGGCGAGAAAGAAGAAAGTCCTCCCTCGACTTTGTACAGCGAGGTACAGGCGAGTGAAAGTCCTCACCTCGACTTCGTACAGCGAGGTTGAGGCAAGAAGAAAAGTCTTTCTCCTTCGCTTCTTACAGCAAGGTTGAGGCAACAGAGAAAGTCCTCACCTCGACTTTGTACAGCAAGGCTGAGGCATGAGGAAAAGCCCTCTTCCTCTGCTTTTTACAGCAAGGTTGAGGCGAGAGAACCAAGTCCTCTTCCTCTACTTTTCACAGCAAGGTTGAGGCGAGAGAAAAGTCCTCTCCCTCTGCTTCTTACAGCAAGGTTGAGGCAAGAGAACCTAGTCCCTTCCCTTTGCTTTTTACAGTGAGGCCGAGGCGAGAGAAGAAGTCCTCACCTCGACTTTGTGCAGCGAGGCTGAGGTGAGAGAAGCAAGACCTCACCCACGACTTCTTACAGCAAGGTTGAGGCAAGAGGGGTCGTCGAGAAGCACTTCTCTCCCCCAAAACACAGTTGTCATAGTTGGTGTTCAGGCCCTCTATGCACTCAGCACTGGTGTGGCAGAGAAGTGTAGCGAAGCCAGAAGCGCGATGACTGATCAGTGGTGCACTAACATGCTAGTCGGTGGTCAGTGGTAGAAGCAAGTTCTGCTGCGTGAAGCCGAAGCGTTTAGGCCCCGTTAAGTCAGTCATCCAACACGAAGTTATGTTGAAGGCAATGCTAAGGTAACAGTTAGCCGCGATCAAGTCAGAAGCCAAGTTTGAGGGGTTGCAGTGGGATCGCGCTAAAGCCTAAGCTAGTTAGCAATTAGTCACATGCAGAGAGTTAAAGAGGAGAAACACAGCGAACCCTAGCGCGTTTGAGAAGAAGAAAATAGAGAAGGTGAATCAGGAAGGAGATCACCTAGTCAGATACCAAGTGGCCACCACTCCCGGTTCAGAGCATAGATAAGCGCCTGGAAGCACCGCACGGATGTCGGTGGATAGTCATGAGACACCGCACGGACGTCGGTGGATAGTCATGAGGCACCGCCTGGTCATCGGTGGAAGTTATGAGGCACCAATCGGGTGTGACTGCATGAAGAGCACGATCGGGCGTTAAGAGGGAGATCGGTCGTAAATGCATGCAGAGGGAGGTCGGTCGTAAGTGCATGCAGAGGGCGATCGGTCATCGGGGTTCCCAGCGAAAACGTTGCGCATGCACCTTGCATGATGCCCACTCAGAGGACGTGCGGCAAGGCCATGCAGGCAGGATGCGCCTGGCGCTCTCCTGGGAGCATGCGGCCCGCACAGAGAAATGCTTTGAATGTTTGAAGGTGAAGAAGAAGGAATGAAACAGTGTTAGTACCAGAGTGCGCGCTCCTGTAGACCGCTAGAAGACGATTTCTTAGTCTCTTCGCTGAGAACATGTTCACAGCTCGAGACTGGGGGGCTTGTGATCCGGTCGGTCATCGGTAGTTGATGACATCAGCAACAATTGACCACGTGGACCATTCACAGGGTAACATGTGGTAGAGGATAGCAGGTGAATAAGGGAGGCGATCACTCAGAATGGTAATCGCCTATCGCCTTGAGGATGAGTAATCGCCTATCGCCTTGAGGATGAGTAATCGCCTATTGCCTTGAGGATGAGTAATCGCTCATCGCCGATATGGATCAGTAATCGCCTAGATTGCACATGATCGCCGTGTGTGAAGGTAGGAGATCAGGTGGTTAGCAAGTCGCCGAAAGAGCACATCGTCGGGTGTTTGAGAAGACTTGGTTGCGCCCAGAGTAGCCTGTGTACTAGGCTACTCCCTGTGTGGATAACTTAGTCGCAGGAGCACAGTGGGAGTAACGTTTCAGCTGCAGGTACTCCAGATGGTGACACGTGTATGACCAGATGTTATCCACGTGTCAAGAGGAATAACCGTCAGGAGAGATAAAGACTCAGGTATATATACGAAACTCTTAACGAAATTAAGGGGAGTTTTCTACAGATTCTTATAGCTTACACATTTGAGAGTTTACAGTTACACACGAGTCTCACAGAGAGATTCAATGATAGTTTTGGTGTTCCTTTGCCTGACTTGAGCGTCGGAGCTACAACGGCCGCCAGAGGCACCGTCTGTGTGTTTTGCAGGCAGCGTTTGGAGTTCCGGTGGTGGTTCTTGGAGCGTTCCTGCAGAACAGAAGGCTAGACGAAGGAGTGACGAGGCAATCCTCCACGTTCGAGTCAAGCGGCAGGATCAGAACTTAAATCAAAATACTTAATACCATGGCGATACATTTATACAAAACTTCTACCCCAAGCACACGCAGTGGAGCCGTAGACAGTCAAGTAAAATCCAATCCACGAAATCATTTGATCTATGGACAACATCATTGTGGTAAAGGCCATAATGCCAGAGGAATAATTACCGCAGGGCATAGAGGGGGAGGTCATAAGCATCTATACCATCAAATTTCGACGGAATGAAAAAAACATATATGGTAGAATCGTAACCATAGAATATGACCCTAATCGAAATGCATCCATTTGTCTCATACACTATGGGGATGGTGAGAAAAAATATATTTTACACCCCAGAGGGGCTATAATTGGAGATACCATTGTTTCTGGTACAGAAGTTCCTATAAAAATGGGAAATGCCCTACCTTTGAGTGCGGTTTGAACTATTGATTTACGTAATTGGAAGTAACCAACTAGGTTTACGGCGAAACCTAGAAATCGATCACTGATCCAATTGGAGTACCTCTACAGGATAGACCTCAACAGAAAACTGAAGAGTAACGGCAGCAAGTGATTGAGTTCAGTAGTTCCTCATATAAAATTATTGACTCTCGAGATACAGTAATATGGAGAAGACAAAATTGTTTCAAGCACCGACAGAATCGGAAGCACCCTTTGTTTCAAACAGGGGAGGGTGGGTTATTCACATTTCATTTGATGGTCAGAGGCGAATTGAAAGCTAAGCTGTGGTAATTCTAAGGATTCCCCCTGGGAAAAAGAGAGATGTCTCCTACGTTACCCGTACCATGTGGAAGTAGCGACGTAATTTCATAGAGTCATTCAGTCTGAATGCTACATGAAGAACATAAGCCAGATGAAGGAATGGGAAGACCTAGGATGTAGAAGATCATAACACAAGCGGCAGATTTGGATTCCTATATACCCACTCGTGCAGTACTTCATTGTGCGATATATAGAAGATCCATCTGCATAGATATCATCATCTACATCCAGAAAGCCGTATGCTTTGTAAGAAGCTTGTACAGTTTGGGAAGAGGTTTTGATTGATCAAAAAGAAGAATCTACTTCAACCGATATGCCCTTAGGCACGGCCATACATAACATAGAAATCACACTCGGAAAGGGTGGACAATTAGCTAGAGCAGCTGGTGCTGTAGTGAAACTAATTGCAAAAGAGGGGAAATCAGCCACATTAAAATTACCTTCTGGGGAGGTCCGTTTGATATCCAAAAACTGCTCGGCAACAGTTGGACAAGTGGGAAATGTTGGGGTAAACCAGAAAAATTTAGGTAGAGTCGGATCTAAATGTTGGCTAGGTAAACGTCATATAGTAAGAGGAGTAGTTATGAACCCTGTAGACCATCCGCATGGGGGTGGTGAAGGGAGGGCTGTAAGGACCCGTAAAATTAAATTGGAATAAACAGGGATATATTTTAAATAAATTCTAAGTATGTTTTTATTTAAAATAAAAAGGAAGGAAAGTGTAGTTTAGAAGACTATAAGATTTCCTGGTTAGTACATAATCGCCGGTCGCCTACTACGCATGATCGCCAGGGCGCGAGGCATGCAGGCATCGCCAGGGCGCGAGGCATGTGGACGTTGCCAGGGCGCGAGAGGCATGCGGGCATCGCCAGGGCGCAAGGCATGTGGACGTTGCCAGGGCGCGAGAGGCATGCGGGCAACGCTGGGGCGCGAGGCATGCGGGCAACGCTGGGGCGCGAGAGGCATGCGGGCGTCGTCGGGGCGCGAGGCATGCAGGCATCGCCAGGGCGCGAGAGGCATGCGGGCGTCACCAGGGATAGACATCGGTCGTCTCCCAGAGAGAGACATCGGTCGTCTTCCAGGGAGAGACATCGGTCGTTTGCCAGTATGAGACCTCAGTGGATAGTCATCGCGCGAGCGGTCATCGGTGGAAGGTTATCGCGCGATGTCGAGTTTCACACAGTTAAGGTGGGACCCAGACTCCCAGCATGGCACGTCCTGCACGCGCGCCACGTGGACAAAAAGGGTGGTTCAGAATAGTGACATTAGAAGGTTGGCATGCGCAAGAGACACTCGCGGTCGTACTGTTCAGGGAAGTGGTTGGCATGCACAAGAAGACAACCATGGCCATACTGTTCAGTGAAACGTACACTCTGGCTTTCTTGCAGAGGGGGTGGTGGCAGCAGCATGCGTGGACTAGTAGGCTTGGATTTAAAAACCCACTGCGAGGAGGCAAAGAACGTTACAGAGACTCGAGAGTGAAAGAGTGAGTGCATCTTCATCCCTCTCTTTCTCTCCTTAGCGCTGCGTTTCAGGCAACCTCAAGCACCAGTGCAACCAGCGACGACTGCCCTTAGAGCACCTGGGAGGTTCTCTGCAAGTTCTACAAACCAGACGCTAAAACAGAGCTAAGGCATCCTTTAAGCTCGGTGGGTTTTGGAGCTCTTGGTGTTTTGCGCAAGTCCAGGTAAGGGAAGCTAGCCTTATTTCCAACGAAAATCCTTATAGTCGATGATTAAGATGATGGGGGCGACGTGGTCGCCGGTTTTTCAACTGTTATTGTACAATCCTCTGTTTTTGAACGAGATCGCCGGTTTTGGCGTTGTTTTTCGAACTCCCCTGTTTTGTGTTGTTTGAAGCTGTTTGAGATTTAAATGTGATATTCGAAAATATGAACCATGAAATGATTGTTGTTGTGATTGGAATTATTCATTTAAGTGTTATATGATGTGTGGAATGTCGTGAATGTGGGATCAAGACATAGTATTTTCAGGAAAGGAAATACCGTGTTGAGATTTGGTTATGAAGTGTATTGATCTGTGAGTATCCTGTGAATGAGGCGATCCTGACTCTGCTGAGATAATGGAATCACATAGAGGAAGTTATCCAGTTGGTGAGAGTCGAAGGAGGTTCATATGAATGGGTGAGTCGTGTGAAAAGAACGAGCTCGGCCTGTTATATGGATTAACCCTGTCATACTGTGAGAGTGATGAATTGAGATCGAGTTTGTGTTGATGCGCATGGCTGTGGAAACATTATAGCAAATGAAGTATGACAGGTGCATGTCTCTGGATGCTAAGTTCAACGCACGAGTATTCCGGAAGTAGTGTCAAGTGTCTTGTGTGATGAGTCAGTGGAAGTCTGACGTGTGAAATGAGAAACATTGTATTGATAGACACTTGATGAATTTTGTGATTTTAACGACCTTTGAGGAATTGTGCATTATGGGTTTTAGTTTATGGTTTACGTGGGTGTCTTTAATTTGTTTCATCTTGATTTTAAAGTATAATATCTAAACTCTTTTTCAAATGTCTAGCTTACCCTGTGGTGTTTCTTTTGGTGTTGTGTTTGGCTCTTTCTTAAACCTGTGATGATCGTGTATAATTTACACGGGAGCAGATGATGTTGCAGGAAGCAGAGCTCCTCAGTGAGTGGTCGCCGGAAGGAGATCGCCTGTTTCTACTTCTGTTAGGCGATCACCCTTTTGCTGTCCTCTGATAGGAGATCGCCTGCCTTGCTATTTTACTGTATTTTATTTGAGTTTAAGTTTTTTGGAAAATTTGACCGATTATGTATTAAACTCCCTGTGAGGAGAAAACTTCATTACATATATATAATTATGTTCACTTCAAAATATTTGTTTACCTTTATTTCGTTTTATAATTATTCCAAAGTATTTGGCGGGATGTTACAAGGGCCCGAATTGGTAGAAAAAAACCCACAACTCCTTGGGGTTTTCCTGCACTTGGAAGAAGAAGTAGAAAAAGGAAGAAATATAGTGATAATTTGATTCTTCATCATCGTACTAAATAGTAGAGAAAATAGAAATTGTTTCTTCGTCTTTACAAGAAAAAGGAGTAATTCACTGTGACGCGTTCACTAAAAAAAAATCCTTTTGTAGCGAATCATTTATTAAGAAAAATAAATAAGCTTAACACAAAAGCAGAAAAAGATATAATATTCACTTGGTCCAGAGCATCTACCATTATACCTACAATGATTGGCCATACCATTTCTATCCATAATGGAAAAGAACATTTACCTATTTATATAACAGATCGTATGGTAGGCCATAAATTAGGAGAATTTTCACCTACTCTAAACTTCCGAGGACACGCGAAAAATGATAATAGATCTCGTCGTTAACATTCATTTTCACATCCATTTTTAAAGAGTAATGCATAAATCAAGAAGTATTACAAAATGGAATTATTAGGAAAATGAAGTTCAACTCATTTCTTTTAGAATTCATGAAATTCATGAAATAATGAAGAATAATAAAATTCTTTTTTAATTCATAATTCAATCAATTCAATAAAATATTAAATTGATTTGTCAAAATAGACTCTTATGATAAAGAAGAACCTCTATACAGAAGAACCTGTATACAAAAGAACCTCTATACAGAAGCCTTGTCTTTTGGTCAAATAAAAAAAAAAAGGTTCATGTCTATTTACAACACAAAGTACAAATAGTAATTGATGTGATTTGTACATAAAGAAAACATTATGATATTAGAACTATCATTTCTATTTTCTTTAGTTGAATATCTTATTTTATTCGATTCGATTTTTTGAATTGTTTATTTGACAATAGTCGATGCTAGTCACAATAGAAATTTCAACGAACTTAGTCAATGAGCTAGAATGAGTTATAAAGATATGTCTATAGATAAAAAAATACACAAATAAGATAAGAACATTTTATGTAAGGAGTATGTTGATTATATAAAAATTCAGAGGCAACAATAATTTTCGTTTACCATGGGGAAGGATACTATCGCCAACATAATAACCTATATACGAAATGCTGACATTAATAAAAAAGGAATGGTTCAATTACCTTTTACTAACATTACAGAAAAAATAGTAAAAATACTTTTACGAGAGGGTTTTGTTGAAAACATCAGAAAACATAGAGAAAACGACAAATATTTTTTAGTTTTAACTCTACGGTATAGAAGAAATAAAAAAGAATCATATAAAAGTTTTTTAAATTTAAAACGAATAAGTACACCCGGTCTACGAATATATTACAATTATCAAAAAATCCCTCGAATTTTAGGGGGCATGGGGATTGTCATTCTTTCAACTTCTAGAGGTATAATGACAGATCGAGAGGCTCGATTAGAAAAAATTGGTGGCGAAGTTTTATGTTATATATGGTAATCTTTCTAATATGCGAATTATATGAGAAACTTTTATCCATTTCATTTATGTAAAAAAAAAGAGAAAAAAATGCAAGTTTCTAATAGAACTTCATCTCTCATAGCTATATATATACATATATTTGTATAGATCTATAGCTTTGTGAATGTAAGAAGGGATTTAACTGAAATTGTAAAAAAGGGGGGGGGGGGGGGGGGGAATTCACGAAAATTGAATTACTAAATGAATAACTTATCCATAAATCATTTGACCGGGTTTTAAGGTTTATATAAAAGAAATGCAAATTGAATTTTTCTTTCTATTCTAGCCTAGGTTTCCAATACTTTATTCTGGGCATACGTTAAGGAAAGAAAAAAAAGAAGTCATTCAATTAAATTAGAATGTTTTTGAATCTCAACTTTATTTGATGAAAAACGCCACTAATAGAAGTTAAAAATGTAAGGAACCCTTATTTTCTTCCAAAATTTGGGATTAACTAATTAAGGAATGTCAAATATGAAAATAAACGCCTCGGTTCGTAAAATTTGTGAAAAATGTCGATTGATTTGAAGACGGGGACGAATTATAGTAATTTGTTTCAATCCAAAACATAAACAAAGACAAGGATAATATTTGAACAAACGAAAGCTTTCTCAAAAAAATAGAATAGATAAAAAAATAGAGAAATTTATAAAATTCAATCTATTCTTCTATTTATTCTATCAAAATGAAAAATCCATTTTTTTAATATTATTGAGATTTAAACTTTTAAATTTGAATTAAAAAATTGTATTTGATATTTATCGAAATCAAATAAATAGAATGAATATATATATATATATATAATCGAATAATCAATTCTAAAAGAATTTGAAAAGGATCCATTTTTGACATGAAATGGATATCTCCATACCCTTTAGACTTTTTTTTTAAAAATGAAATATTGCTATAATGAAATATGGCAAAATATCTACCTAAAACAGGTTCGCGTAAAAATGTACGTATTGGTTCGCGTAATCATACGCGTAAAATATCAAAAGGAATTATTCATGTTCAAGCTAGTTTCAACAATACTATTGTGACTATTACAGATATACGAGGTCGGGTGATTTCTTGGTCCTCCGCTGGTACTTGTGGATTCAAGGGTACATGAAGGGGAACACCTTTTGCCGCTCAAACTGCAGCAAGAAATGCTATTCGAACAGTATCGGATCAAGGCATGCAACGAGCAGAAATCATAATCAAAGGGCCTGGTCTTGGAAGAGATGCAGCATTAAGAGCTATTCGTAGAAGTGGTATACTATTAAATTTTATACGAGATGTAACTCCTATGCCACATAATGGATGTAGATCTCCTAAAAAAAGACGTGTATAAAACTAAAAATAAATATTAAAAATATTTCAAGAGAAATAAACAAGTCAAGAGTTTGATAAAAATAATAGATTACTATGGTTAAAGAGAAATTAAGAGTCTCTACTCGGACACTACAATGGAAATGTGTTGAATCAAGAATAGACAGTAAGCGTCTTTATTATGGACGTTTTATTTTGTCCCCACTTATGAAAGGTCAAGCCGATACAATAGGCATTGCAATCCGAAGAATTTTACTCGGAGAAATAGAGGGAACATGTATCACATGTGTAAAATCAGAGAAAATACCACATGAATATTCTACCATAATAGGTATTGAAGAATCAGTACATGAAATTTTAATGAATTTGAAAGAAATTGTATTGAAAAGTAATATGTATGGAACACAAGACGCATCGATTTCTTTCAAAGGTCCTGGATATATAACCGCTCAAGACATCATTTTACCACCCTCGGTGGAAATCGTTGATAATAGACAACATATAGCCAACGTAACATAAACTGTTCATTTGTGTATTGAATTAAAAATTGAGAGGAATCGGGGGTATCGTATAAAAACACTAAAAAACTTTCAAGACGGAAGTTATGATATAGATGCTAGATTCATGCCTGTTCGAAATGTAAATTATAGTATTCATTCTTATGTCAATGGGAATGAAAAGCAAGAGATACTTTTTCTCGAGATATGGACAAATGGAAGTTTAACTCCTAAGGAAGCCCTTTATGAAGCCTCCCAAAATTTGATTGATTTATTTATTCCCTTTTTACACGCAGAAGAAGATAACTTTAATTTAGAAAAAAATCAACACAAAGTTACTTTGCCCCTTTTTACTTTTCATGATATATTGGTTAAGGATAAACTAAGGAAAAATAAAAAAGAAATAGCATTGAAATCTATTTTTATTGACCAATTAGAATTACCTCCTAGGATCTATAATTGTCTCAGAAGATCCAATATTCACACATTATTAGAACTTTTGAGTAACAGTCAAGAAGACCTTCTGAAATTTGAACATTTTCACGTAGAAGATGGAAAATCTATATTGGACAATTTAAAAATACAAAAGTATTTTGCATCAAATTGCAATCTATTGACATAGGATTTTTTCAAATTTTTTTTTCTAAACTAAACAAACAAAGAAAATATGTAATTTAAATATTTAGAACAAATCCAAATGTTCAGAATATATCTAAAATGGAATAGATGTATCTAGGGATTAGTCGGTTCACAAAGAATTATCCCTAGATATACAATACAGATGTCATGATATTTGATTTAAAAATTAATTAAAAATGAAACTCATCTTCTATTCTAACTTTAAAAAAGACCTAACGTTAGGGATTTCTCAATAGGTAATGTTGCTCCAATACCTAACCAAAGGGCAACTACAGTACCAATAAAAAAGATGGTGGTTGCTACTGGACGGCGAAATGGATTTTGGAATTTATTAACATTCTCCAAAAAGGGTACTGTTCATAATCCCGTAGGTACCGAAACCATTAAAAGAACGCCCAATAACTTATTGGGCACTGTACGAAGTATTTGAAATACGGGAAAGAAATACCATTCAGGTAGTATTTCCAAAGGAGTTGCAAAAGGATCCGCGGGTTCCCCAATCATGGATGGTTCTAGAACCGCTAAGCCTACGTTACAGGCAATAGTACCTAGAATGACTACTGGAAAAATATATAAAAGATCATTAGGCCATGCGGGTTCTCCATAATAATTATGACCCATTCCCTTAGCCAATTTAGCTCTTAATACAGGATCATTCAAGTCAGGTTTTTTTGTTATTGGGATAGGTGAATTCTTATAGATCCATCCTCCGAAAGAACCGGATATGATAATTTTTCATCATCCGGCTCGAGCACTAATCAAATCTTTCAACTGTATCTATATAAAAACATAGAAAAAAATGTATGTGTTATCCACACATATATGAAGATTCTAAGTAAGAAAAGAAACTCGATTTTCTTTTTCGAAAGTTACAATTTTTTGATTGAAAAAAAATTCAGTTCTTTTTCATTTGAAGTAAACTTTAGTAAACGCTCAATACCCAAGTAGACTTTTCAAGTTGCTAATGCTTTCTGGGTGATCTCAAACTTTGCAATTGTTATCCTGTCCAAAAAAAAATATTGATACTTTTTATGTACAAAGAATTTACTTGTTACTAATCAAACCTAACTCACATTGTTCTTTAGATCAACTTTGTTCACTCTAATAGTATCAGAAATCGAATCAATGCATAGGAAATGAATGCGTTGTCATACTATATAGAATTTAGACTATATCACATAACTTTTTTTACTGGATCTTACGGAGCCTGTTGATGCCGAATAAAATGGAGTCTGATCATAGAAAAGATTCTTTTCAAGTAAAACCAGCCTACCCTCTATGTAAGAGCCTTGCTTGGTGGTTGGAAAAAAGACACATTTAATTCTAAATTCTAATGTGGCAGATAAGATAAAGTCATATATCTGCGCGGGCAAATAAATAGTTCAAGTCACACACTCCCATAATCCATTTTTTGTTTGGAGAGTTCCCTTCAACTATTCATGTATGTAAAAAAAAATTCAATTTTTGTTAAGTTGAAGAGAAATATCTAAATACATGTCTTATTTTATTTTATAATCCATAATTGTAGCAATGAAATAAAATCCTCCCCAAAATAAAAAAGGATTGTGATTACAAATATCTATGATCCATATTCACTATAAAGGACTAGAAATGCCTTGCTTACGTATCATTGAAAAGTGCATTAACATAAATACAGCAGTAAGAAGAGGTAATACAAAAGTATGCAAACTATAAAAACGAGTTAAGGTATATTGGCCCACACTGGAACTTTTGCGTAATAACTCTACCAAAGACGATCCTATTACAGGAATAGCTTCGGGTACGCCTGTTACAATTTTTACTGCCCAATAACCAATTTGATCCCAAGGTAAGGAATAACCAGTTACACCAAAAGATGCTGTTAATACAGTCAAAACTACACCCGTAACCCAAGTTAATTCGCGAGGTTTTTTAAAACCACCTGTAAGATACACACGAAATACGTGTAGAATCATCATTAAGACCATCATACTTGCTGACCATCGATGAACTGATCAGATTAACCAACCAAAATTAGCTTCAGTCATTATATATTGAACAGAAGCAAAAGCTTCAGTAACGGTTGGACGATAATAAAAAGATAATGATTTCAAACTTGAATATAATTGTAAGAGTGTCTGAACAATAATGTTGCACTACTTGTCTAAGTAATGTAGTGTGCCTATATAAAGAAGCTCTTACAGATGAGAAGAATAGAGTGAAGTTGAGAGCTTACTGCAAAGCTTGTATAAAAGTGGTATCTGTGAAATAAACTGTTTTCAAGCAACTGTCTTCATGGTTTTTTGTAAGTCTTTTTGCAAACTTCCTTCTACTTTTCAATACATTTATGTCATGAAGGTTTTAAGTTCTTTCATTTCATATACTATCCTTAATATTATTATTATTTCTATGATCCGGAAAATGTATTTGGTATCAGAGCCAAAAGCTCTAAAGATTTTCTTAGGGGGAGAAGCAGTACCCAGATAGTAAGAAGAATCCATATATATATATATAGAAGAGTTAAAAAGCCTTGGAGACATAAAAATTTTGTTATTCTTCCTTCTTTCGAAAAGTTTTAATGTAGCATTGAAAGGTGTTTATACGCTGGTCAGCCTTAGTAGTCCCGGTAGTAAAGCCTACTAAGGTAGTAAACCCATTGGTCAGAGGTGGTCCCGTAACATGGAAACTAGAGAAAAAAGTAAAATACCAAATTTTCTTAGGTCCTTGAGTGATTTAGGGTTAAAAATAAAGATAAACAGATTATAATAAAAACTCCACAAGAAGAAGCTTCATCTTCTAATCAAGAAAATAATAAAGAAAAAGAATTGCAAATAGTAGAAATAGAAAATTCATTACGTAACTGGTCAATACCGATAGTTAAAAAATGCGAAGTGTATAAACAACATAAATTTTGGTCTATAAATCAAGATGAAATACATATAGTAGAATATAGCTACCTAGGAACAAAAAATAATAAAATTTTAAATGTCTTAGAACAATCTCTTCTAGATCAACACATAAAGGATGGATATAATTTTATTCACTTAGGACTTATTCAAGTTGCTGCAAAACCCAACTATAGAATAAGAATAAACAGTCCAATACTAATAATGTTAAGACATATCAGACTCAAAAAATTTAATGATTCAGTAATTGCGATATTAGAAAGTAATTTACATGCTACCCAAATTGCTACCCAAATTGCTACCCAAATTGGTAGAAAGTAATGGACCAGCCTTCTTTAATTGCTACCCAGATTTTTCTATGAAAATTAAAAATGAAAAACCCAGTAACGCAACAAAACTATATGTTAAAACTCCAAATGAGATAGTAGATGAAACAGCCGGCCCCATACAGATAATTTGCATAATTGATTATAAAGTTACTGATCCGGTCGATCAACGGTAGTCAATGACGTCAGCAGCAAGTGACCACGTGGACCAGTCACAGGGTAACACGTGGAATGAGATAGCTGGTGAATCAGGGAGGAGATCACTTAGAACGGTGATCGGTGGTCAGTTACCAAGTGGCCACCACCCCCAGATCATTGCCTGGATAAGCGCCTGGAGGCAGAGCGCGAAAAGTAATGAGGCACCGCACGGTCATCGGGGGAAAGTAATGAGGCACTGCACGGTCATCGGGGGAAAGCAATGAGGCACCGCACGGTCGTCGGGGCATGGTCATCAGGGTTTCTTGCTACACGTGTTAAGCTGGGACCCAGGCTCCAAGCGAGAGCGTTACTCATGCACCTCGCATGATGTCAAACCAGAAAAAGAAGAGCTGCTCGTCGGTAGGGTCGTGCATGAGGATGGCATAAGGGAGCTAGCAAACTGGTCAGTTATCAGTGACTCTCTTAACCCATTATGTGCATACCACCGTGCGATGAGGCCATGCAGGCAGGATGCGCCTGGTGAGTGTGCTTAGACCAGCCCCACCTGGTGCTCTCCTGGGAGCATGCACTCACTTAGAGGACGTGCGGTGAGACCATGCAGGCAGGATGCGCCTGGTGAGTGTGCTTAGACCAGCCACACCTAGTGCTCTCCTGGGAGCATGCGACTCACTCAGAGAGAAGAAACGCGCTAAGTTACTCCGCAAGAGGATAACTTAGCCGCACAGAGAAAAGCGCAGAAGCCCTCCAGGTGTGACACGTGTACGGTTAGATGCAAGTTGCATGCCTCCACGTGTCACCATCTGAGAAAGAGGCGCTGCCCAGGTATAAAAGCACTCCACGTCATGTAAGGTACACGGGTTTTTACGTTTTTACATGTTTTACAATTTTTACAGTTTTACAGAGTTACAGAGAGAGAAAGTGGATCTGAGCACACACGAGTCTCACAGAGAGATTCAGAGAGAGTTTTTGGTGTTCCTATTATCTGACTTGAGCATCGGAGCTACAACGGTCGCTAGCGGCGCCCTCTGTGTGTTTTGTAGGCATCGTTTGGAGTTCCAGTGAAGGTTTTTGGAGCGTTCTTGCAGAACGTGCAGTTGCAGAAGGCTGGACGAAGGAGTGACGAGGCATATCCTCCATGTTTGAGTCAGCGGCAGGATCATTTGGCGCCCACCGTGGGGCCCGTGTGAATCTTGTTCCCATCCACGTCGCAGTTTTTGAAGTTTTTTGAGGTTTCTTGAGGTTTCTTGAAGCTTCTTGAAGTTTTCGTCGATGGTTTTGCTGAAAAGATGAGTAGAAGAACCAGACAAATCACACCTGCGCCATCTGTTGAAGAAGGAGCTGTTACCATGGCGTAGGTCATGGAGATGATGCGCGCTGCAGGATAATGTCACGACATCGAGAGTTGAGCAGGAGAAGATGCATGCAGAGCTGACTGCATCGGAGAGCAGAAATGAAGAGTTGAACCGTGTCAATGAGGAATTGCGTAGGGAGTTGCAGGCGCAGAGGGAGCGCGCAGTCAAAGATAGGACGTCGATGCCGCCATCGCCTCCTAGAGCATTCCCTATGCCTTTCTCCCCCAAAATCATGAACACAGTGGTGCCTCCCAACCTGGTGGGGGTGAAGGCGTTGTTCACGGGGGCGGAAGATCCAGAAGCACATCTGACAGCCTTCCACACTCAGATGATTTTGTCTGGAGGCTCAGACGCTGTGTACTGCAAAATGTTTATGAGTACACTGAGTGGAATAGCTATGGAGTGGTTCGTGAGCCTACCAGAGGGCCACATCACCTCTTTCCATCAGTTTTCGAAGTTGTTCACGGAGCAGTATATCGTCAATAGAGCGCCACCGGTGGTGTCCTACGATCTGTTCGACGTGCGCCAGTACCAGGGGGAGTCGCTGAAGGAGTTCCTCAACCGTTTCGGTGCGTAGGTGGTGAGACTGCCCAGCAAGGACGAGAACATGCTGGTGCATGCATTCAAGAAAGGCATACTACCTGGTCCTTTCAGTGAATCGCTCATCAGGAGCCACCCTGCCACCTTCGCTCAGATTCGGCGACGCGCGGTGGCGCACATAGTAGCAGAGACAGAGGTCTCTGAGAAGAGAAGCATCTGCCATGTCATTACGAAACCAAAATCAGGCGTGCTCGAGGGGCGATCAATGGTTCGTGGTACATAGGCAGATCAGGTGATGGAAGATGCTACGCTGGGGGGCTCCCAGGTAGCTCAGGTGGAAGCTGAAGCAGAGGGCATGATCGCTCCTCGTGAGTCAGGCATAGCCAGAGCGGTCATCGCCAATGAAAGGAGACCCCGTCCAGAGTAGTTGAGGCGTTGGAGAATAGAGCTTATCGGCTGGAGACTCTGGATGGAGCAGCTATCCCCAGGATGTGGAACGCTACACACTTGAATTTCTACTTCAGTTAAGTTGTAAAGTAGACGCGTTCTTGCGCTGTACACACACTCAGTATATATACTGTAAACAGTTGAGCAGATCAGGGGGCACTCTTTTCCCTAAGGAGGGTTTTTAACGAGGCCACCCAATAAAAAAGATTTCAGTATATCAAGTGTGCAAGTGTTTCTCAGTTTAAAGTTCTCCTCACCCCAGGCGTGAGTGCAGGCAGGTAAGGTTTGAAAAGTCAGGGGTACTAGTAAGACCAAAAGAGGGAAAGGGAGGATTTCAAGAAACGTCCTTACCCACTTGGCGTATACCAATATTGGCTTAGTAAAGCCCTTAGTTAAGGCTCTTTTCACCCCAGGAGTGGGAAAGGGACAGAATAACCCGATTCGTGTGAGGTCGATGACATTGGAGCAGGCAAGAGGGGTCATCGAGAAACACTCTTCCTCCTCAGTACCAGGTGTCATCGACGGTGATCGGCGTTCAGACCTAAAGTTTGATGACCGAGCATGCATGGTCATCGGGGTTTCTTGCTAACACGTGTTAAGCTGGGACCCAGGTTCCCAGCGAGAGCGTTACGCATGCACCTCGCATGATTCCAGAAGCAGAGCACTCATCGGTGCATGGTCATCGAGGTTTCTTGCTAACACGTGTTAAGTTGGGACCCAGGTTCCCAGCGAGAGCGTTACGCATGCACCTCGCATGATTCCAGAAGCATAGCACTCATCGGTGCATGGTCATCGGGGTTTCTTGCTAACACGTGTTAAGCTGGGACCCAGGTTCCCAGCGAGAACGTTACGCATGCACCTCGCATGATTCCAGAAGCAGAGCACTCCTCAGTGCATGGTCATCGGGGTTTCTTGCTAACACGTGTTAAGCTGGGACCCAGGTTCCCAGCGAGAGTGTTACGCATGCACCTCGCATGATTCCAGACCAAAAGAAGAAGAGCTCCTTGCCCGAGGATGTGCGATGAGACCATGCAGGCAGGATGCGCCTGGTGAGTGTGCTTAGACCGGCCCCACCTGGTGCTCTCCTGGGAGCATGCACTCACTCAGAGGATGTGCGGTGAGACCATGCAGGCAGGATGCGCCTGGTGAGTGTGCTCAGACCAGCCCCACCTGGTGCTCTCCTGGGAGCATGCACCCACTCAGAGAAAAAGTCCTCACCCTCGACTTCTTACAGCGAGGCTGAGGCGAGAGAAAAAGACCTCTACCTCGACTTCTTACAGCGAGGCTGAGGCCAGAGAAAAAGTCCTCTACCTTGACTTTGTACAGCGAGGCTAAGGCGAGAAAAGCAAGACCTCACCCTCGACTTCTTAGAGCGAGGCTGAGGCAAGAGAAAAAGACCTCACCCTCGACTTCTTACAGCGAGGCTGAGGCGAGAGAAAAAGACCTCACCCTTGACTTCTTACAGTGAGGCTGAGGCGAGAAAAGCAAGACCTCACCCTCGACTTCTTACAGCGAGGCTGGGGCGAGAGAAAATGACCTCACCCTCGACTTCTTACAGCGAGGCTGAGGCGAGAGAAGCAAGACCTCACCCTCGACTTCTTACAGCGAGGCTGAGGCGAGAGAGGCAAGATCTCACCCTCGACTTCTTACAGCGAGGCTGGGGCAAGAGGGGTCAACGAGAAGCACTCTTCTTCCCCAAAACACAGGCATCATCTTTAGCGTTCAGGCCTTCTATGCAGTTAGCGCTGGAGTGGTAGAGAAGTGAAGCAAAGCCGGAAGCGCGATGACTGAAGAGTGGTGAACTAACATGCTAGTCGGTGGTTGGGGGTAAAAGCTTTGAGTAAGAAAGCCTTCCCAAGCAAGCGATAAGTCGAAGCATTTAGGCCCCGTTAAGTCAGTCATCCAGCATGAAGTTATGCATAAAAACTGTTAAAGACAATGCCAAGGTAACAGTTAGTCGCGATCAAGTCAGAAACCAAGTTTGAAGGTTTACATTGAGATTGCGCTAAAGCCTAAGCTAGTTAACAGTTAGTCACATGCAGAGAGTTAAAGATGGAGAGAGACAAGCAGCTGAAGCAAATAGATTTCATTCACATTAAAGTCAATACAGAGAACCTTTACAGCTAAAAGGTTTATACACAAGTTATGTAGCAGAAAAGGAAATTACACAAAAGAAGCTCAAGGAGGAGGAATGAGCTTGCCATAGACCAGTGAATGGTGGAGACTGAGTTGGGTAAGGTCCAAGTCTCGTAGGACGCAGTGAACCTACTCCAAGGCCATCCTGAACCCATCTATCAAGGCCTTAACACCAGAAGAAAAGGCAACAAGGCGTGCCGTTTGCTTTACACGAGCCATTGCCAAAAGCTGCAATGGAGGAAAGGAAGGAGCAAGATCAGATGAATAAAGTAGGAAGGAAGGTTCAGGTGAAAAAGAGGAAGAAGGAGGAGCAGAGAGTGAGAGAGAAATGCAGTGAACCCTAGCGTGGTTGAGAAGAAGAAAACAGAAAAGATGAACCTCTAGATGATCAGAGAAGAGTTGAAGGTCGAATGATCAAGAAGAAGGCGCGCGCCTCTTTTGAATGAAGGAAGCGTTAGCGACACTCAGTGTGGGCCATTGATGCATCCACATGTTGAGAGAGCAGAGAGATGAGCAGCACGTGGTGTGGCCCCACCTGCCACGTGGACCGAGGGTGCGACCACTTAGTCTCTTCACTGAGAACAAGTTCACAGCTCGAGACTGGGGGGCTTGTGATCCAGTCGGTCAACAGTAGTCAATGACATCAGCAGCAAGTGACCACGTGGACCAGTCACAGGGTGACACGTGGAATGAGATAGCAGGTGAATCAGGGAGGAGATCACTTAGAACGGTGATCGGTGGTCAGTTACCAAGTGGCCACCACCCCCAAATCAGTGCCTAGATAAGCGCCTGGAGGTAGAGCGCGAAAAGTAATGAGGCACCGCACGGTCATCGGGGGAAAGTAATGAGGCACCGCACGGTCGTCGGGGCATGGTCATCAGGGTTTCTTGCTACACGTGTTAAGCTGGGACCCAAGCTCCCAGCGAGAGCGTTACGCATGCACCTCGCATGATGTCAAACCAGAAAAAGAAGAGCTGCTCGTCGGTAGGGTCGTGAATGAGGATGGCATAAGGGAGCTAGCAAACTGGTCAGTGATCAGTGACTCTATTAACCCATTACGTGCATAGCACTATGCGATGAGGCCATGCAGGCAGGATGCGCCTGGTGAGTGTGCTTAGACCAGCCCCACCTGGTGCTCTCCTGGGAGCATGCACTCACTCAGAGGACGTGCGGTGAGACCATGCAGGCAGGATGCGCCTGGTGAGTGTGCTTAGACCAGCCACACCTGGTGCTCTCCTGGGAGCATGCGACTCACTCAGAGAGAAGAAACGCGCTAAGTTACTCTGCAAGAGGATAACTTAGCCGCACAGAGAAAAGCGCAGAAGCCCTCCAGGTGTGACACGTGTACGGTTAGATGCAAGTTGCATGCCTCCACGTGTCACCATCTGAGAGAGAGGCGCTGCCCAGGTATAAAAGCACTCCACGTCATGTAAGGTACACGGGTTTTTACGTTTTTACACATTTTACAATTTTTACAGTTTTACAGAGTTACAGAGAGAGAAAGTGGATCTGAGCACACACGAGTTTCACAGAGAGATTCAAAGAGAGTTTTTGGTGTTCCTGTTATCTGACTTGAGCGTCGGAGCTACAACGGCCGCTAGCGGCGCCGTCTGTGTGTTTTGCAGACATCGTTTGGAGTTCCAGTGAAGGTTCTTAGAGCATTCTTGCAGAACGTGCAGTTGCAGAAGGCTAGACGAAGGAGTGACAAGGCATATCCTCCACGTTCGAGTCAGCGGCAGGATCAGTTACAAAGATAGATTGTAACTACAAGGATTTAAGATCCTCTCCAAGAGACGAAACTATATTAGTAGAGGCAAACCTTAGAAAATCATCAGTTCAGACTCCTAAAAGATTAACTCATGAAGAAGTAATTAGGAACATTCCTGAAGAATGGGTATTAGAAGATATAATAGAAGAACCAAAGATTTACAATACTCAGATAAGAGAAATAATTCAAGATGTTACAGGTATTAGGTTAAAAATGAACAGGTCATCATCCCTTAAAATATGGGAACCACAAATGATAAGTCAACCATCCAGACACTCAGTAGATGGATCTACAATAAACCTAGATTTGCGAGGATTTAATAAAATAACTCCAAGAGTAAGCAAACCAATATATGAAGAATCGAGAAAATCAGACTCCCCCCAATACTCTCGAACAGCTTCACAAGTATTAAATATTTTAATAAAAGAAGAACCTTTTTATATAGATATGCAATGGATTAGAGAAGATTTTAATGCTGAATATAATAAAGAAAGAGTAAGTTGGTACTCTAAACATTATTCTAAAGAACAAGTAGAGAAAATAATAATAGAATTTTACAACTATCTAAACCAACATAAGATAAATCTTTATTTCTTTGATTGGCTCGCACATTATAGTAATATTCACAATCTAGAATATTCCTTTAATAAAACTATATGTCCGTTAGAAAAACCAAGTAATACGTGGAAAACAATAAACAATGAACTAATAGAGTTAGAATATCCTCCACACCAAAGTATTATCATACAACAAACAAAGGATTTAGAGATAGAAGCTAGTCCATATAAAGATATTAAAAATGAAAATAAAAGTGAAGAATTAAAAGATATTAAAAAATTACACTCTCAATTAAATTATTCAAATACTGTCTTAGAAGTAATGACCAAACAATTAACTAGAATAGAAAATAAAACGACACTATCAAATATTCCAAGTAGTTCAAAGTTACCTGAAAAACCAATATATAAATTATTTAATGTCCCACAAAAAGAATTGGATTCATTAAGATTAAAAAGTGATACCGATTTAAAGATTGAGGAACTTAAAAAAGAAGTTGGAAGATCTAAATAAAACCTCCATAAATACATTAGAACTTAACAAAATAAGAAATTATCCAAAACTCATAAATTTCTACCCTAGACCTATAGTTGCTTATGTACAATTTGAGGAAAGGGGAGAATTAGCACAAAACGCTTTTTTAAGAAATGAAATCACAGAATGGAATCTAGACGGATTAAGTGAACAAGCTATATTAGATTTAACATGTCAAATGACTATGGCAGCTACTACACATAAAACAAAAGACTGTAGTAATAAATCCCCTACTATAGAAATAGTACAAGGATTTAAATCAAGTCCTAAGAAATAATCTTCTTCACTTTATTCTTCTGTGTTTTCACTAGAACTTTCATATTCTATTTGTTCTAATTCTAACTCACTATCATCTTTTATAGAGTTATCGGATTCATCATTGACTTAATTAATTAATATCTTAAGTAAAATTTGTTCTAGTTTTACATCTTCAATTTGATTTATCTTTTTTACCACTTTACAACTATTTGCATATGTCCTGCTGTTCCACATTTCCAACACGTATTTTCTTTCTTCTTATTATTATTACTATTATTATTAATAGTAATAACAGTAATAATAATAATAGTAATAATAATAAGAAGAAAATAATAATAGTAATAATAATAAGAAGAAGAAAAAAAAAGAATAACAATAACAATAATAATAATAATAAATAATAGTAATAATAACAACAACAGTAACAATAATAATAATAATAATTATTATTATTATTATTATAACAACAACAATAATAATAATAACTCTTAATCTCATCTCTCTCTTCACATAAATATCTCTCTCACGTAAACACTCTTTCTCATAAGCATTCTCTCTACCACATAAGCAAAACTTGATGCTGTAAGGTGAGACTTAACATGTAAAGTGAGACTTAACAGAAATCACCAATTTGGATATATTTTAAAAAATATAGAAACTAAATTGATATTTTTTTAAAAAAAACCACGATATTTAATTAAATATTAATCCCAAATGTAAAAACGAATAAAATAATTAAATCTAATTTATATAATTAGTTGTTATATTTTAAAAGTTTAACGTAAGTTGTTATATTTAAAATAAAATACTTTTATATTATATATGTTCTAAACACCATGTGAATTGATGACATGACTTTTTCCCCTATGACTTTTATATTGTATATTATTTGGCATTTGGTATTGTAAAGGTTGTCTCAGTCGGTGTGATCTTATCCTCACAAGAAAAAAACTTAAAAGGTTAATTGGATTCAATGATAAGAGACAAAAGGAAAAATGATTTTTTGACACCCCAATAGTGGTTGCTCCAAATTACACCCGGGTGAGGTGGCTGTACTGATGAGGTGGCATGGACATTTTGGTCATTCTGAAAAGGGCAACGTGGCAACTGATTTGAATGAAATCAGAAAGGATTTCAAATTCAAATTTCCCACACTGCAAGCATACCAACGTTGAGAGAGAGAGAGCAGCCGCACAGGTTTTTGAAACGTTGCCGGCGGAGACATAGTCCGACGGTGACGGTGGAGACGTAGTTCGACAGTGACGGCAGAGATGTAGGTCGACGGTGACGGCGCCAAGGTACTGCTCACAACAACATCATTGTGGTGAGAAGGGGCGGTGGTTAAGGGGATCGATTGCGGGGTGTGTGATAGGGTTCGGTGGTGTGCGAAACGCAAATACAAGGAAGGAGGAGAAGGTAAGTGTGTTTATTTTTGGTTTTTCTGACATTTTAAGCTTTAGGGTTTGATGTTTGTGGTTTAGGGTTTTTTGTGCATTCAAGTTTTTGAATTCATCCGTCCACAGCTGTGAATTGGGGACGTTGTATAATAAGTTTTGTGATGAGTGATTGCTGTTGTGGTTTATTTCACTTGTTCATTGTTTTCTATTTTGTGGTCTGCAATTTTGGTACTGGTTTTAAAAGTTTTTTGAGTTCAATCCTGGTTATTATGCAATTGAAGAGTCCAGACCTGTGAATTAGGGACCCCTTTGATTTTAAGTGGGGACCCGTGTACAACTTTATGAACTTTGATGTGATCCTCGAACTTAATGTTTGCAAGTTTATTTTTTTCGTGTTGTGAGGGTTCAGATGGGACTCTAGTGAGCTCATTGGAGGTTAGTGAATTGGATAGTGCAAGAGTACCTTCTCTTCTGGTTTGTTGATGTAGTTAGGGAGCCCTTTGATTTTAAATGGGGACCTGTGTAGAACTTTATCAACTGTTATGTGATCCTCCAACTTAATGTTTGCAATTTTTTTTTTTTGGTGTTGTGAGGGTTCAGATGGGACTCCAGTGAGCTCATTGAAGGTTAGGGAATTGGATAGTGCAGGAGTAGCTGGACTTGTGGTGTGTCAATTTATTTGGGGACCCCTTTGATTTTAAGTGGGAACATGTGTAGAACATCTACCTTGTGTTGGAAGGAAATATGTATAGTGAATTGAATGCTGAAATCCATGTATCAATATTCTGCTGACTCTTTGATTTTTTGGGCTGGCCTATCTTTTTCTCATTAGTTGGCTTTGGATGTTTCTTGCTCTTAAGGTGTAATGTAATTTAGAGTAATTTAGGGTTATTAACTTATTACTGTTTTGTTTTCCCTATGTTATAGCTTCTTGTTGAGAAATGGAATTGATCTGTTGTATGGACCATATTCTAACCACCAGTCTTGATTGTATGTTTGATGAACCATCTAAGTTGTCATTTTCTTCTTTCTCTGCATACATCATAAGAATGCATAGTTTGTCAAGCTGTATGAGCTTTTATAATCTATATTTTAATGGTTTCATTTGCTTATTATTGGTCACAGAGGAGGCTTCCCTATGGGTATAACATAGGTGAATGCTTATTTTGTGTCAATTGGTTGAAATGTAGTGAGTTTTTTCATTTCATTTCAACGAAAGACTTTACTTAAGTCTTTTCTTCTTTAGTATAGGTGATACATGTAGGAAATTATTACAGTTGTTTAAAAAATAGCAATTTTGAATTTGTGATTATTTTCTTACTGAATTTTGGACACAAGGGAATTTGAGAGAGCTTTTACTTCTTTCTCTTTATTATTGAATAGTATTGTTGTGCATTGCCAAGAGCAAGTGTAACCATTAACATTGTTGGTGCAATCCCTTGTATTTACTCTCTTTGTTTGTATTGCAGTCTTTGCTAGAAATTATGAAATGTTAAATTTGTTGTGGTTTGAGATTTTTTTTCACCCTTTTTCCTGAATTTATAGGGAAAATCAGGAAATAAGAAACTGGATTTTTGTATAGGCTTTAGGAATATGTAGTTAAACGAATATATTATTAATCCATCAATCACTTCTGAATAGTTAACCACTTATCTAAGTGATTGTTCCTAATATAAACTTATTTCCAGATCCAATGAATCTAATTTAATAGCAATATATTAAGATTTAAACATATTTTTGTTACTATTCAGTTATATTTTTTCCTTATTTTTGTGAACTTTTTCTTATCAACACCTGTATAATTCCTGGTTCTCAATAACAACTTGCACGAGTTGTAAGGGCTAACTAATAGCACTAAAATTGTATAGTTTGGGAAGATGGAAGTCAAGTATTCATTCTTCAACATATTCTTTACCTGTTGCAAAATCCTTTTCAGTATAAGCAAGTCTACATGGTTAGAATTGGAGAGGTTTCTTACCATATGATAGTTTCAAATAACTTAAGAGAGAAGACATATAGTTTACTCTCTTAGTTTACAAACACCCAACTTGTTTGTTGAGTAATTGTAATGACAGCTTTTTACCCAATGAGATGACTCTATATTCTTACAAAAGCAACCCTTTTATGTTCATTTGTATATACTATTTTTGTTATGATTGTGAAACATTTTATTGTATATAAAAAATGTTTCTTCTCTATTTTTTTCACCTGTGTTCTACCAAATCTTATTTCGCATTTACTCTAGTAAGCTCCTCCACTTTTATTAATTTAACAAGGTATCAAGCGTGTAAATGTTGTTTGAGGGATTGTGAGGAAATTTTAAAATTTTAAAATTTACTGTGGTTTTAAAATTTTTTTGAGTTGAATCCTGGTTATTATGCAATTTAAGGAGTCCAGACCTGTGAATTAGGGACCCCTTTGATTTTAAGTGGGGACCCGTGTACAACTTTATGCACTTTGATGTGATCCTCCAACTTAATGTTTGCAAGTTTATTTTTTTGGTGTTGTGAGGGTTCGGATGGGACTCTAGTGAGGTCATTGGAGGTTAGTGAATTGGATAGTGCAAGACTACCTTCTCTTCTGGTGTGTCCATGTATTTGGGGACCCCTTTGATTTGAAGTAGGGATCTGTGTACAACTTTATGAACTGTTATGTGATCCTCCAACTTAATGTTTGCAAGTTTTTTTTTTGGTGTTGTAAGGGTTCACATGGGACTCCACTGAGGTCATTGAAGGTTAGGGAATTGGATAGTGCAAGAGTAGCTTGACTTCTCGTGTGTCCATGTATTTGGGGACCCTTTTGATTTTAAGTGGGGACCTGTGTAGAACTTTATGAGCTGTCATGTCATCCTCCAACTTGTTGGTCTTGGTTAGAATGGTCATGTTCACTGTCAGTTTAAAATTTGCACTGTTTTGTAGGTGTTTGTGCCAACCGTGTTCAATGACCACTGGTGGTTGTACGCACTCAATTGTCAGACAAGGCAATTGCATGTATTGGACTCCATTGGTGATGGAATTGAAGGTCGATACAAGATTGATAAAGCAATAGTAAATACTTGGTTATTTTTGAATACTTAGTGAATTGATTTTGTTTGGATTGGGTTATCGTTATTGTTAAATTTGATGTTGTAGGTTGATCGACTGCAACACCTTTTTGAAATTTTGGACAACTTCTCTGGAAAGAGTGCTCCTCGAATTTCATTGATAAAAGAGAAGGTTCCCCTACAACCGAATACGTTAGTATTGATAGCAGTAGTGTTATTTATTTTCATTTTATATGTATTTTAATTCGTTTGGACTTAATATTTTGAATCATTGTTTAGTGTTAAAAATTTATTTGTTCTATGCAGTTATGACTGTGGCATTTTAGTTGTCAAATATATGGAGTTGTGGGATGGTTCACAGCACTTGGATGGGAATACCTTTCCCCATTACACCACGGTAAGAGTTATTTTGATGAGTTAACACGTTTAAATTACACTTTGGTCATTGGAAACTAATTCCATGCTATATTATTCAGAAGGAGCTGCTACGGTTTCGTCAAGAAATGCTTTTGTCTTGGATGCTGGATGAGCGTAACATTGAACGAGAAGCGGTGTTGACAGATTTGGAAGTAGATTGCCCATGATTTTTATTTAACATATTCTTCATGTAATTGTACAGTTTCATTCTTATTGAGAAAAATATTAGTTATTATGAGTTGATGTGAACAATATAGATACATTTGGTTCATGAATGGAAGCAATTTCAATTTCATTTCAAATATTTACTTCATGATATTGAGTGTTGTTTTTAATGTTTATAACAATCACTGTACTATAAGTGGGGACCCATGTGTAAATAAGTGGGGACCCATGAAAAGGTTTGTGCAAGTACATTGTTTTCATATTGGTTTTTGGGATTCAGAACTTGGCAGTGCAGGATGTCTTTCAAGGGACGTAGTTATAAGGTATGAATGTCAATTGGGTGGGTAAAGGAATGTTGTGGTGCTCATACGAACCTCTGTAATGTAAGTGGGGACCCATTTGTTAATAAGTTGGGACCCATGACTATGTTTCTGTATGTTGATTTCTATCATCTTGCCTTTTGGGATTCAGAACTTCGCAGTGCAGGATGTGTTTGAAGGGATGTAGTTGTAAGCTATGAATGTCAATTGGGTCGGTAATGGAATGTTGTGGTGGTCATAGGAACCTCTGTAATTTAAGTGGGGACCCATGTGTTAATAAGTTGGGACCCATGATGATGTTTCTGTATGTTCATTCCTTTCATCTTCCTTTTTGGGATTCAGCACTTGGCTGTGTAAGATGTGTTTAAAGGGACGTAGTTGTAAGGTATGAATGTCAATTGGGTGGGTAAAGGAATGTTGTGGTGGTCATAGGAACCTCTGTATTGTAAGTGGGGACCCATGCGTTAATATGTTGGGATTCATAACTACGTTTGTTCATGTTCATTTCTGTGACGTTGCTTTTTGGGAGACCATAACTGAAGCTATTCTTGCAGTATCCAATTGCCTAACTTCCAATGAGTTGACTGGAGTCCCATCTAAACCCTCACATCACCAAAAATACGACATGCAAACATTAACTTCAAAGATAACATGAAGGTGCATAAACTTCCACACAGGTCCCCACATATAATCAAATGGGTCCCCACTTCACAGGTTTGTAGTACTAAATTGCATAACCTGGATTGAACTCAATTGACCACATTCACTACAAACTTTAACAAAGACATGTCAACAATACAAAACACTCACAAATATACCTGCAAAGCTAACGATGGCAATAAACAGTTATGAATGAATAACAAAATCAATCAACTCAGACATTCACAGTTTCCACAATGAATTAATCCTGAACAAAAATCTTTGTTACCACAATTTCATAACAACATAAATTATACAATACCACAAATTACAATCATTTCAACAATGTCAATAAGTCATGCATCCACTAACTTAAAACCAGAAAAACCTAAAAACATATGTATTAATGAAGTACTTAAGCATCAGTTTTTGGGTTTTTTGGCTTCCTACTTGAATACGTTGTCCAAGGTGTTTTCAAAATAGCAGTCTTGAAACGTTTCCTCCGTTCACGGTCCATTTTAGGGAAAATGTTGACTTCTTCATTTGGCTGGTCTTCTTGTTCATGTAAGTCTTTCTCTTCATCTACATCTTCATTACTACTTTCTGCCTTTCTCAAGTATGTGGAATCCACTGCAAGAGGTTCAACTTCAACTACTTCGGACCAAGTATCATCAGGAACAAAATTTCTGCTTGCAATTAACTTAAGTATCTCGTTGACCTCTTTCTCCATACTCGTCATTAATACTTCCTGCTCCTCGGATTTGTGCATCAGTTCAACAACTTTTACCTTCATTGCACGAACTTCATCCTTTGTTGGTTTCTTCTTCCTAATTCCATAACGAATTTGGTGAAAACCTTCTTGAACAAATTCACTGCAAAGTTCTTCATTGGAAGCACATAACTCAACAACAACCTGTTCGTTGACATATATAATTTGAAACTTAATTATCTACATTGAAAACAACATTAATGTGATAGAAATTCCAATAAAAATGACATACCTTATTCTTACAAAAACCACATCGAAGTTCATGGTCACCAAGTCTAACATCCATCCAATGCATGATACGGGGATATTTATTTCCATTCCTAGGTACTTGACGCTTATAAGAGAACAAATGCTCCATCGCCCATATCTGAAGAATGAATACAAAAAATTCATTTATTACAATTATTACAAACACTTACCAATAAGATAAATGTTTCATATTACCTGCAACAGGTAAACACAACCATCCACATGGATAGACGACATACTTTCCTTGGTCATCCATTTCGAAGCCGAACACAAACTATCAACCAAAAATGTCATACACTAAACCCCCCCAATTATACATACCAAGTTTGTCTAAATCATCAACAATGTTAAACAACCCATCATGAACTAAACCCATTCTAGTAGGAACAATAAACGCTGACAAACCTAACAGGATGTGTAAGGACCTATAAATTAATTGGAATAGAAGTGATAGATTTTAAATAATTTCTGAGTATGTTATTATTTAAAATAAAAAGGACATAAAAATAGAAAATATCATAGTGGTCAGACCTCGGACGTCGCCCAAGGTCTGGGATCAGCTGGTAGAGGGCGATCGGTTGACCATTGTACCAACCAAGTAGTCAGGTGCGATGACTTTATCGTGAGGTAATCAAGTGGCGTGCTTCAAGGGAGGAAGGCACGTGAATCAAGAAGGGTAAGAGAAAGGAAGGTGTAGCTTAGAAGTCAAGGAGATCGCCGTTTTTGAAGAAGGCGGCGACCTCCGACTTCCCCCGTATGAAATCGCCAATCGCCTATGGTGTACATGATCGCCGAAAAGAGCACATCGCCGTGTATTCGAGAAGACTTGGTAAGCACTTAGTATGTGGTCTAAATACAGAAGATGAGTGATATAGAAGATAGGTGGCATGTCTGCCACCATGAGTAGTGTGAACCGTAATAACACAGACTTAGAGGAATGGGAGGATGAACCTTCAGCAAGGTGTGACGATGTGACATCGGTGACCAGAGTGGGACGATGTGTTCTCGTCACACACAAGGGCGATAAGAGATCGCCAATAGGATGAGAGGAACATCGGTCATCAACCAGGATGGGAGACACATCGGTCGTCTTCCTGAATGAGACATCGGTTGTCTGCCAGGGTGAGACATCGGTTGTCTGCCAGGGTGAGACATCGGTTGTCTGCCAGGGTGAGACATCGGTTGTCTGCCAGGGTGAGACATCGGTGGTCTGCCAGGGTGAGACATCGGTTGTCTGCCAGGGTGAGACATCGGTCGTCTGTCAGGAAGAGGAATCGGTCATCGCCGGTATGAGAGGCATAGTCATCGCGCGAGCAGTCATCGGTGGAAGGTTATCGCGCGATGTCGTGTTTCACACAGATAAGGTGGGACCCAGGCTCCCAGCATGAGACGTCCTGCATGCGCGACACGTAGACAAAAAGGGTGTTTCAGAATAGTTAGTGTACCGACCAGTCCTCGGACGTCAGCTGTGTAAGGACCTGAAATTTATTGGAATGAAAGAGTATGTTTTAAGTAAATTCTAAGTATGTTTTATCTAAGTTAAAAAGGAAGGAAAGTGTAGTCTAGAAAAAACTATAAGAGTTCCTTGTTTATACATCATCGCCGGTCGCCTAGACTACACGTCATCGCCTGGGCGCGAGGCATGCAGGCGTCGCCAGGGCGCGATGCATGCGGGCATCATCAGGGGGGGGTGAGACATCGGTCGTTCGCCAGGAAGAGGTCATCAGTGGTTTGTCCTCGCGCGAGAGGTCATCAGCGGTTTGTCTTCGCGCGAGAGGTCATCAGTGGTTTGTCCTCGCGCGAGAAGTCATCAGCGGTTTGTCATCGCGCGAGAGGTCATCGGTGGTTTGTCTTCGTGCGAGGTCATCGGTGGTTCGTCTTCGCGCTGGTAGCCATCGGCGAAAGGTCATCGCGCGGCGCTTAGTTACACACCGAGAACGTAGGACCTAGACTCCCAGCAAGAGACGTTCTACACGCGCGCCACGTAGACGAAAAGGTGGTTGAGAATAGTGACCTCATAGCGTAGCCTGCGCAGAGGCATGCTTAGTAGTACTGTGCAGGGAAGCGTACACGCAAACTTCCCTGCAGAGTGGGTGGTGGCAGCTGCTTTTGGAGGGATAAGTTGGTTTAAGTTACTGAAATCCACTACTGAAGAGGAAGAAAACGTTGTTGTAGTCGAAGAGAGAAAGAGTGAGTTCCCTCCTCCGCGTTGCGATTTCAGCCTCTCCACACAAGAGTACGACGAGAAGCAACACCATTGGAGCACTTGGGTAGTCCTCTGCAAGTTCTTCAGACCAGACGCGAAAAACAGAGCCAAGGTATTCTGCAAGCTTCGTTGGATTTCGAAGCTCCTGGTGGTTGCGCAAGTCCAGGTAAGGGAAGCTAGCCTTCATCTTTACTACGAGCCATAGTTGAACCATTTCTGAAGTGTGGGCGACGTGGTCGCCGTTTTCGCTTTCGTCTTCGTGAAATGCTCTGTGTTGTGTGCTTGGGCGACGTGGTCGCCTGTTTTAATATACAGCCTTCGAAATACCATATTTTGAACTAGATCGCCGGTTTTGGCGCTGTTTTGCGAACTCCTTGTGTTTGATGTTGTTTTGAGAACTGCTTGAGATTTACATGAGATATTCGAAAATATGAATCCTTTGAAATGGTTATTGCTGTGATTGAAATCATTCTTTTAAGTGTGGCATGATGTCTTTGAATGCTGTGAATGTGGGATCGAGGCATAGTATTTTCAGGAAAGAAAATACCGTGTAAGATCTTGTGGTAGGTGCATTGATCGGTGATTCCTAAGGGGATATCCTGACTCTGCTGAGGTAATGGAATCACGTAGAGGAAGTTACTCAGTTGTTGAGAGTCGAAGGAGGTCTATATGATGGGCGTCTCGTGTGAAAAAGAACGAGCTCCGTCTGTCCTATGGATTAACCCTGTCATACCAGGAGAACTATGGTAACATTGAGATGATATATGCGCATGCTGTGTGGATTCACAGCGACCCTGTGTGGATTTCACAGTGGTGTGGTATGACAGGTGCAGATCTCTGAGTCTAATCAACGCACGAGTCAATCCGGAAGTAGTGTCAAGTGTCTTGTGTGGTGAGTCAGTGGAAAGTCTGACATGTGAAATGAGAAACTTGAATATTGATAGACACTTGATGCTGTATTGTGAAATGGAATGACTATGGGTGAATGTTGTGAAATGTGTGATTTTGGGCGATCAGGTGAATGATATGAGCAACTCTACGTTTTACATGGATATTTTGGAACTTGGTTTACTTGGATTTTCATGTTCTTGATTTAAACTTCTTTTAAATTATCTAGCTTACCCTTTTATCTGTTATTGTGGTTGTTTTCTCAAAACTGTGATGATCGTGTAATTGTTACACGGGAGCAGATGATCTTCCAGGAAGAAGAGCTCTCTAGTGAGTGGTCGCCGGGGAAAGAGATCGCCTATTTCCACCTCTCGGTGGTGATCGCCGGTTTTCGTGTCCTGATAGAAGATCGCCCGTTTTGAGGTCTTCTGTTTGGGATCGCCGTTTTTTTTTGAGACCGCCGGTCTTACTGTATTTCATTTATTTTCGTTAAACCTTGAAAACATTTGATTTGGTTATGTATTAAACTCCCTAAGAGGAGTAACTTCATTTCTGATATATATACATATTATCTTGTACTCTTCAATATTATTTGGTTACACTTAATTTCATTATACATGTATGTATGTATTATTTTGGCGGGATGTTACAAGCTGGGTCCTACAGTATGGGCCAAAGCCACGTGGAATGGACCCCACAGGGGGTATTGAACAGAGAGGGGTGATTAGTCATCAGCTTACAAAGAGGGGTGATTAGTCATCAGCCTACAGAGAGGGGTGATTAGTCATCAGCCTACAGAGAGGGGTGATTAGTCATCAGCCTACAGAGAGGGGTGATTAGTCATCAGCATGTTCCCACAAAGAAGGGTGATGAGTCGTCAGATCACCGGGTTGGGCGGAGGTGTCATCGTCACTCAGCAGGTCGAGGAGTCCTCGGCGAGAGAGTGTGGCGAGGTGACATCGGCCTTGGGTGATTTGAACAGCGTAAACAGAACAGCTAAGATTGGTTCCCAGAGTGGGCCAATGACCAGTTAAATACCCAGAGTTAGGGAGAGGCCTGGATCACGAAGTGCCCATGCGGGTAGTAGGGAGAGCACAGTTAGGTGCAGAGTCCTGAGGGGTCGAGTACTCATCAGAACTAGGGTTTCCTAGTGAAGCTACATGCATGGCACGTGAACAGTGAAGGCACTCCCATAATAGGTGGCCCCAGAGACTAGGTGCACAAGGAGGCACCCAGGTGATCACCCTGTGAGAGTTTGCACTTCAGAGAAGGAAACCTTATGTGCTAGATTACCCTAAGATTGGGTGATAGCGGCGCAAGGGTATTCTAGTAAACCCTAAATATGGCTAGTAGCGCAGTGAACCCTAATTAGGGCTAGCGGCGCAGTAAACCCTAGACTATATAAGGGACAGTAAAATACTTCACAAAGGTACGTAGTTTCTAGACCTAAACACATACATAGAGAGAAACTCAAGAGACTTGGTGTTCCTTGCCCTACACTGACTTGAGCGTCGAAGTGCAAACGGCCTCTAGGGCACCCCCTTTCTCTTTTGCAGGTGCAGATTGCTTCGAAAGAACCAAGCACATATCAACGTGAGGAAGGAGGCGTGTGAGTATCGTGAGTCAACCGATAGGCGAGTCAACCGGCAAGAACATTTGGCGCCCACCGTGGGGTCGGAGTAAAACAAGGTCCCATACACGAGAGTGAGAGAAAAAACCACAGAAGATGAGGAATACAAGACACGGGTCCGTTCCACCAAATGGAGGCGACAACGTTACCATGCAACAGCTTATGGAAACGATGCGCGCCCTCCAGGAGACGGTGGCGGAGTCCAGAGCGCACCAGGCGCGTATGCAGGAAGACCTGGCCGCCTCACAGGCCAGGAACGAAGAGTTGCACCGAGCGAATGAGGAGCTACGCTTGAATTTGCAACACATGCAACAAGCTGGAGATCGTGGGGAGGATGATCGAGCCCCACCAGTGCCCCCAAGAGCCTTTCCCATGCCTTTCTCCCAGGCGATTATGAACACGGTGGTCCCAGCCACCTTTGTAGGGCCTAAGACCGTGTTCACCGGGAAAGAGGATCCTGAAACGAATCTCACTGCTTTCCATACGCAGATGATGTTGTCGGGAGGGTCTGACACAGTGCACTGTAAGCTCTTTATGGCCACACTGACAGGAACTGCGCTAGAATGGTTCGTGAGTTTGCCTGAAGGACATATCACGTCTTTCGCGTAATTCTCTGCGTTGTTCAGGGAGCAATATCTTGTCAACAGGGCCCCTCCACCAGTGTCATACGATCTTTTCAATGTAAGGCAGCACCAGAGGGAGTCCCTTAAAGATTACCTCAATAGGTTTGGGGCGATGGTGGTAAGGTTGCACACCAAGGATGAAGACATGGTGGTGCACGCCTTCAGGAAGGGTGTATTGCCAGGACCTTTCAGCGAATCTCTGATACGCAGCCGCCCCAAGACTTTCGGCGACATAAAACGACGTGTTGTGGCCCACATTGTCGCCGAGGGAGAGCTCAGCGAGAAGCGAGAAAGCGCAGTCTCGTTAAGGCCCCGAGCGCCTAGTCGGCCTCAACCGCTGCGGGTGCACGAGGCGACCACGAAGAAGAAAGCTCAAGGCAAACAGAAGCCCTACGAGCCCCGAAAACCACAACCTAGGGCGCCAGGCAAAGATGACATGCCCCCTAGGCACGAATTTGTGGTGGAGTTGAAGGAACTGATTGCCATTCCTAACGTGGCAAAAGGTTGAAGATGCCCCCAAAGAGTGACAAGAGGTTGGGGCCCAACAAAAATGCATGGTGCGAATTCCATCAGGCTTTTGGGCACCCCGTTCGAAATTGCCTAGCCTTGGCTCACCAATTGGACGAGTTGGTGAAGAGTGGGTTTTTGAACGACTACCTAAAGGAGGCATCGGAAGGTGAGACGGTTGTTGCACCAAGGGCAGACCAGGGGCATGAAGTGCCCATACATGGTGAGATCCACACTATATCAGGTGGGTTCTCAGGAGGAGGGTGCACTTCTTCGCAACGTAAGAAGTATGCACGTTCAGTGATGGCAGTGGAGGCCTGCGAGGAAGATCACTTTCCGGACATCGACCTCGTCTTCACAAAGGCTGATCGCCGGGATGTTGTCCCCCATGATAACGATCCGGTGGTCATTTCAGTAGTCACTGCCGCACGTAAGGTGCACCGGGTACTGTCGATCAGGGAAGCTCAGCCGATGTGATGTTCTGGTCGACTTTCAACAAGCTACAGTTATCTCCAGATCAGCTGCGACCCTACGTCAGCTGTTTGTATGGGTTCGCAGGAGACCAAGTAGAAGTGCGGGGGTACATAGAGCTGAGGACCACGTTCACCGATGGATTAGCATCCCGCACAGAGAATATCAGGTACCTTGTGGTGAACGCTCCCTCTGCTTACAACATACTTCTGGGCAGACCGGCCCTGAACCGGCTGGGGGCTGTGGTGTCCACAAGGCACATGAAGATGAAGTTGCCATCGATGGAAGGGTTGGTGGTAACCATCAAGTCAGACCAAAAAGAGTCTAAAAGATGTTATGTGAATAGCCTCAAGACAAAGAGGGGAGTCTGCATGGTGACCACCTCACCACCGGGAGGAGGTGTCAATGAAACAGATATGCCCCAAGGTGACGTCGGGGTCACCCGAGCAGAGGTCGCCCGGGCGAGGCGTCCCGAACCGGCAGAGGAGATCGTGGAGAAGGAGATCGGGGGGAAGATTTTCAAGCTGGGTAAGTCCCTGTCTTAGGAGACCCAAGATCAGGTAGCGGGGGTTATAGGAAAGCATCTGGACACTTTCGCTTGGTCTCCCTCAGACATTCCAGGTATTGACCCCGATTTTCTATGCCATCGCCTGGCACTGAATCCCCAAGCCAGACCAGTCCGCCAAAGGAGAAGGAAGTTCAATGATGAACGAAGGCAGGTGGTCAGGGAGGAAACACAGAAGTTGCTGAAAGCAGGTCACATACGGGAAATACAATACCTTTAGTGGCTTGCGAATGTCGTCCTGGTAAAAAAGGCCAATGGGAAATGGAGGATGTGTGTGGACTTCACAGATCTTAACAAGGCTTGTCTGAAAGATTCCTACCCTCTGCCCAACATAGATGCGCTAGTAGACAGTGCCTCGGGCTGCAAGTTACTCAGTTTCTTGGACGCTTTCTTCGGGTACAATCAGATCAAGATGCACCCGATGGATGAGAACAAGACTGCGTTCATGACAGAGCTGTCTTGTTACTGCTACACAGTCATGCCGTTCGGCCTGAAGAACGCGGGTGCCACATATCAGAGGCTGATGGACAAGGTCCTCGCCCCCATGCTGGGACGCAATGTGCAGGCCTATGTAGATGACATGGTAGTGACGTCCCAGGCACGAGATCAGCATGTTGACGACTTGGAGGAGCTGTTCAATACAATAGCGAAGTACAGGCTGAAGTTGAATCCAGAAAAATGCGTCTTTGGGGTGGAAGCGGGCAAGTTCCTTGGGTTTTTACTCACGGAAAGAGGGATTGAGGCCAACCCAGACAAGTGTGCAGCGATTATAGCCATGAGGAGCCCGACATCGGTCAAAGAAGTGCAACAGTTCACGGGTCGGATGGCTGCGCTCTCCAGGTTCATGTCCGCAGGAGGAGACAAAGGCCACCCTTATTTCCAATGCCTAAGGAGGAATAGCAGATTCACCTGGACTGCAGAATGTGAGCAGGCCTTCCTTAGGCTCAAGGAGTATTTGGCCAGCCCGCCGGTCTTGTGCAAGCCTCAGCTCGGCACACCCCTGCGTCTGTACTTTGCAGTTACAGATAGGGCGGTAAGTGCTGTCTTGGTTCAAGAATAGCAACAGAGCCAGAAGCCCATTTATTTTGTCAGCAAGGTGTTGCAGGGGCCCGAGACGAGGTACCAAGCCTTAGAAAAGGCAGCTTTAGCAGTGGTGTTTTCAGCCAGGAGACTTCGCCATTATTTCCAGAGCTTCACAGTGGTGGTGATGACAGATCTGCCGATATGTAAGGTCTTGCAGAAGCCTGATGTGGCGGGAAGAATGGTGCGTTGGGCAGTCGAGTTGTCAGAATTTGACATCCAGTATGAACCCAGGGGCCCGATCAAAGGACAGGTCTACGCTGACTTTGTGGCCGAGATGTCCTCAACCGAGGCCCAACAGGAGGGACCCAATTTCAAATGGGTATTGTCATTAGACGGGTCCTCGAATCAGCAAGGCAGCGGAGCGGGGGTGATCTTGGAAGGACCCAAGGGGTTGTTGATAGAACAGGCCCTGCGGTTCGCTTTCAAAGCCAGCAATAATCAGGCGGAGTATGAGGCTTTGATCACTGGGATGTTGTTGGCAAAGGAGATGGGAGCGCAGAGCCTTATGGCCAAGAGTGACTCATTGTTGGTCACCGGTCAAGTGGCGGGAGAATACCAGGCCAAAGATCCTCAGATGGCCTCTTACTTGGAGTATGTCCAGAGATTGAAGAGTTCATTTAAAATATTTGAACTAGTACATGTGCCCAGGGAGCAGAATGCCAGAGCTGACTTGTTGGCCAAACTCGCCAGCTCAGGCAAGGGGGGCAGACAGAGGACGGTCATCCAGGAGACCCTGAGGGCGCCTCGTACGTATACAGCTGATAACTTGGTGGGAGTCCATCAGATCAGCCAGTCAGATGGTGAGAAGAGGAGTCATCGCTCGTTGACTCAAGAAACTTTGAAGAAACCACGAGTCAACGCATGCATGCTAATGGGGGTAGAGGCGTCACAGATCTGCCTACTACAGAATGGTGAGACATGGATGACGCCCTATAAGCGTTACATAGCGGATGGAATGCTTCCAGCAGAGTCGACGGAGGCAAAGAAGATAAAGAAAAACTCGTCCAAGTACACGCTCATTGAAGGCGAGTTGTACAGACATGGGTTTACTCACCCCATCTTAGTCTGCGTGCATGGAGAGCAGTGTGTGAGGATAATGGCAGAGCTCCATGAAGGTATCTGTGGTAGTCACATCGGAGGCCGAGCTCTGGCCTCTAAGGCCATTCGAGCAGGGTACTACTGGCCGACGATGAGGGAAGATTGCACTAAGTATGCGCAGCAATGCAAGCAATGCCAGTTGCATGCTGATTGGCCTAAGGCACCACCAGAAGAGCTCAGGTCGATATATAGCCCTTGGCCATTTCACACATGGGGAATCGACATCTTGGGGCCTTTCCCTTTGCGATACGACAAATGAAGTACCTCGTGGTCGCCATAGAATATTTCACGAAGTGGATTGAGGCTGAGCCAGTCGCACAGATTACAGCACAAAAGATCCAACACTTCGTGTGGAAGAACATAGTTTGCCGCTTCGGCGTACCAAAACGCTTAGTGTCTGACAATGGCACACAGTTTGCAAACCAACAGTTGGGAAAGCTATGCACAAAGTTGGGAATCAAGCAGGTGTTTGCATCAGTCGAGCACCCACAGACCAATGGGCAGGTCGAGTCGGCCAACCGAGTCCTCCTCAGAGGACTGAAGAGAAGGCTGGAGAAAGCAAAGGGAAGGTGGGCTGAGGAGGTTCCCAGAATAGTATGGGCTTACCATACTACTCCCCAGTCCACTACTAAGGAGACTCCCTTTAGTTTGGTGTATGGTTCAGATGCCATGATCCCTATGGAGATCCAGGAGAGCTCGCCACGTTTCCAGAACTTTGTGGCTGAGGAATCCAATGAAGAGAGGAAGGTGAATCTTGATCTTTTGGATGAAGCCAGGGAAGAAGCTGGAATCAAGGCTGAGGCGCTAAAGAGAAGAGTTGAGCTCAAACACAGTTCTAAGCTGAGAGCTCGGCAGTTCCAGGCGGCAGACCTCGTCATGCGGAAGGCGTCTCCATACCAGATAGAGAACAAGCTATCCCCTAAGTGGACTGGTCCTTTTAGAGTGATAGAGGCCCTAGGGAATGGAGCATATAGGCTTGAGACTTTAGAAGGAGGTCCGATTCCTTGAACATGGAATGCGACCCACTTGAAGTATTATTTCAGTTAAAGCCATGTAATCTTGTACACTACACAATACAGGGGACACTCTTTTTTCCTTTCTAAGGGTTTTTAATGAGGTCACCCAATAAAATTCAGTTAAAGATATATGCTTTTAATGTGTTTGTACAATGTTATTAGAACCTGTCACTTGGAGTTAGAGGTCTCGTAAGTGGAGAGGTAGGTTCGCAGAGAACACCTCCACTTCGAGTGAGAACTTCCAATGTGAAAGAAGGGTTCACCCAGAGAAATCCTCCTCGCCTGTGAGCGATGTGAGGTCAGTTAGAACCTGTCACTTGGAGTTAGAGGTCTCATAAGTGGAGAGGTAGGTTCGCAGAGAACACCTCCACTTCGAGTGAGAACTTCCAATGTGAAGGAAGGGTTCGCCCAAAGAAATCCTCCTCGCCTGTGAGCGATGTGAGGTCAGTTAGAATCTGTCACTTGGAGTTAGAGGTCTCGTAAGTGGAGAGGTAGGTTCGTAGAGAACACTTCCACCTCGAGTGAGAACTTCCAATGTGAAAGAAGGGTTCGCCTGGTTAAATCCTCCGTCGTCCATGGGCGATGACAGGTCAGTCAGAACCTATTAGTTGGGGTTAGAGGTCTCGTGAGGGGAGAGGGGAGTTCATAAGGAACACCTTCCCCCTCCGAGTGAGAATGCCCAGATTAAAATTAAGGTTCATTAATGAAATTAGCAGAAAAAACATGCTACTTGAGGTTCATTTTTGCAGGTGCATTATGTGTGATCGTGAGCCCACCAAATACAAAGCATGACCAAAAGATAAACAATGCGTAAAACAAAGTTTTATATTACAAGGGAGGGTGATTACAAGATGTTCAGCTAACTACAATCATTCAGAAGACCTATCTGGGCACTATTTGCCCGTCGACCACCTGCATAGTTGCGGAGTATGGTGAGAGGTCCATCTCAGGATGCACGCAGGCAACCTGAGCAAGGGCATCACCAAAGCCTTCCCCATAGGCGTCGGCGGCGTCATTAATAAGCTCAGTCTCGGTCTTCTTCAGCAGTTCAATCTGTTGGGCAAGTTCCTCCTCAACCTTGCCCAGCTGAACTTCTCGGTCGGTCGCCCTCTCCTCCAGCTTGGTCATTTTGGCTTGAGCCCCCTCTGCTTGCTCTTCCAGTTCGATGATTTTATTGCGGAGGGGGAGTATCTTAGCTTCGAGCTGGAGGGCCTCCTGTGTAACATCCCGCCAAATACTTTGGAATAATTATAAAATGAAATAAAGGTAAACAAATATATTGAAATGAACATAATTATATATATGTAATGAAGTTTTCTCCTCACAGGGTGTTTAATACATAATCGGTCAATTTTCCAAAAACTTAAACAAAATACAGTAAAATAGAAAGACAGGCGATCTCCTAACAGAAAGGGCGATCTCCTATCAGATAAGGGCGATCTCCTATTAGAAAACAGCAAAAGGGTGATCGCCTAACAGAAATAGAAACAGGCGATCTCCTTCCGGCGACCACTCACTGAGGAGCTCTACTTCCTGCAACATCATCTGCTCCCATGTAAAGTCATACACGATCATCACAGGTTTAAGAAAACATCCACAACACAAGAACACAGGGTAAGCTAGATATTTTAAAGAGAAATTAGATTCAATTCACATAATTCATCAAGTGTCTATCAATTTCAATGTTTCTCATTTCTCACGTCAGACTTCCACTGACTCATCACACAAGACACTTGACACTACTTCCGGAAGACTCGTGCGTTGAACTTAGCATCCAGAGACCTGCACCTGTCATACTTCATTGCTGTAATGTTTCCACAGCCATGCGCATCAACACAATCTCGATCTCAATTTCATCACTCTCACAGTATGACAGGGTTAATCCATATAACAGGTCAAGTCAATTATCTTTCAAACGACTTACCCATACATATGGACCTCCTTCGACTCTCACCAACTGAATGACTTCATCTATGTGACTCCATCATATCAGCAGAGTCAGGATCATCTCATTCACAGGATACTCACTGATCAATACACTTCATAACTAATCTCAACACGGTATTTCCTTTCCTGAAAATACTATGTCTTGATCCCACATTCAAACATTCATCACCTCATATAACACTTAAAGAACGATTCAGTCACAACAACATTCATTCCACGGTTCAGATTCTCGAATATCACATGCATTTCACATTTAAATCTCAAACAACTTCAAACATACACAAAAACAGGGGAGTTCGAAAAACAACGCCAAAACCGGCGATCTCGTCCAAAAACAGGGGATCATACAATAACAGTTGAAAACCGGCGACCACGTCGCCCCATCATCTCAATCATCGAATATAAGGTTTTCGTTGAAAATAAGGCTAGCTTCCATTACCTGGACTTGCGCAAAACACCAAGAGCTCCAAAACCCACCGAAGCTTAAAGATGCCTTAGCTCTGTTTTAGCGTCTGGTTTGTAGAACTTACAGAGAACCTCCCAGGTGCTCTAAGGGCAGTCGTCGCTCGTCGCACTGGTGCTTGAGGATGCCTGAATCGCAGCGCGAAGGAGAGAAAAGACAATGATGAAGGTGAACTCACTCTGTCACTCTTGAACCACAGCAACGTTCTCCCTCTCAGAAGTGGGTTTTTGAATCTAAACCAACTTGTCCGCGCATGCTGCTGCCACCACCCACTCTGCAGGAAAGCCTGAGTGTACGTTCCCCTGAACAGTACGACCACGAGTGTCTCTTGCGCATGCCAACCGTTTCCCTGAACAGTACAACCACGGTTGTCCCTGCGCATGCCAACACTCTGATGTCACTATTCTGAACCACCCTTTTTGTCTACGTGGCGCGCGTGCAGGACGTTTCATGCTGGGAGCCTGGGTCCCACCTTATCCGTGTGAAGTTCAACATCGCGCGACAACTTTCCACCGCTGACTCATCCTGGCGAACGACCGATGTCTCGCCCTGGAAGACGACCGATGTCTCTCTCTGGGAGATGACCGATGTGTATCCCTGGCGACGCCCGCATGTCTCTCGCGCCCTGGCGATGCCCGCATGCCTCTCGCGCCCCGGCGATGCCCGCATGCCTCTCGCGCCCTGGCGATGCCCGCATGTCTCTCGCACCCTGCGATGCCCGCATGCCTCTCGCGCCCTGGCGATGCCCGCATGCCTCGTGCCCTGGCGATGCCCGCATGCCTCGCGCCCCGGCGATGTGCACATGCCTCGCGCCCTGGCGACGTCCGCATGTGTAGTCTAGGCGACAGGCGATTATGTACTAACCAGGCGATCTCATAGTCTTCTAAGCTACACTTTCCTTCCTTTTTATTTTAAATAAAAACATACTTAGAATTCATTTAAAATATATTCCTTTTATTCCAATTTAATTTTACAGGTCCTTACATTCTCCCCAACAAGCAAAATTTTCGTCCTCGAAAATTGAATTACAAGGAAAAGAGGTATGGATAAGCTTCTCTCATGGATTCTTCTAACTCCCAAGTTGAATCACCCGATCTCTCATCCCACACCACTTTCACCATGTTGATGGTCTTGCCTCTGAGCTGTTTACTTTGCCGATCGTCAATCCTGACTGGTTTCGCTTCAAAGGACAAGTCATCCCTGATCTGCACATCGTCCACTTCCAGCACATGACTAGGGTCTGCCATGTACTTCCTCAGCTGTGATACGTGAAAGACATTATGCAGATTCGCTAAATGGGGAGGTAGGGCGATCTCATAGGCCACTGGACCAATCCTCCTTAAGATCTGATATGGTCCCACGAACTTAGGGGACAACTTCTTTGATCTGATCGCCCGTCCTACACCCTTGGTTGGTGTCACTCTCATGAACACATGGTCTCTAGCAGCAAACTCCAAAGGTTTTCTCCTCTGATCTGCATAGGATTTCTGCCTACTTTGAGAAGCTTTCATTCTGTCTTGTATCTGTTGCACCTTCTCGGTCGTCTACTGAATCAACTCTGGTCCAACCAATACTGCTTCGCCCTCCTGGTACCAACATAAGGGAGTTCTGCATTTCCTCCCATACAGGGCTTCATACGGCGCTATCCCTATGCTGGCGTGATAACTGTTATTATAGGTAAACTCCACCAGCGGCAACACCTCATCCCAACTTCCCAATTGATCCAAGACACACGTCCTCAGTAGATCTTCCAAGGACTGGATCGTTCTCTCTGACTGTCCATCTGTTTGAGGATGATATGCCGAGCTCATTCTCAACTTAGTTCCCAGGCAATCTTGTAAAGTCTGCCAAAACCGTGAAGTGAACCTGGGATCCCTATCCAAAACAATGCTGGAAGGCACTCCATGCAACCTCACTATTTCTTTGATGTACAACTGTGCCAACTTGGCCATAGGCATCCTCATATTCACTGGGAGAAAGTGAGCACTCTTCGTCAGCCGATCAATGATGACCCAGATTGCATCATGACCCTTTACCGATCTGGGTAAATGGGTAACAAAATCCATGGCGATGCTGTCCCATTTCCACTCAAGGATATCCAGTTGCTGTAACAACCCGCCAGGTCTTTGATGCTCTATCTTCGCCTTCTGACATGTTAAGCAGGTTGTAACATACTGGGCGATGTCTTTCTTCATGCCCGACCACCAAAATGACTCCTTCAAGTCATGGTACATCTTGTTCATGCCTGGATGTAGGCTAAGGCGACTCTTGTGACCTTCCTCTAGGATCATCCTCTTCAACTCTCCATTTGCAGGTATGCAAATTCTGCCCTCAAATCTCAAGATCCCATCATCGCCCATCACAAAGTCTTTAGCCTGGTCGGTCCCTAGTGACTCCACAATACGCTTCAGACTAGGGTCCTCCAACTGCTTATCCTTTATCACTCCAAGGAAGCCATTAGTTATAGCCAGCTTACTACAACTAATGTGATTTACATGAAATTCTACCCCAAGGTTTAAGTCTCTGAATTGCTCGATCAGTTTCTGCTCTTCCATCATCATGGTGGCTACTTGTATTGATTTTCTACTCAAAGCATCTGCCACTACATTGGCCTTCCCTGGATGATACATGAGTTGAAAATCGTAGTCCTTTAGAAACTCCATCCACCTTCTTTGCCTCATGTTTAGTTCCTTCTGATCGAACAGGTATTTCAGGCTCTTATGGTCACTGAACACCTGGAACCGAGCTCCATATAAATAGTGCCTCCAAATCTTCAAGGCAAACACCACAGCCGCCAACTCCAAATCATGAGTAGGATAGTTCCTCTCATGAACCTTGAGTTGCCTTGAAGCATATGCAACCACTCTTTTCTCTTGCATCAAAACACATCCCAAACCCTGATGTGAAGCATCACAGTAGACATCAAAAGGTCTTCCTACCTCTGGGATCACCAGCACTGGAGCACTAGTCAACCTTTCCTTTAGTTCCATGAAGCTCTGCTCACATCGGTCGGTCCAAGCAAAAGGTTGATCCTTGCGGGTCAGTTGTGTTAAAGGAGCCACTACCTTGGAAAAGTCCTCAATAAACTGCCGATAGTAGCCAGCTAGGCCCACAAAACTCCTTATCTCAGTAACTGTCTTAGGACGTTCCCACTGAAGACTGTCTCCACTTTGGCTGGATCCACCGAGATCCCCTGGGCAGATATCACGTGTCCTAAGAAGTTGACTTCCCTCAGCCAGAACTCACACTTAGAGAATTTGGCATAGAGTTGCTTCTCCCTCAGAATCTCCAATACTGTCCTCAGATGTTCTTCATGTTCTTCCTCGGTCCTTGAATAAATGAGTATGTCATCTATGAAGACTACCACAAACTTATCCAAGAAAGGGCGAAAAATCCTATTCATGTAGTCCATGAACAGAGCTGGAGCATTTGTGACTCCAAACGGCATCACCACATACTCATAGTGCCCATAACGAGACCTAAATGCTGTCTTTTGAACATCTTCAGCTTTTACCAAAATTTGGTGGTACCCCGATCTCAGATCAATCTTTGAGAACACTGAGGCCCCATGTATTTGATCCATCAAATCATCAATTCTAGGTAGGGGGTACTTGTTCTTGATGGTCAACTTGTTCAACTGCCTGTAATCTATACACAGCCGAGACCCTCCATCCTTTTTCTTAACTAGGAGCACTGGAGGCCCCCATGGAGATACACTGGGTCTGATGAATTGTTTCTCCAACAACTCTTCCACTTGCTTCTTTAATTCTACCAACTCGGCTGGTGCCATCCTGTAAGGTGCCATTGACACTGGTCCAGCTCCAGGTACCAAATCAATAGAGAATTCGACTTCTCTCTTAGGGGGTAATCCAGGTACTTCTTCTGGAAATACATCCGTGAAATCTTTCACCACATGTATTCTGCTTACGTCTCCTTCATTCTTCACTTCCAACCGAGCTAGCATCACGAAGCACCTCGCCCCTTTTTCCAACTCCGACCACCCGTGCTGAGCAGATATCACATCTGACTCTTGGAGGTCTGGAAACGCTATCTTCTGATTACCGCAGTCTATGAGAACGTGATTGGCAGCTAGCCAATCCATTCCCAGGATAACATCCAGGTCCTGAAGAGGTAGGCAGATCAAGTTCACTTTGAATCTGCGTCCCTCTACTATCACTGGACATTCGGGGCAAACTGTAGAGGTCAACACCTGTCCTGACGCAGGTGTAGAGACCCACAGTTCGAAAGGTAACTCCTTCACTAGAAGGCCCAACTCGGCTACACACAGGCTTGACACAAAGGAGTGTGTCGCTCCAGAATCAAACAAGGCTTTTACACCTCTACCAGCTATAAGACAAACACCTTGCACGAGGTTACCTGACTGAGACGCTTCTGCTCCTGATATGGCAAACACTCTCCCTGTTGCCTGAGGTCTGCTGCCTTTGTTCCTCAACTGCTGAGAACCGCTGGGTTGAGTCGCCCCATTCCTGCTTGGGCAATCTCTAGAAATGTGCCCCATCTTTTGGCACGTGAAACATCTGGGTTTCCAAGGTTGTTGCTGCTAAAACTGGGATGACGCTGCTCCCGCCCGACGTGGTGGAGGTGATGGCATTTTCATGTGTTCTTCTTGAATCAAAGTAGAAATAGATGGAGCGGAAGCAATGGATGAGTGAAACAAGACCCTCCTAGGAGTTGTGTTGGTCTTGAAGGTGCATGATGAGTATGGGTTGAGTGGTTCGGCCAGCTCAAGGGAGAAGGTGAAAGGATTGAAGTTTATAGCCTAGATTTCTAGGAGGAGTAAAGCTTGTGCACAAAAAATGGCAGCATAACATTACTCAAATAAACTTGGAAATACATGAGGTAGGGCTCCTTATTTATAGATTTAGGAGCCTTGGTGAGCAAGCTTAAAGGGTAGGGATGGAAATACAAAAAGTGGGGCTGCCTAGGGTATTGACTTTAGTCAAACCACACCATCATCCTAATATTCTAGAAGATAGGTCAAAAATGCAACATTTGATAGTACACCCCTCCTTCTTTTGCTAAAGGCACCTATTTGCTAGCACACCCCTCCTTCTATTGCTAAGGGCACCTTTTTGATAGCACACCCCTAAGTGAGCAAGTTTTGCTTTCTACACTACACTAATCTACTAAGCACCCCCTCCCCCTTTGGGCCTTTATGAAACATGTACAAGGATCTCTCTCTTCCATCCGTGGCTTCTTCTATGTGTGCTTGGATATGTTTAGCCATGGATCTTGTGAGAGGTCCTAGACGGTCTAGCTCCATGGATAGCCTCCCTCCTTCACGTTCTAGACGCTCACTTCCTGGAGCTAGACGCTCCTCTTGGTCTAGACGGTCTTCTTGGTTTGGGCCTTGGCTTCCTTGGCTAGATGTGCTTGGCCCTCCTCCATCAGGAGGTCTCGCATAAGGCTTGCTCTGTGGGTATTGCACCTTGGCCTTCCCACTGGAAGAACCCCTTGGGTGTGACCTGATCACCCGAGAATCACCCTTTTCCAGGGTCTCCACCATCTTCGCCTTCTCTACTAAGGCGTGAAACTCTCTGATGCACATAGGGGCTATGGTCCTCTTCAGTCCATGCTTCAGTCCCTCTTCAAACTTCCTACACCTCCAAGCCTCAGAGGTCGCCTGGGTATAGAATCGGGCAAGGTACTCAAACCGAGCAGCATAGGCGTTCACAGACATTTCCCCCTGCTCCAATCGGAGGAATTCTGCTTCCTTTGCAAACTTTGCACTATCTGGGAAATATTTTTCCAGAAACCTCATCCTAAAGCTCTCCCAGTCTAACACTTCAGCTCTGGCTTCCATCATCTGCTGAGCTCCCATCCACTAGAACTCGGCTTCTCCAGATAGCAAATAGGTGGCGAACACCAACTTCTTCTCTTCAGGGCAGGAGGTCGCCCTAAAGATTTTCTCCAACTCTCTGACCCACTGATCTGCCTGATCAGGGGTAGCATTCTCACTGAACTTGGGTGGGTTGTGCCTCATGAACTCGGTCAGTCCCATCTGTTCCTGAGGCTGACCGACGTGAGAATTTGTCTCAGCCGACCGAGCGGTTTCCCAATGGTGCATCGCAGCTTGGTGATTCTGAGCCATTGCTGCATTCTGTTGTTGGATGGCAGTTGCCATCATCTCAATAGCCTTAGCAATCTGGCTCATTTCCGAAGAAGGTTGAGGAGGGGTAGGAGGTCTACGTGCCATCTCTCTTCGTTTCAGATTTTGAAATATAGGTTTCTATATTCCCTACAACTACAAGAATGAGATCGATAAGAAATCAATTCATTCAGGAGGTAACATCTTGACCTTACAAAGGTCAACATCTCAAAGTCATTAAGAATTTGAGTTCATCAACAGAATCATGATGTTTATAACCTTAAGCAAAACACCAGAACAGCTACTGGTATACAACCATCAATCCAAACAACCACTTTCAATCAATACGAAAACACTCAATAAAAATGAAATAAATCACACTAGAATTCAATGTATGCTAAACATCAAACCTTTGGAATTAAGATTGAGAATCATCTCGATCCAGTTATGAGTGTGCACCCTCACCACTTTATCAAGATCCTTTCATTCTTAATACTAAGATTTTCAGTTAGGGCATATATTCACTAAAGCACACACAAAATTTCAATACAAAAACGTTTGAAAACTTTTCACTATAGTTGTTATTTAAAACTCAAATAAATTTCATGAGCAGAAGAAACACAATGGATCCACAGCCCTCAGGTCATCCTAAGGACGAACTGCTCTGATACCATTAATGTAACATCCCGCCAAATACTTTGGAATAATTATCAAATGAAATAAAGGTAAACAAATATATTGAAATGAACATAATTATATATATGTAATGAAGTTTTCTCCTCACAGGGTGTTTAATACATAATCGGTCAATTTTCCAAAAACTTAAACAAAATACAGTAAAATAGAAAGATAGGCGATCTCCTAACAGAAAGGGCGATCTCCTATCAGATAAGGGCGATCTCCTATCAGAAAACAGCAAAAGGGTGATCGCCTAACAGAAATAGAAACAGGCGATCTCCTTCCGGCGACCACTCACTGAGGAGCTCTACTTCCTGCAACATCATCTGCTCCCGTGTAAAGTCATACACGATCATCACAGGTTTAAGAAAACATCCACAACACAAGAACACAGGGTAAGCTAGATATTTTAAAGAGAAATTAGATTCAATTCACATAATTCATCAAGTGTCTATCAATTTCAATGTTTCTCATTTCTCACGTCAGACTTCCACTGACTCATCACACAAGACACTTGACACTACTTCCGGAAGACTCGTGCGTTGAACTTAGCATCCAGAGACCTGCACCTGTCATACTTCATTGCTGTAATGTTTCCACAGCCATGCGCATCAACACAATCTCGATCTCAATTTCATTACTCTCACAGTATGACAGGGTTAATCCATATAACAGGTCAAGGCAGTTATATTTCAAACGACTTACCCATACATATGGACCTCCTTCGACTCTCACCAACTGAATGACTTCATCTATGTGACTCCATCATATCAGCAGAGTCAGGATCGTCTCATTCACAGGATACTCACTGATCAATACACTTCATAACTAATCTCAACACAGTATTTCCTTTCCTGAAAATACTATGTCTTGATCCCACATTCAAACATTCATCACCTCATATAACACTTAAAGAACGATTCAGTCACAACAACATTCATTCCACGGTTCAGATTCTCGAATATCACATGCATTTCACATTTAAATCTCAAACAACTTCAAACATACACAAAAACAGGGGAGTTCGAAAAACAACGCCAAAACCGGCGATCTCGTCCAAAAACAAGGGATCATACAATAACAGTTGAAAACCGGCGACCACGTCGCCCCATCATCTCAATCATCGAATATAAGGTTTTCGTTGAAAATAAGGCTAGCTTCCATTACCTGGACTTGCGCAAAACACCAAGAGCTCCACAACCCACCGAAGCTTAAAGATGCCTTAGCTCTGTTTTAGCGTCTGGTTTGTAGAACTTGCAGAGAACCTCCCAGGTGCTCTAAGGGCAGTCGTCGCTCGTCGCACTGGTGCTTGAGGATGCCTGAATCGCAGCGCGAAGGAGAGAAAAGACAATGATGAAGGTGAACTCACTCTGTCACTCTTGAACCACAGCAACGTTCTCCCTCTCAGAAGTGGGTTTTTGAATCTAAACCAACTTGTCCGCGCATGCTACTGCCACCACCCACTCTGCAGGAAAGCCTGAGTGTACGTTCCCCTGAACAGTACGACCACGAGTGTCTCTTGCGCATGCCAACCGTTTCCCTGAACAGTACGACCACGGTTGTCCCTGCGCATGCCAACACTCTGATGTCACTATTCTGAACCACCCTTTTTGTCTACGTGGCGCGCGTGCAGGACGTTTCATGCTGGGAGCCTGGGTCCTACCTTATCCGTGTGAAGTTCAACATCGCGCGACAACTTTCCACCGCTGACTCATCCTGGCGAACGACCGATGTCTCGCCTTGGAAGACGACCTATGTCTCTCTCTGGGAGACGACCGATGTCTATCCCTGGCGATGCCCGCATGCCTCTCGCGCCCTGGCGATGCCCGCATTCCTCTCGCGCCCTGGCGATGCCCGCATGTCTCTCGCGCCCTGGCGATGCCCGCATGCCTCTCGCGCCCTGGCGATGCCCGCATGCCTCGCGCCCTGGCGATGCCCGCTTGCCTCGCGCCCCGGCGATGTGCACATGCCTCGCGCCCCGGCGATGTGCGCATGCCTCGCGCCCCAGCGATGTGCGCATCCCTCGCGCCCTGGCGACGTCCGCATGTGTAGTCTAGGCGACAGGCGATTATGTACTAACCAGGCGATCTCATAGTCTTCTAAGCTACACTTTCCTTCCTTTTTATTTTAAATAAAAACATACTTAGAATTCATTTAAAATATATTCCTTTTTTTATTCCAATTTAATTTTACAGGTCCTTACATCCTGCCCCTTGGAGAAAAGAAGCTTTTTGGTCTCCTTCTCAGACTGACGGAGACTACCCAGTTCTTGATTAAGGGCAGTCTCGCGTTTGGTCGCTTGACGGAGTTGGAAATCCTTTTGCTCCAGCTCTTTCTCTAGTTGGGCGGTCTTCTCAAGCAGCTCCGCCTCAACGTTGCTCTTGACCAGCAAGGAGTTGGAAGCGGCCAAGAATTCCCCGAGACCATGGCTGAGAAGGTTCTCGAGGGAGTTTCTGTCCATGGCCTCCAAAACAGCTCGGTCAGGAATCTGAGCAAGTGACCTTTGGAGCAGAGGAGGCAGTTCTGGGGCAGAAGGCATCTGACCAGAAGGAGGAGCACTCTCCCCACCCCCCTCTAGCGTTAAGATTGGCTCAGGAGGGGAGGAGGCGCTGGGAGGGTGCTCCCTAAAGGATGAAGGGTGCCCTTCTGTGGCTGAAGAGACCTCCGCGGCTGTCCCCACCCTTTTCCTTTTGAAGACAAGGCCGGAACAGGTGTCCTCGTCATCAGAAACCTCCACAGGGGCTGCCCTCTTGGACTTTTCAGCAATAGGTTCCAAGGCAGCACCGCGGGTGATGAAGGACCTGCAGGGGCTGAACTGCTAGCATTGCGGCGATTCAACACATCCGCCAACCTTTTCTTCTTATCAGCGCTGAGTACCATGCCTGCAGTGAACAATAAAAAGTGTGAGAAAGATAAGGCGTTAAGCATTTGAACAGTTAAGTGCAAGATGAAGTTGGTGTACCAATGTACACGCTGAGAGTCTCAGCGTCATACTCATGCCTAATCAGCTGGGTGAAGTCAAACACCACGCCCCAGCTGGAAATGGTCTTGCAGAGTTCTTGATCAGGGACAGTCAACTCCTCGAGCCTGCGTGGCTTCTTGAACTTCAACTCCCCTACCCAGTATAATGGAAACCCATCGAGCATGGTGGGGTCGTAGGAGCTGCAGCAGACTCGAAAGAACCTTCCCTTGAAGTTCTTGTATGACTGCGAGAAGAGAGTTAGAAGGACCCTCCCTGCTACCCCATTCAGGCTCACCCAAAGCCTGTTGCTGGGGCTATTCGCCTCGAAAAAGTAAAGAAAGACATCGACGGAGGGGGTGAACCCTAGGTTATTATAGAGGATGGAGAACGCCCTGATAAAGGCCCAACTGTTGGGGTGCAGTTGAGCAGGCGCCACATTTAGTTCTGTGAGCAAAGCCCTCTCGAACCCGGTGAAAGGAAGGCGGACTTTGACTCTTTTGAAGATGGTGGCGTAGAAGAAGAAGAACGGTTCCCCATCGTTACAGCGATCATCGGTGCACACGGGCTCGTTTGCTGTACCGGGTCGCACAGAGACGTACGCGTCAGTTTCCCTGCCGAAGACGCATCCTTTAATCTCATTCTCATCATCCCTGTGCTTGCGAAGATCCTCGCAGGATGTGAGTTTGGAGGTCTCGGCAAGGAGATCCTCAGAAGCCCATGGGTAGAGGGCCTTGTAATCGACCGCTACGGTTGAAGGAGGGTTGGAGGTAGTTTTGGTTCTGGCCATCTCGAATCTAAACAAATGAGAGGCAAGAAAAAAAAAAAAAGAGGCTTAGAAGAAAACAATGGTGGACGAAGACTCGAAGGTAGAACAAACCCAGAAAAGAAGAATAAAAACCCTAGAATGCGCAAACCACACACAAGCCCAGAGCAGTTACAACATGCCATATGGATGATCGAGATTATGTTATGAAGGAGGAGAAGACATAAAAATAATACCTTTGGCTGAGCGAGGGCGGAGAAGTGTGGAAAGCTTGGTGAGAAGAAGAGAGCGTGCGCTGGAAGATAGAGTTTACAGAGGTGAGAATGCAAAGTGATGAAACAGTGAAGTGGCGCGGGGTTTTGAAGAGGTTTAACGTAGCCCTAGGGAGCGCAAACGTTATGAATCTCAAACCGTTGATGCAGCCACGTGTTAGCGGATGAAAGGGGGTTGGTGAAGTGTCCTTTCAGCGCACTGTTCATGTACTTATGCGCAGAGCCACGTAGGCCGCCCAGGTCAATGACTTAGTCTCTACACTGAAACAAGTTAACAGCTCGAGACTAGGGGGGCTTGTGTACCGATTAGTCCTCGCCCATCACTTAGTCTCTTCGCTGAAACAAGTTAACAGCTTGAGACTGGGGGGCTTGTGTACCGACCAGTCCTCGGACGTCAGCTGGGTCCTACAGCATGGGCCAAAGCCACGTGGAATGGACCCCACAGGGGGTATTGAACAGAGAGGGGTGATTAGTCATCAGCTTACAAAGAGGGGTGATTAGTCATCAGCCTACAGAGAGGGGTGATTAGTCATCAGCCTACAGAGAGGGGTGATTAGTCATCAGCATGTTCCCACAAAGAAGGGTGATGAGTCGTCAGATCACCGGGTTGGGCGGAGGTGTCATCGTCACTCAGCAGGTCGAGGAGTTGTAACATCCCTCCAAATTACTTTGAAATAAATATAAAATGAAAGTAAGGGTGACAAATAGATTCTATGAACAAAATGTTATATATATGAAATGTAGTTTCTCCTCACAGGGAGTTTAATACAAATTCGGTCAAATTTTTCCAGAAACATAAACAAATACAGAAAAAAAAACGAAGCAGGCGATCTCCTATCGGAAGAGACCGATCTCCTATCGGACGAGGCCGATCGCCCATCGGGGGACCCAAAAACAGCCGATCTGCTTCCGGCGACCACTCCCTAAGGAGCTCTACTTCCTGGAAGATCATCTGCTCCCGTGTAAGTTATACACGATCATCACAGTTTTTAAGAGGAAACAGCCACAGAACCAAAACACGCAGGGTAAGCTGTATAATTTAAAGGAAGTTTAAATCATGAACATGACAATCAAAGTAAAACAAGTTTCAAAATATCCATGTAAAACGTAGAGTTGCTCATATCATTCACCTGATCGCCCAAAATCACACATTTCACAACATTCACCCATAGTCATTCCATTTCACAATACTGCATCAAGTGTCTATAAACTATCAATGTTTCTCATTTCTCACGTCAGACTTTCCACTGACTCACCACACAAGACACTTGACACTACTTCCGGATTGACTCGTGCGTTGATTAGACTCAGAGATCTGCACCTGTCATACCACACCACTGTGAAATCCACACAGGGTCGCTGTGAATCCACACAGCATGCGCATATATCATCTCAATGTCAATAGTTCTCCTGGTATGACAGGGTTAATCCATAGGACAGGCGGAGCTCGTTCTTTTTCACACGAGACGCCCATCATATAGACCTCCTTCGACTCTCAACAACTGAGTAACTTCCTCTACGTGATTCCATTACCTCAGCAGAGTCAGGATATCCCCTTAGGAATCACCGATCAATGCACCTACTACAAGATCTTACACGGTATTTTCTTTCCTGAAAATACTATGCCTCGATCCCACATTCACAGCATTCAAGACGTCATGCCATACAAAGGAATATTTCAAATCACAGCAACAGCCATTTCAGCGTTTCAAACTTTCGAATATCACATATATATTGTATTTAAATCCCAAACAGTTTCAAACAATGTCAAACACAGGGGAGTTCGAAACTCGTATTTAAAACCGGCGACCACGTCGCCCAAACACATAAAACAGAGCATTTCGAAAAGAAACAGAGAACCGGCGACCACGTCGCCCTCACTTCAGAAACAGCAAACTATGGCTTGTATTGAAAACGAAGGCTAGCTTCCCTTACCTGGACTTGCGCAACCACCAGGAGCTTCGAAATCCAACAGAGCTTGAAGAATGCCTTGACTCTATTCTTGAGTCTGGTTTTTGAAGGAGTTGCAGAGAACTTTCCCAGGTGCTCCAATGGTGTCGCTTCTCGTCGTACTCTTGTGTGGAGATGCTGAAATCGCAACGCGGAGGAGGTAATTGGAGGAGAAGGGAAGGAACTCACTCTTTCTCTCGTCGAATACAACAATGTTTTCTTTTCTCTCAGCAGTGGATTTTTTTGTAACTTAAACCAACTTATCCCTCCAAGAGCAGCTGCCACCACCTACTCTACAGGGAAGTTTGCGTGCACGCTTCCCTGAACAGTACTACTAAGCGTGCCTCTGCGCAGGCTATGCTCTGAGGTCACTATTCTGAACCACTCTTTTGTCTACGTGGCGCGCGTGCAGAACATCTCTTGCTGGGAGTCTGGGGCCCACGTTCTCTGGGTGTAACTCAACGTCGCGCGATGACCTTTCGCCGATGGCTACCAGCTCGAAGAGAAACCACTGATGACTTCTCGCGCGAAGACGATCCACCGATGACCTCGCGCGAAGATAACCACCGATGACATCTTCCTGGCGAACGACCGATGTCTCCCTCTGGGAGACAACCGATGTCTTCCCTGGCGACGCCCTCATAACTCTCGCGCCTTGGCCACGTCCACATGCATCGCGCCCTGGCAATGCCCGCGTGCCTCGCGCCAGCGCGATGCCCGCATGCCTCTCACGCCCGCGCGATGCCTGCATGCCTCTCGCGCCCGCGCGATGCCTGCATGCCTCTCGCGCCCGCGCGATGCCTGCATGCCTCTCACGTGTAAGGACCTGTAAAATTGAATTGGAATAAAAAGAGATATATTTTAAAAGAATTCTATGTATGTTTTATTTAGAATAGAAAGGGAGGAAAAAGTTAAGTATAGAAGGCTATGAGGTCGCCGGTCGCCTGCTACACATGAGCGCCAGGTGGACGTCGCGCGGGCGCGAGAGGCATGCAGGCATCGCGCGGGCGCGAGAGGCATGCAGGCATCGCGCGGGCGCGAGAGGCATGCAGGCAACGCGCGGAGAGGCATGCAGGCACCGCGCGGGCGCGAGAGGCATGCAGGCAACGCGCGGACCCGAGAGGCATGCAGGCATCGCGCGGGCGCGAGGCATGTGGGCATTGCCAGGGCGCGAGGCATGTGGACGTGGCCAAGGCGCGAGAGTTATGAGGGCGTCGCCAGGGAAGACATCGGTCGTCTCCCAGAGGAAGACATCGGTCGTCTTCTAGGGCGAAGGAGACATCGGTCGTTCGCCAGGATGAGTCAGCGTTGGAAAGTTGTCGCGAGGGCGAGCCTCACACAGATAAAGTGGGACCCAGACTCTCAGCATGAAACGTCCTGCACGCGCGCCACGTAGACAAAAAGGATGATTCAGAGTGGTGACATCAGAATGTTGGCATGCGCGGGAGACACTCACGGTCGTACTGTTCAGAGCAGTGGCTGGCATGCACAAGCGACAACAGTGGCAGTACTGTTCAGAGCAGTGATTGGCATGCACCAGAGACAACAGTGGTCGTACTGTTCAGGGCAGTGGTTCTCAGACTTCTCTGCAGAATGGGTGGTGGCAGCTGCTTTTGGTGGATAAGTTGGTTTAAGATGCAGAAAACCCACTGCTGAGAGAAAGAAAACGTTGCAGCCTTCAAAGAGAGAAAGAGTGAGTTACCTCCCTTCTCCTCCAGTTGCCTCCTTCGCGCTGCGATTCTAGCACCTTCACACGAGAGTACGACGAGCGACAGCCACCATTAGAGCACCTGGGCAGTTCTCTGCAAGTCCTTCAACCAGACGCAAAAAAAACAGAGCCAAGGCGTTCTTCAAGCTTTGTTGGGTTTCGGAACTCTAGGTGTTGCGCAAGTCCAGGTAAGGGAAGCTAGACTTCATTCTCATTACAAGCTATAGTTTAGTTATTTCTGAAATGAGTGCGACGTGGTCGCCGGTTTCGTTTTCATCTGTGTAAAATGCTCTGTTCTATGTGTTTTGGGCGACGTGGTCGCCGGTTTTATATAAAGCCTTCGAAATACCTTGTTTTTGAACCAGGTCGCCGGTTTTGGCGCTGTTTTGCGAAATCTCTGTTTTTGATGTTGTTTTGAAACTACTTGAGATTTACATGAGATATTCGAAGATCTGAAGCTTTGAAATGTTTGTTGATGTGATTTGAATTATTTACTTGAGTGGTATGATGTGTTGAATGCTGTGAATGTGGGATCGAGGCATAGTATTTTCAGGAAAGGAAATACCGTGTTGAGATTGGTTAGGAAAGTGCATTGATCAGTGAGTAACCTGTTAATGAGACGATCCTGACTCTGCTGAGATAATGGAATCACGTAGATGAAGTTATTCAGTTGGTGAGAGTCGAAGGAGGTTCGTATGAATGGGCGAGTAGTTTGAAAAAGAATGGGCTCGACTGTTATACGAATTAACCTTGTCATGCTGTATGGTGATGTGTTGAGATTCATCGTATGCTTGTGAATGTGTGAGATTTCACGGCGACCCTGTGGATGTGTGAGATTCCACAGTGGGCAGTATGACAGGTGCATGTCTCTGGATACTAAGTTCAACGCACGAGTCAATCCGGAAGTAGTGTCAAGTGTCTTGTGTGGTGAGTCAGTGGAAAGTCTGACATGTGAAATGAGAAACTTGAATATTGATAGACACTTGATGCTGTATTGTGAAATGGAATGACTATGGGTGAATGTTGTGAAATGTGATTTTGGGCGATCAGCTGAATGCTATGAGCAGCTCTACGTTTTACATGGATATTTTGGAACTTGGTTTACTTGGATTTTCATGTTCTTGATTTAAACTTCTTTTAAATTATCTAGCTTACCCTTTTATCTGTTATTGTGGTTGTTTTCTCAAAACTGTGATGATCGTGTAATTGTTACACGGGAGCAGATGATCTTCCAGGAAGAAGAGCCCTCTAGTGAGTGATCGCCGAGGAGGAGATCGCCGGTTTTCTGTCTCTATCGGGTGATCGCCTGTGTCTGCCCCCATCGGGTGATCGCCTGTTTTTTTTATGTCTTGATAGGAGATCGGTCTCGTCCGATAGGAGATCGGTTTCTTCCGATAGGAGATCGCCTGCTTTGTTTTTTTTTTTGTATTTTGTTTATGTTTCTGGAAAATTTGACCGAATTTGTATTAAACTCCCTAAGAGGAGCAACTTCATTTCATATATATAATATTTTGTTCATAGAATCTATTTGTTACCTTTATTTTCATTATATACATTTGTATAGTATTTTGGCGGGATGTTACATTAATGGTATCAGAGCAGTTCGTCCTTAGGATGACCTGAGGGCTGTGGATCCATTGTGTTTCTTCTGCTCATGAAAGTTATTTGAGTTTAAAATAATAACTATAGTGAAAGGTTTTCAAACGTTTTTGTATTGAAATTTTGTGTGTACTTGGTGAATATATGTTCTAATTGAAAATCTTAGTATTAAGAATGAGAAGGTCTTGATAAAGTAGTGAGGGTGCACACTCATAACTGGATCGAGATGAGTCTCAATCTTAATTCCAAAGGTTTGATGTTTAGCATATATTAAATTCTGGTGCGAGCTATCTCATTCTCTTGAGTGTCTTTGTAATTGATTGAAGATGGTTGGTTGGATTGGTGACTGCATACCAGTAGTTGTACTGGTGTTATGCTTGATGTTATAAGCATTATGATTCTGTTGATGAGCTCAAATTCTTAATGATTTTGAGATGCTGACCTTTGTAAGGTCTAGCTGTTACCCCCCTTGAATGAATTGATTTCTTATCGATCTCATTCTTGTAGTTGTAGGGAATATAGGAATCTTATAGTTTCAAAATCTGAAAACGAAGGAGATGGCACGTAGACCTTCTACCCCTCCCCAACCTCCTTCGGAGATGAGCCAGATTGCCAAGGCTATCGAGATGATGGCAACTGCCATCCAACAGCAGAATACGGTAATGGCCCAGATTCATCAGGCTGTAATGAATCATTTGGGAACTGCTGGATCGGCTGCAACAGCTTCCCAGGTCAATCAGCCTCGGGAGCAGGTAGGGATGACCGAGTTCATAAGGCACAACCCACCCAAGCTCAGTGGGAGTGCTACCCCTGATCAGGCAGATCCGTGGACCAGGGAGTTACATGCCTTAGTAAGGAAGGCAAAGGTAGTGGAGACCCTGGAGAGGAGTGATTCCAGGATAATCAGATCACACCCAGGGGGTCCCTCCAGTGGGAAGGCCAAGGTGCAGCACCCACAAAGCAAGCCTTATGCGAGACCTCCACCACGTCGGGCAGGAGCAGTTCCGCTCCAGTTTCAGCGGCAACAACCATGGAAACCAAAGTGTTTCCGTTGTGGTGGGTTGCATAACGTCAAGGTGTGCTCCAAGAGGAATTCAGAGAAAGGGTGTTTCACATGCCAAGAAATGGGGCACATTTCTAGAGATTGTCCTAACAGAAAAAGGATGACTCAACCCAGTGGTTCTCGGCAGTTGAGGAATGAAGGCAGCAGACCTCAGGCAACAGGGAGAGTGTTGGCCATGTCAGGAGCAAAGGCGTCTCAGTCAGGTAACCTCGTGCAGAGTATATGTTTTATAGCTGGTAGGAGTGTAAAAGTTTTGTTTGATTCTGGAGCGACACACTCCTTTGTGTCAAGCCTGTGTGTAGCCGAGTTGGGCCTTCTAGTGAAGGAGTTACCTTTCGAACTGTTGGTCTCTACACCTGCGTCAGGGCAGGTGATGACCTCTACAGTTTGCCCCGAATGTCCAGTGATAGTAGAGGGACGCAGATTCAAGGTGAACTTGATCTGCCTACCTCTTCGGGACCTAGATGTTATCCTGGGAATGGATTGGTTAGCTGCCAATCACGTTCTCATTGACTGCGGTGGTCAGAGGATTGCATTTCCAGACCTCCAAGGATCAGATGTAATATCTGCTCAGCAAGGGCAGTCAGCGTTGGAAGAAGGGGCGAGGTGCTTCGTGATACTCGCTCGGTCGGAGGTGGAGAATAAAGGGGACGTAAGCAGAATACCCGTGGTGAAAGATTTCACGGATGTATTTCCAGAAGAGGTACCTGGGTTACCTCCTAAGAGAGAGGTGGAACTCTCTATTGTTTTGGTACCTGGAGCTGGACCAGTGTCAACGGCCCCAGCTGAGTTGATGGAATTAGAGAAGGAAGTGTAAGTTAGATTTAGTGTACCAAGGTGTAGGTTCAGCTACATATAAGTTATGGAGAGTATGTAAGCAGAATGTTGAGAGTTTAAAGACTTAAGCATGTGTATCCATGGGAAGTACTGGAGTTAAGTTCCAAGATGAAAGTAGGAATCTTTCTTTGATCCGGAGCTTGGTGATGACCTCTAGCTGGACACAAGGCTTGAAATGGAAATTTGAGATTTGGTAGAGAATAAGTTTACAAGATGATTATATCATCTTGAGATGTATCAATGATTTTGGGAAAGAGGAAAGATGAAATATCTTAATTGTGTTTAAAGTTACAGTTAGGCAAAGAAAATTGTTGAAAAGCAACAGGCGGAGAAATTGCTTGGATGAGAGAGAAAGTCTCACGTGGGATGGATGTTGTTTAATTAATTTGGATTTGAAAGCTGTATGTGATTCGAAATTGGACACTAGTTTACGTTGAGTATGTAGGAGATGAATTGGATGTTATTCCAGAAAAGGGATTAGTGATCTGTCAATCACGTTTCCAAGGGTTAAGCTCAACGAAAGATAGTGTTTCCAAAGTTCAGCCGAGTTGATTAAATTGAAGAAAATAAGTGGAAGAGTTGTTAGAGACGCAGTTAGTCAAGCCCAATATATCTCCTTGGAGTTTCCAGCATTGTTGGTTAAAAAGGAAGAGGAAGGACCTCAACTGTGTAGGGACTACAGGAAGTTGAATAAGTTGACCATCCAGGACAACTACCCTCTACCCGTAATTGATTAGTTGAGGGATCAGTTAGATGGAACTTCAGTGTCCTTAAAGTTTTATCGGAAATCTGGATAAAACCAGATTTTGCTAAGACAGAAGATGTGCAGAAGACAAGCCTTTTGAGGTTTAGTATGATGCCTCACATCAAAGTTTGAATTGTGTCTGGATACAAGAGAAGACAGGAGTTGCATATGTTCAATGCAACTCAAATTTCATGAGAGGAATTATTCTACTTATGATTTAGAATCGGCAGTGGTAGTGTTGTTATGGAGATTTGAAGACAGTAATTGTGTGAAGCTTTGTATGGGAAGAAATGCAGAATTCCCTTATTGTTGGAACCGGAGGGCGAATCAGTTTTGATTGAACAGTGAGAGGATCCTAGTCTAAAACGTATTGTGGAATTTGCTAGGCACCGATCAGGCTAAAGGCTTTGTAACGGGTAAAGATGGAATATTGAGATTAATGGCAGAATCTGCATACCAGCAGATGGAGAATGGAAATTGATGAAGTATTGGAGTAGTAAGAGTTGGTTCAACAGACAACCGAGAAGGTGAAACTGATGCAAGGCAGAATGAAAGCTTCTGAAAGTCGGCAGATGTCCTCGGCAGATCAGAGGAGAAGACCTTTGGAGTTTGCTGCTGGGGATCATGTCTTTATGAGGGAAGCAACAGCCAAGGGTGTAGGACGAACTATCAGATCAAAGAAGCTGTCCCCTAAGTTGGTTGGGCCATGTCAGACCCAAGGGGGATCAGTCCAGTGGCTTATGAGATCACCCCACCTCCCCAATTAGCAAACCTGCATAATGTGTTTCACGTATCACAGCTAAGGAAGTATCTTGCAGACCCTAGTCACGTGTTGGAAGTGGACGACGTGCAGATCGGGTGATTCACCATGGAATTTGAAGGAAACCATGGGAGATGCATATGCCCACCTCTTTCCCTTATAATTCAATTTTCGAGGACGAAAATTTTTCTTGTTGGGGAGAATGTAAGGACCTGTAAAATTGAATTGGAATAAAAAGAGATATATTTTAAAAGAATTCTATGTATGTTTTATTTAGAATAGAAAGGGAGGAAAAAGTTAAGTATAGAAGGCTATGAGGTCGCCGGTCGCCTGCTACACATGAGCGCCAGGTGGACGTCGCGCGGGCGCGAGAGGCATGCAGGCATCGCGCGGGCGCGAGAGGCATGCAGGCATCGCGCGGGCGCGAGAGGCATGCAGGCAACGCGCGGAGAGGCATGCAGGCACCGCGCGGGCGCGAGAGGCATGCAGGCAACGCGCGGACCCGAGAGGCATGCAGGCATCGCGCGGGCGCGAGGCATGTGGGCATTGCCAGGGCGCGAGGCATGTGGACGTGGCCAAGGCGCGAGAGTTATGAGGGCGTCGCCAGGGAAGACATCGGTCGTCTCCCAGAGGAAGACATCGGTCGTCTTCTAGGGCGAAGGAGACATCGGTCGTTCGCCAGGATGAGTCAGCGTTGGAAAGTTGTCGCGAGGGCGAGCCTCACACAGATAAAGTGGGACCCAGACTCTCAGCATGAAACGTCCTGCACGCGCGCCACGTAGACAAAAAGGATGATTCAGAGTGGTGACATCAGAATGTTGGCATGCGCGGGAGACACTCACGGTCGTACTGTTCAGAGCAGTGGCTGGCATGCACAAGCGACAACAGTGGCAGTACTGTTCAGAGCAGTGATTGGCATGCACCAAAGACAACAGTGGTCGTACTGTTCAGGGCAGTGGTTCTCAGACTTCTCTGCAGAATGGGTGGTGGCAGCTGCTTTTGGTGGATAAGTTGGTTTAAGATGCAGAAAACCCACTGCTGAGAGAAAGAAAACGTTGCAGCCTTCAAAGAGAGAAAGAGTGAGTTACCTCCCTTCTCCTCCAGTTGCCTCCTTCGCGCTGCGATTCTAGCACCTTCACACGAGAGTACGACGAGCGACAGCCACCATTAGAGCACCTGGGCAGTTCTCTGCAAGTCCTTCAACCAGACGCAAAAAAAACAGAGCCAAGGCGTTCTTCAAGCTTTGTTGGGTTTCGGAACTCTAGGTGTTGCGCAAGTCCAGGTAAGGGAAGCTAGACTTCATTCTCATTACAAGCTATAGTTTAGTTATTTCTGAAATGAGTGCGACGTGGTCGCCGGTTTCGTTTTCATCTGTGTAAAATGCTCTGTTCTATGTGTTTTGGGCGACGTGGTCGCCGGTTTTATATAAAGCCTTCGAAATACCTTGTTTTTGAACCAGGTCGCCGGTTTTGGCGCTGTTTTGCGAAATCTCTGTTTTTGATGTTGTTTTGAAACTACTTGAGATTTACATGAGATATTCGAAGATCTGAAGCTTTGAAATGTTTGTTGATGTGATTTGAATTATTTACTTGAGTGGTATGATGTGTTGAATGCTGTGAATGTGGGATCGAGGCATAGTATTTTCAGGAAAGGAAATACCGTGTTGAGATTGGTTAGGAAAGTGCATTGATCAGTGAGTAACCTGTTAATGAGACGATCCTGACTCTGCTGAGATAATGGAATCACGTAGATGAAGTTATTCAGTTGGTGAGAGTCGAAGGAGGTTCGTATGAATGGGCGAGTAGTTTGAAAAAGAATGGGCTCGACTGTTATACGAATTAACCTTGTCATGCTGTATGGTGATGTGTTGAGATTCATCGTATGCTTGTGAATGTGTGAGATTTCACGGCGACCCTGTGGATGTGTGAGATTCCACAGTGGGCAGTATGACAGGTGCATGTCTCTGGATACTAAGTTCAACGCACGAGTCAATCCGGAAGTAGTGTCAAGTGTCTTGTGTGGTGAGTCAGTGGAAAGTCTGACATGTGAAATGAGAAACTTGAATATTGATAGACACTTGATGCTGTATTGTGAAATGGAATGACTATGGGTGAATGTTGTGAAATGTGATTTTGGGCGATCAGCTGAATGCTATGAGCAGCTCTACGTTTTACATGGATATTTTGGAACTTGGTTTACTTGGATTTTCATGTTCTTGATTTAAACTTCTTTTAAATTATCTAGCTTACCCTTTTATCTGTTATTGTGGTTGTTTTCTCAAAACTGTGATGATCGTGTAATTGTTACACGGGAGCAGATGATCTTCCAGGAAGAAGAGCCCTCTAGTGAGTGATCGCCGAGGAGGAGATCGCCGGTTTTCTGTCTCTATCGGGTGATCGCCTGTGTCTGCCCCCATCGGGTGATCGCCTGTTTTTTTTATGTCTTGATAGGAGATCGGTCTCGTCCGATAGGAGATCGGTTTCTTCCGATAGGAGATCGCCTGCTTTGTTTTTTTTTTTTGTATTTTGTTTATGTTTCTGGAAAATTTGACCGAATTTGTATTAAACTCCCTAAGAGGAGCAACTTCATTTCATATATATAATATTTTGTTCATAGAATCTATTTGTTACCTTTATTTTCATTATATACATTTGTATAGTATTTTGGCGGGATGTTACATCACGCCCGCGCGATGCCTGCATGCCTCTCGCGCCCGCGCGATGCCTGCATGCCTCTCGCGCCCGCGCGATGCCTGCATGCCTCTCGCGCCCGCGCGATGTCCACCTGGCGCTCATGTGTAGCAGGCGACCGGCGACCTCGTAGCCTTCTAAACTTAACTTTTTTCCTCCTTTTCTATTCTAAATAAAAACATACTTAGAATTCATTTAAAACATACTCTTTCATTCCAATAAATTTTTCAGGTCCTTACAGGAGTCCTCGGCGAGAGAGTGTGGCGAGGTGACATCGGCCTTGGGTGATTTGAACAGCGTAAACAGAACAGCTAAGATTGGTTCCCAGAGTGGGCCAATGACCAGTTAAATACCCAGAGTTAGGGAGAGGCCTGGATCATGAAGTGCCCATGCGGGTAGCAGGGAGAGCACAGTTAGGTGCAGAGTCCTGAGGGGTCGAGTACTCATCAGAACTAGGGTTTCCTAGTGAAGCTACATGCATGGCACGTGAACAGTGAAGGCACTCCCAGAACAGGTGGCCCCAGAGACTAGGTGCACAAGGAGGCACCCAGGTGATCACCCTGTGAGAGTTTGCACTCCAGAGAAGGAAACCTTATGTGCTAGATTACCCTAAGATTGGGTGATAGCGGCGCAAGGGTATTCCAGTAAACCCTAAATATGGCTAGTAGCGCAGTGAACCCTAATTAGGGTTAGCGGCGCAGTAAACCCTAGACTATATAAGGGATAGTAAAATACTTCACAAAGGTACGCAGTTTCTAGACCTAAACACACACATAGAGAGAAACTCAAGAGACTTGGTGTTCCTTGCCCTACACTGACTTGAGCGTCGGAGTGCAAACGGCCTCTAGGGCGCCCCCTTTCTCTTTTGCAGGTGCAGATTGCTTCGAAAGAACCAAGCACATATCAACGTGAGGAAGGAGGCGTGTCAGTGTCGTGAGTCAACTGATAGGCGAGTCAACCGGCAAGAACAGTTAGCATCAGAGAGTTGGTATGCGCAGAAAACCCACATGGTCATACTGTTCAAGGAAGTGTGCACGCAAGGTTGCTCAGAGAGTGGGTAATGGCAGTGAAGGCTAAAGAGCCGTTCGACCTTAAGAGCTGAGGGAATCAGCTCATTTAGTTCCCCTTTCTCCTTTCTCCTCCACTCAAAGACGCAACTATCCTCACATACCAGTGCTACGATCGGCGACTGCCTTTGTCCTTCTGGGAAGTCTCTGCAAGTTCTCCCGTCAGGACGCTAGAACAGAGTAAGTCGTTTTACTCTATTTTTCAAGTCGAATCTGAGCTTGAGAGGGTTGCCTCTGCATAGGCGTTGCCGACGACTCCCTTAGCTCCAGAAATTGTCTCTGTTAGCGTAGAAAATGAGTTTTGATAAAGGCTCTATGGTGCAGGTTAGGACATCTTTAAGCTTCGGTGGGTTTTGGAGCTCTTAGTGTTTTTGCGCAAGTTCAGGTAAGGGAAGCTAGCATTTTCGTTTATAAAAACTTTAGGCGAGTATGTTCTGAAGTGAGGGCGACGTGGTCGCCGGTTTCATATTCTATTTCACGATGCTTTGTTTTTATGTGTGGGGCGACGTGATCGCCGGTTTTAATGCAAATTTAGAAATCCCCTATTTTAGTGTCGTTTTGAAATTGTTTGAGATTGAAAGGTGAAATGCATATGATATTCGAAAATCTGAACTTTGGTATGATTGTTTCTGTGATTGGGATTGTTTAAGAAAAGATTCAAAATATTATATGATGGAATTGTGCTTTTACGTGTGGTATGATGTACTGGATGAATGTGAAAGAGTGATCAAAGCATAGTATTTTCAGGAAAGAAAATACCGTGTGGAGATTTTATGAGGGTGTATTGATCTGTGAGTATCCTGTGAATGAGGCGATCCTGACTCTGCTGATATGATGGAATCACATAGATGAAGTCATTCAGTTGGTGAGAGTCGAAGGAGGTCCATATGTATGGGTAAGTCGTTTGAAAGATAACTGACTTGACCTGTTATATGGATTAACCCTGTCATACTGAGAGAGTGAGGATATTGAGATTAAGATCGAGATTATGTTTATGCGCATAGCTGTGGGAACTTTACAGTAATGTAGTATGACAAGTGCAGGTCTCTGGATGCTAAGTTCAACGCACGAGTCTTCCGGAAGTAGAGTCATGTGTCTATGTGTTACGAGTCAGTGGAAAGTCTGACATGTGAACCATGAGTATTGAATGTATTGAACAGACACTTGACGAGTTTGTGGAATATGGGGATGTTAATGGTTGAAATTGATATAGATTATGAATGGTGTGAAGATTTATGCTTTCTATTGATATAAAGTTTCATATTTAAAGTTTTTAAAAATATCTAGCTTACCCTTTTGTTTTGTATCGTGGTTGTTTTTCTTAAACCTGTGATGATCGTGTATATTTGCACGGGAGCAGATGAGGTTGCAGGTAGTAGAGCTCCTCAGTGAGCATTTTCTAGAGGAGCAAATGTGCGTAGATTTCACTGACCTTAACAAGGCATGCCCGAAAGACTCTTACCCCTTACCCAACATTGACACGTTGGTAGATAGCGCCTCGGGGTGCAAGTTGCTCAGTTTCTTGGATGCCTTCTCTGGGTACAATCAGATAAAGATCCACCCGAGAGATGAAAGCAAGACAACATTCATGACTGAGCTGTCCTGCTACTGCTACACCGTCATGCCATTTGGCTTGAAGAACGCAGGCGCCACATACCAGAGACTGATAGACAAAGTCCTTGCCCCTATGCTGGGGCGCAACGTACAAGCCTATGTAGATGACATGGTGGTGACCTCCCAGGCGCGAGATCAGCATGTTACTAATTTGGAGGAGCTATTTAATACAATAGCTAAGTACAGGTTGAAGCTGAATCCAGAGAAATGCGTCTTTGGGGTAGAGGCAGGCAAGTTCCTTGGCTTCCTACTTACGGAGCGAGGGATAGAGGCCAACCCAGACAAGTGCGTGGCGATCATAGCCATGAGGAGCCCGACATCAGTCAAGGAAGTGCAACAATTGACGGGTCAGATGGCTGCCCTCTCCAGGTTTGTGTCAGTGGGAGGAGACAAGGGCCACCCCTATTTCCAATGTTTGAGGAGAAACAACAGATTTTCGTGGACCTCGGATTGTGAACAGGCGTTTCTTAAACTCAAGGAGTACCTGGCTAGCCCGCCAGTATTGTGCAAGCCCCAACTCTGCACCCCGCTACGATTGTACTTCGCAGTCACAGAGAAGGCAATGAGTTCTGTCTTGGTCCAGGAACAGGATCAAAGCCAAAAGCCCATCTACTTTGTCAGCAAAGTGTTACAGGGGCCAGAGGGAAGATACCAGGCCATTGAAAAGGCGGCCTTGGCAGTTGTGTTCTCAGCCCGGAGACTTCGTCACTACTTTTAGAGTTTCACAGTGGTGGTGATGACAGATCTGCCAATACATAAGGTCTTGTAGAAACCAGACGTTGCGGGGAGAATGGTGCGATGGGCAGTCGAGTTGTCAGAATTCGACAAACAATATGAGCCTAGAGGTCCGACCAAAGGACAGGTCTACGCTGATTTTGCGGCCAAGATGTCCTCGACTGAGTCCCAGCAGGAAGAGCCTAGCTTCAGGTGGGTGTTGTCAGTAGATGGGTCCTCAAATCAACAAGGTAATGGAGCGGGGGTGATCCTTGAAGGGCCCAAGGGATTATTGATAGAGCAGGCCCTGCGGTTCACCTTCAAAGCTAGCAATAACCAAGCAGAATATGAAGCCTTGATTGCTGGAATGTTGTTGGCTAAGGAGATGGGAGCACAAAGTCTTATGGTGAAGAGTGACTCACTGTTGGTCACAGGTTAAGTGGCGGGAGAGTAGAGGACGGTCATCCAGGAGACCCTGAGGGCGCCTCGTACTTATACAGCTGACAATTTGGTGGGAGTCCATCAGATCAGCCAATCACACAGCGAGAAGAGGAGTCATCGGTCGTTGACCCAAGAAACTCTGAAGAAGCCACGGGTCAGCGCCTGCATGCCAATGGGGGAGGCGCCATCGCAAGTCTGCCTGTTACAGAGTGGAGAGACATGGATGACGCCCTATAAACGCTACATAGCCGATGGGATGCTCCCAATGGAGCCAATGGAAGCAAGGAAGATAAAGAAGAACTCGGCCAAGTACACACTCATTGATGGCGAGCTCTATAGGTATGGGTTTACCCATCCCATCCTGGTGTGTGTACATGGGGAGTAGTGTGCTAGAATAATGGTGGAGCTCCATGAGGGCATATGTGGGAGCAACATCGGAGGTCGTGCTTTGGCATCTAAGGTCGTTCGAGCAGGGTACTATTGGCCGACTATGAGGGAGGATTGCACTAAGTACGCGCAATAGTGCAAGCAGTGACAATTGCACCCTGATTGGTATAAGGCGCCACCAGAAGAGCTCAGGTCGATATACAGCCCTTGGCCATTCCATACCTGGGGAATTGACATCCTGGGGCCTTTTCCTTTGGCGGTGCGGCAGATGAAGTACCTCGTGGTTGCCATTGAATATTTCAAGAAGTGGATCGAGGCTGAGCCAGTAGCACAGATCACAGCCCAGAAGATCCAGTACTTTGTGTGGAAGAATATAGTGTGCCGCTTCGGAGTACCCAGGCGTTTGGTGTCTGATAATGGCACCTAATTCGCAAGTCAACAGTTGGGAAAGCTATGCACAGAATTGGGGATCAAGCAGGTGTTTGCATTGGTCGAGCACCCAAAAACCAATGGGCAGGTCGAGTCGGCCAATCGAGTTCTACTTAGGGGACTGAAGAGAAGGCTGGAGAAGGCAAAGGGAAGGTGGGTTGAGGAGGTTCCCAGAATTGTATAGGCTTACCATACTACTCCCCAGTCCACCACCAAGGAGACCCTCTTCAGCTTGGTGTATGGTTCAGATGCCATTATCCCTGTGGAGATCCAGGAGAGCTTACCACATTTCCAGAACTTTGTGGCGGAGGAGTCCAACGAAGAAAGGAAGGTGAATCTCGATCTCTTGGATGAAGTAAGGTAAGAGGCAGGAATCAAGGCCGAGGCATTGAAGAGGAGAGTCGAGCTCAAGCACAGTTCCAAATTGAGAGTTCGGTAGTTCCAGGTGGCCGACCTAGTTATGCGGAAGGCATCTCCATACCAGATAGAGAACAAGTTATCCCCTAAGTGGATTGGTCCCTTTAGAGTGATAGAGGCCTTGGGGAATGGGGCATATAGGCTGGAAGACTTTAGAAGGTGGTCCGATTCCTCGTACATAGAATGCGACTCACCTGAAGTTCTATTTTAGTTAAAGCCATGTAATATTGTACACAGTTTAGGGGACACTCTTTTTTCCCTTTTTAAGGGTTTTTAATGAGGTCACGCAAAAAAATTTCAGTTAAAGATGTATATCTGAATGTGTTTGTACAATGCAATTAGAACCTGACATTTGGGGTTAGAGGTCTCGTAAGTGGGAAGGTAGGTTCGTAGAGAACGCCTCCCCTTCGAGTGAGAACTCCCAATGTGAACAGAAGGGTTCACCAGTGAAATCCTCCTTCGCCTAAGAGCGATGTGAGGTCAGTTCGAACCTGCAACTTGGGGTTAGAAGTCTCGTAAGGTGGAAGGTAGGTTCGTAGAGAACACCTCTCCTTCGAGTGAGAACTCCCAATGTGAACAGAAGGGTTCACCAGTGAAATCCTCCTTCGCCTAAGAGCGATGTGAGGTCAGTTTGAACCTGTCATTTGGGGTTAGAGGTCTCGTCAGTGGGAAGGTATGTTCGTAAGGAACACCTCCTTTTCGAGTGAGAACTCCCAATTTGAAAGAAAGGTTCACCAGTGAAGTCACCCGTGAAATCCTCCTTCACCTATGAGTGATGAGAGGTCTGCTAGAACCTGTCAGTTGGGGTTAGAGGTCTCGTAAAAGGGAAGGTAGGTTCGAAGAGAACACCTCCCCTTCGAGTGAGAACTTCCAACTTGAACAGAAAGGTTCATTCAACGAAATCCTCCTTGGCCTTTTGGCGATGTGAGGCAAGCCAGGACTCGTCACATGGCGTTAGAAGTCTTGGAAGCGGGAAAGGAAGGTTCATAGAGAACGCCTTCCCCACCAAGTGAGAACACCAAGGACGACTCGTACCAGTGAAATCCTCTTTTGCCTACGAGCGATCAAGGTCAGATCGAGCCTTTCGGATGGGTTAGAAGTCCCGACAATGGAGAGTAGGTTCGCGTAGAACACCTCTTTGTCGAGGAAGAAATCCCAATTCAAGCAGAGGGTTCACCAGTGAGGCCCACCTTCACCTAAGGGAGATGAGTGGCCATATGAAGTTTGTTAGCCAGTCAGGTGCACACAGATAGAAACTGGAGTCCTCGCAAAGCTAAGAGGCGTGGGAGAAGACAAGGTGGTGAGGTACTTTCCAGTAGAGAAGTCATCATAAAGTTTTGCTCATAGGGAGTCGACAGAGTTAAACATGCTACCTATGGGTCATTCTGAGTCGAGCGTGATGCTTATGGTTTTATTCTATGCTGAGTGGTGAGTTCAACCAGGTATGCCAAACAGTCAAACAATAGCACAGATGCGAATGCAAGTCAATTAAAGTACAAAGGAGAACAAGTATGATAGACAAAATGGTATTTTATTGAGAAAATGTTTACAAAAAAATAATCACAAGAGGTTCAGCTACAAGATACAACTCCATTTGTTGGGCAAGTTCCTCCTCAACCTTTCCTCCAGCTTGGTCATTTTGGTTTGAACCCCCTCCAACTGCTTTTCCAGCTCAATGACTTTGTTGTGGAGGGGGAGAATCTTGGCTTCAAGCTGGAGGGCCTCCTGCCCTTTGGAGAAGAGGAGTCTCTTGGCCTCTTTCTCAGATTGGCGGAGACTGCCCAGCTCCTGGTTCAGAGCAGTCTCTCGCTTAGCAGCTTGTTGGAGTTGGAGCTCCAAGTTCTTTTTCTGCTCCAGCTCCCTCTCCAAATTGGCAATTTTCTCCAACAACTCTACCTCTGCGCTGCCTTTGGTCAGTAAGAAATTGGAGGCAGCAAGGAACTCCCCAAGGCCATGATTGAGCAGGTCCCCCAGAGAGTTCCTACCCATAGCCTCCATCGCAGCTTGGCCAGGCATCTGAGCGAGTGTCCGCTGGAGGAGAGGAGGTAGTTCAGGAGCAGGAGGCGCTTGACTACACGAAGGGGCACTCTCCCCTCCACCCTCGAGCGCCAAGAGTGGCTCGGGGGGGGAGGAGGCGCTAGGAGGGTGCTCCCTGAAGGAAGGATGTTGCCCCTCTATTGCAGAAGAGACCTCTGCAGCAACCTCCACCCTTTTCCTCTTGAAAACGAGGCCGGAGCAGGTATCCTCATCTTCAGAGATTTCCACTGGGGCTGCCCTCTTCGACTTCCCAGACCGTTGATGTGGCCACGTGTCTACAGATAAAAAGGGGGTTGGTGAAACGTCCCCTCAACACACTGTTCATGTCCTTACGTGCAGTGCCACGTAGGTCGCCGGGCCGATTACTTAGTCTCTTCGCTGAAACAAGTTAACAGCTTGAGACTGGGGGGCTTGTGTACCGACCAATCCTCGGACACCGAGAACAACTAGTAAGGGGTGAGCCACGTCAGCTGGGTCCCACAGTGTGGGCCAAAGCCACGTGGGATGGACCCCACAAGTGATGAGGGCTAGTATGGTGATTAGTCATCAGTGTTCCCCACAGAAAAGGGTGGTTAGTCATTAGCGTGATGATCACCACAATGTACTGATATGTCATCGACACTCAGCGGGGTGATGAGTCCTCGGCCACAGAGTGTGACGAGGTGATATCGGTCTTGGGTGTTTGAACAACAAAGTTAGAACATTTACTGTGGGTCCAGAGAGGAGACCAGTTACCAGTTAAATACCCAGAGGAAAGGAGAGGCCTAAATCACGAAGAGCTTATGCGGGTGGCAGGGAAAGCACAGTTAGGTGCAAAGTCCTGAGGGGTCGAGTACTCATCAGAACTAGGATTTCCCAGTGAAGGCTACATGCATGGCATGTGAATAGTGAAGGTACTCCCAGAACAGGTGGCCCCAGAGACTAGGTGCACGAGGAGGTACCCAGGTGGTCATCCTGTTAGAGTTTTCACTCCAGATAAGGAAACCTTATGTGCTAGATTACCCTAAGGCTGGGTGATAGCGGCACAAGGGCATTCCAGTAAACCCTAAATATAGCTAGCAACGCAAGAAACCCTAATGAGGGCTAGCAACGCAGTAAACCCTAGACTATATAAGGGACAGTAAAATACTTCACAAAGGTACGCAGTTTCAAACCTAAAACACAGTTACTCAAACACTTGGTGTTGCTTGCCCAATCTTGACTTGAGCGTCGGAGTGTAAACGGCCTCTAGGGCGCCCCCTTTCTCTTTTGCAAGTGCAGATTGCTTCGAAAGAACCAAGCACATACCAACGTGAGGAAGGAGGCGTGTGAGTGTCGTGGAGTCAACCGACAGGCGAGTCAACCGGCAAGAACAAGTTTAATTAAAAAAAATATTACTCTTCTTCAAAAACTCACAGATATTTTTAAATGAATTTGACTCATGAGAAAATTCTAACTTAAATTCTTTAATTAGAAAAATAAATAGAAAAAAATTAAAAATATTATATAGAACAATAAATATTGTAATTATTAAGTTTAGTAGCAATTTTGGTAAAAATCCAATTTTATTTATATTCCTATATATATAACATAGTATGATTTATTATGACGGATAAAAATATAATTATAATAATAATAACATATTATGTAGTTAAATTTAAAAATGACATAAAAAATATTTTTATATTTATAATTTTATCACATAATTTATTATTTACATATAAATTATAACCATTATAATAAGTCATCATAAAATATAATTTTTTCATTAATGTTGTTTAATTGTAGACTTTTTAGTCAAAAGCTCACTTGTAAATATTATAAGCCTTTTTTTTGGCACAATAAATTAATCCAAACACTTAATACAGCATTTGATCTCGAAATCATTTATAAGAGTTGAGCAACATTACCATTTTATGCCATAGTTCAGATGTAGTGTTATTATCATCGTCGTCACTATCATCTTGATATTTAGAGGTCCATTCCTGAAAATGATGAAGACTACCAGTGAAGTCTGTAAACAGATTATTGACGCCTATCTTGTTGATCCAGTAATCATACTCCATATTTGGATCTTGACTAAAGTTGAAGTGCAAGCAAGAAAGAGTTCTCATTTCGGAAAGTATATGTGATCCGGTCGGTCATTGATAGGCAATGACGTCAGCGGCAAATGACCACATGGACCAGTCACAGGGTGACACGTAGCATGAGATGGCAGGCGAATCAGGGAGGAGACCACTTAGAATGGTGATCGGTGGTCAGTTACCAAGTGGCCACCACCCCCAGAGCGGTGCCTAGATAAGCGCCTGGAAGCACCGCACGGACGTCGGTGGAAAGTAATTAGGCACCACACGGACGTCGGTGGAAGGTCATGAGGCACCGCACGGTTGTCGGTGGAAGGCAATGAGGCACCGCACGGTCGTCGGTGGAAGGTCATGAGGCACCGCACAGTCGTCGGTGGAAGGCAATGAGGCACCGCACGGACGTCGGTGGAAGGCAATGAGGCACCACACGGTCGTCGGTGGAAGGTCATGAGGCACCGTACGGTCGTCGATGGAAGGCAATGAGGCACCGCACGGTCATCGGTTGATAGTAATGAGGCACCGCTCGGTCATTAGTGCATGCAGAGCGCGATCGGTCATCGGGGTTCTTGCCAACACGCGTTAAGCTGGGACCCAGGTTCCCAGCGAGAGCGTTACGCATGCACCTCGCATGATGCCCACTCAGAGGATGAACGGCGAGACCATGTAGGCAGGATGCGCCCGGTGAGTGTGCTCAGACCAGCCACACCTGGCGCTCTCCTGGGAGCATGCGACTCACTCAGAGAAAAGAAACGCGCTAAGTTACTCCGCAAGAGGATAACTTAGCCGCACAAAGGAAAGCGCAGAAGCCCTTCAGATGTGACACGTGTACAGTTAGATGACAGCTGCATGCCTCCACTTATCGCCATCTGAGAGAGAGGCGCGGCTCAGTATAAAGGTACTCCATTTCATGTAAGGTAAGGGGATTCAGGCACAGTCTTACACAGAATTACACCTCTTACAGTTTCTACATTACACACAGTTTCTGAGTCATTGTGGGGACGTTTATACACGTTGCACAGTGATAACAGAATTGAGTTACACACAGAGAGAGAAAGTGGATTTGAGCACACACGAGTCTCACAGAGAGATTCAGTGAGAGATTTGGTGTTCCTATTTCCTGACTTGAGCGTCGGAGCTACAACGACCGCTAGAGACGCCGTCTGTGTGTTTTGTAGGCATCGTTTGGAGTTCCGACGAAGGTTCTTGGAGCGTTCTTGCAGAACGTGCAGTTGCAGAAGGCTAGACGAAGGAGTGACGAGGCACATCCTCCACGTTCAAGTCCGCGGTAGGATCAATATGGATGCACCTGCACCGATATTATCAATTCATTCATGGAAGACAATACAAATATTACAAATTTAAAGAGAAGATATGTTAAAACAAATAATGCATGAAAATGAAAAATTTATCAGCTCATATTCCCAAAAGTGTCAAATCCATAAATCATACGAAAGATAATAAGCTTTAAAAAAAAAGCCTTTTTGTTGGATTGTGCAGAGTCTCAGTTCTTTCCTCCAGCCCCACGGTTTCCTTTCAGTGCCGCTCTCTCACTTCCTAGCTATAACTGTGCTCCCCTTCGTGTGTTACCCAACACAAAATAAGGGCACGAATAACACATGATAATAAATATAATCAAAATTATGGGTCAAATCCTTCATCATATCCCTCACATTTAATGATATAATAAAAATATAATAATAAAGCAACCCTAAAGATTCTAATTTATTTTATGTATTGTGTGATTTCCCAAAAGACTGTCTAACTATCCAATATTTAACATAATTATCCACTATTTGACATAATTTATACGGATTAATTATAAAAAGTGTGCAAAAAGAAGTTGATTTTTTTCGTTTATGATAAAATTACATATATGTTCAGCTTAGTAGAAATGAGTGAAGCAGGTGAAAGGAAATAAGACTACTGCTTGCATATCATTACCTCATTTCAAAAGAAAATATTAAAAAATTCAAACACCAATCAAAGTTGAATCTTCCTGCAAATTTATCTTTTTTCATTCAAACATACATTGAAAATTATTTAAAATTAATAACAAACGTAAATACTAAAAATGCCAAAAATAGATATCCTCAGTTACGCTTTGAATTTGTTACTCTTTTCCATTCAAATCAAAACAAATGTTTTATCTGTTTCCAAACTGCTCTGCACTTCCTCAAGCGCGCTGCACCTGCTCAACTCCACGGGTTAACGTGCTAATGTGTGTGTTATTTTTCTTCTTCAGTGAGTCTTTGGTAATGACGAAGCTCGTTGTACGTCGCGCGCTTCACCTCCTAAATTCCAACGTGCCCCACCTCTACCTCTAAGCCGCTCGTGACATCTGTTGATTCAGCAAGACGTCCCAGCTTGTTGGTGTCACCTGTCAGTCTGTTTGTGAATGTGTGTGGCTTCTTCGTTTCTTGTATCTGTGTTTCTTGTATCTGTGATAGAGCAATAATATAAAACTATGCAGAAATGGGAATGAACAAATAAATTGAGCACATGAATCTGTAATATATACTCACCTTTTCTTTCATACTCATTTGCCTTATTCGGTTCTTTTTCATTCCTTTTTGTTTTTCGCGAATGATATGAAACACTGCACATATCACAATGAACATATAAATATTAAATATTAAAATGTTGGCTCCAAGTTTCAAATTTCATTGAGCACATGTCTGTTACATACTTGCCTTCTTTTACACAATTAAGGTCCAGCAACATTGACCAAAAAACATATTAGGAAAAAAAATGAAGTATGTATCAACTTGTAGCAGAAGATGAATTGCTCCTTTGTAGCCGTACAAAACCAAGCAAGAGTGTGAGCCATGGGCCCTTCTCGGTGCGCCACGTGCTATGATTAGAGATAGCCACGATTATGTTCTTTGATTGACATGTCAAGAAAATTCCTTGTGATAAAAAAAAACTTTTTGATTTATTTTCTTTAAAAAAACCATGGTGTTGACATGTGGAAAATATTATCCGTGGGTTCCATTTGTATTATTGATAGAAGATAGATAATAGGTTAGCATTGTGTACCGACCAGTCCTCGGACACTGAGAACAACTAGTAATGGTGGGCCACGTCTTCTGGGTCTCACAGCATGGGCCAATGCCACGCGGGTTGGGTCCCACGGGTAGCATGGAGTAGTGGATTGATTAGTCATCAGCATGTCGATCACTAGAGTGGAACGATGTGTCCTCGTCATACAACGGGGTGATGAGTCCTTGGCAACAGAGTGTGACAAGGTGACATCGGTCTTGGGTGTTTTGAACAACAGAACTAGAACATATAAGGTGGGTCCTGAGAGAAGACCAGTTATCAACAAAATGTCCAGAGGTAGGCAGAGGCCTGGGTCACGAAGCATCCGTGCGTGTGGTAGGGAAAGCACAGTTAGGTGCAAAGTCTTGAAGGGTTTGAGTGCCCATCAGGATTAGGGTTTCCAAGTGAAGCTACATGCATGGCATGTGAATAGTGAGGGCACTCCCAGGACAGATGACCCCAGAGATTAGGTGCACAAAGGGGTACCTAGATGGCCATCCTATTAGAATTTGCACTCCAGATAAGGGAAGTCTTACGCGCTAGATTACCCTAAGACTAGGTAATAGCGGCGCAAGGGTATTCCTGCAGAAACCCTAGACTATATAAAGGGTAGTAAAACACTTCACAAAGGTACGCAATTTTTAGACTTAAACTAAGATACTCTATACACTTGGTGTGCTTGTCCCAATATTGACTTGAGCGTTTTCATGACCATTTAGGTTGTTCTTCATGACCATTTGTTCTTCTTAAAATATGAGGTAAAAAGGTGGTGGAAGCTATGGATGATATGGGTCAAGGATGGCTCATATAGAGCTATGGGTTCCTTGTAGGTGCATGAAAGGTATGGAGAGTGATAGGTTAGGCCAAATCACTTGGAGGAAGGTGAAGATGAAGATCAAAGTGTCTAACCTAGAGAGACTAGACAAAGAGTAGAAGCTAGCATAATTTTGGCAGCATTTACTCATATAAATTGATCTTAAAAAAAACATGAGCCAAAGCACCCTATTTATAGGAAATGGTGCCTTGGAGAATAAGGAGCAAGGGTAGGATGGGGAATACATAAAAGAGGGGGCTGCTAGGGTGTTGACTAAAGGTCAATGCAGCCCCTTAGCATGCTTCTAGAAGGTAGGGCTACATTCCTACCCTAAAAGGCCTAGGTACAAGCTAAATTGTTAAATACACCCCCTATTGTGCTAAATAAACCCTACTCTACTGAAATTACAAATAAACTGAAATTAATTGATGCTCAGCTCCCATGGCTTGGGCTCTACTCCTTGTGGTCCTCTGAGGGGTCTTTGAATATGTAAAGAAAAGTTTCTCTGCCATCAGTAGCAGAGTCCCAATCTTCTTAAATACTCTTTTCCATGGACCTAGTTGTTGGGCCTGTGCTTGGGCTTAGGCTTGGGTTGGGCCTCTTCCATCATCCCCTCCTTCTTGAGAGGATCTGTCCTCAGATCTACAGGGTTGATCTCAAATAGCAGCCTTATTCCTGCTTTGAAAACTATGCTCGTCCTCCAGGATCAAAATATAACCTACAGTAAACATTATAGAAAAGTGAGATAAGAAAATTAAGACTAGCGTATTCAAATAAAATAGTAAGGAAATAAGGCCCTTTGCTATTTTTATAAAAGTTTTGTTTGAAAGAAATAGGGCCCTTTTCAAAAATATTTTTGTTTCCTTTGTGTTGTTCATTGCCCAAGATAAGCAACAACATCACAAAGTGTTTTTGTGATTTTTGAGAATAAGAGTAAGCATCATGATTCAAAGGAAAAGAAGATTTTAAAGTATTGCAATTCCCCTTTAAGGGTTCTTTTGCCACTATGCTTGTAGGAGGTGTTGTAAGATACTCTTCATTCTTTCTAGATTCCACTTCTTCTTTTTCAAACAACCCCTCACTTGGCTTTTCTGTGGAGGAAAGGTTTATATCTATATCTGGTTCAGCTTCAGAAACAAATTTTTCTTCAAGCATATTCTCATAAGGGTTTTCTATGAAAAAAGAATTTAAGTCAATGTCTGGTTCAACTCCAAACAAAGGATTTTTTGTACTTTCCTTTTCTATCATCACTTTTTCTCTCTTTTCTTTCTCTTCTCTATCTTTCCTTTCATTCTCCTCTCTTTCTCTTTTGTCTTTCTCTTCTTTCTTTCTGATAAGAGCTTGTAATTTTTCTTTAAACTCTTTTTCTCTTCTAGTTCTTCTAGGTGGAGGTTGATAATAATCATTAACTCTCAAACTCCCCTTAGCATGTGAGTCATTTGACCTAGAACTAGATGCATGTGATGCCTGGGGTTTTTTTAATTTTCTAATGTATTCATCTTTTTCCTTGCCAATCTTCAACACTTCTTTCAAAATTGCAAGATGGGCATATCTTTCTTTTTTATCTTCCAAAATTTGAGCCTCATGTTGCAATTGTCTTAGTGATAGTGATTGAAAATCTCTAGCCAATTGTTTCAAAAGAGATTTTGTGGATTTTCTATCATTTTCACTATGACTTGAAGAATGAGTAGACATGTTTAGGGTTTGTGATAAAAGTAATTTTCAAAAAGAAAGATAAGTGGAGTGAAGTAGGTAATTTCCCAGGAAAGGGAGGTGGATCACTAGGATCTCTTAAGTACCAAGCCTTTCCTTAGCCAGATACTATCCCACAACACTTTCACAAACCTTTCTCTAAGCAATTTACTTAGAGCACAATCAAAGATAAAAACAAAATTTTTATGCAAGAAAAAACTATATAAAGCAATAAAACACAAATGAAAATTGCTATCTATAAAGCTTTTAAAACTAGTCGAATCCTAAGGTGAGGCTTCTTGGCACTTTGGAACCTTGAAGACACACTCATCGTCTAAGACGTATTAATCCACTAATTAATCAATGTCCTTGCAAATTACAACTCAAAGAAATACAAAGAAATTAGGTTAACAAATTTTGATGCACAAAAATTTAAAGTCCTATTCTATGCACTCCTTCACTTGTAACTCCTTTGTGTATATTTGTGTATTTTTCAATGAGGTTGCTGCTGTCCCTTGCTTTGTCTCCTTAGGTTATTCAACCTTATATCTTTAATCCAGCTCCTCTTTAGTGATATGGCTTTCACCAAAACAAAATTTTAGCTCCACACTCACCAAAGCACTTTTTAGGTCAAATCCACCAAAGAGAGGTCAAGCAAGTTTTAAAGCAACAAAACTCAAATTTAAAATCAAGGACTACTGCAAATGGAGTTGATAGTTGACAAGACTTGAAAGAGTATTCAATAAAATTTGACAAGCAAAAAATTAAGGCACACAAGAAAAGATAGCACACAAAGTGGAATCCTAGTGAATGGAACTAGAATAGATGAATAAAACCAAAACAGCACTACAGAATTTTTTTGTGTAAATTTTTCACAACTTTCCAATTTTATGCTGGTCAGAATACTTCAAATTTGAGCTTGAAATTTTAACCACAGAAACTTCAATTTTTTAGCTCAATATAGGCGTTGGAATTTCACCAAAACAGTGAGCCAAATAATTGTAATAATTTTTCCGAAATCACTGCCGCGTCAGCGTTTTTTCAGAGTCAGGATTTTTGCACTCTGTTTGTATTTCATTTATCATTTTTTTTGTATTTTGAATTTTGATGTGCTTCTTTTTTTCACTTTTTCTTAACACATCAAACTACTCAAATCCAAAATTTCAGAATTGTTTACCAACAAATGTAATTTCTGGGAACGATTCCAGCCAGCACAGTAGCAGTGAAAACAGAGAAATCCTAACTTGGAATTATAAAACGGTAAAGAAACTTCAAAAACACAATGGAAATGATTGGAAACGAACTTGTATGGAACTAACACACAAGTATGAACTCAAATATGAAAATATAAAAGGCACCAAAGCTTCAAAAGATAGAAATATAAACTGCACTCAAAACAAAATCAAGCAACCAAATCAACAATAAAAGACACCACTTGGAATTTATGACATTGTAGGATGAACATGACTTTGACAAAACTTGTATGGATTCAAAAATCAAAATGACTCAACCACAAACACTTTGCACCGATTAAAAACATCAATAAGACTCAAATAAAATAAAAATAGAACAGCCAACACAAAAGGAACCTAAAACAGTTTGAAAATGGAAGTTCAAGATCAAGTTGAACCAAAAATACCAAATAGAAATTTAAAAACAGCAACACCAACTTAAAAAGAAATTAAAAACAGCAAGTCATTTAAGGATATGATGAACAACATGGAATAAAGAAAAAGACTCAAAAAAATAAAATGAAGAGAACACTTATCTCTTGAAGAACCAAAGCTCTAGATACCAAATGATAGGTTGTTCTTCATGACCATTTGTTCTTCTTAAAATATGAGGTAAAAAGGTGGTGGAAGCTATGGATGATATGGGTCAAGGATGGCTCATATAGAGCTATGGGTTCCTTGTAGGTGCATGAAAGGTATGGAGAGTGATAGGTTAGGCCAAATCACTTGGAGGAAGGTGAAGATGAAGATCAAAGTGTCTAACCTAGAGAGACTAGACAAAGAGTAGAAGCTAGCATAATTTTGGCAGCATTTACTCATATAAATTGATCTTAAAAAAAACATGAGCCAAAGCACCCTATTTATAGGAAATGGTGCCTTGGAGAATAAGGAGCAAGGGTAGGATGGGGAATACATAAAAGAGGGGGCTGCTAGGGTGTTGACTAAAGGTCAATGCAGCCCCTTAGCATGCTTCTAGAAGGTAGGGCTACATTCCTACCCTAAAAGGCCTAGGTACAAGCTAAATTGTTAAATACACCCCCTATTGTGCTAAATAAACCCTACTCTACTGAAATTACAAATAAACTGAAATTAATTGATGCTCAGCTCCCATGGCTTGGGCTCTACTCCTTGTGGTCCTCTGAGGGGTCTTTGAATATGTAAAGAAAAGTTTCTCTGCCATCAGTAGCAGAGTCCCAATCTTCTTAAATACTCTTTTCCATGGACCTAGTTGTTGGGCCTGAGCTTGGGCTTAGGCTTGGGTTGGGCCTCTTCCATCATTACCCTAAGACTAGGTAATAGCGGCGCAAGGGTATTCCTGCAGAAACCCTAGACTATATAAAGGGTAGTAAAACACTTCACAAAGGTACGCAATTTTTAGACTTAAACTAAGATATATTGACTTGAGCGTCGGAGTGCAAACAACCTCTAGGGCACCCCTTCTGTTTTTGTAGGTGCAGGTTGTTTCGATACAGTGAAGCATTACCTAAGGAGAGGGAAGGAGGTGTGAGATTGTCGTAGAGTCAACCGACAAGAGAGTCCACCGGCAAGAACATTTGGCGTCCACCATGGGGCCGATATAAAACAAGGTCCCATACACAAGCGAAAAGAGGAGAATTGAGCGAAATGAGGAATACCAGACAAGGATTTGTCCCACCAAATAGGGGTGAAGGTGTCACCATACAGCAACTCATGGAAACGATGTGCACCCTCCAGGAGACGGTGGCAGAATCTAGGGCGGACCAGGCACGTATTCAGATGGACTTGGCCGCATCGCAGGCCAGAAATGAAGAATTGCATTGGGTGAATGAGGAATTACGCATGAATCTGCATAGTTTGCAGCAGACAGGGGATCGCGTGGTGGATGATCGAGCCCTGCCTACACCACCTAGGGCGTTCCCAATGCCCTTTTCCTAGGCGATAATGGACACTGTGGTACCGGCAACCTTCGTGGGCCCTAAAACCGTGTTCACGGGGATGGAGGACCCAGAGGCACATCTCACAGCATTCCACACTCAGATGATGCTGTCAGGAGGTTTCGATGTGGTGCATTACAAACTCTTCATGACCACGTTGACGGGGACAACGCTGGAATGGTTCATTAGCTTGCTTGAGGGACACAAAACGTCCTTCACACAGTTTTCCACGCTGTTCAAGGAGCAGTACATTGTCAATCGGGCTCCCCCGCCAATGTCGTATGACCTTTTTGATGTATGGCAGTATCAGGGAGAGTCCCTGAGGGATTATCTCAACCGATTTGGAGCGATGGTGGTGAGGCTGCACACCAAGGACGGGGATATGGTGGTGCACGCCTTCAGGAAGGGAATACTGCCAGGACCCTTCAGTGAATCGCTCATCAGAAATCGCCCCAAGACTTTTTGCGATATCAGGCGTCGCGTCGTCGCCCACATCTCAGCAAAGGGGGAACTCAATGTGTAAGGACCTAGAAAATTTTATTGGAATGAAAGTGATATATTTTAAGTGAATTCTAAGTATGTTTTTATTTAAAATATAAAGGAAGGAAAGTGTAGCTTAGAAGTCTACGAGATCGCCGTTGTTGAAGACGGAGGCGACCTCCGACTTCTCTGGTACATAATCGCCAATCGCCTATGGTGCACATGATCGCCGAAAGTGCACTCAGTATGTGGTCAAGATACTGGATCAACCATAGTGGGTTCCAAAAACCACGCGTATCAAGGTGTGGGTTAAGCCTTAGATACGCTGTGCATGCGAAGCTCTATGCTTGAGCATAAGAAATCGTCCTTAGTGTTGCATGCATGGGCGCACGAGGAGTAGTGCTGATCTACTCTTGGAAATGTGAAGCTACCGACGTCACCAAGTCATATGGAGATGATACCTTGGACGTAACATAGTGGGATGAAGAACCTCCAGCAAGGCGTGGCGATGTGTCGTCGGGCATCGCCAGGGCGTGAGACATGCGGACATCGCCAGGGCGCGAGGCATGCGGGCATCGCCAGGGCGCGAGACATGCGGGCATCGCCAGGGCGCGAGACATACGGACATCGCCAGGGCGCGAGACATACGGACATCGCCAGGGCGCGAGGCATGTGGGCATCGCCAGGGCGAGAGACATGCGGGCATCGCCAGGGCGCGAGACATGCGGACATCGCTAGGGCGCGAGGCATGCGGGCATCGCCAGGGCGAGAGACATGCGGGCATCGCCAGGGCGCGAGGCATGCGGGCATCGCCAGGGCGCGAGACATGCAGGCATCGCCAGGGCGCGAGACATCCGGACATCGCCAGGGCGCGAGGCATGCGGGCATCGCCAGGGCGAGACATCGGTCGTCCGCCAGGATGAGTCATCGGTGGAAGGTTATCGCGCGATGTCGAGTTTCACACAGATAAGGTGGGACCCAGGCTCCCGGCATGAGACGTCCTGCACGCGCGACACGTAGACAAAAAGGGTGGTTCAGAATAGTGACATCAGAGAGTTGGCATGCGGAGAGGCACACGTGGCCGTACTGTTCAGGGAAGCGTGCACGCAAGCTTTCCTGCAGAGTGGGTGGTGGCAGCGGCAATTGTGGCCAAGTTGGTTTAGATTCAAAAACTCACTTCTGAGAGGAAAAGAACGTTGCAGTGGTTCAAGAGTGACAGAGTGAGTTTACCTTCATCCTTCTCTTTTCTCTCCTTCGCGCTGAGATTCAGGCATTCTCAAGCACCAGTACGACGAGCGACGACTGCCCTTAGAGCACCTGGGAGGTTCTCTGCAAGTTCTCCAAACCGGACGCTAAAACAGGGTAAGTCGTTGTGCTCTGTTCCTTGAGTCGAGTCTGAACTTGAGAGGGTCGTCTCTGCATAGGTTGTGCATACAACCCTTTTAGCTTCAGAAATCGTCTCTGTTAACGCAGAAAATGAGTAATCTCATTAGTTTTGTGATCGGGACTCTATGGTGCAGGTTAAGGCACCTTTAAGCTTCGGTGGGTTTTGGAGCTCTTGGTGATTTTGCGCAAGTTCAGGTAAGGGAAGCTAGCATTTTCATTTATAAAAACGTTAGGCGAGTAGGTTCTGAAGTGAGGGCGACGTGGTCGCCGGTTTTCATATTCCCTTTCACAATGCTCTGTTTTTATGTGTGGGGCGACGTGATCGCCGATTTTAATGTTGATTTCGAACTCCCCTGTTTTAGTGTCGTTTGAACTGTTTGAGATTGAAATGTGATATTCGAAAATCTGAACCTTGGAATGATGTGTTGAATGTGGTGAATGTGGGATCAAGGCATAGTATTTTCAGGAAAGAAAATATCGTGTAAGATCGTGTAGAGTGTGCATTGACCGGTGATTCGTTTATTATGAGATATCCTGACTCTCCTGATATAATGGAATCATATAGATGAAGTTATTCAGGCGTTGAGAGTCGAAGGAGGTTCATATGTATGGGTGAGTTGTTTGAAAGAGAACGAGCTTGACCCGTTGTATGGATTAACCCTGTCATGCTAGGATAGTGATGATATTGAGATTCATTTATACGCTTGTGAATGTGTGTGATTTCACAGCGACCCTGTGAATGTGTGTGATTTCACAGTGGTGCAGTATGACAGGTGCAGATCTCTGAGTCTAGTCAATGCACGTGTCTTCCGGAAGTAGTGTCAAGTGTCTATGTGTGATGAGTCAGTGGAAGTCTGACGTGAGAAATGAGAAACATTGAAATTGATAGACACATGATGGATTATGTGAATTGAACGACTCTTGAGGAAATTGTGAAATATGTGATTACTTGATGGTCATGTGAAGGGAATGAAAAAGTTGATGGTTTTTACGTGGGTGTCTTAGATTTGTTTTATCATGATTTTAAGGTTTCATATCTAAATTCTCTTTAAAATATCTAGCTTACCCTGCGTTTTTGTTTTGTGGATGTTTTCTTAAACCTGTGATGATCGTGTATAATTTACACGGGAGCAGATGATGTTGCAGGAAGTAGAGCTCCTCAGTGAGTGGTCGCTGGAAGGAGATCGCCTGTTTTCTGTTTCTGTTAGGAGATCGCTTGTTTTCTGTTTCTGATAGGAGATCGCCTGTTTTCTAATTTGCTGTATTTTGTTTAAGTTTTGGAAACTGACTGGATATGTATTAAACTCCCTGTGAGGAGAAATTTCATTACATATATATATTTATGTTCACTTCGATATTATTGTTTTACCTTTATTTTATTATATAAATATGAAAAGGATTTGGCGGGATGTTACACAATGAGAAACGCGAGAGCGTGACCCCCTCACGGTCACGTGTGCCCAGCCGTCCACAACCCATGCGGGTGCATGAGGCGATGACGGAGAAGAGGGCACAGGGTAAGCAAAAACCCTACGAGGCCAGGAAGCCCCAGACCAGGGCACGTGTGAAGAAGGATGTGCCCCCCAAACATAACTTCCTGGTGGAGTTGAAGGAGCTGATCGCTATTCTTAACGTAGCGGAAAGACTGAAGGTGCTCCCAAAGACAGACAAGAGGCTAGGGCCCAATAAGAACGGTTGGTGTGAATTCCACCAGGCGTTTGGCCATCCCATCCGCAACTACTTGGCCCTAGGGTACCAATTGGATGAGTTGGTCAAGAGTGGTTTCTTGAACGACTACCTGTGGGAGTCACAAGGGGGAGAGGTGGTAGTGTAACGCCCCTCAAAATCTTGGTCATTTTTATATAATGAAATAAAGGTGAAACAATAATATCAAAATTTAACATAGATGTATACATAATATAATTCATCTATTAATACAAATGTGCCTCAAAATAATATCCCTTTTCGATGAAGTTTTAATACATCTCCATACAGGAGTTTTCAAAATAAAACAAAAACCACAGCATTCAAAACCGGCGATCTCCTCCTCCAGAAAGTGCTCATTGAGGAGCTCTACTACCTGCAACCTCATCTGCTCCCGTGCAAATATACACGATCATCACAGGTTTAAGAAAAACAACCACGATACAAAACAAAGGGTAAGCTAGATATTTTTAAAAACTTTAAATATGAAGCTTTATATCAATAGAAAGCATAAATCTTCACACCATTCATAATCTATATCAATTTCAACCATCAACATCCCCATATTCCACAAACTCGTCAAGTGTCTATTCAATACATTCAATACTCATGGTTCACACGTCAGACTTTCCACTGACTCATAACATATAGACACATGACTCTACTTCCGGAAGACTCGTGCGTTGACTCAGACTCAGAGATCTGCACCTGTCATACCACACCACTGTGAAATCCACACAGGGTCGCTGTGAAATCCACACAGCCATGCGCATACATAATCTCAATATCATCACTCTCCCGGTATGACAGGGTTAATTCATATAACAGGTCAAGTCAGTTATCTTTCAAACAACTTACCCATACATATGAACCTCCTTTGACTCTCGACAACTGAATAACTTCATCTATGTGATTCCATCATATCAACAGAGTCAGGATATCTCCTTCTAGACAAGTCCCTAGTCAATGCACATTACACACGATCTTACACGGTATTTTCTTTCCAGAAAATACTATGCCTTGATCCCACATTCACAACATTCAATGCATCATACAACACGTAAAAGCACAATTCCATCATATAATATTTTGAATCTTTTCTTAAACAATCCCAATCACAGAAACAATCATTCCAAGGTTCAGATTTTCGAATATCACATGCATTTCACATTTCAATCTCAAACAGTTTCAAATGACACTAAAACAGGGGAGTTCGAAATCAACATTAAAACTGGCGATCACGTAGCCCCACACATAAAAACAGAGCATCGTGAAAAAGAATATGAAACCGGCGACCACGTCGCCCTCACTTCAGAACCTACTCGCCTAAAGTTTTTATAAACGAAAATGCTAGCTTCCCTTACCTGAACTTGCGCAAAATCACCAAGAGCTCCAAAACCCACTGAAGCTCAAAGATGCCTTAACTCTGTTTTAGGGCTTTGAGCAGAAAACTTGCAGAGCACAACGTCAGGAATCCAGGGTAGTCGCCGATCTTCAACTGGTTCGCTAGGACGTGTGAACGCAGGGAGAAGGAGAGGAAAGAAACAGGGAACCAAAGTTAACTCACTCAATCACTCTCGAACCACAGCAACGCTTACTGCCTCTCAGGAGTGAGTTTTGAATCTAAGCCAACTTGCCCAGAAATGCCGCTGCCCCCCTCCCACTCTGCAGGAAAGCTTGCGTGCACACTTCCTTGAACAGTATGACCACATGGGTTTCTGTGCATACCAACTCTCTGACGCTAACTATTCTGAAACACCCTTTCTGTCTACGTGTCGCGCATGCAGGACGTCTCATGCTGGGAGCTTGGGTCCCACCTTATCTGTGTGAAACACGACATCGCGCGATAACCTTCCACCGATGACTTCTCGCGCGATGACTATCCACCGATGTCTCATCCTGGCGGACGACTGATGTATCTCCCTGGAGGACGACCGATGTCTCTCCCTGGAAGACGACCGATGTGTCCCTCATCCTGGCGATGACCGTCTGTCTCTCGCCCTGGCGATCCCCGCGTGTCTCTCGCCCTGGCGATGCCCGCGTGTCTCTCATCCCGGCGATGACTTATGACACATCGCCACGCCTTGTTGAAGGTTCTTCATCCCACTATGTTACGTCCAAGGTATCACCTCCACATGGCTTGGTGACGTCGGTAGCTTCACATTTCCAAGAATAGATCAGCACTACTCCTCGTGCGCCCATGCATGCAACATTAAGGACGATTTCTCATGCTCAAGCATAGAGCTTCGCATGCACAGCGTATCTAAGGCTTAACCCACACCTTGATACGCGTGGTTTTTGGAACCCACTATGGTTGATCCAGTATCTTGACCACATACTAAGTGCACTTTCGGCGATCATGTACACCATAGGCGATTGGCGATCATGTGCACCATAGGTGATTGGCGATCATGTGTACTCTAGGCAACAGGCGATTATGTACCAGAGAAGTCGGAGATCGCCTCCGTCTTCAACAACGGCGATCTCGTAGACTTCTAAGCTACACTTTCCTTCCTTTATATTTTAAATAAAAACATACTTAGAATTTACTTAAAATATATCACTTTCATTCCAATAAAATTTTCTAGGTCCTTACAGGTAGAGACCCCAAGAACTGACCATGGGCACGAGGTGCCCATACATGGTGAGATCCACACCATCTCAGGAGGGTTCTTGGGAGGAGGGTGCACTTCATCACAACGTAAGAAGTACACACGATGGGTGATGGCGGTTGAGGCACACAAGGAGGACCACTTCCCAGATGTTGATCTCACATTCACGAAGGCAGATCGCGAGGATGTTGCCCCTCATGACAATGATCCAATGGTGATATTGGTGGTTACTGTGGGAAGAAGGGTGCATCAGGTGCTTGTTGATCAAGGAAGTTCAGCCAATGTAATGTTTTGGTCGACCTTCAACAAGTTGCAGCTGTCTCCAGAGCAGTTAAGACCTTACACTGGTTGCTTATATGGGTTTGTTGGAGACCAGGTCGAAGTGCGGGGGCACATAGATCTGAGGACCACCTTCACGAATGGAGTGGCCTCCCGTACAGAGAACATCAGGTACCTTGTCGTGAATGCCCCCTCAGCTTACAACATATTATTGGGTAGACCAACCCTAAACAGGTTAGAGGCGATGGCATTGACAAGGCATATGAAGATGAAGCTGCCTTTTATGGAAGGAGCGGTGATCACTATCAGGTCAGATCAGAAGGAGGCGAAGAAGTGTTATGAAAATAGCCTCAAAACAAGGAGAGGAGTGTGCACAGTGACCACCCAACCACCAGGTGGGGAGTGCACCATTGTTGACCTGCCCTGGGGAGGAGATGGGGTCGCACGAGCAGAGGTCGCTCGAGAGAGACGACCTGAGCTAGCTGAGGACATCCTGGAGAGGGAGATTGGAGGCAAAGTGTTCAAGCTTGGCAAATCCTTGTGCCAAGATACACGGGACCAAATTGCAGGAGTCATCGAGCGACACTTGGATGCGTTCGCTTGGTCTGCCTCAGACATGCCACGCATCGACCCCAATTTCTTGTGTCATCGCCTAGCGCTGAATCCCTAGATCAGACCTGTCCGTTAGAGGAGGAGGAAGTTCAATGAAGAGAGGAGATAGGTGATCAAGGAGGAGACGCAGAAGTTGTTGAGGGCTGGTCATATTCGGGAAATCCAATATCTGGAATGGCTAGTGAATGTGGTGTTGGTGAAGAAAGCCAATGGGAAGTGGAGGATGTGTGTAGACTTCACCAATCTCAACAAGGCATGCCCAAAGGAATCTTATCCTCTGCCAAGTATTGATGCTTTGGTGGACAACGCCTCAGGCTACAAGCTGCTCAGTTTCCTGGATGCTTTTTCTGGTTACAACCAGATCAAGATGCATCCCATGGATGAATGCAAGACAGCGTTCATGACCGAGCTGTCTTGCTACTGCTACACAGTCATGCCATTTGGGTTGAAGAATGCAGGTGCCACCTACCAAAGACTGATGGACAAGGTACTCGCACCCATGATAGGACGCAATGTGCAAGCCTATGTGGACGATATGGTGGTGACGTCACAGGTAAAGGATCAGCACGTCACTGATTTGAAGGAGCTATTCACTACGATAGCTAAGTACAGGCTGAAGCTGAACCCAAAGAAGTGTGTTTTTAGGGTAGAAGCAGGCAAGTTTTTAGGCTTCTTGCTTACTGAGCGTGGGATAGAAGCTAATCCAGATAAATGCACTGTAATCCTCGCTATGAGGAGCATGACGTCAGTAAAGGAGGTTTAGCACTTGACTAGTCAGATGGCCGCTCTCTCCAGATTCGTATCAGCTGGGGGAGATAAAGGCCACCCCTATTTTCAGTGCTTGAGGAGGAACAACAAGTTCTTGTGGACCAAGGAGTGTGAGGAAGCATTCCTCAAGCTGAAAGAATATCTAGCCAACCCACCAGTATTGTGCAAACCACAGCTTGGCACCCCGCGGCACCTGTATTTTGCAGTCACTGAGAGGGTAGTGAGCTCAGTTCTTGTCCAGGAGCAAGACCAAATTCAAAAGCCCATTTATTTCGTTAGCAAAGTGTTACAAGGGCTTGAGGTGAGATACCAAGCCCTAGAGACGGCAACACTGGTCATGGTGTTCTCCGCAAGAAGGCTTCGCCATTACTTCCAGAGCTTCACAGTGGTGGTGATGACAGACCTACCCACTCATAAAGTTTTGCAGAAGCTAGACGTAGTAGGAAGGATGGTACGCTGGGCAGTAAAATTGTCAGAGTTCGACATAAAGTACGAGCCTAGAGGCCCTATCAAGGGCCAAGTTTATGCCGATTTTGTAGCCGAGCTGTCCTCGGCAGAAACCCACCAGGAAGAGCCTGACTTCAGATGGATGCTCTCAGTAGATGGGTCTTCTAATCAACAAGGCAGCGGAGCTAGCGTGATCTTGGAAAGGCCAAAGAGGCTATTAATTGAGCAAGCCCTACGGTTCGCTTTCAAGGCCAGCAACAATCAGGCAGAGTACGAGGCCCTAATCGCTGGAATGCTGTTGGCTAAAGAGATGGGTGCGTAGAGTCTTCTAGCAAAAAGTGACTCCCTATTGGTCACGGGCCAAGTGGCGGGAGAGTACCAGGCCAAAGACCCCAGATGGCCTCCTACCTAGAATACGTCCAAGTGTTGAAGAGTTCATTTGCGGCATTTGAGTTGGTGCATGTCCCTAGAGAACAGAATGCCCGAGCTGACTTATTAGCAAAACTCGCAAGCTCGGGCAAGGGGGACAGGCAGAGGACAGTCATCTAGGAGACCCTGAGGACACCTCGCACCTATACGACTGACAATTTGGTAGGAGTCCATCAGATTAGCAAGTCAGATGGTGGGAAGAGGAGTCATCAGTCGTTGACCCAAGAAACCTTGAAGAAGCCAAGGGTCAACGCGTATCCGGCATTGGGGGAAGAGTCATCGCAGGTCTGCCTAGTGTATAAAGAAGAAACGTGGATGACGCCTTATAACCGCTACTTGGCTGATGGGATGCTACCAATGGAGCCAATGGAGGCGAGAAAAATAAAGAAGAACTCAACCAAGTATACACTCATTGATGGGGAGTTGTACAGGCATGGGTTTGCCCACCCTATTCTGGTGTGTGTACATGCTGAGCAGTGCACGTGGATAATGGCGGAGCTCCATGAAGGAATATGTGGAAGCCACATTGGAGGTCGTGCTCTGGCATCCAAGGCCATTCGTGCAGGGTACTATTGGCCAACCATGAGGGAAGATTGCACGAAGTACGCGCAGTAGTGCAAGCAGTGTCAACTACATGCCGATTGGCACAAGGCGCCGCCAGAAGAGCTCAGGTCGATGTATAGCCCTTGGCCTTTCCACACATGGGGAATCGACATTCTGGGGCCTTTCCCTTTGGCTGTGCGGCAGATGAAATATCTCGTGGTCGCCATAGAATACTTCACGAAGTGGATAGAGGCTGAGCCTGTAGCACAAATCACAGCCCATAAGATCCAGCATTTCGTGTGGAAGAACATAGTATGTCACTTTGGCGTACCCAAGCGCTTGGTGTCTGATAATGGCACTCAGTTTGCAAGCCAATAGTTGGGGAAGTTATGCACAGAGTTGGGAATCAAATAGGTGTTTGCATCAGTCGAGCATCCTCAGACTAATGGGCAGGTCGAGTTAGCCAACCGAGTCCTACTCAGAGGACTGAAGAGAAGATTGGAGAAAGCCAAAGGGACTTGGGCTGAGGAGGTTCCCAGAATTGTGTGGGCTTACCACACTACTCCTCAGTCCACCACCAAAGAGACACCCTTTAGCTTGGTGTATGGTTCGGATGCTATGATCCCTGTTGAGATCCAAGACAGCTTGCCACGCTTCCAGAATTTTGTGGCTAAGGAATCCAACGAAGAAAGAAAGGTGAACCTGGACCTCTTAGATGAAGTAAGGGAAGAAGTAGGAATCAAAGTCGAGGCATTGAAGAGAAGGGTGGAACTCAAGCACAGTTCCAAGTTGAGAGCTCGGCAGTTCCAGGTCGCTGACTTGGTGATGCGGAAGACCCATCCCTACTAGATGGAGAACAAGCTATCCCCCAAGTGGACTGGTCCCTTTAGAGTGACAGAGGCCCTGGGAAATGGGACGTATAGACTCGAGATGTTAGAGGGTGGGCCGATTCCTCGTACATAGAATGCGACTCATCTTAAGTTTTATTTCAGTTAAGTTGTAACATTGTACACAGTTTATGGGACACTCTTTTTTTCCCTTATAAGGGTTTTTAATGAGGTCACCCAATAAAATTTTCAGTTAAGATATATAGTTAAGATATATTCTTGAATAATTTGTACAATGCAGTTAAAAACCTGTCACTTGGGGTTAGAGGTCTCGAAGGGTAAAGGGAAGGTTCGTAAAGAACACCTTCCCCTCGAGTAAAAGCACCCAAGTTGAACAGCAGGGTTCGCTAGTGAGATCCTTGTGTGCCTATGGGCGATGAGAGGTCAGCGAGGAGTGGTCAACTAAGAAACAGTTTGCGTGTTAGAAGTCTCGAGGTGGAGGAGAGGGTTCACAGAGAATGCCTCCCACTCGAGTGAGAACACCAAGGTTAAACAAGGTGATTCGTTAGTTAAATCCTCTCTTGTGTGGGGCAAGGAGAGGCCAGTAAGGAGTTGTCCACTTGGGTTAAAGGTCTCAAGGTCAGCAAGGGAGTCAAGAAGAACCCTTCTCCCTTGAGTGAAAACGCCAAGATAGACAAAGGAGTGTTCTCTTACCCTAGGGTGGTGATTACACTTATTAGTCAGAATTAAGCGCGCCACCTACGGGGTGATTCTATGTCAAAGAGATCGACCAGCTGAGTATGCCGAGGTAGCCAAACAAAAATCAAGATACAAATACAAGTAAGTCGTTCATAATTATACGCACAAGGTCAAAAATATCCACAAGGGTAAATATTAGTAGATTGGAAGAGTGATTACAAAAGGGTGATTACAAGAAGTTCAACTATTGAATACAGCTACTCAAGAGATCTATTTGGGCATTATTTGCCCGTCGACTACCTGCATAGATATAGAGAAAGGCGAAAGGTCCATCTCAGGATATGCGCAGGCAGCCTGAGCAAGGGCATCACCAAAACCCTCCCCATAGGCGTCGGTGACATCTTTAGTCAGCTCCGCATCAGTCTTCTTGAACAGCTCGCTTTATTGTGCAAGCTCTTCCTCCACTTTGCCTAGCTGAACTTCTTGGTTCGTGGCTCTCTCCTCCAGCTTAACCACCTTCGCTTGGGCCCCTTCCAGCTGTTCCTCCAGTTCAATGACTTTGTTGGGGAGAGGAAGGATCTTGGCCTCAAGCTGGAGGGCCTCCTTCTCTGATTGGGGGACATTGCTCAGCTCCTGGTTCATAGCAGTTGATCTCGCCGCAGACTCAAGCGTGGAGAGATTGCCTCGTCACTCTTTCGTTTGACTTTCCATCTGCTGCGCGCTCTGTAAGGAGGCTCCAGGAACCTTCACCGGAACTTCGAATGGTGCCTGCAAAACACACAGACGGCGCCTCTAGCGGCCGTTGTAGCTCCGACGCTCAAGTCAGGCAACGGGAACACCAAAAGGTCTCTCTTAGGTTTCTCTGTGTGAGACCGTGTGTGTGTGCCCTCAGTCCTCTTTGATTCGAAGACTGAGTACCCTTGGATTTGTGTTGTGTCTCTGAGGTCAAGATTGCATACCTGGTTTTGGTGTTCTTCTTCCTCATATAGACCCATGTAGCCCCTACAGGCTACCTCTAGGCCACTTAATTACTCTGCATTGCCGTTTCCACTCCCAGGGCTACCTTGCGTGCCAGCTTTCTTCACTTGAGTGCCAAGTCTGACAGCAGGAGCCGCGTGGGTGCCTCTGGGCCCCTCGACTTCTGTGCCTATCTGCCCTACCTATTCTCCGAGAACATCTTCACCATCCACGTGGCAGACATGCAACCCACTAGGAGACTCTAACCTTGATGGGTTCTCGTCCAGCAGGATTCTGCACTTAACTGCGTCTTCTCATCTTCCTGCGTGGTCGTCTCGCGACTAAGAACGCTCCCAGCCTCTGGGCGCTTTACTGATCATCGATTGCGTTGTTCACATCGCGTGGCCGATGTCACCTCAACACACACCGATGACCGATGTGATACTTCACGTCCTCGTGCTCTGCTTATGGGATCAGGCGAGGTCCTTGAGTAACGTTCTCGCTGGGAGCCTGGGTCCCAGTTTAACACGTGTTGACAAGGAACCCCCGACGACTGATCATTCTCCATGCACCGATGACAGATCACTCTGAACGCACCGATGACTGATCGGTGCTTCGTCCCTTCTCGCGCTCTTCTTCCAGGCGCTCAAGTAGGAACTGATCTGCTGGTGGCGGTCACTTGGTAGCTGACCACTGATCGCCGTTCTTGAACGATCTCCCCCTTGGTCTATCAGCCTTCACGCGCCACGCGTCACTCTGTGATTGGCCCACGTGGTCATCTGCTTCTGACGTCATCGCCTACCGATGACCGACCGGATCAGCAGTCTCGCGCTTAGAAGCCATTTGGACCTGGAGAGCCAACTCCTTCAGTTGGGCCACCTCTTCCCTTAGCCTCATCTCTGCGTCTGGCTGGTTCAGTAGAACGCTGGAGGTAGCCAGGAATTCACCGAGACTAAGACTCATACGGTCCCTCAGTGAACCCCCGTCTAAGGCCTCCAGTGCTTCTTTGGCAGGAAGGCGCTTGAGGGCGTGTTGGAGGATGATGGGAAGCTTGAGGGTAAGAGGCACTTGATGATCTTTGGGAGCATTCTGCCCCCCCCCCCCCCCCCCCCCCCCACCTTCGATCGCCAAGAGTTGTTCAGGAGGAGAGGAGGCACTTGGGGGGTGCTCCCTGAAGGATGGAGGTTGCCCCTCTATGGCAGAAGAGGTCATCGCAGCAACCTCCACCCTGGTTCTTTTAAAGACAAGGCCTGAGTCAGTATCCTCGCCTTCAGAGACCACCACCGCTGCTACCCTTTTTTGTTTGCCTTCAGAGATTGGGCCTGAGGCAGCAGAGGCGGGGGAAGAAGGACTAGCAGGACTTGAGCCACCTACTATGCGGCGACCCAGTAGATCGGCCAACCTCTTCTTCTTCTCAGCATCCAAGACCATATCTGCAACAAATAACAAGTATGAGATAAGGTGTGACACACAGTTACTAAATACAAATAAAGGCGAAGGCAAGAAGAAATAAAGCAAGTACCAATATAGATGCTGAGAGTTTCAGAGTCATACTCATGCCTAATCAACTGGGTGTAACATCCCGCCAAAATACTTTTCATATTTATATAATGAAATAAAGGTAAAATCCATAATGTCGAAGTGAACATAAATATATATATGTAATGAAATTTCTCCTCACAGGGAGTTTAATACATAACCAGTCAGTTTTCCAAACTTAAACAAAATACAGCAAAATAGAAAACAACAGGCGATCTCCTAACAGAAAACAGGCGATCTCCTATCACAACCAGAAAACAGGCGATCTCCTATCACAACCAGAAAACAGGCGATCGCCTAACAGAAACAGAAACAGGCGATCTCCTTCCGGCGACCACTCACTGAGGAGCTCTACTTCCTGCAACATCATCTGCTCCCGTGTAAATTATACACGATCATCACAGGTTTAAGAAAACATCCACAAAACAAAAACGCAGGGTAAGCTGGATATTTGAAAGAGAATTTAGATATGAAACTTTAAAATCAAGATAAAACAAATTTAAGACACCCACGTCAAAACCATCAATTTTCTCATTCCCTTCACATGACCATCAAGTAATCACATATTTCACAATTTCCTCAAGAGTCTTTCAATTCACATAATTCATCAAGTGTCTATCAATTTCAATGTTTCTCATTTCTCACGTCAGACTTCCACTGACTCATCACACACAGACACTTGACACTACTTCCGGAAGACTCGTGCGTTGAACTTAGCATCCAGAGACCTGCACCTGTCATACTTCATTGCTGTAATGTTCCCACAGCCATGTGCATCAACATAATCTCGATCTCAATCTCATCACTCTCACAGTATGACAGGGTTAATCCATATAACAGGTCAAGTCAGTTATCTTTCAAATGACTTACCCATACATATGGACCTCCTTCGACTCTCACCAACTGAATGACTTCATCTATGTGACTCCATCATATCAGCAGAGTCAGGATCGTCTCATTCACAGGATACTCACTGATCAATACACCTCATAACCAATCTCAACACGGTATTTCCTTTCCTGAAAATACTATGTCTTGATCCCACATTCACAACATTCAACACATCATATAACACTTAAATGAACGATTCCAATCACAGCAACAATCATTCCACGGTTCAACTTTTCGAATATCACAATTCAATCTCAAACAGTTTCAAACGACACTAAAATAGGGAAGTTCGAAATCAACATTTAAAACCGGCGATGACGTCACCCCACACATAAAAACAGAGCATTCTGAAAAGGAATATGAAAATCGGCGACCACGTCGCCCTCACTTCAGAACCTACTCGCCTAACATTTTTATAAATGAAAATGCTAGCTTCCCTTACTTGAACTTGTGCAAAACACCAAGAGCTCCAAAACCCACCGAAGCTTAAAGATGCCTTAACTCTGTTCTAGCGTACTGACGGAAAACTCGCAGAGAACTCCCCAGGTGTCCAAGGGCAGTCGTCGCTTGTCGTACTGGTGCTTGGGGGTGCCTGAAACGCAGCGCGAAGGAGAGAAAAGAGGAGGATGAAGGTAGACTCACTCTGTCACTCTTGAACCACAACAACGTTCTCTCCTCTCAGAAATGAGTTTTTGAATCTAAATCAACTTGTCCACAAATGCCGCTGCCACCACCCACTCTGCAGGGAAGCTTGCGTGCACGCTTCTCTGAACAGTACGACCACGCGTGCCTCTGCGCATGCCAACACTCTGATGTCACTATTCTGAACCACCCTTTTTGTCTATGTGTCACGCGTGCAGGACGTTTCATGCTGGGAGCCTGGGCCCCACCTTATCTGTGTGAAACTCGACATCGCGCGATAACTTTCCACCGCTGACTCATCCTGGCGAACGACCGATGTCTCGCCCTGGAAGACGACCGATGTCTCTCTCTGGGAGACGACCGATGTCTATCCCTGGCGATGTAAGGACCTGTAAAATTAAATTGGAATAAAAGGGTATATTTTAAATGAATTCTAAGTATGTTTTTATTTAAAATAAAAAGGAAGGAAAGTGTAGCTTATAAGACTATAAGATTGCCTGGTTAGTACATAATCGTCGGTCGCCTACTACACATGATCGCCAGGGCGCGAGAAATGCGGACATCGCCAGGGCGCGAGGCATGTGGACATCGCCAGGGCGCGAGAGACATGCGGACATCGCCAGGGCGTGAGGCATGCGGGCATCGTCAGGGCGCGAGAGACATGCGGACATCGCCAAGGCGCGAGACATGCGGGCATCGCCAGCCACGAGGCATGCGGGCATCGCCAGGGCGCGAGGCATGTGGACGTCGCCAGGGCGCAAGAGATGCGGGCGTCGCCAGGGATAGACATCGGTCGTCTTCCAGGGAGAGACATCGGTCGTCCGTCAAGATGAGTCATCGGTGAAAGGTTATCGCGCGATGTCGTGTTTCACACAGATAAAGTGGGACCCAGACTCCCAGCATGAAACGTCCTGCACGCGCGCCACGTAGACAAAAAGGGTGGTTCAGAATAGTGACATCAGAAAGTTGGCATGCGCAAGAGACACTCGCGGTCGTACTGTTCAGGGAAGTGGTTGGCATGCGCAAGAGACAACCGTGGCCGTACTGTTCAGTGAAACGTACACTCAGGCTTTCCTGCAGAGGGGGTGGTGGCAGCAGCATGCGTGGACAAGTAGGCTTGGATTCAAAAACCCACTGCGGGGAGGCAAAGAACGTTGCAGTGGCTCAAGAGTGAAAGAGTGAGTGCATCTTCATCCCTCTCTTTTCTCTCCTTCGCACTGCGATTCAGGCAACCTCAAGTACCAGTACGACGAGCGACGACTGCCCTTGGACACTTGGGAGGTTCTCTGCAAGTTCTCCAGACCGGGACACTAAAACAGAGTGAAAGCATCTTTAAGCTTCGTTGGGTTTCGGAGCTCTTGGAGTTTTGCGCTAGTCCAGGTAAGGGAAGCTAGCCTTATTTACAACGAAAACCTTATATTCGATGATTGAGATGATGGGGCGACGTGGTCGCCGGTTTTCAACTGTTATTGTATAATCCCCTGTTTTTGGACGAGATCGCCGGTTTTGGCGTTGTTTTTCGAACTCCTCTCTTTTTGTGTTGTTTGAAACTGTTTGAGATTTAAATGTGATATTCGAAAATCTGAACCAGGGAATGATTGTTGTTGTGATTGGAATCATTCATTTAAGTGTTATATGATGTGTTGAATGTTGTGAATGTGGGATCAAGGCATAGTATTTTCAGGAAAGAAAATACCGTGTAAGATCGTGTGTAATGTGCATTGACTAGGGGCTTGTCTAGAAGGAGATATCCTGACTCTGCTGATATAATGGAATCACATAGATGAAGTTATTCAATTGTGGAGAGTCGAAGGAGGTTCATATGTATGGGTAAGTTGTTTGAAAGATAACTGACTTGACCTGTTATATGAATTAACCCTGTCATACCGGGAGAGTGTTGATATTGAGACTATGTATGCGCATGGCTGTGTGGATTTCACAGCGACCCTGTGTGGATTTCACAGTGGTGTGGTATGACAGGTGCAGATCTCTGAGCCTGAGTCAACGCACGAGTCTTCCGGAAGTAGAGTCTTGTGTCTATATGTTATGAGTCAGTGGAAAGTCTGACATGTGAACCATGAGTATTGAATGTATTGGATAGGCACTTGACGAGTTTGTGGTATATGGGGACGTTGATGGTTGAAAATTGATATAGTGTATGAATGGTGTGAAGATTTATATTTTCTACTGATATAAAGTTTCATGTTTAAAGTTTTGAAAACTATCTAGCTTACCCTTTTATCTTGTATCGTGGTTGTTTTCTTAAACCTGTGATGATCGTGTATATTTGCACGGGAGCAGATGAGGCTGCAGGTAGTAGAGCTCCTCTGTGAGTGGTCGCCGGGAGGAGATCGCCTAATTTTGTTTCTGTTAGGAGATCGCCGTTTTCTGTTTTCTATCAGGAGATCGCCTGTTTTTTTTTATAATTATTTTGCTGTATTTTGTTTAAATTTTGGAATTGACCGATTATGTATTAAACTCCCTGTGAGGAGAAACTTCATTACATATATATAATTATGTTCACTTCAATATATTTGTTTACCTTTATTTTCATCATATAAATATGAAAAGAATTTGGCGGGATGTTACATTAATGGTATCAGAGCAGTTCCTCCTTAGGCTGACCTGAGGGCTGTGGATCCATTGTGTTTCTTCTGCTCATAAAATTTATTTGAGTTTTAAATAAAAACTATAGTGAAAGGTTTTCAAACGTTTTTGCATTGATATTTTGTGTGTGCATTAGTGAATATATGCCCTAACTGAAAATCTGAGTATTAAGAATGAAAGGATCTTGATAAAGTAGTGAGGGTGCACACTCATAACTGGATCGAGATGGTTCTCAATCTTAGCATACATTAAATTCTGGTGTGATTTATTTCATTTTATTGAATGTTTTTGTAATTGGTTGAAAGTGGTTGATTGGATTGATGGTTGTATACCAGTAGCTGTTCTGGTGTTTTGCTTGAGGTTATAAGTATTATGATTCTGTTGATGAACTCAAATTCTTAATGACTTTGAGATGCTGACCTTTGTAAGGTCTAGATGTTACCTTCTGAATGAATTGATTTCTTATCGATCTCATTCTTGTAGTTGAAGGGAATATAGAAACCCATAGTTTCAAAATCTGAAACGAAGAAGATGGCACGTAGACCTCCTACCCCTCCCCAACCTTCTTCGGAAATGAGCCAGATTTCCAAGGCTATTGAGATGATGGCAACTGCCATCCAACAACAGAATGCAGCAATGGCTCAGAATCATCAAGCTGCCATGCACCACTGGGAAACTGCTCGGTCGGCTGAAACAACTCCCACGTCGGTCAGCCTCAGGAACAGATGGGACTGACCGAGTTCATGAGGCACAACCCACCCAAGTTCAGTGGGAATGCTACCCCTGATCAGGCAGATCAGTGGGTCAGAGAGTTGGAGAAAATCTTTAGGGCGACCTCCTGCCCTGAAGAGAAGAAATTAGTGTTCGCCACCTATCTGCTATCTGGAGAAGCCGAGTTCTGGTGGATGGGAGCTCAGCAGATGATGGAAGCCAGAGCTGAGGTTTTAGACTGGGAGAGCTTCAGGGCGAGATTTCTGGAAAAATACTTCCCAGATAGTGCAAAGTTTGCGAGGGAAGCAGAATTCCTCAGATTGGAGTAGGGGGAGATGTCAGTGAATGCTTATGCTGCTCGGTTTGAGTACCTCGCCCGATTCTATACCCAGGCGACCTCCGAGGCCTGGAGGTGTAGGAAGTTCGAAGAGGGGCTGAAGCATGGGCTGAAGAGGACCATAGCCCCTATGTGCATTAGGGAATTTCACGCCTTGGTAGAGAAGGCGAAGATGGTGGAGACTCTGGAAAAGGGTGATTCCCGGGTGATCAGGTCACACCCAGGGGGTTCTTCCAGTGGGAAGGCCAAGGTGCAGCACCCACAAAGCAAGCCCTATGCGAGACCTCCACCACATCGGGCAGGAGCAGCGTCATCCTAGTTTCAGCAGCAACAACCTTGGAAACCCAAATGTTTCCATTGTGGTGGACCACACACACCCAATGTGTGCCCCAAGAAGGCTTCGGAGAGAAGGTGTTTTGCATGTCAAAAGACGGGACACATTGCTAGAGATTGTCCTACCCAGAATAGGATGACTCAACCCGTTGGTCCTCAGCAGTTGAGGAATGGAGGCAGTAGACCTCAAGCAGCAGGAAGGGTGTTTGCCATGACAGGAGCAGAGGCATCTCAGTCAGGTAACCTAGTGCAAGGTGTTTGTTTTATAGCTGGTAGAGGTGTAAAAGCCTTGTTTGATTCTGGAGCGACACACTCCTTTGTGTCAAGCCTATGTGTAGCCGAGTTGGGCCTTCTAGTGAGGGAGTTACCGTTTGAACTGTTGGTCTCTACACCTGCGTCAGGACAGGTGTTGACCTCTACAGTTTGCCCTGAATGTCCAGTGATAGTAGAGGGACGCAGATTCAAAGTAAACTTGATCTGCCTACCTCTTCAGGACCTGGATGTTATCCTGGGAATGGATTGGCTATCTGCCAATCACGTTCTCATAGACTGCGGTAGTCAGAAAATAGGGTTTCCAGACCTCCAAGAGTCAGATGTGATATCTGCTCAGCATGGGTGGTCGGAGTTGGAAAAAGGGGCGAGGTGCTTCGTGATCCTAGCTCGGTTGGAAGTGAAGAATGAAGAGGACGTAAGCAGGATACATGTGGTGAAAGATTTCATGGATGTATTTTCAGAAGAAATACCTGGATTACCTCCTAAGAGAGAAGTGGAATTCTCTATTGATTTGGTACCTGGAGCTGGACCAGTGTCAATGGCACCTTACAGGATGGCTCCAGCCGAGTTGGTAGAATTAAAGAAGCAAGTGGAAGAGTTGTTGGAGAAACAATTCATCAGACCCAGTGTATCTCCATGGGGGGCTCCAGTGCTCTTAGTTAAGAAAAAGGATGGAGGGTCTCGGTTGTGTATAGATTACAGGCAGTTGAACAAGTTGACCATCAAGAACAAGTACCCCCTACCTAGAATTGACGATTTGATGGATCAAATACATGGGGCCTCGGTGTTCTCAAAGATTGATCTGAGATCGGGGTACCACCAAATTTTGGTGAAAGCTGAAGATGTTCAAAAGACAGCATTTAGGTCTCGTTATGGGCACTATGAGTATGTGGTGATGCCGTTTGGAGTAACAAATGCTCCAGCTCTGTTCATGGACTACATGAATAGGATTTTTCGCCCTTTCTTGGATAAGTTTGTGGTAGTCTTCATAGACGACATACTCATTTATTCAAGGACCGAGTGATAGCATTTTCATGTGTTCTTCTTGAATCAAAGTAGAAATAGATGGAGCGGAAGCAATGGATGAGTGAAACAAGACCCTCCTAGGAGTTGTGTTGGTCTTGAAGGTGCATGGTGAGTATGGGTTGAGTGGTTCGGCCAGCTCAAGGGAGAAGGTGAAAGGATTGAAGTTTATAGCCTAGATTTCTAGGAGGAGTAAAGCTTGTGCACAAAAAATGGCAGCATAACATTACTCAAATAAACTTGAAAATACATGAGGTAGGCCTCCTTATTTATAGATTTAGGAGCCTTGGTGAGCAAGCTTAAAGGGTAGGGATGGAAATACAAAAAGTGGGGCTGCCTAGGGTATTGACTTTAGTCAAACCACACCATCATCCTAATATTCTAGAAGATAGGTCAAAAATGCAACATTTGATAGTACACCCCTCCTTCTTTTGCTAAAGGCACCTATTTGCTAGCACACCCCTCCTTCTATTGCTAAGGGCACCTTTTTGATAGCACACCCCTAAGTGAGCAAGTTTTGCTTTCTACACTACACTAATCTACTAAGCACCCCCTCCCCCTTTGGGCCTTTATGAAACATGTACAAGGATCTCTCTCTTCCATCCGTGGCTTCTTCTATGTGTGCTTGGATATGTTTAGCCATGGATCTTGTGAGAGGTCCTAGACGGTCTAGCTCCATGGATAGCCTCCCTCCTTCACGTTCTAGACGCTCACTTCCTGGAGCTAGACGCTCCTCTTGGTCTAGACGGTCTTCTTGGTTTGGGCCTTGGCTTCCTTGGCTAGATGTGCTTGGCCCTCCTCCATCATCCCCTCCCCCTTGGAAAGGATTTGTCCTCAAATCCAGTTCGTCATCGTCATTGGTACCTACAAATGGAGAAAGATCAATTACATTAAATGTGTCATGTACTCCATATTCAAGAGGTAGGTCCAATTTATACGCATTGTTGTTGACTCGCTTAAGGACTTGGAAGGGTCCATCACCTCGGGGACTTAGTTTGGACTTCCTTTGATTTGGAAATCTATCTTTTCGAAGATGAAGCCAAACTAAGTCTCCTTCCTCAAAAATTATTTCTCTCTTCCCTTTGTTGTTGTGTTTTGTGTACTTCTCATTTTGTTGTTGTATTTGAATTTTAATCTTCTCATGCATTTTCTTGACAAAATCAGCCTTGATTACTCCTTCCTTATGCACAAAATCTTGTGGATTAGGAAGGGGAATTAAATCCATGGGTGTGAGAGGATTAAAACCATATACTACCTCAAAAGGAGAAGCATTAGTAGTCTTGTGAACTACTCTATTGTAAGCAAATTCAATGTGGGGAAGGTACTCATCCCAAGATTTGTGGCTGCCCTTCATGATAGCCCTAAGCATAGTTCCAAGAGATCTATTGACTACTTCGGTTTGCCCATCCGTTTGAGGATGACAAGAAGTTGAAAATTGTAGTCTTGTTCCAAGTTTACCCCAAAGAGTTTTCCAAAAGTGACTTATAAACTTGGGATCTCTATCGGACACTATACTTCTAGGGAGACCATGGAGTCTCACCACTTCTCTAAAGAAGAGTTTAGAAATATTTTGAGCATCATCTACTTTGTGGCATGGAATAAAGTGAGACATTTTGCTAAAACGGTCCACTACCACAAAGATAGAGTCATGGCCTCTTGCAGTCCTAGGAAGTCCTAAAATGAAATCCATGCTAATGTCTTCCCAAGGAGCATTTGCAATCGGCAAAGGGGTGTAGAGTCCATGCGGCATTGTTCTAGACTTTGCTTTTAAACATGAGATACATCTAAAGCAATGGCGTTGGACATCTTTCCTCATGTGTGGCCAACAAAATTTTGCTTTCAAAAGATCTAGAGTCTTATCAACTCCAAAATGGCCCATGAGTCCCCCTTCATGTGATTCTTTGACAAGGAGTTTTCTATGTGTTCCTTGAGGAATGCAAAGTTTTCCTTCTTTAAAAAGATATCCCTCGGACACATAGTAACCTCCTTGCGCTCTATGTAGACATTGGGCATAGATGGATGAAAGTTCTTGATCTTCTTGGTAAAGCTCTCTTATGTGGTCAAATCCAAGAATTTGGGCACCCAATTTTGAAAAGAGTGTGTGGCGTCTTGAAAGAGCATCGGCCACTATATTGGTGCTTCCTTTCTTGTATTTGATTACATAAGGAAATTGTTCAAGAAATTCCATCCATTTTGCATGTCTCTTATTGAGCTTGTGTTGGCCCTTTAAATATTTTAAAGACTCGTGATCACTATGGATAACAAATTCTTTGGACACAAGATAGTGTTCCCAAGTCTTTAGGGCTCTCACAAGAGCATAGAGCTCTTTGTCATAAGTGGGGTAGTTGAGGGTGGCACCATGGAGTTTTTCACTAAAATAAGCAATGGGGTGTCCACCTTGCAACAATACCGCGCCTATGCCTACTCCCGATGCATCACACTCTATCTCAAAAGTTTTGGAAAAATTTGGGAGAGATAGGATGGGTGCATTGGTGAGTTGAGCTTTTAGCCTTTGAAAGGCTTGCTCATGCTTTTCATTCCAACAAAAGGCAACATCTTTTTTAACAAGTTCATTCAAAGGCGAAGCTAGGCTAGAAAAATTAGGCACAAACCTTCTATAGAAGCTAGCTAACCCATGAAAACTTCTTACATCACTTACATTTTGTGGAGTTGGCCACTCTTGGATGGCTTTGATTTTCTCGGGATCTACATGCACCCCCTTTTTGTTTACTATAAAGCCTAAAAAGACTACACTATCTACACCAAAGGTACACTTATCCCTATTTGCAAAAAGACTATTTTTCCTAAGAACTAGAAAGACTTCCCTAAGGTGACTTAGATGGTCTTCTAGGGTTTTACTATATACTAAGATATCATCAAAGTAAACTACTACATATTTACCTATACAATCCCTCAAGGTGTGATTCATAAGCCTCATGAATGTGCTTGGAGCGTTAGTGAGTCCAAAGGGCATCACCAACCACTCATATAATCCAAATTTGGTCTTAAAAGCGGTTTTCCACTCATCACCCTCCTTGATTCGAATTTGGTGATATCCACTTTTAAGGTCAATTTTGGAGAATAGAGTTGACCCATGCAATTCATCAAGCATATCATCAAGCCTTGGGATTGGATGCCTATACTTGATGGTGATGTTGTTGATTGCTCTACAATCACAACACATGCGCCATTTTCCATCTTTTTTGGGCACCAACAAGACAGGTACAACACAAGGGCTTAGACTCTTTTGAACCCAACCCTTCTCCAACAAGTCTTGAACTTGTGATTCTATCTCCTTTGTTTCCTCGGGGTTGGTTCTATAAGCAGGCCTATTTGGTAGGCTTGCCCCCGGAATGAAGTCAATTTGATGTTCTATCCCCCTAAGAGGAGGAAGCCCATTGGGTCCTTCTTGTGAGAATAGATCGTCAAATTCACTCAAAAGGTTTTCTATTTGAGGAGGTAAAACCATGAGTTCATTACTTGTGGCAGTGCATGTAAGTGCTCCTTTACAAAAGATAAGGCTTGGTTGTTCAACAAGAAGCAAGTTTTCTAAAACATTTTCAAAAGGCTTTTCTTGTAGACCAACCTTGTGGGAAGGAACACTCTTCTCCCACTCCTTCCTATCCCTAAGGATTTTCTCTTTTTCTAGCACTCTTTTTTTTTTGTTTTCCTCATCCCTCTTTTGTTTCATTTGTATTTGGTCTTTCACCACTTGAGAATGTGGTAAAGGACTAAGTACAAACTTCTTATATTTATGGGTGAAGGAAATCTCGTTAGTGAGACCATCATGCAAGGTTTTCTTGTCAAATTGCCATGGCCTCCCTAATAAGATATGGCAAGCTTCCATAGGCACTACATCACATAAAACTTTATCTTTGTAGTTCCCTATGGAAAACTTGATTTCCACTTGCTTATCTACATGTAGTTCCCCATTTTCATTAAGCCATTGAAGTTTGTAAGGTTTTGGGTGAGGAACCACTTGTAGCTTAAGCTTTTCAACCATCCTAGCACTACAACAATTACAACTAGATCCACTATCCACAATGAGGGAACATATATTTTCTAAAACATTGCATCTTGTATGAAATATGTTCTCCCTTTGTGTTTCAATGGATGTGCTAGGGTGATTGTTGAGGGTTCTCCTAATCATAAGCAATTCTCCCTCTAATGGAGCTACCCTCTCATCCTCTCCCCCTTCCTCTTTCTCACTAAGCTCATCCTCGCCACTAGTGTATTCGTCTACACCTTTAAGAAACAAAGTCCTTTGGTTTGGACATTGTGCTTGCACATGCCCCCTACCATAGCACTTAAAACATTTAACATCTCTAGCTCGGATGGGTGGGGTTGAGGTTTCTTTGGTGAAGGGTTTGGTAGGTTCTTTTGGTTTTTCCTTAGATGTACTACCCTCCCTTTTAAACTCTCTCTTGGGATAAAAGTTAGAATAGGGGCTCACCTTTTGACTTGATGTTTTGCGCAAATTTTGTTGCTCAACTTTAATGCAAAGTTGAACCAAATCATTCAAGTCTTGATAAGGTAAGAGCTCTACTTTATCTCTTATCTCAAGTGATAGGCCACTAAGGAACCTAGATATGGTGGTTTCCTCTTCCTCTCTAATAGAGGCTCTCATCATATATAGCTCCATCTTTTGCCTATACTCTTCTACACTCATATTCTTCTGTTGGAGTCTTTGGAGCTTGTCCATCAACTCCCTATGGTAGTAAGAAGGTATATGTTGACGTCTTAGGGCTCCCCTAAGGTCATTCCAATATTCTATGGGAGGGTCCCTATGAAGACGTCGGTCTCTTTCTAAAGAGGTCCACCAATACATGGCATTTCCTTGGAAACTAAGGGTGGCTAAGGGTACTTTTCGTTCCTCACTTACCCTATGGCAAGCAAAGAGTTGCTCTACCTTCATCTCCCAATCTAGATATATTTCTACATTTTCCTTTCCATGAAAATGAGGTAGGTCTACTCTAGTTTCCCTTGGCACCTCTTGTTCCCTTTGCCTAGTTCTTCTAGGGGGTGGTTGGTAGTAGTCATTAATTCTAAGGCTTCCCTCCCCTAGAGATGCAATGCTTTGCGATGCATGAGTATTTGTTTTTTTTTATTTTTGAGATTTTTGGGATTTCTCTTCTTGAGCTCTAGCCAACTCATTAATCTTGTTTTCATTCTCCACTTGCCTAAAAGAGATTAATTGTACCGCTTGGGATACCTCTTTCAAAAGGGTTTTCAAAGATTTTACTTCACATTCTATAGACTTTGGAGAATTAGAAGAAGAAGACATGGCTATACCTTTGTGTATTTAGGCGTTTTTACTTTGAGAAAGATTAGGGAAGATAAAGAAGGTAGTTTTCCAGGTAAGGGAGGTGAGTCTCAAAGGACTACTTAAGTACCAAGCCTTTTCCTTGCCAAAAACTAGTCTCCAATGCCTTCACACAAAAATTTCTCTTAGTGAAACACTTAAAACACAAGAAGTTGAGAAATCAAAAAGCAATAAAACTATGTAAGCTAAAAAAAAAAAATATGCAACAAACTAGTCGGTTTTAGCACAAAATTAAACTAAACTAATCATGCAAAACGTTTCTACCAAAACAATAGAAAACAAGTTCAAACAAGCAACAAATTACTAAGTAAAAAATTTACTATGCTATTCGGCCCTAGGTGAGGCTTCTTGGACACTTTGAGCCCTTGAAGACACACTCACCGTCTAAACGTAATTAAAGAGGTAATTAACAATAAATCAAGTTGCAAAGGAAAAGAAGACTCCCTTTGTTGATCCTCTTTTGGGTTAGTGCACTTCCTTGTTGTCTTGAATTTTTGATCTTCTAGGTGTTTGTATTGTTTGTTTCAAGCAACCTTGTTTCGGCTTTAGCTTTGTCTCCTCCTTAAAATGATGGCTTTAATTCTCCAATTTCCAGCACCTATTCACAAGAGCTAAACCTAAACCAAGTCAAGTTCCATGCACATATGCACCAAGGAGAATTAAATTCCAGCACCCAAAAGAGAGGTCAAGAAACAAAAGCAAGAAACAAATTTAATTGAATAAAAATAGTACCACCAAAAGGATTTATAATATGACAACTTAGAAAGAGAGTCAAGGAATTAAAGCAAACAATTAAAGGTACTCAATAAAAGTTGGCACACAAAAGGAATACCTAAAGAAAAGCACTAGATTAGATGACCAAATAAAAAAAAACAGCACCACTGAAAATTGTTGTGGGCCAGAAAACGTGTTTGTTCCCCGATTTATGCTGAGCTGTATTTTTAAAATTTGTCTCTGAAATTTATATGCAAGAAAAATTCAGGATCTTATCTAAACAATGGCTTTGGAATCACCTAAAACGCATGCACCATTTTTTTTTAATAATTTTTGCAAATTTGGTGTGCAGTTAGGCCAGCTGGAGCGCTCAAGGTTTGCACTCTGATTTTGTAAGATTTATCATATCTTTTCTGTTGCCTTTTTTGATCTGATTCTTTTTTTGTCCTTTTTGTAACACTTCAAACTTGCATTTTCCAGAGAATCACAAATTTCCTATGAGTGGAAATAATTTTTGAAACAAAAAAACAGCCAGACAGAGAGAGAAACAGGGGAAATCTGGAAAACTGGAAAAAAAAAACAGCAAGATACCAAAATTTAACACAAAGGAAAATGTAAGAAGGAAATTGTGTAAGAACTAAGACACAATTATGAACTCAAAGTAAAATTAAAAAGGCAGCAAAGGATAAAAAAAAACAGCAGATTAAGGCAACTTAAAGAGACCCAAAAACAAGAAACAATCAAGCCAAAAAAAAGGACTACTAAGAATTGATGACAATTATGGATTCACATGACTTGACACAACATTTATAGATTCAGAAAAATAAAGACTCAAAGCATAAAATGAAGCAATTATAAGAAAGCAATAAAGACTCAAATTCCTAAAAGAAAACAGCCACTCAATGTGTAAGGAATCCTATCACAATTGCACAAGAAAATGTTCAAGATCAATTGAACACATGTGCTTCGGTTGGATCTTCCATAAGCACACCAAGAACAATTTAAAATGTAAAAAACAGCAAGACAATTATGGAATTGAAATGACAAGATGAAAATAAAGAAGAACTGAAAATTTAAAAAGACAAGCTACTCATCTTGAAGAACCAAAAGCTCATGATACCAAATGATGGCATTTTCATGTGTTCTTCTTGAATCAAAGTAGAAATAGATGGAGCGGAAGCAATGGATGAGTGAAACAAGACCCTCCTAGGAGTTGTGTTGGTCTTGAAGGTGCATGGTGAGTATGGGTTGAGTGGTTCGGCCAGCTCAAGGGAGAAGGTGAAAGGATTGAAGTCTATAGCCTAGATTTCTAGGAGGAGTAAAGCTTGTGCACAAAAAATGGCAGCATAACATTACTCAAATAAACTTGAAAATACATGAGGTAGGCCTCCTTATTTATAGATTTAGGAGCCTTGGTGAGCAAGCTTAAAGGGTAGGGATGGAAATACAAAAAGTGGGGCTGCCTAGGGTATTGACTTTAGTCAAACCACACCATCATCCTAATATTCTAGAAGATAGGTAAAAAATGCAACATTTGATAGTACACCCCTCCTTCTTTTGCTAAAGGCACCTATTTGCTAGCACACCCCTCCTTCTATTGCTAAGGGCACCTTTTTGATAGCACACCCCTAAGTGAGCAAGTTTTGCTTTCTACACTACACTAATCTACTAAGCACCCCCTCCCCCTTTGGGCCTTTATGAAACATGTACAAGGATCTCTCTCTTCCATCCGTGGCTTCTTCTATGTGTGCTTGGATATGTTTAGCCATGGATCTTGTGAGAGGTCCTAGACGGTCTAGCTCTATGGATAGCCTCCCTCCTTCACGTTCTAGACGCTCACTTCCTGGAGCTAGACGCTCCTCTTGGTCTAGACGGTCTTCTTGGTTTGGGCCTTGGCTTCCTTGGCTAGATGTGCTTGGCCCTCCTCCATCACCGAGGAAGAACATGAAGAACATCTGAAGACAGTATTGGAGATCCTGAGGGAGAAGCAATTATATGCCAAGTTCTCTAAGTGTGAGTTCTGGTTGAAAGAAGTCAACTTCTTAGGACATGTAATATCTGCCCAGGGGATCTTGGTAGATCCAGCCAAAGTGGAGGCAGTGCTTCAGTGGGAACGTCCTAAGACAGTTACTGAGATAAGAAGTTTTGTGGGCTTAGCAGGCTACTATCGGAGGTTCATTGAGGACTTTTCCAAGGTAGTGGCTCCTTTAACACAGTTGACCCGCAAGGATCAACCTTTTGCTTGGACCGACCGATGTGAGCAGAGCTTCATGGAACTTAAGGAAAGGTTGACTAGTGCTCCAGTGCTGGTGATCCCAGAGGTAGGAAGACCTTTTGATGTCTACTGTGATGCTTCACATCAGGGATTGGGATGTGTTTTGATGCAAGAGAAAAGAGTGGTTGCATATGCTTTAAGGCAACTCAAGGTTCATGAGAGAAACTATCCTACTCATGATTTGGAGTTGGCGGCTGTGGTGTTTGCCTTGAAGATTTGGAGGCACTATTTATATGGAGCTCGGTTCCAGGTGTTCAGTGACCATAAGAGCCTGAAATACCTGTTTGATCAGAAGGAACTAAACATGAGACAAAGAAGGTGGATGGAGTTTCTAAAGGACTATGATTTTCAACTCATGTATCATCCAGGGAAGGCCAATGTAGTGGCAGATGCTTTGAGTAGAAAATCAATACAAGTAGCCACCATGATGATGGAAGAGCAGAAACTGATCGAGCAATTCAGAGACTTAAACCTTGGGGTAGAATTTCATGTAAATCACATTAGTTGTAGTAAGCTGGCTATAACTAATGACTTCCTTGGAGTGATAAAGGATAAGTAGTTGGAGGACCCTAGTCTGAAGCGTACTGTGGAGTCACTAGGGACCGACCAGGCTAAAGACTTTGTGATAGGCGATGATGGGATCTTGAGATTTAATGGCAGAATTTACATACCTGCAAATGAAGAGTTGAAGAAGATGATCCTAGAGGAAGGTCACAAGAGTCGCCTTAGCCTACATCCAGGCATGAACAAGATGTACCATGACTTGAAGGAGTCATTTTGGTGGTCGGGCATGAAGAAAGACATCGCCCAGTATGTTACAACCTGCTTAACGTGTCAGAAGGCGAAGATAGAGCATCAAAGACCTGGCGGGTTGTTACAGCAACTGGATATCCCTGAGTGGAAATGGGACAACATTGCCATGGATTTTGTTACCCATTTACCCAGATCGGTAAAGGGCCATGATGCAATCTGGGTCATCATTGATCGGCTGACGAAGAGTGCCCACTTTCTCCCAGTGAATATGAGGATGCCTATGGCCAAGTTGGCACAGTTGTACATCAAAGAAATAGTGAGGTAGCATGGAGTGCCTTCCAGCATTGTTTCAGATAGAGATCCCAGGTTCACTTCACGGTTTTGGCAGACTTTACAAGATTGCTTGGGAACTAAATTGAGAATGAGCTCGGCATATCATCCTCAAACAGATGGACAGTCAGAGAGAACGATCCAGTCCTTGGAAGATCTACTGAGGACGTGTGTCTTGGATCAATTGGGAAGTTGGGATGAGGTGTTGCCGCTGGTGGAGTTTACCTATAATAACAGTTATCACGCCAGCATAGGGATAGCGCCATACGAAGCCTTGTATGGAAGGAAATGTAGAACTCCATTGTGCTGGTACCAGGAGGGCGAAACAGTATTGGTTAGACCAGAGTTGATTCAGCAGACGACCGAGAAGGTGCAACAGATAAAAGACAGAATGAGAGCATCTCAAAGTAGGCAGAAATCCTATGCAGATCAGAGGAGAAAACCTTTGGAGTTTGCTGCTGGAGACCATGTGTTCATGAGAGTGACACCAACCAAGGGTGTAGGACGGGCGATCAGATCAAAGAAGTTGTCCCCTAAGTTCGTGGGACCATATCAGATCTTAAGGAGGATTGGTCCAGTGGCTTATGAGATCGCCCTACCTCCCCATTTAGCGAATCTGCATAATGTCTTTCACGTATCACAGCTGAGGAAGTACATGGCAGACCCTAGTCATGTGCTGGAAGTGGACGATGTGCAGATCAGGGATGACTTGTCCTTTGAAGCGAAACCAGTCAAGATTGACGATCGGCAAAGTAAACAGCTCAGAGGCAAGACCATCAACATGGTGAAAGTGGTGTGGGATGAGAGATCGGGTGATTCAACTTAGGAGTTAGAAGAACCCATGAGAGAAGCCTATCCTTACCTCTTTTCATTGTAATTCAATTTTCGAGGACGAAAATTTTTCTTGTTGGGGAGAATGTAAGGACCTGTAAAATTAAATTGGAATAAAAGGAATATATTTTAAACGAATTCTAAGTATGTTTTTATTTAAAATAAAAAGGAAGGAAAGTGTAGCTTAGAAGACTATGAGATCGCCTGGTTAGTACATAATCGCCTGTCGCCTAGATTACACATGATCGCCAATCGCCTATGGTGCACATGATCGCCAAAAGTGCACTCAGTATGTGGTCAGGATACTGGATCAACCATAGTGGGTTCCAAAAACCATGCGTATCAAGGTGTGGGTTAAGCCTTAGATACGCTGTGCATGCGAAGCTCTATGCTTGAGCATAAGAAATCATCCTTAGTGTTGCATGCATGGGCACACGAGGAGTAGTGCTGATATACTCTTGGAAATGTGAAGCTACCGACGTCACCAAGTCATGTGTAGATGATACCTTGGACGTAACATAGTGGGATGAAGAACCTTCAGCAAGGCATGGCGATGTCGTCGGGCATCGCCAGGGCGAGGGACATGCGGGCATCGCCAGGGCGCGAGAGGCATGCGGGCATCGCCGGGGCGCGAGAGACATGCGGGCATCGCTAGGGCGCAAGGCATGCGGGCATCGCCAGGGCGCGAGAGACATGCGGGCATCGCCAGGGTGCGAGAGATATGCGGGCATCGCCGGGGCACGAGAGACATGCGGGCATCGCCGGGGCGCGAGAGACATGCGGGCATCGCCAGGGCGCGAGACATGCGGGCGTCGCCAGGGATAGACATCGGTCGTCTCCCAGAGAGAGACATCGGTCGTCTTCCAGGGTGAGACATCGGTCGTTCGCCAGGATGAGTCAGCGGTGGAAAGTTATCGCGCGATGTTGAGTTTCACACAGATAAGGTGGGGCCAAGCTCCCAGCATGAAACGCCCTGCACGCGCGACACGTAGACAAAAAGGGTGGTTCAGAATAGTGACATCAGAGTGTTGGCATGCACAGAGGCACGCGTGGTCGTACTGTTCAGAGCAGCGTGCACGCAAGTTTCCCTGCAGAGTGGGTGGTGGCAGCGGCATTTGTGGACAAGTTGGTTTAGATTCAAAAACCCACTTCTGAGAGGAGAGAACGCTGCTGTGGTTCAAGAGTGACAGAGTGAGTCTACCTTCATCCTCCTCTTTTCTCTCCTTCGTGCTGCGATTCAGGCATCTCCAAGCACCAGTACGACGAGCGACGAGTGCCCTTGGATACCTGGGGAGTTCTCTGCGAGTTTTCTGTTAGGACGCTAGAACAGAGTTAAGGCATCTTTAAGCTTTGGTGGATTTTGGAGCTCTTGGTGTTTTGCGCAAGTTCAGGTAAGGGAAGCTAGCATTTTCGTTTATAAAACGTTAGGCGAGTAGGTTCTGAAGTGAGGGCGACGTGGTCGCCGGTTTTCATATTCCTTTTCACAATGCTCTGTTTTTATGTGTGGGGCGACGTGATCGCCGATTTTAAATGTTGTTTTCGAAATCCCCTGTTTTAGTGTCGTTTGAAGCTGTTTGAGATTGAAATGTGATATTCGAAAATCTGAACCTTGGAATGATTGTTGCTGTGATTGGAATCGTTCATTTAAGTGTTATATGATGTGTTGAATGTTGTGAATGTGGGATCAAGGCATAGTATTTTCAGGAAAGAAAATACCGTGTAAGATCGTGTAGGATGTGCATTGATCGGTGATTTCTATAATGAGATATCCTGACTCTCCTGATATAATGGAATCATATAGATGAAGTTATTCAGGCGTTGAGAGTCGATGGAGGTTCATACGTATGGGTAAGTTGTTTGAAAGATAACTACTTGACCTGTTGTGTGGATTCACCCTGTCATACTAGGAGAGTGACGAGATTGAGATTGAGATTATGTTGATGCGCATAGCTGTGGGAACTTTACAGCAGTGTAGTATGACAGGTGCAGATCTCTGAGTCTAGTCAATGCACGAGTCTTTCGGAAGTAGTGTCAAGTGTCTGTGTGTGATGAGTCAGTGGAAGTCTGACGTGAGAAATGAGAAACATTGAAATTGATAGACACTTGATGAATTATGTGAATTGAAAGACTCTTGAGGAAATTGTGAAATATGTGATTACTTGATGGTCATGTGAAGGGAATGATAAAATTAATGGTTTTTACGTGAGTGTCTTAAATTTGTTTTATCTTGATTTTAAAGTTTCATATCTAAATTCTCTTTCAAATATCTAGCTTACCCTGCGTTTTTGTTTTGTGGATGTTCTCTTAAACCTGTGATGATCGTGTATAATTTACACGGGAGCAGATGATGTTGCAGGAAGTAGAGCTCCTCAGTGAGTGGTCGCCGGAAGGAGATCGCCTGTTTCTGTTTCTGTTAGGCGATCGCCTGTTTTCTGGTTGTGATAGGAGATCGCCTATTTTCTGTTAGGAGATCGCCTGTTTTTTTTCTATTTTGCTGTATTTTGTTTAAGTTTGGAAAACTGACTGGTTATGTATTAAACTCCCTGTGAGGAGAAATTTCATTATATATATACATTTATGTTCACTTCGACATTATGGTTTTACCTTTATTTCATTATATAAATATGAAAAGTATTTTGGCGGGATGTTACAAATCACCTACCAAATCATCTGGTAAAAAGTGTTTTAAATGCTTAGGATATGGTCATATAGCATTTAATTGCCCTTTAAAAAGAAATATGATGATGCATGATGGGGTATTAATTAGTGAGCATGATTCTGATTCCTCTAGACATTCCAACCTCCTAGATCCCCAAGTGAGAATGAGAGTGAAAGTCCACTTGAAGGTGACTTGTTAGTAGTGCGACGTATGCTTGGTCAAGTTTTAAAACCTTTTGATGAAAGCCAAAAAGAAAATATTTTCCATACAAGATGTCTCATTAATGACAAGTTGTGTTCTTTGATTGTGGATGGTGGGAGTTGCGGTAATGTGGCTAGCACAAGAGTGGTAGATAATCTTGGATTGTCTACTATCTCTCATGCAAAGTCCTACAAATTACAATGGTTAAGTGAGGTTGGGGAAATCATAGTTAACAAACAAGTCCTCATTGCATTTTCTATTGGTAAATATAAAGATGCGGTCTTGTGTGATGTTGTACCTATGGAAGCTACACATGTTCTTTTGGATAGGCCATGACAATATGATAGAAAATTTTTTCATGATGGCTTTACCAACAAACTTTCTTTTGACTTCCATGGGCACAAGGTCATATTAAAGTCTCTCTCTCCAAAAGAAGTCCATGAGGACCAAGTTAAAATGAAGCAAAATAGAGAGAATGAAAACAAAAAAAAAGTTCAAAGAGAAGCCTTCTTATTTCTAGCCAAGAGGTAAACAAGGTAATAGTTTCTCAAAAGCCTATATTTTTAGCTATTCCTAGGACCCTTGAGTATGAAATGGCTAAGGTTAGTCCCACATGTTTGGATAACTTGGTAAAGGAATTTGAAAATGTGTTTCATGATCCTCCTAAAGGCTTACCACCTCTAAGAGGGATTGAACACCAAATAGACTTTATTCCCGGGTCTTCCTTACCAAATCGTTCAGCAATAGGACCAACCCAACCGAGACAAAAGAGATCCAACAACAAATTGAGGATTTAATTGCTAAGGGGTGGGTGCAAGATAGTATGAGCCCATGTGCTATGCCTGTGATACTTGTCCCTAAAGAGGATGGGTCATGGAGGATGTGTACAGATTGTAGGGCCATAAACAACATTACCATCAAATATAGGCATCCCATTCCTAGGTTAGACGACTTGTTGGATGAATTGTATGGGTCTAAAATATTTACTAAAATTGATCTTAAAAGTGGGTATAACCAAATCCGTATTAACCGGGGGATGAATGGAAAACCGCTTTTAAGACCAAATTTGGTTTATATGAGTGGTTAGTTATGCCATTTTGGCTTGACTAATGCTCCTAGTACCTTCATGCGACTCATGCATCATGTTTTAAGATCATTCATTGGCAAGTTTGTTGTAGTTTATTTTGATGATATTCTCATATATAGCTTGTCTTTAGAACAACATGAGTTGCATGTTAGGGAAGTTCTTGAAACCCTTAGGAAGGAACATTTGTATGCTAACCTTGCTAAATGTATGTTTTCACTTGATCATATAGAATTCCTAGGGTTTGTTGAAAGTTATAAAGGGGTGCATGTAGATCAAAAAAAAGTTGCAACAATTCAACATTGGCCTACACCCACCAATGTAAATGAAGTACGAAGCTTTCAAGGACTTGCTTCTTTTAATAGAAGGTTTATGAAAGACTTTAGTACAATTGCCGCACCTCTCAATGCTATAGTAAAGAAGGATGTGGTTTTTAAGTGGGGAGAAGAGCAACAAAAAGCTTTTGAAACTTTGAAAGAAAAATTAACTAAAGCTCCCATCTTAGCCCTTCCTAACTTTGCTAAAACATTTGAGATAGAATGTGATGCCTCTAATATAGGCATTGGGGTTGTTCTCCTTCAAGAGGGCCACCGCATAGCTTATTTTAGTGAGAAATTGAAAGGAAGTTATCTCAATTATTCCACTTATGACAAACAACTTTATGCACTTGTTAAAGCTTTGCACAATTGGCAACATTATCTTTTTCCTAAAGAATTTGTGATACATAGTGATCATGAATCTCTTAAATATTTGAAAGGTCAAAGCAAGCTTAATAAGAGGCATGCCAAATGGATAGAATTTATTGAGCAATTTCCTTATGTGATCAAACACAAGCAAGGTAAAATTAATGTGGTTGCGGATGTGCTTTCAAGAAGATATACCTTGTTAAATCTTTTAGATGTTCAATTTCTTGGTTTTGATCACATAAAGGAACTTTATCATGATGACCTTGATTTTTCTTCCATATATCAAGAGTGTTCTAAAGGTGGACACAAAGATTTTTTCATACAAGATGGATTCCTTTTTAAAGGTAAACGACTTTGTGTTCCATGTATCTTGTTAGAGATGTATCTTGTTAGAGAGGCACATGAGGGTGGATTAATGGGACATTTTAGGGTAGTAAAAACTTTAGATACATTACATGAGCATTTCTTTTGGCCTCACATGCGAAAATCCGTACATAGCTTTTGTGATAAGTGCATAGCATGTAGAAAGACTAAGTCTAAAGTGCAACCCCATGGCTTATATACCCCTCTCCCAATCCCAACAATGCCTTGGGTAGATATTTCTATGGATTTTATCTTAGATCTGCCTAAGACATCGAAGGGAATGGATTCTATCTTTGTGGTTGTGGACCGCTTTTCCAAAATGGCTCATTTTATACCATGCCACAAAGTAGATGATGCTTGTTATATTGCAAATCTCTTCTTTAAGGAAGTTGTTAGATTACATGGGATTCCTAGAAGCATTGTTTCTGATAGAGATTCTATTTTCTTAAGCCACTTTTAGAGGACCTTATAGGGGAAACTTGGAACTAAACTCTTATTTTCTACTACTTGTCACCCCCAAACTGATGGAGAAACTAAGGTGGTTAATAGAACTTTGGTTCAAATGTTAAGATGATTTATTTTTGGGAACCCAAGGGTATGGGAGAGTTTACTACCTCATATTGAGTTTGCTTATAATAGAGTAGTAAATTCTACCACATCCCACTCTCCTTTTGAGATTGTTTATGGGTTCAATCCTTTAAAACCTCTAGATCTTCTTCCAATTCCTGTACTTGATGATGTTTTATGCAAAGATGGTTTTGAAAAAGCTTCTTTTATTAAAGACTTGCATAATCACATCAAGCTACAAATTGAGAAGAAAGTTGGCAAGTATGCTGAAAATGCCAACAAGAGGTGAAAGGCATTAATCTTTGAACTTGGTGATTGGGTTTGGCTCCATTTGAGAAAGGATAGATTCCCTACTCAAAGGAAGTCAAAGCTTATGCCTCGTGGTGATGGTCCTTTTCAGGTCATCAAGAGGATTAATGATAATGCCTGAGTTAGATATGCCTGATACTTTTCTTGGTAATCATACTTTTAATATCAGTGATCTAACTCCCTTTTCTGTAGGTCCTCAAAATTCATGGACGAATTTTGTCCAACCCGGGGAGCATGATGGAGATCAAGTAGAAGAGGAGCCTGAGGCCCAAGCCGAAGAAGCCCAAGCACCAAATAGCTCAACATCCTTCATGCCTCAAAGGATTACAAGGAGCAAGGCTAAAGTTTTAGGTAAAGAGCATCAAATGATATCTCTTTTTGTAATTACTCTTGTATAAATTTGTAAATAATATAGGAGTAGCTTTAGGAGAGTGCCAAAAGAGGAAAACCAAAATACACCTCTCATGTAAGGCATCATAAGCGCAAGTTTTAGGAAAAAGCTAGAAGAAGTGACTCTTCCTACTCCTTTCTCTCTTAGGCGCTAGTTTAGAGAAGGAACTAGAAGAGTGACTCTTCCAACTCCTTTCTCTTGTATAGAACCGGCCCTCCCTATTATAAATAGAGGTGCTTGGTGCCTTGTATCATAAGTTGAATTTGAAGTAAAGAAACTATACCAAATTGGTGTGAGAGAGTTGTGTGAGACTAGTTCTCTTCTCTTCTTCCTTGTCTTATCTTGTGAGTCTTTGGGAAGCTCTCAAGTGGTGGCACTACCTCACTTATCTTGGAACAACCAGCCTCCAAGTGGTGTGAAGCTTTCCCTTCCATGGCTACAACCACATAAGTCCATTTTCTTTCATCTTCCATAATTACCCATTTATTGTTTTCTTGTTAGTTTTCAATTCCAATCAGTTCATTTGATTCCTAGTGTTGTTTCCTTTCATTTGCTTCACTTTTCTTCATTTTAATCAGTGCATTCTTGTTGTTTGTTGTTGTTCTTGATTTGGTACCCATAAGATAGCACTTCTATGTTGAATTCTTGAGTTTCAATTAGTGGGTTTTGTTCCTTGTTGCATTTCAATCGGTAGTTTCAATTCTTGTTGTGTTCTTGTTTCAAATCTTGTGTTCTTGTGATGTTCTTGTGTTCTCCTTGTGTTTAGGTTGCTGTTCTTGAATTGCCTTTTCATTTTCCAGCCCTTGTTCATCATATAATGCACCTATTCATGTGTTTTTCTCTTGGACCTTTGGAAATGAACCTTTACATCTACTTAGCACTTGCTAAGTTAATGTCCAGTGGGGATGTTCCCTAGGTGACTCACCTTAATTGATCTAAGAATCTTGATCCAATTCTTAATAAAGTGTTACAAATCAAATGAATATAAAATCAACTCACATCACCCGCGTTCGAAATTATACATCTTCCAAGGGAGCAAATCGTATGAGCAGACCTGCTGGCAAAGCTCGCCAGCTTGGGTAAAGGAGGTCGTAAAAGGTCAGTAATCTAGGAGACCTTGAGGGCACCTAGAACTGCTACAGATGATACGGGTGACGAACAACAGGTGAATCTGGTTGATATTGGGAAAAGAAGACATCAATCCCGGACTGAAGAGACCCTAAGGGTTCCTAAAATAAGTATTTACAACCTGTCTGAAGAGGGGCCGCTAGACATCTGCCTCATTGATATAGGAATATTTGGAGCTTGTCCACTAACTCCCTATAATAGTATGAAGGAATATGGCGGCGTCTCAGGGCTCCCCTCAGGTCATTCCAATATTCTATAGGAGGGTCCCTGTGGAGGCGCCTATCTCTCTCTACGGCTGTCTACCAATACATAGTGTTTCCTTGAAAGCTTAAAGTGGCTAAGGGTACTTTCCTTTCCTCACTAACATGATGTGATGGAAGAGGGCCAAGCACAACCTTCCATGAAAGGCAAGAGCCAAGTCAAGAGGGTCTAAGACCAAGCTAGGAGCGTCTAAGACAAGCTAGGAGCGTCTAGGACGAGAAGGCCAAGCTAGAAGCATCTAGGACAAGAAGACTTGGATCAAAGCTATGAATGGGAGAGTGGCATACTAGCACATATTCCGTGAAGGCCCATCAAATGTAGTTTAGCTTTAATTGGGGTGTAAATAGCATAGCCATGTGGACAAATGTTTATTTTTCTGCACATTAGAATTAAGGAGAAGTTAACCTTCCCACTATTCTAGAAAGCCCATGGAGGGGGTGAACTTACAAACTAGACACACCCCTCCCCATGTGCTCACACTTTCCATGTGGCCCATGTGCTTCACATTTACATTTCATTTGGCTAGCATTAGGGTTGCATTATGGTCCTCCTTAGCCTATAAAAGGAGGAGCCTACACCTTGTATTTTCAAGATTAAATAGAGTATTGTTATGCTGCCCAAATTGTGCCATACACTACTCCTTGCCTAACACTTAGGTTTTAGTCTTCAATTCATCACTACCAAAGGGGCTGGCCAAACCTCCCCATTTCCTCACTCTTCATGCACCTTCAAGGCACCCATGCTTCCTAGGAAGGCCTTGCTCACCTCCTCCATAAGCTTCCGCATCCATCATCACCAAGGAACTCCAAAATCCAAAGAAGAGCTCATAGGAATGCTATCATGATGGCAAACAAAAAGTTTTTCTAATTTCATTTCCTAATCTAGGTATGTTTCAACATTTTCCTTTCCAAAAAAATGAGGTAAGTCTACCCTAGTCTCTTTTGGGTGGCTTTCTGTAACATCCCGCCAAATTACTTTTCATAAATATAAAATGAAATAAAGGTAAAACAAAAATGTTTAAATGAACATACGTATTTATATAAAATGAAGTTGCTCCTCACAGGGAGTTTAATACATAACCAGTATATTTTTCCAAAACTTAGACAAAATACAGCCAAATAAATTGAAACCGGCGATCTCCCTACATAAACCGGCGATCTACTATCAGAAGACCAAAAACAGCCGATCTCCTATCATACAACTTAAAAAGGGTGATCGCCTAACAGAACTATATGTGGGCGATCTCCTCCCGGCGACCACTCACTGAGGAGCTCCACCACCTGCAACCTCGTCTGCTCCCGTGTAGAAATACACGATCATCACAGTTTAAGAGAAAACAGCCACAAAGCAATACAAAAGAAAAGGGGTAAGCTAGATGGTTTAAAAGCTTTTAAATCAATAGTAAACATAAAACTTCACACCATTCATGATCCATAACAATTACAACCATCAACATATCCATTATCCACATACTCGTCAAGTGTCCATTTGCTACTTTCAGTATTCAAGATTCACACGTCAGACTTTCCACTGACTCACAATGCATAGACACATGACACTACTTCCGGATTGACTCGTGCGTTGACTCAGGCTCAGAGATCTGCACCTGTCATACCATACCACTGTGAAATCCACACAGGGTCGCTGTGAAATCCACACAGCCATGCGCATATATAATCTCAATGTCATCAACTCTCCCGGTATGACAGGGTGAATTCATATAACAGGCCGAGCTCGTTCTTTTTCACACGACTCACCCATTCATATGAACCTCCTTCGACTCTCACCAACTGAATAACTTCCTCTATGTGGTTCCATTATCTCAACAGAGTCAGGATATCTCCTTCTAGACAAGCCCCTAGTCAATACACCTACACACGATCTTACACGGTATTTCCTTTCCTGAAAATACTATGCCTTGATCCCACATTCACAACATTCAAACATCATACCACTCAAATGAATGATTCAAATCACAGCAACAATCATTTCAAAGGTTCAGATTTTCGAGTATTACATGTATTTCACCTTTAAATCTCAAACAGCTTCTAACAACACAAAAACAGGGGAGTTCAAAATCCGTATTTAAAACCGGCGACCACGTCGCCCAACCACATAGAACAGAGCATTGCGAAAAGAAACAGAAAACCGACGACCACGTCGCCCTCACTTCAGAAACAGCTAATCTATGGCTTGTATTGAAAATGAAGGTTAGCTTCCCTTACCTGGACTTGCGCAAAACACCAAGAACTCCAAAACCCCACGAAGCTTAAAAGATGCTCTCACTCTGTTTTTGCGTCTGGTTTGTAGGACTTGCAGAGAACTTCCCAGGTGCTCTAACGGTAGCCGTCGTTCGTCGTACTTTTGGGTGAAGGTGCCTGAGTCGCAGTGCGAAGGAGAGAAAGGAGAAGAAGGGACGTAAACACACTCTTTCGCTCTTGAACCACTGCAACGTTTCTTTCTCTCAGAAGTGGGTTTTTGCATCTTAAACTAACTTGTCCACAAAAGCCGCTGCCACCACCCACTCTGCAGGGAAGTTTGCGTGTACGCTGCACTGAACAGTACGACTAAGCGTGCCTCTGCGCAAGCTAACACTCTGAGGTCACTATTCTGAACCACCCTTTTTGCCTACGTGTCGCGCGTGCAGGACGTTTCATGCTGGGAGCCTGGGTCCCACTTTACTCTGTGTGAAACTCGACGTCGCGCGATAACTTTCCACCGCTGACTCATCCTGGCGAACGACCGATGTCTCCCTCGCCCTGGAAGATGACCGATGTCTCTCTCGCCCTGGAAGACGACCGATGTCTCTCTCTGGGAGACGACCGATGTCTATCCCTGGCGACGCCCGCATAACTCTCGCGCCCTGGCCACGTCCACATGCCTCGCGCCCTGGCGATGCCCGCATGCCTCTCGCGCCCTGGCCACGTCCACATGCCTCGCGCCCTGGCGATGCCCGCATGCCTCTCGCACCCTGGCCACGTCCACATGCCTCGCGCCCTGGCGATGCCCGCATGCCTCTCGCGCCCTGGCCACGTCCACATGCCTCGCGCCCTGGCGATGCCCGCATGCCTCTCGCGCCCTGGACACGTCCACATGCCTCGCGCCCTGGCGATGCCCGCATGCCTCTCGCGCCCTGGACACGTCCACATGCCTCGCGCCCTGGCGACGTCCACATGCCTCGCGCGCCCTGGCGACGTCCTCGCGCCCTGGCGATCATGTGTAGTAGACAACCGGCGATTAAGTACTAACTAGGAGATCTCATAGTCTTCTAAGCTACACTTTCCTTCCTTTTTATTTTAAATAAAAACATACTTAGAATTCATTTAAAATATACCCCTTTTTATTCCAATTGAATTTTACAGGTCCTTACACTTTCTCTCATAGTTCTTTTAGGTGGAGGTTGATAATAATCATTTACTCCAAGACTCCCCTCAGCATGTGAGTCACTGGACCTAGAAGTAAATGCATGTGATGCATGTGATTTTTTTAATTTTCGAATGTATTCATCTTTTTCTCTAACAATCTTCAACTCCACTTCCAAAAATGCAAGATGGGCATCTCTTTCTTTTTTATCTTCCAAAAGTTGAGCCTCATGTTACAATTGTCTTAGTGCTAGTGATTGAAAATCTCTAGCCAATTGATTCAAAAAGAGATTTTATGGATTTTCTATCACTTTAACTATGACTAGAAGAATGAGTAGACATGTTTAGGGTTTGTGATAAAAGTAATTTTCAAAAAGAAAGATAGGTGGAGTGAAGTAGGTAATTTCCCAGGAAAGGGAGGTGGATCACTAGGATCACTTAAGTACCAAGCCTTTCCTTAGCCAGATACTATCCCACAACACTTTCATAAACCTTTCTCTAAGCAATTTACTTAGAGCACAATCAAAGATGAAAAAAAAAATGCAAGAAAACTATGCAAAGCAATAAAACACAAATGAAAATTGCTATCTAGAAAGCTTTTAAAACTAGTCGAACCTAAGGTGAGGCTTTTTGGCACTTTGGAACCTTGAAGAGACACTCACCGTCAAAGACATTTTAATCCACTAATTAATCAAAGTTCTTGAAAATTACAACTCAAAGAAATACAATGAAATTAGGTCAGCAAATTTTGATGCTAAAAAATTAAAGACCTATTCTATGCACTCCTTCACTTATAGCTCCTTTGTGTATTTTTATGTATTTTCAATGAGCCTGCTGTTGTCCCTTTCTTTGTCTCCTTAGGTTATTCAACCCTAAGTCTTTAATCCAGCTCCTCTTTAGTGATATGACTTTCACCAAAACAAAATTCTAGCTCCACACTCACCAAAGCACTTTTTAGGTCAAATCCACCAAAGAGAGGTCAAGCAAGTTTTAAAGCAACAAAACTCAAATTTAAAATCAAGGACTACTGCAAATGGAGTTGATATTTGACAAGACTTGAAAGATTATTCAGTAAAATTGACAAGCAAAAAATTAAGGTACACAAGAAAAGGTAGCTCACAAAGTGGAATCCTAGTGAATGGAACTAGAATAGATGAATAAAACCAAAACAACATTACAAAACTTTTTTGTGTAAATTTTTCACAATTTTCCAAATTTATGCTGGATAGAATACTTCAAATTTGAGCTTGAAATTTTAAACACAGAAACTTCAATGTTTAATCACAAATTAGGCACTGGAATTTCACCAAAAGAGTGAGCCAATAAATTGTAATAATTTTTCTGAAATCACTGCCGCATCATCGTTTTTCCACCGTCAAAATTTTTTCACTTTGCTCGTATTTCATTTATCATTTTTTATTTGTATTTTGAATTTTGATGTACTTCTTTTTTTCACTTTTTCTCAACACATCAAACTACTCAAATCCAGAATTTTAGAATTTTTCACCAACGGAATTAAATTCTGGGAAAGATGTCAGACAACACAGTAACAGTGAAAACAGAGAAATCCTAACTTGGAATTAGAAAACGGTAAAGAAACTTCAAAAACACAATGAAAATGATTGGAAACGAACTTGTATGGAACTAACACACAAGTATGAACTTGTTCTTGCCGGTTGAATAGCCGCCGGTTGACTCTGGTGCTTGGTTCAGGCTCTGCCTGTCTCCCTAGAATCTGCACTTCTCTGGTTACCGAATGCTTCACTTGTAGAGACAAAGGGCATCAGGTCCCAAACTATAGGTGTTCCTTTTATTATATGTATGTGCGCATCCCCATCTTTTTAGGGTTAACACTATCAAGGAGTATTTCATGTGCAACAGACATATACACGTAACAGGAAAATCTTGCGTGATATTAACAAACATATCTATATGTAGTTGTAACAAACATGTGAGTAATTAGATATATATATATATATATATATACATATATACATATATACATATATACATATATATACATATATATATACATATATATATATATATATACATATATATGTATATACATATATATATATATGTATATACATATATATATATATATGTATATACATATATATATATATGTATATATATCTTTAAGCATCATTGTCTTTAAGTGCATGCCGCTGATTATCAGTGCATGACAGATTTGTTACGTGCTTTAAGCCCATTAGGTAGATTGGGCCAGCCTCATAATCTTGGTGCAAGGTCTCGCCCCTAAGCATTTTTTCATGTGCTTCGCACTAATACACACCCATTCGTACGCTATTTCGTGCCATGCATATAGCTTTACCTGGGTTGCCTTAGTGTTATTGGGCTCGGGCCTTAATACTTTGCTTATCACAGATCTAGTTATGCTAAGCCTATTACGTTTCTTTACTTTATTGATCAGTCTTATTTGTGGAGGACACCCAAAGTTGGCATCCTAAACGTTTGGCCTCACCTGAACATGAGGTGTGCATCCATCTCTCCAACTACAAGGTGGTTTTCGATACTGCCACCCTAATCCGAGAGGAGTTTTCCCCAGTAAAACTCAAGGCGTTGGTACACTCTTATTCCCTGCTATACCCAGGTATTAATGTTTCTGTATTGCTGATGTAAATGTTGAACTTATCTTATCTTGTTATGCAGATAACATGTTGGATACGGAGAAGAGGAAAACACTGGCTACCCTGCTGAGGCAGAAAAGAGCTGCCGCAAAGGTTCCTTCTGCGGCTGCCGCAAAGGTTCCTTCTGCGGCTGCTGCAGAGGTACCCCCTACTGAAGACTGTAGTAGGAAGGCCATAATTGAAGTGGCGGCTTCGGAGGAGGATGAGACATACTCTGGACTTGTCTTCAAGAGAAGACGAAACACTGAAGCATCCTCCTCCCACTCAATCTCGGGCGGGCGAGCCCTTTCCCTTCCGCATTCTCCAATCTCACGCCCCTCAACCTCTAAGGGGGTCACAATCCAGGAGAGCAGGGACGAACCCACTGAAGAGGAAGGGCTGTGGAACCTTTTTGCAGATCCCCTTCTCACCATGCAAGATGCCCTGCTCCATCCAAAGATTAAGGAGAAGCTCACCCCTGTAAGGGAGGATCAAATGCTGGAGGAGACCTCCAAGCAACTAGATCAAGCACTGGCCAAGAATTGCTTACTCTTTACCAAGCCAAGAAGTGTTGCCCAGACTGAGGCTGCAAGGCCAAGGGGTTCGCCTAGTAGGTGAAGGGCCTCAATCTAGAGGTCAAGGAGCTGAGAAGGAGCTACTAAGAGACCAGGACTCTCCTCTTCAACAAATCACAAGAGACCTTGGATCTATATGCAAGGAACAACGACCTCCGTACTGAAATGGAGTCATTGAAAGAGGAGAGGGAGTCTTTGAAGGAAGAGATGGCCAAGCTGGTGGCTACACAAAAGGAGGAACTCACAGATGATGCTGCCAACTCATACGTTGCTGGCTTCAAGGACGCAGTCGCCCAAGCCACAAGTGTTTACCCTGATACTGACTTCTCCCAACTTGGCCCAGGGAAAGTCATGATTGCGCACTTGGTGTATGAGGATGAACAAAAATCATAATTTCCTTGTATTTATTATTCACCTTTTGTAGCTAGCTGAACAATGCATCATTTCATGTATATATGTACAACTGTTTTTATAGTTTTATTATGCCCTTTCTAGTTTAGAGTTAATGCGTCTAACTTAACGAATTAATGAGTGTTCTCTCCTTAGAAATGTCACTAATTTCACAAACAACTCCCAATGAACAAAGCAACTTATGATGCATGTCAAATAACCAATGTGTCTAACTACGCCAAACATAACATGGATGTCGCTCTTACCAGAGCCAATCATAGGACAATTTAATGTCTAACCTGGTGACTCGTGTTGTTGGCTCAACTGGTTCTCACCAAGATCCTGAGTTCACCTTGTGTTGTCCATTCTTAGAGTCCTTTTTCATGTAGGGCTCTCAAGCTTAAGTTGTTGTGAACCTATAGTTCCCCTCCCGTGGAAGTTTCCCAGAGCGAGGTCTCCTTTTTGGGGCTCAAACCAAATTCTAGTGAGCTGTGGTTTGGTTAGTGCCTTTGATCAGTATGAGGTCCCAGCTGTTGAACAAATGGGTATCCTTGAGCTGGTTTCATTTGGGCTATACCCAATTTTTGGTGAGCTGACTTCATTCTCGTGCTACACCCAATAATTGGCGAGCTGGTTTCGCTTACACCACATTTGCTGAATTGGTTTCCTTTACACCACATTTGGTCAACTAGTTTGTTTACACCACATTTGGTGAATTGGTTTCGTTTACACCACATTTGTTGAATTGGTTTCATGCTCCGCCTAACCTGGCAAGCTGGTTTCGTGTGTACCCTATCAAATGCACTGGTTTTGTTTCAACATAATGGCACATCATTTCTCAAATACTTTTCATTGGGCGACCTCATTAAAAAACCCCCCATAAGGGAAAAAGAGTGTCCCCTTCATTATTCATGATTGACATTATATATTAACTAAAATAAAATTTGAGGTTAGTTCCATTCCAGGTCCGGGGTATCGCACCACCCTCGAGAGTCTCAAGTTGGTAGGCTCCATTCTCGAGCATTTCTGTCACTCGGAATGGCCCAGTTCATTTAGGAGATAACTTGTTCTCTAGCTGATAAAGGTGAGCTTTCCTCATGACCAAATCACCAACCTAGAATTGTCGAGGTCTGAGTTTAGACCTGATGGGTTGTTCTTCATGACCAATGTTCTTCTTGAATAAATGAGGTGAAAAAGGTGGCGGAAGCAATGGAGGTGATGGATCAAGGATGGCTCATATAGAGCTATGGGTTCATTGTAGGTGCATGAAAGGTATGGAGAGTGATAGGTTAGGCCAAATCACTTGGAGGAAGGCAAAAGTGAAGATCAAAGTGTCTAACCTAGAGAGACTAGACAAGAGTAGAAGCTTCCAAAAATTTTGCAGCATTTACTCATTAAAATTGATCTTAAAAAAATATGAGCTAAAACACCCTATTTATAGGGGATGGTGCCTTGGAGAGTAAGGAGCAAGGGTAGGATGGGGAATACATAAAAAAGGGGGCTGTTAGGGTGTTGACTAAAGGTCAATGCAACCCCTTAGCATGGTTCTAGAAGGTAGGGCTACATTCCTATCCTAAAAGGCCAAGGTACAAGCTAAATTGTTAAATACACCCCCTATTATGTTAAATGAACCCTACTCTACTAAATTGTTAAATACACTAAAATTAATTGATGCTCAACTCCCATGGCTTGGGCTCTACTCCTTGTGGTCCTCTGAGGGGTCTTTGAATATGTAGAGAAAAGTTTCTCTGCCATCAGTAGCAGAGTCCCACTCTTCTTAAATCCTCTTCCATCATCCCCTCCCTCTTGAAGAAGATTTGTTCTCAAATCACATGCTTCTGCCTCTTCATTTCCACTACCTGCAAAGGGTGTTAGATCCATAACATTGAAGGTAGTATGTACTCCATATTCCTCAGGCACATCAATTTGATATGCATTATTATTGATTCTTTTGAGAACTTGGGAAGGACCATCACCCCCGGGGTCTAAGTTTAGACTTGCTCTGATTAGGGAATCTATCTTTTCTAAGGTGAAGCCAAACCCAGTCTCCCTCCTCAAAAATCATCTCTCTCTTCCCCTTATTGCTATGTTTCATATATTTCTCTGTTTGTTGTTGTATTTGGTTCTTAATCCTCTCATGCATTTTCTTTACAAATTCAGCCTTCGTTGCTCCTTCCTTGTGCACAAAATTTTGTGGATTAGGTAGAGGTAACAAATCCAAAGGAGTAAGAGGATTGAACCCATACACAACCTCAAATGGAGAAATATTAGTAGTTTTATGAACTACCTATTATATGCAAACTAAATATGAGGAAGATACTCATCCCAAGATTTGTGGTTTCCTTTCATGATTGACCTAAGCATAGTGGAAAGAGATCTATTTACAACTTCAGTTTGTCCATCCATTTGAGGATGACAAGAAGTTGAGAAGTTCAACTTAGTTCCTAGCCTTTCCCAGAGAGTTCTCCAAAAATGGCCAACAAATTTAGGATCTCTATCCGACACTATGGTCTTAGGTAAACCATGTAGTCTTACCACTTCTCTAAAGAAGAGCTTAGAGATGTTGCTAGCATCATCCACTTTATGGCAGGGTATAAAATGAGCCATCTTGCTAAACCTATCCACTACCACAAAGATGGAATCAAAACCTCTTTGTGTCCTAGGAAGTCCTAATATGAAATCCATGCTTATATCTTCCCAAGGAGCACTTGCAAAAGGTAAATGAGTCCATGAGGCATTGTCTTAGACTTAGCTCTTAAACATGAAACACATTTATGACAATGTCTTTGGACATCTTTGCTCATGTGTGGCCAAAGAATTTTCCTTTCAAAAGCTCAAGAGTTTTATCAACTCCAAAATGGCCCATGAGTCCTCCTTCATGTGATTCTTTTACAAGGAGTTTTCTATATGTTCCTTGGGGTATGCAAAGTTTTCCTTCTTTAAATAAGTACCCCTCAGAAACATAAAAACCTTTTTGTGCTCTATGTTTGCATTCAGCAAAAGTGGGTGCAAAATCCTGATCTTCTTTATAAAGTTTAGGTATGTTTTCAAATCCAAGAATTTGGGCTCCAAGTTTAGAAAAAAGGGCATGTCTCCTTGAGAGAGCATCAGCCGCAATGTTTGTACTGCCCTTCTTGTATTTGATAACATATGGAAATTGCTCAAGAAATTCCATCCACTTTGCATGTCTTTTGTTCAACTTATGCGGACCCTTCAAATATTTCAAAGACTCATGATCACTATGTATGACAAATTCTTTTGAAACTAGATAGTTTTCCCAAGTCTGTAGGGCCCCTACAAGTGCATAAAGCTCTTTGTCATAGGTGGGGTAGTTGAGGGTGTGATGGAGATCAAATAGAAGAGGAAAGTGAGGATAAAAGCCAAGAACCTCAAGGACAAGTTAGCTCAAAATCCTTCATACCTCAAAGGATCACCAGGAGCAAGGCTAGAGATTTGGGTAAAGAACATCAATTGTTTTCTCTTTTTGTAATTACCCAAGTATAAAAATTTGTAAATATTTGTAAATAAATATAAAATTAGCTTTAGGAATATGCCAAAGAGGGAAACCAAAGAAACCTCTAGTGTAAGTCATTGTTTGTGTAAGGACCTAGAAAATTTTATTGGAATGAAAGTGATATATTTTAAGTGAATTCTAAGTATGTTTTTATTTAAAATAAAAAGGAAGGAAAGTGTAGCTTAGAGGTCTACAAGATCGTCGTTGTTGAAGACGGAGGCGACCTCCGACTTCTCTGGTACATAATCGCCTGTCGCCTAGAGTACACATGATCGCCAATCGCCTATGATGTACATGATCGCCGAAAGTGCACTTAGTATGTGGTCAAGATGCTGGATCAACCATAGTGGATTCCAAAAACCATGCGTATCAAGGTGTGGGTTAAGCCTTAGATACGCTGTGCATGCGAAGCTCCATGCTTGAGCATAAGAAATCGTCCTTAGTGTTGCATGCATGGGCGCACGAGGAGTAGTGCTGATCTATTGGAAATGTGAAGCTACCGATGTAAGGACCTGTAAAATTGAATTGGAATAAAAGTGGTATATTTAAATAATTTCAGAAGATGTTATTATTTAAAATACAAAGAACTGGTAAATGAAGTTTCGTAGTAGTCGGACCTCAGACGTCGCCCAAGATCTGGGGTCAGCTGGTAGAGGTCGGTCGGCTGACATGTAGATCAAGAAGAGTAAGGGAGGAAAAGTTAAGTTAGAAGGCTACGAGGTCGCCGGTCGCCTGCTACACATGAGCGCCTGGTGGACGTCGCCAGGGCGCGAGAGGCATGCAGGCATCGCGCGGGCGCGAGAGGCATGCAGGCATCGCGCGGGCGCGAGAGGCATGCAGGCAGCGCGCGGGCGCGAGAGGCATGCAGGCATCGTGTGGGCGCGAGGCATGCGGGCATTGCCAGGGCGCGAGGCATGTGGACGTGGTCAAGGCGCGAGAGTTATGAGGGCGTCGCCAGGGAAGACATCGGTCGTCCCCCAGAGGAAGACATCGGTCGTCTTCCAGGGCGAAGGAGACATCGGTCGTTCGCCAGGATGAGTCAGCAGTGGAAAGTTATAGCGCGACGTCGAGTTTCACACCTTGAAGGTAAGACCCAGACTCCCAGCATGAAGCGTAGTGCACGCACGCCACGTAGACAAAAAGGGTGGTTCAGAATAGTGACATCAGAATGTTGGCATGCGCGGGAGACACTCACGGTCGTACTGTTCAGAGCAGTGGCTGGCATGCACAAGCGACAACAGTGGCAGTACTGTTCAGAGCAGTGGTTGGCATGCACCAGAGACAACAGTGGTCGTACTGTTCAGGGCAGTGGTTCTCAGACTTCTCTGCAGAATGGGTGGTGGCAGCTGCTTTTGGTGGATAAGTTGGTTTAAGATACAGAAAACCCACTGCTGAGAGAAAGAAAAAACGTTGCAGCCTTCAAAGAGAGAAAGAGTGAGTTACCTCCCTTCTCCTCCAGTTGCCTCCTTCGCGCTGCGATTCTAGCACCTTCACACGAGAGTGCGACGAGCGACAGCCACCATTAGAGCACCTGGGCAGTTCTCTGCAAGTCCTTCAATCAGACGCAAAAACAGAGCCAAGGCGTTCTTCAAGCTTTGTTGGGTTTCGGAACTCTAGGTGTTTGCGCAAGTCCAGGTAAGGGAAGCTAGACCTCTTTTTCCATACAAGCCATAGTTTGCTGTTTCTGAAGTGAGGGCGACGTGGTCGCCGGTTCTCTGTTTCTTTTCGAAATGCTCTGTTTTACGTGTTTGGGCGACGTGGTCGCCGGTTTTATATACAGTCTTCGAAATACCATATTTTGAACTAGATCGCCGGTTTTTGGCGCTGTTTTACGAACTCCTTGTGTTTGATGTTGTTTTGAGAACTGCTTGAGATTTACATGAGATATTCGAAAATATGAATCCTTTGAAATGGCTATTGCTGTGATTGAAATCATTCTTTTAAGTGTGGCATGAGGTCTTTGAATGCTGTGAATGTGGGATCGAGGCATAGTATTTTCAGGAAAGAAAATACCGTGTAAGATCTTGTGGTAGGTGCATTGATCGGTGATTCCTAAGGGGATATCCTGACTCTGCTGAGGTAATGGAATCATGTAGAGGAAGTTACTCAGTTGTTGAGAGTCGAAGGAGGTCTATATGATGGGCGTCTCGTGTGAAAAAGAACGAGCTCCGTCTGTCCTATGGATTAACCCTGTCATACCAGGAGAACTATGGTAACATTGAGATGATATATGCGCATGCTGTGTGGATTCACAGCGACCCTGTGTGGATTTCACAGTGGTGTGGTATGACAGGTGCAGATCTCTGAGTCTAATCAACGCACGAGTCAATCCGGAAGTAGTGTCAAGTGTCTTGTGTGGTGAGTCAGTGGAAAGTCTGACATGTGAAATGAGAAACTTGAATATTGATAGACACTTGATGCTGTATTGTGAAATAGAATGACTATGGGTGAATGTTGTGAAATGTGATTTTGGGCGATCAGCTGAATGCTATGAGCAGCTCTACGTTTTACATGGATATTTTGGAACTTGGTTTACTTGGATTTTCATGTTCTTGATTTAAACTTCTTTTAAATTATCTAGCTTACCCTTTTATCTGTTATTGTGGTTGTTTTCTCAAAACTGTGATGATCGTGTAATTGTTACACGGGAGCAGATGATCTTCCAGGAAAAAGAGCCCTCTAGTGATCGCCGGTTTTCTGTCTCTATCGGGTGATCGCCTGTGTCTGCCTCCATCGGGTGATCGCCTGTTTTTTTTCTGTCTTGATAGGAGATCGGTCTCGTCCGATAGGAGATCGGTTCCTTCCGATAGGAGATCGCCTGCTTTGTTTTCTTTTTCTGTACTTTGTTTATGTTTCTGGAAAATTTGACCGAATTTGTATTAAACTCCCTGTGAGGAGAAACTACATTTCACATATATAATATTTTGTTCATAGAATCTATTTGTTACCTTTATTTTCATTATATACATTTGTATAGTATTTTGGCGGGATGTTACATTAATGGTATCAGAGCAGTTCGTCCTTAGGATGACCTGAGGGCTGTGGATCCATTGTGTTTCTTCTGCTCATGAAAGTTATTTGAGTTTAAAATAATAACTATAGTGAAAGGTTTTCAAACGTTTTTGTATTGAAATTTTGTGTGTGCTTGGTGAATATATGTTCTAATTGAAAATCTTAGTATTAAGAATGAGAAGGTCTTGATAAAGTAGTGAGGGTGCACACTCATAACTGGATCGAGATGAGTCTCAATCTTAATTCCAAAGGTTTGATGTTTAGCATATATTAAATTCTGGTGTGAGCTATCTCATCCTCTTGAGTGTCTTTGTAATTGATTGAAAATGGTTGATTGGATTGGTGACTGCATACCAGTAGTTGTGCTGGTGTTATGCTTGATATTATAAGCATTATGATTCTGTTGATGAGCTCAAATTCGTAATGATTTTGAGATGCTGACCTTTGTAAGGTCTAGCTGTTACCCCCTTGAATGAATTGATTTCTTATCGATCTCATTCTTGTAGTTGTAGGGAATATAGGAATCTTATAATTTCAGAATCTGAAAACGAAGGAGATGGCACGTAGACCTTCTACCCCTCCCCAACCTCCTTCGGAGATGAGCCAGATTGCCAAGGCTATCGAGATGATGGCAACTGCCATCCAACAGCAGAATACGGTAATGGCCCAGATTCATCTGGCTGTAATGAATCATTTGGGAACTGCTGGATCGGCTGCAACAGCTTCCCAGGTCAATCAGCCTCGGGAGCAGGTAGGGATGACCGAGTTCATGAGGCACAACCCACCCAAGCTCAGTGGGAGTGCTACCCCTGATCAAGCAGATCCGTGGACCAGGGAGTTGCATGCCTTAGTAAGGAAGGCAAAGGTAGTGGAGACCCTGGAGAGGAATGATTCCAGGATAATCAGATCACACCCAGGGGGTCCCTCCAGTGGGAAGGCCAAGGTGCAGCACCCACAAAGCAAGCCTTATGCGAGACCTCCACCACGTCGGGCAGGAGCAGTTCCGCTCCAGTTTCAGCGGCAACAACCATGGAAACCAAAGTGTTTCCGTTGTGGTGGGTTACATAACGTCAAGGTGTGCTCCAAGAGGAATTCAGAGAAAGGGTGTTTCACATGCCAAGAAATGGGGCACATTTCTAGAGATTGTCCTAACAGAAAAAGGATGACTCAACCCAGTGGTTCTCGGCAGTTGAGGAATGAAGGCAGCAGACCTCAGGCAACAGGGAGAGTGTTGGCCATGTCAGGAGCAGAGGCGTCTCAGTCAGGTAACCTCGTGCAGAGTATATGTTTTATAGCTGGTAGGAGTGTAAAGGTTTTGTTTGATTCTGGAGCGACACACTCCTTTGTGTCAAGCCTGTGTGTAGCCGAGTTGGGCCTTCTAGTTAAGGAGTTACCTTTCGAACTGTTGGTCTCTACACCTGCGTCAGGGCAGGTGATGACCTCTACAGTTTGCCCCGAATGTCCAGTGATAGTAGAGGGACGCAGATTCAAGGTGAACTTGATCTGCCTACCTCTTCGGGACCTAGATGTTATCCTGGGAATGGATTGGTTAGCTGCCAATCACGTTCTCATTGACTGCGGTGGTCAGAGGATTGCATTTCCAGACCTCCAAGGATCAGATGTAATATCTGCTCAGCAAGGGCAGTCAGCGTTGGAAGAAGGGGCGAGGTGCTTCGTGATACTCGCTCGGTCGGAGGTGGAGAATAAAGGGGACGTAAGCAGAATACCCGTGGTGAAAGATTTCACGGATGTATTTCCAGAAGAGGTACCTGGGTTACCTCCTAAGAGGGAAGTGGAACTCTCTATTGTTTTGGTACCTGGAGCTGGACCAGTGTCAACGGCCCCAGCTGAGTTGATGGAATTAGAGAAGGAAGTGTAAGTTAGATTTAGTGTACCAAGGTGTAGGTTCAGCTACATATAAGTTATGGAGAGTATGTAAGCAGGATGTTGAGAGTTTAAAGACTTAAGCATGTGTATCCATGGGAAGTACTGGAGTTAAGTTCCAAGATGAAAGTAGGAATCTTTCTTTGATCCAGAGCTTGGTGATGACCTCTAGCTGGACACAAGGCTTGAAATGGAAATTTGAGATTTGGTAGAGAATAAGTTTACAAGATGATTATATCATCTTGAGATGTATCAATGATTTTGGGAAAGAGGAAAGATGAAATATCTTAATTGTGTTTAAAGTTACAGTTAGGCAAAGAAAATTGTTGAAAAGCAACAGGCGGAGAAATTGCTTGGATGAGAGAGAAAGTCTCACGTGGGATGGATGTTGTTTAATTAATTTGGATTTGAAAGCTGTATGTGATTCGAAATTGGACACTAGTTTATGTTGAGTATGTAGGAGATGAATTGGATGTTATTCCAGAAAAGGGATTAGTGACCTGTCAATCACGTTTCCAATGGTTAAGCTCAACGAAAGATAGTGTTTCCAAAGTTCAGCCGAGTTGATTAAATTGAAGAAAATAAGTGGAAGAGTTGTTAGAGGCGCAGTTAGTCAAGCCCAATATATCTCCTTGGAATTTCCAGCATTGTTGGTTAAAAAGAAAGAGGAAGGACCTCAACTGTGTAGGGATTACAGGAAGTTGAATAAGTTGACCATCCAGGACAACTACCCTCTACCCGTAATTGATGAGTGGGGGATCAGTTAGATGGAACTTCAGTGTCCTTAAAGTTTTATCGGAAATCTGGATAAAACCAGATTTTGCTAAGACAGAAGATGTGCAGAAGACAAGCCTTTTGAGGTTTAGTATGATGCCTCACATCAAAGTTTGAATTGTGTCTGGATACAAGAGAAGACAGGAGTTGCATATGTTCAATGCAACTCAAATTTCATGAGAGGAATTATTCTACTTATGATTTAGAATCGGCAGTGGTAGTGTTGTTATGGAGATTTGAAGACAGTAATTGTGTGAAGCTTTGTATGGGAAGAAATGCAGAATTCCCTTATTGTTGGAACCGGAGGGCGAATCAGTTTTGATTGAACAGTGAGAGGATCCTAGTCTAAAACGTATTGTGGAATTTGCTAGGCACCGATCAGGCTAAAGGCTTTGTAACGGGTAAAGATGGAATATTGAGATTAATGGCAGAATCTGCATACCAGCAGATGGAGAATGGAAATTGATGAAGTATTGGAGTAGTAAGAGTTGGTTCAACAGACAACCGAGAAGGTGAAACTGATGCAAGGCAGAATGAAAGCTTCTGAAAGTCGGCAGATGTCCTCGGCAGATCAGAGGAGAAGACCTTTGGAGTTTGCTGCTGGGGATCATGTCTTTATGAGGGAAGCAACAGCCAAGGGTGTAGGACGAGCTATCAGATCAAAGAAGCTGTCCCCTAAGTTGGTTGGGCCATGTCAGACCCAAGGGGGATCAGTCCAGTGGCTTATGAGATCACCCCACCTCCCCAATTAGCAAACCTGCATAATGTGTTTCACGTATCACAGCTAAGGAAGTATCTTGCAGACCCTAGTCACGTGTTGGAAGTGGACGACGTGCAGATCGGGTGATTCACCATGGAATTTGAAGGGAACCATGGGAGATGCATATGCCCACCTCTTTTCCTTGTAATTCAATTTTCGAGGACGAAAATTTTTCTTGTTGGGGAGAATGTAAGGACCTGTAAAATTGAATTGGAATAAAAGTGGTATATTTAAATAATTTCAGAAGATGTTATTATTTAAAATACAAAGAACTGGTAAATGAAGTTTCGTAGTAGTCGGACCTCGGACGTCGCCCAAGATCTGGGGTCAGCTAGTAGAGGTCGGTCGGCTGACATGTAGATCAAGAAGAGTAAGGGAGGAAAAGTTAAGTTAGAAGGCTACGAGGTCGCCGGTCGCCTGCTACACATGAGCGCCTGGTGGACGTCGCCAGGGCGCGAGAGGCATGCAGGCATCGCGCGGGCGCGAGAGGCATGCAGGCATCGCGCGGGCGCGAGAGGCATGCAGGCATCGCGCGGGCGCGATTGGCATGCAGGCATCGCGCGGGCGCGAGAGGCATGCAGGCATCGCGCGGGCGCGAGAGGCATGCAGGCAGCGCGCGGGCGCGAGAGGCATGCAGGCATCGCGTGGGCGCGAGGCATGCGGGCATTGCCAGGGCGCGAGGCATGTGGACGTGGTCAAGGCGCGAGAGTTATGAGGGCGTCGCCAGGGAAGACATCGGTCGTCCCCCAGAGGAAGACATCGGTCGTCTTCCAGGGCGAAGGAGACATCGGTCGTTCGCCAGGATGAGTCAGCAGTGGAAAGTTATAGCGCGACGTCGAGTTTCACACCTTGAAGGTAAGACCCAGACTCCCAGCATGAAGCGTAGTGCACGCACGCCACGTAGACAAAAAGGGTGGTTCAGAATAGTGACATCAGAATGTTGGCATGCGCGGGAGACACTCACGGTCGTACTGTTCAGAGCAGTGGCTGGCATGCACAAGCGACAACAGTGGCAGTACTGTTCAGAGCAGTGGTTGGCATGCACCAGAGACAACAGTGGTCGTACTGTTCAGGGCAGTGGTTCTCAGACTTCTCTGCAGAATGGGTGGTGGCAGCTGCTTTTGGTGGATAAGTTGGTTTAAGATACAGAAAACCCACTGCTGAGAGAAAGAAAAAACGTTGCAGCCTTCAAAGAGAGAAAGAGTGAGTTACCTCCCTTCTCCTCCAGTTGCCTCCTTCGCGCTGCGATTCTAGCACCTTCACACGAGAGTGCGATGAGCGACAGCCACCATTAGAGCACCTGGGCAGTTCTCTGCAAGTCCTTCAATCAGACGCAAAAACAGAGCCAAGGCGTTCTTCAAGCTTTGTTGGGTTTCGGAACTCTAGGTGTTTGCGCAAGTCCAGGTAAGGGAAGCTAGACCTCTTTTTCCATACAAGCCATAGTTTGCTGTTTCTGAAGTGAGGGCGACGTGGTCGCCGGTTCTCTGTTTCTTTTCGAAATGCTCTGTTTTACGTGTTTGGGCGACGTGGTCGCCGGTTTTATATACAGTCTTCGAAATACCATATTTTGAACTAGATCGCCGGTTTTTGGCGCTGTTTTGCGAACTCCTTGTGTTTGATGTTGTTTTGAGAACTGCTTGAGATTTACATGAGATATTCGAAAATATGAATCCTTTGAAATGGCTATTGCTATGATTGAAATCATTCTTTTAAGTGTGGCATGATGTCTTTGAATGCTGTGAATGTGGGATCGAGGCATAGTATTTTCAGGAAAGAAAATACCGTGTAAGATCTTGTGGTAGGTGCATTGATCGGTGATTCCTAAGGGGATATCCTGACTCTGCTGAGGTAATGGAATCACGTAGAGGAAGTTACTCAGTTGTTGAGAGTCGAAGGAGGTCTATATGATGGGCGTCTCGTGTGAAAAAGAACGAGCTCCGTCTGTCCTATGGATTAACCCTATCATACCAGGAGAACTATGGTAACATTGAGATGATATATGCGCATGCTGTGTGGATTCACAGCGACCCTGTGTGGATTTCACAGTGGTGTGGTATGACAGGTGCAGATCTCTGAGTCTAATCAACGCACGAGTCAATCCGGAAGTAGTGTCAAGTGTCTTGTGTGGTGAGTCAGTGGAAAGTCTGACATGTGAAATGAGAAACTTGAATATTGATAGACACTTGATGCTGTATTGTGAAATAGAATGACTATGGGTGAATGTTGTGAAATGTGATTTTGGGCGATCAGCTGAATGCTATGAGCAGCTCTACGTTTTACATGGATATTTTGGAACTTGGTTTACTTGGATTTTCATGTTCTTGATTTAAACTTCTTTTAAATTATCTAGCTTACCCTTTTATCTGTTATTGTGGTTGTTTTCTCAAAACTGTGATGATCGTGTAATTGTTACACGGGAGCAGATGATCTTCCAGGAAGAAGAGCCCTCTAGTGATCGCCGGTTTTCTGTCTCTATCGGGTGATCGCCTGTGTCTGCCTCCATCGGGTGATCGCCTGTTTTTTTTCTGTCTTGATAGGAGATCGGTCTCGTCCGATAGGAGATCGGTTCCTTCCGATAGGAGATCGCCTGCTTTGTTTTCTTTTTCTGTACTTTGTTTATGTTTCTGGAAAATTTGACCGAATTTGTATTAAACTCCCTGTGAGGAGAAACTACATTTCACATATATAATATTTTGTTCATAGAATCTATTTGTTACCTTTATTTTCATTATATACATTTGTATAGTATTTTGGCGGGATGTTACAACCGACATCACCAAGTCATGTGGAGGTGATACCTTGGACGTAACATAGTGGGATGAAGAACCTTCAGCAAGGCGTGGCGATGTGTCATCAGTCATCGCCAGGGCGAGAGGCATGCGAGCATCGCCAAGGCGAGAGACCTGCGGGCATCGCCAGGGCGCGAGACATGCGGGCATCGCCAGGGCGCGAGACGTGCGGGCATCGCCAGGGCGCGAGACATGCGGGCATCGCCAGGGATAGACATCGGTCATCTTCTAGAGTGAGACATCGGTCGTCTTCCAGAGAGAGACATCGGTCGTCCGCCAGGATGAGTCATCGGTGGAAGGTTATCGCGCGATGTCGTGTTTCACACAGATAAGGTGGGACCTAGGCTCCCAGCATGAGACGTCCTGCACGCGCGACACATAGACAAAAAGGGTGTTTCAGAATAGTTGGCATCAGAGAGTTGGTATGCGCAGAGACACACGTGGCCGTACTGTTCAAGGAAGTGTGCACGCAAGCTTTCCTGCAGAGTGGGTAGTGGCAACGGCAATTGTGGACAAGTTGGTTTAGATTCAAAAACTCACTTTTGAGAGGAAAAGAACGTTGATGTGGTTCAAGAGTGACCGAGTGAGTTTACCTTCATCCTTCTCTTTTCTCTCCTTCACGCTGCGATTCAGGCATCCTCAAGCGCCAGCACGACGAGCGACGACTACCCTGGATTCCTGACATTGTGCTCTGCAAGTTCTCCCGTCAGGACGCTAAAACAGAGTTAAGGCATCTTTAAGCTTCGGTGGGTTTTGGAGCTCTTGGTGTTTTTGCGCAAGTTCAGGTAAGGGAAGCTAGCATTTTCGTTTATAAAAACGTTAGGCGAGTAGGTTCTGAAGTGAGGGCGACATGGTCGCCAGTTTTCATATTCCTTTTCAAAATGCTCTATTTTTATGTGTGGGGCGACGTGATCGCCGGTTTTAATGTTGATTTCGAACTTCCCTGTTTTAGTGTCGTTTGAAATTGTTTGAGATTGAAATGTGAAATGCATGTGATATTCGAAAATCTGAACCGTGGAATGATTGTTGCTGTGATTGGAATCGTTCATTTAAGTGTTATATGATGTGTTGAATGTTGTGAATGTGGGATCAAGGCATAGTATTTTCAGGAAAGAAAATACCGTGTAAGATCGTGTAGGACGTGCATTGATCGGTGATTTCTATAATGAGATATCCTGACTCTCCTGATATAATGGAATCATATAGATGAAGTTATTCAGGCGTTGAGAGTCGATGGAGGTTCATACGTATGGGTAAGTTTTTTGAAAGATAACTACTTGACCTGTTGTGTGGATTCACCCTGTCATACTAGGAGAGTGATGAGATTGAGATTGAGATTATGTTGATGCGCATAGCTGTGGGAACTTTACAGCAATGTAGTATGACAGGTGCAGATCTCTGAGTCTAGTCAATGCACGTGTCTTCCGGAAGTAGTGTCAAGTGTCTATGTGTGATGAGTCAGTGGAAGTCTGACGTGAGAAATGAGAAACATTGAAATTGATAGACACTTGATGGAATTATGTGAATTGAACGACTCTTGAGAAAATTGTGAAATATGTGATTACTTGATGGTCATGTGAAGGGAATGAGAAAGTTGATGGTTTTTATGTGGGTGTCTTAAATTTGTTTTATCTTGATTTTAAAGTTTCATATCTAAATTCTCTTTAAAATATCTAGCTTACCCTGCGTTTTTGTTTTGTGGATGTTTTCTTAAACCTGTGATGATCGTGTATAATTTACACGGGAGCAGATGATGTTGCAGGAAGTAGAGCTCCTCAGTGAGTGGTCGCCGGAAGGAGATCGCCTGTTTTCTGTTTCTGTTAGGCGATCGCCTGTTTTCTGTTTCTGTTAGGAGATCGCCTGTTTTTCTATTTTGCTGTATTTTGTTTAAGTTTGGAAAACTGACTGGATATGTATTAAACTCCCTGTGAGGAGAAATTTCATTACATATATATATATATATATATATATATATATATATATATATATGTTCACTTCGATATTATTATTTTACCTCTATTTCATTATATAAATATGAAAAGGATTTGGCGGGATGTTACAGTTTGGGACGGTTTTGAGTAAAAGAGTGGAAGAAGTGACTTTTCCTACTCCTTCTAGACTTAGGTGCTAAGAAGGAGCTAGAAGAGTGACTCTTCCCACTCCTTCTCCCTTGTAACATGTCCAGCCCTCTTTATTATAAATAGGAGTGCTTGGTTCTTAATAATACAAGTTGAAAGTTAGAAGAAAAGAAACTATCTTGAAATTGAGAGAGAGTGAGTTTGTGAGACTTGTCTCTTCTGCTCCTTCATGTCTTATCTTGTGAGCTTTGGAGAGTCTCAAGTGGCGGCACCACCCACTCATCTTGGAAGAACCACCCTCCAAGTGGCGTGAATCACATCTCCAAAAGGCTACAACCACATAAGTCATTTCTATTCATCTTCTAAAAATACCCATTTGTGTTTTCTTGTAGTTTTTCCATTTTTTAATCGGTTCAATCTTTTCCATCAGTTGTTTCCTTTCATTTGCTGCCATTGTTCTGCACTTTGTTGGTTTATTTCCTTGTTTTCTTGCTGTTTTAATTTCATCCAAACCATGGGTTTCCATATACATGTGTTGTTCTTGTTTTCCATCCATGGGTTTTTGTTCTTTGATGAATTTCTTGGTGATTTTCTAACTCCTATTGAATTTCAATCAGTATTTTCACTTGTTCTTGGTGTTCTTATGTTGTTCTTGTGTTTCCTTTGAAGTTTGGTACTGTTCTCTAATTACCCATTCATATTCCATTGTTATCTTACACTACAAGTTACCTATTCATGTGTTTTTAGTATGAACCTTTGTTTTCTTGAGTAGAAACTCTATTAATAGTTCTTTAGAATTTTGATCCTAATTCTTGAAAGTGTCATCAATACAATGAAACCTATATCAACTCAACCCAAACCAAGAAAGGTTCATAAGAGACTCACATCATGTGGTATCTAGAGCCATGGTGTTGATTTGTTGATTGTGAGTTGAATAGACACTTTCTTTTTGGACAATTTTTTTTCCAGCACCTATAATTTCGTGTTTCTTGTTTTTCCAGCACCTTATATTCATACTTTTGTTTGGTTTGAATATGTTTTAGTTGTGCCTTTTCATTGATCATACTTTTTGCTTTGAGTTTTATGTTCATAGTGTTCTAGGTGTCCAAATCTTGTCTCTACTTGCTTGCTTTTGATTTTGAAAGTTTCTGTTTCTCTTGAATTTGTTTTAGTACTTCTGATTGGAGGTTCCAAACATTTGATTTCAAGTGTTCAATTTTCTTGAATCCTTCATAAAATTTTTGTGCAATTTGATTGATGTTTCAACTTCCATATGATGCATATTATGGTTCTTTCACTACATAAGTTCCATTTGGTATAAAAAAAAAGAAAAAAAAAACAGAACTGAAACAGAACAAAACAGAACCAATTCTGTTTTTAAATCCTTCAAAACAGTTTGGTATTTGCATCTATTCATTCTTTTGCACATTAATTTTCATACCAAAGTTGGATTCATAGTGATTGGCAAATTGTTGTCTACTTTGTGGAACTTTTGATCCTTGTATTTTGACAAGTTTAAGAGTTGTACTTTCTTTCTTGATTATAAAGTTTAGTGAGTATTCTTTGAGTCTTATTGTGTACCTTTTATTGCTTGTCTTTCATTCCTTAAGTTTTGTCATATATCTTGTATTCTTTTTGCACTACCCTTTCTTGTTTTGTACCTTTTCTTGCTTGTCTTTTATTGTTCTTTAAGTTTTGTGGTGGTTATTTTTGGATGAGTGGTTGAGTGCTTTGGCATCTTTCATTTGAGGTTACTCCATTCCACAAGAGAAGCTTGATTGAGGGAAGTATAATTTCTTGGAGTGATTTTGAGTGCCTTAATTTTTTTACCAAAACCGCACCACTTATTTCTTTGTTTTCTAACCTTGTTTTCTTTAATTGTTTACTATTTGTGTTTGCTGTACTGTTTTGAAAATGGCTCAATATTCAAGTGGAGAATCTTTCAAACCACACTCTCCACAAAAAGCTTTCATTCTTGGTGAATTAAAAGAAGCCAAAAGGTCACTTGCACAAAAAGATGAAGCTATAAGACAATTGGAAGAAAGATTGCAAAGGCTTGAAGTGACTAATGAAAGGTCCAGCCATACACACCATAGAAGACGCCATTCTTCAAGGCATTCATCAAGAACTTCTTCCAACTATCATGGACATGAAGATGAAACCGAATGGAGGAGGCATCATCATTATGAAGAAAGGCGCCAACATGTGGCAAAGCCTTATATGCCTTTTGTAAAATTACCTAGCTTTAGTGGTGAAGGTGATCCAAATGTATATTTGGGGTGGGAAGCAAAGGTTGAACAAATCTTTCATGTACATGAGGTCCAAGAAGACCAAAGGGTAAAACTAGCTACTTTAGAATTTCTAGACTATGCCATGCAATGGTGGCATAAAACTCTTATGGACATTGGGCTAAAAAAGAGACCTCCCGTGGTTTCTTGGAACAATTTGAAAGAGTGTATGCGCGCTAGATTTGTTCCACCACACTTTAGGAAAGACCTATTATTGAAGCTCCAAAGGCTTCACCAAGGCACGCTAAGTGTGGATGCTTATTTTAAAGAGCTAGAAACGCTTATGCTTAAAGTTGATATACATGAAAGTGATGAAGCTAAGATGGCTAGATTTGTAAGTGGTCTTAGAAGGGACATTCAAGATGTTGTTGAACTTTATGAGTACTCTTCTTTAGAAAACTTGGTTCACCTTGCCATCAAGGTTGAAACCCAAATTGCAAAGAAACACGCTTTCAAAAATACTCATAATGATGGCTATTACAACAACTCTTGGAAAAATAAAAACAAGTCTTTGTCCAAATTTCCTTCTAAAGATTCATCTTTCGAATCCAAGGATTCAAAGCCTTCCACTTCAACTAATAAATCTCCAACCAAATCGTCTAGTAAGAAATGCTTTAAATGTTTAGGATATGGTCACATAGCTTCTAATTGCCCTTCTAAAAGAAATATGATGATGCATGATGGCATAGTAGTTAGTGAGCATGATTCAGCTTCTTCTAGACATTCTACACCGCCTAGTTCATCTAATGAATGTGATAGTGAAATTCCACTTGAAGGTGACTTGTTAGTAGTGAGACGCATGCTTGGCCAAGTTTTAAAACCTTTTGATGAAAGCCAAAGAGAAAACATTTTCCATACAAGGTGTCTCATTAATAACAAGTTATGTTCATTGATTGTGGATGGTGGTAGTTGTGCTAATGTGGCTAGCACAAGAGTGGTAGATAAACTTGGATTATCTACTATCTCTCATGCAAAGCCCTATAAATTGCAATGGTTGAGTGAAGTAGGAGAAATCATTGTTAACAAACAAGTCCTCATAGCATTCTCAATTGGTAAATATAAAGATGAGGTCTTGTGTGATGTTGTACCTATGGAAGCAACACATGTACTTTTGGGTAGGCCATGGCAATATGATAGAAAAGTTTTTCATGATGGCTTTACCAACAAACTTTCTTTTGACTTCCATGGGCACAAGGTCATATTAAAGTCACTCTCTCCAAAAGAAGTCCATGAGGACCAAGTTACAATGAAGAAAAATAGAGAGAATGAAAATGAAAAAAAAGTTTCTAAAAAGAGCCTTCTTATTTCAAGCCAAGAGGTCCACAAGGTAATTGTTTCTCAAAAGCCTATTTTTTTAGCTATGCCTAGATCTCTTGATTGTGATTCGGCTAAGGTTAGTCCAACATATTTGGATAATTTGGTTAAGGAATTCCAAGATGTGTTTCAAGACCCTCCTAAAGGCTTACCACCTCTAAGAGGCATTGAACACCAAATTGATTTTATACCCGGGGCTTCCTTACCAAATCGTCCAGCTTATAGGACTAACCCAACCGAAACAAAAGAAATCCAACACCAAGTAGAGGAATTACTTGCTAAGGGGTGGGTGCAAGATAGTATGAGCCCTTGTGCTATGCCTGTGATACTTGTCCCTAAAAAGGATGGATCATGGAGGATGTGTACGGATTGTAGGGCCATAAACAACATTACCATCAAATATAGGCATCCCATTCCTAGGCTAGATGACTTGTTGAATGAATTGTATGGGTCTAAAATATTTACCAAGATTGATTTCAAAAGCGGCTATAATCAAATTAGAATTAAAAAAGGTGATGAATGGAAAACCGCTTTTAAGACCAAATTTGGTTTATATGAGTGGTTAGTTATGCCATTTGGTTTGACTAATGCTCCTAGTACCTTCATGCGACTTATGCATCATGTCTGAAGAGCATTCATTGGCAAGTTTGTTGTAGTTTATTTTGATGACATTCTCATATATAGCTTGTCTTTGGAACAACATGAGTTGCATGTTAGGGAAGTTCTTGAAACCCTTAGGAAGGAACATTTGTATGCTAACCTTGCTAAATGTATGTTTGGGCTTGATCATATAGAATTCCTAGGGTTTGTTGTAAGTTATAAAGGGGTGCGTGTTGATCAATCTAAGGTTGTAGCAATTCAACATTGGCCTTACACCCACCAATGTGAATGAGGTACAAAGCTTTCATGGACTTGCTTCTTTCTATAGAAGGTTTGTGAAAGACTTTAGTACAATTGCCGCACCACTCAATGCTATAGTAAAGAAGGATGTGGTTTTTAAGTGGGGAGAAGAGCAACAAAAAGCTTTTGATACTTTGAAAGAAAAATTGACTAAAGCTCCCATCTTAGCCCTTCCTAACTTTGCTAAAACATTTGAGATTGAATGTGATGCTTCAAATATAGGCATTGGGGCTGTTCTCCTTCAAGAGGGCCACCCCATAGCTTATTTTAGTGAGAAATTGAAAGGAAGTCATCTTAACTATTCCACTTATGATAAAGAGTTATATGCACTTGTTAGAGCTTTGCACAATTGGCAACACTATCTTTTTCCTAAAGAGTTTGTGATACATAGTGATCATGAATCTCTTAAATATTTGAAAGGCCAAAGCAAGCTCCACAAGAGGCATGCTAAATGGGTGGAATTCATTGAGCAATTTCCTTATGTGATCAAACACAAACAAGGTAAAATAAATGTGGTAGCCGATGCACTTTCAAGAAGATATACCTTGTTAAATCTTTTAGATGTTCAATTTCTTGGGTTTGATCACATAAAGGATCTTTATCATGATGACCTTGATTTTTCTAGCATCTATCAAGAGTGTTCTAAAGGTGGTCACAAAGATTTTTTCATATAAGATGGATTCCTTTTTAAAGGAAAACGACTTTGTGTTCCACATGGGTCTATTCGACAATCTCTTGTTAGAGAAGCACATGAGGGAGGTTTAATGGGACATTTTGGGGTAGCCAAAACTTTAGATACATTGCATGAGCATTTCTTTTGGCCACACATGCGAAAATCCATAGATAGCTTTTGTGATAAGTGTCTAGCATGTAGAAAGGCTAAGTCTAAAGTGCAACCCCATGGCTTGTATACCCCTCTTCCAATTCCTACAATGCCTTGGGTAGATATTTCTATGGATGTTATCTTAGGTCTTCCCAAGACATCAAAAGGTATGGATTCCATCTTTGTGGTTGTGGATAGATTTTCAAAAATGGCTCATTTTATACCATGCCACAAAGTTGATGATGCTTGTTATATTGCCAATCTATTCTTTAAGGAAATTGTTCGATTGCATGGGATTCCTAGAAGCATTGTTTCTGATAGAGATTCTAAGTTCTTAAGCCACTTTTGGAGGACCTTATGGGGGCAAACTTGGCACTAAACTCTTGTTTTCTACTACTTGCCACCCCCAAACTGATGGTCAAACTAAGGTGGTTAATAGAACTTTGGGTCAAATGCTTCGATGCTTTATTTGTGGAAATCCTAGGGTATGGGAGAATTTACTACCTCACATTGAATTTTCTTATAATAGAGTAGTCAATTCTACCACATCCCATCCCATTCTCCTTTGACTCCTCTAGATCTTCTTCCAATTCTTGTACTTGACGATGTTTTATGCAAGGATGGATTTGAAAAAGCTTCTTTTATAAAAGACTTACATAATCACATCAAGCTACAAATTGAGAAGAAAGTTGGCAAGTATGCTGAAAATGCCAACAAAAGGAGAAAGGCATTAATCTTTGACCCTGGTGATTGGGTTTGGCTTCATTTGAGAAAGGATAGATTCCCAACTCAAAGAAAGTCCAAGCTTATGCCTCGTGGAGATGGTCCTTTTCAGGTCATCAAGAGGATTAATGATAATGCCTATGAGTTAGATGTACCTGATACTTTTCTTGGTAGTCATACTTTTAATATCAGTGATCTAACTCCCTTTTCTACAGGTCTTCAAAATTCGTGGACGAATTCTCTCCAAACTGGGGAGCATGATGGAGATCAAATAGAAGAGGAAAGTGAGAATAAAAGCCAAGAACCTCAAGGACAAATTAGCTCAAAATCCTTCATACCTCAAAGGATCACAAAGAGCAAGGCTAGAGATTTGGGTAAAGAACATCAATTGTTTTCTCTTTTTGTAATTACCCATGTATAAAAATTTGTAAATATTTGTAAATAAATATAAAATTAGCTTTAGGAATATGCCAAAGAGGGAAACCAAAGAAACCTCTAGTGTAAGGCATTGTTTGGGACGGTTTTGAGTAAAAGAGTGGAAGAAGTGACTTTTCCTACTCTTTCTAGACTTAGGTGCTAAGAAGGAGCTAGAAGAGTGACTCTTCCCACTCCTTCTCCCTTGTAACATGTCCAGCCCTCCTTATTATAAATAGGAGTGCTTGGTTCTTAATAATACAAGTTGAAAGTTAGAAGAAAAGAAACTAGCTTGAAATTGAGAGAGAGTGAGTTTGTGAGACTTGTCTCTTCTGCTCCTTCATGTCTTATCTTGTGAGCTTTGGAGACTCTCAAGTGGCGGCACCACCCACTCATCTTGGAAGAACCACCCTCCAAGTGGCGTGAATCACATCTCCAAAAGGCTACAACCACATAAGTCATTTCTATTCATCTTCTAAAAATACCCATTTGTGTTTTCTTGTAGTTTTTCCATTTTTTAATCGGTTCAATCTTTTCCATCAGTTGTTTCCTTTCATTTGCTGCCATTGTTCTGCACTTTGTTGGTTTATTTCCTTGTTTTCTTGCTGTTTTAATTTCTTCCAAACCATGGGTTTCCATATACATGCGTTGTTCTTGTTTTCCATCCATGGGTTTTTGTTCTTTGATGAATTTCTTGGTGATTTTCTAACTCCTATTGAATTTCAATCAGTATTTTCACTTGTTTTTGGTGTTCTTATGTTGTTCTTGTGTTTCCTTTGAAGTTTGGTACTGTTCTTGAATTACCCATTCATATTCCATTGTTATCTTACACTACAAGTTACCTATTCATGTGTTTTTAGTATGAACCTTTGTTTTCTTGAGTAGAAACTCTATTAATAGTTCTTTAGAATTTTGATCCTAATTCTTGAAAGTTTCATGAATACAATGAAACCTATATCAACTCAACACAAACCAAGAAAGGTTCATAAGAGACTCACATCAGGGTGGCACCGTGAAGTTTTTCACTAAAATATGCAATTGGGTGCCCACCTTGCAACAACACAGCACCTATTCCTACTCCTGATGCATCACACTCTAGCTCAAAAGTGTTTGAAAAGTTTGGCAAAGCTAGAATGGGTGCATTAGTGAATTGAGCTTTCAACCTTTGAAAGGCTTGCTCATGCTTCTCTGTGCAACAAAATGGATTGTCTTTCTTCACTAACTCATTGAGTGGTGAAGCTAGACTTGAGAAGTTAGGAACAAATCTTCTATAAAAACTTGCTAGACCATGAAAGCTCCTAACATCTCCTACATTTTACGGGGTTGGTCACTCTTGGATGGCTTTGATTTTCTCGAGTTCAACATGTACCCCATTTTTGTTTACTATAAAACCTAAAAACACTACATTATCTACACAAAAAGTGCACTTATCTATATTGGCAAACAAACTATTTTTCCTAAGCACTAAAAGAACATCCCTAAGGTGACTTAGGTGGGACTCTAGGCTTTGACTATATACTAAGATATCATCAAAATAGACTACTATATACTTACCTATGCAATCCCTAAGGACATGATTCATAAGCCTCATGAAAGTGCTAGGTGCATTAGTGAGTCCAAAAGGCATCACTAACCACTCATATAATCCAAATTTGGTCTTAAAAGCAGTTTTCCACTCATCACCTTCTTTAATTCTAATTTGGTGATATCCACTTTTAAGGTCAATCTTGGAAAATATGGTAGACCCATGCAATTCATCAAGCATATCATCAAGTCTAGGAATTGGATGTCTGTATTTGATGGTGATATTGTTGATGGCCCTACAATCACAACACATTCTCCACTTGTCATCTTTCTTGGGCACCAATAAAACAGGTACAACACAAGGACTTAGGCTTTTTTGAACTCATCCCTTCTCCAACAATTTTTGAACCTGCGACTCTATCTCTTTAGTCTCTTCTGGATTAGTTTTGTAAGCTTGTCTATTTGGTAAACTAGCTCCCGAAAGTAAATCTATTTGGTGTTCTATACCCCTCAAAGGTGGAAGTCCAATGGGTCCTTCCTTAGGGAATAGATCACCAAATTCTTTTAAAATTTTTTGGACTTGAAGAGGTAGTTCACAGACTTCAGAAAGTGTGGCAGTGCATGCAAGTGTTCCTTTACCCAGAAGGAGGCCTGAAGGTTGTTCAAATAGAAGTATCTTTTCAATTTTATTTTCAAATTTTTCTTCTTTCTAAATGACCTTGTGGGAAGGAACACTCTTCTGCCACGCCTCAACATCGTTCCTAAGGATTTTCCCTTGATTTCCTAATTTTTTTTCTTTTTCTCATTTTCTCTTTTTATTTTTCATTTGTACTTGGTCCTTTACCACTTGTGAAGGTGTTAAAGGATAGAGTACAAAATTTTTTTCCCTATGGGTAAAAGTTATCTCGTTGGTAAGACCATTATGGATGGTTTTCTTTTCAAATTGCCATGGTCTTCCCAATAAGATGTGGCAGGCTTCCATGGGTAGTACATCACATAAAATCTCATCTTTATAGTTCCCCACAGAAAGACTAATTTTTACCTGCTTATCTACAATTAATTCCCCATCTTCATTTATCCACTGAAGTTTGTAAGGTTTTGGATGAGGTATTAATTGTAGATTAAGCTTTGCAACCATCCTAGTGCAACAACAATTGCAGCAAGAGCCACTATCCATAATGAGAGAACAAATGTTTTCTGAAACTTTACATGTTGTATGAAAGATGTTCTCTCTCTGTGTTTCATGGTTCACACTAGGTTGATTATTGAGGGTTCTTCTGATCATCATTAATCCCCTCACTACTTTCCTTCTCTTCTTCCCCACTAGACTCTTCATCTTGGTTGCTATACTCATCCCTCCCTCTTAAGATCATGGTTCTCCTATTTGGGTACTAGGATGCTATATGGTCTCTACCAAGACACTTGAAGCACTGGATGTCTCTACTGCGGGGTTGTGAGGTAGACACGTCTTTTCCTACACTCTTGGGAGTTTCTTTGGATTTATCCTTTGAAAGACTATCCTCCCTTTCTCTTTTATACTGTCTCTTGGGATAAGAGTTAGAGTAAGAACTCTCCTTGCGACTTGATCCTTTTCTCAAATTTTGTTGTTAAACTTTTATACAAAGTTGGATCAAGTCATTCAAGTCCCTGTAGGGCAAAAGTTCTACTTTATCCCTTATCTCGAGATTGAGACCACTCAGGAACCTAGCTATGGTGGTTGTGGCTTCTTCCCTAATAGAGGCTCTCATCATGTAAAGCTCCATCTTTTGCCTATACTCCTCTACACTCATGTTTTTCTATTGGTGTCTTTGGAGCTTGTCCATTAACTCCCTATTGTAGTATGAAAGAATATGGCGGCGTCTCAGGGCTCCCCTAAGGTCATTCCAATATTCTCTGGGAGGATCCCTATGGAAGCGCCTATCTCTCTCTAGGGCTGTCCACCAATACATAGCGTTTCCTTGAAAGCTTAAAGTGGCTAAGGGCACCTTCCTTTCCTCACTAACATGATGGCAAGCAAAAAGTTGTTATACTTTCACTTCCCAATCTAGGTATGTTTCAAAATTTTCCTTTCCATAAAAATGAGGTAAGCCTACCCTAGTCTCTTTTGGATGGCTTTCTCTCCTAGTTCTTCTAGGTGGAGGTTGATAATAATCATTTACTCTCAGACTCCCCTCAGCATGTGAGTCACTTGACCTAAAACTAGATGCATGTGATTTTTTTAATTTTTGAATGTATTCATCTTTTTCTCTAACAATCTTCAACTCCTCTTCCAAAACTACAAGATGGGCATCTCTTTCTTTTTTATCTTCCAAAAGTTGAGCCTCATGTTGCAATTGTCTTAGTGATAGTGATTGAAAATCTCTAGCCAATTGTTTCAAAAGAGATTTTGTGAATTTTCTATCACTTTCACTATGACTAGAAGAATGAGTAGACATGTTTAGGGTTTGTGATAAAAGTAATTTTCAAAAAGAAGGATAGGTGGAGTGAAGTAGGTAATTTCCCAGGAAAGGGAGGTGGATCACTAGGATCACTTAAGTACCAAGCCTTTCCTTAGCTAGTGATCCGGTCGGTCATCGGCAGGCGATGACGTCAGAAGCAGATGACCACGTGGGCCAATCACAGAGTGACGCGTGGCACGTAAAAGCAGATGAACCAGGGTGGAGATCGTTCAAGAACGGCGATCAGTGGTCAGCTACCGAGCGACCTCCACCAGCAGATCAGTTCCTACTTGAGCGCCTGGAAGAAGAGTGCGAGAAGGGACGAAGCACCGATCAGTCATCGGTGCGTTCAGAGTGATCTGTCATCGGTATATGCATTGTGATCAGTCATCGGTGCATGGAGAATGATCAGTCGTCGGGGGTTCCTTGTCAACACGTGTTAAACTGGGACCCAGGCTCCCAGCAAGAACGTTACCCAAGGACCTCGCCTGATCCCATAAGCAGAGCACGAGGACGTGAAGTATCACATCGGTCATCGGTGTGTGTTGCGGTGACATCGGCCGCGCGATGTGAACAACGCAACCGATGATCAGTAAAGTGCCCAGAGGCTGAGAGCGTTCTTAGTCGCGAGACGACCACGCAGGAAGATGAGAAGACGCAGTTAAGTGCAGAATCCTGCTGGACGAGAACCCATCATCTCCCAGTAGGGTTGCATGTCTGCCACGTGGATGGTAAAGATGTTCCCAGAGAATAGGTAAGGCAGGTAGGCACAGAAGTCGAAGGGGTTGAGAGGAACCCACGCGGCCACCCCTGTCAGACCTGGCACTCAAGTGAAGAAAGCTGGCACGCAAAGCACCCTGGGAAGTGAAAACGGCACTGCAGAGTAATTAAGTGAACCTAGAGGTAGCCTGTAGGGGCTACGCAGGGTTTATATGAGGAAGAAGAACACCAAACCAGGTATGCAATCTTTACCTCAGAGACACAACACACATCCAAGAGCACTCAGTCTTCGAATCAAAGGGGACTGAGGGAGCACACACACAGTCTCATACAGAGAAATCTGAGAGAGACCTTTTGGTGTTCTCGTTGCCTGACTTGAGCGTCGGAGCTACAACGGCCGTTAGAGGCGTTGTTCGCGTGTTTTGCAGGTGCCGCTTGAAGTCCCGACGAAGGTCCCTGGAGCCTCCTTGCAGAACGCGCAGCCGTTAGAAAGTCTAACGAAGGTCTGACGAGGCATTCTCCACACGCTTGAGTCCGCGACGAGATCATTTGGCGCCCACCGTGGGGCCCGAAGTAAAACGAAGCCCCCATTGTAAGGACCTGAAATTTATTGGAATGAAAGAGTATGTTTTAAGTAAATTCTAAGTATGTTTTATCTAAGTTAAAAAGGAAGGAAAGTGTAGTCTAGAAAAAACTATAAGAGTTCCTTGTTTATACATCATCGCCGGTCGCCTAGACTACACGTCATCGCCTGGGCGCGAGGCATGCAGGCGTCGCCAGGGCGCGATGCATGCGGGCATCATCAGGGGGGGGTGAGACATCGGTCGTTCGCCAGGAAGAGGTCATCAGTGGTTTGTCCTCGCGCGAGAGGTCATCAGCGGTTTGTCTTTGCGCGAGAGGTCATCAGTGGTTTGTCCTCGCGCGAGAGGTCATCAGCGGTTTGTCATCGCGCGAGAGGTCATCGGTGGTTTGTCTTCGTGCGAGGTCATCGGTGGTTCGTCTTCGCGCTGGTAGCCATCGGCGAAAGGTCATCGCGCGGCACTTAGTTACACACCGAGAACGTAGGACCTAGACTCCCAGCAAGAGACGTTCTGCACGCGCGCCACGTAGACGAAAAGGTGGTTCAGAATAGTGACCTCATAGCGTAGCCTGCGCAGAGGCATGCTTAGTAGTACTGTGCAGGGAAGCGTACACGCAAACTTCCCTGCAGAGTGGGTGGTGGCAGCTGCTTTTGGAGGGATAAGTTGGTTTAAGTTACTGAAATCCACTACTGAAGAGGAAGAAAACGTTGTTGTAGTCGAAGAGAGAAAGAGTGAGTTCCCTCCTCCGCGTTGCGATTTCAGCCTCTCCACACAAGAGTACGACGAGAAGCAACACCATTGGAGCACTTGGGTAGTCCTCTGCAAGTTCTTCAGACCAGACGCGAAAAACAGAGCCAAGGTATTCTGCAAGCTTCGTTGGATTTCGAAGCTCCTGGTGGTTGCGCAAGTCCAGGTAAGGGAAGCTAGCCTTCATCTTTACTACGAGCCATAGTTGAACCATTTCTGAAGTGTGGGCGACGTGGTCGCCGTTTTCGCTTTCGTCTTCGTGAAATGCTCTGTGTTGTGTGCTTGGGCGACGTGGTCGCCTGTTTTAATATACAGCCTTCGAAATACCATATTTTGAACTAGATCGCCGGTTTTGGCGCTGTTTTGCGAACTCCTTGTGTTTGATGTTGTTTTGAGAACTGCTTGAGATTTACATGAGATATTCGAAAATATGAATCCTTTGAAATGGCTATTGCTGTGATTGAAATCATTCTTTTAAGTGTGGCATGATGTCTTTGAATGCTGTGAATGTGGGATCGAGGCATAGTATTTTCAGGAAAGAAAATACCGTGTAAGATCTTGTGGTAGGTGCATTGATCGGTGATTCCTAAGGGGATATCCTGACTCTGCTGAGGTAATGGAATCACGTAGAGGAAGTTACTCAGTTGTTGAGAGTCGAAGGAGGTCTATATGATGGGCGTCTCGTGTGAAAAAGAACGAGCTCCGTCTGTCTTATGGATTAACCCTGTCATACCAGGAGAACTATTGACATTGAGATGATATATGCGCATGCTGTGTGGATTCACAGCGACCCTGTGTGGATTTCACAGTGGTGTGGTATGACAGGTGCAGATCTCTGAGTCTAATCAACGCACGAGTCAATCCGGAAGTAGTGTCAAGTGTCTTGTGTGGTGAGTCAGTGGAAAGTCTGACATGTGAAATGAGAAACTTGAATATTGATAGACACTTGATGCTGTATTGTGAAATGGAATGACTATGGGTGAATGTTGTGAAGTTTGTGATTTTGGGCGATCAGCTGAATGCTATGAGCAGCTCTACGTTTTACATGGATATTTTGGAACTTGGTTTACTTGGATTTTCATGTTCTTGATTTAAACTTCTTTTAAATTATCTAGCTTACCCTTTTATCTGTTATTGTGGTTGTTTTCTCAAAACTGTGATGATCGTGTAATTGTTACACGGGAGCAGATGATCTTCCAGGAAGAAGAGCTCTCTAGTGAGTGGTCGCCGGGGAAAGAGATCGCCTATTTCCACCTCTCGGTGGTGATCGCCGGTTTTCGTGTCCTGATAGAAGATCGCCCGTTTTGAGGTCTTCTGTTTGGGATCGCCGTTTTATGTTGGAGATCGCCGTTTTTTTGAGACCGCCGGTCTTACTGTATTTCATTTATTTTCGTTAAACCTTGAAAACATTTGATTTGGTTATGTATTAAACTCCCTAAGAGGAGTAACTTCATTTCTGATATATATACATATTATCTTGTACTCTTCAATATTATTTGGTTACACTTAATTTCATTATACATGTATGTATGTATTATTTTGGCGGGATGTTACATTAATGGTATCAGAGCAGTTCGCCTTAGGATGACCTGAGGGCTGTGGATCCATTGTGTTTCTTCTGCTCATAAAATTTATTTGAGTTTTAAATAACCACTATAGTGGAAGGTTTTCAAACGTTTTAGTTTTGAACTCTTGCGTGTGCTTGGGTGAACATGTGCCTAACTGAAAATCTTAGTATTAAGAATAAGAAGGTCTTGATAAAGTGGTGAGGGTGCACACTCATAACTGGATCAAGATAATTCTTAATCTTAATTCCAAAGGTTTGATGTTTAGCCTACATTGAATTCTGGTGTGATTTTTGAGTGTTCTTGAATTTGACTGAGGTGGTAGTTTGGACTGATGTTTGCACACCAGTAACTGTTCTGGTGTTTTGTGTGAAGTTATAAGTGTTATGATTCTGTTGATGAACTCAAATTCTAGATGACTTTGAGATGCTGACCTTTGTAAGGTCTAGCTGTTACCCCTTGAATGAATTGATTCTTATCGATTTCATTCTTATAGTTGTAGGGAATATAGAAGTCAATAGATTCAGAAGATGGCACGTAGACCTGCTACCCCACCCCAACCTTCCTCAGAGATGAGTCAGATCGCCAAGGCCATCGAGATGATGGCGACTGCCATTCAGCAGCAGAATGCGGCGATGGCTCAGAACCATCAAGCCACAATGCAGCACTGGGAAACTGCCCGATCTGCTGAGACAAACTCCCACGTCGGTCAGCCCCAAGAACAGATGGGACTGGCCGAGTTCATGAGGCACAACCCACCTAAGTTCAGTGGGAATGCTACCCCTGACCAGGCAGATCAGTGGGTCAGGGAGGTGGAGAAAATCTTTAGGGCGACCTCCTGCCCTGAAGAGAAGAAGCTGTTGTTTGCCACGTATCTGCTATCAGGAGAAGCTGAGTTCTGGTGGATGGGAGCTCAGCAGATGATGGAGGCCCGAGAGGATGTTCTGGATTGGGAGAGCTTCAGGGTGAAGTTCTTGGAGAAATACTTCCCAGACAGCGCCAAGTTTGCAAGGGAAGCTGAGTTCTTAAAGTTGGAGCAGGGGGACATGTCAGTAAACGCCTATGCTGCCCGTTTTGAGTACCTCGCCCGGTTCTATACCCAGGCGACCTCCGAGGCCTGGAGGTGTAGGAAGTTCGAGGAAGGGCTGAAGCATGGGCTGAAGAAGACCATAGCCCCGATGTGCATTAGGGAGTTCCACGCCTTAGTGGAGAAGGCGAAGATGGTGGAGACCCTGGAAAAGGGTGAGTCTCGGGTGATCAGGTCACACCCAGGAGGTCCTTCCAGTGGGAGAGCTAAGGCACAGCACCCACAAAGCAAACCCTATGCGAGACCTCCATCACATCGGGCAGGAGCAGCACCTCCCCAGTTCCAACAGCAACAACCTTGGAAACCTAAGTGTCTTCACTGTGGTGGACCACACGCCTCCAATGCTTGTTTCAAGAAGACTTCAGAGAGGAAATGTTTCGTCTGCCAAAGGACAGGGCACGTTGCTAGAGAGTGCCCTAGCAGGAATGGGGCGACCCAACCCAGTGGCTCCCAACAGTTGAGAAACGAGGGCGGCAGACCTCAGGCAACAGGGAGGGTGTTCGCCATGTCTGGAGCAGAGGCAGCTCAGTCAGGTAACCTCATCCAAGGTGTTTGTTTTATTGCTGGTAGAGGTGTAAGGGCCTTGTTTGATTCTGGAGCGACACACTCCTTTGTGTCAAGCCTGTGTGAAGCCGAGTTGGGCCTCCTAGTGAAGGAGTTACCTTTCGAGCTGTTGGTCTCTACACCTGCGTCAGGACAGGTGTCGACCTCTACAGTGTGCCCTGAATGTCCAGTGATTGTAGAAGGACGCAGATTCAAGGTGAACTTGATCTGCCTACCTCTTCAGGACCTGGATGTCATCCTGGGAATGGATTGGTTAGCTGCCAATCACGTTCTCATAGACTGTGGTAGGCAGAAGGTAGCGTTTCCAGACCCCCAAGAACCGGATGTGTTGTCAGTTCAACAAGGGCGATCAGAGCTGGAAGGAGAGGCGAGGTGCTTCGTAGTGCTCGCCCGGTTGGAAGTGGAGAATAAAGGGGACGTAAACAGGATACAAGTGGTGAAAGATTTCACAGATGTATTCCCAGAAGAGGTGCCTGGGTTACCCCCTAAGAGAGAAGTGGAATTCTCTATTGACTTGGTACCTGGAGCTGGACCAGTGTCAATGGCACCTTACAGGATGGCACCAGCCGAGTTAGTGGAGTTAAAGAAGCAAGTGGAAGAGTTGCTGGAGAAGCAGTTCATCAGACCCAGCGTATCTCCATGGGGAGCTCCAGTGCTCCTAGTCAAGAAGAAGGATGGAGGGTCTCGGCTGTGTATAGACTACAGGCAATTGAACAAATTGACCATCAAGAACAAGTACCCCCTACCTCGGATTGATGATTTGATGGACCAAATTCATGGGGCCTCGGTGTTCTCCAAGATTGACCTGAGATCGGGGTATCACCAAATCTTGGTAAAAGCTGAAGATGTTCAGAAGACAGCTTTTAGGTCTCGATATGGGCACTACGAGTATGTAGTGATGCCATTTGGAGTCACCAATGCTCCAGCTCTATTCATGGACTACATGAATAGGATCTTTCGCCCTTTCTTGGATAAGTTTGTGGTGGTCTTCATAGATGACATCCTCATTTATTCAAGGACCGAGGAAGAGCATGAGGAACACCTGAGGACAGTATTGGAAATACTGAGGGAGAAGCAGCTCTATGCCAAGTTCTCTAAGTGTGAGTTCTGGCTAAGGGAAGTCAACTTCTTAGGACACGTGATATCTGCCCAGGGGATCTCGGTAGATCCAGCCAAGGTAGAGGCAGTGCTGCAATGGGAACGTCCTAAGACAGTGACTGAGATAAGGAGCTTTGTGGGGTTGGCGGGCTACTATCGGAGGTTTATTGAGGATTTTTCCAAAGTAGTGGCTCCTTTAACACAACTGACCCGCAAGGACCAACCCTTTGCTTGGACCGACCGATGTGAGCAGAGCTTCAGGGAACTAAAGGAGAGGTTGACCAGTGCTCCAGTGCTGGTGATTCCAGAAGTAGGAAGACCTTTTGATGTCTTCTGTGATGCCTCACATCAAGGCTTGGGATGCGTCTTGATGCAAGAGAAGAGAGTGGTTGCATATGCTTCAAGGCAACTCAAGGTGCATGAGAGAAACTACCCTACTCATGATTTGGAGTTGGCAGCGGTAGTGTTTGCCTTGAAGATCTGGAGGCATTATCTTTATGGAGCTCGGTTCCAGGTATTCAGTGACCACAAGAGCTTGAAGTACCTGTTCGATCAGAAGGAACTAAACATGAGACAAAGAAGGTGGATGGAATTCCTAAAGGACTACGACTTTCAACTCATGTATCACCCAGGGAAGGCCAATGTAGTGGCAGATGCCTTGAGTAGGAAGTCTATACAAGTCGCCACCATGATGATGGAAGAGCAGAAACTGATCGAACAGTTCAGAGACTTAAACCTTGGAGTGGAATTTCACGTGAATCACATTAGTTGTAGTAAGCTGACTATAACTAATGACTTCCTTGGGATGTTGAAGGATAAACAATTGGAGGACCCTAGCCTGAAGCGCACTGTGGAGTCACTAGGGACAGATCAGGCGAGAGGCTTTGAGATGGGCGATGATGGGATCTTGAGGTTTGATGGCAGAATTTACATACCTGCAAATGATGAGTTGAAGAAGATGATCCTAGAGGAAGGTCATAAGAGCCGCCTCAACCTTCACCCAGGCATGAACAAGATGTACCATGACTTGAAGGAGTCATTTTGGTGGTCAGGCATGAAGAGGGACGTCGCCCAGTATGTGGCAACCTGCTTAACGTGTCAAAAGGCGAAGGTAGAGCATCAAAGACCTGGCGGGCTGTTGCAGCAACTGGATATCCCCGAGTGGAAGTGGGACAGCATTGCCATGGATTTTGTCACCCATTTACCCAGATCGGTAAAGGGTCATGATGCAATCTGGGTCATCATTGATAGGCTGACGAAGAGTGCCCACTTCCTCCCAGTAAATATGAAGATGCCCATGGCCAAGTTGGCACAGCTGTACATCAAGGAGATTGTGAGGTTGCATGGAGTGCCTTCCAGCATCATTTCAGATAGAGATCCCAGGTTCACTTCACGGTTTTGGCAGACCTTGCAAGAGTGTTTGGGAACCAAGTTGAGGATGAGCTCTGCATATCATCCCCAAACAGATGGTCAGTCAGAGAGGACGATCCAATCTTTGGAAGATCTGCTGAGGGCATGCGTTTTGGATCAATTGGGAGGTTGGGAGGAGGTGTTGCCACTAGTGGAGTTTACCTATAACAATAGCTACCACGCCAGCATTGGGATGGCACCATATGAAGCCCTGTATGGGAGGAAATGCAGAACTCCCTTATGTTGGTACCAGGAGGGCGAGGCAGTCTTGGTTGGGCCAGAGTTGATTCAGCAGACGACCGAGAAGGTGAAGCAGATACAAAGCAGAATGAAAGCCTCTCAGAGTAGGCAGAAGTCCTATGCAGATCAGAGGAGAAAGCCTTTGGAGTTTGCTGCTGGAGATCACGTGTTCATGAAAGTGACACCAACCAAGGGTGTAGGGCGGGCGATCAGGTCAAAGAAGTTGTCCCCTAAGTTCGTGGGACCATATCAGATCTTAAGAAGGATTGGCCCAGTGGCGTATGAGATCGCCCTACCTCCCCATCTGGCGAATCTGCACAATGTGTTTCACGTGTCACAGCTGAGGAAGTACATGGCAGACCCTAGTCATGTGCTGGATGTAGACGACGTGCAGATTAGGGATGACTTGTCTTTTGAAGCCAAACCAGTCAGGATTGACGATCGGCAATGTAAACAGCTCAGGGGCAAGACCATCGACATGGTGAAAGTGGTGTGGGATGAGAAATCGGGGGATTCTACTTGGGAGTTAGAAGAACCCATGAGGGAGGCTTATCCATACCTCTTTTCCTTGTAATCCAATTTTCGAGGACGAAAATTTTTGTTGTTGGGGAGAATGTAAGGACCTGAAATTTATTGGAATGAAAGAGTATGTTTTAAGTAAATTCTAAGTATGTTTTATCTAAGTTAAAAAGGAAGGAAAGTGTAGTCTAGAAAAAACTATAAGAGTTCCTTGTTTATACATCATCGCCGGTCGCCTAGACTACACGTCATCGCCTGGGCGCGAGGCATGCAGGCGTCGCCAGGGCGCGATGCATGCGGGCATCATCAGGGGGGGGGTGAGACATCGGTCGTTCGCCAGGAAGAGGTCATCAGTGGTTTGTCCTCGCGCGAGAGGTCATCAGCGGTTTGTCTTCGCGCGAGAGGTCATCAGTGGTTTGTCCTCGCGCGAGAGGTCATCAGCGGTTTGTCATCGCGCGAGAGGTCATCGGTGGTTTGTCTTCGTGCGAGGTCATCGGTGGTTCGTCTTCGCGCTGGTAGCCATCGGCGAAAGGTCATCGCGCGGCGCTTAGTTACACACCGAGAACGTAGGACCTAGACTCCCAGCAAGAGACGTTCTGCACGCGCGCCACGTAGACGAAAAGGTGGTTCAGAATAGTGACCTCATAGCGTAGCCTGCGCAGAGGCATGCTTAGTAGTACTGTGCAGGGAAGCGTACACGCAAACTTCCCTGCAGAGTGGGTGGTGGCAGCTGCTTTTGGAGGGATAAGTTGGTTTAAGTTACTGAAATCCACTACTGAAGAGGAAGAAAACGTTGTTGTAGTCGAAGAGAGAAAGAGTGAGTTCCCTCCTCCGCGTTGCGATTTCAGCCTCTCCACACAAGAGTACGACGAGAAGCAACACCATTGGAGCACTTGGGTAGTCCTCTGCAAGTTCTTCAGACCAGACGCGAAAAACAGAGCCAAGGTATTCTGCAAGCTTCGTTGGATTTCGAAGCTCCTGGTGGTTGCGCAAGTCCAGGTAAGGGAAGCTAGCCTTCATCTTTACTACGAGCCATAGTTGAACCATTTCTGAAGTGTGGGCGACGTGGTCGCCGTTTTCGCTTTCGTCTTCGTGAAATGCTCTGTGTTGTGTGCTTGGGCGACGTGGTCGCCTGTTTTAATATACAGCCTTCGAAATACCATATTTTGAACTAGATCGCCGGTTTTGGCGCTGTTTTGCGAACTCCTTGTGTTTGATGTTGTTTTGAGAACTGCTTGAGATTTACATGAGATATTCGAAAATATGAATCCTTTGAAATGGCTATTGCTGTGATTGAAATCATTCTTTTAAGTGTGGCATGATGTCTTTGAATGCTGTGAATGTGGGATCGAGGCATAGTATTTTCAGGAAAGAAAATACCGTGTAAGATCTTGTGGTAGGTGCATTGATCGGTGATTCCTAAGGGGATATCCTGACTCTGCTGAGGTAATGGAATCACGTAGAGGAAGTTACTCAGTTGTTGAGAGTCGAAGGAGGTCTATATGATGGGCGTCTCGTGTGAAAAAGAACGAGCTCCGTCTGTCCTATGGATTAACCCTGTCATACCAGGAGAACTATTGACATTGAGATGATATATGCGCATGCTGTGTGGATTCACAGCGACCCTGTGTGGATTTCACAGTGGTGTGGTATGACAGGTGCAGATCTCTGAGTCTAATCAACGCACGAGTCAATCCGGAAGTAGTGTCAAGTGTCTTGTGTGGTGAGTCAGTGGAAAGTCTGACATGTGAAATGAGAAACTTGAATATTGATAGACACTTGATGCTGTATTGTGAAATGGAATGACTATGGGTGAATGTTGTGAAGTTTGTGATTTTGGGCGATCAACTGAATGCTATGAGCAGCTCTACGTTTTACATGGATATTTTGGAACTTGGTTTACTTGGATTTTCATGTTCTTGATTTAAACTTCTTTTAAATTATCTAGCTTACCCTTTTATCTGTTATTGTGGTTGTTTTCTCAAAACTGTGATGATCATGTAATTGTTACACGGGAGCAGATGATCTTCCAGGAAGAAGAGCTCTCTAGTGAGTGGTCGCCGGGGAAAGAGATCACCTATTTCCACCTCTCGGTGGTGATCGCCGGTTTTCGTGTCCTGATAGAAGATCGCCCGTTTTGAGGTCTTCTGTTTGGGATCGCCGTTTTATGTTGGAGATCGCCGTTTTTTTGAGACCGCCGGTCTTACTGTATTTCATTTATTTTCGTTAAACCTTGAAAACATTTGATTTGGTTATGTATTAAACTCCTTAAGAGGAGTAACTTCATTTCTGATATATATACATATTATCTTGTACTCTTCAATATTATTTGGTTACACTTAATTTCATTATACATGTATGTATGTATTATTTTGGCGGGATGTTACACCCATACACGAGAACGAGAATAAGAAATCGCACAGATGAGTAGAAGAGCCAGACAAACGACACCTCCACCACCTGCTGGTGAAGGAACTGTGACCATGACGCAGGTCATGGAGATGATGCGCGCGTTGCAGGAGAACGTCGCGGCATCGAGAGCTGAGCAGGAGAAGATGCATGCAGAGCTGACTGCCTCACACAGCAGGAATGAAGAGTTGAACCGCGTGAACGAGGAGTTGCGTAGGGAGCTGCAGGCGCAGAATGAGCGCGTATCCGAAGACAGAACGTCGATGCCGCCATCGCCTCCTAGAGCATTTCCTATGCCCTTCTCCCCCGAGATCATGAACACGGTGGTGCCCCCCAACCTAGTGGGAGTGAAGGCGTCGTTCACGGGGGTGGAAGACCCAGAGGCGCATTTGACAGCCTTCCATACTCAGATGATGCTGTCTGGAGGTTCAGACGCAGTGTACTGCAAAATGTTTATGAGCACGCTAAGCGGAGTGGCTATGGAGTGGTTCGTAAGCCTGCCGGAGGGTCACGTCACCTCCTTCCATCAGTTCTCAAAGCTGTTCACGGAGCAGTATATAGTCAACAGAGCGCCGCCGTTGGTAGCTTACGACTTGTTCGACGTGCGCCAGTACCAGGGGGAGTCGCTGAAGGACTTCCTCAACCGTTTCGCTGCGCAGGTGGTAAGATTGCCCAGCAAGGACGAGAACATGTTAGTGCACGCGTTCAAGAAAGGCGTGCTGCCTGGTCCTTTCAGTGAATCCCTCATCAGGAGCCACCCCGCCACCTTCGCTGAGATTCGGCGACGAGCAGTGGCGCACATAGTGGCAGAGACAGAGGTGTCTGAGAAGAGAGGCAGCACTGCGCCGACGAAGCCGCGCGGAGGTCAGGGGAAGCAGCAGCAGGTGCGGGTGTATGAGACCAAGGAGGAGAGGAAGGCACAGGGAAGGCCTCGTCCATATGCACCCAGCAAGAACCAGCCCAGGGGGCGTGCAAGGGAGAACAACACACCCCCTAGGTATGATTTCGTGATAGGGTTGGCAGAGCTGATCGCCATCCCTGCCGTGGCTGCGAGACTCCGAGTACCAGAGAAAACTGAGGAGGTACTTGGAAGGCGGAAGGACGAGTGGTGTGAGTTCCATCAGGCTTATGGACACACACTCCACACATGCCTGGCGTTGGGGCGTCAACTTGCTGAGTTGGTGAAGACAGGATTCCTGACCGATTACCTGCGGGAGGCGCAAGGTGATCGCGCTTCGGGGTCTCAGACAGGCGATCAGCAACACGAGGTCCCTGTGCATGGGGACGTGAGGTGATGGAGGATGCAACGCTGGGGGGGCTCCCAGGTAGCTCAGGTGGAAGCTGAGGCAAAGTCTTTAAGCTCGGCGATAGGAAGTGGCAAAGAGAAGGGCGAAGGGTCCAGTTCTCTAGCTGTTGACTTAGTATATCCGCCATTCGATCCCAAGGCCTGGATGAACGAGGGTTACGCTTCTGTGAACCTCGCCAGACCCCAGATAGTGTGGGATTTCTGCACGTCTGCAGGAGAAAGAGGGATTGGAGAAGCACTTGAAGTCATGAGTTTCCTGCACAAGTTCAAGGAAGTCCAGTCAGTTCGCTTTAACACACCTCGCGATGGTGTAACGAAAGGGAAGCAGCGAGCTTATGGAGAACTTGGGAGGCGCGAACAAGTTTGAAGTTAAGGACAGCTTTTCGTCGTTGCTAAAAGAATGGTGTGCTCGCCAGGTCGGTCATCGCCAGGGCCCATACAGAGTGGTTGAGGCGCTGGAGAGTGGAGCTTATCGGCTGGAGACCCTGGATGGAGCACCTATCCCATAGACGTGGAACGGTACACATTTGAAAGTTCCACTTTAGTTAAATTGTAAAGTAGATGCGTTCTTGCACTGCACACTCAATGTATATACTGTAAATAGTTGAGCAAATCAGGGGGCACTAACGAAGCCACCCAATAAAAAAAGATTTCAGTATGTCAAGTGTGCACATGTTTCCCAGTTTCAAGTTCTGCTTACCCCAAATACAAGTCCAAGGGATCAGTTGGAGCCTGCTCGCCCCAGGCGCGAGTACGGACCACTGACCTATGTTCTCCTCACCCCAGGAGTGAGTGCAGGTGGCCAAAATTTGGGAACTCGGGAGTTCTAGGAAAACCAAGAGATGGAAAGGGAAGATTTCGAGAAACATCCAAGAGGAATCAGACCCAAAGGTCGATGAACTCGGGGCAAGCAAGATGGGTCAACAAGTAAAACTCTTCTTCCCCGTAACGAGACATCACCGTCGCGTTTAAGCACCAAGAAGCAGAGCTCGATCAGTCATCGGTGCACCCAAAGCAAGATCAGCCGTCGGTGCATGTCGGTGTAAGTACTCGGTCGGTCCATTGGTCATCGGGGTCGTGCTAACACGTGTTAAGCTGAGACCCAGGTTCCCAGCGAGAGCGTTACGCATGCACCTCGCATGATTCCAAAATAAGGCTGGTCATCGAGGTCGTGCTAACACGTGTTAAGCTGGGACCCAGGTTCCCAGCGAGAGCGTTACGCACGCACCTCCCATGATTCCAGAAGAAGGTTTGTCATCGGGGTCTTGTTAACACGTGTTAAGCTGGGACCCAGGCTCCCAGCGAGAACGTTACGCATGCACCCCGCATGATCCCAAACCAGAAGAAGAGGAGTTGCCCACTCAAAGGGCGTACGGTGATACCATGCAGGCAGGGATGCGCCTGGCGAGTGCGCTTAGACAGCCACCCCTGGTGCTCCCCTGGGAGCATGCACCCACTCAGTAGAGAAAGTCCTCTTCCTCTGCTTCTTGTGGCAAGGTTGAGGCAAGAGATCCAAGTCCTTCTCCTCTGCTTCATACAGCAAGGTTAAGGCAACAGAGAAAGCCCTCACCCTCGACTTTGTACAGCGGGGTGCAGGCAAGAGAAAGTCCTCACCCTCGACTTTATACAGCAGGGTGCAGGCAGATAAAAGTCCTCGCCCTAGACTTTATACAGCAGGGTGCAGGCAGAGAAAGTCCTCTTCCTCTGCTTCTTACGACAAGGTCGAGGCAAAGGAACCAAGTCCTTATCCTCTGCTCCATACAGCAAGGTTAGGACTACAGAGAAAGTCCTCACCTCGACTTGTTACTGCGAGGCTGGGGCGAGAGGGGAAAGACCTCACCTCAACTTCCTACAGCGAGGCTAAGGCAAGAGGGGTCATCAAGAAGCAGTCCTCTTCCCCAAAACACAGGCATCAACTTCAGAGGTCGGGTCCTCTATGCACTTAGCGCTGGAGTGACGCGGAAGTAATGCGAAGCATGAAGCGCGATGACTGATCGGTGGTGCGCTAACATGCTAGTCGGTGGTCGGTAGCAAAGCCCTTAGTATGAAAGCTTGCCCAAACAAGGTCTTGGACGATCAGTCGAAGCATTTAAACGCCATCAGGTCAGTCATCCAACACGAACTTATGCATACAAGATTACATACAAGTTTGTAGCAGCAAGAGAAATTACACACAAGGAGAAGTGGCAAGGGAAGAAGCTCAAGAAGGAGGAATGAGCCTGCCGTCGGCCACTGAATGGTGGAGGCTAGGTTGGGTAGAGTCCGAGTCTGGTAGGACGCAGTGAACCTGCTGCAAGCCCATGGAACCCATCTATCGGAACCTCAGCACCAACAGCCGTGGTCTCAGGTACATCAGCTTCGAGCTCCTTCTTCCCTTTGGCAACGAAGACCACTTAGTCTCTTCGCTGAGAACAAGTTCACAGCTCGAGACTGGGGGGCTTGTGATCCGGTCGGTCATCGACAGGCGATGACGTCAGAAGCAGATGACCACGTGGGCCAATCACAGAGTGACGCGTGGCACGTAAAAGCAGATGAACCAGGGTGGAGATCGTTCAAGAACGGCGATCAGTGGTCAGCTACCGAGCGACCTCCACCAGCAGATCAGTTCCTACTTGAGCGCCTGGAAGAAGAGTGCGAGAAGGGACGAAGCACCGATCAGTCATCGGTGCGTTCAGAGTGATCTGTCATCGGTATATGCATTGTGATCAGTCATCGGTGCATGGAGAATGATCAGTCGTCGGGGGTTCCTTGTCAACACGTGTTAAACTGGGACCCAGGCTCCCAGCAAGAACGTTACCCAAGGACCTCGCCTGATCCCATAAGCAGAGCACGAGGACGTGAAGTATCACATCGGTCATCGGTGTGTGTTGCGGTGACATCGGCCGCGCGATGTGAACAACGCAACCGATGATCAGTAAAGTGCCCAGAGGCTGAGAGCGTTCTTAGTCGCGAGACGACCACGCAGGAAGATGAGAAGACGCAGTTAAGTGCAGAATCCTGCTGGACGAGAACCCATCATCTCCCAGTAGGGTTGCATGTCTGCCACGTGGATGGTAAAGATGTTCCCAGAGAATAGGTAAGGCAGGTAGGCACAGAAGTCGAAGGGGTTGAGAGGAACCCACGCGGCCACCCCTGTCAGACCTGGCACTCAAGTGAAGAAAGCTGGCACGCAAAGCACCCTGGGAAGTGAAAACGGCACTGCAGAGAAATTAAGTGAACCTAGAGGTAGCCTGTAAGGGCTACGCAGGGTTTATATGAGGAAGAAGAACACCAAACCAGGTATGCAATCTTTACCTCAGAGACACAACACACATCCAAGAGCACTCAGTCTTCGAATCAAAGGGGACTGAGGGAGCACACACACAGTCTCATACAGAGAAATCTGAGAGAGACCTTTTGGTGTTCTCGTTGCCTGACTTGAGCGTCGGAGCTACAACGGCCGTTAGAGGCGCTGTTCGCGTGTTTTGCAGGTGCCGCTTGAAGTCCCGACGAAGGTCCCTGGAGCCTCCTTGCAGAACGCGCAGCCGTTAGAAAGTCTAACGAAGGTCTGACGAGGCATTCTCCACACGCTTGAGTCCGCGGCGAGATCAGATACTATCCCACAACACCTTCACAAACCTTTCTCTAAGCAATTTACTTAGAGCACAATAAAAAATGAAAACAAAATTTTTATGCAAAAAAACTATGCAAAGCAATAGAACACAAATGAAAAATGGCTATCTAGAAAGCTTTCAAAACTAGTCGAACCTAAGGTGAGGCTTCTTGGCACTTTGGAACCTTGAAGACACACTCACCTTCTAAGACGTATTAATCCACTAATTAATCAGAGTTCTTGCAAATTACAACTCAAAGAAATACAATGAAATTAGGTTGTTTTTGCCTGTTGACTCTCCTGTTGGTTGACTCTACGACAATCTCACGCCTCCTTCCCTCTCCTTAGGTAATGCTTCATTGTATCGAAACAACCTGCACCTGCAAAGACAGAAGGGGTTCCCTGGAGGCCGTTTGCACTTTGACGCTCAAGTCAATACTGGGGCAAGCACACCAATTGTATAGAGTATCTTAGTTTAGGTCTAAAAACTGCGTACCTTTGTGAAGTGTTTTACTACCCTTTATATAGTCTAGGGTTTCCTCTGCGTCACAACCCATATTTAGGGTTTCTGTAGGAATACCCTTGCACCGCTATTACCCAGTCTTAGGGTAATCTATCGCGTAAGGCTTCCCTTAACTGGAGTGCAAATTCTAACAGGATGGCCACCTGGGTACCCCCTTGTGCACCTAATCTCTAGGGCCATCTGTCTTGGGAGTGCCCTCACTGTTCACGTGTCATGCATGTAGCTTCACTTGGAAACCCTAATCCTGATGGGCACTCAAACCCTTCAAGACTCTACACCTAATTGTGTTTTCCCTACCACACGCATGGATGCTTCATGACCCAGGCCTCTCCCTACCTCTAGACATTTTGCTGATAACTGGTCCTCTCTCGGGACCCACCTTATACGTTCTAGTTCTGTTGTTCAAAATACCCATGACCGATGTCATTTCGTCGCACTCTGTTGCCGAGGACTCATCACCCCGTGGCGTGACGAGGACACATCGTTCCACTCTGGTGATCGACATGCTGATGACTAATCAGTCCACTAGTCCATGCTACCCGTGGGACCCAGCCCGCATGGCACTGGCCCATGTTGAATTTAGGTTAACAAATTTTGATGCACAAAATTTAAAGTCCTATTCTATGCACTCTTTCACTTGTAGCTCCTTTTGTATAGTTGTGTTTTTTTTAATGAGGTTGCTGATGTCCCTTGCTTTGTCTCCTTAGGTTATTCAACCTTAAATCTTCAATCCAGCTCCTCTTTAGTGATATAGCTTTCACCAAAACAAAATTTTAGCTCCACTTCTCACCAAAGCACGTTCCACCAAAGAGAGGTCAAGCAAGTTTTAAAGCAATAAAACTCAAATTTAAAATTAAGGACTACTGTAAATGGAATTGATATTTGACAAGACTTGAAAGAGTATTCAATAAAATTTGACAAGAAAAAAAAATTAAGGCATACAAGAAAAGATAGCATGCAGAGTGGAATCCTAGTGAATGGAACTAGAATAGATGAATAAAACCAAAACAACACTACAAAAAAAATTTTGTGTAAATTTTTTACAACTTCCAAAATTTATGCTAGATAGAATACTTCAAATTTGAGCTTGAAATTTTAACCACAGAAACTTCAATGTTTAAGCTCAAATTAGACACTGTAATTGCACCAAAACAGTGTGCCAATAAAATGTAATAATTTTTCCAAAATCACTGCCACATCACCGTTTTTCCAGAGTCAGAATTTTTGCACTTTGTTCGTATTTCATTTATCATTTTCTTTGTATTTTGAATTTTGATGTGATTCTTTTTTTTCACTTTTTCTCAAAACATCAAGCTACTTAAATATAAAATTTCAGAATTTTCCAGCCACAAAATTAAATTCTAAAAACGTTTCCAGCCAGCACAGTAACAGTGAAAATAGAGAAATCCTAACTTGGAATTAGAAAACGGTAAAGAAACTTCAAAAACACAATGGAAATGATTGGAAATGAACTTGTATGGAACTAACACACAAGTATGAACTCAAATATGAAAATATAAATGGCACCAAAGCTTCAAAAACAGAAATATAAACTGCACTCAAAACAAACTCAAGCAACGAAATCAACAATAAAAGGCACCACTTGGAATTTATGACATTATAGGATGAACATGACTTTGACAAAACTTGTATGGATTCAAAAATCAAAATGACTTAACCAAAAACACTTTGAACTGATTAAAACATCAATAACAATTAAATAAAAGCAAAAGCAAAACAGCCAACACAAATTCTCAATGGAAACCTAAAAATAGTTTGAAAATGGAAGCTCAAGAACAAGTTGAACCAAATAAATAAAACCATACAGCAATATCAACTAAAAACAAGATTAAAAACGACAAGACAACTCAAAAACAAGATGCCAACACGGAAATGAAGAAGACTCAAAAAAATTAAAATGAAGAGAACACTTATCTCTTGAAGAACCAAAGCTCTAGATACCAAATGATGGGTTGTTCTTCATGACCAATGTTCTTCTTGAATAAATGAGGTGAAAAAGGTGGCGGAAGCAATGGAGGTGATGGATCAAGGATGGCTCATATAGAGTTATGGGTTCCTTGTAGGTGCATGAAAGGTATGGAGAGTGATAGGTTGGGCCAAATCACTTGGAGGAAGGTGAAGGTGAAGATTAAAGTGTCTAACCTAGAGAGACTAGACAAGAGTAAAAGCTTGCAAAAATTTGGCAGCATTTACTCATTAAAATTGATCTTAAAAAAACATGAGCCAAAGCACCCTATTTATAGGAGATGGTGCCTTGGAGAGTAAGGAGCAAGGGTAGGATGGGGAATACATAAAAGAGGGGGCTGCTAGGGTATTGGCTAAAGGTCAATGCAGCCCCTTAGCATGCTTCTAGAAGGTAGGGTTACATTTCTACTTTGAATATGTAGAGAAAAGTTTCTCTGTTATTAGTAGCAGAGTCCCACTCTTCTTGAATCCTCTTTGCCATGGACCTAGTTGTTGGGCGTGAGCTTGGGCCTCTTCCATCATGACCTTTGCTTCTGTTCCACCTTTCTTTTTAGGACTTCGGCTTTAATGCCCGCTTGCTCCCGCACCTCATCAAGTTGATCGAGATTTATCCTTCTCCCTTCATTGGATTCTTCCGTCACAAAATTCTGGAATCGTGGTGAGCTCTCCTGTATCTCTACAGGGATCATAGTGTCTGACCCGTAAACTAGGCTGAAAGGCGTCTCCTTTGTGGTGGATTGAGGGGTGGTGTGGTAAACCCATAGAATTCGTGGAACCTCCTCAGCCCAACTCCCCTTCGCCTTCTCCAGCCTCCTTTTCAGTCTCCTGAGTAACACCCTGTTGGCAGACTCGACCTGACCATTGGTTTGGGGGTGTTCCACAGATGCAAATACCTGTTTAATGCTGAGTTTTGTGCACAACTTTGCGAGCTGTTGGCTCGCAAACTGGGTAACATTGTCGGATACCAAAAGTTTTGGAATCCCAAAATGACAAATGATGTTCTTCCACACAAAATGTTGGACTTTGTGAACGGTGATCTATGCCACGGGCTCAACCTCATCCACTTGGTGAAATATTCCACGGCCACTACCAGGTACTTCATTTGTCGAATGGCCAATAGGAAAGGTCCCAGGATATCAATGCCCCATGTGTGAAAGTGATGGAGATCAAATAGAAGAGGAAAGTGAGGATAAAAGCCAAGAACCTCAAGGACAAGTTAGCTCAAAATCCTTCATACCTCAAAGGATCACAAGGAGCAAGGCTAGAGATTTGGGTAAAGAACATCAATTGTTTTCTCTTTTTGTAATTACCCATGTATAAACATTTGTAAATATTTGTAAATAAATATAAAATTAGCTTTAGGAATATGCCAAAGAGGGAAACCAAAGAAACCTCTAATGTAAGGCATTTTAGGCACTTTCTTTAGGAAAAAGTGGAAAAAGTGACTATTCTACTCCTTTCTCTCTTAGACACTAGAAGGAGCTAGAAGAGTGACTCTTCCCACTCCTTCCCCTTTGTAACATGTCCAGCCCTCCTTATTATAAATAGGAGTGCTTGGTCCTTAATAAAAGAAACAAGTTGAAAGTTAGAAGAAAAGAAACTATCTTGAAATTGAGAGAGAGTGAGTTTGTGAGACTTGTCTCTTCTTCTCCTTCATGTCTTATCTTGTGAGCTTTGGAGACTCTCAAGTGGCGGCACCACCCACTCATCTTGGAAGAACCACCCTCCAAGTGGCGTGAATCACATCTCCAAAAGGCTACAACCACATAAGTCATTTCTATTCATCTTCTAAAAATACCCATTTGTGTTTTCTTGTAGTTTTTCCATTTTTAATCGGTTCAATCTTTTCCATGAGTTGTTTCCTTTCATTTGCTGCCATTGTTCTGCACTTTGTTTGGTTTATTTCCTTGTTTTCTTGCTGTTTTAATTTCGTCCAAACCATGGGTTTCCATATACATGTGTTGTTCTTGTTTTCCATCCATGGGTTTTTTGTTCTTTGATGAGTTTCTTGTGATTTTCTAATTCCTATTGAATTTCAATCAGTATTTTCACTTCTTCTTGGTGTTCTTATGATGTTCTTGTGTTTCCTTTGAAGTTTGGTACTGTTCTTGAATTACCCATTCATATTCCATTGTTATCTTACACTACAAGTTACCTATTCATGTGTTTTTAGTATGAACCTTTGTTTTCTTGAGTAGAAACTCTATTAATTGCTCTTTAGAATTTTGATCCTAATTCTTGAAAGTTTCATGAATACAATGAAATCTATATCAACTCAACCCAAACCAAGAAAGGTTCATAAGAGACTCACATCATGCATGATGGAGATCAAATAGAAGAGGAAAGTGAGGATAAAAGCCAAGAACCTCAAGGACAAGTTAGCTCAAAATCCTTCATACCTCAAAGGATCACAAGGAGCAAGGCTAGAGATTTGGGTAAAGAACATCAATTGTTTTCTCTTTTTGTAATTACCCATGTATAAACATTTGTAAATATTTGTAAATAAATATAAAATTAGCTTTAGGAATATGCCAAAGAGGGAAACCAAAGAAACCTCTAATGTAAGGCATTTTAGGCACTTTCTTTAGGAAAAAGTGGAAAAAGTGACTATTCTACTCCTTTCTCTCTTAGACACTAGAAGGAGCTAGAAGAGTGACTCTTCCCACTCCTTCCCCTTTGTAACATGTCCAGCCCTCCTTATTATAAATAGGAGTGCTTGGTCCTTAATAAAAGAAACAAGTTGAAAGTTAGAAGAAAAGAAACTATCTTGAAATTGAGAGAGAGTGAGTTTGTGAGACTTGTCTCTTCTTCTCCTTCATGTCTTATCTTGTGAGCTTTGGAGACTCTCAAGTGGCGGCACCACCCACTCATCTTGGAAGAACCACCCTCCAAGTGGCGTGAATCACATCTCCAAAAGGCTACAACCACATAAGTCATTTCTATTCATCTTCTAAAAATACCCATTTGTGTTTTCTTGTAGTTTTTCCATTTTTAATCGGTTCAATCTTTTCCATGAGTTGTTTCCTTTCATTTGCTGCCATTGTTCTGCACTTTGTTTGGTTTATTTCCTTGTTTTCTTGCTGTTTTAATTTCGTCCAAACCATGGGTTTCCATATACATGTGTTGTTCTTGTTTTCCATCCATGGGTTTTTTGTTCTTTGATGAGTTTCTTGTGATTTTCTAATTCCTATTGAATTTCAATCAGTATTTTCACTTCTTCTTGGTGTTCTTATGATGTTCTTGTGTTTCCTTTGAAGTTTGGTACTGTTCTTGAATTACCCATTCATATTCCATTGTTATCTTACACTACAAGTTACCTATTCATGTGTTTTTAGTATGAACCTTTGTTTTCTTGAGTAGAAACTCTATTAATTGCTCTTTAGAATTTTGATCCTAATTCTTGAAAGTTTCATGAATACAATGAAATCTATATCAACTCAACCCAAACCAAGAAAGGTTCATAAGAGACTCACATCATGTGGTATCTAGAGCCATGGTGTTGATTTGTTGATTGTGAGTTGAATAGACACTTTCTTTTTGGGCAATTTTTTTTCCAGCACCTATAATTTCGTGTTTCTTGTTTTTCCAGCACCTTATATTCATACTTTTGTTTGGTTTGAATATGTTTTAGTTGTGCCTTTTCATTGATCATACTTTTTGCTTTGAGTTTTATGTTCATAGTGTTCTAGGTGTCCAAATCTTGTCTCTACTTGCTTGCTTTTGATTTTGAAAGTTTGTGTTTCTCTTGAATTTGCCTTAGTACTTGTGATTGGAGGTTCCAAACATTTGATTTCAAGTGTTCAATTGTCTTGAATCCTTCATAAAATTTTTGTGCAATTTGATTGATGTTTCAACTTCCATATGATGCATATTATGGTTCTTTCACTACATAAGTTCCATTTGGTATAAAAAAAAAAAGAAAAAAAATACAGAACTGAAACAGAACAAAACAGAACCAATTCTGTTTTTAAATCCTTCAAAACAGTTTGGTATTTGCATCTATTCATTCTTTTGCACATTAATTTTCATACCAAAGTTGGATTCATAGTGATTGGCAAATTGTTGTCTACTTTGTGGAACTTTTGATCCTTGTATTTTGACAAGTTTATGAGCTGTACTTTCTTTCTTGATTATAAAGTTTAGTGAGTATTCTTTGAGTCTTATTGTGTACCTTTTATTGCTTGTCTTTCATTCCTTAAGTTTTGTCATATATCTTGTATTCTTTTTGCACTACCCTTTCTTGTTTTGTACCTTTTCTTGCTTGTCTTTTATTGTTCTTTAAGTTTTGTGGTGGTTATTTTTGGATGAGTGGTTGAGTGCTTTGGCATCTTTCATTTGAGGTTACTCCATTCCACAAGAGAAGCTTGATTGAGGGAAGTATAATTTCTTGGAGTGATTTTGAGTGCCTTAATTTTTTTACCAAAACCGCACCACTTATTTCTTTGTTTTCTAACCTTGTTTTCTTTAATTGTTTGCTATTTGTGTTTGCTGTACTGTTTTGAAAATGGCTCAATATTCAAGTGGAGAATCTTCCAAACCACACTCTCCACAAAAAGCTTTCATTCTTGGTGAATTAAAAGAAGCCAAAAGGTCACTTGCACAAAAAGATGAAGCTATAAGACAATTGGAAGAAAGATTGCAAAGGCTTGAAGTGACTAATGAAAGGTCCAGCCATACACACCATAGAAGACGCCATTCTTCAAGGCATTCATCAAGAACTTCTTCCAACTATCATGGACATGAAGATGAAACCGAATGGAGGAGGCATCATCATTATGAAGAAAGGCGCCAACATGTGGCAAAGCCTTATATGCCTTTTGTAAAATTACCTAGCTTTAGTGGTGAAGGTGATCCAAATGTATATTTGGGGTGGGAAGCAAAGGTTGAACAAATCTTTCATGTACATGAGGTCCAAGAAGACCAAAGGGTAAAACTAGCTACTTTAGAATTTCTAGACTATGCCATGCAATGGTGGCATAAAACTCTTATGGACATTGGGCTAAACAAGAGACCTCCCGTGGTTTCTTGGAACAATTTGAAAGAGTGTATGCGCGCTAGATTTGTTCCACCACACTTTAGGAAAGACCTATTATTGAAGCTCCAAAGGCTTCACCAAGGCACGCTAAGTGTGGATGCTTATTTTAAAGAGCTAGAAACTCTTATGCTTAAAGTTGATATACATGAAAGTGATGAAGCTAAGATGGCTAGATTTGTAAGTGGTCTTAGAAGGGACATTCAAGATGTTGTTGAACTTTATGAGTACTCTTCTTTAGAAAACTTGGTTCACCTTGCCATCAAGGTTGAAACCCAAATTGCAAAGAAACATGCTTTCAAAAATACTCATAATGATGGCTATTACAACAACTCTTGGAAAAATAAAAAAAAGTCTTTGTCCAAATTTCCTTCTAAAGATTCATCTTTCAAATCCAAGGATTCAAAGCCTTCCACTTCAACTAATAAATCTCCAACCAAATCGTCTAGTAAGAAATGCTTTAAATGTTTAGGATATGGTCACATAGCTTCTAATTGCCCTTCTAAAAGAAATATGATGATGCATGATGGCATAGTAGTTAGTGAGCATGATTCATCTTCTTCTAGACATTCTACACCGCCTAGTTCATCTAATGAATGTGATAGTGAAAGTCCACTTGAAGGTGACTTGTTAGTAGTGAGACGCATGCTTGGCCAAGTTTTAAAATCTTTTGATGAAAGCCAAAGAGAAAACATTTTCCATACAAGGTGTCTCATTAATAACAAGTTATGTTCATTGATTGTGGATGGTGGTAGTTGTGCTAATGTGGCTAGCACAAGAGTGGTAGATAAACTTGGATTATCTACTATCTCTCATGCAAAGCCCTATAAATTGCAATGGTTGAGTGAAGTAGGAGAAATCATTGTTAACAAACAAGTCCTCATAGCATTCTCAATTGGTAAATATAAAGATGAGGTCTTGTGTGATGTTGTACCTATGGAAGCAACACATGTACTTTTGGGTAGGCCATGGCAATATGATAGAAAAGTTTTTCATGATGGCTTTACCAACAAACTTTCTTTTGACTTCCATGGGCACAAGGTCATATTAAAGTCACTCTCTCCAAAAGAAGTCCATGAGGACCAAGTTACAATGAAGAAAAATAGAGAGAATGAAAATGAAAAAAAAGTTTCTAAAAAGAGCCTTCTTATTTCAAGCCAAGAGGTCCACAAGGTAATTGTTTCTCAAAAGCCTATTTTTTTAGCTATGCCTAGATCTCTTGATTGTGATTCGGCTATGGTTAGTCCAACATATTTGGATAATTTGGTTAAGGAATTCCAAGATGTGTTTCAAGACCCTCCTAAAGGCTTACCACCTCTAAGAGGCATTGAACACCAAATTGATTTTATACCCGGGGCTTCCTTACCAAATCGTCCAGCTTATAGGACCAACCCAACCGAAACAAAAGAAATCCAACAACAAGTAGAGGAATTACTTGCTAAGGGGTGGGTGCAAGATAGTATGAGCCCTTGTGCTATGCCTGTGATACTTGTCCCTAAAAAGGATGGATCATGGAGGATGTGTACGGATTGTAGGGCCATAAACAACATTACCATCAAATATAGGCATCCCATTCCTAGGCTAGATGACTTGTTGGATGAATTGTATGGGTCTAAAATATTTACCAAGATTGATCTCAAAAGCGGCTATAATCAAATTAGAATTAAAAAAGGTGATGAATGGAAAACCGCTTTTAAGACCAAATTTGGTTTATATGAGTGGTTAGTTATGCCATTTGGTTTGACTAATGCTCCTAGTACCTTCATGCGACTTATGCATCATGTCTTAAGAGCATTCATTGGCAAGTTTGTTGTAGTTTATTTTGATGACATTCTCATATATAGCTTGTCTTTGGAACAACATGAGTTGCATGTTAGGGAAGTTCTTGAAACCCTTAGGAAGGAACATTTGTATGCTAACCTTGCTAAATGTATGTTTGGGCTTGATCATATAGAATTCCTAGGGTTTGTTGTAAGTTATAAAGGGGTGCATGTTGATCAATCTAAGGTTGTAGCAATTCAACATTGGCCTACACCCACCAATGTGAATGAGGTACGAAGCTTTCATGGACTTGCTTCTTTCTATAGAAGGTTTGTGAAAGACTTTAGTACAATTGCCGCACCACTCAATGCTATAGTAAAAAAGGATGTGGTTTTTAAGTGGGGAGAAGAGCAACAAAAAGCTTTTGATACTTTGAAAGAAAAATTGACTAAAGCTCCCATCTTAGCCCTTCCTAACTTTGCTAAAACATTTGAGATTGAATGTGATGCTTCAAATATAGGCATTGGGGCTGTTTTCCTTCAAGAGGGCCACCCCATAGCTTATTTTAGTGAGAAATTGAAAGGAAGTCATCTCAACTATTCCACTTATGATAAAGAGTTATATGCACTTGTTAGAGCTTTGCACAATTGGCAACACTATCTTTTTCCTAAAGAGTTTGTGATACATAGTGATCATGAATCTCTTAAATATTTGAAAGGCCAAAGCAAGCTCAACAAGAGGCATGCTAAATGGGTGGAATTCATTGAGCAATTTCCTTATGTGATCAAACACAAACAAGGTAAAATAAATGTGGTAGCCGATGCACTTTCAAGAAGATATACCTTGTTAAATCTTTTAGATGTTCAATTTCTTGGGTTTGATCACATAAAGGATCTTTATCATGATGACCCTGATTTTTCTAGCATCTATCAAGAGTGTTCTAAAGGTGGTCACAAAGATTTTTTCATACAAGATGGATTCCTTTTTAAAGGCAAACGACTTTGTGTTCCACATGGGTCTATTCGACAATCTCTTGTTAGAGAAGCACATGAGGGAGGTTTAATGGGACATTTTGGGGTAGCCAAAACTTTAGATACATTGCATGAGCATTTCTTTTGGCCACACATGCGAAAATCCGTACATAGCTTTTGTGATAAGTGTCTAGCATGTAAAAAGGCTAAGTCTAAAGTGCAACCCCATGGCTTGTATACCCCTCTTCCAATTCCTACAATGCCTTGGGTAGATATTTCTATGGATTTTATCTTAGGTCTTCCCAAGACATCAAAAGGTATGGATTCCATCTTTGTGGTTGTGGATAGATTTTCAAAAATGGCTCATTTTATACCATGCCACAAAGTTGATGATGCTTGTTATATTGCCAATCTATTCTTTAAGGAAATTGTTAGATTGCATGGGATTCCTAGAAGCATTGTTTCTGATAGAGATTCTAAGTTCTTAAGCCACTTTTGGAGGACCTTATGGGGCAAACTTGGCACTAAACTCTTGTTTTCTACTACCTGCCACCCCCAAACTGATGGTCAAACTGAGGTGGTTAATAGAACTTTGGGTCAAATGCTTCGATGCTTTATTTCTGGAAATCCTAGGGTATGGGAGAATTTACTACCTCACATTGAATTTTCTTATAATAGAGTAGTCAATTCTACCACATCCCATTCTCCTTTTGAGGTAGTTTATGGTTTTAATCCTTTGACACCTCTAGATCTTCTTCCAATTCCTGTACTTGATGATTTTTTATGCAAGGATGGATTTGAAAAAGCTTCTTTTATAAAAGACTTGCATAATCACATCAAGCTACAAATTGAGAAGAAAGTTGGCAAGTATGCTGAAAACGCCAACAAAAGGAGAAAGGCATTAATCTTTGACCCGGGTGATTGGGTTTGGCTTCATTTGAGAAAGGATAGATTCCCAACTCAAAGAAAGTCCAAGCTTATGCCTCGTGGAGATGGTCCTTTTCAGGTCATCAAGAGGATTAATGATAATGCCTATGAGTTAGATGTACCTGATACTTTTCTTGGTAGTCATACTTTTAATATCAGTGATCTAACTCCCTTTTCTACAGGTCTTCAAAATTCGTGGACGAATTCTCTCCAACCCGGGGAGCATGATGGAGATCAAATAGAAGAGGAAAGTGAGGATAAAAGCCAAGAACCTCAAGGACAAGTTAGCTCAAAATCCTTCATACCTCAAAGGATCACAAGGAGCAAGGCTAGAGATTTGGGTAAAGAACATCAATTGTTTTCTCTTTTTGTAATTACCCATGTATAAACATTTGTAAATATTTGTAAATAAATATAAAATTAGCTTTAGGAATATGCCAAAGAGGGAAACCAAAGAAACCTCTAATGTAAGGCATTTTAGGCACTTTCTTTAGGAAAAAGTGGAAAAAGTGACTATTCTACTCCTTTCTCTCTTAGACACTAGAAGGAGCTAGAAGAGTGACTCTTCCCACTCCTTCCCCTTTGTAACATGTCCAGCCCTCCTTATTATAAATAGGAGTGCTTGGTCCTTAATAAAAGAAACAAGTTGAAAGTTAGAAGAAAAGAAACTATCTTGAAATTGAGAGAGAGTGAGTTTGTGAGACTTGTCTCTTCTTCTCCTTCATGTCTTATCTTGTGAGCTTTGGAGACTCTCAAGTGGCGGCACCACCCACTCATCTTGGAAGAACCACCCTCCAAGTGGCGTGAATCACATCTCCAAAAGGCTACAACCACATAAGTCATTTCTATTCATCTTCTAAAAATACCCATTTGTGTTTTCTTGTAGTTTTTCCATTTTTAATCGGTTCAATCTTTTCCATGAGTTGTTTCCTTTCATTTGCTGCCATTGTTCTGCACTTTGTTTGGTTTATTTCCTTGTTTTCTTGCTGTTTTAATTTCGTCCAAACCATGGGTTTCCATATACATGTGTTGTTCTTGTTTTCCATCCATGGGTTTTTTGTTCTTTGATGAGTTTCTTGTGATTTTCTAATTCCTATTGAATTTCAATCAGTATTTTCACTTCTTCTTGGTGTTCTTATGATGTTCTTGTGTTTCCTTTGAAGTTTGGTACTGTTCTTGAATTACCCATTCATATTCCATTGTTATCTTACACTACAAGTTACCTATTCATGTGTTTTTAGTATGAACCTTTGTTTTCTTGAGTAGAAACTCTATTAATTGCTCTTTAGAATTTTGATCCTAATTCTTGAAAGTTTCATGAATACAATGAAATCTATATCAACTCAACCCAAACCAAGAAAGGTTCATAAGAGACTCACATCAGAAAGGGCCATGGGCTACTGATCGATCGCAATTCCTCCGGGGGTGCGTGATGCCAATCAGCGTGTTTCTGGCATTGTGTGCATCGCTGTGCATGTTTTACACAATCCTCACGCATCGTGGGCCAGTAATACCCTACTTGAACAACTTTCAGAGAGAGAGCTTGTCCTTTAATGTGGCTCCCACAGATACCCTCGTGGAGCTCTGTCATCAGCCACGCACATTGGCCGCCACTTATGCAGGCCAGAGTAGGATGGGTGTAACCCTGCCTGAACAACTTCCTATCTATCAAGGTATACCTTTCTGCGTTCTTCTTTACAACCCTGGCCTCTACAGGCTCCAGCGGGAGTATAGCGTCAACAAGGTAACACCTGTAGGGTGTCATCCAGGTCTCGCCTGTATCAATGAGGCAGACGTTAGTGGCCTCCTTTGACCAGGTTGTAAACACTTATTTTAAGTACCCTCAGGGTTTCCTGAGTTAGGGATTGATGCCTTCTTTTCCCAATGTCGACCAGATTCACCTGTTGTCCATCACTAGTGCCATCTGTAGCAGTTCTAGGTGCCTTTAGGGTCTCCTGGATTACCGACCTTTGATGACCTCCTTTACCTGAGCTGGCGAGCTTTACCAATAGGTCTGCTCGTACATTTTGCTCCCTTGGGACATGTATCAATTCAAATGCAGGGAAGGTTTCTTTTAGCAACGTGATATATTTCAGGTACGAGGCCATCTGGAGGTCCTTGGCCTGATATTCCCCTGTGACTTGTCCAGTTACTAGCAACAAATCGCTCTTTACCAACAGGCTTCGAGCGCCCATCTCTTTGGGAGTAGGATTCCGGCTACCAATACTTCATATTCAGCCTGGTTATTGCTGGCTCTGAAGGCAAATTTCAAAGCCTGGTCGATCAGCAATCCGTTTGGCCCCTCCAAGATGATGACGGCCCAGCTACCTTGTTGGTTAGAGGACTCATCTACTGAAAGGATCCACTGAAAATATCCACCGCCTGAGGGGGTAGTTTCTGCAGAAAGTTCCGCCACAAAGTCGACATAAACTTGTCCCTTGATTGGGCCTCTAGGCTCATACTATACATCGAACTCAGAAGGTTCCACCGCCCATCTCACCTTTCTGCCAGCCATGTCTGGTTTCTGTAGTATCTTAGGAATCGGCAGGTCGGTCATCACTATTACCGTGAAACTCTATAAATAGTGACGGAGTCTCCGAGCTGCAAATACTACTGCCAAGGTTGCTTTCTCGATGGCTTGATAACGCGCCTCTGGTCCCTGCAATACCTTGCTCACAGAGTATATGGGCCTTTGGTGGTGCTCTTGTTCTTGCACTAGGACCGAGCTGATCGCCCGATCTGTGATTGCAAAGTAGAGACGAAGGGGTGCGCCCGGTAGTGGTTTGCAAAGAACTGGTGGGATGGCCAGGTACTCTTTTAGTTTTACGAACGCTTCTTCATATTCTGCTATCTAAACAAAACGACTATTTCTCTTTAACCATTGAAAGTAAGGGTACCCCGATCTCCCCAGCTGATAGGAAGCGAGAGAGGGTGGCTATCCTTCTTGTTAGCTGCTGGACTTCTCATGGTAATGATTGTTGCACACTTCTTGGGATTTGCTTCTATCCCCCTCTCTGTGAGGAGAAATCCCAAGAATTTTCCTGCTTTTACCCCAAACACAGATTTTTCTGGGTTCAATTTTAGGTTGTGTCTGGCTATCATAACAAATAACTCTTCTAAATCCGCCACATGTTGTTCCTGCTCTACCGAGGTGACGACCATGTCATCTACATACACCTGCATATTCCGCCCTATCATGGGGGCGAGGATCCTATCCATCAACCTCTGGTATGTCGCTCCAACATTCTTTAGTCCAAATGGCATTACCTTGTAGCAATAGCTGGCAAGCTCTGTCATGAAAGTAGTCTTGCTTTCATCTCGAGGGTGCATGCGAATCTGATTGTACCTCGAGAATGCATCCAGAAAGATGAGAAGTCGGCACCCGGATGCACTGTCTACGAGAGTGTCTATATTGGGTAGTGGGTACGAATCTTTAGGGCAAGCTTTGTTGAGGTCCGTGAACTCCACGCACATTCTCCCCTTCCCACTAGTTTTCTTGACCAGCACAACATTCGCTAACCATTCAAGGTATTGGATTTCCCTTATATGGTCAGCATCTAACCATTTCTATGTTTCTTGCTTAATGACAAGACGCCTTTCTTCGTTTAATTTCCTCCTCTTTTGAATGATTGGTCTGACCTTCGGGTCCATTGTGAGACGATGGCATAGAAAGTCTGGGTCAATGCCGGGCATATCCGATGAAGACCATGCAAAGGCATCCAAATGTCGTACTATCATGTCGGCAATTTTGTCTGTAGTTCTTGGCTTAGCTACTTGCCAAGTTTAAACTTCTTTCCCCCAATCTTCCTCTCCTGAACCTCACCCGCTAGCTCAGGTCATTTATTAGTAGGAATCTCCCTAAGCTGTTGGATCATGGGGACGCCGCCTCCTTCAGATCCTGCAAGACCACCTTGCCTAGTATTCCTCATATCTCCTGGTTGCTTGCTTATCAATGTGGATAGGACTTAGTTTTACAAGCCCCACGGTTGGCGCAAAATGTTCTTGCCGGTTGACTCTTGTGCTTAGTTCAGGCTCCGTCTGTCTCCCTAGAATCTGCACTTCTCTGGTTACTAAATATATCTCTAATAGAAAACCACCTGCTACAAGCACCCATAATCATCAGGTCCCAAACTGTAGGTGTTCCTTCTGTTATATGTATGTGCACATCCCTATCTTTTTAGGGTTAGCATTATCAAGGAGTATTTCACGTGCAACAGATATATACACATAACAGGAAAATCTTGCGTGATATTAACAAACATATCTATATGCAGTTGTAACAAACATGTGAGTAATTAGATATATATATATATATATATATATATATATATATATATATATATATATCTTTAAGCATCATTATCTTTAAGCGCATGCCAATGATTATCAGTGCATGACAGATTTGTTACGTGCTTTAAGCCCATTAAGCAGATTAGGCCAGCCTCGTAATCTTGGTGCAAGGTCCCACCTCTAAGCATTTGTTCATGTGCTTCGCACTAGTACACACTCATTCGAACGTGATTTTGTGCCATGCATATAGCTTTACCTAGGTTGCCTCAGTGTTACTGGGCTCGGGCCTTAATACTTTGCTTATCACAGATCTGAGTATGCTAGATGTTTCTTTACTTTGTTGATCAGTCTTATTCGTGGAAGATTATGCTATCCACATGCATGAGAGTTAATATATACGTATACCTAGAGCCCAGCCACATGGCACACAAATAAGGTCCATGTGCCGAGCTGATCTATCTGAGGGAGATTGCCGAGATCTGACCAACAAGCTCTGAGCGCTACGAGTTCTGGTCCAGTACAGAACTCAAATATGAAAATATAAAAGGCACCAAAGCTTCAAAAATAGAAATATAAACTGCACTCAAAACGAAATCGTGCAACCAAATCAACAATAAAAGGCACCACTTGGAATTTATGACATTGTAGGATGAACATGAATTTGACAAAACTTGTATGGATTCAAAAAAAAATCAAAATGACTTAACCACAAACACTTTGAACTGATTAAAACATCAATAAGACTCAAATAAAATAAAAACAAAACAGCTAACATGATCCGGTCGGTCATCGGTAGTCGATGATGTCAGCAACAGATGACCACGTGGACCATTCACAGGGTGACACGTGGAATAAGATAGCAGGTGAATCAGGGAGGAGATCACTCAGAGCGGTGATCGGTGGTCAGTTACCGAGTGACCACCACCCGCAGATCGGTCCCTAGATGAGCGCCTAGAAGCAGAGCGCGAGAAGTAATGAAACACAGATCAGTCATCGGTGCATGGTCATCGGGGTTTCTTGCTACACGCAGTTAAACTGGGACCCAAGCTCCCAGCGAGAGCGTTACACATGCACCTCGCATGATTCCAAACCAGAAGAATAAGAGCTGCTCGCCAGTAGGGTCGTGCATGAGGATGGAATGAGAGAGCTAGTAAGCTGGTCAGTGATCAGTGACTCTCTTAACCCATTACGTGCATGGCACTGTGCGGTGAGATCATGCATGCAGGATGCAGCGCCTGGCGAGTGTGTCTAGACCAGCCACCCCTGGTGCTCTCCTGGGAGCATGCGACTCACTCAGAGGGAAGAAACGCGCTAAGTTACTCAGCAAGGGGATAACTTAGGCGCACAGAGAAAGCGCAAAGGCCCTTCAGGTGTGACACGCGTACGGTTAGATGCAAGTTGCATGCCTCCACGTGTCACCATTTGAGAGAGAGGCGCGACCCAGGTATAAAAGCACTCCACGTCATGTAAGGTACACAGTTTTACACACAGTTTGACAAGTCTTTACAGATTTTACAGTTTTACATTGATTACACACATTTCTGAGTCATTGTGAGCACGTTTTACACATGTTGCACAGTGATAACAGAATTCAGTTATAGAGAGAGAAAGTGGATCTGAGAGGACACACGAGTCTCACAGAGAGATTCAGAGAGAGTTTTTGGTGGTTCTGTTGCCTGACTTGAGCGTCGGAGTGCACACGACCGCTAGAGGCGCCGTCTGTGTTGTTTTGCAGGCATCGTTTGGAGTTCCAGAGAAGGTTCTTGGAGCGTTCTTGCAGAACACGCGGTTACAGGAGGCTAGACGAAGGAGTGACGAGGCCTATTACGTTTTTTTACTTTGTTGATCAGTCTTATTCGTGGAAGATTATGCTATCCACATGCATGAGAGTTAATATATACGTATACCTAGAGCCCAGCCACATGGCACACAAACAAGGTCCATATGCCGAGCTGATCTATCTCAGGGAGATTGCCGAGATCTGACCAACAAGCTCTGAGCGCTACTAGTTCTGGTCCAGTACTGAACTCAAATATGAAAATATAAAAGGCACCAAAGCTTCAAAAACAGAAATATAAACTGCACTCAAAATGAAATCAAGCAACCAAATCAACAATAAAAGGCACCACTTGAAATTTATGACATTGTAGGATGAACATGACTTTGACAAAACTTGTATGGATTAAAAAAAAAATCAAAATGACTCAACCACAAACACTTTGAACTGATTAAAACATCAATAAGACTCAAATAAAATAAAAACAAAACAGCTAACACAATATGGAACCTAAAAACAGTTTGGAAGCTCAAGAACAATTTGAACCAAATAATAAAACCATACAGAATTTTAAAACAACAACACCAACTAAAACCAAAATAAAAACAACAAGACAATCAAGAATAGCATATGACAACACGGAAATGAAGAAGACTCAAAAAATAAAATGAAGAGAACACTTATCTCTTGAAGGACCAAAGCTCTAGATACCAAATGATGGGTTGTTCTTCATGACCAATATTCTTGAATAAATATGGTGAAAAAGGTGGTGGAAGCAATGGATGATATGGGTCAAGGATGGCTTGTATAGAGCTATGAGTTCCTTGTAGGTGCATGAAAGGTATGGAGAGTGATAGGTTGGGCCAAATCAGTTGGAGGAAGGTGAAGGCGAAGATCAAAGTGTCTAACCTAGAGAGACTAGACAAGAGTAGAAGCTTGCAAAAATTTGGCAGCATTTACTCATTAAAAATTGATCTTACAAAACATGAGCCAAGCACCCTTATTTATAGGTGCAAGTGCCTTGGATGATATGTGAAAGAGGATGGTAGGAAACCCTAAAGAGAGGGGTGGCTAGGGCATTGACTAAGGTCAATGCAGCCTTTTAGCATGCTTCTAGAAGGTAGGGCTACATCCATACCCTAAAAGGCCTAGGTACAAGCTAAATTGTTAAATACACTCCCTATTGTGCTAAATCAACCCTACTCTACTGAAATTACAAATAAACTGAAATTAATTGATGCTCAGCTCCCATGGCTTGGGTTGTACTCCCTATTGTCCTCTGAGGGGTCTTTAAACATGTAGAGAAAAGTCTCTCTGCCATCAGTAGCAGAGTCCCACTCTTCTTGTATCCTCTTTGCCATGGACCTAGTTGTTGGGCCTGAGCTTAGGCCTCTTCCATCAAGGGGGGTGAATTGCTTAAAAACGATTTTAGCAAACTTTGAAGGTATAATGAAATGTAATGAAGAATGTCAAACAAAGAAATCAAGGAAACCAAAAAGCAAAACTGATTAAGTTGATTTTCAGAAAAATCAACCGCTTGTTTTTGCAATTCAACCGATTGTTTTTATCAACAGTAATTAAAAACAACTTAAAACAGATATAAAAGAGATCAAGGAAAGAGATAAGCACACAAACCGATTTATATTGGTTCACTCTTATTACAAGAGCTACATCCAGTTCCCAGAAACCACTGGGTATCCACTATGCAATCAATCACAGATTACAAATAAACCACACACACCAAAGAAGTGATCTTGAACACCTCAAGAACACACACTTCTCTTGGCAACCTCTGCTTTTACACACCACAAGTATTCTAGAAATACAAGAGAGAAAGAGGGAGGATTATACCTGATCAATATCAAATCAAAAGATTACACAACAATCCTATTCCACTTCTTGAGAAAATCCAAAAGCTTGAAGTAAATCTTTTAAAACTAAAATCACTTTGCTCAATCTGAATTCTCCAATCTGTAGTATATTCCTTAGGAGCATAAAACAATCTTTTTATACTCCAAATGTTTGTTCAAAACATTTAAAGCAGGAGCCAATTCAATTTCAAAACATTTAAAACAAATTTACCAAACTTAATGATCCAGCATCTAGACCAAAACGTTGGAACTTCTCCTTTTCAAACCTCATCCTCTCCAGCTTCACGCCAAATACACCGATGACCTTCACCTGATAATCCTCGAAGAGACCTGAAAGAACAGTATGGTACCTCTACGGCTGGTTGCGCTCTGACACTCAAGTCAGTGATCGAATCAACAAAGAATTTCAAAGAAAACTCAGAACCATGTGCTAGTGAATCACCACAAAATGAAAAAAACCTCCCGAATTCCGTTAAGAATTCTATATATATACCTGAGTCTTTCTCTCTCCTAACGGTTATTCCTCTTGACACGTGGATAACATCTGGTCATACATGTGTCACCATCTGGAGTACCTGCAGCTGAAACGTTACTTTCACTTTGCTTCTGCGACTAAGTTATCCACACAGGGAGTAGCTTAGTGCACAGGCTACTCTGGGCACAACCTTAACATGGTGAGCTGGTTAACACTGGGTATCACGGCTCACACTACACATGGTGGCAGATATGCCACTTATCTTCTCTACTTTGGCGGCAGACATGCCACTTATCTTCTGTATTTAGACCATATAATAAGTGCTTACCAAGTCTTCTCAAATACTCGGCGATGTGCTCCTTTCGGCGACTTGTTGACCACCTGATCTCCTAATCTTCACACACGGCGATCATGTGCAATCTAGGCGATTACTGATTACATACGAGAGAAATCGGAGACCGCCACCTTCTTCAACAAACGACAATCTCATCGACTTCTAAGCTACACTTTCCTTTCTCTTACTCTTCTTGTTCCACGTGTCCTCCTCAAGCATGCCAACAGGATTACCTCACAATTACGTCATCACACCTGACTACTTGCTCAGCATACACCGATCACCCTTCTCCGAGGGAACACACCGATGACTGATCACCCTTCTCTGAGGCAACACACTGATGACTGATCACCCCTCTCTGAGGAGGCACACCGATCACCCTTCTCCGAGGGAACACACCAATGACTGATCACCTCTCTCTGAGGGGACATGTAACATCCCGCCAAAATAATACATACATCCATGTATAATTGAAATTAAGTGTAACCAAATAATATTGAAGAGTGCAAAATAATATGTATTTATATATATATATCAGAAATGAAGTTACTCCTCTTAGGGAGTTTAATACATAGCCAAATCAAATGTTTGCAAGATTTTACGAAAATAAAAGAAATGCAGTAAGACAGGCGGTCTCAAAAGAAAACGGCGATCTCCAACTTTAAAACGGCGATCTCTAACAGAAGACCTCAAAACGGGCGATCTTCTATCAGGACACGAAAACCGGCGATCACCACCGAGAGGTAGAAACCGGCGATCTCTCCCTCGGCGACCACTCACTAAGGAGCTCTCCTTCCTGGAAGATCATCTGCTCCCGTGTAACAATTACACGATCATCACAGTTTTTAAAGAGAACCAAGCGCAACACCAAAGAAAACACCACAGGGTAAGCTAGACATTTTAAAGAGAGTTTAAATAGGAACATTAAAATTAAAGTAAAACAAGTTTCAAGATTATCCATGTAAAACGTAGAGCTGCTCATCCCTTCACCTGATCGCCCAAAAATCATAAACTTCACAACATTCCTCAGAATCATTCTATTTCACAATACAGCATCAAGTGTCTATCAATAATCAAGTTTCTCATTTCACATGTCAGACTTTCCACTGACTCACAACACAAGACACTTGACACTACTTCCGGATTGACTCGTGCGTTGAACTTAGTATCCAGAGACATGCACCTGTCATACTGCCCACTGTGGAATCTCACACATCCACAGGGTCGCCGTGAAATCTCACACATTCACAAGCATACGATGAATCTCAACACATCACCATACAGCATGACAAGGTTAATTCGTATAACAGTCGAGCCCATTCTTTTTCAAACTACTCGCCCATTCATACGAACCTCCTTCGACTCTCACCAACTGAATAACTTCATCTACGTGATTCCATTATCTCAGCAGAGTCAGGATCGTCTCATTAACAGGTTACTCACTGATCAATGCACTTTCCTAACCAATCTCAACACGGTATTTCCTTTCCTGAAAATACTATGCCTCGATCCCACATTCACAGCATTCAACACATCATACCACTCAAGTAAATGATTCAAATCACATCAACAAACATTTCAAAGCTTCAGATCTTCGAATATCTCATGTAAATCTCAAGTAGTTTCAAAACAACATCAAAAACAGAGATTTCGTAAAACAGCGCCAAAACCGGCGACCTGGTTCAAAAACAAGGTATTTCGAAGGCTTTATATAAAACCGGCGACCACGTCGCCCAAAACACATAGAACAGAGCATTTTACACAGATGAAAACGAAACCGGCGACCACGTCGCACTCATTTCAGAAATAGCTAAACTATGGCTTTTATTGAAAATGGAGTCTAGCTTCCCTTACCCGGACTTGCGCAACCTTACTAAGAGCTCCAATTCCACGAGCTTCGAGGATGCCTGGAAAACGCAGCGTGAAGGGGAGAAAGGAGGAGGATGAAGATAGTCTCGCTCTTTCACTCTTGGGTCACTTGTAACGCTCTTTGCCTCCTCTCAGTGGGTTTTGATCCCAACCATACCTGTCCTCGTATACTGCTGCCCTCCCCCCTTTCTGCAAAAGCCTGGGCGTACGTTCCTCTGAACAGTACGACCTCGGTTGTCTTTTGTGCATGCAAACCACTGCTCTGAACAGTACTACCACTGTTGTCTCTTGTGCATGCCAACGGCTGATCTGAACAGTACGACCGCGAGTGTTTCCTGCGCATGCCAACATTCTGATGTCACTGTTCTGAACCAACGCTTTTTGCCTACGTGTCTCGCGTGCCGCGCGTCTCATGCTGGAAATCTGGGTCCCACGCTCTCTGTGTGTACTCAACGTCGCGCTATGACCTCTCGCGCGAAGACTCTCGACCGATGACCTCTCGCGCGAAGACTCTCGACCGATGACCTCTCGCGCGAAGACTCTCGACCGATGACCCCTCGCGCGAAGACACACCCCGCAGCATGCCTCGCGCCCTGCGATGCCCGATGACACTCGCCACTCCCCCCTGGAGGTTCTTCATTCCACTATGTTACATCCAAGGTATTCTCTCCACAAGGCTTGGTGACGTCGGTAGCTTCACACTTCCAAGAGTTGATTAGCACAAGTCCTCGTGCGCCCAAGCGTGTAACGTTAAGGATGATTCTCTTATGCTCAAGTATAGAGCTTCGCCTGCCCAGCGTATCCAAGGTTTAACCCACACCTTGATACGCGTGGCTTTTGGGACGTACCAGGGTTGATCCAACATTTTGGCTACACACTAAGTGTAGTTTCGGCGATTAGGTGTACTCTAGGCGACAGGCTACTAGGTACACACAGGCGATAGGCGTTCAAGCATAAGCTAGGCGATAGGCGTTCAAGTGCCAGAGAAGTTGGAGATCGCCTACCCGCTTAATAACGGCGATCTCGTAGGCTTCTCAGCTATACATTCCTTCCTTTATATTTAAATAAACACGTGCTTCGAATTTATTTATAATATAACACTTTTATTCCAATATAAACTTCTGGGTTCTTACAGGACACACTGATGACCGATCACCCGCTAATCCAAGTTGCCTGCGAGGTCCACTCCACGTGGCTTTGGCCCATGCTGTGGGACCCAGCTGACGTGGTTCACCCTTTACTATCTGTTCTCGACGACTGAGGTCTGGCCACTACACAAGCCCCCCAGGCTCGAGTTGTAACTTGTCTCAACGAAGAGCCTTACAACTCGCCTGATCGCTATTGGCCCTACCGGGCTGACGGGCTCTCACCTCTTGGCCGACGACCGAGGTCTTGCCACTGCATAAATGTTCTTACTTCTGCCCCTTCCCTTCAACGACCATTATCTGCTTGTAATGAATGAATTATAAATCTTGTCTTTACAACTCGCATCACTCTTTCTCCTTTACAGCTCAACTTTCACCTTGTGTGGGTTGTGCTTGGTGACCGTGCTAACTGATGTGTGCATCTCACCCTTCAATCCACAGCAGAAACCTTTCCTGAGCTAACTTGATGTGGTGCTAACTTTACTTCTTGACTCATGCTGGTTTCCTTGAATGATTAATCTTTGAAGTCCCCCTTCTCGACTGATAAGCTCCAGAATACCTCTTGTTTATACTCTGGTGATGGGAGATTCCTCCTGAGTCGACCTTGGCTGATAAGCTGAGGAGGACCTCTTCAGTGGATGTCTTCTTATTCTTGTTCGAAGCCAAAAATCCTAGAGATCGCCTCTGGGTAAGCCTGAACGGGATTGCTGGAAAGTCCTTCTTCTCAATATTCCAGCAATCTTATAAGGATTGGAAGGGAAAGTTTGTAAAGGTTTGTAAACACGACGAGGACCCTTCTTTGCTCGATGGCTTTCCCTGGTCCTGGGTGGACAAGGGAAATAAAGGCTCCAAGGATAGCTTCAGGAGGGCAAGGAGCCCTGACAACATGGAAGCACTGGACAGAGACCTCTGCCTTTCCTGGAAAAGCGTAGCTGCCTCCAACATCACCCTTCCCACAGCGTCTATCATTAGCTTTGAGTTTCTCGAAGACCAGCTAGACAAGCATATAGGTTATCTTTCGTTCTCTTCACTTAGCCTTGTTTCTTTGTGCGTTTAACTAATGTAACAGGTGAAACACACTTAACCGAATGTAACTCAATGTAACTGAAACTTTGACCTTTCATACCCTGCTTGAAACTAAACAAACTACTAATTTAAAATTATCAATTTGTTCAGATATTAATTCTGGGCGATGACATCCAATAGAACTCGTGAACTTAAGGTGAAAAACCTCAACACACAAACCAACTTCACACTAGGCAATAAGCTTTAACCTTATCTGGTATTAAAAAATACAACTTACCTGACATGCCAAATGTTCTGCATCATCGCCAGAAATTCCTCTGATCTGGTACTCGCCGAATTAATTTTGGGCGATGTTGCCTTCTTTATCCAAATAAGGCGTCCTTTGTGGGATCGCCTTTTGCAACCTTCTATTTGCTTTTTCACCTGTCGTTCCTTTATATGAACCCTTCTTGCCTGCACCTGCTCGAAGGCAAGGAGGACTTCCTCTGTCGCCTACACTTGCTCACAGGCAAGGAGGACTTCTCCTTTCTTGCCTACACTTGCTCAAAGGCAAGGAGGTCTTCCTCTGTTGCCTACACTTGCTCAAAGGCAAGGAGGTCTTCCTCTGTTGCCTACACTTGCTTAAAGGCAAGGAGGACTTCTTCTTTCTTGCCTGCACTTGCTCAAAGGCAAGGAGGACTTCTTCTTTCTCGCCTGCACTTGCTCAAAGGCAAGGAGGTCTTCTTCTTTCTCGCCTGCACTTGCTCAAAGGCAAGGAGGTCTTCCTCTGTTGCCTACACTTGCTCAAAGGCAAGGAGAACTTCCTCTATTGCCTACACTTGCTCAAAGGCAAGGAGGACTTCTTCTTTCTTGCCTACACTTGCTCAAAGGCAAGGAGGACTTCTTCTTTCTCGCCTGCACTTGCTCAATGGCAAGGAGGTCTTCCTCTGTTGCCTACACTTGCTCAAAGGCAAGGAGGTCTTCCTCTGTTGCCTACACTTGCCCAAAGGCAAGGAGGACTTCTTCTTTCTCGCCTGCACTTGCACAAAGGCAAGGAGGTCTTCCTCTGTTGCCTACACTTGCTCAAAGTCAAGGAGGTCTTCCTCTGTTACGTACAGTTGCTCAAAGGCAAGGAGGACTTCTTCTTTCTCGCCTGCACTTGCTCAAAGGCAAGGAGGTCTTCTTCTTTCTCGCCTGCACTTGCTGAAAGGCAAGGAGGTCTTCCTCTGTTGCCTACACTTGCTCAAAGGCAAGGAGGACTTCCTCTGTTGCCTACACTTGCTCAAAGGCAAGGAGGACTTCTTCTTTCTCACCTGCACTTGCTTAAAGGCAAGGAGGTCTTCTTCTTTCTCGCCTGCACTTTCTCAAAGGCAAGGAGGTCTTCCTCTGTTGCCTACACTTGCTCAAAGGCAAGGAGGACTTCCTCTGCTGCCTACACTTGCTCAAAGGCAAGGAGGACTTCTTCTTTCTCGCCTGCACTTGCTCAAAGGCAAGGAGGTCTTCTTCTTTCTCGCCTGCACTTGCTCAAAGGCAAGGAGGTCTTCCTCTGTTGCCTACACTTGCTCAAAGGCAAGGAGGACTTCCTCTGTTGCCTACAGTTGCTCAAAGGCAAGGAGGACTTCTTCTTTCTCGCCTGCACTTGCTCAAAGGCAAGGAGGTCTTCTTCTTTCTCGCCTGCACTTGCTCAAAGGCAAGGAGGTCTTCCTCTGTTGCCTACACTTGCTCAAAGGCAAGGAGGACTTCCTCTGCTGCCTACACTTGCTCAAAGGCAAGGAGGACTTCCTCTGTTGCCTCAAGATGCGCGAGAACATCGAGGACTTTGAACTTCGCTGGATGCCTCCGATCGCCAAAGGACGATGAGGACTTTAAAAACCTTTCATTTGTGCCTCTAATCGCCTAAGGGCGATGAGGTCTTAAAAACTTTTACTTAAAACGTGCGCAATCATTTTACTTCTACCTCGAATCACTATAGGTGATAAGGTTTTTCCAAAAACTTCTTTAAAACGATATGCACACAAACTTTAGTATACTTCAAAATTTCAATTTTGAATATCTTATTTCTTGGGTGGCCTCGTTAAAAACCTTCCTTAGGGAAAAAAGAGTGCCCCCTTGTAACTGTTTTTACAAAACTGTTTATGATTCCCCTGAGTTTGTACTACTTACGAAGCTTTAACTGAAATAAAATATGAGGTGTGTGGCGTTCCAAGTACGAGGAATCGCCCCTCCTTCTAGTGTCTCCAAGCGGTAGGCGCCGTTCCCGAGTGCTTCGGTTATTCTAAACGGTCCTGTCCACTTGGGTGACAACTTATTCTCCATCTCGTACCGGTGGGCCTTCCTCATCACCAGATCGCCGCTTCTGAACTGCCTCGGTATTACTCTAGAATTGTATCTTTGTTCAATTCTTCTTTTCACCGCTTCAGCTTTCACTCTTGCTTCCTCTCTGACCTCATCCAGTAAATCCAGGTTCATTCTTCTCTCTTCATTTTATTCTTCTGCTACAAATTGTTGAAAACTCGGTGAGCTCTCCTGGATTTCAACTGGAATCATCGTGTCACAGCCATACACTAAACTAAAAGGGGTTTCGTGATGTCCACATCGGGCGAGTGGTCCTCGAATGCTTCCACTGCCATCACAGATCGAGCATATTTCTTGCGCTGTGATGCGGTGCACCCACCTCCTGAGAAACCCCCAGCTATAGTGTGGATTTCCCCGTGGATGGGCACTTCATGTTGTTGGCCCTCGCTGCTCGCCGGCTGGGAGCTCGACGCATTTGCTGCCTTCTTCTCCAGCAAATAGTCCTTCAGAAATCCACTTCTAACCAACTCGTCGAGTTGGTATCCCAGCGACAGGCAGGAGTCCAGGGTGTGGCCAAAAATTTTGTGGAATTCACACCACGCGTCTGGCTTTGGCCCCAACACCTTATCCGACATCTTTTCAGGCACCTTCAGCTTGGCAGCTATATTGGGAATGGCGATCAGGTCCACCAATCCCATCACAAACTCATGCCTCGGAGGGCGCTTGAATTCCCTCAGGCGACCTGGCCCTCTTCCTCTACTACTGTCATCACCTTTGTTTTTCTTCGGATCATAAGGATGGTATGTCCTTTGATCCTTCTTCACCGTCGCCGTCTCCAACACCCTCTGAGGCTGAGTCTTGGCTTGGGTGCGTGGTTTTGCAGGAGCCATATTCCCTCTCTTCTCTATCACTTCATTCTCAGCGGCGATGTGAACCACAACACGTCGTCGAATCTCTGCAAACGTTGCGGGGTGGCTCCTGATTAACGATTCGCTGAAGGGTCTAGGTAGCACGCCCTTCTTAAAGGCGTGCACAAACATCTCCTCATCTTTACCTAGTAATCGGACTATCTGAGCTCCAAACCTATTCAGATAGTCCTTCAAAGATTCCCCCTGGAATTGCCTTACGTCGAACAGGTCGTACGACACCATAGGCGGCGCCTTATTCACAATGTACTGATCGATGAAAAGCTTGGAGAATTGCTGGAAACTGGAAATGTGTCCAGTAGGTAGGCTTACAAACCAATCCAACGTTGTGCTGTGGAGAGTGCTCATGAACATCTTGCAATAGACCGCATCTGATCCTCCCGACAGCATCATCTGCGTATGGAACGCGGTAAGGTGAGCCTCTGAATCTTCCACTCCAATGAAGGAGGCCTTCACCGCCATGATGTTTGTAGGAATCGCAGCGTCCATGATCGCCTGCGAAAATGGCATTGGAAAAACTCGTGGCGGAGACGGTGGCGCACCTCCACTGGTCGCAGCACCCTCCCTCTGCTCGCGAAGATCCTGACGTAACTCTTCATTAACCTTACTCAGCTCTTCGTTCCTGGCCTGAGAAGCGACCAGGTCATCGTGCATCTTCGTCTGCTCGACGCGCGATGCTGCCACATTTTCTTGCAAAGCACGCATCATCTCCAGCATTTGCGACATCGTCACGTTATTCTCTCCGGATTGTGGCGCAACTGACCTAGATCTGGTTGTCCTCATTTTCCTCATGAAACTTTTACTAATTTCACACAGTTACCTTTCAACACGCAAAAGTTATCTCGCAACAACGCTCAAGAAACGTTTCAACTTCCTTTGCACAACGATTGATCCAGGAATCAATCGGTAGAAACCTCCAGAAAACCACTCTTCACCGATTGAACTTTGATTCAAACGGTCAAAACTTCCAGAAAACCACTCTTCACCGATTGAACTTCAATTCAAACAGTCAAAACCTCCAGAAAACGACTCTTCACCGATTGAACTTCAATTCAAACAGTTAAAACCTCCGAAAAACGATTGCGGCAGCAAGCAATCGAACAGAAACTACCGAAAACCTCATGAACTCAACTGTGGATGGGAATCATAGTTTACACGGCCCCACGGTGGGTGCCTGATGATCCAGCATCTTGACCAAAACGTTGGAACTTCTCCTTTTCAAACCTCATCCTCTCCAGCTTCACGCCAAATACACCGATGACCTTCACCTGATAATCCTCGAAGAGACCTGAAAGAACAGTATGGCGCCTCTGCGGCCGGTTGTGCTCCGACGCTCAAGTCAGTGATCGAATCAACAAAGAATTTCAAAGAAAACTCAGAACCGTGTGCAATTGAATCACTTAACATAATTCTATTATGGATTTTCAAAAAAAACAATTGGTTAAATTTTTGAAACAACCGATTGAATTAGTTTGACAGCAAGGTCAATCAAATTCAAACAGCTTCAAAACTTTTCCAAAAGCACTAAGTGTCAAACAACCGATTGAAACGATAAAACAACTGGTTGTTTTTCCACTTCTTTAGAAAACACTTTCTCTCAAAAAGATTTTGATTTAAATCAGATTTGGATTCTAACAAAGAGTGGATTACAAATTCAAACTACCCAGAACACATCCACATAAGCAGCAACTACACCTTCGACCAAACTTTATGGATTTGGAGACACCAAAGCCCTTGATCAATAGTTTTTACAGCAGATGCCTCATCTTTTTAGTCATATCATGGTTAGGGTATATCAGGATGTTCCTAATTGGATTCTAGATGAGTCTGGTCGGTTCACTCTTAAATCGTGATTTGAGTTGATTTTAGGTTCATTAATATTGTGAATACATTTTAATAATTTGGATCAAGATTCTTAGCAATTTAGAGTGAACAAGGCAAAGAACACAAATCTACCGATTGAAATTCACTAAACATGATTCGAAAATGAAAAGGAGATGGAAGGAGATGAAACTTATGTGGTTGAAGCCATGGTTGGGAATGAACACACCACTTGGAGGTGATGATCCAAGAGAAGTTCAAGTTGCCGCCACTTGAGAGCTCCCAAAACTCATAAGATGAAACTAGGAAGGAGAAAGCAATTCTCACACTCATACAAATTTGGTATAGTAACTTTACTCTAATTCATTCATGATTTTACAAGAGCCAAGCACCTCTATTTATAGTGTTTAGAGGGCTGCAAATGAAGAGCAAAAATTCAAAATACAAACACTCAAAATCGGCGCCAATTCAAAGTCACATGGGAGGTGTGACTTGATTTCCTACTTTGGAACCTCCTAAAACTACATCTACACCTACTCTTTAAGTCACATGGAAGGTGTGACTTGTTTTTTGTACATTGGCACCCCTTATTTTTGTATCTACACCTTCCTTTAATGTTTTACTAAAAACTACACAAAAAGTAATTACAAAAAGAGACATTCATTGATGGTCATCTCTCAAAGCTTTAGCCTTGATCCTAGTAATCCTTTGAGGCATAAAGGATGTTGAGCTCATGGGTTGGGCTTGGGCTTCTTGGGCTTGGGCCTCAGGCGCCTCCTCTACTTGGTCTTCATCAAATCGGCTAGGACTTTTTTCTTGGAACCAGGAGTTCCCTATGGTTGGGGTAAATTTATTTGGTCTTCAGATATCCCACCTTCCAAAACTCTTGTCCTTTGGAAAGTTTTTCATAGCGGCTTCCTACAGATCAGCATATTCAAAATAAAGGTCTCCATATTTTTTCTATGTGTACGCTTTGTGAAAAGCATGAGGAATTTATTCATCATTTATTTTTTGAATGCCCTAATGCTTTGTATATTTGGAGTTTGGTTCAGCAGATTTTTCCTACTTCTCATTTCTCTAATAAGGATGATCTTCTTTCTTTTATTAAAAGTGATGGTAGTCCTTTGGTTAAATTGATTAAGCTTGTTGCGATAACTTTTTCTATTTGGATGTTATGGCATATGAGGAATTATGCTCGTTTTCAGGATAAGATTGAGGTTTCTAGGGCTATTTCGATTATTAAAGATTTAACTTGTCTAGTGGGAAAGTCGTTTAAAGCTTCAATGAAGAATGATATGATGGATTTCAGTGTGATTAAGTTCTTTGATATTAATACTCGTACTGGTAAAGTTCTTCGTCCTCTTCCTGTTAGATGGGAGTTTCCTTCACCAAGCTAGGTTAAAATTAACACTGATGAGGTTGCTAGGGGTTATCTAGGTCTTGCCACTTGTGGAGGTATTTTTCGTGGGAGTGTGGGGGAGTTTATTGGAGCTTTCTCTGCATTTCTTAACGTTCAGACTACTTTGGTCATTGAATTTTATGGAGTTATATATGCTTTGGAGCAAGCTCAAAAGTAAGAATATAAGACATAGCATATAAGTAAGAATAATAATTGAACAAAACAGGTGATGCTCTAATTGCTTATTTTGGTCGTAAGAATATTATATTCAAATTCTAACCATTTAAATAAGAAAACAAACCAATATAAGTACTAAAGAAAAACACTTAATATGTAGATAAAAATGATGACCATGATAAAACAATAATTAAACAGGAGATGTGAAGCAGCTGATGCTGTAGTTGGCATATTTTTTTCGTAACAATACTATATTCAAATTGTCAACCATTTAAATTAGCCAACTTTAATTAGCGTAGAAAGTAAAAATGCAAGAAAAATAAGAAAACACAATAGTATTACTAATAAAAGAAAATACTTAAAATGTACACAAAAATGATGAGAATAACAGAAAAGAATTTAAGTAAAGTTGGACGAAAAATTAAAAATTGAAAATGAATAACAAACTTTTAGGAAATAAATAATTTTACATTCTCGTAACATTTGGTCTGACGAAACAAACATATTATTCAGATGGCCATCAAAAAAGGGGAGAAATAATAAGTTATACAATTTTAGTATATGTGAATTGAAGAATAATTATAAGGTAATTGACTTACCTGTAACATTATTGTCTTTCATGAAACAAACAATCTTACCTAACATATTCAGAAAAATAATTCATTATATCAGTTATACATAAAAAAATGATTAAAGTAACATAAATAAATAACTAAAAAATGAACAAAAACAAAATATTGACCTTACAATGTAAAAAAAATAAGGTATAATTACCTTATTCATCCCTACATTTTAGGACAATATTCAATTTAGTATAGTGCTTTTAAAAAAAAATCAATTTGGTCCCTATATTTTTTAAAATGTATCCAAAATGGTCCTTTCCGTTAAGTCGTATCTTATGGTGTTAAGTATTGCTTACGTGGCAAAGAAAAAGGGTTATGTTGACTGCGAGTTAGACACATCAGATTGGCTAGGCATGAAATTGGTTTCACAGAAAAAAAATCCAAACCACTACCCTTCCTCCCACTCTCAACCACCACTCCAGAAACCACTGGCGATCATGCCGAGAGGGTTCATTCCGAGTAAAGATAGACAACAAAGTTTTTAGAATGTTACATACAAGTTTTGAAACTGTTGAACCATCACAACAACCAGCAACAGAACAGGGAATGACTGAAGCATCTTTGCTTCACTCCAAATCATCTTCATCGCCAAACTTGAAATCTTCCAATTACAACTATGAAACAGGAAAAGCTAAGGAATAGTTTTAGTATAAAAACAAAGAAAACCCTAAAAAAAGGGAATGAAGAATTTAGTTGGAGAAGTAGAAATGTTAATGATTTTGGAGTGGAGGAACGAGAGAAATAGAGGATAGATTGAATAAAAAAATTGAAATGAAGAAGAGATGAAGGATAGAAGAAGAACCATCCATTGTTGCTGCTCCCAAATCCCAAATTCAATTCAAAGCTTGAATTGAATTCATCGCCAAGCAGGTGTGGTTGAGAGGAGGGGCAGTCTCGTCCGCTGGTTAAAAGTCGCCGGCACCCCAAAGCCAAAAAATCGGCGCCGCCATCAAAACCCTAAATGATCTCAAATTGAAGAAAACCTCCATTGATCGCTCTCTCCTAAGCGCTTCCGACACCGGCGAGGTGTTTCGGCAGAAGGTGCTAAGCACCCTTCTTTTGGCTTCATTCTGCAGGTGGCGAGCGCGAAGACAACTGCTATTGCAAGCAGTGAAGATATCTTCAACAACACGATCTTGAATAGAAGTGACGCCATTGACGACGAGGAGAACAACAAGCACGCATGAAGGAGATACAAGCGGCAAAGGAGATGTCGCCGGCAACGATGCGGGGTTACGACATTAGGGAACGACGTGCCACTTGCCACCTCACATCTCTCAACCCCACTTCTCTCTATCACACAAGCAACTCTCTCTACCACATAAGCAGCACTTGACACCGTAAGGTGCAACTAAACAGAAAGGATCATTTTGGATACATTTTAAAAAACATAGGGACCAAATTGATTTTTTAAAAAACCAGTATACTAAATTGTAGGGACAAATAAGGTAATTATACCAAAACTATATATATATATATATATATATATATACACACATACATATTGAAGTCCAATAAATTATTTTAACGCCAACATTAAATATAAGGTAAGTACGTACCTAAAACATTGTGTCCAGTGATGAAACCAACAATATTACACAAACAAATTTTAAAAAGTAATTATACTAATACATCAAAATATGTTCTTAATAGAAATTAAACAATTTCTACAAAATAACGAATAGAAACTAAAACTGTCCAAGTAGTGTCAAGAATACATTAAAATTCATCATTAAAATTACTTCCTTTTCAATCTTGATATTTGTCCTTAATGTCCTCAATGGGATATGATCATCCAATGTGTGGCCCCTTAAAAGAATATCACTCCATAAATCAACAGATTGACATTGCAATTCAAGAGCTTGATTTGACAATTTATTAACAATCTTGGGATATTAAGTACACAAATTATAGACGAAATTTCTAATAGTAAGAATAAATTATGTAAATTAATGATTTAAGTAAACAATACCTCAGCAAGTGGTGCATAGAACCATCATGTAACATCTTTAATATTGCACAACCATTTATTCTGATAATGAACTTCCTTAAAAACATGAAATTAAATTAAAAAACTATAACAAAAGAATTTGACAATGAAATGTAGCACATACTACAATGAAATAAGAATACGTACCACACTTTCAAGATCACCAATTTTTTTATAATATAAGGATCAATACACACTTTTGTGACACAGAATGAATGATCAAACCTATGATGCAGAATGTGTAAGGACCTGTAAAATTTAATTGGAATAAAAGAGATATATTTTAAATGAATTCTATGTATGTTCTATTTAAAATAAAAAGGAAGGAAAGCTAAGTTTAGAAGGCTATGAGGTCGCCGGTCGCCTGCTACGCATGGTCGCCAGGGCGCGAGGCATGCAGGCATCGCGCGGGCGCGAGGCATGCAGGCATCGCGCGGGCGCGAGGCATGCGGGCATCGCGCGGGCGCGAGAGGCATGCGGGCATCGCCAGGGCGCGAGGCATGCGGGCATCGCCAGGGCACGAGGCATGCGGGCATTGCCAGGGCGCGAGATGCATGCGGGCATCGCCAGGGCACGAGAGGCCTGCGGGCATCGCCAGGGCGCGAGGCATGCGGGCATTGCCAGGGCGCGAGAGGCATGCGGGCATTCAACAGGGCGCGAGGCATGAGGGCGTTGTTAGGAAAGATGGCTTTAAACTAGAGGGGGGGTGAATTGTTTAAAGAGGTTTTCGCAAACTTTTCCAAGCTAGAATGAATATCTTTCAGAAATCAAATGATTAAGCAATTCAGTTTGCCAAAACAGCAAGCAAAACAGCACTGCCAGGAAAACAATCGGTTGTTTCTTCGAAACAATCGGTTGTTTATACCAGCAAACAACAAATAAACTGAAATTAAAGAGTTAGGGATAGAGAGATTGTACACAGATGTTTTATACTGGTTCACTCCAACCCAGAGCTACATCCAGTCTTCTCAGAAACCCTGAGGAAATCCACTAAGCAATCAACACTAGATTACTTACACACAACCAAGAAAGTGACCTTGAACACCCTCAAGAAACACACTTTCCTTGGTCAGCACACCACACTAAGAAAGCTGATCTTGATCCCCTCAAGAACACACAGCTCTTCTTAGCAACAGCACAAAACGAATGTTCACAGAATTACTAGGATTACACTTGTTACAGAAGCAATCTGAAATCAATACAAGAGAATCCTATCTCAGCACTTTGATCAACCAAAACTCTAAGCAATCTCCAACTCTTAGAAAAACTTTCACAATTCACTTAGGTTCTCTCTTTTTCAAATCTGTTTTTCTGTATATATATAAAGAAGAAGTTTGTAATCAAATCTTAACAAACTCTTAATTGCTTTAGAAAGATTGGTCAAAGCATTTAATGACTGGAGCGTATGAATTAAAACCATTTAAAGCTCAGTCAAAGTCAAAACTGTTTTCTGTTATAAAAACATAACAAACAATCGATTGTTTCCTCGAATCAATCGGTTGTTTTGTTACTTAACCAATTTTCACATTTCAAAACAATTTTCAAAACACCTAAGCTTAAAACAATCGGTTGTTTCGATAAAACAATCGGTTGTTTTAACTCAGTTTGAAAAAACACTTTACTTTGTTTGAAAGTTGAGATGCTTGAGCTTTAGATTCAATCAAAGGTTGAGTTACACAACTCAAACTACCCAGATCCTAACTAAACCAGCACAGCAACAGCAAGCACAGCAAAAGCTTCATCATCCTTCAAAGGATTTGGATTCTTCAAAACCTTGAACACCACTTGGTTCAACAATCTCCCCCTATTTGATGAAGACAAATCCCTGATGCTTGATCCCTGATGCTTTATGTTGATCTGATTAAATCTGAAGCAGTTCCTGCAAACGAACTTTTAGCAGACATTGAACCTCTGATATTTGGTTAGAAAATATATACACAGTTAAGGCTTAAACAATTAATATCAGAAAAAAATAGCTAAAAGCAGTCTTAAACAAGCATCTAAGCAAACAAGCATAAAATCTCCCCCTATTTGTCTTCACAAATAGACAAATATATGAGATAAAGCCATAAAAAGTTCATATTACATCAGAATTATAAAAGCAACAGCAGAAGGAAAGAAAAGAAAATCAAACTTCAACAGCAGCAAAAACAATCGATTGTTTCGACAATCCAATCGGTTGTTTTTCTTCATTCTTCCTTATCTCCAAACTGAAGATCAAAGATTTGGTTCTGAACAGCTTCAATTTGTTCATCTAGGCTTATGAACCTTGCATCCATGTTGTCAAACCTGGTATCAAACCTTTGGAAATTGCTAACACACAGATCATGGAGGTTTCTTTGGTTTTCAGCAAAGCTATCCATCCTATTCATCATGAACCTTTCAAAAGGTGACATTGATTGAATCCTTTCTTCTGGATGTTCAGCAGCTGCACTGGGTCCAGCATCTTGAAATCCTCCTGTTGGATCTTCATGTTCAACATCCATATCTGTAGGTTCTTCTTGAGCAGCACCACTAGAGGAGGCACCATGATCACCATCCTTGCTTACCCATTTTCCACCTATTTTTGTAAATCCCATCTTGCTGAGTGATCCATTGTTCAACTCTTGAGTTGACTTGACCAGCTCAGAAGTCTCATCTTCCAGATTAACTTCAAAATAGTTTAGGAATTTAGATATCAAAATAGCATAGGGATAGTGATAGTCACCCAACCTCATTGCTTTTTGCATGTACTCTTTGATGATGTGAATCCAATTTAGCTTGACCTTCTTGGTGATGCAGAAGATGTAAACCAGATCTTCTTCAGTCAAAACAGAATGGTTGCTCCCCCTTGGAGTTAGAATCCATGTCACAATGAGAGCAAGCAGCCTCTCATCCAGTTTCAATCCTCCAACTGAGCATGCACTCACTTGAGCTTGAGTGTTTTTCAAACAGCTTCTGTAAAACTGAATTTTGTTGAAATCCTCCACCACACCAAGATTGCCTTTGCTGATTCGCATACCAGAAAACTTGAGTCCAGCAACAGCAGCCCAAACCTCATGGGTTATCTCCATGTCCACACCTTTTACATGAGAAACTAGGTTGTTTCCCTCAAATTTCAAATTGGTGTAGAAGACCTTCACCAAGTCTGGATATATGTTGCCCTTCATCTCCAGAAACCTTCTGAGATACTGATCTTTGAGAAGTTTCCTCACATTGTCCAGCTTTTGACTTTTCAGCCAATCAAAACTCACAACCTTGGGGTTATTGATTTTCTTGAGACTTGTCTCATATCTATATTTTTCTATGAGATCTTTATCTCCAGAAAACCATCCTTCCAGCCTTCCTCCAGACCTTACAGCTCTAGTTTTGATTCTTCCAGAAGTGGGAGGAGTTGATTCCATGGCAGCAGAGATGAGAAAACAGAGGGCAGCTCTTCTTTACAGTTTTTCTCAAGAGATGGTGCAAGAGATGTTGCAAGAGATGTTGCAATTGGTTGTTCATCTGCACCTGATTTTATAACCATCCGAAAACCAATTTATGATTAATTCCATTCAATGGGTACCTAATTTTCAGAGAGAGAAGACTGTTCAGAACATGTCAGAAAAAGCTGAAAAACACATGGTCTTCACATGTGGACTTTGACTTGTCATTAAGGCACTTGAATTTCCAAGATTTTGGAATATATTCCTTTATGATATTTGTAACTTCTTTTCTGAACTTGTTCAGCATTCAATCACAGTATCATTGACCAAGATTCTCTATTTGAAATGATCTGCAACGAATAGAAATCCAAAAATAGAATTAAATCAATTTTCTCACAGTGCTGTCAGACCCAAAACAATCGGTTGTTTCGAAGAAACAATCGGTTGTTTTTCTGCAGCAGTTAAAACTTGATTTTAAGAAATTTTAACCAAAAACAGAAGCAGATAACAACAGATAACATTGACCAAAGAGGGATTAAACACAGGAAAGAACTTTAATACTTAAAAATAGAGGACAGTAAAAGAAAAAACTCATCCTTGTGTTGTTTCCTCAATGAGCCAATTGCTTGTTGATCAAGAAGGCTTCTTTTCATTGAATTGACCTTCTGCAAAGCATTGATTCAGCTTCAATGATTGCCCTTTGTCTTTCACAGTCTAACCAGTTGGCTCAGCTCCTCTTTTTCTATTAATTTTCCTGCACAAACATTAGTTCAAGCAACAAGATTTGGTCCTTTCACAAATGTGGGTCCAATTGGTTTCTTTTTCACACTTGGAACCTCACATCCTTTAGGGATCCATTTCATGTAGCCTCTTGGAACAGAAAACTTTCTTATTTTGCAGAATCTAACCGAATGGCCCTTTTTCATGCAATAAAAGCATGTCACAATCGATTGTTTCGTCTTAACAATCGGTTGTTTTTCTGGTTTTCTTAAAAAACTTTTTGAAAACCTATCTTGCTTGTTCTGTGGATTGAAGCCTAAACCAGCCTTTCCAAAAACACAACTTTGAGATGCCAAGACATTCTCAAAGTTTGATTTCCCTTTTGAAAGCTTGTCCACAGTTTCAACAAGATATTGAACCTTTTTCTCAAGATTTTCACAATTTTCACAAATGAGAGTATCACACTTACAAGAGGTGTTTTTGAAATGATTTTCCATCTTTTCAAAATCAATTTTTGCTTTTCTCAGATCCTCTTCAAGTGATTTAACTCTCTTTTCAAGCCCATTGTTAAGATCTCTCAATCGGTTGTTTGAAAGCACCAAGCGATTAGCTTCATCATGAGTTTCTTGAAAAGCTTCAAGCAATTCACAATAATTTTGTTCATTTAAGGAAGCACAAGAACTTACCTCACTTGAACTGCTTGAATCATCATCATCTTCAGCAATCAAACATAGGTTTTCTTTCTCATCTTCACTTGATGAAGAACTTGATGATGATACCTCATTTTCATCCCAAGCTATGTAGGCTCTCTTTGTCTTGCCTTTCTTCTCCTTGTAGCTTGCCTTTTTCTCCTTGCTTGTGTTGGGACAATCTGCCTTTATGTGACCTTGCTCACCACAACCAAAACAAGTATAGTTATTTGAATTTAAATCATTGGATTTCTTGTTTCCATACCTATCCCTGTTGTTGTCTTTGTTGCGGTTTCTCTTTAGGAATTTGCTGAATTTTCTTGACAGCAAACTCAGATTTTCCTCATCACTATCATCACTTGACTCTTGCTTTCCCTTGTGTTTGGATGCTTTCAAGGCTATGCTCCTTGTGTGCTTATCTTGATTCTCTTGAACATTGAGTCTATTCATCTCTAGCTCATGTTCCCTAAGCTTTCCAAACAAAGAAGCAACACTTAAGGATGTTAGATCTTTAGATTCAGAAATAGCAGTTACCTTTGGTTGCCATGCTCTATCCAGACATTTCAAGATCTTGATGTTTAGCTCTTCTTTGTCAAAAGTCTTGTCTAGGCTCATAAGGTGATTGATGATATGAGTAAACCTTTTCTGTACTTCAGCAATTGTTTCACCTTTAAGCATTCTGAACATTTCATACTCTTGGATTAGAGCATGCTTTCTAGCTCTTTTAACTTCATTTGTTCCTTCATGAGTGACCTCCAAAGTATCCCACATTTCCTTTGATGATTTACATTGTGATACCCTGAAAAACTCATCAGAATTTAAAGCAGAGGTTATAATATTTTTGGCAATGCAATCAAATTTGGCCTTTTTGCTTTCTGCATCAGTCCATTGAGACCATGGCTTCTCAATGACAGAACCATCTTTTTCAAACTTTGGTATAAAAGGACCATTTTCAATTGCATCCCAAATTCCTTTGTCAAGAGATTCCATGAATATTTTCATTCTAACTTTCCAAAACTGGTAATTCAAACCACAGAACAAGGGTGGTCTGTTTATTGAAGCACCTTCCCCAAAAGGTAGTCTATCAGCCATTTTAAAAGATTTTAGGATCAACTTGAATGACTTTCAAGAACCAAGCTCTTGATGCCAATTGTTAGGAAAGATGGCTTTAAACTAGAGGGGGGGTGAATTGTTTAAAGAGGTTTTCGCAAACTTTTCCAAGCTAGAATGAATATCTTTCAGAAATCAAATGATTAAGCAATTCAGTTTGCCAAAACAGCAAGCAAAACAGCACTGCCAGGAAAACAATCGGTTGTTTCTTCGAAACAATCGGTTGTTTATACCAGCAAACAACAAATAAACTGAAATTAAAGAGTTAGGGATAGAGAGATTGTACACAGATGTTTTATACTGGTTCACTCCAACCCAGAGCTACATCCAGTCTTCTCAGAAACCCTGAGGAAATCCACTAAGCAATCAACACTAGATTACTTACACACAACCAAGAAAGTGACCTTGAACACCCTCAAGAAACACACTTTCCTTGGTCAGCACACCACACTAAGAAAGCTGATCTTGATCCCCTCAAGAACACACAGCTCTTCTTAGCAACAGCACAAAACGAATGTTCACAGAATTACTAGGATTACACTTGTTACAGAAGCAATCTGAAATCAATACAAGAGAATCCTATCTCAGCACTTTGATCAACCAAAACTCTAAGCAATCTCCAACTCTTAGAAAAACTTTCACAATTCACTTAGGTTCTCTCTTTTTCAAATCTGTTTTTCTGTATATATATAAAGAAGAAGTTTGTAATCAAATCTTAACAAACTCTTAATTGCTTTAGAAAGATTGGTCAAAGCATTTAATTACTGGAGCGTATGAATTAAAACCATTTAAAGCTCAGTCAAAGTCAAAACTGTTTTCTGTTATAAAAACATAACAAACAATCGATTGTTTCCTCGAATCAATCGGTTGTTTTGTTACTTAACCAATTTTCACATTTCAAAACAGTTTTCAAAACACCTAAGCTTAAAACAATCGGTTGTTTCGATAAAACAATCGGTTGTTTTAACTCAGTTTGAAAAAACACTTTACTTTGTTTGAAAGTTGAGATGCTTGAGCTTTAGATTCAATCAAAGGTTGAGTTACACAACTCAAACTACCCAGATCCTAACTAAACCAGCACAGCAACAGCAAGCACAGCAAAAGCTTCATCATCCTTCAAAGGATTTGGATTCTTCAAAACCTTGAACACCACTTGGTTCAACAGGCGTCACCAGGGATAGGCATCGGTCGTCCCCCAGAGGGAGACATCGGTCGTCTTCCAGGGCGAGGGGGACATCGGTCGTTCGCCAGGATGAGTCAGCGGTGGAAAGTTATCGCGCGACGTCGAGTTTCACACAGAGTAAGGTGGGACCCAGGCTCCCAGCATAAAACGTCCTGCATGCGCGACACGTAGGCAAAAAGAGTGGTTCAGGCTAGTGACCTCAGAGTGTTAGCCTGCGCAGAGGCACGCTTAGTCGTACTGTTCAGTGAAGTGTACACGTAAACTTCCCTGCAGAGTGGGTGGTGGCAGCGGTTTTTGTGGAGAAGTCAGCTTAAGATACAAAAACCCATTTCTGAGAGAGAAAGAAAGAAACGTCGCAGTTGTTCAAGAGCGAAAGAGTGAGTTCACCTCCCTTCTTCTCCATTCTCTCCTTCGCACTGCGATTCTGGCACCTTCACACAAGAGTACGACGAACGACGACCACCATTAGAGCACCTGGGAGGTTCTCTGCAAGTCCTTCAACCAGACGCAAAAACAGAGCCAAGGCGTTGTTCAAGCTTCGTTGGGTTTCGGAGCTCCTGGTGTTTTGCGCAAGTCCAGGTAAGGGAAGCTAGCCTTCGTTTTCAATACAAGCCATAGTTTTGCTGTTTCTGAAGTGAGGGCGACGTGGTCGCCGGTTCTCTGTTTCTTTCGAAATGCTCTGTTCTATGTGGTTGGGCGACGTGGTCGCCGGTTTTAAATACGGGTTTCGAACTCCCCTGTGTTCGACGTTGTTTGAAGCTGTTTGGGATTTAAATACAATATATATGAGATATTCGAAAGTTTGAAACGTTGAAATGATTGTTGCTGTGATTTGAAATATTCCTTTGTATGGTATGACGTCTTGAATGCTGTGAATGTGGGATCGAGGCATAGTATTTTCAGGAAAGGAAATACCGTGTAAGATCTGTATAGGTGTATTGACTAGGGGCTTGTCTAGAAGGAGATATCCTGACTCTACTGAGATAATGGAACCACATAGAGGAAGTTATTCAGTTGGTGAGAGTCGAAGGAGGTTCATACGTATGGGTGAGTTGTTCAAGTGGGAACGAGCTCGACCTGTTATATGAATTCACCCTGTCATACCGGGAGAGTTGATGACATTGAGATTATATGCGCATGGCTGTGTGGATTTCACAGCGACCCTGTGTGGATTTCACAGTGGTATGGTATGACAGGTGCAGATCTCTGAGCCTGAGTCAACGCACGAGTCAATCCGGAAGTAGTGTCATGTGTCTATGTATTGTGAGTCAGTGGAAAGTCTGACGGGTGAACCATGAATACTGAAATTTGAAATAGACACTTGACGAGTTATGGAATATGAGTATGTCGATGGTTGAAAATTGATACAGATCATGAATGGTGTGAAGTTTTATGTTTACTATTGATTTAAAAGTTTTTAAACCATCTAGCTTACCCCTTTTCTTTTGTATTGCTCTGTGGTTATTTTCTCTTAAACTGTGATGATCGTGTATTTTTACACGGGAGCAGATGATCTTCCAGGGAGTAGAGCTCCTTAGAGAGTGGTCGCCGGAAGGAGATCGCCTGTTCCGTCTCTATCGGGTGATCGCCTGTTTCTGCCGCTATCGGGTGATCGCCTATTTTTCTGTTCTGGTAGCAGATCGGCTGTTTTGGGTCCCCTGATAGGAGATCGCCGGTCTATGTAGGGAGATCGCCGGTTTTCAATTTAGTTGGTTGTATTTTGTTTAAATTTTAGAAAAATATACCGGTTATGTATTTATCTCCCTGTGAGGAGAAACTTTATTTATTTATATAAAATTTTGTTCACTTCAATCTATTTATTACTTTTATTTTCATTATATGAGCATGTATGGTATTTTGGCGGGATGTTACATTAATGGTATCAGAGCCGTTCGTCCTTAGGATGACCTGAGGGCTGTGGATCCATTGTGTTTCTTCTGCTCATAAAGTTTATTTGATTTTAAAATAACAACTATAGTGAAAGGTTTTCAAACGTTTTTGTATTGAAATTTTGTGTGTGCTTTGGTGAATATATGCTCTAACTGAAAATCTTAGTATTAAGAATGAGAAGGTCTCGATAAAGTAGTGAGGGTGCACACTCATAACTGGATCGAGATGATTCTCAATCTTAATTCTAAAGGTTTGATGTTTAGCACATATTGAATTCTGGTGTGAGCTATTTCATTCCCTTGAGTGTCTTTGTAATTGATTGAAAATGGTTGATTGGATTGATGACTGCATACCAGTAGCTGTTCTGGTGTTTTGCTTGAGATTATAAGTATCACGATTCTGTTGATGAGCTCAAATTCTTAATGAATTTGAGATGCTGACCTTTGTAAGGTCTAGATGTTACCTCTAGAATGAATTGATTTCTTATCGATCTCATTCTTGTGGTTGTAGGGAATATAGAAGCCAATAGTTTCAGAATCAAAAACGAAGAAGATGGCACGTAGACCTCCTACCCCTCCCCAACCTTCTTCAGAAATGAGCCAGATTGCCAAGGCCATCGAGATGATGGCAACTGCCATCCAGCAGCAGAATGCAGCGATGGCTCAGAACCATCAAGCTACAATGCACCACTGGGAGACTGCTCGGTCGGCTGAGACAAATTCCCACGTTGGTCAGCCTCAGGAACAGATGGGACTGACCGAGTTCATGAGGCACAACCCACCCAAGTTCAGTGGGAATGCCACCCCTGATCAAGCAGATCAGTGGGTCAGAGAGTTGGAGAAAATCTTTAGGGCGACCTCCTGCCCTGAAGAGAAGAAGTTGGTGTTCGCCACCTTTTTGCTGTCTGGAGAAGCTGAGTTCTGGTGGATGGGAGCTCAGCAGATGATGGAGGCCCGAGAGGATGTGTTGGACTGGGAAAGCTTCAGGGTGAGGTTCTTGGAGAAATACTTCCCAGACAGCGCAAGGTTTGCGAGGGAAGCTGAGTTCCTAAAGTTGGAGCAGGGAGATATGTCTGTGAACGCCTATGCTGCTCGGTTTGAGTACCTCGCCCGATTTTATACCCAGGCGACCTCCGAGGCCTGGAGGTGTAGGAAGTTCGAAGAGGGGCTGAAGCATGGGCTGAAGAGGACCATTGCCCCGATGTGCATCAGGGAATTTCACGCCTTGGTAGAGAAGGCGAAGATGGTGGAGACCCTGGAAAAGGGTGATTCTCGGGTGATCAGGTCACACCCAGGGAGTTATTCCAGTGGGAAGGCTAAGGTGCAGCACCCACAAAGCAAGCCTTATACGAGACCTCCACCACGTCGGTCGGAAGCAACGCCATCCCAGTTTCAGCAGCAGCAACCTTGGAAACCCAAGTGTTACCATTGTGGTGGACCACACGCGTCCAACGCGTGCCCCAAGAAGGCTTCTGAGAGAAGGTGTTTTGTCTGCCAAAGGACGGGGCACGTCGCTAGAGATTGCCCAAGCAGGAATGGTGCGACCCAACCCAGTGGCTCTCAGCAGACGAGAAACGAAGGCAGCAGACCTCAGGCAACAGGGAGAGTGTTTGCCATGTCTGGAGCAGAAGCATCTCAGTCAGGTAACCTCATGCAAGGTGTATGTTTTATAGCCGGTAGGGGTGTAAAAGCTTTGTTTGATTCTGGAGCGACACACTCCTTTGTGTCAAGCCTGTGTGTAGCTGAGTTGGGCCTTCTAGTGAAGGAGTTAGCTTTCGAACTGTTGGTCTCTACACCTGCGTCAGGACAGGTGATGACCTCTACAGTGTGCCCCGAATGTCCAGTGATTGTAGAGGGACGCAGATTCAAGGTGAACTTGATCTGCCTACCTCTTCAGGACCTAGATGTTATCCTGGGAATGGATTGGTTAGCTGCCAATCACGTTCTCATTGACTGCGGTAGTCAGAGGATTGCGTTTCCAGACCTCCAAGGATCAGATGTAATTTCTGCTCAGCAAGGGCAGTCAGAGTTGGAAGAAGGGGCGAGGTGCTTCGTGATACTCGCTCGGTCGGAGGTGGAGAATAAAGGGGACGTAAGCAGAATACCCGTGGTGAAAGATTTCACGGATGTATTCCCAGAAGAAGTACCTGGGTTACCCCCTAAGAGAGAAGTGGAATTCTCTATTGACTTGGTACCTGGAGCTGGACCAGTGTCAATGGCACCTTACAGAATGGCACCAGCCGAGTTAGTGGAGTTAAAGAAGCAAGTGGAAGAGTTGCTGGAGAAGCAATTCATCAGACCCAGTGTATCTCCATGGGGAGCTCCAGTGCTCCTAGTCAGGAAGAAGGATGGAGGGTCTCGGCTGTGTATAGATTACAGGCAGTTGAACAAGTTGACCATCAAGAACAAGTACCCCCTACCTAGGATTGATGATTTGATGGATCAAATACATGGGGCCTCGGTGTTCTCCAAGATTGATCTGAGATCGGGGTACCACCAAATTTTGGTAAAAGCTGAAGATGTTCAAAAGACAGCTTTTAGGTCTCGGTATGGGCACTATGAGTATGTAGTGATGCCGTTTGGAGTCACCAATGCTCCAGCCCTGTTCATGGACTACATGAATAGGATTTTTCGCCCTTTCTTGGATAAGTTTGTGGTGGTCTTCATAGACGACATCCTCATCTATTCAAGGACCGAGGAAGAACATGAAGAACACCTGAAGACAGTATTGGAGATACTGAGGGAGAAGCAACTCTATGCCAAGTTCTCGAAGTGTGAGTTTTGGCTGAAGGAAGTCAACTTCTTGGGACACGTGATATCTGCCCAGGGGATCTCGGTGGATCCAGCCAAGGTAGAGGCAGTGCTGCAGTGGGAACGTCCCAAGACAGTCACCGAGATAAGGAGCTTTGTGGGGTTGGCAGGCTACTATCGGAGGTTTATTGAGGACTTTTCCAAGGTAGTGGCTCCCTTAACACAGCTGACCCGCAAGGATCAACCTTTTGCTTGGACCGACCGATGTGAGCAGAGCTTCATGGAATTAAAGGAGAGGTTGACTAGTGCTCCAGTGCTAGTGATCCCCGAGGTAGGAAGACCTTTTGATGTCTTCTGTGACGCTTCACATCAGGGCTTGGGATGTGTTTTGATGCAAGAGAAGAGAGTGGTTGCATATGCTTCAAGGCAACTCAAGATTCATGAGAGAAACTACCCCACGCATGATTTGGAGTTGGCGGCTGTGGTATTTGCCTTGAAGATCTGGAGGCACTATTTATATGGAGCTCGGTTCCAGGTGTTCAGTGACCATAAGAGCCTGAAATACCTGTTCGATCAGAAGGAACTAAACATGAGACAAAGAAGGTGGATGGAGTTTCTAAAGGACTACGATTTCCAACTCATGTATCATCCAGGGAAGGCCAATGTAGTGGCTGATGCTTTGAGTAGGAAATCAATGCAAGTCGCCACCATGATGATGGAAGAGCAAAAACTGATCGAGCAGTTCAGAGACTTAAACCTTGGAATAGAATTTCACGTGAACCACATTAGTTGTAGTAAGCTGGCTATAACTAATGACTTCCTTGGGATGTTAAGGGATAAGCAGTTGGAGGACCCTAGTCTAAAGCGTACTGTGGAGTCACTAGGGACAGGTCAGGCGAAAGACTTTGCGATGGGCGATGATGGGATCTTGAGATTTAATGGCAGAATTTGCATCCCTGCAAATGAAGAGTTGAAGAAGATGATCCTAGAAGAAGGTCATAAGAGTCGCCTTAACCTTCATCCAGGCATGAACAAGATGTACCATGACTTGAAGGAGTCATTTTGGTGGTCGGGCATGAAGAGAGACATCGCCCAGTATGTTGCAACCTGCTTAACGTGTCAGAAGGCGAAGGTAGAGCATCAAAGACCTGGCGGGCTGTTGCAGCAACTGGATATCCCTGAGTGGAAATGGGACAGCATCGCCATGGATTTTGTCACCCATTTACCCAGATCGGTAAAGGGTCATGATGCAATCTGGGTTATCATTGATAGGCTGACGAAGAGTGCCCACTTCCTTCCAGTGAACATGAGGATGCCTATGACCAAGTTGGCACAGTTGTACATCAAAGAGATAGTAAGGTTGCATGGGGTGCCTTCCAACATCGTTTCAGATAGAGATCCCAGGTTCACTTCACGGTTTTGGCAGACCTTGCAAGAGTGCTTGGGAACTAAGTTGAGGATGAGCTCTGCATATCATCCCCAAACAGATGGTCAGTCAGAGAGAACGATCCAATCCTTGGAAGATCTGCTGAGGACGTGCGTCTTGGATCAATTGGGAAGTTGGGACGAGGTGTTGCCACTGGTGGAGTTTACCTATAATAATAGCTACCACGCCAGTATTGGGATGGCACCATATGAAGCCCTGTATGGGAGGAAATGCAGAACTCCCTTATGTTGGTACCAGGAGGGCGAGGCAGTCTTGGTTGGGCCAGAGTTGATTCAGCAGACGACCGAGAAGGTGAAACAGATACAAAGCAGAATGAAAGCTTCCCAGAGTAGGCAGAAGTCCTATGCAGATCAGAGGAGAAAGCCTTTGGAGTTTGCTGCTGGAGACCACGTGTTCATGAAAGTGACACCAACCAAGGGTGTAGGACGGGCGATCCGACCAAAGAAGTTGTCCCCTAAGTTCGTGGGACCATATCAGATCTTAAGAAAGGTTGGTCCAGTGGCTTATGAGATCGCCCTACCTCCCCATTTAGCGAATCTGCACAATGTCTTTCACGTGTCACAACTGAGGAAATACATGGCAGACCCTAGTCATGTGCTGGATGTAGACGATGTGCAGATCAGGGATGACTTGTCCTTTGAAGCAAAACCAGTCAGGATTGACGATCGGCAAAGTAGACAGCTCAGGGGCAAGACCATCAACATGGTGAAAGTGGTGTGGGATGAGAGATCGGGGGATTCAACTTGGGAGTTAGAAGAACCCATGAGGGAGGCTTATCCATACCTCTTTTCCTTGTAATTCAATTTTCGGGGACGAAAATTTTTCTTGATGGGGAGAATGTAAGGACCTGTAAAATTTAATTGGAATAAAAGAGATATATTTTAAATGAATTCTATGTATGTTCTATTTAAAATAAAAAGGAAGGAAAGCTAAGTTTAGAAGGCTATGAGGTCGCCGGTCGCCTGCTACGCATGGTCGCCAGGGCGCGAGGCATGCAGGCATCGCGCGGGCGCGAGGCATGCAGGCATCGCGCGGGCGCGAGGCATGCAGGCATCGCGCGGGCGCGAGGCATGCGGGCATCGCGCGGGCGCGAGAGGCATGCGGGCATCGCCAGGGCGCGAGGCATGCGGGCATTGCCAGGGCGCGAGATGCATGCGGGCATCGCCAGGGCACGAGAGGCCTGCGGGCATCGCCAGGGCGCGAGGCATGCGGGCATTGCCAGGGCGCGAGAGGCATGCGGGCATTCGCCAGGGCGCGAGGCATGAGGGCGTCACCAGGGATAGGCATCGGTCGTCCCCCAGAGAGAGACATCGGTCGTCTTCCAGGGCGAGGGGGACATCGGTCGTTCGCCAGGATGAGTCAGCGGTGGAAAGTTATCGCGCGACGTCGAGTTTCACACAGAGTAAGGTGGGACCCAGGCTCCCAGCATGAAACGTCCTGCATGCGCGACACGTAGGCAAAAAGAGTGGTTCAGGCTAGTGACCTCAGAGTGTTAGCCTGCGCAGAGGCACGCTTAGTCGTACTGTTCAGTGAAGCGTACACGCAAACTTCCCTGCAGAGTGGGTGGTGGCAGCGGTTTTTGTGGAGAAGTCAGCTTAAGATACAAAAACCCATTTCTGAGAGAGAAAGAAAGAAACGTCGCAGTTGTTCAAGAGCGAAAGAGTGAGTTCACCTCCCTTCTTCTCCATTCTCTCCTTCGCACTGCGATTCTGGCACCTTCACACAAGAGTACGACGAACGACGACCACCATTAGAGCACCTGGGAGGTTCTCTGCAAGTCCTTCAACCAGACGCAAAAACAGAGCCAAGGCGTTGTTCAAGCTTCGTTGGGTTTCGGAGCTCCTGGTGTTTTGCGCAAGTCCAGGTAAGGGAAGCTAGCCTTCGTTTTCAATACAAGCCATAGTTTTGCTGTTTCTGAAGTGAGGGCGACGTGGTCGCCGGTTCTCTGTTTCTTTCGAAATGCTCTGTTCTATGTGGTTGGGCGACGTGGTCGCCGGTTTTAAATACGGGTTTCGAACTCCCCTGTGTTCGACGTTGTTTGAAGCTGTTTGGGATTTAAATACAATATATATGAGATATTCGAAAGTTTGAAACGTTGAAATGATTGTTGCTGTGATTTGAAATATTCCTTTGTATGGTATGACGTCTTGAATGCTGTGAATGTGGGATCGAGGCATAGTATTTTCAGGAAAGGAAATACCGTGTAAGATCTGTATAGGTGTATTGACTAGGGGCTTGTCTAGAAGGAGATATCCTGACTCTACTGAGATAATGGAACCACATAGAGGAAGTTATTCAGTTGGTGAGAGTCGAAGGAGGTTCATACGTATGGGTGAGTTGTTCAAGTGGGAACGAGCTCGACCTGTTATATGAATTCACCCTGTCATACCGGGAGAGTTGATGACATTGAGATTATATGCGCATGGCTGTGTGGATTTCACAGCGACCCTGTGTGGATTTCACAGTGGTATGGTATGACAGGTGCAGATCTCTGAGCCTGAGTCAACGCACGAGTCAATCCGGAAGTAGTGTCATGTGTCTATGTATTGTGAGTCAGTGGAAAGTCTGACGGGTGAACCATGAATACTGAAATTTGAAATAGACACTTGACGAGTTATGGAATATGAGTATGTCGATGGTTGAAAATTGATACAGATCATGAATGGTGTGAAGTTTTATGTTTACTATTGATTTAAAAGTTTTTAAACCATCTAGCTTACCCCTTTTCTTTTGTATTGCTCTGTGGTTATTTTCTCTTAAACTGTGATGATCGTGTATTTTTACACGGGAGCAGATGATCTTCCAGGGAGTAGAGCTCCTTAGAGAGTGGTCGCCGGAAGGAGATCGCCTGTTCCGTCTCTATCGGGTGATCGCCTGTTTCTGCCGCTATCGGGTGATCGCCTATTTTTCTGTTCTGGTAGCAGATCGGCTGTTTTGGGTCCCCTGATAGGAGATCGCCGGTCTATGTAGGGAGATCGCCGGTTTTCAATTTAGTTGGTTGTATTTTGTTTAAATTTTAGAAAAATATACCGGTTATGTATTTATCTCCCTGTGAGGAGAAACTTTATTTATTTATATAAAATTTTGTTCACTTCAATCTATTTATTACTTTTATTTTCATTATATGAGCATGTATGGTATTTTGGCGGGATGTTACAGAATGTATATAAGTTCTTAAATTCATGTTGATATATTACAACGAAGAGATGAGAAATAAGAATAGTTTTGGATTAAAGAATTTTCATACCTCATATGTATGGTTGTAATAATATACTTCAAAAATTTTCAAATATTTCTCTGTAAACCACATTAGTAATTAAATCAGTGGTATTACTATTATCATCCAAAATCAATATTTTCAACCCTTTCTTATATTTTACTTTGGAAACAACAACATATAACTATCCATGTGTAAACACTAGACGTGGTAGATATAGACCAACTTTATTAAGTGTTTAACCTTGGCTTTTATTTATTGTCATAGCAAAGCACAAAGATATTGGGAATTGTCTTCTTTGAAACTTAAATGGCAATCATGTTTCAGAAGGAGTCAAGTTTATTTTGGGAATAAATATTTGAGCATCTTCAATTCTAAGACCTAGCATAAAAATTATATGTCATACAATTAATTATACATTATAAATTTTAAATTTTAAACAAATAAAAAATTTATACCTGGTAGGTAAAACTCCTTTCTTTTTTGGTATACAATGTCATCTGATAACAACTTCCAAGTTTTGTTACACACTTCATTTGGTCTGGACATAGTATTCATCAGTTACAGAGTAACAAACAGTATTCTCAACTGAATTCCCGAAGCAAGGTTGTTGGAGTCCATAATGGCACCAAAAAACTCTTTATCATCTGCTAATAAACCCATTGCATAGCAAGCCTCTTTATATGTTTTGTAAATGAAACCATTAACAGTCTTGTTGTTATCATAATTACAACAACCCTTTTTATAATTCCACAATAACCTTAGATAATATAATTCCCCTGACCCCAGAGGAATATATGTTAGCCTTCCAATACTAACACCAATCTTCCTTGGCTTCCATTCTCTTTTGTCTGCCATCCAAACAAAATGTTTAGGGTATTCAGAATAAGTCAAATTTCTTCCCAATTGATAAATTTTGTTAGCCTCAAACCAAGCTAAAAACATTGTTCATTTATGTTCATTGTGTTCAATATTTCATCAATGTCTTCATCATCTTTAAATAGAATGGGTTGCTCGTACAATAGTTGAAAAGTCAACCGTTGAACTGGAGGCCATCCATGATGAATATCAAAGGCAAATATTCTCAACACAACTTCACATGGAGATATATATCTACAATCATAATATTGTTTAATTTCATCAATAACTGGTGTCTCAGTAGAGTTTCTATGAGTAGTAGTAATTTTCAAATTTGCTCTATCTGGACCTTTGTTCATATATTTAAACAAATACTTAACTGAATTGGATTTGTTGCAATATTCCGTGTTAACATGGGCTTGGTACCTCAGTAGTAGCAATGGGCTATACGGCACAACATTTCTATTGTCAAACTTAATTCCATTTTTAAGAATGAATATTCCATTATCTTGACATCTGGAACATGGATACCCATCCTCATCAATAGTAGTCAACAATTTAAATTTCTTGGGGTAAAATTTCGAACATCTATCGTTATTCATGCAAGGTGAGCTTAATCGAGCTACCTCACATGGTCCATGTATCATGTAGGTTGCAACTGCCTTTGACAATTTAGTATATAAATCTGCATGCAGTAACTCTACAGAAATCATTCCATCAATATTGATTGGAGTTCGTAACTTTTTCTCTCCATCCAACCACAATAATATGTGGGCATGAGGCAAACCCCTTTTTTGAAATTCCACAGTGTACATACCTATAATAATATGAAAATTCTTGAAATATAATACATAAAATAGCAAGGAAAGTGTTAAATATGGGTTAATATGGATTACCTGCATTAACTTTGCCAAAATATTCATCTTTTTTAAAGTCAGTCATCATTTGATCTAATTTCATCTTAAATACTCTACAAATAATGTATGGCCTATCAGCAGCAGTTAATCCTTCTAAAGTAACAAAGTCACCTATTTTCAAAAAATTTACATTATAGGTAATAGTGATAAATAAATCAGGATATCCAAACATTTTGCAAATGGCCACAGCATCTTGGCAACTGTTGAACATATACCTCATTCCTCCTGTAAATGTTATAGGTAAAACTATATGCTTTCCAATCCTCGATTCATTGCTTCTTGTACACCTTGCAAAATATCACAATGTAAGGACCTGTAAAATTAAATTGGAATAAAAGGAATATATTTTAAATGAATTCTAAGTATGTGTTTATTTAAAATAAAAAGGAAGGAAAGTGTAGCTTAGAAGACTATGAGATCGCCTGGTTAGTACATAATCGCCTGTCGCCAGGGTGCGAGGCATGCGGACGTCGCCAGGGCGCGAGAGGCATGCGGGCATCGCCAGGGCGCGAGGCATGCGGGCATCGCCGGGTCGCGAGGCATGGGGGCATCGCCAGGGCGCGAGAGACATGCGGGCGTCGCCAGGGATAGACATCGGTCGTCTCCCAGAAAGAGACATCGGTCGTCTTCCAGGGCGAGAGAGATCGGTCGTCCGCCAGGATGAGTCATCGGCGGAAGGTTATCGCGCGATGTCGTGTTTCACACAGATAAGGTGGGACCCAGGCTCCCAGCATGAAACTTCCTGCACGCGCGACACGTAGGCAAAAAGGGTGGTTCAGAATAGTGACATCAGAGTGTTGGCCTGCGCAGAGGTACTCGTAGTCGTACTGTTCAGGGAAGCGTACACGCAAACTTCCCTGCAGAGTGGGTGGTGGCAGCGGCTTTTGTGGACAAGTTGGGTTAGATTCAAAAACCCACTTCTGAGAGGCAAAGAACGTTGCAGTGGTTCAAGAGTGAAAGAGTGAGTTTACCTTCATCTTTCTCTTTTCTCTCCTTCGCGCTGCGATTCAGGCATCCTCAAGCACCAGTGCAACGAGTGACGACTGCCCTTAGAGCACCTGGGAGGTTCTCTGCAAGTTCTACAAACCAGACGCAAAAACAGAGTGAAAGCATCTTTAAGCTTCGTTGGGTTTCGGAGCTCTTGGAGTTTTGCGCTAGTCCAGGTAAGGGAAGCTAACACTTTACATTTATAAAAACGTTAAGCGAGTAAGTTCTGAAGTGAGGGCGATGTGGTCACCGATTTTCATATTTCTTTTCACAATGCTCTGTTTTTGTGTGTGGGGTGACGTGGTCGCCGGTTTTAACTTTGTTTTCGAAATCCCCTGCTTTTGAATGAGATCGCCGGTTTTGGCGTTGTTTTTCGAACTCCCCTATTTTAGTGCTGTTTGAAACTGTTTGAGATTTAAATGTGAAATGCATGTGATATTCGAAAATTTGAACCGTGGTATGAATGTTGCTGTGACTGAATCGTTCATTCAGTGTTGTATGATGTGTTGAATGTTGTGAATGTGGGATCAAGGCATAGTATTTTCAAGAAAGAAAATACCGTGTAAGATTGTGTGTGATGTGCATTGACTAGGGACTTGTCTAGAAGGAGATATCCTGACTCTGCTGATATAATGGAATCACATAGATGAAGTTATTCAGTTGGGGAGAGTCGAAGGAGGTTCATATGTATGGGTAAGTTGTTTGAAAGAGAACGAGCTTGACCTGTTATATGGATTAACCCTGTCATACCGGGAGAGTGATGATATTGAGACTATGTATGCGCATGGCTGTGTGGATTTCACAGCGACCCTGTGTGGATTTCACAGTGGTGTGGTATGACAGGTGCAGATCTCTGAGCCTGAGTCAACGCACGAGTCCTCCGGAAGTAGAGTCATGTGTCTATATGTTATGAGTCAGTGGAAAGTCTGACATGTGAACCATGAGTATTGAATGTATTGGATAGGCACTTGACGAGTTTGTGGAATATGGGAATGTTGATGGCTGCAATTGATATGGATTATGAATGGTGTGAAGATTTATGTTTTCTATTGATTTAAAGTTTTTAAAACATCTAGCTTACCCTTTTATCTGGTATTGTGATTGCTTTCTTAAACCTGTGATGATCGTGTATTTTTGCACGGGAGTAGACGAGGTTGCAGGTAGTAGAGCTCCTCAGTGAGTGGTCGCCGGAAGGAGATCGCCCGTTTCTGTCTCTGTTAGGCGATCACCCTTTTTCTGTTGTCTGATAGGAGATCGCCCTTTTTTCTTATAGGAGATCGCCTGTTTGTCTTTTTACTCTATTTTGTTTAAGTTTTTGGAAATTGACCGGTTATGTATTAAACTCCCTGTGAGGAGAAACTTCATTACATATATATAATTATGTTCACTTCAATATATTTGTTTACCTTTATTTTTATTCTATAAATATGAAAAGGATTTGGCGGGATGTTACACACAACGTATTGTTTTTTGGTTTATTCTTATAAACAACAATCTTTGAGCTCCAATCATAGATATGCATCAACCAAAAATTGTTGAAACAATCAACGTGAAAGGACTATATTTCCGAACTCAACATTTCTTTCTTGAATTCTAAATGCAATAAATTCTCTTAAGGAAATACGACTTCCTTTACGTTCTCTGGTCTTACTTCCAGAATTATGTATTGGAATCTCTTCTTGATAGCCATCCTATCCAAAGGGGAATATTAATTCATATTGTAATGGGATAAAGGTTGTATGTGTCTCATGGAGTTTAAACAATTGTCCTGAATTTTTTTCACTATGATATCTCATCCTACATCCATGTTGCTCATATCACCCACAATTAACATTGTTATCTCATTAGTTGTAGGGGTATTGTACACTCTTGGATCTTTGCACCAATGTCTAAATAACCTTAATCCAAAATCTGAATTTACATCGTTATGTACAAAATCTCTAACCCTTCTAAAACTTTTTTCCAAAATATTGTTCTCATCAATCATCTTGGTAAGATGTTCAATCAAAGATTTATCAAACTTCAACTGTTTCAATTTCGACATGTATACAATTTTTAAAAATATTTGATTAAAATTGATTTTTGAATCAATTCAGTTAAGATAAACTAACTGAATATAACACATAGCCAGAGTGAGAGAATCTATTTGACACTTCATTTTGAATGTCATATATAAAGTTGTGCGAACTTAGGAGATGATCCACTATCAGGGAGCAAGCTTCCAATCCTATGATAGTTTTGTCCATGCAGAATAAATTGAGGAGGTCCAAATCCATCATTTACCGAAGACTAAACATTCCCTCCAATTGAAGTTAATGAAAACATACTATGTAACTTCTAATATTTTGTAGATAGTGTTTGCATCGTCTATCTTGCCCATTTAATAACTCTAACAGCAATTTAGGAGGTTCTTATAGGAAAGGTAGTTACTTTTCCCTTTTGGCAACATATAGAAAAATCAACATTAACATAAGTTTTTTTTTTCTGAGATCTTTCTTCATACCACACCTCGGCCAAACAGTATTCACATTCAATAGTAGGTTGTCCAAATTCAACAATATCTATTTTCAAAAAATTAAGAAAGGTGCTATATTACTTTGCTGAGATAAATGCATTTAGTTAGCATACAGAAGTTAGAGTTAAAGAGATGCACCTTCATTTTCAGCTTTTGAATACAATTCAGAACTATAAACTTTGGTGGTGTCATCTGAAATAAAACATAGTAAAAGAAACTGGTTGTCAAAAAAATTTTAAAAAAAATTAACAATTAACAATTAACAATTTTTTTAATACCATTATTTTCTTCATTTTGCACATCTTCATCAAAATTCAAGCTCTTAGTGACTGATTCAAGGATTTAAACACTATATGTAATGGACTTGTTATGTGAGTTTATTGTGTTACTAACTACATAACTTACAATTCCTGCAATTGAATTACCTGAACAAAATATGTTCAAAAACAAAACATGTAATAACGAAAGTTCAATATTGTCCAAACATGAAAAAAGGATTTAAAATGAACATAAAAGAATAAGGAAAAAGAATTTACATTCGTTTCTAGAACTAACCATGAAATTTAGGTGTAAGATATTCTTTTGCAGGACAGATTGTTTGTAAACTTGCCAATGATTGCGAACTTGTATCCATCATGTTCAAATGATTGTTAGGGGTCACTGATTAACTAATACAATGATTTAGTTTTAAAAAATTACATGTTTCATTAAATCAATTCTCATTTGAATGATGAATTATTTTATAAGTTATTATTGAACGAATAAATGTATGAATATCAGTAATGTCTCAGTTTTTATATTTCTACTACCTCTTGCTTTATCACCCTTTCTACATCTTTGCCAAGATGTGCATTAATATACAAACAAAAAAACATAGTTTCCAAAAAAAATAATTCATAAATAAGATTAAAATTTATAGTACTATTACTATAAATTGTAATAAACTATAATGAATAATGGGTTGTTAACTAACCATGAAGTTGTTCTATGAGGCTAATGTCTCAATGAGTAATTGTTTCCATTGATGACAATACTTTGATAGTTGAATGCATGATGTTTAACTCATTGTTAGGAGTAAGGTTGTCAGAAAAAGAGAAATTTGTGCCCATAGTTCCTGATGTCTGAGAACCAAAATCCAGACTTGAGTTGAGAGTACTTTGAGCTATGACAAAAAGTTTAAAACGAATGATAAGTTAAGATAAACCAATTAACAATGACTATATAAGAACTTATAAATTATTTTACATTAAAGTTAATGTTTGAACCATGTATTCAATAACTTTAAGAATTCATTATGTTCCAAAGATATATACATCATCATTATTACTACTTAATGATTTCAGCTGCTTAAGGTACAATTTATTGTAGAACATAAATTAGTACTATAATTAATAACTCTAAAATATGTTTATCTTTGTACTAATAGTATAATTGTAATCAAACTACATGAATGATCCATTAATAACTAACCATGAATCTGCTCTATAAGGCCAATTTCTTCATTACTAATTGTACCCATTGATGATAACAGTTTTGTACTTGAATGCATGGTGTTGAATTCATTGATAGGAGTCAGGTTTACAGAGAGAGAATCATTTATGTCCCTATTTCTGGAAGTTTGAGACTAAAATTGCTTACTTGAGTTGGCAATAGTTTGACTTGCAACAAAAAATTTAATGAGTCATAAGAGTTGACTTTAGTACTATAATTAGAAATTTCATTGAATGACATACTGCAACAGTTAAATGAACTAAAATGTCATTTGTACTACCTCTTCTTTGGTCATCCTTTTTGTGCAAATCATAAATGACGTTTTTCCTCTTTGCTCTTGCCTCTTTGGCAACACCTGATTAATACAAACAAAAAAAAATGTTTTCAAACAAAGAAACAGACATGAAATTAAAATGTTTATTGATGTAGTGTTAGTCTAAGTTGTAATCTAATATAGTGAATAATAGGTTATTAACTAACCTTGAAGCCATTTTGTAAGGCTAAGTTCTCCATTAGTAATTGTTTCCATTGACGAGAATACTTTGGTTGTTGAATGCATTAAGTTTAATTCATTGTTAGGAGTAACCTTCTCATAAACAGGGATATTTGTTATCATAATTCCTGATGTTGGAGAACCAAAATCATGACATGAGTTATGAGTACTTTCACCTACAACAAAAAGTTCAAAATGCGTGATAAGGTAAGCTACACCAATGACCAATTACTATATAAGAACTTATAAAATATTTTACATCAAAGTTAAACTTTTGAAAAATGTATTCAATAACTTTAAGTTTTCAATGTCTTCAAAAGGTATCTATATCTTCAATATTACTATGTAATTGTTTTACACATATGATATTAATTCAAAAATAATTTTAATTGTATTTGTAATATAAAGATATATAAAAAAAGGTAATTAGGTTTGAGTACCTGTTGTTTTGATATTTCTGGCGCGCAATTCATACAATATATTTTTTCTTTTTCTTTTGGCATATTTTCCATTATCAGCATCGAGAAGTAAAACAAAAGTAACTACAAAGAAAAACATAAATAAATAAGATACAGTACTTTGAACTACAAAATATAGTTAAAGTTATGTTTACCATTGTTGGACTCAGATAAGGATGTTGTGTTTAGATTTTGATTTTCTGGAAATTAAAACCCATGAAAACAATAAGTCAATTTATACACAGACATTGTAGTTGTTAAAAAGTATAACATATCATCTATTTTTTACATATTATTACCCTAAATTGTACTGACAGTTCATTCACTCTTACATCATTACTGACTATTAACTTGTTTTATGAACCTAATTTGTAAATATATATATATATATATATATATATATATATATATATATAATTAGATACCATTAAAATTAAGTTGATATAATTATCTCAATTAAGTGTATTCCATTTGGATTAACATGTTTTCGAAATAACAATACATGGATAAATTGTTATATGTGAACTTAAATATGTACTATAATTAAAAATAAAAAGTATTAATTCAGTAGAAAAAAAAAAGAATATAACAATGATTCAACCAATTGGTAGCATAAACATTTTTCATTGTTTTGTTCAACAAATAGTATTTAGGAATAGACTTAAATGGATTTGCATGTTCACAAAAAAAAAAAATAACAATATATGACTCTTAAAAATCTAAATATAAGTTGTAGTTGTTGTACCTGATACATTAGAATTTATTTGAGAATGGGTAACAATTCTATTTCTTCTATTAATATTTGGCTTGGGTTCTTCCATAACTATTGCAAGCTGAATGAGTGAACTTCCCAAAGTATTGTAGTCAGATTAAATATTTTCAACCATAAAAGTATGTTCTATTTTGATTACTACGTGTGTAGAATATATTGTTCACACTATCTTTGTTTCGGCGCCAATTTTTTGGGTACATGGTGAGGAACATTACTTCCTTATATGTTATTACTTTGACATAATGCAGTTAATAAAAATTAAAATATTAAAAGAAAACAAAGAGTTGTACTTCTTGAGATTACTAACTGTGCACAATATATATGTTGGACAAAAATGCTACTTCTTTAATATTTGGCTGCTTGTTTTTTATATTGATAGTGATTAGCATTTTACTCCTTATACAATTTTGTTTTTAAATAAAAAAATTAATAACTTTGAAGCTATTTGAAGTTTAAAAAAATGCAATAAAATATTTAATGACTAAAATTAATACAAAAATCTAAGTATGATATTTTTTTAAAGGAAATTTATAAAAAAAACTACACATTCAAATTCTTTTCATTTAAAAATATGCAGAACAATTTAAAGAGGTGTAATATTTTTATATAATGATATTTAATACTTCAAAATGTTAAACCAAATAATTTACCTTTCAACAAGCATACCACTTGTACTCTTATACATGATTTTGCCTAATAATCAAACGAACTTCGAAATGTAACCTAATTAAAAAACTTAAATAATAACAACCATAAAAATAATTAGCAAATTAGGTAGTATCAGTGATCAATCATGAAAGCTCATGCAATGCATGTATAGAAGTTGTTGTGAAAAAAAGGAAACTTAACTTTTAAACTGTGCAAAAAAAATTCCTTTTCCAGTTCAAAATTACAACGTTCTACTTTAAGCATTGTCATTAATGAATTGTTGGTTAACTTTTGAAAGAGAAAACCTGTAGGAAAATATACTTGTCAGATTGTATACAGTCATACATTTGAACCGACATGTATCTATAAACAATCACCTTAAACCACTGAAGAACGAAGCACTGTGCAAAAAGATGAAACATAAAGTACGACAATTTAAAAAAGGATAGCATGATCTGAGAACCCTAATAAGCAAAAAAATGGGAACTTTAAGTAAGTTTCTTTTGCACAATTGCAAAACAGCTTTTCTGTTTAGCAAAAAAAAAGGAATCCTTCCATTGGAAATATCTGAAATAATAGACAGATTGTAAGAACACATAATATTTGTATACCACCAAAAAAATTTAACATTTTACTTACACTGTCCGTTTTCAGAAATGCTCATTCTGTAGTTCCTAATTTTACGAAAATAGAAATGAAACAAAGAAAAATCATAAATGAATAAAATGGAAAATAAAATGAGTATAATGATTTTTTTTTTCATGAAATGCTTAAACCTTAAATCTGTGAACTGATTAAACTTTAATTAATATTTGTGGTCAGAATGAACAAAGATCCAAACATTACTTACGTTTCCGATTCCATGGATACCTCTACAGTGCGTATGGTTACCAAGTTATTGGCAATTCGGAGTAGAAGAGAAAGAGTTTTTATGTGGTAGAGATTAAGAATAAAGAAATAAGAATTAAGTAAAAAAGGGAAAAAAACAAAAACCACCTGTGATGACCACAAAAGCCGAAACAGAGTAAAGAATTTGGTAGAATGGAGAAAAAGAAGTTGGCTGAAAGAAAGAATAGAAGCAGAGGCATTTGCAAGTAAGGTTGTTTCTACATTGTAACAAATATGAGTTGGCTAGAATATGAATGTCGAAGAAGATAATAAATGAACAATGAATTAGCCACTAAGATTAGGACTCCTAACTTTATTTGCTTTTCTAGAAACTTCCTCACTCATAATAAAGTTACTGTGTTAATGATTTCCTGTGATAATGACCTTATAAAGTTATTATGCTTATTTTACATTAAATAAATTTGAAATATTTTGTATTTTAACTTTGTAATTTGTACTCAGTACTCAGTGTGAAGGTAATGATGACACGTTGAAAGTACTAGAAGTATTATAATATTATTATATCCAAGTTTTCTTTTTTGGAAAATAAAACAAATGTCTTTTCTTGAGCTACTTTAAAACTTCTTATCAATTTTTTTTATGCTATTCCACATTTTAAATTTAGTTTTATTTTTTATTGTAGTTTAAAAATTATAATTGTGGATAAATATAAAAATTCTAAAATTGAGGAATTGAAATTAAATATAGTAGATAAAGAATTCAACATAAAATTACACAATTTTACAATGTTAGTGGACCACAAATTATAAGTAAAAATGAACGAATGATTTTTTTCCATAACTTGTACATTAAAATAGATTACAATAATTTGAACTAATTTAAATTAAATAAACAACTATCTAATACTATGTTCCCATAAGATATATACATGAAAAATGAACTATTAAACACGTACTTCCTGCTTTAAGTTCATCTACAAAAATATCTCACAATAATTACTGCAATTAAAAGTATAATTCATTACATTATACCAATTATATAGTTATTGTAAAACTAATTAAAAACATGTGTTGTGTGCTTCTTCCAAAAACATATTGTAGGCAAAGTCATATTAAATTATGAAGTCACCTTTTGTCATATAAATTAAATTCAAATATAATACAACAAATATTAATACAATGAAATAGTACTCAAACAAATAACCACAAATTTTAAAAATTATATAGCAAAAATAAACATAAATGCATCAAAACTTTTCAAGAAAAAAAAAACATAACAACTTAATACATCAATGACTAATTAATAATAAAGAATATTGTTCTTGCCGGTTGACTCTCCTGTCGGTTGACTCTATGACGATCACGCACCTCCTTTCCTCACCTTGAATTAGGCTTTGTTGTTTTGAAACAACCAGCACCTGCAAGATAGAAAGGGGCACCCTCGAGGCCGTTTGCACTCCGACGCTCAAGTCAAAACTAGGGCAAGCACACCAAGTGTATTCAATATCTATGTTTAGGTCTAGAAACTGCATACCTTTGCGAAGTGTTTTACTACCCTTTATATAGTCTAGGGTTTCCTCTGCGTCGCTACCCATATTTAGGGTTTACAGGAATACCCATGCGCCGCTATCACTCAGGCTTAGGGTAATCTAGCGCGTAAGGTTTCCTTAACTGGAGTGCAAACGGTGATGGCATTTTCATGTGTTCTTCTTGAATCAAAGTAGAAATAGATGGAGCGAAAGCAATGGGTGAGTGAAACAAGACCCTCCTAGGAGTTGTGTTGGTCTTGAAGGTGCATGGTGAGTATGGGTTGAGTGGTTCGGCCAGCTCAAGGGAGAAGGTGAAAGGATTGAAGTTTATAGCCTAGATTTCTAGGAGGAGTAAAGCTTGTGCACAAAAAATGGCAGCATAACATTACTCAAATAAACTTGTCAAATACAAAGAGATAGCCTTCCTATTTATAGGCTATTTGGGACTTGAGGTGCAAGCTACATTTTAATAAAAAGAAAACCAAAATTAATTCTAAAATCTAAGGTGCCATGACCGGCCATACCAACCCTAGCTTCTAGAATGTTTCCATCCAAAGTGCTTTCTACACTATACTATCTACTAAGCACCCCCTCCCCCTTTGGGCCTTTATGAAACATGTACAAGGATCTCTCTCTTCCATCCGTGGCTTCTTCTATGTGTGCTTGGATATGTTTAGCCATGGATCTTGTGAGAGGTCCTAGACGGTCTAGCTCCATGGATAGCCTCCCTCCTTCACGTTCTAGACGCTCACTTCTTGGAGCTAGACGCTCCTCTTGGTCTAGACGGTCTTCTTGGTTTGGGCCTTGGCTTCCTGGCTAGATGTGCTTGGCCCTCCTCCATCATCCCCTCCCCCTTGGAAAGGATTTGTCCTCAAATCCAGTTTGTCATCGTCATTGGTACCTACAAATGGAGAAAGATCAATTACATTAAATGTGTCATGTACTCCATATTCAAGAGGTAGGTCCAATTTATACGCATTGTTGTTGACTCGCTTAAGGACTTGGAAGGGTCCATCACCTCGGGGACTTAGTTTGGACTTCCTTTGATTTGGAAATCTATCTTTTCGAAGATGAAGCCAAACTAAGTCTCCTTCCTCAAAAATTATTTCTCTCTTCCCTTTGTTGTTATGTTTTGTGTACTTCTCATTTTGTTGTTGTATTTGAATTTTAATCTTCTCATGCATTTTCTTGACAAAATCAGCCTTGATTACTCCTTCCTTATGCACAAAATCTTGTGGATTAGGAAGGGGAATTAAATCCATGGGCGTGAGAGGATTAAAACCATATACTACCTCAAAAGGAGAAGCATTAGTAGTCTTGTGAACTACTCTATTGTAAGCAAATTCAATGTGGGGAAGGTACTCATCCCAAGATTTGTGGCTGCCCTTCATGATAGCCCTAAGCATATTTCCAAGAGATCTATTGACTACTTCGGTTTGCCCATCCGTTTGAGGATGACAAGAAGTTGAAAATTGTAGTCTTGTTCCAAGTTTACCCCAAAGAGTTTTCCAAAAGTGACTTATAACTTGGGATCTCTATCGGACACTATACTTCTAGGGAGACCATGGAGTCTCACCACTTCTCTAAAGAAGAGTTTAGAAATATTTTGAGCATCATCTACTTTGTGGCATGGAATAAAGTGAGACATTTTGCTAAAACGGTCCACTACCACAAAGATAGAGTCATGGCCTCTTGCAGTCCTAGGAAGTCCTAAAATGAAATCCATGCTAATGTCTTCCCAAGGAGCATTTGCAATCGGCAAAGGGGTGTAGAGTCCATGCGGCATTGTTCTAGACTTTGCTTTTAAACATGAGATACATCTAGAGCAATGGCGTTGGACATCTTTCCTCATGTGTGGCCAACAAAATTTTGCTTTCAAAAGATCTAGAGTCTTATCAACTCCAAAATGGCCCATGAGTCCCCCTTCATGTGATTCTTTGACAAGGAGTTTTCTATGTGTTCCTTGAGGAATGCAAAGTTTTCCTTCTTTAAAAAGATATCCCTCGGACACATAGTAACCTCCTTGCGCTCTATGTAGACATTGGGCATAGATGGATGAAAGTTCTTGATCTTCTTGGTAAAGCTCTCTTATGTGGTCAAATCCAAGAATTTGGGCACCCAATTTTGAAAAGAGTGTGTGGCGTCTTGAAAGAGCATCGGCCACTATATTGGTGCTTCCTTTCTTGTATTTGATTACATAAGGAAATTGTTCAAGAAATTCCATCCATTTTGCATGTCTCTTATTGAGCTTGTGTTGGCCCTTTAAATATTTTAAAGACTCGTGATCACTATGGATAACAAATTCTTTGGACACAAGATAGTGTTCCCAAGTCTTTAGGGCTCTCACAAGAGCATAGAGCTCTTTGTCATAAGTGGGGTAGTTGAGGGTGGCACCATGGAGTTTTTCACTAAAATAAGCAATGGGGTGTCCACCTTGCAACAATACCGCGCCTATGGCTACTCCCGATGCATCACACTCTATCTCAAAAGTTTTGGAAAAATTTGGGAGAGATAGGATGGGTGCATTGGTGAGTTGAGCTTTTAGCCTTTGAAAGGCTTGCTCATGCTTTTCATTCCAACAAAAGGCAACATCTTTTTTAACAAGTTCATTCAAAGGCGAAGCTAGGCTAGAAAAATTAGGCACAAACCTTCTATAGAAGCTAGCTAACCCATGAAAACTTCTTACATCACTTACATTTTGTGGAGTTGGCCACTCTTGGATGGCTTTGATTTTCTTGGGATCTACATGCACCCCCTTTTTGTTTACTATAAAGCCTAAAAAGACTACACTATCTACACCAAAGGTACACTTATCCCTATTTGCAAAAAGACTATTTTTCCTAAGAACTAGAAAGACTTCCCTAAGGTGACTTAGATGGTCTTCTAGGGTTTTACTATATACTAAGATATCATCAAAGTAAACTACTACATATTTACCTATACAATCCCTCAAGGTGTGATTCATAAGCCTCATGAATGTGCTTGGAGCGTTAGTGAGTCCAAAGGGCATCACCAACCACTCATATAATCCAAATTTGGTCTTAAAAGCGGTTTTCCACTCATCACCCTCCTTGATTCGAATTTGGTGATATCCACTTTTAAGTTCAATTTTGGAGAATAGAGTTGACCCATGCAATTCATCAAGCATATCATCAAGCCTTGGGATTGGATGCCTATACTTGATGGTGATGTTGTTGATTGCTCTACAATCACAACACATGCGCCATTTTCCATCTTTTTTGGGCACCAACAAGACAGGGACATCACAAGGGCTTAGACTCTTTTGAACCCAACCCTTCTCCAACAAGTCTGGAACTTGTGATTCTATCTCCTTTGTTTCCTCGGGGTTGGTTCTATAAGCAGGCCTATTTGGTAGGCTTGCCCCCGGAATGAAGTCAATTTGATGTTCTATCCCCCTAAGAGGAGGAAGCCCATTGGGTCCTTCTTGTGAGAATAGATCGTCAAATTCACTCAAAAGGTTTTCTATTTGAGGAGGTAAAACCATGAGTTCATTACTTGTGGCAGTGCATGTAAGTGCTCCTTTACAAAAGATAAGGCTTGGTTGTTCAACAAGAAGCAAGTTTTCTAAAACATTTTCAAAAGGCTTTTCTTGTAGACCAACCTTGTGGGAAGGAACACTCTTCTCCCACGCCTTCCTATCCCTAAGGATTTTCTCTTTTTCTAGCACTCTTTTTTTTTTGTTTTCCTCATCCCTCTTTTGTTTCATTTGTATTTGGTCTTTCACCACTTGAGAATGTGGTAAAGGACTAAGTACAAACTTCTTATATTTATGGGTGAAGGAAATCTCGTTAGTGAGACCATCATGCAAGGTTTTCTTGTCAAATTGCCATGGCCTCCCTAATAAGATATGGCAAGCTTCCATAGGCACTACATCACATAAAACTTTATCTTTGTAGTTCCCTATGGAAAACTTGATTTCCACTTGCTTATCTACATGTAGTTCCCCATTTTCATTAAGCCATTGAAGTTTGTAAGGTTTTGGGTGAGGAACCACTTGTAGCTTAAGCTTTTCAACCATCCTAGCACTACAACAATTACAACTAGATCCACTATCCACAATGAGGGAACATAGATTTTCTAAAACATTGCATCTTGTATGAAATATGTTCTCCCTTTGTGTTTCAATGGATGTGCTAGGGTGATTTTTGTAAGGACCCAGAAAATTTTATTGGAATAAAAATGGTATATTTAAATAATTTCAGAAGAAGTTATTATTTAAAATACAAAGAGCTGGTAAATGAAGTTTCGTAGTAGCTGGACCTCGGAAGTCGCCCAAGATCTGGGGTCAGCTGGTAGAAGTCGGTCGGATGATGTGTGGATCAAGAAGAGTACAGGAAGAAAAGTTAAGTTTAGAAGGCTATGAGGTCGCCGGACGCCTGCTACACATGAGCGCCAGGTGGACGTCGCCAGGACGCGAGAGGCATGCAGGCATCGCGCGGGCGCGAGAGGCATGAGGGGCATCGCGCAGGGCGCGAGAGGCATAGAGGGCATCGCGGGCGCGGAGAGGCATGCGGGCATCGCGCGGAGCGAGAGGCATGCGGGCATCGCGCGGGCGCGAGAGGCATGCGGGCATCGCGCGGGCGCGAGAGGCATGCGGGCATCGCGCGGGCGCGAGAGGCATGCGGGCATCGCGCGGGCGCGAGAGGCATGCGGGCACGCGCGGGGCGCGAGGCAAGCGGGCATTGCCAGGGCGCGAGGCATGTGGACGTGGCCAAGGCGCGAGAGTTATGAGGGCGTCGCCAGGAAAGACATCGGTCGTCCCCTAGAGGAAGACATCGGTCGTCTCCCAGAGGAAGACCTCGGTCGTCTTCCAGGGCGAAGTTGACATCGGTCGTTCGCCAGGATGAGTCAGCAGCGGAAAGTTATCGCGCGACGTCGAGTTTCACACAGAGAAGGTAAGACCCAGACTCCCAGCATGAAGCGTAGTGCACACACGCCACGTAGACAAAAAGGATGATTCAAAGTGGTGACATCAGAATGTTGGCATGCGCAGGAGACACTCGCGGTAGTACTGTTCAGAGCAGTGGCTGGCATGCACAAGCGACAACAGTGGCAGTACTGTTCAGAGCAGTGGTTGGCATGCACCAGAGACAACAGTGGTCGTACTGTTCAGGGCAGTGGTTCTCAGACTTCTCTGCAGAGTGGGTGGTGGCAGCTGCTTTTGGTGGATAAGTTGGTTTAAGATGCAGAAAACCCACTGCTGAGAAAAAGAAACGTTGCAGCCTTCAAAGAGAGAAAGAGTGAGTTACCTCCCTTCTCCTCCAGTTGCCTCCTTCGCGCTGCGATTCTAGCACCTTCACACGAGAGTACGACGAGCGACAGCCACCATTAGAGCACCTGGGCAGTTCTCTGCAAGTCCTTCAACCAGACGCAAAAACAGAGCCAAGGCGTTCTTCAAGCTTTGTTGAGTTTCGGAACTCTAGGTGTTTGCGCAAGTCCAGGTAAGGGAAGCTAGACTTCTTTTCAATACAAGCCATAGTTTAGCTATTTCTGAAATGAGGGCGACGTGGTCGCCGGTTTCGTTTGCATCTACGTGAATGCTCTGTCCCATGTGTTTGGGCGACGTGGTCGCCGGTTTTTAAATACAGACTTCGAAATACCCTGTTTTTGAACCAGGTCGCCGGTTTTGGCGTTGTTTGCGAAACTCTCTGTTTTTGGTGTTGCTTTGAAACTGTTGAGATTTAAATGAGATATTCGAAAATAAGAACCTTGGATTGAGTTTTGCTGTGATTGAAATCATTCCTTTAAGTGTTATGTGATGTGTTGGATGTGGTGAATGTGGATCGAGGCATAGTATTTTCAGGAAAGAAAATACCGTGTAAGATCGTGTAGGATGTGCATTGATCGGTGATGTCTATAATGGGATTATCCTGACTCTCCTGAGATAATGGATTCATATAGATGAGGTTATTCAGGCGTTGAGAGTCGAAGGAGGTTCATATGTATGGGTGAGTTGTTCAAAAGGGAACGAGCTCGGCCTGTCATATGGATTAACCCTGTCATGCTGTGAGAATGGTGAACTTGAGATCGAGAATGTGATAATGCGCATAGCTGTGGAAACATTACAACAGCTTGCATGACAGGTGCAGAATCTCTGAGTCTAGTCAATGCACGAGTCTTCCGGAAGTAGGTCAAGTGTCTTGTGTGCTGGGTCAATGGTGGTCTGACATGTGAAATGAGGAACTTGATAGTTTATAGACACTTGATGCAGTATTGTGAAATGGAATGACTATGGGTGAATGTTGTGAAATGTGTGATTTCTGGGTGATCAGGTGAAGGGTATTGGGAAAATCTATAGCTTTACGTGAATATCTTGAAATTGTTTACCTTGATTTTATTTTAATTATCCTTATTTAAACTCTCTTTAAAATATCTAGCTTACCCTGCGTGTTTTGGTTCTGTGGCTGTTCTCTTAAAACTGTGATGATCGTGTATAACTTACACGGGAGCAGATGATCTTCCAGGAAGTAGAGCTCCTTAGGGAGTGGTCGCCGGAAGCAGATCGGCTGTTTTTGGGTCCTCCGATGGGAGATCGGCCTCGTTCGATAGGAGATCGGTCTCTTCCGATAGGAGATCGCCTGCTTCGTTTTTTTTTTACTGTATTTTGTTTATGTTTCTGGAAAAATTTGACCGAATTTGTATTAAACTCCCTGTGAGGAGAAACTACATTTCATATATATAATATTTTGTTCATAGAATCTATTTGTTACCTTTATTTTCATTATATACATTTGTATAGTATTTTGGCGGGATGTTACATTAATGGTATCAGAGCAGTTCGTCCTTAGGATGACCTGAGGGCTGTGGATCCATTGTGTTTCTTCTGCTCATGAAATTTATTTGAGTTTAAAATAACAACTATAGTGAAAAGTTTTCAAACGTTTTTGGATTGAGATTTTGTGTGTGCTTTGGTGAATATATGTTATAACTGAAAATCTTAGTATTAAGAATGAGAAGGTCCTGATAAAGTAGTGAGGGTGCACACTCATAACTGGATCGGGATGAGTCTCAACCTTAATTCCAAAGGTTTGAGGTTTAGCATATATTGAATTCTGGTGTGAGCTATTTCATTTTCTTGAGTGTCCTTGTAATGGATTGAAAATGGTTGATTGGATTGATGACTGCATACCAGTAGTTGTTCTGGTGTTATGCTTGATGTTATAAGCATTATGATTCTGTTGTTGAGCTCAAATTCTTAATGACTTTGAGATGCTGACCTTTGTAAGGTCTAGCTGTTACCTCCTGAATGAATTGATTTCTTATCGATCTCATTCTTGTAGTTGTAGGGAATATAGGAATCTTATAGTTTCAAAATCTGAAAACGAAGGAGATGGCACGTAGACCTTCTACCCCTCCCCAACCTTCTTCAGAGATGGGTCAGATCGCCAGGGCCATGGAGATGATGGCAACTGCCATCCAACAGCAGAATACGGTAATGGCTCAGATTCATCAGGCTGTAATGCATCATTGGGAAACGGCTCGGTCGACTGAAACAGCTTCCCACGTCGGTCAGCCTCAGGAACAGATGGGACTGACCGAATTCATGAGGCACATCCCACCCAAGTTCCGTGGGAATGCTACCCCTGATCAAGCAGATCCGTGGATCAAGGAGTTTCGTGCCCCAGTAGGGAAGGCAAAGGTGGTGGAGACCCTGGAGAGGAGTGATTCCAGAGTAATCAGATCACACCCAGGGGGTCCCTCCAGTGGGAAGGCCAAGGTGCAGCACCCACAAAGCAAGCCTTATGCGAGACCTCTACCACATCGGGTAGGAGCAGTTCCGCCCCAGTTTCAGCAGCAACAACCATGGAAACCAAGATGTTTCCGTTGTGATGGGCCACCTAACGTCAACATGTGCCCCAAGGGGAATTCAGGGAGAAAATGCTACGTCTGCTGAAAGACGGGGCACCTTGCTAGAGAGTGTCCTAACGGGTATAGGGCGACTCAACCCAGTGTTTCCCAGCAGTTGAGGAACGAAGGCAGTAGACCTCTGGCAGCAGGGAGAGTGTCTGCCCCGTCTGGAGCGGAAGTATCTCAGTCAGGTAACCTAGTACAAGGTGCTTGTTTATAGCTGGTAGATACGTTAGAATTTTGTTTGATTCTAGAGCGACACACTCCTTGTGTCAAGCCTGTGTGTAGCCGAGTTGGGCCTTCTAGTGAAGGAGTTACCGTTTGAACTGTTGGTCCCTACACCTGCGTCAGGACAGGTGTTGACCTCTACAGTTGCCCCGAATGTCCAGTGATAGTAGAGGGACGCAGATTCAAAGTAAATTTGATCTGTCTACCTCTTCAGGATCTGGATGTTATCCTGGGGATGGATTGGCTATCTGCCAATCACATTCTCATAGATTTCAGTAGGCAGAACGTGGTGTTTCCGAACCTCCGAGAGTCAGATATGATATCTGCTCAGTGTGTATGGTCGGGGTTGTTAGAAGGGGCGCCGTACCTTGTGATCCTAGCTCAAGGGGGGGAAGCGAAGAGTGATGAAGTTATGGGCTGTATACATGTGGTGAAGGATTTCATGGAAGTATTTCCAGAAGAAATACCTGGATTACCTCCTAAGAGAGAGGTGGAACTCTCTATTGTTTTGGTACCTGGGGCTGGACCTGTGTCGATGACTCCAGCTGAGTTGATGGAATTAAAAGAGGAAGTGTAAGTTAGATTTAGTGTACCAAGGTTTAGTTTCAGCTACATATCAGTTATGGGGAGTATATAAGCTGAATGTTGAGGGTTTAAGGACTTAAGCACGTGTATCCAGGGGAAGTACCGGAGTTAAGTTCCAGGAATAAAAGAATGAATTTTATTCTATTTGAAGCTTGGGAGATGTATTGTGTCGATGAAACAGCATGAGGTGACGTTAGCTTAACCACAAGCTTAAAAGGAAAGAGGAGATATTGTATTTGTGTCTAAAGTTCTTTTGGCCAGAGGAAGTTGCTGAAGAATACCAAGTAGAGAAGTTACTGGGAGAAGAGAGAAAGCTTCACGCAGAATGGATGCTATTTTGTGGATCGTGATTTGGAAGATGAGTATGGAAATGGTGGATGAGGAGTGATGAGAAAGGGAAATGGAAAGATATTCTTGTATCCAAATATGACTCGGAACTTGGGAGAAGCCGAGCTCATTCGAAATATCAATCGTGGTGGTGGAGAGAGGTACGTAGGGTGTGCGAGGAGGGTGAAGATGATGGTTAGTTCCAAAAGTCATTGTTTGGAAAGTTGGAGGCGGAGGGGATGTGAGATTTCAGGAGGATGCGTGGGCCACTAACTTTAACTTTAAAGCAACGTGGCTGGTTTATGTGCTTCAAGTGGATAAGTGTTCTACTTGTTCGACATAAGGATTTGAGGTCCCACCTTGAGAACTTTTATCTTATACGTATGTCATCCAAGTAGAATCAGGTGTGGAAGGGAATATGGGTGGCAATAGTCTGTTGTATCTTAGAGAAGAGGAGTAGAGTTGTCCTTAAGCAAGAAATCCTGGATGCAGAGGAAATTTTCCAATCGGCTCCACTACTTACATGGTTGTGGTTGAGATATATGGTGCGTTCGTTCTTGTATACCTTTTCAGATAGGCACCTGAACCCAAATCAATGCATCCAATGTATACATTGAACAAGGAGGAAATGATGGGAACAGGAAGCCGAGTTGGCAAAAGAAGTCATGATGATGATTTAGAAAGTAACAGCAACAAGAACCTTGTCTTTATAAGGTGCAGAATTATGTGGTATAGTGGTGAACCAAAGGTGTTCCTTTAGGGAGCGTGAGAATTAAATCAGCAGTTGGGAAGTCGATGGATGGTTTTGATCAAGATGCGGAAGTTGATTCCTAGAAGGATATTTCGGATCCTAGTTTGAATTGGCTGGGGGACATGAGCAGTAGTCAGCGGTCCTCTTTCCTTCCGATGAAGGGATCTTGCTCACTTTTCTCTACAGGGGGCTAGTCCTGGTTCTGTTAAGGGCTTAGTTCTGGACTTACTCGATCAAGTCTTCAGAGTTGGAAGTAGAGTGTGAGTGCCGGAGTTGGCGCTCAATGGAGCAGCATATTCCACATGCAGGGATGGAGAATGGAATTTGACGAAGAATTGGAGTAGTAAGGGTTGGTTCAACAGACAACCGAGAAGGTGAAACTGATGCAAGGCAGAATGAAAGCTTCTCAAAGTCGACAGATGTCATATGCAGATCAGAGGAGAAGACCTTTGGGGTTTGCTGCTGGAGATCATGTCCTTATGAGGGTGACACCAGCCAAGGGTGTAGGATGAGCTATCAGATCAAAGAAGCTGCCCCCTAAGTTTGTTGAGCCATACCAGATCCTGAGGAGGATCGGTCCGATAGCTTGAGATCGCCCCACCTCCCCATTTCGCAAACCTGCATAATGTATTTCACGTATCACAGCTAAGGAAGTATCTTGCGGACCTAGTCACGTATTAAAAAGTGGACGACGTGCGGATCGGGTGACTCAACATGGGAAATAGAAGAAACCACGAGAGAAGCCCATCCATACCTCCTTTCCTTATAATTCAATTTTCGGGGACGAAAATTTTTCTTGTTGGGGAGATTGTAAGGACCCAGAAAATTTTATTGGAATAAAAATGGTATATTTAAATAATTTCAGAAGAAGTTATTATTTAAAATACAAAGAGCTGGTAAATGAAGTTTCGTAGTAGCTGGACCTCGGAAGTCGCCCAAGATCTGGGGTCAGCTGGTAGAAGTCGGTCGGATGATGTGTGGATCAAGAAGAGTACAGGAAGAAAAGTTAAGTTTAGAAGGCTATGAGGTCGCTGGACGCCTGCTACACATGAGCGCCAGGTGGACGTCGCCAGGACGCGAGAGGCATGCGGGCATCGCGCGGGCGCGAGAGGCATGCGGGCATCGCGCGGGCGCGAGAGGCATGCGGGCATCGCGCGGGCGCGAGAGGCATGCGGGCATCGCGCGGGCGCGAGAGGCATGCGGGCATCGTGCGGGCGCGAGAGGCATGCGGGCATCGCGCGGGCGCGAGGCAAGCGGGCATTGCCAGGGCGCGAGGCATGTGGACGTGGCCAAGGCGCGAGAGTTATGAGGGCGTCGCCAGGAAAGACATCGGTCGTCCCCTAGAGGAAGACATCGGTCATCTCCCAGAGGAAGACCTCGGTCGTCTTCCAGGGCGAAGTTGACATCGGTCGTTCGCCAGGATGAGTCAGCAGCGGAAAGTTATCGCGCGACGTCGAGTTTCACACAGAGAAGGTAAGACCCAGACTCCCAGCATGAAGCGTAGTGCACGCACGCCACGTAGACAAAAAGGATGATTCAGAGTGGTGACATCAGAATGTTGGCATGCGCAGGAGACACTCGCGGTAGTACTGTTCAGAGCAGTGGCTGGCATGCACAAGCGACAACAGTGGCAGTACTGTTCAGAGCAGTGGTTGGCATGCACCAGAGACAACAGTGGTCGTACTGTTCAGGGCAGTGGTTCTCAGACTTCTCTGCAGAGTGGGTGGTGGCAGCTGCTTTTGGTGGATAAGTTGGTTTAAGATGCAGAAAACCCACTGCTGAGAAAAAGAAACGTTGCAGCCTTCAAAGAGAGAAAGAGTGAGTTACCTCCCTTCTCCTCCAGTTGCCTCCTTCGCGCTGTGATTCTAGCACCTTCACACGAGAGTACGACGAGCGACAGCCACCATTAGAGCACCTGGGCAGTTCTCTGCAAGTCCTTCAACCAGACGCAAAAACAGAGCCAAGGCGTTCTTCAAGCTTTGTTGAGTTTCGGAACTCTAGGTGTTTGCGCAAGTCCAGGTAAGGGAAGCTAGACTTCTTTTTCAATACAAGCCATAGTTTAGCTATTTCTGAAATGAGGGCGACGTGGTCGCCGGTTTCGTTTGCATCTACGTGAATGCTCTGTCCCATGTGTTTGGGCGACGTGGTCGCCGGTTTTTAAATACAGACTTCGAAATACCCTGTTTTTGAACCAGGTCGCCGGTTTTGGCGTTGTTTGCGAAACTCTCTGTTTTTGGTGTTGCTTTGAAACTGTTGAGATTTAAATGAGATATTCGAAAATAAGAACCTTGGATTGAGTTTTGCTGTGATTGAAATCATTCCTTTAAGTGTTATGTGATGTGTTGGATGTGGTGAATGTGGATCGAGGCATAGTATTTTCAGGAAAGAAAATACCGTGTAAGATCGTGTAGGATGTGCATTGATCGGTGATGTCTATAATGGGATTATCCTGACTCTCCTGAGATAATGGATTCATATAGATGAGGTTATTCAGGCGTTGAGAGTCGAAGGAGGTTCATATGTATGGGTGAGTTGTTCAAAAGGGAACGAGCTCGGCCTGTCATATGGATTAACCCTGTCATGCTGTGAGAATGGTGAACTTGAGATCGAGAATGTGATAATGCGCATAGCTGTGGAAACATTACAACAGCTTGCATGACAGGTGCAGAATCTCTGAGTCTAGTCAATGCACGAGTCTTCCGGAAGTAGGTCAAGTGTCTTGTGTGCTGGGTCAGTGGTGGTCTGACATGTGAAATGAGAAACTTGATAGTTTATAGACACTTGATGCAGTATTGTGAAATGGAATGACTATGGGTGAATGTTGTGAAATGTGTGATTTCTGGGTGATCAGGTGAAGGGTATTGGGAAAATCTATAGCTTTACGTGAATATCTTGAAATTGTTTACCTTGATTTTATTTTAATTATCCTTATTTAAACTCTCTTTAAAATATCTAGCTTACCCTGCGTGTTTTGGTTCTGTGGCTGTTCTCTTAAAACTGTGATGATCGTGTATAACTTACACGGGAGCAGATGATCTTCCAGGAAGTAGAGCTCCTTAGGGAGTGGTCGCCGGAAGCAGATCGGCTGTTTTTGGGTCCTCCGATGGGAGATCGGCCTCGTTCGATAGGAGATCGGTCTCTTCCGATAGGAGATCGCCTGCTTCGTTTTTTTTTACTGTATTTTGTTTATGTTTCTGGAAAAATTTGACCGAATTTGTATTAAACTCCCTGTGAGGAGAAACTACATTTCATATATATAATATTTTGTTCATAGAATCTATTTGTTACCTTTATTTTCATTATATACATTTGTATAGTATTTTGGCGGGATGTTACAATTGTTGAGGGTTCTCCTAATCATAAGCAATTCTCCCTCTAATGGAGCTACCCTCTCATCCTCTCCCCCTTCCTCTTTCTCACTAAGCTCATCCTCGCCACTAGTGTATTCGTCTACACCTTTAAGAAACAAAGTCCTTTGGTTTGGACATTGTGCTTGCACATGCCCCCTACCATAGCACTTAAAACATTTAACATCTCTAGCTCGGATGGGTGGGGTTGAGGTTTCTTTGGTGAAGGGTTTTGTAGGTTCTTTTGGTTTTTCCTTAGATGTACTACCCTCCCTTTTAAACTCTCTCTTGGGATAAAAGTTAGAATAGGGGCTCACCTTTTGACTTGATGTTTTGCGCAAATTTTGTTGCTCAACTTTAATGCAAAGTTGAACCAAATCATTCAAGTCTTGATAAGGTAAGAGCTCTACTCTATCTCTTATCTCAAGTGATAGGCCACTAAGGAACCTAGATATGGTGGTTTCCTCTTCCTCTCTAATAGAGGCTCTCATCATATAGAGCTCCATCTTTTGCCTATACTCTTCTACACTCATATTCTTTTGTTGGAGTCTTTGGAGCTTGTCCATCAACTCCCTATGGTAGTAAGAAGGTATATGTCGACGTCTTAGGGCTCCCCTAAGGTCATTCCAATATTCTATGGGAGGTTCCCTATGAAGACGTCGGTCTCTTTCTAAAGAGGTCCACCAATACATGGCATTTCCTTGGAAACTAAGGGTGGCTAAGGGTACTTTTCGTTCCTCACTTACCCTATGGCAAGCAAAGAGTTGCTCTACCTTCATCCCCCAATCTAGATATATTTCTACATTTTCCTTTCCATGAAAATGAGGTAGGTCTACTCTAGTTTCCCTTGGCACCTCTTGTTCCCTTTGCCTAGTTCTTCTAGGGGGTGGTTGGTAGTAGTCATTAATTCTAAGGCTTCCCTCCCCTAGAGTTGCAATGCTTTGTGATGCATGAGTATTTGTTTTTTTTGATTTTTGAGATTTTTGGGATTTCTCTTCTTGAGCTCTAGCCAACTCATTAATCTTGTTTTCATTCTCCACTTGTCTAAAAGAGATTAATTGTACCGCTTGGGATACCTCTTTCAAAAGGGTTTTCAAAGATTTTACTTCACATTCTATAGACTTTGGAGAATTAGAAGAAGAAGACATGGCTATACCTTTGTGTATTTAGGCGTTTTTACTTTGAGAAAGATTAGGGAAGATAAAGAAGGTAGTTTTCCAGGTAAGGGAGGTGAGTCTCAAAGGACTACTTAAGTACCAAGCCTTTTCCTTGCCAAAAACTAGTCTCCAATGCCTTCACACAAAAATTTCTCTTAGTGAAACACTTAAAACACAAGAAGTTGAGAAATCAAAAAGCAATAAAACTATGTAAGCTATAAAAAAAAAAAATATGCAACAAACTAGTCGGTTTTAGCACAAAATTAAACTAAACTAATCATGCAAAACGTTTCTACCAAAACAATAGAAAACAAGTTCAAACAAGCAACAAATTACTAAGTAAAAAAAAAAAAATTTACTATGCTATTCGGCCCTAGGTGAGGCTTCTTGGACACTTTGAGCCCTTGAAGACACACTCACCGTCTAAACGTAATTAAAGAGGTAATTAACAATAAACCAAGTTGCAAAGGAAAAGAAGACTCCCTTTGTTGATCCTCTTTTGGTTTAGTGCACTTCCTTGTTGTCTTGAATTTTTGATCTTCTAGGTGTTTGTATTGTTTGTTTCAAGCAACCTTGTTTCGGCTTTAGCTTTGTCTCCTCCTTAAAATGATGGCTTTAATTCTCCAATTTCCAGCACCTATTCACAAGAGCTAAACCTAAACCAAGTCAAGTTCCATGCACATATGCACTAAGGAGAATTAAATTCCAGCACCTATTCACAAGAGCTAAACCTAAACCAAGTCAAGTTCCATGCACATATGCACCAAGGAGAATTAAATTCCAGCACCCAAAAGAGAGGTCAAGAAACAAAAGCAAGAAACAAATTTAATTGAATAAAAACAGTACCACCAAAAGGATTTATAATATGACAACTTAGAAAGAGAGTCAAGAAATTAAAGCAAACAATTAAAGGTACTCAATAAAAGTTGGCACACAAAAGGAATACCTAAAGAAAAGCACTAGATTAGATGACCAAATAAAAAAAAACAGCACCACTGAAAATTGTTGTGGGCCAGAAAACGTGTTTGTTCCCCGATTTATGCTGAGCTGTATTTTTAAAATTTGTCTCTGAAATTTATATGCAAAAAAAATTCAGGATCTTATCTAAACAATGGCTTTGGAATCGCCTAAAACGCATGCACCATTTTTTTTTTAATAATTTTTGCAAATTTGGTGTGCAGTTAGGCCAGCTGGAGCGCTCAAGGTTTGCACTCTGATTTTGTAAGATTTATCATATCTTTTCTGTTGCCTTTTTTTGATCTGATTCTTTTTTTGTCCTTTTTGTAACACTTCAAACTTGCATTTTCCAGAGAATCACAAATTTCCTATGAGTGGAAATAATTTTTGAAACAAAAAAACAGCCAGACAGAGAGAGAAACAGGGGAAATCTGGAAAACTGGAAAAAAAAAAAAAAAACAGCAAGATACCAAAATTTAACACAAAGGAAATGTAAGAAGGAAATTGTGTAAGAACTAAGACACAATTATGAACTCAAACTAAAATTAAAAAGGCAGCAAAGGATAAAAAATAACAGCAGATTAAGGCAACTTAAAGAGACCCAAAAACAAGAAACAATCAAGCCACAAAATAGGACTACTAAGAATTGATGACAATTATGGATTCACATGACTTGACACAACATTTATAGATTCAAAAAATAAAGACTCAAAGCATAAAATGAAGCAATTATAAGAAAGCAATAAAGACTCAAATTCCTAAAAGAAAACAGCCACTCAATGTGTAAGGAATCCTATCACAATTGCACAAGAAAATGTTCAAGATCAATTGAACACATGTGCTTCGGTTGGATCTTCCATAAGCACACCAACAACAATTTAAAATGTAAAAAAACAGCAAGACAATTATGGAATTGAAATGACAAGATGAAAATAAAGAAGAACTGAAAATTTAAAAAGACAAGCTACTCATCTTGAAGAACCAAAAGCTCATGATACCAAATGATGGCATTTTCATGTGTTCTTCTTGAATCAAAGTAGAAATAGATGGAGCGGAAGCAATGGGTGAGTGAAACAAGACCCTCCTAGGAGTTGTGTTGGTCTTGAAGGTGCATGGTGAGTATGGGTTGAGTGGTTCGGCCAGCTCAAGGGAGAAGGTGAAAGGATTGAAGTTTATAGCCTAGATTTCTAGGAGGAGTAAAGCTTGTGCACAAAAAATGGCAGCATAACATTACTCAAATAAACTTGTCAAATACAAAGAGATAGCCTTCCTATTTATAGGCTATTTGGGACTTGAGGTGCAAGCTACATTTTAACAAAAAGAAAACCAAAATTAATTCTAAAATCTAAGGTGCCATGACCGGCCATACCAACCCTAGCTTCTAGAATGTTTCCATCCAAAGTGCTTTCTACACTATACTATCTACTAAGCACCCCCTCCCCCTTTGGGCCTTTATGAAACATGTACAAGGATCTCTCTCTTCCATCCGTGGCTTCTTCTATGTGTGCTTGGATATGTTTAGCCATGGATCTTGTGAGAGGTCCTAGACGGTCTAGCTCCATGGATAGCCTCCCTCCTTCACGTTCTAGACGCTCACTTCTTGGAGCTAGACGCTCCTCTTGGTCTAGACGGTCTTCTTGGTTTGGGCCTTGGCTTCCTTGGCTAGATGTGCTTGGCCCTCCTCCATCAAACGGTGTACGAGGACTGGTCGGTACACAAGCCCCCCAGTCTCGAGCTATTAACTTGTTCAGCGAAGAGACTAAGTCATCAGCTCGGGCGACCTACGTGGCACTGAGTGAAAAGAAATGAACAACGCGCTGAAGTGACATCTCACCAACCCCCCCTTAATCTGTGGACACGTGGTTAGATCAATGGTTGGGGCTTCTTAATGTTTGCGCTACCTTGCCTACGTTAAACCCCTTCAAAACCCCACACCTCAGCACTGTTTCATCACTTTTCACTCAAACCTCCATAATCACTATCTTCTCTCGAACGCTTCCACTCTACTCCAACTCTCGCAACCCCTCGTCTTTGCTTACTCAAAGGTATGATTTTTACCCTTCCTCTTGCCTTCGTTTTATGATTCTGCTTCCCTTTACATGCTATAACTGCTCTGGGCCTATTTATGATTTCTGCATTTTAGGGTTTCTGTTCTTCTTTCTTTTTTTCGTTCTTCTTCTGCGAGTCTTTGTCCACCATTTGTTCACACCATCACTTTCTTCTGAACCCTTTTTTCCTTCTCCCTGCCTCTCATTTTTTTTAGATTCGAGATGGCCAAAACCAAAACCACCTCCAACCCTCCTCTTGCCATTGACTACAGGGCCCTCTACTCCTGGGCTTCTAAGGAGCTTCTGGCTGGGACCTCTAAACTCACGACCTGAGAAAACACAGGGACGATGAGCACGAGATCAAGGGGCGCGTCTTTGGCAAGGAGAGTGACGCGTATATCTCGGTTCAACCCTGCATAGAGGGTGAACCCGTATGCGTTGATGATCGCTGCAACAACGGGGAGCCCTTCTTCTTCCTGTATGCCACTATCTTCAAACGGGTTAAGGTCCGCCTGCCCATCACTGGATTCACGAGGGATTTACTCATCGAGCTGAACGTGGCGCCTACCCAGCTGCACCCCAACAGTTGGGCCTTCATCAGGGCCTTCTCCATCCTCTACAACCACCTGGGGTTCACTTCCTCGGTAGACATCTTCTTATACTTCTTTGAGGCGAAGAGCCTTGGGAAAAGGCTTTGGGTAAGCCTTAATAGGGTGGCGGGGAGGGTTCTGCTAACCCTCTTCTAGCAGTCCTACAAAGGCTTCAAGGGGAAGTTCTTTCGAGTCTGCTGCAGCTCCTACGACTCCGCCATGCTCGACGGTTTCCCCTTATACTTGGTGGGGAAACTCAAACTCAAGAAACCTCGAGGATTGGAGGAGCTGACCCCCTTCGATCGTGACCTGTGCCTACTTCTCTCCAGCTAGGGGGTGGTGTTCGACACCACCTAGCTGATCAGGCACGAGTACGATGCTGAAACTCTTAGTGTCTACATCGGTATATCGGCCTTCATCTTATATATTGCTTGCATTTGTGTTTTCTATATGCCACTTCTCATTCTCTACTTGTTGTTTATTGCAGATATGGTCTAGGACACCGAGAAGAAGAAGAGGCTAGTCGCCTTGCTGGGTCGCCACACAGCAAGTGGCTCATGCCCCGTTGGCCCCTCTTCTCCCACTGCGGCTGCCCCAGGCCCCACCTTCGATAGCAAACTAAAGAGGGCAGCCACAGTGGTTATCTCTGAAGATGACGATACGTGCTCGGGCCTCGTCTTCAAGAGGAAAAGGGTGGAGGTTGCTGCGGCGATCTCATCTGCTACAAAGGGGCAACCTTCCTCCTTCAGGGAACACCCTCCAAGCGCCTCTTCACCACCTAAGCCACTTCTGGCACTCGAGGGTGGGGGAGAGAGCGCTCCCCAACCTGACCAGACACCTCCTGCACCCGAACATCCCCCTCTCCTTCAGCAGACCCTTGTGCACCTGCCTGTCAAAGAGGCAATGGAGGCTCTGGATAGGGATTCGTTAAGAGACTGCGTCAGCCACGGCCTTGGTGAGTTCCTCCCCGCCTCCAGCGTCTTGCTGACCCAGGGGGATGCTGAAATGAAGCTGAAAGAGGAAGTTGCCCAGCTAAGGTGGGACTTAGAGAGGGAAGTGGTGTAGAAGAAGGAGCTGGAGCTTCAAGTCCAAACGGCTGCCAAGCGCGAGACTGCTCTGAACTAAGAGCTGAGTAGTCTCCGCCAATCAGAGAAGGAAGCCAAGAAGCTCCTCTTTGCCAAGGGGCAGGAGGCCCTCTAGCTTGAAGCCAAGATTCTCCCCCTCCGCAACAAAGTCATTGAACTAGAAGAACAGTTGGAGGGGGCCCAAGCGAAAACGACTAAGCTGGAGGAAAAGGCCACAAATCAAGAAGTCCAGCTGGGCAAGGTAGAGGAAGAACTTGCCCAACAAGCTGAGCTGTTCAAGAAGACCGAGGCCGAGTTGACAGAAGATGCCGCCGATGCCTACGGGGAGGGATTCGGCGATGCCCTTGCTCAGGTTGCCTGCTCCAGAGATGGACCTCTCGCCCTTTTCTATGTCCATGCAGGTAGTCGGCAGGCAGATAGTGCCTAGATAGGTCTCTTGAGCAGTTGTATTCTATAGCTGGACTCCTTGTAATCACTCTTCCAATGTAATAAAATATTTAACCTTGTGTATATATAATTATCTTACTCAACTATACTTGCTCATATCTATCTTGCTTAGCTTGTTTACTCTGACACTTCATACTTTCCTCATACAACTTGTACTTTCAATACTCAGCAATTGCTTGGATGCTTTATATTTGTCCTCCTGACTTGTAGCGCGCTTAACTCTGATAAGACGTTATGAGCATGATTCTTCATTAGGATAGGAGACCATACCGTGGGCGAGACTTGATGAGAACTTTCCCGCTGAAGGGTACCTCACCGACCTCATCATCGCCCACAAGCGTGTGTGAGTCTCACTAGCAAACCCTGCCTTTCAACCTGGGTGCTTTAGTCAATGAGAAGGTGTTTTTCACGAACCCTTCACACCACTGTGAGGATTCCAGCACCGATCTGTACTCACCTGACCTCTCCTTACCCGAGTCAAGGGAGGATTTCACTGGAAGGAGTCGTCCTTGGCGTTCTAACTCGAAAGGGGAGGCGTTCTCTGTGAACCTTCCTTTCCCACTTTCGAGATTTCTAACCCAAGTTGACGAGTCTTTACTGGCCTCACATCGCCCATAGGCAGAGGAGGATTTAATTGGTGAACCTTTCTGTTCAAGTTGGGCGTTCTCACTCGAAGAGGAGGTGTTCTTGACGAACCTACCTTCCCACTTACAAGACCTCTAACCCCAAGTGACAGGTTCTAACTGACCTCACATCACTCAAAGGCGAGGGAGGATTTAACTGACGAACCCTTCTGTTCGACTTGGTGTTCTCACTCGAAGAGGAGGTGTTCTTGATAAACCTACCTTCCCACTTTTGAGACCTCTAATCCCAAGTGACAGGTTCTAACTGACCTCACATTGCTCATAGGTGAAGGAGGACTTCGCTGGTGAACCTTTCTGTTCAAATTGGGAGTTCTCACTCGAAGAGGAGGTGTTCTGTATGAACCTACCTTCCAACTGTCGAGACCTCTAACCCCAAATGACAGGTTTGATTTGCATTGTACAAACACATTCAAGAATATATCTTAACTGAAAATTTTATTGGGTGACCTCATTAAAAACCCTTAGAAGGGAAAAAAGAGTGTCCCCTAAACTGTGTACAACGTTACATCCTAGTCTTAACTGAAATAAAACTTCAGGTGAGTCGTATTCCATGTACGAGGAATGAGACCACCTTCTAGAGTCTTAAGCCTGTACACTCCATTTCCCAGGGCCTCTATCACTCTAAAGTGACCTGTCCACTTGGGGGACAGCTTGTTCTCTATCTGGTAGGGAGATGCCTTCCGCATGACTAGGTCGGCGACTTGGACCTACCGAGCTCTCAACTTGGAACTGTGCTTGAGCTCAACCCTTCTCTACAATGCTTCGGCTTTGATTCCTGCCTCTTCCCTTACCTCGTCTAAGAGATCCAAATTCACTTTCCTTTCTTCGTTGGACTCCTCAGCCACAAAGTTCTGGAAACGTGGCGAGCTCTCTTGGATCTCTACAGGGATCATGGCATCTGAACCGTACACCAAGCTGAAAGGGGTCTCCTTGGTGGTGGACTGAGGGGTGGTATGGTAGGCCCACACAATTCTAGGAACCTCCTCAGCCCAAGTCCCCTTGGCCTTCTCCAGCCTTCTCTTCAATCCTCTGAGTAGGACTCGGTTGGCTAACTTGACCTGCCCATTAGTCTGAGGATGCTCGACTGATGCAAACACCTATTTGATTCCCAACTCAGTACATAACTTCCCCAGCTGTTGGCTTGCAAACTGGGTGCCATTATCAGACACCAAGCGCTTGGGTACGCCAAAATGACATACTATGTTCTTCCACACGAAGTGCTGGATCTTATAGGTTGTGATTTGTGCTACCAGTTCAGCCTCGATCCACTTCGTGAAGTATTTTATGGCAACCACGAGATACTTCATCTATCGCACAGCCAAAGGAAAGGGGCCCAGGATGTCAATTCCCCATGTGTGGAATGGCCAAGGGCTATATATGGATCTGAGCTCTTCTGGAGGTGCCTTGTGCCAATCAGCATGTAGTTGACACTGCTTGCACTGCTATGCATACTTCGTGCAATCTTCCCTCATGGTCGGCCAGTAATACCCTGGTCAGATGGCCTTAGATGCCAAAGCACGACCCCCTATGTGGTTCCCACATATTCCTTCGTGGAGTTCTGTCATTATCCGCACGCATTGCTCACCATGCACACACACCAAAATAGGGTGTGTGAACCCATGCCTGTACCATTCCCCATCAATGAGTGTATACTTGGTCGAGTTCCTCTTTACTTTTCTCGGCTCCATTGGCAACATCCCATCAGTCAGGTAACGCTTATAGGGCGTCATCCATGTCTCTCCACTTTGCAACAGACAGACTTACGACGACACCTTCTCCAACACCACATATGCGTTGACCCTTGGCTTCTTCAGAGTTTCCTGGGTCAATGAACGATGAGTCCTCTTCCCACCCTCTGACTGGCTGATCTGGTGGACTCCTACTAAGTTATCAGCCGTGTAGGCGTGAGGTGTCCTCAGGGTCTCCTGTATGACCATCCTCTGCCTGCCCCCTTTGCCCGAGCTTGCGAGTTTTGCTAACAAGTTAGCTCGAGCATTCTGACCTCTGGGCACATGCACCAACTCAAAAGTTGCAAAGGAACTCTTCAACACCTGGACATACTCTAGGTAGGAGGCCATCTGAGGGTCTTTGTCCTAGTACTCTCCCGCCACTTGACCTATGACCAATAGGGAGTCACTCTTTTCCAAAAGACTCTGCGCTCCCATCTCCTTAGCCAACAGCATTCCAGCGATTAAAGCCTCGTACTCTGCCTGATTGTTGCTGGCCTTGAAAGCAAACCATAGGGCCTGGTCAATCAACAGCCCCTTTGGTCCTTCCAAAATCACCCCAGCTCCACTACCTTGCTGATTGGAAGACCCATCTACTGAGAGCACCCATCTGAAGTCAGGTTCATCCTGCTGGGTTTCTGCCGAGGACATCTCGGCTATGAAGTCAGCATAAACTTGGCCTTTGATTGGGCCTCTGGGCTCATACTGTATGTCAAACTCAGATAACTCCACCACCCATCGCACCATCCTTCCTGCTACGTTTGGCTTCTGCAAGACCTTTCGAATGGGTAGGTCTATCATCACCACCACTGTAAAGCTTTGGAAGTAATGTGGAAGCCTACGCGCAGAGAACACCACGACCAATGCCGCCTTTTCTATGGCCTAGTTTCTTACCTCAGGCCCTTGCAGCACCTTGCTAACAAAGTAGATAGGTCTTTGGCTTTGATCTTGCTCCTGCACCAAAACTGAACTCACTGTCTTCTTAGTGACTGCGAAGTACAAATGCAACGGGATGCCGATCTGAGGCTTGCACAGCACCGGTGGGCTGGCCAGATATTGTTTCAGCTTGAGGAATGCTTCCTCACACTCCTTGGTCCACAAGAACCTATTGTTCCTCCTCAAGCATTAAAAATAAGGGTGGCCCTTATCTCCTCCAACTGACACAAACCTGGAAAGAGTAGCCATCCGACTTGTCAACTGTTGCACCTCCTTTACCGATGTCGGGCTCCTCATAGCTAAGATCGTCGCGTATTTGTCTGGGTTGGCCTCAATCTCACGTTCAGTGAGCAAGAAACCGAGGAATTTACCTGCTTCCACCCCAAAGACACACTTCTCTAGATTCAACTTCAACCCGTATTTAGCTATTGTAGTAAACAGCTCCTCCAAATCAGTGACGTGTTGATCCCTCACCTGGGATGTCAACACCATATCATCTACATAGGCCTGCATGTTGCGTCCTATCATGGGTGCAAGGACCTTGTCCATCAGCCTTTGGTAGGTAACACCTGCATTCTTCAGCCTAAATGGCATGACTGTGTAGCAGTAGCAGGACAACTCAGTCATAAATGTTGTCTTGCACTCGTCCATTAGGTGCATCTTGATCTAGTTATAACCAGAAAAAGCATCCAAGAAGCTGAGCAACTTGCAGCCTGAGGCGCTATCCACCAGTTCATCAATACTCAACAAAGGATAAGAGTCCTTTGGACATGCCTTGTTGAGGTCAGTGAAGTCCACACACATCCTCCACTTCCCATTGGCCTTCTTCACTAATACCACATTCGCTAACCACTCAGGATATTGGATTTCCCGTATATGGCCAGCCTTGAGCAACTTTTGCATCTCTTCCCTAATTACCTATCTCCTCTCTTCATTAAATTTTCTCCTCCTTTGACGGATAGGTCTGACTTGGGGATTTAGCGCTAGGCGATGACTGGCATATTTGAGGCAAACCAAGCGAAAGCATCCAGATGCCGTTCTATGACTCCCGCCACTTGGTCCTATGTATCTTGGCATATGGATTTGCCAAGCTTAAATGTTTTGCCTCCAATCTCCCTCTCTACTACCTCTTTTGCTGGTTCAGGTCGTCTCTCTCGGGCGACCTCTGCTCGTGCAACCCCAACTTCTCTTCGGGGCAAGTTAGCATCAGTGTACTCTCCACCTAGTGGTTGGGTGGTAACTGTGCACACTCCTCTTCTCGTTTTGAGGCTGTTTTCATAGCACTTCTTAGCCTCCTTCTGATCTGACCTAATGGTGATCACCACACCTTCCATCAAGGGCAACTTCATCTTCATATGCCTCGTCGACACCACCGGCCCCAGTCTATTCAGAACTGGCCTGCCCAACAACATGTTGTAAGCCGATGGCGCATTCACAACTAGATACTTGATGTTCTCAGTGCGGGAGGCCACTCCATCAGTGAAAGTGGTCCTCAGTATAAGGTCTTAACTGGTCTGGAGATAATTGCAACTTGTTAAAGATCGACTAGAACATCACATCGGCTGAACTTCCTTGATCAACAAGGACTCGATGCACCCTCCTTCCCACGGTAACCACCGATATCACCACTGGATCATTATCATGGGGGACAATGCCCAGGCGATCTATCTTCGTGAATGTGAGGTCGACATCTGGGAAGTGGTCATCCTCACATGCTTCCACTGCCATTGTAACATCCCGCCAAATACTTTGGAATAATTATAAAATGAAATAAAGGTAAACAAATATATTGAAATGAACATAATTATATATATGTAATGAAGTTTTCTCCTCACAGGGAGTTTAATACATAATCGGTCAATTTTCCAAAAACTTAAACAAAATACAGTAAAATAGAAAGACAGGCGATCTCCTAACAGAAAGGGCGATCTCCTATCAGAAAAGGGCGATCTCCTATCAGAAAGCAGCAAAAGGGTGATCGCCTAACAGGAATAGAAAACAGGCGATCTGCTTCCGGCGACCACTCACTGAGGAGCTCTACTTCCTGCAACATCATCTGCTCCCGTGTAAAGTCATACACGATCATCACAGGTTTAAGAAAACAGCCACAGAACCAAACACGCAGGGTAAGCTAGATATTTTAAAGAGAAATTAGATTCAATTCACATAATTCATCAAGTGTCTATCAATTTCAATGTTTCTCATTTCTCACGTCAGACTTCCACTGACTCATCACACAAGACACTTGACACTACTTCCGGAAGACTCGTGCGTTGAACTTAGCATCCAAAGAACTGCACTTGTCATACTTCACCACTGTGAAATCACACACATTCACAGGGTCGCTGTGAAATCACACACATTCACAAGCATATAAATGAATCTCAATATCATCACTCTCCCAGTATGACAGGGTTAATCCATATAACAGGTCAAGTCAGTTATCTTTCAAACAACTTACCCATACATATGGACCTCCTTCGACTCTCACCAACTGAATGACTTCATCTATGTGACTCCATCATATCAGCAGAGTCAGGATCGTCTCATTCACAGGATACTCACTGATCAATACACTTCATAACTAATCTCAACACGGTATTTCCTTTCCTGAAAATACTATGTCTTGATCCCACATTCAAACATTCATCACCTCATCTAACACTTAAAGAACGATTCAGTCACAGCAACATTCATTCCACGGTTCAGATTTTCGGATATCACATGCATTTCACATTTAAATCTCAGACAACTTCAAACATACACAAAAACAGGGGAGTTCGAAAAACAACGCCAAAACCGGCGATCTCGTCCAAAAACAGGGGATTGTATAATAATAGTTGAAAACCGGCGACCACGTCGCCCCCATCATCTCAATCATCGAATATAAGGTTTTCGTTGGAAATAAGGCTAGCTTCCCTTACCTGGACTAGTGCAAAACACCAAGAGCTCCGAAACCCAACGAAGCTTAACGATGCTTCCACTCTGTTTTAGCGTTCCGGTCTGGAGAACTTGCAGAGAACCTCCCCAGGTATCCAGGTGCAGTCGTCGCTCGTCGTACTGGTGCTTGGGGATGCCTGAATCGCAGCGCGAAGGAGAGAAAGGAGAAGAATGAAGGATGAACTCACTCTGTCACTCTTGAGCCACTGTAACGTTCTTTGCCTCCCCGCAGTGGGTTTTTGAATCCATGCCTACTTGTTCACGCATGCTGCTGCCACCACCCCCTCTGCAGGAAAGCCTGAGTGTACGTTTCACTGAACAGTACGGCCACGGTTGTCTCTTGCGCATGCCAACCACTTCCCTGAACAGTACGACCGCGAGTGTCTCTTGCGCATGCCAACTTTCTGATGTCACTATTCTGAACCACCCTTTTTGTCTACGTGGCGCGCGTGCAGGACGTTTCATGCTGGGAGTCTGGGTCCCACTTTATCTGTGTGAAGCTCGACATCGCGCGACAACTTTCCACCGCTGACTCATCCTGGCGAACGACCGATGTCTCGTCCTAGAAGACGACCGATGTCTCTCTCTGGGAGACGACCGATGTCTATCCCTGGCGACGCCCGCATGTCTCTCGCGTCCTGGCGATGCCCGCATGCCTCGCGCCCTCGCGATGTCCGCATGTCTCTCGCGCCCTCGCGACGTCCACATGCCTCGCGCCCTGGCGATGTACGCATGCCTCTCGCGTCCTGGCGACGTCCACATGCCTCGCGCCCTGGCGATGTCCGCATGTCTCTCGCGTCCTGGCGACGTCCACATGCCTCGCGCCCTGGCGATGCCCGCATGCCTCTCGCGTCCTGGCGACGTCCACATGCCTCGCGCCCTGGCGATGCCCGCATGCTACGCGCCTCGCGCCCTGGCGATGTCGGCATGCCTCACGCCCTGGCGATGCCCGCATGCCACGCGCCTCGCGCCCTGGCGATCATGTGTAGTAGGCGACCGGCGATTATGTACTAACCAGGCGATCTTATAGTCTTCTAAGCTACACTTTCCTTCCTTTTTATTTTAAATAAAAACATACTTAGAATTCATTTAAAATATACCCTTTTATTCCAATTTAATTTTACAGGTCCTTACAGCCATCACTGATCACACGTACTTCTTGCGCTGCGACGAGGTGCACCCTCCTCTTGAGAACCCATCAGAGATGGTATGGAACTCGCCATGTATGGGCACCTCGTGCCCCTGGTCTGCCCTTGGAGTCACCACCACCTCTCCTCCTTGTGACTCCCGCAGGTAGTCATTCAAGAAACCGCTCTTGACCAGCTCATCCAACTGATGACCTAGGGCCAGGCAGTTGCAAAGAGGATGGCCAAACGCCTGATGGAACTCGCACCATACGTTCTTGTTGGGCCCCAGTCTCTTGTTCGTCTTCAGGGGTATCTTTAGCCTCTCCGCCATGTTAGGAATGGCAATCAACTGCTTTAGTTCTACCAGGAAGTCATGTATGGGAGGCACATCCTCCTTAGCGCTTGCCCTAGTCTGGGGCTTCCTGGCTTCGTAGGGCTTTTGCTTTCCCTGGGTTCTCTTCTTCGTCGTCGCCTCATGCACCCGCATGGGCTGAAGGCGACTGGGCACCCATGATCGTGAAGGGGCCACGCTTTCACGCTTCTCATTGAGTTCCCCCTCAGCCGCGATGTGAGCGACGGCACGATGCCTGATATCACCAAAGGTTTTGGGGCGACTTCGGATGAGTGACTCACTGAAAGGTCCTCATCCTTGGTGTGCAGCCTCACCACCATCGCCCCGAACCGGTTGAGGTAATCCCTTAGGGACTCCCTCTGATATTGAATCACATCAAAAAGGTCATAAGACACTGGTTGGGGAGCCCGATTGACGATATACTGCTCCCTGAACAGCGTGGAAAAATACGTGAAGGACATGATGTGTCCTTCAGGCAGGCTAACGAACCACTCCAGCACTGTCCCAGTCAACGTGGTCATGAAAATTTTGCAATGTACCGCGTCTGATCCCCCTGATAGCATCGTCTGTGTGTGAGATGTCGTGAGATGCGCTTCTGGATCCTCCACCCCTGTGAACACAGTCTTAGGGCCCATGAAGGTGGCTAAGACCACTGTGTCCATGATTACTTGCAAGAAAGGCATTGGGAATGCCCTAGGTGGTGTGGGTGGAGCCCGATCATCCACCACGCAATCCCCTGCTTGCTGCAAATTACGCAAATTCACGTGCAATTCTTCGTTCGCCCTATGCAGCTCCTCATTCCTGACTTGTGATGCGGCCAGGTCCATCTGCATGCACACCTGATCTGCCCTAGATTTCGCCATTATCTCCTGGAGGGCATGCATCGTTTCCATGAGTTGTTGCATGGTAACGCTCTCACCCCCATTTGGTGGGACAGATCCTTGCCTGGTATTCCTCATGTCTCTGGATTCTTCTCTTTTGCTTGTGTATGGGACCCTGTTTTACTCTGGCCCCACGGTGGGCACCAAATGTTCTTGCCGGTTGACTCTCCTGTCGGTTGACTCTACGAAGATCATGCACCTCCTTTCCTCACCTTGAATTAGGCTTTGCTGTTTCGAAACAACCTGCACCTGCAAGATAGAAAGGGGCGCCCTCGAGGCCGTTTGTACTCCGACGCTCAAGTCAAAACTAGGGCAAGAACACCAAGTGTATTCAGTATTTGTGTTTAGGTCTAGAAACTGCGTACCTTTGCGAAGTGTTTTACTACCCTTTATATAGTCTAGGGTTTCCTCTGCGTCGCTACCCATATTTAGGGTTTACAGGAATACCCTTGCGTCGCTATCACCCAGGCTTAGGGTAATCTAGCGCGTAAGGTTTCCTTAACTGGAGTGCAAATTCTAACAGGATGGCCACCTGGGTACCCCCTTGTGCACCTAGTTTCTGGGGCCACCTGTCCTAGGAGTGCCTTCACTGTTCACGTGCCATGCATGCAGCCTCACTTGGAGACCCTAATCCTGATGGGCACTCAACCCTTCAAGAATCTGCACCTAACTGTTCTTTCCTTGCCACACGCATGGGTGCTTCGTGACTAAAGCCTCTCCCTTCCTCGGGACATTCTGCTAATGACTGGTCTTATTTCGGGACCCATCTTAGATGTTATAGTTCTGCTGTTCAAAACAACTTAGGCCGATGTCACCTCATCACACTCTATTGCCGAGGACTCGTCATCCTGCTAACTGACGAGGACACATCAGTCCACTCTGGTCGAAATGCTAATGACTAATCATCTCACCAGTCCATACTACCTGTGGGACCCATCCCGCGTGGCTCTGGCCCATGCTGTGGGACCCAGCTGACGTGGCTCACCATTACTAGCTGTTCTCAGTGTCCGAGGACTGGTCGGTACAAATATATACACAATACAATGAATATAAACATTCCATAATATTAGAACAAATATATAAAATACAAAAAATGATGAAAGAGTTTTATGATTTTAATATACTGGAAATTGTTATAGAGTTGAGCATATTTAAAAACGCCAACACATTATAAATATGCCAGATAATGAATGAAAAATTAAAAACAGTATGCATGCATATTGCAAGTAATGGCTACAACAAATATAAAGAAATAAAATGAGATAATTAAACATAATCGAAATAAAATAAAAATAAACATTAAGAGAAATAAACTGTTATGGTTTCCAACAAAGTGGAAACTTGATCCTTACTAGCAAACAAACAACTAATAATTGCAAAATAAACCAACTAAAAAAATAATATTACAGTTCAAAGAAATCAAAATGATTATCCTAAAAGGTTAAGAAATTTAATTATCCACTTTGTCTTTTGTAGTGACTCTTCATTAGTAGTAGAACCCTGATATGAGAAGAGGGCTTTTTGCTGTGACATTCAAATATAATTTTTTCATCTTCACGGAAAGAATGAAGACGATAAAAATTTTTCTAGCTGCTACCAAGTGTAATGCTTCTGGAAGGAAACCAAGATTTGAAAACTTTGTATTCCACATCTTTTAGCGATCCATGTAAAGTAACCTTCTTGAAGCTCCCTTTGGGAATATATTCTACAAAAGGAGAAGGCAGATCCTTCAACAAAAAGAAAATAATTAGATAATAAAAGAAATACAATATAAAAACAACCATTTAAAAAGAAAGGGTCGTAAATTGACCAAATAACCTCCATTGATCTATAAAAGAGACAACTTTATGTTAAAATGTTGAAAGGGACCATTGTTTACGGGTTCCCTCCCTTGAACATCATTCAAAAAAATTATTAACACCACTTTCATATACCTTTCCCATATAAACAATTATATGGAAGGAGTTTTGACCCACGTAATGGAACAATATAGGATGGTGGCCTTTGAACCCATAAAAATCACTCAAACTAGACCATCCATAGACAATTTGGAGAGAAAGTATATCTTCGTTATAATATACTATATGAATGTTCCATGCACTATCGTTGAGGGTCCATTCCTCACCCAGTTCTTTTTCAAACTCAATGGCAAATGCACGATCAAGGTGCCCATTCCATACATTTTAAAACAATAAAAATACTCAAACAACTGAATAAACTGTGAAAAAATGGGAATCTCAGAAAATAAAAATAAAAATACATACCTCACCACGAATGTAAATTGTTGTAAAGAGACCTTGTGTATCAAGTTTAACAATTTCTTCAGGAGTGGGAGACATGAGAGTGAGAAAAAGAAAGTTGAGGAAGAGGAACTAGGCAAGAGTAATTTAAAAACGTGCAAAGAAGTAAGGAGTAGATTGTGAGTAATAAAAAGGTTTAATTATCTTTTTCGTCCCTATATTTAGGGTCAATAGTCAATTTATTATAGTGGTTTTTAAAAAAATCAATTTGGTCCCTATATTTTTTAAAATGTATTCAAATTGGTCCTTTCCGTTAGCAGCTGCTGATGTGGCAGAGAGAGAATGTTTATGTAGAAGAAAAAGTGCTTACGTGGCAGAGAGAGAGTGTTTATGTGGAAGAGAAAGAATGTTTATATGAAAAGAGAGGTAGAATTGAGAGTTATTATTATTATTGTTATTATTATTATTATTTTTATTATTATTATTATTACTATTGTTACTATTATTATTATTATTAATATTATTGTTACTATTATAGGGACCAAATTGAATACATTTTAAAAAATATAGGGACCAAATTGAATACATTTTAACGGAAAGGACCAATTTGAATACATTTTAAAAAATATAGGGACCAAATTGATTTTTTTAAAAACTACTATACTAAATTGACTATTGACCCCAAATATAGGGACGAAAAAGGTCATTAAACCTAATAAAAAACCCTATGTTACTTATTTATAGCAAATATGTCTTTTTAGTCACATACCTACGACAAGCTTCTTCTGAACAACATGTCCTTTCAGTTCCACTATTAAATAATAGTAAAAACAAATACATAATTAAAATCCAATAATGATACTAAAAAGAATTAATAAAGAATAAATTAAAAACGAATTATTCCTACACTACTATATTGATGACGTTTTGATTTTCCATTGCCTTATACAATAGGATCTTTTCAATTCAAGTTATTAACAAATAATTAATAAAAAATACAATTAATGTTTATAACAAAATAATAATAATATCAATGCCACATATGATTAATTAGTATTATATTATAATAAATTAAAACAGCGAACATATAAATATATTATAATTTGTGCAATATATATATAATATATAATATATAATATATAATATATAATATATAATATATAATATATAATATATAATATAATATATAATATATAATATATATATATAATATAGAGATCCTATAGATATCTATATAATCTAATAGATATATAAGAGAGAATCTAGAATAGATCTCTAGAGAGAATCTCTCCTCTCTCCTCTCCTCTCTCTAGAGAATCTAGAGAATCTCTCCTAGAGATCTCCTCTCTCCTCTCTCCTCTCTCCTCTCTCCTCTCTCCTCTCTCCTCCTCCTCTCTCTCTCTCCTCTCTCCTCTCCTCTCTCCTCTCTCCTCTCTCCTCTCTCCTCTCTCCTCTCTCCTCTCTCCTCTCTCCTCTCTCCTCTCCCTCTCTCCTCTCTCCTCTCTCCTCTCTCCTCTCTAATCTCTCCTCTCTCCTCTCTCCTCTCTCCTCTCTCCTCTCTCCTCTCTCCTCTCTCTCTCTCTCTCTCCTCTCTCTCTCTCCTCTCTCCTCTCTCCTCTCTCCTATCTCCTATCTAATATATCCTATCTAATATATAATATATATATATAGTCGTCCTCAATTCCTGCAGGTGCAAGAGGCGACAACAAAAAAGAGGGCACAGGGAAAGCAGAAGCTCTATGAGGCCAGGAAGCCCCAGGCTAGGGCACGCGCGAAGGAGGATGTGCCCCCTAGACACAACTTCCTGGTGGAGTTGAAGGAGCTGATCGTCATTCCTAATGTGGCAGAAAGGCTGAAGATGCCCCCGAAAATGGAAAAGAGGCTGGGGCCCAACAAGAACGCGTGGTGTGAGTTCCATTAGGCTTTTGGTCATCCCATCTACAACTATTTGGCCTTGGGGCACCAGTTGGACGAGTTGGTCAAGAGCGGGTTCTGGAGCGATTACTTGAGGGAGGCACAAGAGGGCAAGGTGGTGGCAGCCCCGAGGGTTGATCAGGGGCACGAAGTGCCCATACACGGCGAGATCCACACTATAGCGGGTGGATTCTCAGGAGGAGGGTGCACCTCATCGCAGCGCAAGAAGTATGCGCGTTCAGTGATGACAGTGGAGGCATGTGAGGAAGACCACTTTCCCGACATCGACCTCACCTTCACAAAGGCCGATCGTCGGGATGTTGTTCCCCATGATAAAGATCCAGTGGTGATATCGGTGGTTACTGTAGGACGCAGGGTGCATCGGGTCCTAGTGGATCAAGGAAGTTCGGCCGATGTGATGTTCTGGTCGACCTTCAACAAGTTGCAGTTGTCTCCTAACCAGTTGCGGCCCTATGTCGGCTGTCTGTATGGGTTCGCGGGAGACTAGGTAGAGGTGCGGGGATACATAGAGTTAAGGACTACTTTCACTGATGGAGTGGCCTCCCGCATAGAGAGCATCAAGTATCTGGTGGTGAACGCCCCGTCTGCCTATAACATGCTGTTGGGCAGACCAGCCCTGAATAGGTTGGGGGCGGTGGCGTCCACGAGGCATATGAAGATGAAGCTGCCCTCGATGGAAGGGACGGTGATCACCATCAAATCAGATCAAAAGGAGGCTAAGAAGGGTTATGAAAATAGCCTCAAGACGAAAAGGGGAGTATGCACGGTGACCACCCAACCTCCAGGTGGGAGGTGCGATGACACTGACATGCCCAGAGGAGACATCGGGGTCACATGAGCAGAGATCATCTGGGAGAGGCGACCTGAACCAGCAGAGGAGGTGGTAGAGAGGGAGATCGGGGACAAAACGTTCAGACTTGGCAAATCCCTACTCCAGGAGACGCAGGACCAAATAGCGGGATTCATAGAGCGACACATGGACGCTTTCGCTTGGTCCGCCTCAGACATGCCAGGTATTGATCCACACTTCGTATGTCATCGCCTTGCGTTGGATCCCCAGGCCAGACCTGTTAGACAGCGGAGGCATAAGTTTAACGAAGAAAGGAGGCAGGTGGTCAGGGAGGAGACGTAAAAGCTCCAGTACCCTGAATGGCTGGCGAATGTTGTGTTGGTATAAAAGGCTATTGGGAAATGGAGGATGTGTGTAGATTTCACGGACCTCAACAAGGCATGCCTGAAAGACTCCTACCCTCTACCCAACATTGATGCGTTGGTAGATAACGCCTTGGGATGTAAGTTACTCAGCTTTTTGGACGCCTTCTCTGGGTATAACTAGATAAAGATGCACCCGAGAGATGAAAGCAAGACGGCGTTCATGACTGAGCTGTCCTGCTACTGTTACACAGTCATGCCATTTGGGCTGAAGAACGCAGGCACCACGTATCAGAGGCTGATGGACAAAGTCCTCGCACCTATGCTGGGGCGCAATGTACAAGCCTATGTGGATGACATGGTGGTGACGTCCCAGGTACGAGATCAGCATGTCACTGATTTGGAGGAGCTATTTAATACAATATCTAAGTACAGGTTGAAGCTAAATCCAGAGAAATGCGTCTTTGGGGTAGAGGCAGACAAGTTCCTTGGCTTCCTACTTACGGAGCGAGGGATTGAGGCCAACCCAGACAAGTGCACGGCGATCATAGCCATGAGGAGCCCAACGTCGATTAAGGAAGTGCTGCAATTGACGGGTTAGATGGCTGCCCTCTCCAGTTTTGTGTCAGCAGGAGGAGACAAGGGCCACCCCTATTTCCAATGTTTGAGGAGAAACAGTAGATTCTCATGGACATCGGAGTGTGAACAGGCGTTCCTTAAACTTAAGGAGTACCTGGCGAGCCCGCCAGTCTTGTGCAAACCCCAACTCGGCACCCCGCTACGACTGTACTTCGCAGTCACAGAGAAGGCGGTGAGTTCTGTCTTGGTCCAAGAACAAGAGCAGAGCCAAAATCCCATCTACTTTGTTAGCAAAGTGTTATAGGGGCCAGAGACAAGATACCAGGCCATAGAAAAGGCAGCCTTGGCCGTTGTGTTCTCAGCGCGTAAACTTCGTCACTACTTTCAGAGTTTCACTGTGGTGGTGATGACAAATCTGCCAATACGTAAGGTCTTGCAAAAACCAGACGTGGCAAGAAGAATGGTGCGATGGGCTGTCGAATTGTCAGAATTCGACATACAGTATGAGCCCAGAGGTCCGATCAAGGGACAGGTCTACGCTGATTTTGTGGCTGAGATGTCCTCGACAGAGACCCAGCAGGAAGGACCTAGTTTCAAATGGGTGTTGTCAGTAGATGGGTCCTCAAATCAGCAAGGTAGCGGAGTGGGGGTAATCCTTGAAGGGCCCAAGGAGTTGTTGATAGAGCAAGCCCTGCGGTTCGCCTTCAAAGCCAGCAACAACCAAGCAGAATATGAAGCCTTGATTGCTGGAATGCTTTTGGCTAAGGAGATGGGAGCACAGAGTCTTATGGTGAAGAGTGATTCATTGTTGGTCACAGGTCAAGTGGCGGGAGAATACCAAGCCAAAGATCCCCAGATGGCCTCCTACTTGGAGTATGTCCAGCAGTTGAAGAGTTCTTTTGAAACCTTCGAGCTAGTGCATGTGCCCAGGAAGCAGAATGCCAGAGCTGGCTTGTTGGCCAAACTCGCCAACTCAGGCAAGGGGGGCAGGCAGAGGACGGTCATCCAGGAGACCCTGAGGGCACCTCGCACCTATACAACTGATAATTTGGTGGGAGTCCATCAGATCAGCCAATCAAACGGTGAGAAGAGGAGTCATCGGTCGTTGACCTAAGAAACTCTGAAGAAGCCACGGGTCAACGCCTGCATGCCAATAGAGGAGAGGCCATCACAAGTCTGCTTGTTGCAGAGTGGAGAGACATGGATGATGCCCTATAAGCGTTACATAGCTGATGGGATGCTCCCAATGGAGCCAATGGAAGCAAGGAAGATAAAGAAGAACTCGGCCAAGTACACACTCATTGATGGCGAGTTGTACAGGCATGGGTTTACCCACCCCATCCTGGTATGTGTACATGGTGAGCAGTGTGTGAGGATAATGGCAGAGCTCCATGAAGGCATATGTGGGAGTCACATCGGAGGTCGTGCTTTGGCGTCTAAGGCCGTTCGAGCAGGGTACTACTGGCCGACTATGAGGGAGGATTGCACTAAGTATGCGCAGCAGTGCAAGCAGTGCCAATTGCATGCTGATTGGTATAAGGCGCCACCAGAAGAGCTCAAGTCGATATACAGCCCTTGGCCATCTAGGGAATCGACATCCTGGGGCCCTTTCCTTTGGCGGTGCGACAGATGAAGTACCTCGTGGTCGCCATTGAATATTTCACGAAGTGGATCAAGGTTGAGCCAGTAGCACAGATCACAGCCCAGAAGATCCAACACTTTGTGTGGAAGAATATAGTATGCCGCTTCGGGGTACCCAAGCATTTGGTGTCTGATAATGGCACCCAGTTTGCAAGTCAACAGTTGGGAAAGCTATGCACAGAACTGGGGATCAAGCAGGTGTTTGCATCGGTCCAGCACCCACAAACCAATGGGCAAGTCGAGTCGGCCAATCGAGTCCTACTCAGGGGACTGAAGAGAAGGCTGGAGAAAGCAAAGGGAATGTGGGCTGAGGAGGTTCCCAGAATTGTATGGGCTTACCATACTACTCCCCAGTCCACCACCAAGGAGACCCCCTTCAGTTTGGTGTATGGTTCAGATGCCATGATCCCTGTGGAGATCCAGGAGGGTTCACCACGTTTCCAGAACTTCGTGGCAAAGGAGTCCAACGAAGAAAGGAAGGTGAATCTCGATCTCTTGGATGAAGTTAGGGAAGAGGCAGGAATCAAGGCCGAAGCGTTGAATAGGAGAGTTGAGCTCAAGCACAGTTCCAAGTTGAGAGCTCGGCAGTTCCAGGTGGCCAACCTAGTTATGCGGAAGGCATCTCCATACCAGATAGAGAATGTACCGATCAGTCCTCACCTATCACTTAGTCTCTTCGCTGAAACAAGTTAACAGCTTGAGACTGGGGGGCTTGTGTACTGACCATTCCTCGGACATCAGCTGGGTCCCATAGCATGAGTCAAAGCCACGTGGAATAGACCCCACGGGGGGTATGGAACAGAGAGGGATGACGAGTCATCAGCCTACAGAGAGGGGTGACGAGTCATCAGCCTACAGAGAGGGGTGACGAGTCATCAGCCTACAGAGAGGGGCGACGAGTCATCAGCCTACAGAGAGGGGTGACGAGTCGTCAGCCTACAGAGAGGGGTGACGAGTCATCAGCCTACAGAGAGGGGTGAGTAGTCGTCAGCACCAGGATGGGCGGAGGTGTCATCGTCACTCAGCAGGTCGAGGAGTCCTCGGCAACAGAGTATGGCGAGGTGACATCGGCCTTGGGTGATTTGGACAGCATAAACAGAACAGCTAAGATTGGTTCCCAGAGTGGGCCAATGACCAGTTAAATACCCAGAGTTAGGGAGAGGCCTGGATCACGAAGTGCCCATGCGGGTAGCAGGGAGAGCACAGTTAGGTGCAGAGTCCTGAGGGGTCGAGTACTCATCAGAACTAGGGTTTCCCAGTGAAGCTACATGCATGGCACATGAACAGTGAAGGTACTCCCAGAACAGGTGGCCCCAGAGACTAGGTGCACAAGGAGGCACCCAGGTGGTCACCCTGTGAGAGTTTGCACTCCAGAGAAGGAAACCTTATGTGCTAGATTACCCTAAGATTGGGTGATAGCGGCGCAAGGGTATTCCAGTAAACCCTAAATATAGCTAGTAGCGCAGTGAACCCTAATTAGGGCTAGCGGCGCAGTAAACCCTAGACTATATAAGGGACAGTAAGATACTTAACAAAGGTACACAGTTTCTAGACCTAAACACAGAGAGAAACTTATACACTTGGTGTTCCTTGCCTTACACTGACTTGAGCGTCGGAGTGCAAACGGCCTCTAAGGCGCCCCCTTTCTCTTTTGCAGGTGCAGATTGCTTCGAAAGAACCAAGCACATATCAACGTGAGGAAGGAGGCGTGTGAGCATCGTGAGTCAACCGACAGGCGGGTCAACCGGCAAGAACATTTGGCGCCCACCGTGGGGCCGGAGTAAAACAAGGTCCCATACACGAGAGTGAGAGAAAAAATCACAGAAGATGAGGAATACAAGACACGGATCTGTTCCACCGAATGGAGGCGACAGCGTTACCATGCAACAGCTGATGGAAACGATGCGCGCCCTCCAAGAAACGGTGGCGGAATCTCAAGCGCATCAAGCGCGTATGCAGGAAGACCTGGCCGCCTCACAGGCCAGGAACGAAGAGTTACACCGAGCAAATGAGGAGCTGCGCTTGAATTTGCAGCACATACAACAAGCTGGAGATCGTGGGGAAGATGATCGAGCCCCACCAGTGCCTCCAAGGGCCTTTCCCATGCCTTTCTCCCAAGCAATCATGAACACGGTGGTTCCAGCTACCTTTGTAGGACCCAAAACCGTGTTCACCGGGAAGGAAGATCCTGAAACGCATCTCACTGCCTTTCACACGCAGATGATGTTGTCAGGAGGGTCCGACGCAGTGCACTGTAAACTCTTTATGGCCACACTGACAGGAACTGCGCTAGAATGGTTCGTGAGTTTGCCAGAAGGACATATCACGTCTTTCGCTCAGTTCTCCGCGCTGTTCAGGGAACAATATCTTGTCAACAGGGCCCCCCCACCAGTGTCTTACGATCTTTTTGATGTAAGGCAGCATCAGAGGGAGTCCCTCAAAGATTACCTTAATAGGTTTGGTGTAACATCCCGCCAAAATAATACATACATCCATGTATAATTGAAATTAAGTGTAACCAAATAATATTGAAGAGTGCAAAATAATATGTATTTATATATATATCAGAAATGAAGTTACTCCTCTTAGGGAGTTTAATACATAACCAAATCAAATGTTTGCAAGATTTTACGAAAATAAAAGAAATGCAGTAAGACAGGCGGTCTCAAAAGAAAACGGCGATCTCCAACTTTAAAACGGCGATCTCTAACAGAAGACCTCAAAACGGGCGATCTTCTATCAGGACACGAAAACCGGCGATCACCACCGAGAGGTAGAAACCGGCGATCTCTCCCTCGGCGACCACTCACTAAGGAGCTCTCCTTCCTGGAAGATCATCTGCTCCCGTGTAACAATTACACGATCATCACAGTTTTTAAAGAGAACCAAGCACAACACCAAGAAAACACCACAGGGTAAGCTAGACATTTTAAAGAGAGTTTAAATAGGAACATTAAAATTAAAGTAAAACAAGTTTCAAGATTATCCATGTAAAACGTAGAGCTGCTCATAGCATTCAGCTGATCGCCCAAAATCACATTTCACAACATTCACCCATAGTCATTCCATTTCACAATACAGCATCAAGTGTCTATCAATATTCAAGTTTCTCATTTCACATGTCAGACTTTCCACTGACTCACCACACAAGACACTTGACACTACTTCCGGATTGACTCGTGCGTTGATTAGACTCAGAGATCTGCACCTGTCATACCACACCTCTGTGAAATCCACACAGGGTCGCTGTGAATCCACACAGCATGCGCATATATCATCTTAATGTTACCATAGTTCTCCTGGTATGACAGGGTTAATCCATAGGACAGACGGAGCTCGTTCTTTTTCACACGAGACGCCCATCATATAGACCTCCTTCGACTCTCAACAACTGAGTAACTTCCTCTACGTGATTCCATTACCTCAGCAGAGTCAGGATATCCCCTTAGGAATCACCGATCAATGCACCTACCACAAGATCTTACACGGTATTTTCTTTCCTGAAAATACTATGCCTCGATCCCACATTCACAGCATTCAAAGACATCATGCCACACTTAAAAGAATGATTTCAATCACAGCAATAGCCATTTCAAAGGATTCATATTTTCGAATATCTCATGTAAATCTCAAGCAGTTCTCAAAACAACATCAAACACAAGGAGTTCGCAAAACAGCGCCAAAACCGGCGATCTAGTTCAAAATATGGTATTTCGAAGGCTGTATATTAAAACAGGCGACCACGTCGCCCAAGCACACAACACAGAGCATTTCACGAAGACGAAAGCGAAAACGGCGACCACGTCGCCCACACTTCATAAATGGTTCAACTATGGCTCGTATGGAAAAAGAGGTCTAGCTTCCCTTACCTGGACTTGCGCAACCACCAGGAGCTTCGAAATCCAACGAAGCTTGCAGAATATCTTGGCTCTGTTTTTCACGTCTGGTCTGAAGAACTTGCAGAGGACTACCCAAGTGCTCTAATGGTGGCTGTCGCTCGTCGTACTCTCGTGTGAAGGTGCTAGAATCGCAGCGCGAAGGAGGCAACTGGAGGAGAAGGGAGGTAACTCACTCTTTCTCTCTTTGAAGGCTGCGACGTTTCTTGTTTCTCTCAGCAGTGGGTCTTCTGCATCTTAAACCAACTTATCCACCAAAAGCAGCTGCCACCACCCACTCTGCAGAGAAGTCTGAGAACCACTGCCCTGAACAGTACTGCCACTGTTTGTCGTTTGTGCATGCCAGCCACTGCTCTGAACAGTACTGCCACTGTTTGTCGCTTGTGCATGCCAGCCACTGCTCTGAATAGTACGACCGTGGGTGTCTCCCGCGCATGCCAACATTCTGATGTCACTATTCTGAACCACCCTTTTTGTCTACGTGGCGTGCGTGCACTACGCTTCATGCTGGGAGTCTGGGTCTTACCTTCAAGGTGTGAAACTCGACGTCGTGCGATAACTTTCCACTGCTGACTCATCCTGGCGAACGACCGATGTCTCCTTCGCCCTGGAAGACGACCGATGTCTTCCTCTGGGAGACGACCGATGTCTTCCTCTGGGAGACGACCGATGTCTTCCCTGGCGACGCCCTCATAACTCTCGCGCCTTGGCCACGTCCACATGCCTCGCGCCCGCGCGATGCCTGCATGCCTCTCGGGCTCGCGCGTTGCCTGCATGCCTCTCGCGCCCGCGCGATGCCTGCATGCCTCTCGCACCCGCGCGATACCTGCATGCCTCTCGCGCCCGCGCGATGCCTGCATGCCTCTCGCGCCCGCGCGACGTCCACCTGGCGCTCATGTGTAGCAGGCGACCGGCGATGATGTATAAACAAGGAACTCTTATAGTTTTTTCTAGACTACACTTTCCTTCCTTTTTAATTTAGATAAAACATACTTAGAATTTACTTAAAACATACTCTTTCATTCCAATAAATTTCAGGTCCTTACATTCTCCCCAACAACAAAAATTTTCGTCCTCGAAAATTGGATTACAAGGAAAAGAGGTATGGATAAGCCTCCCTCATGGGTTCTTCTAACTCCCAAGTAGAATCCCCCGATTTCTCATCCCACACCACTTTCACCATGTCGATGGTCTTGCCCCTGAGCTGTTTACATTGCCGATCGTCAATCCTGACTGGTTTGGCTTCAAAGGACAAGTCATCCCTAATCTGCACGTCGTCTACATCCAGCACATGACTAGGGTCTGCCATGTACTTCCTCAGCTGTGACACGTGAAACACATTGTGCAGATTCGCCAGATGGGGAGGTAGGGCGATCTCATACGCCACTGGGCCAATCCTTCTCAAGATCTGATATGGTCCCACGAACTTAGGGGACAACTTCTTTGACCTGATCGCCCGCCCTACACCCTTGGTTGGTGTCACTTTCATGAACACGTGATCTCCAGCAGCAAACTCCAAAGGCTTTCTCCTCTGATCTGCATAGGACTTCTGCCTACTCTGAGAGGCTTTCATTCTGCTTTGTATCTGCTTCACCTTCTCGGTCGTCTGCTGAATCAACTCTGGCCCAACCAAGACTGCCTCGCCCTCCTGGTACCAACATAAGGGAGTTCTGCATTTCCTCCCATACAGGGCTTCATATGGTGCCATCCCAATGCTGGCGTGGTAGCTATTGTTATAGGTAAACTCCACTAGTGGCAACACCTCCTCCCAACCTCCCAATTGATCCAAAACGCATGCCCTCAGCAGATCTTCCAAAGATTGGATCGTCCTCTCTGACTGACCATCTGTTTGGGGATGATATGCAGAGCTCATCCTCAACTTGGTTCCCAAACACTCTTGCAAGGTCTGCCAAAACCGTGAAGTGAACCTGGGATCTCTATCTGAAATGATGCTGGAAGGCACTCCATGCAACCTCACAATCTCCTTGATGTACAGCTGTGCCAACTTGGCCATGGGCACCTTCATATTTACTGGGAGGAAGTGGGCACTCTTCGTCAGCCTATCAATGATGACCCAGATTGCATCATGACCCTTTTCCGATCTGGGTAAATGGGTGACAAAATCCATGGCAATGCTGTCCCACTTCCACTCGGGGATATCCAGTTGCTGCAACAGCCCGCCTGGTCTTTGATGCTCTACCTTCGCCTTTTGACACGTTAAGCAGGTTGCCACGTACTGGGCGACGTCCCTCTTCATGCCTGACCACCAAAATGACTCCTTCAAGTCATGGTACATCTTGTTCATGCCTGGGTGAAGGTTAAGGCGGCTCTTATGACCTTCCTCTAGGATCATCTTCTTCAACTCTTCATTTGCAGGTATGCAAATTCTGCCATCAAACCTCAAGATCCCATCATCGCCCATCTCAAAGCCTCTCGCCTGATCTGTCCCTAGTGACTCCACAGTGCGCTTCAGGCTAGGGTCCCCCAATTGTTTATCCTTCAACATCCCAAGGAAGTCATTAGTTATAGTCAGCTTACTACAACTAATGTGATTCACGTGAAATTCCACTCCAAGGTTTAAGTCTCTGAACTGCTCGATCAGTTTCTGCTCTTCCATCATCATGGTGGCGACTTGTATAGACTTCCTACTCAAGGCATCTGCCACTACATTGGCCTTCCCTGGGTGATACATGAGTTGAAAATCGTAGTCCTTTAGGAATTCCATCCACCTTCTTTGTCTCATGTTTAGTTCCTTCTGATCGAACAGGTACTTCAAGCTCTTGTGGTCACTGAATACCTGGAACCGAGCTCCATAAAGATAATGCCTCCAGATCTTCAAGGCAAACACTACCGCTGCCAACTCCAAATCATGAGTAGGGTAGTTTCTCTCATGCACCTTGAGTTGCCTTGAAGCATATGCAACCACTCTCTTCTCTTGCATCAAGACGCATCCCAAGCCTTGATGTGAGGCATCACAGAAGACATCAAAAGGTCTTCCTACTTCTGGAATCACCAGCACTGGAGCACTGGTCAACCTCTCCTTTAGTTCCCTGAAGCTCTGCTCACATCGGTCGGTCCAAGCAAAGGGTTGGTCCTTGCGGGTCAGTTGTGTTAAAGGAGCCACTACTTTGGAAAAATCCTCAATAAACCTCCGATAGTAGCCCGCCAACCCCACAAAGCTCCTTATCTCAGTCACTGTCTTAGGACGTTCCCATTGCAGCACTGCCTCTACCTTGGCTGGATCTACCGAGATCCCCTGGGCAGATATCACGTGTCCTAAGAAGTTGACTTCCCTCAGCCAGAACTCACACTTGGAGAACTTGGCATAGAGCTGCTTCTCTCTCAGTATTTCCAATACTGCCCTCAGGTGTTCCTCATGCTCTTCCTCGGTCCTTGAATAAATGAGGATGTCATCTATGAAGACCACCACAAACTTATCCAAGAAAGGGCGAAAGATCCTATTCATGTAGTCCATGAATAGAGCTGGAGCATTGGTGACTCCAAATGGCATCACTACATACTCGTAGTGCCCATATCGAGACCTAAAAGCTGTCTTCTGAACATCTTCAGCTTTTACCAAGATTTGGTGATACCCCGATCTCAGGTCAATCTTGGAGAACACCGAGGCCCCATGAATTTGGTCCATCAAATCATCAATCCGAGGTAGGGGGTACTTGTTCTTGATGGTCAATTTGTTCAATTGCCTGTAGTCTATACACAGCCGAGACCCTCCATCCTTCTTCTTGACTAGGAGCACTGGAGCTCCCCATGGAGATACGCTGGGTCTGATGAACTGCTTCTCCAGCAACTCTTCCACTTGCTTCTTTAACTCCACTAACTCGGCTGGTGCCATCCTGTAAGGTGCCATTGACACTGGTCCAACTCCAGGTACCAAGTCAATAGAGAATTCCACTTCTCTCTTAGGGGGTAACCCAGGCACCTCTTCTGGGAATACATCTGTGAAATCTTTCACCACTTGTATCCTGTTTACGTCCCCTTTATTCTCCACTTCCAACCGGGCGAGCACTACGAAGCACCTCGCCTCTCCTTCCAGCTCTGATCGCCCTTGTTGAACTGACAACACATCCGGTTCTTGTGGGTCTGGAAACGCTATCTTCTGCCTACCACAGTCTATGAGAACGTGATTGGCAGCTAACCAATCCATTCCCAGGATGACATCCAGGTCCTGAAGAGGTAGGCAGATCAAGTTCACCTTGAATCTGCGTCCTTCTACAATCACTGGACATTCAGGGCACACTGTAGAGGTCGACACCTGTCCTGACGCAGGTGTAGAGACCAACAGCTCGAAAGGTAACTCCTTCACTAGGAGGCCCAACTCGGCTACACACAGGCTTGACACAAAGGAGTGTGTCGCTCCAGAATCAAACAAGGCCCTTACACCTCTACCAGCAATAAAACAAACACCTTGGATGAGGTTACCTGACTGAGCTGCCTCTGCTCCAGACATGGCGAACACCCTCCCTGCTGCCTGAGGTCTGCCGCCCTCGTTTCTCAACTGTTGGGAGCCACTGGGTTGGGTCGCCCCATTCCTGCTAGGGCACTCTCTAGCCACGTGCCCTGTCCTTTGGCAGACGAAACATTTCCTCTCTGAAGTCTTCTTGAAACAAGCATTGGAGGCGTGTGGTCCACCACAGTGAAGACACTTAGGCTTCCAAGGTTGTTGCTGTTGGAACTGGGGAGGTGCTGCTCCTGCCCGATGTGATGGAGGTCTCGCATAGGGTTTGCTTTGTGGGTGCTATGCCTTAGCTCTCCCACTGGAAGGACCTCCTGGGTGTGACCTGATCACCCGAGACTCACCCTTTTCCAGGGTCTCCACCATCTTCGCCTTCTCCACTAAGGCGTGGAACTCCCTGATGCACATCGGGGCTATGGTCTTCTTCAGCCCATGCTTCAGCCCTTCCTCGAACTTCCTACACCTCCAGGCCTCGGAGGTCGCCTGGGTATAGAACCGGGCGAGGTACTCAAAACGGGCAGAATAGGCGTTTACTGACATGTCCCCCTGCTCCAACTTTAAGAACTCAGCTTCCCTTGCAAACTTGGCGCTGTCTGGGAAGTATTTCTCCAAGAACTTCACCCTGAAGCTCTCCCAATCCAGAACATCCCCTCGGGCCTCCATCATCTGCTGAGCTCCCATCCACCAGAACTCAGCTTCTCCTGATAGCAGATACGTGGCAAACAACAGCTTCTTCTCTTCAGGGCAGGAGGTCGCCCTAAAGATTTTCTCCACCTCCCTGACCCACTGATCTGCCTGGTCAGGGGTAGCATTCCCACTGAACTTAGGTGGGTTGTGCCTCATAAACTCGGCCAGTCCCATCTGTTCTTGGGGCTGACCGACGTGGGAGTTTGTCTCAGCAGATCGGGCAGTTTCCCAGTGCTGCATTGTGGCTTGATGGTTCTGAGCCATCGCCGCATTCTGCCGCTGAATGGCAGTCGCCATCATCTCGATGGCCTTGGCGATCTGACTCATCTCTGAGGAAGGTTGGGGTGGGGTAGCAGGTCTACGTGCCATCTTCTGAATCTATTGACTTCTATATTCCCTACAACTATAAGAATGAAATCGATAAGAATCAATTCATTCAAGGGGTAACAGCTAGACCTTACAAAGGTCAGCATCTCAAAGTCATCTAGAATTTGAGTTCATCAACAGAATCATAACACTTATAACTTCACACAAAACACCAGAACAGTTACTGGTGTGCAAACATCAGCCCAAACTACCACCTCAGTCAAATTCAAGAACACTCAAAATCACACCAGGATTCAATGTAGGCTAAACATCAAACCTTTGGAATTAAGATTAAGAATTATCTTGATCCAGTTATGAGTGTGCACCCTCACCACTTTATCAAGACCTTCTTATTCTTAATACTAAGATTTTCAGTTAGGCACACGTTCACCCAAGCACACGCAAGAGTTCAAAACTAAAACGTTTGAAAACCTTCCACTATAGTGGTTATTTAAAACTCAAATAAATTTTATGAGCAGAAGAAACACAATGGATCCACAGCCCTCAGGTCATCCTAAGGCGAACTGCTCTGATACCATTAATGTAACATCCCGCCAAAATAATACATACATCCATGTATAATTGAAATTAAGTGTAACCAAATAATATTGAAGAGTGCAAAATAATATGTATTTATATATATATCAGAAATGAAGTTACTCCTCTTAGGGAGTTTAATACATAACCAAATCAAATGTTTGCAAGATTTTACGAAAATAAAAGAAATGCAGTAAGACAGGCGGTCTCAAAAGAAAACGGCGATCTCCAACTTTAAAACGGCGATCTCTAACAGAAGACCTCAAAACGGGCGATCTTCTATCAGGACACGAAAACCGGCGATCACCACCGAGAGGTAGAAACCGGCGATCTCTCCCTCGGCGACCACTCACTAAGGAGCTCTCCTTCCTGGAAGATCATCTGCTCCCGTGTAACAATTACACGATCATCACAGTTTTTAAAGAGAACCAAGCACAACACCAAGAAAACACCACAGGGTAAGCTAGACATTTTAAAGAGAGTTTAAATAGGAACATTAAAATTAAAGTAAAACAAGTTTCAAGATTATCCATGTAAAACGTAGAGCTGCTCATAGCATTCAGCTGATCGCCCAAAATCACATTTCACAACATTCACCCATAGTCATTCCATTTCACAATACAGCATCAAGTGTCTATCAATATTCAAGTTTCTCATTTCACATGTCAGACTTTCCACTGACTCACCACACAAGACACTTGACACTACTTCCGGATTGACTCGTGCGTTGATTAGACTCAGAGATCTGCACCTGTCATACCACACCTCTGTGAAATCCACACAGGGTCGCTGTGAATCCACACAGCATGCGCATATATCATCTCAATGTTACCATAGTTCTCCTGGTATGACAGGGTTAATCCATAGGACAGACGGAGCTCGTTCTTTTTCACACGAGACGCCCATCATATAGACCTCCTTCGACTCTCAACAACTGAGTAACTTCCTCTACGTGATTCCATTACCTCAGCAGAGTCAGGATATCCCCTTAGGAATCACCGATCAATGCACCTACCACAAGATCTTACACGGTATTTTCTTTCCTGAAAATACTATGCCTCGATCCCACATTCACAGCATTCAAAGACATCATGCCACACTTAAAAGAATGATTTCAATCACAGCAATAGCCATTTCAAAGGATTCATATTTTCGAATATCTCATGTAAATCTCAAGCAGTTCTCAAAACAACATCAAACACAAGGAGTTCGCAAAACAGCGCCAAAACCGGCGATCTAGTTCAAAATATGGTATTTCGAAGGCTGTATATTAAAACAGGCGACCACGTCGCCCAAGCACACAACACAGAGCATTTCACGAAGACGAAAGCGAAAACGGCGACCACGTCGCCCACACTTCATAAATGGTTCAACTATGGCTCGTATGGAAAAAGAGGTCTAGCTTCCCTTACCTGGACTTGCGCAACCACCAGGAGCTTCGAAATCCAACGAAGCTTGCAGAATATCTTGGCTCTGTTTTTCACGTCTGGTCTGAAGAACTTGCAGAGGACTACCCAAGTGCTCTAATGGTGGCTGTCGCTCGTCGTACTCTCGTGTGAAGGTGCTAGAATCGCAGCGCGAAGGAGGCAACTGGAGGAGAAGGGAGGTAACTCACTCTTTCTCTCTTTGAAGGCTGCGACGTTTCTTGTTTCACTCAGCAGTGGGTCTTCTGCATCTTAAACCAACTTATCCACCAAAAGCAGCTGCCACCACCCACTCTGCAGAGAAGTCTGAGAACCACTGCCCTGAACAGTACTGCCACTGTTTGTCGTTTGTGCATGCCAGCCACTGCTCTGAACAGTACTGCCACTGTTTGTCGCTTGTGCATGCCAGCCACTGCTCTGAATAGTACGATCGTGGGTGTCTCCCGCGCATGCCAACATTCTGATGTCACTATTCTGAACCACCCTTTTTGTCTACGTGGCGTGCGTGCACTACGCTTCATGCTGGGAGTCTGGGTCTTACCTTCAAGGTGTGAAACTCGACGTCGTGCGATAACTTTCCACTGCTGACTCATCCTGGCGAACGACCGATGTCTCCTTCGCCCTGGAAGACGACCGATGTCTTCCTCTGGGAGACGACCGATGTCTTCCTCTGGGAGACGACCGATGTCTTCCCTGGCGACGCCCTCATAACTCTCGCGCCTTGGCCACGTCCACATGCCTCGCGCCCGCGCGATGCCTGCATGCCTCTCGGGCTCGCGCGTTGCCTGCATGCCTCTCGCGCCCGCGCGATGCCTGCATGCCTCTCGCACCCGCGCGATACCTGCATGCCTCTCGCGCCCGCGCGATGCCTGCATGCCTCTCGCGCCCGCGCGACGTCCACCTGGCGCTCATGTGTAGCAGGCGACCGGCGATGATGTATAAACAAGGAACTCTTATAGTTTTTTCTAGACTACACTTTCCTTCCTTTTTAATTTAGATAAAACATACTTAGAATTTACTTAAAACATACTCTTTCATTCCAATAAATTTCAGGTCCTTACATTTGGGGCGATGGTGGTAAGGTTGCACACCAAGGATGAAGACATGGTGGTGCACGCCTTCAGGAAGGGCGTATTGCCAGGGCCTTTCAGCGAGTCCCTAATACGCAGCCGCCCCAAAACCTTCAGCGACATAAAACGGCATGCTGTGGCCCATATTGTCGCTGAGGGGGAGCTCAGCGAGAAGAGAGAAAGTGCAGTTTCGTTAAGGCCCCGAGCGCCTAGCCGGCCTCAACCGCTGCAGGTACATGAGGCGACCACGAAGAAAAAAGCTCAAGGGAAACAGAAGCCCTATGAGCCCCGAAAACCACAGCCTAGGGCGCGAAGCAAAGATGACATGCCCCCTAGGCATGAATTCGTGGTGGAGTTGAAGGAATTGATTGCCATTCCTAATGTGGCAGAAAGATTGAAGGTTCCCCCAAAGAGTGACAAGAGGTTGGGGCCCAATAAAAATGCATGGTGCGAATTCCACCAAGCTTTTGGGCATCCCGTTCGAAATTGCCTGGCTCTGGCTCACCAATTGGATGAGTTGGTGAAGAGTGGGTTTTTGAACGACTATCTGAAGGAGGGTTGCTGCGCCAAGGGCAGACCAGGGGCATGAAGTGCCCATTCATGGGGAGATCCACACTATATCAGGTGGGTTCTCAGGAGGAGGATGCACCTCTTCACAACGAAAGAAGTATGCGCGTTCAGTGATGGCAGTGGAGGCCTGCGAGGAAGATCACTTTCCGGACATTGACCTCGTCTTTACAAAAGCCGATCGCCGAGATGTTGTTCCCCATGACAACGATCCGGTGGTTATTTCAGTAGTCACTGCCGCGCGTAAAGTGCACCGGGTGCTGGTCGATCAGGGGAGCTCGGCCGATGTGATGTTCTGGTCGACCTTCAACAAACTACAGTTGTCCCCTGATCAGTTGCGACCTTACGTCGGCTGTTTATATGGGTTCGCAGGAGATCAGGTAGAAGTGCGGGGATACATAGAGTTGAGGACCACGTTCACCGACGGAATGGCGTCCCGCACAGAGAACATCAGGTACCTTGTGGTGAACGCTCCCTCTGCCTACAATATACTTTTGGGCAGGCCGGCCCTGAACCGGTTGGGGGTCGTGGTGTCTACAAGGCACATGAAGATGAAGTTGCCATCGATGGAGGGGAAGGTGGTAACCATCAAGTCGGACCAAAAGGAGGCTAAAAGGTGCTACGAAAATAGCCTCAAAACGAAGAGGGGAGTCTGCAGGGTGACCACCTCACCACCGGGAGGAGGAACCAATGAGACAGATATGCCTCGAGGTGATGTCGGGGTCACCCGAGCAGAGATCGCCCGGGCGAGGCGACCAGAACCCGCGGAGGAGGTCGTAGAGAAGGAGATCGGAGGGAAGATCTTCAGGCTGGGTAAATCCCTATCTCAGGAGACCCAAGATCAAGTAGCGAGAGTTATCGGAAAGCATCTGGACGCTTTCGCTTGGTCCCCCTCAGACATGCCTGGCATAGACCCTGATTTCCTATGCCACCGCCTAGCGCTGAATCCCCAAGCCAGACCGGTCCGCCAGAGGAGGCGGAAGTTCAATGATGAGCGAAGGCAGGTAGTCAGGGAGGAAACACACAAATTGCTGAAAGCAGGTCACATACGAGAAATACAATACCCTGAGTGGCTTGTGAATGTCGTCCTGGTGAAAAAGGCCAACGGGAAGTGGAGGATGTGCGTGGACTTTACAGATCTTAACAGGGCGTGTCCGAAAGATTCCTATCCTCTGCCCAACATAGATGCGTTGGTGGACAGTGCTTCAGGCTACAAATTGCTCAGTTTCTTAGACGCTTTCTCTGGGTACAATCAGATCAAGATGCACCCGATGGATGTGAACAAGACGGCGTTCATGACAGAGCTATCTTGTTACTGCTACACAGTCATGCCGTTCGGCTTGAAGAATGCGGGTGCCACATACCAAAGGCTAATGGACAAGGTCCTTGCACCCATGCTGGGACGCAATGTGCAGGCATATGTAGATGACATGGTAGTGACGTCCCAGGCACGAGATCAGCATATTGACGACTTGGAGGAACTGTTCAACACTATAGCAAAGTACAGGTTAAAGTTGAATCCCGAAAAGTGCGTCTTTGGGGTGGAAGCAGGCAAGTTCCTTGGGTTTTTGCTCACGGAAAGAGGGATAGAGGCCAACCCAGACAAGTGTGCAGCAATCATAGCCATGAGGAGCCCGACGTTAGTTAAAGAGGTGCAACAGTTGACGGGTCGGATGGCTGCACTTTCCCGGTTCGTGTCAGCCGGGGGAGATAAAGGTCACCCTTATTTCCAGTGCATAAGAAGGAATAGCAGATTCACCTGGACGGCAGAATGTGAGCAGGCTTTCCTCAAGCTCAAAGAATACCTGTCCAGCCCACCAGTTTTGTGCAAGCCTCAACTCGGAACACCCCTGCGTTTGTACTTTGCAGTCACAGACAGGGCGGTGAGTTCTGTCCTGGTACAAGAACAACAACAAAGCCAGAAGCCCATTTATTTTGTCAGCAAGGTGCTACAGGGACCCGAGACGAGATACCAAGCCTTAGAGAAGGCAGCATTAGCAGTGGTGTTCTCAGCCAGGAGATTACGCCACTATTTCCAAAGCTTCACAGTGGTGGTGATGACAGATCCGCCGATATGTAAGGTCTTGCAGAAGCCCGATGTGGCAGGAAGGATGGTGCGTTGGGCAGTTGAGTTGTCGGAATTTGACATCCAGTATGAACCCAGGGGCCCGATCAAAGGACAGGTCTACGTTGACTTTGTGGCAGAGATGTCTTCAGTTGAAGCCCAGCAAGAGGTACCCAATTTCAAATGGGTATTGTCAGTAGATGGGTCCTCGAATCAGCAAGGCAGCGGAGCGGGGGTGATCTTAGAAGGACCCAAGGGGTTGTTAATAGAGCAGGCCCTGCGGTTCGCGTTCAAAGCCAGCAATAACCAGGCGGAGTATGAGGCTTTGATCGCTGGGATGTTATTGGCAAAGGAGATGGGAGCACAGAGCCTTATAGCCAAGAGTGACTCGTTGTTGGTCACCGGTCAGGTGGCCGGAGAATACCAGGCCAAGGACCCTCAGATGGCCTCTTACTTGGAGTATGTCCAGAGATTGAAGAGTTCATTTGAGATATTTGAACTGGTACACGTGCCCAGGGAGCAAAATGCCAGAGCTGACTTGTTGGCCAAACTCGCCAGCTCAGGCAAGGGGGCAGACAGAGGACAGTCATCCAGGAGACCCTGAGGGCGCCTCGTACCTATACAGCTGATAACTTGGTGGGAGTCCATCAGATCAGCCAGTCAGATGGCAAGAAGAGGAGTCATCGGTCGTTGACTCAAGAAACTTTAAAAAAGCCACGAGTCAACGCATGCATGCTATTGGGGGTAGAAGCGCCACAGATCTGTCTATTACAAAATGGTGAGACATGGATGACGCCCTACAAGCGTTATATAGCAGATGGAATGCTCCCAGCAGAGCCGGAGGAGGCAAAAAAGATAAAGAAAAACTCATCCAAGTACACGCTCATTGAAGGCGAGTTGTACAGACATGGGTTTACTCACCCCATCTTAGTCTGCGTGCATGGTGAGCAGTGTGTGAGGATAATGGCGGAGCTCCATGAAGGTATCTGCGGTAGTCATATCGGAGGCCGAGCGCTGGCCTCTAGGGCCGTACGAGCAGGGTACTACTGGCCGACAATGAGGGAAGATTGTACTAAGTATGCACAGCAATGCAAGCAGTGCCAGTTGCATGCTGACTGGCCTAAGGCACCACCAGAGGAGCTCAGGTCGATTTACAGCCCTTGGTCGTTTCATACCTGGGGAATTGACATCTTGGGGCCTTTCCCTTTGGCGATAAGGCAGATGAAGTACCTCGTGGTCGCCATAGAATATTTCACGAAGTGGATTGAAGCTGAGCCAGTAGCACAGATTACAGCACAAAAGATCCAGCACTTCGTGTGGAAGAACATAGTTTGCCGTTTCGGCGTACCAAAACGCTTGGTGTCTGATAATGGCACTCAGTTTGCGAGCCAACAGTTGGGAAAGCTATGTACAGAACTGGGAATCAAGCAGGTGTTTGCATCAGTCGAGCACCCACAGACCAATGGGCAGGTCGAGTCGACCAATCGAGTCCTCCTCAGAGGATTGAAGAGAAGGCTGGAGAAAGCAAAGGGAAGGTGGGCTGAGGAGGTTCCCAGAATAGTATGGGCTTACCATACTACCCCCCAGTCCACTACCAAGGAGACTCCCTCTAGTTTGGTGTATGGTTCAGATGCCATGATCCCTGTGGAGATCCAGGAGAGCTCGCCACGTTTCCAGAACTTTGTGGCTAAGGAATCCAATGAAGAGAGGAAGGTGAATCTTGATCTTTTGGATGAAGCCAGGGAAGAAGCTGGAATCAAGGCTGAGGCGATAAAGAGGAAAGTCGAGCTCAACCACAGTTCCAAGCTGAGAGCTCGGCGGTTCCAGGCGGCAGACCTTGTCATGCGGAAGGCATCTCCATACCAGATAGAGAACAAGCTATCCCCTAAGTGGACTGGTCCTTTCAAAGTGACAGAGGCCCTAGGGAATGGAGCATATAGACTTGAAACTTTAGAAGGAGGTCCGATTCCTCGAACATGGAATGCGACTCACTTGAAGTATTATTTCAGTTAAAGCCATGTAATCTTGTACGCAACATAATACAGGGGACACTCTTTTTTCCCTTCCAAGGGTTTTTAATGAGGTCACCCAATAAAATTCAGTTAAAGATATATGTTTTTTAGTGTGTTTGTGCAATGATGTTAGAACCTGTCACGTGGAATTAGAGGTCTCGTAAGTGGAGAGGTAGGTTCGTAGAGAACACCTCCACTTCGAGTGAGAACTTCCAATGTGAAAGAAGGGTTCGCCCAGAGAAATCCTCCTCGCCTGTGAGCGATGTGAGGTCAGTTAGAACCTGTCACGTGGAGTTAGAGGTCTCATAAGTGGAGAGGTAGGTTCGTAGAGAACACCTCCACTTCGAGTGAGAACTTCCAATGTGAAAGAAGGGTTCGCCCAGAGAAATCCTCCTCGCCTGTGAGCGATGTGAGGTCGGTTAGAACCTGTCACGTGGAGTTAGAGGTCTCGTAAGTGGAGAGGTAGGTTCGTAGAGAACACCTCCACTTCGAGTGAGAACTTCCAATGTGAAAGAAAGGTTCGCTTGGTTAAATCCTCCATCGACCATGAACAATGACAGGTCAGTCAGAACCTATAAGTGGGGTTAGAGGTCTTGTGAGGGGAATGGGAGTTCATAAGGAACACTTTCCCCTCCAAGTGAGAACGCCCAAGTTAAGGTAAAGGTTCATTAATGGAGTTAGCGGAAAGACATGTTACTTGAGGTTCATTTTACAGGTGCATTATTTGTGATCGTGAGCCCATCAAATACAAAGCACGACGAAAAGATGAACAATGCATAAACAAAGTTTTATATTGCAAAGAGGATAATTACAAGATGTTCAGCTAAAGTACAACTGTTTCGAGGACCTATCTGGGCACTATTTGCTCGTCGACCACCTGCAGAGTTGCGGAGTATGGTGAGAGGTCCATCTCAGGATGCACGGAGGCAACCTGAGCAAGGGCATCACCAAAGCCCTCCCCATAGGCGTCGGTAGCGTCATCAATAAGCTCAGCCTCGGTCTTCTTCAACAGTTCGATCTGTTGGGCAAGTTCCTCCTCAACCTTGCCCAGCTGAACTTCTCGATTGGTCGCCCTCTCCTCCAGCTTGGCCATTTTAGCTTGAGCCCCCTCTGCTTGCTCTTCCAGTTCAATAATCTTGTTGCGGAGGGGAAGTATCTTAGCTTCAAGCTGGAGGGCCTCCTGCCCCTTTGAGAAAAGAAGCTTCTTGGTCTCCTTTTCGGATTGACGGAGACTACCCAGTTCTTGATTGAGGGCAGTCTCTCGCGTGGTCGCTTGACGAAGTTGGAGATCCTTTTGTTCCAGCTCCCTTCTCAATTGGGCGGCCTCCTCTAGCTTTTGTTCCAACTCCCTCTTCAACTGGGCGGTCTCCTCTAGCAGCTCCGCCTCAGCGCTACCCTTGACCAGCAAGGAGTTGGAAGCGGCCAAGAACTCCCCGAGACCATGGCTGAGGAGGTTCTCAAGAGAGTTTCTGTCCATGGCCTCCAAGACAACTCTGCCAGGCATTTGAGCGAGCGACCTTTGGAGCAGAGAAGGCAGCTCTGGGGCAGAAGGCATCGGACCAGAAGAAGGAGCACTCTCCCCACCCCCCTCAAGTGTTAGGATTGGCTCAGGAGGGGAGGAGGCGCTGGGAGGGTGCTCCCTAAAGGAAGAAGGGTGCCCTTCTGTGGCTGAAGAGACCTCTGCGGCTGTCTCCACCCTTTTCCTTTTGAAGACAAGGCCGGAGCAGGTGTCCTCGTCGTCAGAAACCTCCACAGGGGCTGCCCTCTTGGATTTTTCAGCAATGGGTTCCAAGGCAGCACCGGCGGGTGATGACAGACCTGCAGGGGCTGAACCGCTAGCATTGCAGCGACTCAGCACATCTGCCAGCCTCTTCTTCTTATCAGCGCTGAGTACCATGCCTGCAGTGAACGTCGAAAGTATTAGAAAGGCAAAGTATTGAGCATGCAAGATGAAGCAGATAAATGCAAGATGAAGTCAGTATACCAAGGTACACGCTGAGAGTCTCAGCGTCATACTCATGCCTAATCAGCTGGGTGGAGTCAAACACCACCCCCCAGCTGGAGATGATTTGGCAGAGTTCTTGATCGGGGACCGTCAACTCCTCGAGCTTGCGTGGCTTTTTGAACTTCAACTCCCCCACCCAGTATAAGGGAAATCCATCGAGCATGGTGGGGTCGTAAGAGCTGCAGCAGACTCGGAAGAACTTTCCCTTGAAGTTCTTGTACGACTGCGAGAAGAGCGTTAGGAGAACTCTCCCGGCCACCCCATTCAGGCTCACCCAAAGCCTCTTGCCAGGGCTCTTTGCCTTGAAGAAGTAAAGGAAGACATCGACGGAAGGGGTGAACCCTAGATTATTGCAGAGGATGGAGAACGCCCTGATAAAGGCCCAACTGTTGGGGTGCAGTTGAGCGGGCGCCACGTTTAACTCTGTGAGCAAAGCCCTTTCAAATCCTGTGAAGGGGAGACGGACTTTGACTCTTTTGAAAATGGTGGCGTAGAAGAAGAAGAAGGGTTCCCCATTGCTGCAACGATCATCGGCGCATACGGGCTCATTTACTGTGCAGGGGCGCACAGAGACGTACGCGTCCGTTTCCCTGCCGAAGACGCGTCCTTTAATCTCATTCTCATAATCCCGGTGCTTGCGAAGATCGTCGCAGGATGTGAGTTTGGAGGTCTCTGCAAGAAGATCCTCAGAAGCCCAGGGGTAGAGGGCCTTGTAATCGACCGCTACCATTGGAGGAGGGTTGGAAGTGGTTTTGGTTCTGGCCATCTCGAATCTAAACAAATGAGAGGCAGGAAAAGAAGAAAGGCTCAGAAGAAAACAATGGTGGACGAAGACTCAAAGGTAGAATGAACCCAGGAAAGAAGAACAAAACCCTAGAATGTATAAGCCGCACGCAGGCCCGTAAACAGTTACAGCATACCGTATGGATGATCAATATGAAGGAGAAGAAGACATAAAAATCATACCTTTGGTTGATGAAGAGCGGAGAAGCGTGAAGGATCTGTTGGGAAGAAGAGAGCGTGCGCTGGAAGATAGAGTATGCAAAGGTAAGAACACAAAGTGATGAAACAGTGAAGTGGCGCGAGGTTTTGAAGAGGTTTAACGTAGCCCTAGGGAGCGTAAACGTTATGAATCTCAAACCGTTGATACGGCCACGTGTTAGCAGATGAGAGGGGGTTGGTGAAGTGTCTTCTCAGCGTACTGTTCATGTACTTACGCGCAGAGCCACGTAGGCCGCCCAAGGCAATGACCTAGTCCCTACGCTGGAACAAGTTAACAGCTCGAGACTAGGGGGGCTTGTGTACCGATCAGTCCTCGCCTATCACTTAGTCTCTTCGCTGAAACAAGTTAACAGCTTGAGACTGGGGGGCTTGTGTACTGACCAGTCCTCGGACATCAGCTGGGTCCCATAGCATGAGTCAAAGCCACGTGGAATAGACCCCACAGGGGGTATGGAACAGAGAGGGATGACGAGTCATCAGCCTACAGAGAGGGGTGACGAGTCATCAGCCTACAGAGAGGGGTGACGAGTCATCAGCCTACAGAGAGGGGCGACGAGTCATCAGCCTACAGAGAGGGGTGACGAGTCGTCAGCCTACAGAGAGGGGTGACGAGTCATCAGCCTACAGAGAGGGGTGAGTAGTCGTCAGCACCAGGATGGGCGGAGGTGTCATCGTCACTCAGCAGGTCGAGGAGTCCTCGGCAACAGAGTATGGCGAGGTGACATCGGCCTTGGGTGATTTGGACAGCATAAACAGAACAGCTAAGATTGCTTCCCAGAGTGGGCCAATGACCAGTTAAATACCCAGAGTTAGGGAGAGGCCTGGATCACGAAGTGCCCATGCGGGTAGCAGGGAGAGCACAGTTAGGTGTAGAGTCCTGAGGGGTCGAGTACTCATCAGAACTAGGGTTTCCCAGTGAAGCTACATGCATGGCACGTGAACAGTGAAGGTACTCCCAGAACAGGTGGCCCCAGAGACTAGGTGCACAAGGAGGCACCCAGGTGGTCACCCTGTGAGAGTTTGCACTCCAGAGAAGGAAACCTTATGTGCTAGATTACCCTAAGATTGGGTGATAGCGGCGCAAGGGTATTCCAGTAAACCCTAAATATAGCTAGTAGCGCAGTGAACCCTAATTAGGGCTAGCGGCGCAGTAAACCCTAGACTATATAAGGGACAGTAAGATACTTCACAAAGGTACGCAGTTTCTAGACCTAAACACAGAGAGAAACTTATACACTTGGTGTTCCTTGCCTTACACTGACTTGAGCGTCGGAGTGCAAACGGCCTCTAGGGCGCCCCCTTTCTCTTTTGCAGGTGCAGATTGCTTCGAAAGAACCAAGCACATATCAACGTGAGGAAGGAGGCGTGTGAGCATCGTGAGTCAACCGACAGGCGGGTCAACCTGCAAGAACAGAGAACAAACTATCCCCTAAGTGGACTGTTCCCTTTAGAGTGACAGAGGCCCTAGGGAATGGAGCATATAGGCTGGAGACTTTAGAAGGTGGTCTGATTCCTCGTACATGGAATGCGACTCACCTAAAGTTTTATTTCAGTTAAAACTATGTAACATTGTACACAATTTAGGCGACACTCTTTTTTCCCTTTTTAAGGGTTTTTAATGAGGTCACCCAATAAAATTTTCAGTTAAGATATATTTTTGAATGTATTTGTACAATGCAGATCGAACCTGTCACTTGGGGTTAGAAGTCTCGAAAGCGGGAAGGTAGGTTCGTAGAGAACACCTCCCCTTCGAGTGAGAACTCCCAACGTGAACAGAAGGGTTCACCCAGTTAAATCCTCCCTCGCTTATGAGCAATGTTAGGTCAGATCGAACCTGTCACTTGGGGTTAGAAGTCTCGTAAGCGGGAAGGTAGGTTCGTAGAGAACACCTCCCCTTCGAGTGAGAACTCCCAATGTGAACAGAAGGGTAAGCCCAGTTAAATCCTCCCTCGCCTATGAGCGATGTGAGGTCAGTTCGAACCTATCAGATGGGGTTAGAGGTCTCGTAGGCGGGAAGGTAGGTTCGTAGAGAACACCTCCCCCTCGAGTGAAAACTCCCAACTTGAACAGAAAGGTTCATTCAGGGAAACCCTCCTTGGCCTTTGGGCGATGTGAGGTTAGCAAGGACTCGTCACATGGTGTTAGAAGTCTTGGAGGCAGGAAAGGAAGGTTCATGGAGAACGCCTCCCCCTCCAAGTGAGAACACCAAGGACAATTCGTACCAATGAAATCCTCTTTTTCCTATGAGCGATCTGAGGTCAGATCGAGCCTTTTGGATGAGGTTAGAAGTCCCGACAGTAGAGTAAGTTCGCATAGAACGCCTCTTTGTCAAGGAAGAAATCCTCAATTCGAGCAGAGGGTTCACCAGTGAGGTCCACCTTCACCTAAGGGCGATGGGTGGCCATATGAAGTTCGTTGGCTTGTCAAGTGCATGCAAATCGATCCTGAAGTCCTCAAAGGCTAAGGGATGTAGGCGATGACGAGGTGGTGAGATGTTTTTCAAGAGTAAGTTTTTATGAAGTCTTGCCCATAGCAACTCAACAGAATTAAGCGTACTACCTATGGGTGATTCTGAGCAAGGCGTGCTCCTTATGGGGTGATTCCATGGGAGAGTTCAACCAAGTATGCCAAACAGTAAAGCAACAACAGAGATACCAATGCAAGTAAAGTGAAGCATAAAGGCAAAAAAGTATGAAGGCGAGTAAACAAAATAATTATATTACAATGGAGGTTTTGTACAAGGCATTCAACTATAAGATACAGCTACTTAGAAGACCTATCTAGGCACTATTTGCCCGTCGACTACCTGCATAGTTATAGAGTATGGTGAGAGGTCCATCTCAGGATGCACGCAGGCAACCTGAGCAAGGGTATCACCGAAACCCTCCCCATAGGCGTCGGCGGCGTCTTTAGTGAGCTCGGCCTCGGTCTTCTTCAACAGCTCATTTTGTTGGGCAATTTCCTCCTCAACTTTGCCCAGCTGAACCTCTTGGTTGGTGGCCCTCTCCTCCAGCTTGGTCATTTTCGTCTGGGCCCCCTCCAGCTGCTCTTCCAGTTCAATGATCTTGTTGCGGAGGGGGAGAATCTTGGCCTCAAGCTGGAGGGCCTCCTGCCCTTTGGAGAAAAGAAGTTTCTTGGCCTCCTTTTCAGATTGGCGTAGACTACCCAGCTCTTGGTTCAGATCAGTCTCGCGCTTGGCCGCTTGTTGGAGTTGGAGGTCCAAGCTCTTCTTCTGTTCTAGCTCCCTCTTCAATGTGGCAACCCTCTCCAACAGTTCTGCCTCGGCATTCCCTCTGGCCAGCAGGAAGTTGGAGGCAGCAAGGAACTCCCCAAGGCCATGGCTGATGAGGTCCCCTAGAGAGTTCCTGTCCAAGGCCTCCATCGTGGCTTGGCCAGGCATTTGTGCAAGGGTGCGCTGGAGGAGAGGAAGCAGTTCTAGGGCAGGAGGTACTTGACCCGTAGGAGGGGCACTCTCCCCTCCACCCTCGAGCGCCAAGATCAGCTCAGGGGGAGATGAAGCGCTGGGAGGGTGCTCCCTGAAAGAAGGAGGTTGCCCCTCTGTAACAGAAGAGACCTCTGCAGCAACCTCCACCCTCTTTCTCTTGAAGATGAGACCGGAGCAGGTGTCTTCGTCTTCAGAGATTTCTACTGGAGCTGTCCTCTTGATTTGTTAGCGATTGGTACTGGGGGAGCCTGAGCGGGCGAGGAAGGGCCGGCAGGGCCTGAGCCACCTGCTGTGCGGCAGCTTAGCACATCGGCCAGCCTCTTTTTCTTCTCAGCGTCTAGTACCATACCTGCAATGGACAACAAGAAAGGGTGAGAAGAGTCATGCACAAAACACAAAGGCAGGTAGATAAAGGCAATGTACCAAGGCAGACACTGAGGGTCTCAGCATCATACTCGTGCCTAATCAGCTGGGTGGTGTCGAACACCACGCCCCAGCTGGAGAGAGTTTGGCACACTTCATGGTCAAAGGGCGTCAGCTCCTCGAGTCCGCGAGGCTTCTTAAACTTCAGCTTCTCCACCCAATACAGGGGGAATCCATCGAGCATGGTGGAGTTGTAGGAGCTGCAGCAGACTCGGAAGAACTTCCCCTTGAAGCCCTTGTATGATTGAGAGAAGAGGGTGAGCAGAACCCTCCCTGCCACTCCATTCAGGCTTACCCAAAGCCTTTTCCCAGGGCTCTTCGCCTCGAAGAAGTAGAGAAATACGTCTACCGAGGGAGTGAACCCTAGGTTATTGCAGTGAATGGAGAACGCCCTGATGAAGGCCCAGCTGTTAGGGTGCAGCTGGGCGGGCGCTACGTTTAACTCCGTGAGCAAAGCCCTCTTGAACCCGGTGAAGGGAAGACGGACTTTGACTCGTTTGAATACGGTGGCATAGAAGAAGAAGAAGGGTTCCCCGCCATTGCATTGGTCGTCGGTGCAGACAGGTTCACCCTCAGTACAAGGACGCACTGAGATGTAAGCGTCACTCTCCCTGCCGAAGACGCGCCCTTTAATCTCATTTTCGTCATCCTTGTGCTTCCTCCAATCTTCAGTGGAGGTGAATTTGGAGGTCTCAGCAAGGTGATCCTCAGAAGCCCAGGGGTAGAGGGCCCTGTAATCAACCGCTACGGTTAGAGGAGGGTTGGAGGTGGTTTTGGTTCTGACCATCTCGAATCTAAAACAAATGAGAGGCAGGAAGAAAAAAGGGCTTAGAAGAAGCGATGACGAAACAATGGCGGACGAAGACTCAAAAGAAGAACGAAACGCTAAAAAAGAAGAATAGAAACCCTAAATGCAGAAATCGAAAGCAGGCCCAGAGCAGTTACAGCATGCTAGGAAGATTAAAATCACACTACAAAGAGGAAAAAAGACATAAAAATCATACCTTTGTAGAGCAGAGGCGAAAGGGTTGAAGGAGTTATTGTGGAGATGGAAGCGTGCACAAGAAGATAGAGTTTGCAGAAGTTGAGATCGAAAAGTGATGAAAAAGTGAAGTGGCGCAGGTTTTTGAAGGGGTTTAACGTAGCCCTAGGGAGCGCAAACGTTAAGAATCCCAAACCGTTGATGCGGCCACGTGTCTACAGATAAAGGGGGGTTGGTGAAACGTCCCCTCAGCACACTGTTCCCATCCTTACGCACAAAGCCACATAGGTCGTCGGGCCAATTACTTAGTCTCTTCGCTGAAACAAGTTAACAACTTGAGACTTGGGGGCTTGTGTACCGACCAATCCTCGGACGTGGAGACCTACTGACGACAGCAAGCCACGTCAGTTGGGCCCTACATTGCAGGCCAGAGCCATGTAGGCATGGTCCCACAAGTAGCATGGAATAGTGGGTCGATGAGTAATCAGTGGTGTCGATCACCAGAGTAGGTTGACGTGTCTTCGTCACTCCGTAAGGTGATGAGTCCTCGGCAACAGAGTGTGACGAGGTGACATCGGTCTTTGGTGATTCGAACAACATGACCAGAACAACTAAGATTGGTTCCCAGAGTGGACCAATGAGAAGGAAAAACCCAGAAGTAAGGTGAGGCCTAAATCACGAAGAGCTTATGCGTGTGGCAAGGAAAGCACAGTTAGGTGCAGAGTCTTGAGGGGTCGAGTACTCATCAGAAATAGGGTTCCTCAGTAAAGCCTCATGCATGGCATGTGAACAGTGAAGGCACTCCCAGAACAGGTGAACCCAGAGACTAGGTTCACAAGTAGGCACCCAGGTGGTCATTCTGTTAGAGTTTGCACTCCAGATAAGGAAACCTTATGTGCTAGATTACCCTAAGACTGGGTGATAGCGGTGCAAGGGTATTCCAGTAAACCCTAAATATGGGTAGCAGTGCAGAGGTAACCCTAGATATATAAAGGGTAGTAAAAAACTTCACAAAGGTACGCAGTTTCAAACCCTAAACACAATTACACAAACACTTGGTGTTTCTTGCCCAATCTTGACTTGAGCGACGGAGTGCAAACGGCCTCTAGGGCGTCCCTTTCTCTTTTACTGGTGCAGATTGCTTCGAAAGAACCAAGCACATATCAACGTGAGGAAGGAGGCATGTGAGTGTCGTGGAGTCAACGACAGGCGGGTCAACCGGCAAGAACACTATCAATATATTTTTTAAAAAAAATATTTTTCATATGGACAAAGATAAGATGAGATAAAGAAAATAAAATGTTTATAACATAATAAGGTATAAGGTATAAAAACTGAATTGAGGAAAAAACAATAACTAAAAATCACATGTGTTCAAATGTTGCTTTAGTTGGCATGCATACTTGTAATAATTGGACCTCTGAAAGGAAAACAATATTTCAATAACCTTAAAAAAATCAAAAATTATGAGTTATAGAATATTATATTATTCTATACAAATTGATGAATTAACGAATAACTAAAAGGTGATTCACATACCATTAACATTATGAGCTTTCATGAAACAAAAAATGTTATTAAATACAGTTACAAAAAGTAAGCCATTATATGAATCTAAATGAACAGATAAAATTGAAAAACAACAAAATATTACAACATCAAAATTAACTATAATGTAATTACGTACCTGAAACATAATGTCAAGATATGAAACCAGCAATATTACATAAAGAGATTTAAAAAAGTAATTGTACCAATACATCATAATATGTTCTACATAGAAATTAAAGAAAGTCTATAATACAACGGATAGAAGAAAAAAAAACTGTAGAAGAAGTATCACCAATACATGAAAATAGATAATTCAAGTTACAAACCATTAAAGAAATAGTATGAAATTATACTACTCCCTTTTCGATCTTGATATTTTTCCTTAATATCCTCAGTGGGATATCATCATCGGATGTGTACGCAAGTGAAGCAAAATCTCTCGTAAGCCATGGAGCAACCACTTCAATAGTTAAAAGACTATCACTCTCTAAGTCAATAGTTTTAGATTGCAACTCAACAGCTTCATTGGAAAATTTATTAAATAAATCCTACAATAATAAGTAGACATATTAGTAAGATTAAATTATTTAAAATAATACTTTAAATGAAAATTACCTAAGAAAGTGATACAGAGGAATCATCCTGTTCAACATCTTTAACACTGCACAGTCTTTTCTTCTAAGAATCAAGTTCCTTCACAACATGAGAATTAAATTAAAACACTATACATAAGGAATTTTAGAGTAAAATGTAAGTCAAACTACACTAAAATTAGGAAACATACCACACTTTCAACATGACCATCAGAAAACCTTTGGATAGTACTATCATCAATACACACTTTTTTGACACAGAATGATTGTCAAACTAAGAGATTGAACTTTAACACAACCAATTTTAAACAACACAATTTTGTCTATCAAAAGATCAAATTCTTTAGGTAGTACACCAGAGTCAGCGTTCTAAAAATTAAAAAACAAATATCAATTTACATACTAACCTTTTCTTATATGCATGAATAGACATATGCACGGTTGGAAAATTTACCTTGTCATGACTTTCAAATAATTCTACGCAAGCTTATTAATCAATGTAGTGGCATCACTGTCAAATAGAACAAAAGTAGTGAAATTTGTATCATCAATTACTCGCACCTTCAGCTTATACCTGAAATATAAAATACAAAAAAGGTTTACAAATGTATCTATAATTTAATTTAATGAATATAATTAATATAGTAATAATTAATATTTAATATAATAATACAATAAGTAATGAAAAATAAATTGTGGCAAACACAAAGATTACCTCTGTTGGACTTTGATAACATGTTTGTTACACTTCTCACAAAAAAAAAAAAACATTTTAGAATCCGAGTAAACAGCTATACTGCATAAGCAAGTCATGTACCACCAATCATCATCAACTACAATATGTTTTATAGTAGCTAAGACAACAAAAGTGCTTTCTTGTAAAAAAAAAAAATACTTTTCAACTTAAACTATGCATAATCCATTTTAATAAACTGTTAAAAAACAATACTAATACCTCCTTACAATCTTCCAGGCCTTGAATAGTGTTTCTATGAATCAAGTTGATGAATTCATTCTTAACATTTTGTTTTCCAGAATCACACAATTGACTCAGTCCCTGAGTAGGAGAATTTTTACTTTCAATCATCCTACACATGTTAAAATTGTGGTTAGAAAGGGTCATAACTTTTAATTATCAAATAACAAAGTATGTATTAAACTAACCTTTTCTTAAGTTCGATTGTGTCTTTAGACTATATGTTATATATTATTTTTGTACAATCCAAGCAATTTTGTAGACAAACCTTGTCTACATTGAAATATAATGCATTATGTTATAACAAAAATCATCTGAATACAATAAATAAAAATTAAATTACAGTTTGATCCCTTCACATACCCTGGAAAATCTTTACTTTAGCAAACTTCACACTGATGACAACATTTTGCAACTCTCCACATGACAGAAATGCATTCAGCTCATCAACATAGTTACCATATAAATTACACTCCATGCGAAAGTTGTTGTAAATTAAAATTAAAATTGTAAGAACACACATTTTGGATTGGTTATAGTACAAAATATTAGCTTACCCATCAAATTCAATAGAAATGACATTTAACTTAGTTGATGACACTATTCTATTGAGCTCTCTTTCAGTGCCCACACCATTCAATATTCCAATAACATCTGTAAAAAACATAATTATTTAAACACATATGCAAAGAAATCTGTTCAACTAAAACCATAATAAGGATACTTACCCACTAAGTAGTCAGTATGAAAACTAGGGGCTCTTAACATAGACATTGGGGTGTACTGAGGTATTGCACATGAAACCAGATCATTACCTACACAAGTTACCTTAGTTCCAAACTGGAAATTAATTTTGTACTGGTGATGGGTTGTTCTATAAGATCCTGAATTAGTAGACACACTAAAGAAATTGAAGGAATAAACTTTATCCTCAAAAATATCATTTTGAAATTTATAAATCAGTGTTCTTCAAACGGAAACATGATTTCTATCACCCTGAAAGATAACCACAAACATTAAGCATGATTAATAAAATTTACATTAAACTTTGGTAGAAAAAAATAAGAAAGAAAATGATAAAAAAATTACATCTTTATCTTGTATCACCATTTCCATGGAGAACGGAAACTTTGTTTTCTTGAAGTCTGAAACAAACCACAAATGAATGACCCTTGCTATCAGGATCCAATTTTCACTTTCTGGATTAACATCTTTAACAGAATTTGTATTTTGTCTTAACACAGACATTGTAAGGGTGACTTTTGAGTAAAAGGAAAATGTAGAATGCAAATGCTCAATGTGAAACACAGACATACCAATATCTATATATACTGAAAAAGTGGTACGAAATTATTTTCAAAAATAACAAAAAACTATTTTGCAACTTCAAATTCAAAGGGCTAGGAATAGTAAGAAAACATAATGAGAGTATTGTCAAACAAAGAAAACATTCCAATTTTCAAATGGGAAATAGTTTAACCTAAGCATAAACATGACTTTAGTTAAAAAATGTCCATAACACACAAAAAAATCAGAAATTAAAAAGGGTGATGAATAATTTATGTCTGATTTATACAAAATATACAGGGAATGGAAAAAAATCCATGAATTCAAGTACACGAAATAAATAACATTTTTTAAATAAAAAAAAAACTAAAAAGATCTAATACAATTTTGGGACAATAAATACTGTAAGAGTAAAGTTTCAGAAAAAGAAGATAAAATATAATAAAGAATGAGTTTGGCAATTTTGAATGAATGAGATAACATATACAATTCGACAGAGTATAAAAGAAAATATTAACCATATAAAAAAATCAAAACTTAAAAACGTGCAAACAAAGTTTCTTTTCCATTCCAAAGAACATGTTTCTACTTTAAGCATTGCGATTAATGAAATTGTTTGTTGACTTTAGAAAGAGAAAAACTACAGGGAAATATAATTTTCAACTTGTATACAGAAGGGATTTCAACACATATATGTATATGTATAAACAATAAAAGTACAGGATTTTAAAATTGATATCATGATCTGAAAAACCTACTATGCAAAAAATGGAAACTTTACGTAGGTTTGTTTTGCATAATTGCAAAAGACCCTTTTTGGTTAACAAAAAAAAAGCACCCTTGTTAAAAATTCTGAAATAATACGCAGATTCCAAAAATACAAACTTTAACTCAAGAGATTCAGTTTTAAAATTTTCAATGAATGACAAAACCTTATGACTAAAAAAAGGTAAAAAAAAACAAACATTACCCATACCAAAGATATAAATAGAAATAAGAAATATCACAAATTTAACTATAAACAATTGTCAGGTTGTATACAGAGGAGATTAAGCATATAAAAAATCAAAACTTTAAAACATGCTAACAAATTTGCTTTTAGATTCAAAAGAACATATTTCTACTTTGAACATTGCGATTAATGAAATTGCTGTTTGACTTTAAAAAGATGAAAATTGTAGGAAATATAATTGTTAGGTTGCATAAAGAAGACATTTGAACAGACATGAATGTGTCAAAAGGATGAAACATAAAGTACATCATTTTAGAAATTCATAGGATGATCTAAAAACCCTACTATGCAAAAAAAATAGGAACTTTAGGTAGGTCTATTTTGGACAATTATAAAAGAACCTTTCTATTTAACAAAAAAAATGAACCCTTGCTTGGAAATTTCTGAAATAATACACAGATTGCAAGAATACATAAATTGCACAATATAGAGAGAAAAAGGTGGAAACCCTAAATTCCTAGAAATTAAAATGAGTTAGAAAAAGTTTGAAAAGAAAGTTTAACAATAGAAAAGAAATGTCTTTGAGATGAAAAATTAGAAATATGGTTCAAATGGAGAAAAAAGTTGAAACCCTAAGTATGCAAAAAAACAAAATTACTCCATTAACGATTAAAGCAACAAATAACCCATAATGAAAACAACCATGCGTATAGAAGAACCAAAATATAAAACAACAGAATCTAAAATCAGGGAAATCTTACCAATTTCATTGAACGATGCATTCTTGCTTTCCCATGCGTACAAAAGAAGGAAAAAATCTTATCTTGGTGCTTGATATACGGTGGAATATGTTTGAAAACATGAAAATCAAGAAACAAACCTATGAAAGTAGCGGTGGCGTTGATAGATCAGTAAAAAACGTAAAGAAATCAAATAGGAGAAAAAGTGAGATACAAAGCACAGAGTGCAACATTAATGAGTTAACGTAATCAGGTAATAAAAACAAAGAAGCAAATGCAAGACAGGCAGTAAAGGTATAAAATCATATCTAACATTACTGAAAGTAGAAAATTGCTCATGCCACATCCACAATTTTTAGAGAAAGTGTTTTGAACAAAATCGGATAACTGCGTAAAAATGCAAACTTTATTAACACTTTCCTGTGCAAACATGAAAATCAAGAAACAAACCTATGTGTGACTTGAATACATGTAAAAATGCAAACTTTATTAACACTTTCTGTGAAAAATGACCAAAGATGTAACCTTTATCACCTTTCCGCTTCATGGTTAACCATGCACTGGTTGTGGTTCCCAGCTTGACTATTGGCAAGACAAACGAAAAGAAAAATAAAGGTCTTATGGTGTGGACCATTAACATGAAAAAAAAAACCATAAAAGTACAAAGAAAAAACAGGTTCTTTATCCCTTAGAAAAAGAATGACTTGCATTCAATGGACTATTAAAGAACATGAAAAAAGGACAATGAATGAACTATTCGAGGAGCTGAAAAAAGGACAATAAATGAATATTATGAATTTTTGTGTTCTAAAATAAAATAATACTCATAAAAATAAAAATAAAAACAATATGAATTCATAAACTGCAGTAAAGATGCGTGCCTCACCATTTCTCTACAAAAACCAAATCCAATTGGATACATTATGAAATATTAATAATATAATCATAATAACCATTCACAAATATTAAGACAAAATAATAAATGAACTAAAAATCAAGAATAACTTTTTATGAAGTTTAATGTACCGGTAATTGTTTTAGCGCAAAGCACATGTATTTATGCCAACACATTCTAAATCTGCCAGATAATTAATGAAAAATTTTAAGCACAATGTACATTAATAAATATTTTTACCATAACCATTAACAAAAATGTAAATTATTGTGGTTTCCAGCAAAGGGAAACCATTAGCCTGAATGGTTAATAAACATACACAAATACAAAAATTTACAGTAAATATCAGTTATAAAATAAAAAAAATAAAATATAAATTTTTCTGGTTTACAAAAAGACAAAACATTACCCTAAAAGACTAACAAACATAAATCTTTTATATTTCAATTCATTTTCAAGGATAATATTCTTATATAAATAGTGATAATAATAGTATTATATTATTATACTTGACCTTTTCTAATTTAAAAAAATAACACACATTTCATGTCTCTTTTCAAAGTTCTTATACATTTATTTTATGGTATTTGACATTTATAAATTTTGAATTATTTTTTTTTAAATTAAACAAATTATAATAGTCCATACAGTGCAAAAATTATAAAGTAACAGATTGAAATAAAAAATACAAAATAACTTTCCATAATAACATTAACATGAAATTATATAACTTTACCATGTAGGTAAACAAAACTTCATAACTAAACTAAAGTAAACATAATTAATTTCCTCCAGTGGAGATTACAACAATTTCAAAATGTCCCATGTACTATTTAATTAAATGTTCCCAAAAAATAATAGAATTATATTCGTCTCCTAGCCAACAAGTATGTCTAGTACATCATATGAGGGTTTAATATATCTTGTAGTACTTCCTGCAATATAATTTTATTAAATAATATTAACGTAAAAGTAAAATTAAATACATTAAATTGAATGAATAAAAATGTATGTTTCTTTTGAGAAACGTGATTTCGGTGAATGCCACATTAAACTACGCCACCACCTTTCTCACCAAAACAAAAATATATATATAATGGCGAATAATATAAAAATAAATATTATTAATTTTTGTGTTCTAAAATAAAATAATACTCATAAAAATAAAAATAAAATACGAATTCATAGACTACAGTAAAGATGCATGCCTCACTAGTTTTCTGCAAAAACCAAATCCAATTGGATATGTAAGGACCTGTAAAATTAAATTGGAATAAAAGGAATATATTTTAAATGAATTCTAAGTATGTTTTTATTTAAAATAAAAAGGAAGGAAAGTGTAGCTTAGAAGACTATGAGATCGCCTAGTTAGTACATAATCGTCGGTCGCCTAGACTACACATGCGGACATCGCCAAAGCGCGAGGCATGCGGACATCGCTAGGGCGCGAGAGACATGCGGGCATCGCCAGGGCGCGAAGCATGCGGGCATCGCCAGGGCGCGAGAGACATGCGGACATCGCCAGGGCGCGAAGCATGCGGGCATCGCCAGGGCGCGAGAGACATGCGGGCATCGCCAGGGCGCGAGAGGCATGCGGGCATCGCCGGGGCGCGAGAGGCATGCAGGCGTCGCCAGGGATAGACATCGGTCGTCTCCCAGAGAGAGACATCGGTCGTCTTCCAGGGCGAGACATCGGTCGTTCGCCAGGATGAGTCAGCGATGGAAAGTTATCGCGCGATGTCGAGCTTCACACAGATAAGGTGGGACCCAGGCTCCCAGCATGAAACATCCTGCACGCGCGCCACGTAGACAAAAAGGGTGGTTCAAAATAGTGACATCAGAGTGTTGGCATGCGCAGGGACAACCGTGGTCGTACTGTTCAGGGAAGCGGTTGGCATGCGCAAGAGACACTCGTGGTCGTACTGTTCAGGGGAGCGTACACTCAGGCTTTCCTGCAAAGTGGGTGGTGGCAGCAGCATGCGCGGACAAATAGACTTAGATTCAAAAACCCACTTCGGGGAGGAAGAGAACGTTGCAGTGGTTCAAGAGCGAAATAGTGAGTTCACCTTCATCCTTCTCTTTTCTCTCCTTCGCGCTGCGACTTAGGCACCCTCAAACACCAGTACGACGAGCGACGACTGCCCTTGGACACCTGGGAGGTTCTCTGCAAGTTCTCCAGACCGGGACGCTAAAACAGAGTGAAAGCATCTTTAAGCTTCGGTGGGTTTCGGAGCTCTTGGTGTTTTGCGCTAGTCCAGGTAAGGGAAGCCAGCCTTATTTCCAACGAAAACCTTATATTAGATGATTGAGATGATGGGGCGACGTGGTCGCCGGTTTTTCAACTGTGATTGCATAATCCCCTGTTTTTGGACGAGGTCGCCGGTTTTGGCGTTGTTTTTCGAACTCCCCTGTTTTTGTGTTGTTTGGAAACTGTTTGAGTTTTAAATGTGATATTCGAAAATCTGAACCGCGGAATGAATGTTGTTGTGACTGGAATCGTTCATTAAGTGTTGTATGATGTGTTGAATGTTGTGAATGTGGGATCAAGGCATAGTATTTTCAGGAAAGAAAATACCGTGTAAGATCGTGTGTAATGTGCATTGACTAGGGACTTGTCTAGAAGGAGATATCCTGACTCTGCTGATATAATGGAATCACATAGATGAAGTTATTCAGTTGTGGAGAGTCGAAGGAGGTTCATATGTATGGGTAAGCTGTTTGAAAGATAACTGACTTGACCTGTTATATGAATTAACCCTGTCATACCGGGAGAGTGATGATATTGAGATTATGTATGCGCATGGCTGTGTGGATTTCACAACGACCCTGTGTGGATTTCACAGTGGTGTGGTATGACGGGTGCAGATCTCTGAGTCTGAGTCAATGCACGAGTCTTCCGGAAGTAGAGTCATGTGTCTATACGTTGTCGTGAGTCAGTGGATTTCTGACGTGAGGAAGTGGAATATTGAGCATTGAATATGATAGACACTTGATGGTTATGCTAAATGAATGAGAAAGCGATGGACTTATGTGGGTGTTTAAAAGCTGGTCATGTTGATTTTAAAGTTTTCATATTTAAGTTTTTTTTTTAAATATCTAGCTTACCCTTTTATCTGGTATTGTGATTGCTTTCTTAAACCTGTGATGATCGTGTATTTTTTGCACGGGAGCAGATGAGGTTGCAGGTAGTAGAGCTCCTCAGTGAGTGGTCGCCGGAAGGAGATCGCCCGTTTCTGTTTCTATTAGGCGATCACCCTTTTTCCGTTTTCTGATAGGAGATCGCCGTTTTCTGATAGGAGATCGCCTTTTTCTGTTAGGAGATCACCTGTCTTTCTATTTTACTGTATTTTGTTCAAATTTTGGTAAATTGACCGATTATGTATTAAACTCCCTGTGAGGAGAAACTTCATTACATATATATAATTATGTTCACTTCAATATATTTGTTTACCTTTATTTCATTTTATAATTATTCCAAAGTATTTGGCGGGATGTTACAGGATACATTATGAAATATTAATAATATAATCATAATAACCATTCACAAATATTAAGACAAAATAAGAAAAGAAAAAAAAATCAGGAATAATTTTTTATGAAGTTTAATGTACTAGCAATTGTTTTAGCACAAAGCACATGTATTTATGCGAACACATTCTACATCTGCCAGATAATGAATGAAAAATTTTAAGCACAATGTACATTAACAAATATTTTTTACCATAACCATTAACGAAAATGTAAATTATTGTGGTTTCCAGCAAAAGGAAACCATTAGCCTGAACAGCTAACAAACATCAGAAAAAAATTAAGCAGAGATGGAAACAAATATATTCAACACTGAACCATAAAAACTAAACTTACCCACTAAGTAGTCAACATGAAAACCAGGGGCTCTTAACACAAACATTGGGGTGTGTTGAGGTTTTGCATTTGAAATAAAATCCTTACCTACACAGGTTACCTTAGTTCCAAACTGGAAATTAATTTTGTATTGGTGGGGAGTTGTTCTATAACATCCTGCATTAGTGGCAACACTAAAAAATAGAAAACCATAAACCTTATCCTAAATAATATGGTTTTGAAATTTATAAATGAGTGTTCTCCTAACATGAACATGAACTCTAAGACCCTGAAAAATAATAAAAGGGAAAAACCATTGTTAATAAGAATTATATTACAACAAAACAATGACAATGAAAAAAATAAAAGAATTTACCTCCTTATCTTGTATGACCATTTCCATTGAGAACAGAAACTTAGTTTTCTTGAAGTCACCCACAAACCACATTCGAATGACCCTTGCTATCAGGAAACAATTTTCATTTCCAGATTTAACATCCTTGATGGAATGCGTATATTGTCTTAAAAAAGACATTGTAACCCTGTGAATAGAACTGCTAAATTGTGAATGAAATAACATTAAGTGTAAAAAACTAACTCCATTAAAAACGTATAAAAACAAACATTAAGCATGAAAAGCACACATCTTTAACAAAACAACTTCAACATTGGCTTTAGAATGAAAAAAAAGTGGAAAAAAGGTGAAAAAAAACTAAAAAAGAAAGTTTAACAATAAAAAGGAAATGTCTTTGAGAGGAAAAATTTGAAATACGGTTCAAATGGAGAAAAAGTCCAAAGCCTAAGTACCCAAAAAAAATTACTCCATTAATGATTAAAACAGCAAAAAACCCATAATGAAAACAACCATGCGGATAGAAGGAAAATATTTCACCTTGGTTCTTGAACATACGATAATCTAGTTCGCCAAACATGAATATGAAGGAAAACCTATTAGAGTACCGATGGCTACACGGAGTGAAGAAAGGCCAAATGAAATGAAAGAGGGCGAAATGTGAGAGACAAAATAGAGCAAACCCAGGGAAGAAGAAATCAAAGAAATGAAAGAGAGAAACAAAAAAAGGCAACAAAATGAAAAAACAAAAACAGAGGTCAGAGTAAATGGAAGAGAGGGAAACAAAAAATGAAAGTAAATGAAAGTTTGAAATGATAGGGAAACGTTGTGATGGTTTTTAAAATGAGAGTTTTGTGACATGTGTAAGCTCTACAGTGTGCCACTTGTTACTTCCATAATGCATTTCAGATTGCTATTTTGGGTTAAAATTTGAATTTTTTTCTTTTTGATTTTTTTTTAGAACTTACCCGGGGAGTGCCTTCCATTTGTATTATAGATTGGTTCTGGAGTATCTCTCTTTGAGCTGAGAGTTGGCTAGCCACTCAACTTCCCAAAATTTGAACTTTTCCCCAAATCCAACTTGCCAAATCATATTAGAATTGAACAATATGTTTCCCTGATCTGAGAGGATAACTTTGGATAAATCATTCCACCATCTAGATTTATACTCATTTCGAACTGATGTAATTGAGCTTGCCATCCTCCACAAACCATACTTCTATTCTAGGACATCCTTCCAAAGGCCAGTCTCAGGGGAACCCATTCTCCATAACCATTTAGCCAAGAGTGCCTTATTAAATAGATCAATGCACCTAATACCAAGGCCACCCTCATCTTTCGATTTACAAATGTTCTCCCAACTAGTCCAAGCGATTTTTCTCCCTTCCGCACTCCAACCCCACAGGAACTTTCTCTGTAATTTTGCAATTTCCTTGCACACTCCTATCGGGGCTTTAAAAAAAGATAAGAAGAACAGAGGTATGGCCTTAATAACCAATTTTATAAGGCAAACTCTTTCCAGCAAAGGATAGGTTCCTCGCTTTCCATAATGAAAGTTTCTTTCTTATCTTTGATAGCACCGGCTCTCAAAAGGAACACCTAGATGGATTACTACTAACAAGTAGGCCTAAGTAGGTAAAGGGTAATTCCATTAGGCTACAATGAAGTATTTCAAAGTACATATTCACCACATTCCTATCTACTCCAATTGCACTTATTTTACACTTGTGGAAGTTTACTCTAAGGCCAAAACTTAATTCAAAACATCTTAGCATAGCCTTATTAGTCATGATATTTTGCACACTTGATTCACAAACTAGAGTAAATTCACATCTACTTTCTTATTCCCACTTTTATTCCTAAAAACATGTTTCTTTCTTGTCGCCTGTTTTACCAACCTAGAAAAACCTTGCGCAACAATCAGAAACAAAAAAGGTGCCATCGGGTCCCCCTATGTAAGGCCTTTGGACAGTTTGAATTCTTTTGTCGGGTTACCGTTTACTAGGACCAAGATAGTAGCGGATTCTAGGCAGACTTCGATCCACTGTATCCATTTTCCACAAAACCTTAATCTTCTCATCTTGTAGAATAAGAACTCCCAATTCACCAAGTTACGCCTTTTCGAAGTCTAGTTTAGCAATTGATGTGAGCTGAATTCATCTTTGTTTAATTTGTAAAACTTTATGAAGAATTGGATCAAGATTCTTAGGACAATTATGGTGAGTCACCTAGAGAAAATCCCCACTGGACATTAACTTAGCAAGTGCTAAGTAGATGTGAAGGTTCATTTCTAAAGGTCCAAAGGAAAAACACATGTTTATATCTCTTTTATGAATTTTATGGATTAAACCGTGTGGGTATATCAAGAGCAGCAAGGAATATGTATGAACAACACAAGAACAGTCCAAGAACACAAGATTAAAAGTAGAATCAAAACAAGAATTGAAACTACAATAAAATCACAACAAAAACACAACCTACTAATAGAAATTCAAGAAAATAACATGAACATGGTTACTCTACGAAAGCCAAACCAAAACAGGTTGCTATAACACAATTGAACCATTAAAAATGGAAGAACAACACATCAAATGAAAGAGGACATCATAAGGAAGAGAATGAACTGATTGAAATTGCAAACAAGCAAGTAGAACAAAAATGGGTATTTTTAGAAGATGAATAGAAATAACTTATGTGGTTATAGTCTTTTTGGATATGTGCTCATGCCACTTGGAGGGTGGTTCTTCCAAGATGAGTGGGAGGTGCCGCCACTTGAGAGTCTCCAAAGCTCACAAGATAAGACATGGAAGGAGGAGGAAGAGACAAAGCTCACAACTCTCTCTCACAATAACTCAAGATAGTTTCTTTACTTCTAAATTTCAACTTCTATTATTTATGAACCAAGGTCTCCTATATATAATGAGGAAGATCAGATTTGGGTTTACAAAGGAGGGAGTTGGAAGAGACACTTCCTAGCTCCTTCTTAGTCATTCTAGCGCCTAAAGAGAAAAGGAGTGTGAAAAGGCACTCTTCTAGTCCTTTCCTACTAAAACTAGCGCCTATGTGCCTTTGTACAAGAGAGGTGTCTTTTGGTTTTCCTCTTTGGCACATCCTAAAGCTATTTCTATATTATTTACAAATTTATACAAAAGAAATTACAAAGAGAGATATTAATTGGAGCCCATTCTTGAATGCTTGTAGTCTTCTTGTTGGCTTTGGGCTTAGTCCTTTCTTTATTTTAATTCTTCTTTATTTTTTTTTTAGAAGACTAGAAGGAAGAACTTTAAATGCTTGGGTGGATGGCCTCTTCCTCGATTAGTGAAATCCTCTTCTACTTGATCTCCATCAACAATCACCCCATTTTTCATTCTTTTTTTCAATCATCCACAACCTCGTTCACTACAAGGACACTGTCTAATAACACTCTATTAGATAAAAAAAGTTGATTGTGGCACATCGATCACCTTCTCAATAAATTTTTTAATCCTTTTAGATTTAGCCAGAGTCTTGTATAAGCACCCCACAAGTGAGATGGGTCTATACTCTTCAAGAGATTGAGGGTTCTCATATTTTGGAATCAGCATTATGAATGAAGTATTACAGCCCTTCGGAATCTTCCCCTCACTGTGAAAGTTTTAGTGCTCCAAACACATCCTTTTCTAGTGGACCCTAATGCTTCTTAATAAAGCTAAAAGATATTCCATCTGGGTTAGGGCTTTTATTGCTATCACAATCCAAACAACATCCTTAATTTCTTTCTCCTCAAAAGGTTCAATCAGCAGCAAGTTATCTGAATCTTTTTTGGCTTTAAATTCAAAGTTATCCAACCTGACGCCTATATCCTCAACAGTCGACATCTTATTTTGGTAGAACTCTTTAACCATTTTCTTTACTGTGTTTGGCTCTTCCACCCAGGTACCAGAACTATGACAATATACTCATTTGATCTCATTCCTCAACCTCCTCCATTTAATTATCGTATAGAAGTATTTGGAATTGGAAAAGTAAGGGCTTAGAAATAAATGAAAATAAATTCTATTTTATATACTAAAATTTGTAAAAGTTATAAGTATTTTATTTTTATTAATATATTAAATGTTAGTTTTATTTTCTTTTATTTCATTTATTTTTATAATTATTTGTATTATAGTTCTAAATTATTTTATTTCCATCAATTATTTTATTTTTATATACATAAAATATATAAAATATTTTTTATAATTTAAATTTATAAAAAAATATTTCTTTAAATAAATAAAAGTTCAATTTATATTTTAGATCTCAAAGTATTTTAAAATGAGTCAATTTGGTCACAACACATATAATTCAATATTCACTCAAGGCAAGTGTTGAGATGAATCTATTATAATTCGATAATCTAATAGAAGGAAAATTGTACTCAACTTTTTAAAATACTTTAGGATCGTAAAGAAATTTTTAAACAAATGAGAATGAAATTTCATTTTTCTAAAACATATTTGGATAAAAATGGTCATTAAATCTAAATACAAATCTTAAATTATTTAATGTACTATTTGAATAAATATCTAAATAAGTAAAAATTTTAGATTATTCAAAATCTTAAATAAATATAAATCCTAAATTATTTAATTTACTACTTAAACAAAATGTTGAAATAAATAAAATTCTTAAATTATTAAAAATTCTAAACAAATACAAATCCTAAATTATTTACTTTCATACTTAAATAAAACTATGAAATAAATAAAATTCCTAAATTATTCAAAATTCTAAAAAATATATATATAAATCCTAAAGTATTTAATATCCTATTTAAGTAAAAATCTGAAATAAATAAAATTTTTAAATTATTAAAAATTCTAAATAAATATAAATCCTAAATTATTTAATGTCCTACTTAAATAAAAATATGAAATAAATAAAATTCCTAAATTATTTAAAATTCCTAAATTATTTAAAATTCTAAATAAATACAAATCCTAAACTATTTAATATCGTACTTAAATAAAAATTTGGAATAAATATAATTTCTAAATTATTCCAAATCCTAAATAAATACAAAAAATAAGATTTTTTATTAAAGTGTTATATGAATAAAGATATAAAATTAATAAATTTACTAAGTTATTCAAAATTCTAAATAAATACAAATTTTAAATTATTGTTTTTAGTTTTAATTGTTTATTTTTATTAATAATATTATTAAATACTTATATTATATAGTAAAAATTATAGGGAGTGTCTAAAGGGAGCGTTTACGCGGAATGTCTATACACTAAAGCATGTACAACATAGATCCTAATGTCTAAAGCACAAACCCTACGTCTATAACTGATCTGAGTTGATTTTAAGATTGCACATTTTATGGGTTGCACTTTGTTTATGAGTTTTTGTTTTAAACAGAATATGGTGAGAAACCCAAAGAAGATTCTCACTGGACACGAACTTAACCGAGTGGTTAAGTAAATGTGTAGGTTCACTTCTAGAGGACAAAGAGAAAAACACAAAATAAGGTGATGATGATGATGATGAGGATGAGGTGTTGAATTAAGAACAAAAAAAGGAAGCAATTATAATATATTATGATTGCCAAATTGTAAATGAAGAAAAGGAAGAATATAAAAAATGGAAGAAGACTGGCGCAAAGAAGGAAAGGAAAAGGTGAAGAGATGAAGAAAGCTTATGGAAAAATGGAGTAAGGAATCATGCCACTTGGAGGATGGGATACTCCAAGATGAGTGGTGTAGAGCCGCCACTTGAAGTGTAAAGCACTCAAGATAAGACCCAAGGATAATAGGAGACTCAACTCACTAAACACTCTGACAGAGTTTCTTTTCTATTCAAAATTCAATGTAATACATGAGGCAAGACACTCTATTTATATCAGAGAGTGTGTTGGAGAGCAAGATAGAGGGGTAGGGGTGTCATTTGTGAGAAACCTTCTAGAAGGTAGGTCAAAGAAACCCTAAACCTAGGTGCACATGTCATGAAAGGTGGGCATGGCACAAGCCCAAATTACTAAGCACACCCTACTCTAGCTTATTCTTCTATTTGGAACCCCAAAGTGAGCCTAATTTATTTACATAAACTTGTCTTTTAAAAAGATCAGTAGAAAGAACATTTGATTTTCTGGCCTATGTCTAATTCTTCTTCTGTTGAGGTCCTTCTGAAGTTTGGTGGGGCCTTGTTTTGGATGCTGAGATAAATGACTTAATTGTGAAGTGTTTCTTGTATCCTTAGTCATCTGTTTGTCGAGATGGTTTGTATCAATAACACCTGCAACTTATACATGTACAAGTGAGCGTACAGAGGGAGCATCTACTATATAGGGAAGGTCTACTCTTTACTCTTTTTCAACCATTAAGATTTGTTTCAATATTTGAATTTCAAAAATAATAAATTATTTTTAAATTATTCAAAATCTTAAATAAACACAAATCTTAAATTATTTTATAACCTACCTAAATAAATATCTAAAATAAATTAATTTTCATTTTTTTCAAAATTCTAAATTATTATTTTTTGTATCAACAAATCCTAAACTATTTAAAGTACAACTTAAATAAAAATTTGAAATAAATAAAATTTCTAAATTATTAAAATTTTTAAATAAATACAAATCCCAAATTATTTAATGTTCTACTTATGTAAAAATAAGAAAAAAAAATTAAGTTATTCAAAATTCTAAATAAATAAAACCCTAAATTATTTAATGTTATTCTTAAAATAAAAATCTGAATTAAATATAATTATGAAATTATTCAAAATATTAAATAAATAAAAATCCTAAATTATTTAATGTCCTACTTCAATAAAAATATGAAATAAAAAAAAATTCTAGATTATTAAAAATTCTAAATAAATACAAATCATAAATTATTTAATGTCATAATTAAAAAAAAATAGAAATAAAAAATTCCTAAATTATTCAAAATCTTGAATAAATACAAGGTTTAATGACTATTTCTATCTCAATTTTTTTTTAAACATGTAATTTCGTGCCCACTTTTTTTTTTTTTAAAAAAAAAAAATTCTATTTAATCCCAAAAGTATCTAAAAAAATTCAATTTGGTCACAGCACATATAATTTAATATGAACACTGAGTTGAATCTATTGTAGTAATGACAATCTAATAGAAGGAAAATTGTACTCAACTGACAATCTAATAGAAGGAAAATTGTACTCAACTGTTTAAAAAACTTTGGGTTCATACTGAACCTTTTAAATAAGTGGGAATAAAATTGCATTTTAATAAAATAGATTGGGACCAAAATATCATTAAATCTAAATAAAAATCCTAAATTATTTAATGTACTATTGAATAAAAATTTGAAATAAGTAAAATTGCTACATTATTCAAAATTTTAAATAAATACAAATTTTAAATTAATTAATTTCCTATCTACATAAAAATTTTAAATAAAGAAAATTTCTAGACTATTAAAAATTATAAATAAATACAAATCTTAAATTATTTAATGTCCTACTTAAATAAAAATCTAAAGTAAATAAAATTCTTAAATTAATCAAAATTCTAAAAGATATAAATCCTAAATTATTTAATTTCCTACTTAAATAAAAATATGAAATAAATAAAATTCATATATTTTTTAATATTATAAAAAAGAAAAATCCTAAATGATTTAATGTCATGATAAAATAAAGTATCTGAAACAAATAAAATTCCTAAATTATACAAAATCTTAATAAATACAAATCCTAAATTAATTAATGTCTTACTTTAATGAAAATATGAAATAAATAAAATTTCTAAATTATTCAAAATCTTAAATTATTTTGTTTTCTAGTTAAATAAAAATCTAAACTAAAAAAAAACAAAGTTTTAAAAATTCTAAATAAATATAAATCCTGAATTACTTAATGTCTTAAATAAAAATATAAAATAAATAAAATTTCTAAATTATTTCAAATTTTAAATAAATAAAAATTCTAAATATTTAATATACTATTTCAATATAAATTTGAAATAAGTAAAATTCATAAATTATTTAATAATTTGAATAAAAATATGAAATAAACAAATAACCTTAATTAGTAAAAATTCTAAATAAATTCAAATTTTTAACTACATCTATAGGGAGTGTCTACACCCAAACGTGTACAACACAGATTCTAACGGATAAAGCACAAACTCTATGTCTATAACACCTGGAACTCAAGCATGTATTAGTAAGCATCTATTATATAGGGAGTGTTTATTGTTCACTCATTTTCAATCATTGAGATTTGTTCCAATATTTGAATTTAAAAAACAATAATTTTTGTAAAATATTTTGCATTAATTACCTTTTTATAAATTTTAATTATTTTATTGTATCATGTTTTATTTTTTAATTATTATTATTATTGTTATTATTACTCATTTATAAATTGTGTGTTTGATTTTATGGGAACTGAAAAGTTTATACTAGTGTTAAATGATAATTTGTTGAATTTTATCAAACAATAAAGTGTGTTCACTTTCTTTTAATTATTGAGGTCTATTCCAATATTTGTACTTAAAAAATAATAAATTTATTTTTAAATACCTTTCATCAATTACCCTTTTATAATATTTAATTTTTATTGTATCATGTTTTTTAATTATAATTATTATTACTCATTTACAAATTGTGTATTTGGTTTTATTGTAAATTGAAAACTTTCCTATGGTGTTTAATGATAATTTGTGGAGTTATCAAAATGTCGTATCTGCTCACTTTCTTTCCATTATTGAGATATGTTTTAATATTTGAATTGAAAAAATAGTAAATTCATTTTTAAATACTTTTACATCAATTACCCTTTTATAGTATTTAATTGGTTTTGTATAGTGTTTTTCAATTATTATTACCACTCATCTACAAATTGTGTGCTTTATTTGATTGGAATCTAAAAAGTTTCGTGTGGTGTTAAATGATAATTTATTCGGTTGCCAAAATGTTAACTTTGTTCACTCTCTTCTGATGATTGAGATATTGAATTTAAAAAACAATAAATTTGTTTATAAATAATTTGCATCAATTACCATCTTATAATATTTAATTATTTTTTAATTATTATTATTACTCATTTGTAATTGTGTGCTTTTGTTTTTATTAGAAACAAACCATCTTTCTTCCATGTTAATTGATAATTTGTTGAGTTACCAAGATGTCGAGTTTGTTCACTATCTTTCAATCATGGAGAGATGTTTCAATATTTGATTTTAAAAAACAATAAATTTGTTTCAAGCAAAGTTATTCATGTTAAAAGGTTCGAAAATTTTTGAACTCATGTTACATTGTTCCTCCTAATGATATGAGTCCTAAAAATCAAATTGAATATAATGATATAGAAGACAAACATATTGATTAACGAACAAATATTTTCCAAATAAAAAAATTATGATAAAACATGTTACTTTGTTCGAAAAATTAATTATAATAATAATAATAATTATTATTATTATTATTACTTTTTTGTAAAGAAGCTTTTATTCTAGGCATTATTATGCAACTTGACATCTCAGCTAGGCTGACACCTCAAGTAACAACAATCATTTGCCATCACATGAAAAAAAGTATTATTAAAAGAAGAAAAAATAAAGAAAATACAAAAATATAGGTAGACTATACCTATTCATAAATAATTCTAAGAACATACTAGATGGAAGCCTATTACCAATGAAATGATTCTCTATGAATAAATTCTAAATTAGCCAACTTATCAGCACACTCATTTCCTTCACGAAAAATATGAGAAATTGTAAACCTGATTTTTCCAGAGTAATTATGACAAGTATTCCATCAATTATGAAGCATCCAAGGAACAATTGTCCTAGCAGTAAACACAGCATAAACCAAGGCAGAATCACATTCTAGTCAGACATTAGTAAGTCCCATCTTTTGAGTTTCCTCCAAAGCATATATAACTCCATAAAATTCAGCAACCAGAGCAGTCTTAATGTCAAGAACCGCAGAGAAGGCTCCAATAAACTCCCCTATACTCCCACAGAAAATACCTCCACAAGTGGCAAAACCTGGATATCCCCTAGCAGCCCCATCCATGTTAATTTTAACCTAGCCTGGAGAAGGAAACTCCCATCTAATAGGAAGAGGACGAAGAACTTTACCAGCACGAGTATTAATACTAAAAAATTTAATCACACTGAAATCCATCATATCATTCTGCGTTGAAGCTTTAGACGACTTTCCCACTAGACAAGTTAAATCTTTAATAACTGAAATAGCCCTAGAAACCTCAATCTTATCCTGAAAACGAGCATAATTCCTCATACGCCATAGCATCCAAATAAGAAAGGTTATCATAACAAGCTTAATCAATTTAACCAAAGGACTACCATCACTCTTAGTAAAAGAAAGAAGATCATCCTTATTAGAGAAATGAGAAGTAGGAAAAATCTGCCAAACCCAACTCCAAATATACAAAGCATTAGGGCATAAAAAAAATAAATGCTAAATAGATTCCTAATTCTTTTCACAAAGCGTACACATAGAAAAAATATGCAAACCTTTAATTTGAATATGCCTATCTGTAGGAAGCTGTCCATGAGAAACTTTCCAAAGGACAAGGGTTTTTGAAGGCGGGATATATGAAGACCAAATAAGCTTATCCCAACCACAGGGAACTCCTGGTTCCAAGAAAAAAGCCCTAGCCTGTTTAAGAGTGAATCGACCAGACTCCTTTAGAATCCGATTAGGAATATCTTGTTCTACCCTAACCATGATATGACTAAAAAGATGAGGCATTTGCTGTAAAGACAAAGAAATATTCCAATCACAACCTGTCCAAAATTGAGAGATTGTATCTCGAATGTTAACACCATTAGATAACCCTGCAATATGTGCTAAAGAAGTTAATAAAAGAACCTGTACCAACATTTTAAGAAGTATTATCAAGTATAGTAGAATACAACTGCTTAATTTCAGGCTAAAGAGATGAGGATCTGTAAACCATTTTGAACTCGTATTTTGATTTAAGAACAGGCTTTCAAGAGCAAAGACCAAGACCTGTTGCTATAAGAAAAGTTCCAGGCAAGGTTTAAGAAGATATGCATTATTTTCATGGTGAAGGTTAATAATCTTCAAACCTCCATTCTCAAGGGAAGAACGAATCGTAGCCCAATTAACAGTAGCTATACGTTTCTTTAGAATATCGCCAGTCCATATAAAATTTTGACACCACTATTCAACTTGGTTAAGAAGAGAAATAGGCCATTTATACAAATTAAAGCTATAGGCTAGAATTCCCGTAATCACCATATTGACCAACTAAATCCAACCCATCATGCTAAGAGATTTACCTTTCCAAGATGCTAGCTTCAATTTGACTTTATCCGCTAAAGGTTGCAGAAAGCGACTCTTTAGAGCACCAACAAAGATAGGTACTCCTAAATAGTTGAAAGGCAAACAACCATGACTACAAAAAAGAATACGTTGAATTTTGGTGACAAATCTTGCAGAATTATCCATGGTGAAAAAACTACTCTTAGAATTGTTAACATATTGACCCGAGAAGTCACCATATGTTTTAATAAAAGTACTCAAATTTCTAAGAGACTTATTATCCGCCCTCCAGAAAACAAAAATATCATCAACATACAAAACATGACAGGGAGTGAGAAAACCATGTGGACTAGTCATATGTAGAATCTTCTTATCATTCACAAGCTTAGAAAGATCTCTACTGAGAACTTCCTCTGCTAAACAGAAAAGTAGAGGAGACAAAGGATCACCTTGTCTAACCCTTCTACTACAAGGAAAAAAACCCACCAGACTACCATTTATTCTGATAGAAAGCATAGCAGACCGGAGAATAGTGCTAATCCAACCAACAAACGAGGGGTGAAAACCAAAGCATGTCAAAACTAATAATAAAAACTTCCAACTCAGAGTATCAAAGACTTTATGAATATCAACTTTGTACGCCACATTACGTCCTCAAACCTTTTTAGAAAGCATGTTAATTGATGGTGTTGTTCTTCATGACCATTTGTTCTTCTTGAAATATGAGGTAAAAAGGTGGCGGAAGCTACGGATGATATAGGTCAAGGATGGCTCATATAGACCTATGGGTTCCTTGTAAGTGCATGAAAGGTATGGAGAGTGATAGATTGGGCCAAATCACTTGGAGGAAGGTGAAGGTGAAGATCAAAGTGTCTAATCTAGAGAGACTAGACAAAAGTATAAGCTTACAAAAATTTGGCAGCATTTACTCATTAAAATTGATCTTACAAAACATGAGCCAAGCATCCTAATTTATAGGAGATGGTGACTTCGAGAGCAAGGAGCAAGGGTAGGATGGGGAATACACAAAAGAGGTGGCCTTTAGGGTTTGACTAAGTCAAACCAACACCTAGGATTGTTCTTCTAGAAACTAGGTCAAATTTCCTTCCTAATGGGCTAGAAACAAGCTAAAATGATAACTACACCACCCTATTATGCTATAGGCACCTTATTCTAGCCTAAGGTGAGGCTTCTTGGCACTTTGGAACCTTGAAGACACACTCATTGTCTAAGATGTATTAATCCACTAATTAATCAGAGTTCTTGCAAATTACAACTCAAAGAAATAAAATGAAATTAGGTCAACAAATTTTGATGCACAAAATTTAAGGTCCTATTCTAATGTAGCCTAGCTTGAGTGCTTTCTTCCATGAGCTGAAAATGAATTTGAAGGTGGCGGAAGCTATGGTTGAAGATGTGCAAGGAGCTCCTAGGAGTTGTGGTTTCCTTGAAGGTGAAGTGTTAGGTGTGGAGAGTGAGTGGTGAGGCCATCTCACTTGGAAAAGATGAAGAATGAAGACTAAAGTGTCTATCCTAGAGGTAGGAGACAAGAGTGATAATTGGCACAAAGTTGGCAGCAATTTCAATCAAATTAATCTTGAGAATTACATGAGCCAAGCACCTCCTTTTATAGCAATAGAGGGCTGGAATTTACAAAGCCAAATTCAAATGAAATGCAAGCTAAATTGGTGCCAAATGAGAGCACATGGAAGGTGTGACTAGCGTTACTTATGCACTCCTCATGGCCTTCTCATGACCAGCCTAGATTAAATTAGGTGTTTTAGAAATCCTAATTTAATCTAGGTTGGTAATTAGGTGCCAAAATTAATTCTAAGAAAAATTACAAATAAAATTTCCTATTCTATTTTGACAAAAAAATTAAATTCTACCCTACACTAAACTTATGGCATTTTTAAACATATAGAGGAAAGTTTCTATGCCATCAGTAGCAGTATCCCAATCCTCTTGGATTCTTCTTGCCATAGCTCTTGTAGTTGGCCCATATCTTCTATTTGGTGGGCTTGGGCTTGACCTTTGACTTGGACTTGGGCTTGGGCCTCTTCCATCATCCCCTCCCTCTTGAGAAGGATTTGTCCTCAAATCCAATGCTTCATCTTCTTCATTACTTCCTGCAAAAGGGATTAGGTCCATAACATTGAAAGTATTATGAACTCCATATTCTTCAGGTAAATCCAGAATGTATGCATTGTCATTGATTCTCTTGAGAACTTGGAAGGGTCCATCTCCCCAGGGACTAAGCTTAGATTTTCTTCTAATGGGAAATCTATCCTTTCTAAGATGTAGCCAAACCCAGTCTCCTTCCTCAAAAATTATCTCTCGCTTCCCCCTAATACCATGCTTTACATATTTCTCAGTTTGCCGTTGTATTTGTTTTTTAATCCTCTCATGCATTTTCTTAACACATTTAGCTTTTGCTACTCCTTCTTTATGCACAAATTCTTGTGGATTAGGAAGAGGCAACAAATCTAAAGGTGTAAGAGGATTAAACCCATATACAACTTCAAATGGAGAAATATTGGTAGTTTTATGGACTACCCGGTTATATGCAAACTCAATATGGGAAAGGTACTCATCCCGAGATTTGTGGTTGCCTTTCATAACTGCCCTAAGCATAGTTGAAAGAGATTTATTTACTACTTCAGTTAGTCCATCCGTTTGAGGATGACAAGAAGTTGAAAATTTCAGTTTAGTTCCAAGCCTTTCCCAGAGAGTTCTCCAGAAATGACTTATAAATTTTGGATCTCTATCAGACACTATGCTTTTGGGTAGACCATGAAGTCTCACCACTTCTCTAAAGAAGAGCCTAGAGATATTGTTTGCATCATCTATTTTGTGGCATGGTATAAAATGTGCCATTTTACTAAACCTATCCACAACCACAAAAATAGAAGGAAGTCCTGAAATAAAATCCATGTTAATGTCTTCCCATGGAGCATTTGCAACAGGCAAAGGAGTATAGAGTCCATGAGGCATTATTTTAGATTTAGCTTTTAAACATGAAATGCATCTAAAACAATGTCTCTGAACATCTTTTCTCATGTGCGGCCAAAAGAATTTTCCTTTTAAAAGCTCTAGAGTTTTATCAACTCCAAAATGGCCCATGAGACTTCCTTCATGTGTTTCTTTTACAAGAAGCTTTCTATGTGTTCCTTGGGGTATACAGAGTTTTCCTTCTTTAAAAAGATACCCCTCAGACACATAAAATCCTCCTTGTGCTCTATGTTCACATTTAACAAAAGTGGATGCAAAATCTTGATCTTCTTTGTACAGTTCAGGTATGTTCTGAAATCCAAGAATTTGGGCACCAAGTTTTGAAAAGAGGGCGTGCCTTCTAGAGAGAGCATCAGCCACAATATTAGTACTGCCCTTCTTGTATTTGATAACATAAGGGAATTGTTCAAGAAATTCCATCCATTTTGCATGGCGTTTATTCAACTTATGCTGACCCTTCAGGTATTTTAAAGACTCATGATCACTATGAATAAAAAATTCTTTGGATACTAGATAGTGCTCCCAAGTCTTCAGGGCCCTCACAAGTGCATAGAGCTCCTTATCATAGGTAGGGTAGTTGAGGGTGGCACCATGAAGTTTTTCACTGAAATAAGCAATTGGATGTCCACCTTGCAACAATACCACACCTATGCCTACTCCTGATGCATCACATTCTAGTTCAAAAGTTTTTGCAAAATTTGGTAGAGCTAAAATGGGTGCATTAGTGAGCAAAGCTTTAAGCCTTTGGAAAGCTTGATCTTGCTTCTCTGTCCAACAGAATGGAGTGTCTTTCTTCACTAACTCATTGAGTGGTGAAGCTAGACTTGAGAAGTTAGGCACAAATCTTCTGTAAAAGCTAGCAAGACCATGAAAACTCCTAACCTCTCCCACATTCTGTGGAACTGGCCACTCTCGGATGGCTTTCATTTTTTCGAGGTCAACATGTACCCCATTTTTGCTAACTATAAAACCTAAAAACGCTACACTATCAACACAAAAGGTACACTTATCAATATTAGCAAAAAGACTATTTTTCCTAAGCACTAAGAGAACTTCCCTAAGGTGACTTAGGTGGTTTTCTAGGCTTTGGCTATACACTAGAATATCATCAAAATAAACTACTACGTATTTACCTACACAATCTTTCAAGACATGATTCATTAGCCTCATGAATGTGCTAGGTGCATTAGTGAGACCAAAAGGCATCACTAACCACTCATATAGTCCAAATTTGGTTTTAAAAGCGGTTTTCCATTCATCACTTTCTTTAATTCGTATTTGATGATATCCGCTCTTAAGATCAATTTTGGAAAATATAGTAGACCTATTCAATTCATCAAGCATGTCATCTAGTCTTGGGATTGGATGCCTGTACTTGATGGTGATGTTGTTGATGGCCCTACAATCACAACACATTCTCCACTTGCCTTCTTTTTTAGGCACCAACAAGACAGGTACAACACAAGGACTGAGGCTCTTTTGAACCCAACCCTTCTCCAACAAATCCTGAACTTGTGATTCTATCTCCTTGGTTTCCTCAGGATTAGTTCTATAAGCTGGTCTATTAGGAAGACTGGCTCCTGGAACTAAATCTATTTGATGTTCTATTCCTCTAAAAGGGGGAAGTCCCAATGGTCCTTCCTTAGGGAATAAATCATCAAACTCTTTTAAAAGTTCTTTTACCTGAGGAGGTAGAATACTAGCTTCAGAAGATGTGGCAGTGCATGTAAGTGTTCCTTTACACAGCAGAAGGCCTGTAGGTTGTTTAGAAAGAAGTATTTTTTTAACTTTGTTTTCAACTTTTTCTTCCTTCTGAATGACCTTGTGGGAAGGAACACTCTTCTCCCACGCCTCTTTTTCCCTAAGGGCTTTTTCTTGGTTTTCTATTTTTGTTTTTCTTCCTCTCTTTTGATTTTCATTTTTACTTGATCCTTTATCACTTGTGAGTGTGATAAGGGATAGAGTACAAACCTTTTATCCCTATGAGTGAAAGTAATCTCATTGGTAAGACCATTGTGCATAGTTTTCTTATCAAATTGCCATGGTCTACCCAATAAAATATGACAAGCTTCCATGGGAACTACATCACATAAAACTTTGTCTTTATAGTTTCCCACAGAGAACTCGACTTTCACTTGCTTATCTACAATTAATTCCCCATCTTCATTTATCCAATGAAGTTTATAAGGTTTAGGATGAGGTATTACCTGTAGATTCAGCTTCTCAACCATCCTAGAGCTACAGCAGTTGCAGCAGGAACCACTGTCCACAATGAGAGAACATACATTTTCAAAAACTTTACATCTTGTGTGGAAGATGTTCTCTCTTTGTGACTCTTGGTCCACACTAGGTTGGTTGTTAAGGGTTCTATGGATCATCATTAACTCCCCCTCACATGGATACACTCCCTCACTATTTACTTTCTCTTCTTCCCCGCTAACTTCTTCACTTTGGCTACGATATTCATCCCTCCCTCTTAAGAGTATGGTTCTCTTGTTTGGGCACTGGGCAGCTATATGACCTCTACCAAAGCACTTAAAACATTTAGTGTATCTGCTACGGGGTTGTGAGCTAGAGGTATCTATTTCTGTTTTCTTGGGAGTTTTTTTTGGTTTTTCTTTTATGGTTTCCTCCCTTTCATACTCTCTCTTGGGATAGGAGTTAGAATATGAACCTTCCCTACGACTTGATATTTTTCTCAAATTTTGTTGTTCAACTTTGATGCAGAGTTGAATTAAATCATTCAAGTCTCTGTAGGGTAAAAGTTCAACTCTATCTCTAATCTCAAGATTGAGTCCACTCAAAAATCTTGCTATTGTGGTGGATTCTTCCTCCCTAATGGAGGCTCTCATCATATAAAGCTCCATTTTCTGCCTATATTCTTCCACACTCATAGATTTCTGTTGGAGTCTCTGGAGCTTGTCCATTAACTCCCTATTATAGTAGTGATGCAAACAAAGCCCACAAGGTGATGATCAAGGACGCTAAAGAATATAAAGAGAAGTCACCTCAAAGTAGAGACCTCACTAGATGGAGAATGGGACAAAGACCAGAGCACCTAAAGTTCTTCCTGCTGGTCTTCCTAATGATTAGAAAATATTGTAAATAATTTGGGCTCACTTTGGGGGTCCAAATAGCAAATATAGGCTAGAATAAGGTGCCTTTAGTATAATAGGGGGTGTAGTTAGCATTTTAGGATGTTATTGGCCCTTTTGGAAGGCTTTTTGACCTAGTTTCTAGAAGGACAAGCCTAGGATGCGGGTTTGACTTAGTCAAACCCTAAGGCTGCCCATTTTTTCACTCTTCCCATCCTACCCCTTATGCTTGCTCTCCAAGGCTCCTTCACCTATAAATAAGGAGGCCTACCTCATGTATTTTCAAGTTGAAAATTAGAGTAAAGTTACTATACACAATTTGTGTTAGAGTTTGTGAGCATTGTCTCCTTACACCATTGTCTTATCTTGTGAGATTTAGAGAGCTCCCAAGTAGCGGCATCCTTCACTCATCTTGGAGTAAACCACCATCCAAGTGGTGTGATCACTTCTCTAGCTTCATTCTCCTAAGTTTCCTTTCACTCATCTTTTTCCATTCCATTTCCATTCTAAATTTCAATTCCAAAATCTATGTCTTGTTCTTGTTTTAATGCTTTGTTTCCTATTCGGTTTCCTTCATTATGTTTAGTTTCCTCTTTTTAATTTCAGCACCTTTACTTGTCATCATCTTCACCATAATTGTGTTTTCCTTTTGCCTTTGTGAAATGAACCTTCACATCTACTTAACCACTTGGTTTAGTTAATGCCCAGTGGGGATTTTCCTTAGGTTCTCACCTTAATCATCCTAAAATCTCAATCCTAATTATAGTGCCACCATAAAATGCTAAATCATAAAATCAACTCACATCAAGTAGGAAGGGATATGACGGCGTCTTAAGGCTCCCCTAAGATGATTCCAATATTCTATGGGAGGGTCCTTATGAAGGCGCCTCTCTCTCTCTAAGGCAGTCCACCAATACATAGCATTTCCCTGAAAGCTAAGGGTAGCTAGGGGTACCTTTCGTTCCTCACTTACTCTATGGCAAGCAAATAATTGTTCTACCTTCATTTCCCAATCTAGGTAAGCTTCTACATTTTCTTTCCCATGGAAATAAGGTAAGTCTACCCTAACCTCCTTACTACTTTCTTTTCTAGCTCTCCTAGGGAGTGGTTGATAATACTCATTAATCCTAAGGCTTTGTTCACCAAGAGAATCACTACCCCTAGAGCTAGATGCATGTGAACTTCTTTTTATTTTATGGGTGTATTCATATTTTTCTTTAACCATCCTTAACTCGTTCTCCAACAAAGCAACATGAGCATCCCTCTCTTTGAGTTGGGTCTCATGTTGGAGTTGTCTATATGAAAGTGATTGAAAGTCTTGTGCTAATTGTTTTAAAAGAGATTTGGTTGACTTTCTATCATCTTCACTAGAGTTAGGAGAATGAGTAGACATGATTAAAGCTATGTGTTGAAAGCAATTTACCACAAGAAAGATAGGTGGAGTAATGTAGGTAGATTCCCAGGAAAGGAAGGTGGATTGGATCACTTAAGTACCAAGCCTTTCCTAGCCAGATTCTATGCTTCAAGACTTTCACAAACCTTTCTTTAAGTAATTCACTTAGAGCACAAACAAGAATGAAAACACAAGCTTTAATACAAGAAAACGAAATTACTTAAAAACAATTATCACAATGAACAATTAACTCTAATTCAAAAGCATTTAAACTAGGCGAATTCCTAAGGTGAGGCTTCTTTGGCACTTAGAACCTTTGAAGACACACTCACCGTCTAATTGGCGTGATTAATTCCACTAATTATTGAATGTTTAACAACTTACAACTCAAAAGAAATACAATGGAAATTTTGAATTACAAAAGTTTTGAATCCTATTCTATGCTTCCTTTTCTTTTTAGTACTCCTCCTTTTTGCTTTGCACTCCTCTCTTTGATGTATGTTTGTATATTTTTGTTGCTGCACTCTTGCTTTACCTCTTTTAGGATAGTCATTAAAGTAATCAATTCAGCACCTACTAAGTAAAAATGACACTCACCACAAAGGTTAGCTCCAAACTTAACAAGCACCTTTTGAAAACTTCCACCACTTAAGAGGTCAACAAAAATTAAAGCAACAAAAGCTCAATTTAAATTTGGACAACAGCAAAGGGATTTAAATATGACAAAACTAGAAGGAATATTGAAGAAAGATTGAAAATCAAGCAAAATAAGGTAATCAACAAAGCTAGCACACAAAATGAACCTAGGGAAAGGTACTAGAATTGGATTACAAAAACCAAAACTGAACTACTGGAATTTAAGTGTCAAAAAGCGTGACTTACACGATTTATGTTGAGCTGTATTTTTCAAATTTGAATTTGAATTTTTAAAAATAGATACTTCAAGATGTTAACCAAATTTTGGCGCTAGAATCACTCAAAACACATGCACCAATCAATTACAATAAATTTTTCAAATCTGGTGCTAGATTAACTTTTTTTTCGCGCCAGTTTTGAACACTGATTTTGTTTGATTTATCATTTTTTTTTACTTCGAATTTTGATTCACTTTTTTTTTCTTTTTTCTAAGACATCAAACTTCTCAGATACAGATTTCCAGAATTTTTCTCAAACGGAATTAATTTTCACAATGAAAAACAGCCAGCACAGTTTAGAAATCCTAATCTAGAATTAAAAACAAAGTTGAAAACTTGCAAAGACACAATAGAATGATTTTATAAGAATTTGTGTGGATCTATCACACAAATATGAACTCAAATCTAAAAGAAAAAATGCACCAAAGGATCAAACAATTCAAATTAAAAACTGGACTCAAGAGCAAATCAAGAAACAAAATCAATCAAGAAAAATACTACTAGGATTTAATGATATTTCTTGGAGAAACATGACTTGACAAAACATGTATTGATTTCAAAATCAAAATGACTCAAATTAAAACAGATTGAACCAATTAAAATTTGCAAGAAAGACTCAAAATCCCAATAAAATCAAGCAGCACACCAAAACACACAAGAATCCTACACAAAATTGAAATTAGAAGCTCAAGAATAAGTTGAACACATTCTACCGATTGGATTCATCCAAACAGCATTCAAATCAAAATTAAATTGCAAAAAATAGCAAGATATTCAAGGATCTAATGAAGAACAACATAGAAATATGAAGAACAACACAAAATCAAAAAAAATTAGAAGAAGACACTTAGTTCTTGAAGAACCATGGCTCTAGATACCACTTGATGTAGCCTAGCTTGAGTGCTTTCTTCCATGAGCTGAAAATGAATTTGAAGGTGGCGGAAGCTATGATTGAAGATGTGCAAGGAGCTCCTAGGAGTTGTGGTTTCCTTGAAGGTGAAGTGTTAGGTGTGGAGAGTGAGTGGTGAGGCCATCTCACTTGGAAAAGATGAAGAATGAAGACTAAAGTGTCTATCCTAGAGGTAGGAGACAAGAGTGATAATTGGCACAAAATTGGCAGCAATTTCACTCAAATTAATTTTGAGAATTACATGAGTCAAGCACCTCCTTTTATAGCAATAGAGGGCTGGAATTTACAAAGCCAAATTCAAATGAAATGCAAGCTAAATTGGTGCCAAATGAGAGAGCACATGGAAGGTGTGACTAGGGAGGTGTGACTAGCGTTACTTATGCACTCCTCCATGGCCTTCTCATGACCGGCCTAGATTAAATTAGGTGTTTTAGAAACCCTAATTTAATATAGGTTGGTAATTAGGTGCCAAAATTAATTCTAAGAAAAATTACAAATAAAATTTCCTATTCTATTTTGACAAAAAAAATTAAATTCTACCCTACACTAAACTTATGGCATTTTTAAACATATAGAGGAAAGTTTCTCTGCCATCAGTAGCAGTATCCCAATCCTCTTGGATTCTTATTGCCATAGCTCTTGTAGTTGGCCCATATCTTCTATTTGGTGGGCTTGGGCTTGACCTTTGACTTGGACTTGGGCCTCTTCCATCATATTCTATGCACTCCTTCACTTGTACCTCCTTTGTGTATATTTGTGTATTTTTCAATGAGGTTGCTGCTGTCCCTTGCTTTGTCTCCTTAGGTTATTCAACCTTAAATCTTTAATCCAACTCCTCTTTAGTGATATGGCTTTCACCAAAACAAAATTTTAGCTCCACACTCACCAAAGCACTTTTTAGGTCAAATCCAGCAAAGAGAGGTCAAGCAAGTTTTAATTTAAAGCAACAAAACTCAAATTTAAAATCAAGGACTACTGCAAATGGAGTTGATATTTGACAAGACTTGAAAGAGTATTCAATAAAATTTGACAAGCAAAAAATTAAGGAACACAAGAAAGCACACAAAGTGGAATCCTAGTGAATGGAACTAGATTAGATGAATAAAACCAAAACAGCAGTACAGAATTTTTTTCTGTAAATTTTTCACAACTTTCCAAATTTATGCTGGACAAAATACTTCAAGTTTGAGCTTGAAATTTTAACCACAGAAACTTCAATGTTTTAGCTCAAAATAGGCGTTGGAATTTCACCAAAACAGTGAGCCAAATAATTGTAATAATGTTTCCGAAATCACTGCCATGTCAGCGTTTTTTCGGAGTCAGAATTTTTGCACTCTGTTCGTATTTCATTTTTCATTTTTTTTGTATTTTGAATTTTGAGGTGCTTCTTTTTTTCACTTTTTCTCAACACATCAAAATACTCAAATCCAGAATTTCAGAATTTTTAACTAACAAATGTAATTTCTGGGAACGATTCCAGCCAGCACAGTAGCCGTGAAAACAGAGAAATCCTAAACTAGAATTAAAAAAACACCAATGAAACTTTAAAGACACAATGGAAATGATTGGAAAAGAACTTTTATGGAACTAACACACAAGTATGAACTCAAATATGAAAATATAAAAGGCACCAAAGCTTCAAAAACAGAAATATAAACTGCACTCAAAACAAAATCAAGCAACCAAATCAACAATAAAAGGCACCTCTTGGAATTTATGACATTATAGGATGAACATGACTTTGACAAAACCTGTATGAATTCAAAAATCAAAATGACTCAACCACAAACACTTTGCACCGATTAAAAACACCAATAAGACTCAAATAAAATAAAAACAGAACAACCAACACAAAAGGAACCTAAAATAGTTTGAAAATGGAAGTTCAAGATCAAGTAGAACCAAAATACCAAATAGAAATTTAAAAACAGCAACACCATCTTAAAATGAAATTAAAAACAGCAAGAAATTTAAGGATATGATGAACAACATGGAATAAAGAAGAATACTCAAAAAATAAAATGAAGAGAACACTTATCTCTTGAAGAACCAAAGCTCTAGATACCAAATGATGGGTTGTTCTTCATGACCAATGTTCTTCTTGAATAAATGAGGTGAAAAAGGTGGCGGAAGCAATGGAGATGATGGATCAAGGATGGCTCATATAGAGTTATGGGTTCCATGTAGGTGCATGAAAGGTATGGAGAGTGATATGTTGGGCCAAATCACTTGGAGGAAGGTGAAGGTGAAGATCGAAGTGTCTAACCTAGAGAGACTAGACAAGAGTAGAAGCTTGCAAAAATTTGGCAGCATTTACTCATTAAAATTGATCTTAAAAAAACATGAGCCAAAACACCATATTTATAGGAGATGGTGGCTTGGAGAGTAAGGAGCAAGGGTAGGATGGGGAATACATAAAAAAGGAGGCTGCTAGGGTGTTGACTAAAGGTCAATGCAGCCCCTTAGCATGCTTCTAGAAGGTAGGGCTACATTCCTACCCTAAAAGGCCTAGGTACAAGCTAAATTGTTAAATACACCTCCCCTATTGTGCTAAATGAACCCTACTCTACTAAATTGTTAAATACACCCCCTATTGTGCTAAATGAACCCTACTCTACTGAAAATACAAATAAACTTAAATTAATTGATGCTCAGCTCCCATGGCTTGGGTTTTACTCCTTATGGTCCTCTAAGGGGTCTTTGAACATGTAGAGAAAAGTTTCTCTGCCATCAGTAGCAGAGTCCCACTCTTCTTGAATTCTCTTAGTTATGGACCTAGTAGTTGAGCCTGAGCTTGGGCCTCTTCCATCATTAATAGCCTCTGAAGCAATACCAGTACAATCTTGAATCAGTCTCCCCTGCAAAAACCCATACTGATTAGGAGAAATTATTTTGGCAACCACAAGGGCAAGCCGATCTGCCAAAATCTTAGAAATAATCTTAAACTTAAAATTAGCATTAGCTATTGGCCTATAATCTTTAATGGATTCAGCACCTTGAATCTTAGGCAAAAGAGATACCACATTACTGTTCATTCCAAGGAGAACCAAATTTTGCTTAAAAAATTGTTGGACAACATTACAAACATCTGTCCCAATAATATCCCAACAAGAATGATAGAAAACACCACCAAAACCATTAGAACCAAGAGCACTATTACCATTAAGGTTAAAATCTTCAATATTACCTGTATCTTGATCATGAGAAATAGACTCAGCATAAAGAGTTTTATAAAAGTCCAAAATATGTTCCTTAATGAGTTTAGGATCCTCAATAACCACTTTATCAATCCGTAAACGATGAATCCCACCAGAATTATTTCTCCTTTTAACCACAGCATGGAAAAAAGCAGTATTTCTATCCCCATCTTTAAACCAAAGCATCTTAACTTGTTCTTTCCTAAACAAATATTGACAGTAAAGAGCATGATCTGGCTCCTCCTTAGTGATCTTTTCTTGATAGAGAAGTCCATCAATATCAGACATACTAGCAATCTCTAAAGATTGTTGAATACTAGGGAGGAGACCCTGCTTAAGAATAACTGCATTGTGAACATTACCAAAAAAGTGTTTATTCTAGTCACGAAGCTTAGTTTTCAACCTTTTTAACTTATGTTGCAAAATAAACATAGGACACCCAACAACCTTATTATTCCAAGAGTCATGAATAAGCTTCAGACATGAACTATCCTGAAGCCACATAGAAAAGAAATGAAAATTGCTATCCTTCTTCAAAGAATTACTGGCAAGACTAGCAAGAATAGGGGAATGATCAGAACAATTACTAACAAAAACCTGATAAGAATAGGAATCCCATTTATCCAGACACACTCCATTACATAAAGCCCTATCCAGTCTTCTATGAATTCTATGCAACCCTCTTATTCCATTACACCAAATATAACCAGATCCAGTAAAAGGCCTACAAGCAAGATCATTAGTATTAATCCAATTAAGGAAATCATTACAAGAAACCTGATTAGGGTCACCCTTCCTTTACAGTCATTCGTTGATAGCATAAAATTAGAATCTCCCAAAATACACCAAGTCCCTATGAAGGAACCAAGATCCCTCCACAAAACCCGTCTAGCCAAGTATGTGTTAGCACCATAAACACCTGCAAAGCTAAAACATTTATCATGCAGATGGCAAGATATAGAAATAAACTAATCATTTATTGAGAAATTTTGGACCAGATTAGGAACCAACAAACACCAAAGCTTTGCAGACTTATTAACAATAGGAGACGTAGCCTCCAAATGCATATCAACAAATTTGAAAAGGACTTCAAAAGCATCAGTGTATGACACCATAGGTTCAGCAAGAAAAATCAAAAGGGGTTGATGTAGTTTAAGTAAACTAAGAAACATCTCCACAGTTTTGTAGTTTCCCAGTCCTCTAACGTTCCAGAAAAAAGAAGAGACCTTCATTGCGACGTAATGGTGAGAACTGTCTTAGCAGTTTTTTGGCTTTACCAGTCCCCTTAGGTGGTTTCCCTGGTTTTCTTTTAGTACGAACTATCTCCTCCCCAGTATCATTGGCATCCTCCACCATCTCATTAGGATCAGCCCAAAATTTTGACCCAATTTGATTTTCAACAGTGATATGGCCTAAGTTAAATTCAACAATGGCAGTAGACGTACCAATATAAGGATCACCTCCCATATTTGTAGTTTCCAAACCCTCGAGAGAGGAAAAGTGATTTTGTAGGACCAACGACAGGGATGGTACAGTAATAATTGCATACATGTGATGACCATCCATAGGAGTAGTGAATGGTGTTGTAGAAACTACAGGTGAATTGTAACATCCCGCCAAATACTTTGGAATAATTATAAAACAAAATAAAGGTAAACAAATATTTTGAAGTGAACATAATTATATATATGTAATGAAGTTTTCTCCTCACAGGGAGTTTAATACATAATCGGTCAAATTTTCCAAAAACTTAAACTCAAATAAAATACAGTAAAATAGCAAGGCAGGCGATCTCCTATCAGAAGAGGGCGATCTCCTATCAGAAGACAGCAAAAGGGTGATCGCCTAACAGAAGTAGAAACAGGCGATCTCCTTCCGGCGACCACTCACTGAGGAGCTCTGCTTCCTGCAACATCATCTGCTCCCGTGTAAATTATACACGATCATCACAGGTTTAAGAAAGAGCCAAACACAACACCAAAAGAAACACCACAGGGTAAGCTAGACATTTGAAAAAGAGTTTAGATATTATACTTTAAAATCAAGATGAAACAAATTAAAGACACCCACGTAAACCATCAACTAAAACACATATTACACAATTCCTCAAAGGTCGTTAAAATCACAAAATTCATCAAGTGTCTATCAATACAATGTTTCTTATTTCACACGTCAGACTTCCACTGACTCATCACACAAGACACTTGACACTACTTCCGGAAGACTCGTGCGTTGAACTTAGCATCCAGAGACATGCACCTGTCATACTGCCCCACTGTGAAATCACACACATTCACAGGGTCGTCGTGAAATCACACACATTCACAAGCGTATAAATGAATCTCAATATCTTCACTCTCCTAGTATGACAGGGTTAATTCATATAACAGGCCGAGCTCGTTCTTTTTCACACGACTCACCCATTCATATGAACCTCCTTCGACTCTCACCAACTGAATAACTTCCTCTATGTGATTCCATTATCTCAGCAGAGTCAGGATCGCCTCATTCACAGGATACTCACAGATCAATACACCCTCATAAATCTCCACACGGTATTTTCTTTCCTGAAAATACTATGCTTTGATCACTCTTTCACATTCATCCAATGCATCATTCAACACGTAAAAGCACAATACCATCATATAACATTTGAATCTTTTCTCAAACAATCCCAATCACAGTAACAAGCATACCACCGATCAGGTTTTCGAATAGCATATACATTCTTCATTTCAATCTCGACAAATTCAAAGCGACACTAAACAGGGGAGTTCGAAATCTGTATTTAAAACCAGCGATCACGTCGCCCTCACTTCAGAAAACAGCAATTCTACGGCTTTTATTGAAATAAAGCTAGCTTCCCTTACCTGGACTTGCGCAAAACACCAAGAGCTCCAAGACCCACCGAGCTTAAAGGATGCCTTAGCTCTGTTTTAGCGTCTGGTTTGTAGAACTTGCAGAGAATCTCCCAGGTGCTCCAAGGGCAGTCGTCGCTCGTCGCACTGGTGCTTGAGGATGCCTGAATCGCAGCGTGAAGGAGAGAAAAGGAGGGATGAAGATGCAGACACTCTTTCACTCTTGAGCCACTGTAACGTTCTTTGCCTTCCCGCAGTGGGTTTTTGAATCCAAGCCTACCTGTCCACGCATGATGCTGCTGCCACCCCTTCTGCAGGAAAGCCTGAGTGTACGTTTTTCACTGAATAGTACGACCACGGTTGTCTCTTGTGCCTGCCAACCACTGCCCTGAACAGTACGACCACTGTTGTCTCTTGCGCATGCCAACCACTGCCCTGAACAGTACGACCGTGAGTGTCTCTTGCGCATGCCAACTTTCTGATGTCACTATTCTGAACCACCCTTTTTGTCTACGTGGCGCGCGTGCAGGACGTTTCATGCTGGGAGTCTGGGTCCCACTATATCTGTGTGAAGCTCGACATCGCGCGACAACTTTCCACCGCTGACTCATCCTGGCGAACGACCGATGTCTCTCTCTGGGAGACGACCGATGTCTCTCTCTGGGAGACGACCGATGTCTCTCCCTGGCGACGCCCGCATGCCTCTCGCGCCCCGATGACGCCCGCATGCCTCTTGCACCCCGACGACGCCCGCATGCCTCTCGCGCCCCAGTGTTGCCCGCATGCCTCGCGCCCCGGCGTTGCCCGCATGCCTCTCGCGCCCTGGCGACGTCCACATGCCTCGCACCCTGGCGATGCCCGCATGCCTCTCGCGCCCTGGCGATCATGTGTAGTAGGCGACCGGCGATTATGTTCTAACCAGGCGATCTTATAGTCTTCTAAGCTACACTTTCCTTCCTTTTTATTTCAAATGAAAACATACTTAGGATTCATTTAAAATATACCCTTTTATTCCAATTTAATTTTACAGGTCCTTACATGAATTAGCCGTCTGAGGAGATGGATCGGCCACAAAAGGTGATTGAAAGTCTTATGCTAGTTGTTTTAAAAGAGATTTGATTGACTTTCTATCATCTTCACTAGAGTTAGGAGAATATGTAGACATAATTAAAGCTATGTGATAAAAGCAATTTACTTCAAGAAAGATAGGTGGAGTAATGTAGGTAGAATTCCAGGAAAGGGAGGTGGATCACTTGGATCACTTAAGTACCAAGCCTTTCCTTAGCCAAATTCTATCCCTCACAACTTTTACAAACCTTTCTCTAAGTATTTTACTTGGAGCACAATTAAGAATGAAAACACAAGTTTTATACAAGAAACAAATATGCTAAACCAATTAAACACAAATGAATTAATTCTAACTAGAAAGCTTTAAACTAGTCGAATTCCTGATGATGAGGCTTGTTGGCACTTGTGAACCTTCAAGACACACTCATCGTCTAATTACGTGATTAATCCACTAATTGTTCAAAGTTTAACAAAATTACAACTCAAGAAAATACAATGGAAAATTGAATTAACAAAATTGTAAATCCTAATCTATGCACTTCTTCCTATTGTACTCCTTCTTTTTGTTTTGGCACTTTCTATTTGCACTCCCCCTCTTTGTGTATATTTGTGTATAACCTTGTTGCTGAACTCTTGCTATACCTCTTTAGGATAGTCACTTGAAATAGTCAAATCAGCACCTACTAAGTGATATGGTTCTCACCACAAAGGTTAGCTCCAAACTTACCAAGCACCTTTTGAAAACTTCCACCAAATAAGAGGTCAACAAAATTCAAAGCAACAAAAGCTCAATTTAAATTTGGACAACAGCAAAGGGAATTGATGTGTGACAAAACTTGAAAGAATATTGAAGGAATATGACAATCAACCAAAATAAGGTACTCAACAAAGATAGCACACAAATTGAACATAGGGAAAGGTACTAGAATTGGATTAACAAAACTAAAACAGCACTACAGAAAATTGAGGTGTCAAAAAGCGTGACTTAAACAATTTATGCTGAGCTGGAAAATTCAAATTTGAATTTGAAATTTAAACCACCGAAGGTTGAATATCTTAACTCAAATTTGGCGTTGGAATCACACCAAAATAATTTACCAATTAATTGTGATAAATTTTTCAAATTTGATGCCACTTCACTATTTTTTTCGCGCCAGAATTGCACACTGATTGTATTTGATTTATCATTTTTTTCTATTTTGAATTTTGCTTCACTTTTTGTTTTTCAATTTTTTCTAACACTTCAATCTATTCAGATCCAGAATTTCACAATTTTTCATAAACGGAATTAAATTTTGTAATAAAAATAGCCAGCACAAATTCAACAAAAACAGAGGAAGCCTAATCTGGAATTAAAAACAACACTATGAAACTTCAAGGACATAATGGAATTGAGGTATATGAACTTGTATGGATCTATCACACAAGTATGAACTCAAATCTAAAAATTAAAAGGCACCAAAGGCTTAACCAAACAGATTATAAACTGTATTAAAAAATAAAATCAAGAAACCAAAGCATCAACAATAGGTACTACATAGAAGTGATGGCAATTTTTGGATGTACATGACTTTGACAAAACTTGTATAGATTCACAAAATCAAAAGGACTCAAATCTAAGCAAATTGAACCAATTAAAATTGCAAGAAAGACTCAAATCTAGCAAAATTAAAACAGCAACACCAATACTCAAAATAATCCTACACAAAATTGAAATTAGAAGCTTAAGAACAATTTGAACACATTGCACCGATTGAATTTCTCAAAACAGCAACACAAATTATAAGCAGAATAAAAAACAACAAGACAATAAGGAGTTTGATGAACAACAAGGATTCAAGAACAAAACACAAAATTAGAATGAAAAGAGGAAGGCACTTAGCTCTTTAACGAACCAAAGCTCATGATACCACTTGATGGAGTGTGTGCCTTCATCCGAATGCTTGAAATTGAGATTGAATTGTGGCGGAAGCTATGGATTATTGCGGATCAAGGAACTCCTAAGAGTTGTGGTTTCCTTGGAGGTGCATGCTAGGTGTGGAGAGTGAGTGGTGAGGCCATCCCACTTGGACTAGGTGGAGAATAAAGACTAAAAGGTCTATCCTAGAGAGGTAGGAGAGAAAGCAAGAACCTCCTTATATAGCAATGGAGGGCTGAAATTTGAACAAGAGAATTGGAGGGAAAATTCAAACCAAATGGGTTTGAATTTGGTGCCTAAGTGAAGCACACATGGAAGGCATGACCAAAGTGAACGTGCACTTCCAATTGGGCTGCACATAATCGGCCTAGATTGAAATTAGGTGTTTTTAGAAACCCTAATTTAATCTAGGTTGGTTTCTAGGTGCCAAAAATCATCTAAAGAAAAATTACAAATCAAATTTCCTATTCTACTTGACAAAAATTAAATTCTACCCTACACTAAACTTATGGCATTTCTAACATATAGAGGAAAGTTTCTCTACCATCAATAGCAGTGTCCCAATCCTCTTGGATCCTACTTGCCATAGCTCTTGTAATTGGTCCATATCTTTTATTTGTTGGGCTTGGACTTGGACTAGGCTTTAGCCTTGAACTTGGGCTTGGGCTTGGGCTTAGGCCTCTTCCATCATCCCCTCCCTCTTGAAAAGGATTTTTCCTCAAATCCAATGCTTCTACCTCTTCTTCTTCTTTACTTCCTCTAGGTCTTCATCCTCCTTATTATGTGGTTGTGTGTGGTTGGATGGTTTCCATCATCCCCTCCTTCTTGAGAGGATTTGTCCTCAGATCTATTGGGTTAATCTCAAACAGCAGCCTTATTCCTGCTTTGAAAACTATGCTCATCCTCCAGGATCAAATGTTAATTTGTGGGAGTCATCAAACAAATATGAGATAAATTTCTTTTTTAAAAGAAAAATAAAACAAAAGAAAACTAAACAAAAATAAGGCCCTTTATCTTTAAAATTTATTTTAATAAAAAAAACATAAGGTCCCTTTCAAAACTATTTTTGTAAGGACCTAGAAAATTTTATTGGAATGAAAGTGATATATTTTAAGTGAATTCTAAGTATGTTTTTATTTAAAATATAAAGGAAGGAAAGTGTAGCTTAGAAGTCTACGAGATCGCCGTTGTTGAAGGCGGAGGCGATCTCCGACTTCTCTGGTACATGATCGCCAATCGCCTATGGTGCACATGATCGCCGAAAGTGCACTTAGTATGTGGTCAAGATACTGGATCAACCATAGTGGGTTCCAAAAACCATGCGTATCAAGGTGTGGGTTAAGCCTTAGATACGCTGTGCATGCGAAACTCTATGCTTGAGCATAAGAAATCGTCCTTAGTGTTGCATGCATGGGCGCACGAGGAGTAGTGCTGATCTATTCTTGGAAATGTGAAGCTACCGACGTCACCAAGCCATGTGGAGGTGATACCTTGGACGTAACATAGTGGGATGAAGAACCTTCAGCAAGGCGTGGCGATGTGTCATAAGTCATCTTCAGGCGAGAGACACGCGGGCATCGCCAGGGAGAGAGACACGCGGGCATCGCTAGGGCGAGAGACACGCGGGCATCGCCAGGGCGAGAGAGACGCGGGAATCGCTAGGACGAGAGAGACGCGGGGACTGCCAGGGCGAGTGATAGACGGTCATTGCCAGGATGAGGGACACATTGGTCGTCCTCCAGGGAGAGACATCGATCGTCCGCCAGGATGAGACATCGGTGGATAGTCATCGCGCGAGAAGTCATCGGTGGAAGGTTATCGCGCGATGTCGTGTTTCACACAGATAAGGTGGGACCCAGGCTCACAGTGAAAACGCTCTGCATGCGCAACACGTAGACAGTAAGGGTGTTTCAGAATAGTTAGCATCAGAGAGTTGGTGTGCGCAGAAACCCACGTGGTCATACTGTTCAAGGAAGTGTGCACGCAAGCTTTCTTGCAGAGTGGGTAGTGGCAGCGGCAATTGTGGACAAGTTGGTTTAGATTCAAAAACTCACTTCTGAGAGGCAAAGAACATTGCAGTGGTTCAAGAGTGACAGAGTGAGTTTACCTTCATCCTTCTCTTTTCTCTCCTTCACGCTGCGATTCAGGCATCCTCAAGCACCAGTACGACGAGCGACGACTGCCCTTGGACTCCTGGGAAGTTCTCTGCGAGTTTTCCGATCAGGACGCTAAAACAGAGTTCGGGTATCCTTAAGTTCGGTGGGTTAGAGCTCGTAGTGAGATTTTACGCAAGTCCAGGTAAGGGAAGCTAGCCTTATTTCCAACGAAAACCTTAAGTTAGATGATTTTGATGATGGGGCGACGTGGTCGTCGGTTTTCAACTGTTATTGCATAATCCCCTGTTTTTGGATGTGATCGCCGGTTTTAGTGTTGTTTTCGAACTCCCTTGTTTTAGTGTCGCTTTGAACTTGTTGAGATTGAAATGAAAAATGTATATGCTATTCGAAAACCTGAACGGTGGTATGCTTGTTTTTGTGAGTGGGGTTGTTTAAGAAAAGATTCAAAGTATTCTATGATGGAATTGTTCTTTATGTGTGGTATGATGTATGGAATGTGGTGAATGTGGGATCAAGGCATAGTATTTTCAGGAAAGAAAATACCGTGTAAGATCGTGTAGAGTGTGCATTGACCGGTGATTCGTTTATTATGAGATATCCTGACTCTCCTGATATAATGGAATCATATAGATGAAGTTATTCAGGCGTTGAGAGTCGAAGGAGGTTCATATGTATGGGTGAGTTGTTTGAAAGAGAACGAGCTTGACCCGTTGTATGGATTAACCCTGTCATGCTAGGATAGTGATGATATTGAGATTCATTTATACGCTTGTGAATGTGTGTGATTTCACAGCGACCCTGTGAATGTGTGTGATTTCACAGTGGTGCAGTATGACAGGTGCAGATCTCTGAGTCTAGTCAATGCACGTGTCTTCCGGAAGTAGTGTCAAGTGTCTATGTGTGATGAGTCAGTGGAAGTCTGACGTGAGAAATGAGAAACATTGAAATTGATAGACACTTGATGGATTATGTGAATTGAACGACTCTTGAGGAAATTGTGAAATATGTGATTACTTGATGGTCATGTGAAGGGAATGAGAAAGTTGATGGTTTTTACGTGGGTGTCTTAAATTTGTTTTATCTTGATTTTAAAGTTTCATATCTAAATTCTCTTTAAAATATCTAGCTTACCCTGCATTTTTGTTTTGTGGATGTTTTCTTAAACCTGTGATGATCGTGTATAATTTACACGGGAGCAGATGATGTTGCAGGAAGTAGAGCTCCTCAGTGAGTGGTCGCCGGAAGGAGATCGCCTGTTTTCTATTTCTGTTAGGAGATCGCCTGTTTTCAATTTTGCTGTATTTTGTTTAAGTTTTGGAAACTGACTGGATATGTATTAAACTCCCTGTGAGGAGAAATTTCATTATATATATATATGTATGTTCACTTTGATATTATTGTTTTACCTTTATTTCATTATATAAATATAAAAAGGATTTGGCGGGATGTTACATTAATGGTATCAGAGCAGTTCGTCCTTAGGATGACCTGAGGGCTGTGGATCCATTGTGTTTCTTCTGCTCATAAAATTTATTTGAGTTTTAAATAAAAAACTATAGTGAAAGGTTTTCAAACGTTTTTGTATTGAAATTTTATGTGTGCTTTAGTGAATATATGCCCTAACTGAAAATCTTAGTATTAAGAATGAAAGGATCTTGATAAAGTAGTGAGGGTGCACACTCATAACTGGATCAAGATGATTCTCAATCTTAAATTCTGAAAGTTTGATGTTTAGCATATATTGAATTCTGGTGTGTTTTATTTCAGTTTATTGAGTGTTTTTGTATTGATTGAAAGTGGTCGTTTGAATTGATGGTTTTATACCAGTAGCTGTTTTGGTGATGTGCTTGTATAAGTATATTGATCTTGCTGATAAACTCAAATTCTAGATGGATTTGAGATGCTGGCCTTTGTAAGACCTAGTGTGGTCTCCTAAATGAATTGATTCTTTATCAAGTTCATTTTATAGGAATATGAGTAGAGAATAATAGTTTTTTTTCCCTAATCTTCTACAGAGAAGAATGGCTCCTAGACAGCCTACCCCTTCCCAACCTTCTGCTGAAATGGGCTAGATCGCCAGGGCCATTGAGTTGATGGCGAGTGCCATCCAGCAGCAGAATGCGGCGATGTCTCAGAATCACCAAGCTACAATGCAGCATTGGGAGACCGCCAGATCAGCTGCAACAGCTCCCAACGTCGATTAGCCTCAAGAGCAGATGGGACTGACCGAGTTCCTCAGGCACAACCCACCTAAGTTCAGTGGGAATACTACTCCTGACCAAGCAGATCAATGGGTCAGGGGTTTAGAGAAAATCTTCAGGGCGACCTCCTGCCCTAAAGATAAGAAGCTGGTATTCGCCACATATCTTCTGTCTGGAGAAGCTGAGTTCTGGTGGATGGGAACTTAGCAGATGATGGAGGCCCGAGAGGAAGTGTTGGATTGGGAGAGCTTCAGGGTGAGGTTCCTGGAGAAATACTTCCCAGACAGCGCAAGGTTTGCGAAGGAAGCTGAGTTCCTAAGGTTGGAGCAGGGGGATATGTCTGTGAACGCCTATGCTGCTCGATTTGAGTACCTCGCCCGATTCTATACCCAAGCTACCTCTGAGGCTTGGAGGTGCAGGAAATTTGAAGAAGGACTGAAGCATGAACTAAAGAGGACCATAGCACCTATGTGCATAAGAGAATTACACGCCTTGGTGGAGAAGGCGAAGATGGTGGAGACTCTAGAAAAGGGTGAGTCTCGGGTGATCAGGTCACGCCCAGGGGATTCTTCCAGTAGGAAGGCCAGGGTGCAGCAACAACAGAATAAGTCTTATGCGAGACCTCCACAGCATAGGGCAAGAGCAGCACCGCCCCAGTCTCAGCAGCAACAACCCTGGAAACTTAAATGTTTCCATTGTGGTGGACCACACACAGCCAATGTGTGCCCCAAGAGAGATTCAAAGAGAAGATGTTTTGCCTGCCAGAAGACGGGACACGTTGCTAGAGATTGTCCTACCCAGAATAGGATGACTCAATCCGGTGGTTCCCAACAGATGAGGAATGAAGGCAGCAGACCTCAGGCAGCAGGGAGAGTGTTTGCCATGACAGGAGCAGAGGCGTCCCAGTCAGGTAACTTGGTGCAAGGTGCTTGTTTTATAGCTGATAGATACGTTAGAGTTTTGTTTGATTCTGGAGCGACACACTCTTTTGTGTCAAGCCGGTGCGTAGATGTGTTGGGCCTTCTAGTGAAGGAGCTGCCGTTTGAACTGTTGGTCTCCACACCTGCATCAGGACAGGTTTTGACCTCCACAGTTTGCCCTGAATGTCCAGTGATAGTAGAGGGACGCAGGTTCAAAGTAAATTTGGTCTGTCTACCTCTGCAGGATCTGGATGTTATCCTAGGAATGGATTGGCTATCTGCTAATCACGTTCTCATAGATTGCGGTAGCCAGAAGGTGGTGTTCCCCGATCTCCAAGAGTCAGATGTGATATCTGCTCAGCATGTGAGGTCGGAGTTGAAAGAAGGGGCGACGTGTTTTGTGATCCTAGCTAAAGGGGGAGTTAAGAATGAAGAAGAGATGGGCTGTATACATGTGGTTAAGGACTTCATGGATGTATTTCCAGAAGAAATACCTGGACTACCTCCTAAGAGAGAAGTGGAATTCTCTATTGATTTGGTACCTGGAGCTGGACCAGTGTCAATGGCGCCCTACAGAATGGCTCCAGCCGAGTTGGTAGAGTTAAAGAAACAAGTGGAAGATTTGTTGGAGAAACGATTCATCAGGCCTAGTGTATCTCCATGGGGGGCTCCAGTGCTTCTAGTTAAGAAAAAGGATGGAGGGTCTCGGTTATGTGTGGACTACAGGCAGTTGAATAAGCTGACTATCAAGAACAAGTACCCTCTGCCAAGAATTGATGATTTGATGGATAAACTGCATGGAGCCTCAGTATTCTCAAAGATTGATTTGAGAACGGGATACCACCAAATTTTGGTGAAAGCTAAAGATGTGCAAAAGACGGCATTTAGGTCTCGTTATGGACACTATGAATATGTGGTGATGCCGTTTGGAGTGACAAATGCTCCAGCTCTGTTCATGGACTACATGAATAGGATTTTTCGTCCTTTCTTGGATAAGTTTGTTGTAGTCTTTATAGATGACATACTTATTTATTCAAGGACTGAGGAAGAACATGAGCAACATCTGAGGACGGTGTTGGGGGTCCTGAGGGAGAAGCAACTCTATGCCAAGTTCTCTAAGTGTGAGTTCTGGCTAAAGGAAGTTAACTTCTTAGGACATGTGATATCTGCTCGGGGGATCTCAGTGGATCCAGCAAGGTGGAGGCAGTGCTTCAGTGGGAACGTCCTAAGACAGTCACATAAATAAGGAGTTTTGTGGGTCTAGCTGGCTACTATCGGCGGTTTATTGAGGACTTTTCCAAGGTAGTGGCTCTTTTAACACAGTTGACCCGTAAGGATCAACCTTTTGCTTGGACCGACCGATGTGAGCAGAGCTTCATGGAACTAAAGGAAAGGTTGACTAGTGCTCCAGTGCTGGTGATCCCAGACGTAGGAAGACCTTTTGATGTCTACTGTGATGCTTCACATCAGGGTTTGGGATGTGTTTTGATGCAAGAGAAAAGAGTGGTTGCATATGCTTCAAGGCAACTCAAGGTTCATGAGAGAAACTATCCTACTCATGATTTGGAGTTGGCGGCTGTGGTGTTTGCCTTGAAGATTTGGAGGCACTATTTATATAGAGCTCGGTTCTAGGTGTTCAGTGACCATAAGAGCCTGAAATACCTGTTTGATCAGAAGGAACTAAACATGAGACAAAGAAGGTGGATGGAGTTTCTAAAGGACTATGATTTTCAACTCATGTATCATCCAGGGAAGGCCAATGTAGTGGCAGATGCTTTGAGTAGAAAATCAATACAAGTAGCCACCATGATGATGGAAGAGCAGAAACTGATCGAGCAATTCAGAGACTTAAACCTTGGGGTAGAATTTCATGTTAATCACATTAGTTGTAGTAAGCTGGCTATAACTAATGACTTCTTTGGAATGATAAAGGATAAGCAATTAAAGGACCCTGACTTGAGGCGTACTGTGGAGTTGCTAGGAACCGATCAAGCTAAAGACTTTGTGATGGGAGATGATGGGATCTTGAGATTTAATGGCAGAATTTGCATACCTGCAAATGAAGAGTTGAAGAAGATGATCCTAGAGGAAGGTCATAAGAGTCGCCTTAGCCTACATCCAGGCATGAACAAGATGTACCATGACTTGAAGGACTCATTTTGGTGGTCGGGCATGAAGAAAGACATCGCCCAGTATGTTACAACCTACTTGACATGTCAGAAGGTGAAGATAGAGCATCAAAGACCTGGCGGGTTGTTACAGCAACTGGATATCCCTGAGTGGAAATGGGACAGCATTGCAATGGATTTTGTTACCCATTTACCTAGATCGGTAAGGGGCCATGACGCAATCTGGGTCATCATTGATCGGCTAACGAAGAGTGCTCACTTTCTTCCGGTGAATATGAGGATGCCTATGGCCAAGTTGGCACAGTTGTACATCAAAGAAATAGTGAGGTTGCATGGAGTGCCTTCCAGCATTGTTTCAGATAGAGATCCCAGGTTCACCTCACGGTTTTGGCAGACTCTCCAAGATTCTTTGGGAACTAAGTTGAGGATGAGCTCTGCATATCATCCTCAAACAGATGGGCAGTCTGAGAGAACAATTCAGTCCTTGGAAGATCTGCTGAGGACGTGTGTTTTGGACCAATTGGGAGGCTGGGATGAGATGTTGCCACTGGTGGAGTTTACCTATAATAACAGTTATCACGCCAGCATAGGGATGGCGCCATATGAAGCCTTGTATGGAAGGAAATGCAGAACTCCATTGTGCTGGTACCAGGAGGGCGAAGCAGTATTGGTTGGACCAGAGTTGATTCAGCAGACGACTGAGAAGGTGCAACAGATAAAAGACAGAATGAGAGCATCTCGAAGTAGGCAGAAATCCTATGCAGATCAGAGGAGAAGACCTTTGGAGTTTGCTGTTGGAGATCATGTGTTTATGAGAGTGACGCCAACCAAGGGTGTAGGACGAGCTATCAGATCAAAGAAGTTGTCCCCTAAGTTCGTGGGACCATATCAGATCTTAAGGAGGATTGGTCCAGTGGCTTATGAGATCGCCCTACCTCCCCATTTAGCGAATCTGCATAATGTCTTTCACGTATCACAGCTGAGGAAGTACATGGCAGACCCTAGTCATGTGCTGGAAGTGGACGATGTGCAGATCAAGGATGACTTGTCTTTTGAAGCCAAACCAGTTAGGATTGTCGATCGACAGAGTAAACAGCTCAGAGGCAAGACCATTAACATGGTGAAAGTGGTGTGGGATGACAGATCGGGTGATTCAACTTGGGAGTTAGAAGAACCCATGAGAGAAGCCTATCCATACCTCTTTTCCTTGTAATTCAATTTTCGAGGACGAAAATTTTTCTTGTTGGGGAGAATGTAAGGACCTAGAAAATTTTATTGGAATTGTACCGACCAGTCCTCGGACGTCAGCTGGGTCCCACAGCATGGGCCAAAGCCATGTGGAATGGACCCCATAGGGGGTATTGAACAGAGAAGGGTGATTAGTCATCAGCCTACAGGAGAGGGTGATTAGTCATCAGCCTACAGGGAAGGGTGATGAGTCATCAGCCTACAGAGAAGGGTGATGAGTCATCAGCCTACAGAGAAGGGTGATGAGTTGTCAGATCACCAGGATGGGCGGAGGTGTCATCGTCACTCAGCAGGTCGAGGACTCGTCGGCGAGAAGGTGTGGCGAGGTGACATCGGCCTTGGGTGATTTGAACAGCGTAAACAGGACAGCTAAGATTGGTTCCCAGAATGGGCCAATGACCAGTTAAACACCCAGAGTTAGGGAGAGGCCTGGATCACGAAGTGCCTATGCGGGTAGCAGGGAGATCACAGTTGGGTGTAGAGTCCTGAGGGGACGAGTACTCACCAGAACTAGGGTTTTCCCAGTAAAGCTACATGCATGGCACGTGAACAGTGAAGGCACTCCCAGAACAGGTGGCCCCAGAGACTAGGTGCACAAGGAGGCATCCAGGTGGTCACCCTGTTAAAGTTTGCACTCCAGAGAAGGAAACCTTATGTGCTAGATTACCCTAAGATTGGGTGATAGCGGCGCAAGGGTATTCCAGTAAACCCTAAATATGGCTAGCAGCGCAGTAAACCCTAATTAGGGCTAGCGGCGCAGTAACCCTAGACTATATAAGGGATAGTAAAATACTTCACAAAGGTACGCAGTTTCTAAACCTAAACACAGAGAGAAACTTATACACTTGGTGTTCCTTGCCCTACACTGACTTGAGCGTCGGAGTGCAAACGGCCTCTAGGGCGCCCCCTTTCTCTTTTGCAGGTGCAGATTGCTCCGAGAGAACCAAGCACATATCAACGCGAGGAAGGAGGCGTGTGAGTGTCGTGAGTCAACCGACAGGCGGGTCAACCAGCAAGAACATTTGGCGCCCACCGTGGGGCCGGAGTAAAACAAGGTCCCATACACGAGAGTGAGAGTAAGAACCACGAAAGATGAGGAATACAAGACACGGGTCCATTCCACCAAACGGAGGCGACAGCGTTACCATGCAACAGCTGATGGAAACGATGCGCGCCCTCCAGGAGACGGTGGAGGAATCTCGAGCGCATCAGGCGCGTATGCAGGAAGACCTGGCTGCCTCACAGGCCAGGAATGAAGAGTTACACCGAGCAAATGAGGAGCTGCGCTTGAATTTGCAGCACATACAACAAGCTGGAGATCGTGGGGAAGATGATCGAGCCCCACCAGTGCCTCCAAGGGCCTTTCCCATGCCTTTCTCCCAAGCAATTATGAACGCGGTGGTCCCAGCCACCTTTGTAGGACCTAAAACCGTGTTAACCGGGAAAGAGGATCCTGAAACGCATCTCACTGCTTTCCACACGCAGATGATGTTGTCAGGAGGGTCCGACGCAGTGCACTGTAAGCTCTTTATGGCCACACTGACAGGAATTGCGCTAGAATGGTTCGTGAGTTTGCATGAAGGACATATCACGTCTTTCGCGCAATTCTCCGTGCTGTTCAGGGAGCAATATCTTGTCAACAGGGCCCCTCCACCAGTGTCTTACGATCTTTTTGATGTAAGGCAACATCAGAGGGAGTCCCTTAAAGATGACCTCAATAGGTTTGGGGCGATGGTGGTAAGGTTGCACACCAAGGATGAAGACATGGTGGTGCACGCCTTCAGGAAGGGCGTATTGCCAGGGCCTTTCAGCGAATCTCTAATACGCAGCCGTCCCAAGACCTTCAGCGACATAAAACGGCGTGCTGTGGCCCACATTGTCACCGAAGGAGAGCTCAACGAGAAGCGAGAAAGTGCAGTCTCGTTAAGGCCCCGAGCGCCTAGTCGGCCTCAACCGCTGCGGGTACACGAGGCGACCACGAAGAAGAAAGCTCAAGGGAAATAGAAGCCCTACGAGCCCCGAAAACCACAGCCTAGGGCGCGAGGCAAAGATGACATGCCCCCTAGGCATGAATTTGTGGTGGAGTTGAAGGAACTGATTGCCATTCCTAATGTGGCAGAAAGGTTGAAGATGCCCCCAAAGAGTGACAAGAGGTTGGGGCCCAACAAAAATGCATGGTGCGAATTCCATCAGGCTTTTGGGCACCCCGTTCGAAATTGCCTGGCCCTGGCTCACCAATTGGACGAGTTGGTGAAGAGTGGGTTTTTGAATGACTACCTAAAGGAAGCATCGGAAGGTGAGACGGTTGTTGCACCAAGGGCAGACCAGGGGCATGAAGTGCCCATACATGGTGAGATCCACACTATATCAGGTGGGTTCTCAGGAGGAGGGTGCACTTCTTCGCAACGAAAGAAGTATGCACGTTCAGTGATGGCAGGGGAGGCCTGCGAGGAAGATCACTTTCCGGACATCGACCTCGTCTTCACAAAGGCTGATCGCCGAGATGTTGTTCCCCATGACAACGATCCGGTGGTTATTTCAGTGGTCACTGCTGCACGTAAGGTGCACCGGGTATTGGTCGATCAGGGAAGCTCAGCCGATGTGATGTTCTGGTCGACTTTCAACAAGCTACAGTTGTCTCCTGATCAGCTGCGACCCTACGTCGGCTGTTTATATGGGTTTGCAGGAGACCAAGTAGAGGTACGGGGGTACATAGAGTTGAGGACCACGTTCACTGATGGAGTAGCATCCCGCACAGAGAACATTAGGTACCTTGTGGTGAACGCTCCCTCTGCTTACAACATACTTCTGGGCAGACCGGCCTGAACCAGCTAGGGGCTGTGGTGTCCACAAGGCACATGAAGATGAAGTTGCCATCGATGGAAGGGATGGTGGTAACCATCAAGTCAGACCAAAAAGAGGCTAAAAGATGTTATGAGAATAGCCTCAAGACAAAGAGGGGAATCTGCATGGTGACCACCTCACCACCGGGAGGATGTGTCGACGAAACAGATATGCCCCGAGGTGACGTCGGGGTCACTCGAGCAGAGGTCGCCCGGGCGAGACGTCCCGAACCGGCAGAGGAGGTCGTGGAGAAGGAGATCGGAGGGAAGATTTTCAAGCTGGGTAAATCCCTATCTCAGGAGACCCAAGATCAGGTAGCGGGGGTTATAGGAAAGCATCTGGACGCTTTCGCTTGGTCCCCCTCAGACATGCCAGGCATTGACCCCGATTTTCTATGCCATCGCCTGGCACTGAATCCCCAAGCCAAGCCAGTCCGCCAAAGGAGAAGGAAGTTCAATGATGAACGAAGGCAGGTAGTCAGGGAGGAAACACAGAAGTTGCTGAAAGCAGGCCACATACGGGAAATACAATACCCTGAGTGGCTTGCGAATGTAGTCCTGGTGAAAAAGGCCAACGGGAAGTGGAGGATGTGTGTGGACTTCACAGATCTTAACAAGGCATGTCCGAAAGATTCCTACCCTCTGCCCAACATAGATGCGCTAGTGGACAGCGCCTCGGGCTGCAAGTTACTCAGTTTCTTGGACGCTTTCTCCGGGTACAATCAGATCAAGATGCACCCGATGGATGAGAACAAGACTGCGTTCATGACAGAGCTGTCTTGTTACTGCTACACAGTCATGCCGTTTGGCCTGAAGAACGCGGGTGCCACATATCAGAGGCTGATGGACAAGATACTCATCCCCATGCTGGGACGGAATGTGCAGGCCTATGTAGATGACATGGTGGTGACGTCCCAGGCACGAGATCAGCATGTTGACGATTTGGAGGAGCTGTTCAACACAATAGCAAAGTACAGGTTGAAGTTGAACCCAGAAAAGTGCGTCTTTGGGGTGGAGGCAGGCAAGTTCCTTGGGTTTTTGCTCACGGAAAGAGGGATTGAGGCCAACCCAGACAAGTGTGCAGCGATCATAGCCATGAGGAGCCCGACGTCGGTCAAAGAAGTGCAACAGTTGACGGGTCGGATGGCTGCACTCTCCAGGTTCGTGTCAGCCGGAGGAGACAAGGGTCACCCTTATTTCCAATGCCTAAGGAGGAATAGCAGATTCACCTGGACTGCAGAATGTGAGCAGGCTTTCCTTAAGCTCAAGGAGTACCTGGCCAGCCCGCCAGTCTTGTGCAAGCCTCAGCTCGGCACACCCCTGCGTCTTTACTTTGCAGTCACAGATAGGGCGGTGAGTTCTGTCTTGGTTCAAGAGCAGCAACAAAGCCAAAAGCCCATTTATTTTGTCAGCAAAGTGTTGCAGGGGCCTGAAACGAGATACCAAGCCTTAGAAAAGGCAGCATTAGCAGTGGTGTTTTCAGCCAGGAGACTTCGCCACTATTTCCAGAGCTTCACAGTGGTGGTGATGACAGATCTGCCGATATGTAAGGTCCTGTAGAAGCCCGATGTGGTGGGAAGAATGGTGCGTTGGGCAGTCGAGTTGTCAGAATTTGACATCCAGTATGAACCCAGAGGCCCGATCAAAGGACAGGTCTACGCTGACTTTGTGGCCGAGATGTCCTCAACCGAGGCCCAGCAGGAGGGACCCAATTTCAAATGGGTATTGTCGGTAGACGGGTCCTCAAATCAACAAGGCAACGGAGCGGGGGTGATCTTGGAAGGACCCAAGGGATTGTTAATAGAGCAGGCCCTGCGATTCGCTTTCAAAGCCAGCAATAACCAGGCGGAGTATGAAGCTTTGATCGTTGGGATGTTGTTGGCAAAGGAGATGGGAGCGCAGAGCCTTATGGCCAAGAGTGACTCATTGTTGGTCACCGGTCAAGTGGCGGGAGAATACCAGGCCAAAGACCCCCAGATGGCCTCTTACTTGGAGTATGTCCAGAGATTGAAGAGTTCATTTGAAATATTTGAACTAGTACATGTGCACAGGGAGCAAAATGCCAGAGCTGACTTCTTGGCCAAACTCGCCAGCTCAGGCAAGGGGGGTAGATAGAGGACGGTCATCCAGGAGACCCTGAGGGCACCTCGTACTTATATAGCTGATAACTTGGTGGGAGTCCATCAGATCAGCCAGTCAGATGGTGAGAAAAGGAGTCATCGCTCGTTGACTCAAGAAACTTTGAAGAAACCACGAGTCAACGCATGCATGCCAATGGGGGTAGAAGCGCCACAGATCTGCCTACTACAAAATGGTGAGACATGGATGACGCCCTATAAGCGTTACATAGCGGATGGAATGCTCCCAGCAGAGCCGGCGGAGGCAAAGAAGATAAAGAAAAACTCGTCCAAGTACACGCTCTTTGAAGGCGAGTTGTACAGACATGGGTTTACTCACCCCATCTTAGTCTGCGTACACGGCGAGCAGTGTGTGAGGATAATGGCAGAGCTCCATGAAGGTATCTGTGGTAGTCATATCGGAGGCCGAGCTCTGGCCTCTAAGGCCATCCAAGCAGGGTACTACTGGCCGACGATGAGGGAAGATTGCACTAGGTATGCGCAGCAATGCAAGCAATGCCAGTTGCATGCTGATTGGCCTAAGGCACCACCGGAATAGCTCAGGTCGATATACAGCCCTTGGCCGTTTCACACATGGGGAATCGACATCTTGGGGCCTTTCCCTTTGGCGATACGGCAGATGAAGTACCTCGTGGTCGCCATAGAATATTTCACGAAGTGGATTGAAGCTGAGCCAGTAGCACAGATTACAGCACAAAAGATCCAACACTTCGTGTGGAAGAACATAGTTTGCCGCTTCGGCGTACCAAAACGCTTAGTGTCTGATAATGGCACTCAGTTTGCAAGCCAACAGTTGGGAAAGCTATGTACAGAATTGGGAATCAAGCAGGTGTTTGCATTAGTCGAGCACCCACAGACCAATGGGCAGGTCGAGTCGGCCAACCGAGTCCTCCTCAGAGGACTGAAGAGAAGGCTGGAGAAAGTAAAGGGAAGGTGGGCCGAGGAGGTTCCCAGAATAGTATGGGCTTACCATACTACTCCCCAATCCACCACTAAAGAGACTCCCTTTAGTTTGGTGTATGGTTCAGATGCCATGATTCCTGTGGAGATCCAGGAGAGCTCGCCACGTTTCCAGAACTTTGTGGCTGAGGAATCCAATGAAGAGAGGAAGGTGAATCTTGATCTTTTGGATGAAGCCAGGGAAGAAGCTGGAATCAAGGCTGAGGTGCTAAAGAGGAGAGTTGAGCTCAAACACAGTTCCAAGCTAAGAGCTCGGCAGTTCCAGGCGGCAGACCTCGTCATGCGGAAGGCGTCTCCATACCAGATAGAAAACAAGCTATCCCCTAAGTGGACTGGTCCTTTTAGAGTGACAGAGGCCCTAGGGAATGGAGCATATAGGCTTGAAACTTTAGAAGGAGGTCCGATTCCTCGAACATGGAATGCGACACACTTGAAGTATTATTTCAGTTAAAGCCATGTAATCTTGTACACTACACAATACAGGGGACACTCTTTTTTCCCTTCTAAGGGTTTTTAATGAGGTCACCCAATAAAATTCAGTTAAAAATATATGCTTTTATGCTTTTAATGTGTTTGTACAATGTTGTTAGAACCTGTCGCTTGGAGTTAGAGGTCTCGTAAGTGGAGAGGTAGGTTCGCAGAGAACACCTCCACTTCGAGTGAGAACTTCCAATGTGAAAGAAGGGTTCACCCAGAGAAATCCTCCTCGCCTGTGAGCGATGTGAGGTCAGTTAGAATCTGTCACTTGGAGTTATAGGTCTCATAAGTGGAGAGGTAGGTTCGTAGAGAACACCTCTACTTCGAGTGAGAACTTCCAATGTGAAAGAAGGGTTCGCCTGGTTAAATCCTCCGTCGTCCATGGGCGATGACAGGTCAGTCAGAACCTATTAGTTGGGGTTAGAGGTCTCGTGAGGGGAGAGGGGAGTTCATAAGGAACACCTTCCCCCTCCGAGTGAGAACGCCCAGATTAAAATTAAGGTTCATTAATGAAATTAGCAGGAAAAACATGCTACTTGAGGTTCATTTTTGCAGGTGCATTATTTGTGATCGTGAGCCAAATACAAAGCACGACAAACAGATGAACAATGCATAGAACAAAGTTTTTATATTACAAAGGAGGGTGATTACAAGATGTTCAGCTGAATACAATCATTCAGAAGACCTATCTGGGCACTATTTGCCCGTCGACCACCTGCATAGTTGCGGAGTATGGTGAGAGGTCCATCTCAGGATGCACGCAGGCAACCTGAGCAAGGGCATCACCAAAGCCTTCCCCATAGGCATCGGCGGCGTCATTAATGAGCTCAGTCTCGGTCTTCTTCAGCAGTTCAATCTGTTGGGCAAGTTCCTCCTCAACCTTGCCCAGCTGAACTTCTCGGTCGGTCGCCCTCTCCTCCAGCTTGGCCATTTTGGCTTGAGCCCCCTCTGCTTGCTCTTCCAGTTCGATGATCTTGTTGCGGAGGGGGAGTATCTTAGCTTCAAGCTGGAGGGCCTCCTGCCCCTTGGAGAAAAGAAGCTTTTTGGTCTCCTTCTCAGATTGACGGAGACTACCCAGTTCTTGATTAAGGGCAGTCTCGCGCTTGGTCGCTTGACGGAGTTGGAGATCCTTTTGCTCCAGCTCTTTCTTCAGTTGGGCGGTCTCCTCAAGTAGCTTCGCCTCAACGTTGCCCTTGACCAGCAAGGAGCTGGAAGCGGCCAAGAACTCCCCGAGACCATGGCTGAGGAGGTTCTCAAGGGAGTTTCTGTCCATGGCCTCCAAGATAGCTCTGCCAGGCATCTGAGCAAGTGACCTTTGGAGCAGAGAAGGCAGTTCTGGGGCAGAAGGCATCTGATCAGAGGGAGGAGCACTCTCCCCACCCCCCTCAAGCGTTAAGATTGGCTCAGGAGGGGAGGAGGCGCTGGGAGGGTGCTCCCTAAGGGATGAAGGGTGCCCTTCTGTGGCTGAAGAGACCTCAGCAGCTGTCCCCACCCATTTTCTTTTGAAGACAAGGCCAGAACAGGTGTCCTCGTCATCAGACACCTCCATAGGGGCTGCCCTCTTGGACTTTTCAGCAATAGGTTCCAAGGCAGCACCCGCGGGTGATGAAGGACCTGCATGGGCTGAACCGCTAGCATTGCGGCGATTCAACACATCCGCCAGCCTTTTCTTCTTATCAGCGCTGAGTACCATGCCTGCAGTGAACAATAAAAAGTGTGAGAAGGATAAGGCGGTAAGCATGGGAACAGTTAAGTGCAAGATGAAGTTGGTGTACCAATGTACACGCTGAGAGTCTCAGCGTCATACTTATGCCTAATCAGCTGGGTGGAGTCAAACACCACGCCCCAGCTGGAAATGGTCTGGCAGAGTTCTTGATCAGGGACAGTCAACTCCTCGAGCCTGCGTGGCTTCTTGAACTTCAACTCCCCCACCCAGTATAAGGGAAACCCATCGAGCATGGTGGGGTCGTAGGAGCTGCAGCAGACTCGAAAGAACCTTCCCTTGAAGTTCTTGTATGACTGCGAGAAGAGAGTTAGAAGGACCCTCCCTGCTACCCCATTCAGGCTCACCCAAAGCCTCTTGCCGAGGCTCTTCGCCTCGAAAAAGTAGAGAAAGACATCGATCGAGGGGGTGAACCCTAGGTTATTGCAGAGGATGGAGAACGCCCTGATAAAGGCCCAACTATTGGGGTGCAGTTGAGCGGGCGCCACATTTAGTTCTGTGAGCAAAGCCCTCTCGAACCCGGTGAAAGGAAGACGGACTTTGACTCTTTTGAAGATGATGGCGTAGAAGAAGAAGAACGGTTCCCCATTGTTACAGCGATCATCGGCGCACACGGGCTCGTTTGCTGTACCGGGTCGCACAGAGACGTACGCGTCAGTTTCCCTGCCGAAGACGCGTCCTTTAATCTCATTCTCATCATCCCTGTGCTTGCGAAGATCCTCGCAGGATGTGAGTTTGGAGGTCTCGGCAAGGAGATCCTCAAAAGCCCATGGGTAGAGGGCCTTGTAATCGACCGCTACGGTTGGAGGAGGGTTGGAGGTAGTTTTGGTTCTGGCCATCTCGAATCTAAACAAATGAGAGGCAGGAAAAGAAAAGAGGCTTAGAAGAAAACAATGGTGGACGAAGACTCGAAGGTAGAACGAACCCAGAAAGAAGAATAAAAACCCTAGAATGCGCAAACCACACACAAGCTCAGAACAGTTACAGCATGCCATATGGATGATCGAGATTATGTTAGGAAGGAGGAGAAGACATAAAAATCATGCCTTTGGTTGAGCGAGGGCAGAGAAGTGTGGAAAGCTTGGTGAGAAGAAGAGAGCGTGCGCTGGAAGATAGAGTTTACAGAGGTGAGAATGCAAAGTGATGAAACAGTGAAGTGGCGCGGGGTTTTGAAGAGGTTTAACGTAGCCCTAGGGAGCGCAAACGTTATGAATCTCAAACCGTTGATGCAGCCACGTGTTAGCGGATGAAAGGGGGTTGGTGAAGTGTCCTTTCAGCGCACTGTTCATGTACTTATGCGCAGAGCCACGTAGGCCGCCCAGGCCAATCACTTAGTCTCTTCGCTGAAACAAGTTAACAGCTCGAGACTAGGGGGGCTTGTGTACCGATTAGTCCTCGCCCATCACTTAGTCTCTTCGCTGAAACAAGTTAACAGCTTGAGACTGGGGGGCTTGTGTACCGACCAGTCCTCGGACGTCAGCTGGGTCCCACAGCATGGGCCAAAGCCACGTGGAATGGACCCCATAGGGGGTATTGAACAGAGAAGGGTGATTAGTCATCAGCCTACAGGAAAGGGTGATTAGTCATCAGCCTACAGGGAAGGGTGATGAGTCATCAGCCTACAGAGAAGGGTGATGAGTCGTCAGATCACCAGGATGGGCGGAGGTGTCATCGTCACTCAGCAGGTCGAGGACTCGTCGGCGAGAAGGTGTGGCGAGGTGACATCGGCCTTGGGTGATTTGAACAGCGTAAACAGGACAGCTAAGATTGGTTCCCAGAATGGGCCAATGACCAGTTAAACACCCAGAGTTAGGGAGAGGCCTGGATCACGAAGTGCCTATGCGGGTAGTAGGGAGAGCACAGTTGGGTGTAGAGTCCTGAGGGGATGAGTACTCACCAGAACTAGGGTTTTCCCAGTAAAGCTACATGCATGGCACGTGAACAGTGAAGGCACTCCCAGAACAGGTGGCCCCAGAGACTAGGTGCACAAGGAGGCATCCAGGTGGTCACCCTGTTAAAGTTTGCACTCCAGAGAAGGAAACCTTATGTGCTAGATTACCCTAAGATTGGGTGATAGCGACGCAAGGGTATTCCAGTAAACCCTAAATATGGCTAGCAGCGCAGTAAACCCTAATTAGGGCTAGCGGCGCAGTAACCCTAAACTATATAAGGGACAGTAAAATACTTCACAAAGGTACGCAGTTTCTAAACCTAAACACAGAGAGAAACTTATACACTTGGTGTTCCTTGCCCTACACTGACTTGAGCGTCGGAGTGCAAACGGCCTCTAGGGCGCCCCCTTTCTCTTTTGCAGGTGCAGATTGCTCCGAGAGAACCAAGCACATATCAACGTGAGGAAGGAGGCGTGTGAGTGTCGTGAGTCAATCGACAGGCGGGTCAACCGGCAAGAACAGGAATGAAAGTGATATATTTTAAGTGAATTCTAAGTATGTTTTTATTTAAAATATAAAGGAAGGAAAGTGTAGCTTAGAAGTCTACGAGATCGCCGTTGTTGAAGGCGGAGGCGATCTCTGACTTCTCTGGTACATGATCGCCAATCGCCTATGGTGCACATGATCGCCGAAAGTGCACTTAGTATGTGGTCAAGATACTGGATCAACCATAGTGGGTTCCAAAAACCACGCGTATCAAGGTGTGGGTTAAGCCTTAGATACGCTGTGCATGCGAAACTCTATGCTTGAGCATAAGAAATCGTCCTTAGTGTTGCATGCATGGGCGCACGAGGAGTAGTGCTGATCTATTCTTGGAAATGTGAAGCTACCGACGTCACCAAGCCATGTGGAGGTGATACCTTGGACGTAACATAGTGGGATGAAGAACCTTCAGCAAGGCATGGCGATGTGTCATAAGTCATCGCCAGGCGAGAGACACGCGGGCATCGCCAGGGCGAGAGACACGCGGGCATCGCCAGGGCGAGAGAGACGCGGGCATCGCCAGGGCGAGAGAGACGCGGGCATCGCCAGGACGAGAGAGATGCGGGGACCGCCAGGGCGAGTGACAGACGGTCATCGCTAGGATGAGGGACACATCGGTCGTCTTCCAAGGAGAGACATTGGTCGTCTGCCAGGATGAGACATCGGTGGATAGTCATCGCGCGAGAAGTCATCGGTGGAAGGTTATCGCGCGATGTCGTGTTTCACACAGATAAGGTGGGACCCAGGCTCATAGTGAAAACGCTCTGCATGCGCAACACGTAGACAGTAAGGGTGTTTCAGAATAGTTAGCGTCAGAGAGTTGGTGTGCGCAGAAACCCACGTGGTCATACTGTTCAAGGAAGTGTGCACGCAAGCTTTCCTGCAGAGTGGGTAGTGGCAGCGGCAATTGTGGACAAGTTGGTTTAGATTCAAAAACTCACTTCTGAGAGGCAACGAATGTTGCAGTGGTTCAAGAGTGACAGAGTGAGTTTACCTTCATCCTTCTCTTTTCTCTCCTTCGCGCTGCGATTCAGGCATCCTCAAGCACCAGTACGACGAGCGACGACTGCCCTTGGACTCCTGGGAAGTTCTCTGCGAGTTTTCCGATCAGGACGCTAAAAGAGAGTTCGAGTATCCTTAAGTTCGGTGGGTTAGAGCTCGTAGTGAGATTTTACGCAAGTCCAGGTAAGGGAAGCTAGCCTTATTTCCAACGAAAACCTTAAGTTAGATGATTTTGATGATGGGGCGACATGGTCGCCGGTTTTCAACTGTTATTGCATAATCCCCTGTTTTTGGATGTGATCGCCGATTTTAATGTTGTTTTCGAACTCCCCTGTTTTAGTGTCGCTTTGAACTTGTTGAGATTGAAATGAAAAATGTATATGCTATTCGAAAACCTGAACGGTGGTATGCTTGTTTTTGTGAGTGGGGTTGTTTAAGAAAAGATTCAAAGTATTCTTTAATGGAATTGTTCTTTATGTGTGGTATGATGTATGGAATGTGGTGAATGTGGGATCAAGGCATAGTATTTTCAGGAAAGAAAATACCGTGTAAGATCGTGTAGAGTGTGCATTGACCGGTGATTCGTTTATTATGAGATATCCTGACTCTCCTGATATAATGGAATCATATAGATGAAGTTATTCAGGCGTTGAGAGTCGAAGGAGGTTCATATGTATGGGTGAGTTGTTTGAAAGAGAACGAGCTTGACCCGTTGTATGGATTAACCCTGTCATGCTAGGATAGTGATGATATTGAGATTCATTTATACGCTTGTGAATGTGTGTGATTTCACAATGGTGCAGTATGACAGGTGCAGATCTCTAAGTCTAGTCAATGCACGTGTCTTCCGGAAGTAGTGTCAAGTGTCTATGTGTGATGAGTCAGTGGAAGTCTGACGTGAGAAATGAGAAACATTGAAATTGATAGACACTTGATGGATTATGTGAATTGAACGATTCTTGAGGAAATTGTGAAATATGTGATTACTTGATGGTCATGTGAAGGGAATGAGAAAGTTGATGGTTTTTACGTGGGTGTCTTAAATTTGTTTTATCTTGATTTTAAAGTTTCATATCTAAATTCTCTTTAAAATATCTAGCTTACCCTGCGTTTTTGTTTTGTGGATGTTTTCTTAAACCTGTGATGATCGTGTATAATTTACACGGGAGTAGATGATGTTGCAGGAAGTAGAGCTCCTCAGTGAGTGGTCGCTGGAAGGAGATCGCCTGTTTTCTGTTTCTGTTAGGAGATCGCCTGTTTTCTATTTTGCTGTATTTTGTTTAAGTTTTGGAAACTGACTGGATATGTACTAAACTCCCTGTGAGGAGAAATTTCATTATATATATATATATATGTATGTTCACTTCGATATTATTGTTTTACCTTTATTTCATTATATAAATATGAAAAGGATTTGGTGGGATGTTACAATTTTTGTTCACTTTGTGTTGTTTATTGATGAGGACCTAGAAGGGAATACGCCTACTGACCAGGCCCAATCTCAGAAGAGGCAGACTAGGAGCATGACACAAGACCAAGGGCCAAGTCAGGATGCTCCAACCATTGCCTTAGCTCCCACCATACCTCAGAGGATTACAAGAAGCAAAAACAAGCTTTGGGTGCTGAGCATCAATTGTTTTCTTTATTTGTAATAGTAGTAAAATAGGTGTCCTTAAGTATTAGAGGGGGGGTGTACTAGCAAATAGGTGCCTTTAGCAATAGAAGGGGGGGTGTGCTATCAAAAAGGTGCCTTTAGCAATAGAAGGAGGGGTGTGCTAGCAAATAGGTGCCTTTAGCAAAAGAAGGAGGGGTGTACTATCAAATGTTGCATTTTTTACCTATCTTCTAGAAGATTAGGATGATGGTGTGGTTTGACTAAAGTCAATACCCTAGGCAGCCCCACTTTTTGTATTTCCATCCCTACCCTTTAAGCTTGCTCACCAAGGCTCCTAAACCTATAAATAAGGAGGCCTACCTCATGTATTTCCATGTTGAAATTAGAGTAAAGTTACTATACACAATTTGTGTTAGAGTTTGTGAGCATTGTCTCCTTACACCATTGTCTTATCTTGTGAGATTTAGAGACCTCTCAAGTGGCAGCATTCTTCACTCATCTTGGAGTAAACCACCATCCAAGTGGCGTGATCACTTCTCTAGCTTCATTCTCCTAAGTTTCCTTTCACTCATCTTTTTCCATTCCATTTCCATTCCAAATTTCAATTCCAAAATCTATGTCTTGTTCTTGTTTTAATGCTTTGTTTCCTATTCGGTTTCCTTCATTATGTTTAGTTTCCTCTATTTAATTTCAGCACCTTTACTTGTCATCATCTTCACCATAATTGTGTTTTCCTTTTGCCTTTGTGAAATGAACCTTCACATCTACTTAACCACTTGGTTAAGTTAATGTCTAGTGGGGATTTTCCTTAGGTTCTCACCTTAATCATCCTAAAATCTCAATCCTAATTAAAGTGCCACCATAAAATGCTAAATCATAAAATCAACTCACATCATGGTTTTTGTCCCTTTATCTTTAAAATTTATTTTAAAGAAAAACATAAGGTCCCTTTCAAAACTATTTTTGTTCACTTTGTGTTGTTTATTGCCCAAGCTAGGCAACAACCTCACAAAGTTTGGTTTTTGAGATTCTTTAGAATAACAGTAAGCATCATGATTTAAAGGAAAATGAGAGTTCAAAGTATTGCAATCCCCCTTTAAGGATTCTTTTTCAACTATGCTTGTAGGAGGTGTTGTGAGATACTCCTTGTCCTTTCTAGATTCCTCTTCTTCTTTCTCAAACAACCTCTCCTTTGGCTTTTCTATGGAGGAAAGGTTTATATGTATACCTAGTTCAGGTCCAAACAAATATTTTTCTTCAAGCATATTCTCACAAGGGTTTTCTATGGAAAAAGAGTTTATGTCAATGTCTGGTTCAACTCCAGACAAAGGATTTTCCTTTAATTCTTTTTTCTCTCTCTCTCTCTTCTCTACTTCATTTGTACTTGATCCTTTATCACTTGTGAATGTGATAAGGAACAGAGTACAAACCTTTTGTCCCTGTGAGTGAAAGTAATCTTATTGGTAAGACCATTGTGCATACTTTTCTTATCAAATTGTCAAGGTCTACCCAACAAAATATGACAAGCTTCCATGGGAACTACATCACATAAAACTTTATCTTTATAGTTTCCTACAGAGAACTCAACTTTCACTTGCTTATCTACAGTTAATTCCCCATCTTCATTTATCCACTGAAGTTTATAAGGTTTAGGATGAGGTATTAATTGTAGATTCAACTTCTCAACCATCCTAGCACTACAACAGTTGCAACAGGAACCACTGTCCACAATGAGAGAACAAACATTTTCTAAAACTTTACATCTTGTGTTGAAAATGTTCTCCCTTTGTGCCTCTTGGTTCATACTAGGTTGGTTATTGAGGGTTCTTCAGATCATCATTAACTCCCCCTTACATGGATATACTCCCTCACTATTTTCTTTTTCCTCTCCTCCGCTAGCTTCATCGCTTTGGCTACTGATGGCCTTCATATGTTGAGCTCTCCTTGGATGTTGAAGATGGTGAGGAAGCAATGGTTGAAATGAGCAAGATCCTCCTAGGAGTGATGGTGATCTTGAAGGTGCATGATGTGTATGGGAGTAGGGAGGTTCGGCCAACCCTTGGAAGGTGAAGGAAATGAATATCAATTCCTAGAAACTAGGAGAAAGCAAAGCTTGGCACAAATTTGGCAGCATAACTTTACTCAATTAATCTTGAAAATACATGAGGTAGGCCTCCTTATTTATAGATTTAGGAGCCTTGGTGAGCAAGCTTAGAGGGTAGGGATGGAAATACAAAAAGTGGGGCTGCCTAGGGTATTGACTTTAGTCAAACCACACCATCATCCTAATATTCTAGAAGATAGGTAAAAAATGCAACATTTGATAGTACACCCCTCCTTCTTTTGCTAAAGGCACTTATTTGCTAGCACACCCCTCCTTCTATTGCTAAGGGCACCTTTTTGATAGCAGACCCCTAAGTGAGCAAGTTTTGCTTTCTACACTACACTAATCTACTAAGCTACCCCTAATAGGCCTCCAAGTAGCATGTACAAGGTCTTCTCCCTCCCATCCGTGGCTTGACTTATTTGGGCGTGAATGTGCTTGGCCATGGACCTTGTGAGAGGTCCTAGATGATCTAGGCTCCCTCCTAGACGCTCCTCATGTAGCTCCCCCTTGTCTTGTGCTAGACGCTCTCCATGTGGTTCTAGACTGTCTAGTCTTGGCCTTTGGCTTTCATGGTGGGGTGAGCTTGGCGTCTCTCCATCAGCTACTATATTCCTCCCTCCCTATTAGGATCATAGTTCTCCTATTGGGGCACTGGGCAACTACATGACCTCTACCAAAACATTTAAAACATTTGGTGTCTCTGCTACGGGGTTGTGAGCTAGAGATATCTATTCCTGCATTCTTAGGAGTTTCTTTTGGTTTTTCCTTGGTTATGTTTTCCTCCCTTTTATGCTCTCTCTCGGGATAAGATTTAGAAGATGAGCTTTCCCTACGACTTGAAGTTTTTCTCAAATTTTTTTGTTCAATTTTGATACAAAGTTGAATTAAATCATTCAAGTCTCTATAGGGTAAAAGTTCAACCCTATCTCTAATCTCAAGATTGAGTCCACTCAAAAACCTTGCTATGGTGGTGGTCTCTTCCTCCCTAATAGAGGCTCTCATCATGTATAATTCCATCTTCTGTCTATATTCTTCCACACTCATGGTTTTCTATTGGAGTCTCTAGAGCTTGTCCATTAACTCCTTATTATAATATGAAGGAATATGTCGGCGTCTTAAGGCTCCCCTAAGATCATTCCAGTATTCTATGGGAGGGTCCTTATGAAGGCGCCCTTCTCTCTCAAGGGTAGTCCACCAGTACATTGCATTTCCTTGATAGCTAAGGGTAGCTAGGGGTACCTTTCTTTCCTCACTCATCCGGTGGCAAGCAAACAATTATTCTACCTTCATTTCCCATTCTAGATAGGTTTCTACATTTTCCTTCCCATAGAAATGAGAAAGATCAACCCTAACCTCCTTAATGCTTTCTTTTCTTTCTTTTCTAGCTCTCCTAGGTGGTGGGTGATAGTATTCATTAATCCTAAGACTTTGTATCCCAAGAGAATCACTCCCCCTAGAGCTAGATGCATGTGAACTTCTTTTTGTTTTATGAGTGTATTCATCCTTTTCTTTAACCATCTTCAACTCTTCCTCTAACATAGAAAAATGAGCATCCCTTTCTTTGAGTTAGGCCTCATGTTGTAATTTTCTATATGAAAGTTGTACCGACCAGTCCTCGGACATCGACAATCGCTAACAGTAGTGGCCATGTAAGCTGGGTCCCACAAGCGGCGTGAGACAGTGTCCTTCAAGCGACATTGGCTAGCATGCTGATTAGTGGTCGAAGATCGATCATCAGGGTATGCAGATGTGTACTCGGCAACAGAGTGAGGCCGATGAGACATTAGGCATCGGTTGTTCAAACATCTAAATTGGGCCACGAGATATGGATCCCAAGAAACACACCAGTTATCAGTGAAACGCCCAAAGTTAGGGGAGAGCCTGAGTCACAAGGTGCTCGTGCATGTGGTGTGAATAGCACATTTGGGCGCAGCACCAGCAAAGGGCGTTGGGAACTCTAAGGCCCGTTAGGGTTAGAGTTTTCCAGGGGCAATCTGCATGCATGGCACGTGAACAGTGAAGGACACCCCTAGAATGGATGGCCCCCAGAGATTAGGTGCACAGGTTGGTACTCAGGTGGCCATACAGTAAGAGGTTGCACTCCCGCAAGGGAAGTCCTACGCGCTAGATTACACTAAGACTGGGTAATAGCAGCGCAAGGGCATTCCTAGAGAAACGCTAAGTGCGGGTATAGAAGACAGGGGAAACTTTAGACTATATAAACAACAGTAAGAAACCCTAAAAAGGTACGCAGCTCTTGAGACTAGAATGGTTACATAGATACACACTGTTTCTTAGCCCCAGTATTGACTTGAGCGTCGGAGTGCAAACGGCCTCTAGGGCGCCCCCTTGTCTTTGCAGGTATGGAGTGTTTCGATCCAGTGGAGCAGCATCCTGAGAAAGAAGAAGAGGGTGCGAGATTGTCGTAGAGTCAACCAACAGGAGAGTAAACTGGCAAGAACATTTGGCACCCACCGTGGGACCGTAATAAAACAAGGTCCCATTCACAAGCATAAAGGAGGGTTCGAAAAAAATGAGAAATCCTAGACAAGGACCCGCCGCTGCCGTACCAAACGGAGGAGACAATGTCACCATGCAGCAGATCATGGAGACGATGCGTGCCCTGCAGGAGACAGTGGCAGCGTCCAGGGCGAATCAAGAACACATCCAGATTGACCTGGCCTCATCGCAAGCCAGGAATGAGGAATTGCGCAGAACCATTGAGGAATTGCGCCTGAATTTATAGAATCTGCAGCAGGTAGGGGAACGTGTGGGGGATGATCGAGCCCCGCCTACGCCGCCTAGGGCATTCCCAATGCCATTTTCGCAGGCCATTATGGACACCATGGTACCACCCACCTTTGTAGGCCCTAAGACCACCTTTACAGGGGTGGAGGACCCGGAGGCGCATCTCACGGCATTCCATACCCAGATGATGTTGTTAGGAGGCTTCGATACTGTACATTGCAAGCTATTCATGACCATGTTGACTGGCATAGTACTAGAGTGGTTCATCAGCCTTCCTGACGGACACGTGATGTAAGGACCTGAAAAATTAAATTTGGAATAAAAGAGTTATATTTTAAATGAACTCCATGCACGTTTTATTTAAAATAAAAAGGGAAGGAAAGTGTAGTTTAGAAGAGTATGAGATTTCCTTGTTAGTACATAATCGCCGGTCGCCTAGACTACACGTCGTCGCCAGGGCGCGAGGCATGCAGACGTCGCCAGGGCGCGATGCATGCGGGCATCTTCCAGGGGGAGACATCGGTCGTCCACCAAGAGAGGTCATCGGTGGATAGTCTTCGCGCGAGAGGTCATCGGTGGATAGTCTTCGCGTGAGAGGTCATCGGTGGATAGTCTTCGCGCGAGAGGTCATCGGTGGATAGTCTTCGCGCGAGAGGTCATCGGTGGATAGTCTTCGCGCGAGAGGTCATCGGTGGATAGCCTTCGCGCGAGAGGTCATCGGTGGATAGCCTTCGCGCGAGAGGTCATCGGTGGATAGTCTTCGCGCGAGATGTCATTCGGTGGATTGTTTTCGCGCGAGGGGTCATCGACGAAAGGTTATCGCGCGATGTCGAGTTGCACACAGAGGGGGTAAGACCCAGACTCCCAGCAGGAAGCGTAGTGCACGCACGCCACGTAGACAAAAAGGGTGGTTCGGAATAGTGACATCAGAATGTTGGCATGCGCAGGGGACACTCGCGGTCGTACTGTTCAGAGCAGTGGCTGGCATGCACAAGCGACAACAGTGGCAGTACTGTTCAGAGCAGTGGTTGGCATGCACCAGAGACAACAGTGGTCGTACTGTTCAGGGCAGTGGTTCTCAGACTTCTCTGCAGAGTGGGTGGTGACAGCTGCTTTTGGTGGATAAGTTGGTTTAAGATGCAGAAAACCCACTGCTGAGAGGAAGAAACGTTGCAGCCTTCAAAGAGAGAAAGAGTGAGTTACCTCCCTTCTCCTCCAGTTGCCTCCTTCGCGCTGCGATTCTAGCACCTTCACACGAGAGTACGACGAGCGACAGCCACCATTAGAGCACCTGGGCAGTTCTCTGCAAGTCCTTCGACCAGACGCAAAAACAGAGCCAAGGCGTTCTTCAAGCTTTGTTGGGTTTCGGAACTCTAGGTGTTTGCGCAAGTCCAGGTAAGGGAAGCTAGACTTCATTTTTTCAATACAAGCCATAGTTTAGCTATTTCTGAAATGAGGGCGACGTGGTCGCCGGTTTCGTTTTCATCTGCGTGAATGCTCTGTTCCATGTGTTTGGGCGACGTGGTCGCCGGTTTTTAAATACAGACTTCGAAATACCCCGTTTTGAACTAGATCGCCGGTTTTGGCGCTGTTTTACGAACTCCCCTGTTTTTGGTGTTGTTTTGAAACTGTTTGAGATGTAAATGTGATATTCGAAAACATGAACCTTGGAGTGAGTTTTGCTGTGATTGGAATCATTCATTTATGTGTGGCATGATGTGTTGAATGTTGTGAATGTGGATCGAGGCATAGTATTTTCAGGAAAGAAAATACCGTGTAAGATCTTATAGGATGTGCATTGATCGGTGATTCCTAAGGGGATATCCTGACTCTGCTGAGAAAATGGAATCACATAGAGGAAGTTACTCAGTTGGTGAGAGTCGAAGGAGGTTCATATGAATGGGCGTCTCGTGTGAAAAAGAACGAGCTCCGCCTGTTCTATGGATTAACCCTGTCATACCGGGAGAACTATTGACATTGAGATTATATATGCGCATGCTGTGTGGATTCACAGCGACCCTGTGTGGATTTCACAGTGGTATGGTATGACAGGTGCAGATCTCTGAGTCTAATCAATGCATGAGTCTTCCGGAAGTAGTGTCAAGTGTCTTGTGTGTTGAGTCAGTGGTGGTCTGACATGTGAAATGAGGAACTTGAAATTGATAGACACTTGGTACAGTTGTGAAATAGAATGACTCTGGAAAATATTGTGAAATGTGTGATTTCTGGGCGATCAGGTGAAGAGTATGAGAAACTTGATAACTTTACGTGAATATCTTGAAATTGTTTACCTTGATTTTATTTTAAGTATCCTTATTTAAACTTTTTTTAAATGTCTAGCTTACCCTGTGTTTTCGTTTGTGTTGTGGCCTTTTCTTAAACCTGTAATGATCGTGTATAATTTACACGGGAGCAGATGATGTTGCAGGAAGTAGAGCTCTTTAGAAAATTGTCGCTGGAAGGAGATCGCCTGTTTTCTTTTCTGTGGGGTGATCGCCCCTCTTGCTGCTTTATAATAGGAGATCGCCTTTATGAAAGGAGATCGCCCTTCTTATAGGAGATCGCCCTTTTTGCCAGGAGATCGCCTATCTGTCTTTTGTATTGTATTTCGTTTACGTTTTTAGTGGAGAAGTGATCGTTTGTATTAAACTCCCTGTGAGGAGAAACTTATTTATTTTATATAAAGATTTTGCTCACTTCAATCTATTTGTCACCTTTATTTTCGTTTTATATTTATTTTCAAAGTAATTTGGCGGGATGTTACACGTGACATCATTCGCACAGTTCTCTGCGCTATTCAGGGAGCAATACATCGTCAATCAAGCTCCCCAATCGGTGTCTTACAATCTTTTCAATGTAAGGCAGTACCAGGGAGAGTCCTTGAAGGACTACCTTAACAGGTTTGGAGCAATGGTAAGACTGCACACCAAGGATGAGGATATGGTGGTGCACACCTTTAGCAAGGGGATTTTGCCAGGACCCTTCATCGAGTTCCTCATTAGGAATCGCCCCAAAACCTTATGTGAGATCAGGCATACGACGGTAGCCCATATAATCGCAAAAGGAGAACTCACAGAGAAGCGCGAGAGCATTGCACCTGAGCGATCGTGAGGGCCAACTTGACCTCAGCCCATGAGGGTACATGAGGCAACAATAGAAAAGAAGGCTCAAGGGAAACAGCAACCCTACGCAGACAGGAAACCCCAAACCAGGGCACGCGAGAAGGAGGATGCGCCCCCCAGACACTGCTTCGTGGTGGAATTGAAGGAGCTGATTGCTATCCCCAACATAGCGGAGAGGCTAAAAATGCCCCCAAAGACTGACAAAAGATTGGGTCCTAGTAAGAATGCATGGTGCGAGTTCCACCAAGTGTTTGGCCACCCCATTCGCAACTGTTTGGCCCTGGGCCATTAGTTGGATGAGATGGTGAAGAGTCTCTTCTTGAACGATTACTTGTGCCAGCCACAGGAGGATCAGTCATTAGCAGCCCCGAGCAGTGATCAGGGGCACGAGGTGCCCATTCATGGTGAAATCCACACCATCTCGGGAGGAGGCTGTACCGCTTCTCAACGGAAGGAATACGCACGCTTAGTGATGGTGGTAGAGATGTGTGAGGAAGACCACACTCCTGACAGGTGCACCGTGTGCTAGTAGATCAGGAAAGCTCGGCAGATGTGATGTTCTGGTCAACTTTCAACAAGCTGCAACTGTCTCCTGACCAGTTGAGGCCTTACATTGGTTGTTTGTATGGCTTCACAGGAGACCAGGTAGAAGTTCGTGGCCACATAGAGTTGAGGACCACCTTCACAGATGGCATGGCGTCACGCACAGAAAACATCAGGTCCCTTGTCGTCCATGCTCCCTCAGCTTATAATATCCTTCTGGGCAGACCTGCCCTGAATAGGTTGGGAGTGGTGGCGTCAACAAGGCACATGAAGATGAAGTTGCCTTCCTTGGAAGGGACGATGATCACAATCAGATCAGACCAGAAAGAGGCAAAGAAGTGTTATGAGAATAGCCTCAAGACAAGGAGAGGGGTGTGCACCGTTAACACTCAACCACCAGGTGGGGTGTACACTGTTACTGCCCAGCCCCCACGTGAGGAAGGGGTCGCTTGAGCAGAGGTCGCCCAGGAGAGATAACCCGAATCAGCTGAGGACATCCTGGAGAGGGAGATCGGTGGAAAGATGGTCAAGCTTGGCAAGTCCTTATGCCAAGAGACACAGGACCAGATCGTCGAGGTCATCGCACGACATCTGGATGCCTTTGCATGGTCTGCCTCAGACATGCCTGGCATAGACCCTGACTTCTTATGTCATCGCCTTGCCATGGCCCCCAAGTTAGACCTGTTCGCCAAAGGAGGAGGAAGTTCAATGAAGAGAGGCGACAAGTCATCAAGGAGGAAACACAAAAGTTGCTAAGAGCTGGCCACATCAGGGAGATACAGTATCCAGAGTGGCTGGCAAGTGTGGTGCTTGTAAAGAAGGCTAACGGGAAATGGAGGATGTGCGTAGACTTCACTGACCTCAACAGAGGCTGCCTGAAGGACTCCTACCCCCTGCCAAGCATTGATGCTTTGGTATACAGTGCCTCGGGTTGCAAGTTGCTCAGCTTCTTGGATGCCTTTCCTAGGTACAACCAGATCAAGATGCATCCCATGGACGAGTGCAAGATGGCGTTCATGACAGAGCTATCTTGCTATTGTTACACAGTGATGCCCTTTGGGTTGAAGAACGCAGGTGCCACCTACCAAATGCTGATGGACAGGGTACTCGCGCCCATGATAGGGCGAAATGTGCAAGCCTACGTGGATGACATGGTGGTGACCTCACAGGTGAAAGATCAGCACGTGGCTGATCTGGAAGAGCTATTCACAACAATAGCTAAATACAGGCTGAAGCTGAACCTGGAGAAGTGCGTGTTTGGGGTTGAAGCAGGCAAGTTCTTAGGCTTCTTGCTGACTGAGCGGGGGATAGAAGCGAACCCTGACAACTGCGCTGCAATCCTTGTTATGAGAAGCCCGACTTCAGTAAAGGAGGTGCAGCAGTTGACAGGGCAGATGACCGCTCTGTCTAGATTCGTATCAGTGGGGGGAGATAAGGGTCACCCCTACTTCCAGTGCCTGAGGAGGAACAGCTAGTTCTTGTGGACCGCAGAATGTGAAGAGGCGTTCCTCAAGTTGAAGGAGTACTTGGCCAGTCCACCAGTGTTATGCAAACCACAGCTGGGCACTCCTCTGCGCCTGTACTTTGCAGTCACTGATCGGGCGGTTAGCTCAGTTCTTGTGCAGAAATAGGATCAGGTTCAGAAGCCAATCTACTTTGTCAGCAAAGTATTACAGGGGCCTGAGGTGAGGTACTAGGCCCTAGAGAAGGCGGCGCTGACAGTGGTGTTCTCAGCAAGAAGACTTCACCACTACTTCCAAAGTTTCACAGTGGTGGTGATGACCAACCTTCCCATTCGTAAGGTCTTACAGAAGCCAGACGTCGCGGGAAGAATGGTGCACTGGGCGGTAGAGCTCTCAGAGTTTGACATCTAGTATGAGCCCAGAGGCCCTATTAAAGGCCAGGTCTACGCTGATTTTGTAGCCGAGATCTCATCGGCAAAATCACCCAATGAAGAAGCCAACTTTCGATGGGTGCTCTTAGTAGATGGGTCCTCTAATCAACAGGGCAGCAGAGTTGGTGTCATCTTGGAGGGACCGAAAGGGCTATTGATTGAACAGGCCCTTCGATTTGCTTTCAAGGCTAGTAACAACCAAGCAGAGTATGAGGCCCTAATTGCTGGGATACTGTTGGCCAAGGAGATGGGAGCATGAAGTTTGCTAGCAAAGAATGACTCCCTACTAGTCACGGGCCAAGTCACAGGAGAGTACCAGGCCAAAGACCCTCAGATGGCCTCTTATCTGGAGTATGTACAGGCATTGAGGCAGTCATTTGCAACGTTTGAGTTGGTGCATGTTCCCAAAGAGTAGAATGCCCGAGCGGACTTGCTAGCAAAGCTCGCCAGCTTGGGCAAGGGGGGCAGGCAGAGGACAGTCATCCAGGAAACCCTAAAGACACCTCGCACCTACACTGCGGATAATTTGGTAGGGGTCCATCAGATTAACACATCAGATGGGAGGAAGAGGAGTCATCGGTCATTGACTCAGGAGACATTGAAGATGCCCAGAGTACGCGCGTATCTAGCGCTAGGGGAGGAATCATTGTAGGTCTACCTGGTTGTCAGAGGAGAAACTTGGATGACACCCTACAAGCGCTACCTAGCCGATGGGATGCTCTCGTTGGAACCCACAGAGGCCAGAAAAATAAAGAAGAACTCAACCAAATACACACTCATTGATGGAGAATTGTACAGACATGGGTTTACCCCACCCCATCTTAGTATGTGTGCATGGTGAGCAGTGCACGCGAATAATCACAGAGCTCCACGAGGGGATATGCGGGAGTCATATTGGTGGTCGAGCTCTTGCATCAAAGGCCATTCGTGCAGGATACTATTGGCCAACCATGAGGAAAGATTGTACGAAGTACGCATAATAGTGCAAGCAGTGTCAGCAACAGGTTGAATGGTACAAGGCGCCACTAGAAGAGCTCAGGTCGATATATAGCCCTTGGTCGTTCCACACCTGGGGAATCGACATTCTGGGGCCTTTTCCTTTGGCTGTGCAGCAGATGAAGTACCTCGTGGTTGCATAGAGTATTTCACGAAGTGGATAGAGGTTGAGCCAGTAGCACAAATCACAGCCCACAAGATCCAACACTTTGTATGGAAGAACATAGTGTGCCGCTTTGGAGTACCAAAGCGATTAGTGTCTAACAATGGCACTCAGTTCGCAAGCCAGCAGTTGGGCAAGCTGTATACGAAGCTTGGGATAAAGCAGGTGTTCACGTCAATCGAACACCCCCAGACTAATGGGCAGGTTGAGTCAGCCAACCGAGTCCTACTGAGGGGGCTGAAGAGAAGGCTGGAGAAGGCCAAAGTGACTTGGGCATATGAAGTTCCCAGAATTGTGTGGGCGTACCACACCACTCCCCAGTCCACTACCAAGGAAACACCCTTTAGCTTCGTGTATGGTTCAGACGCAATGATTCCTATGGAGATCCAGGAGAACTCACCATGTTTTCAGAACTTCGTAGCTGAAGAGTCCAACGAAGAGAGAAAGGTGAACCTGGACCTACTAGATGAGGTGAGGGAGGAAGCGGGGATCAAAGCCGAAGCCTTGAAGAGAAGGGTGGAGCACAAGCACAGCTCCAAGCTGAGACCTCGGTAGTTCCAGGTCGCCGATCTGGTGATGTGGAAAGCCCACCCATATCAGCTGGAGAACAAGTTGTCCTCCAAGTGGACTGGTCCCTTCAGAGTGACAGATGCCCTTGGGAACGGGGTGTAAGGACCTGTAAAATTGAATTGGAATAAAAAGGGATATATTTTAAATGAATTCTATGTATGTTTTATTTAAAAAAAAAAGGAAGGAAAGTGTAGTTTAGAAGGCTATGAGATCGCCGGTCGTCTACTACACATGTTCGCCAGGGCGCGAGAGGCATGCGGGCATCGCCAGGGCGCGAGGCATGTGGACGTCGCCAGGGCGCGAGAGGCATGCGGGCATCGCCAGGGCGCGAGAGGCATGCGGACGTCGCCAGGGCGCGAGGCATGTGGACGTCGCCAGGGCGCGAGAGGCATGCGGGCATCGCCAGGGCGCGAGGCATGTGGACGTCACCAGGGTGCGCGAGGCATGCGGGCAACGCCGGGGCGCGAGGCATGCGGGCAATGCTGGGGCGCGAGAGGCATGCGGGCGTCGTCGGGGCGCGAGGCATGCAGGCATCGCCGGGTCGCGAGAGGCATGCGAGCGTCGTCAGGGATAGACATCGGTCGTCTCCCAGGGAGAGACATCGGTCGTCTTCCAGGGGGAGACATCGGTCGTTTGCCAGTATGAGACCTCAGTGGATAGTCATCGCGCGAGCGGTCATCGGTGGAAGGTTATCGCGCGATGTCGAGCTTCACACAGATAAAGTGGGACCCAGACTCCCAGCATGAAACGTCTTGCACGCGCGCCACGTAGACAAAAAGGGTGGTTCAGAATAGTGACATCAGAATGTTGGCATGCACAAGAGACAACAGTGGTCGTACTGTTCAGGGCAGTGGTTGGCATGCACAAGAGACAACAGTGGTCGTACTGTTCAGGGCAGTGGTTGGCAGGCACAAGAGACAACTGTGGCCGTACTGTTCAGTGAGAACGTACACTCAGGCTTTCCTGCAGAAGGGGTGGCAACAGCAGCATGCGTGGACAGGTAGCCTTGGATTCAAAAGCCCACTGCGGGAAGGCAAAGAAGGTTACAGTGGCTCAAGAGTGAAAGAATGTCTACATCTTCATCCCTCTCTTTTCTCTCCTTCGCGCTGCAACTCAGGCAACCTCCAGCACCAGTGCGACATGCGGCGACTGCCCTTAGAGCACCTGGGAGGTCCTCTGCAAGTTCTACAAACCAAACGCTAAAAACAAAGCTAAGGCATCCTTTAAGCTCGGTGGATTTTGGAGCTCTTGGTGTTTTGCGCAAGTCCAGGTAAGGGAAGCTAGCCTTATTTCCAACGAAAATCCTTATATTCATGATAGAGATGATGGGGGCGACGTGGTCGCCGGTTTTTCAACTGTTATTGTATAATCCTCTGTTTTTGAACGAGATCGCCGGTTTTGGCGTTGTTTTTCGAACTCCCCTGTTTTTGGTGTTGTTTGAAGCTGTTTGAGATTTAAATGTGAAATACATGTGATATTCGAAAATCTGAACCTTTGAAATGACTGTTGTTGAATTTGGATCATTCATTTGAGTGGTATGATGTGTGGAATGTCGTGAATGTGGGATCAAGACATAGTATTTTCAGGAAAGGAAATACCGTGTTGAGATTTGGTTATGAAGTGTATTGATCTGTAAGTATCCTGTGAATGAGGCGATCCTGACTCTGCTGAGATAATGGAATCACATAGAGGAAGTTACTCAGTCAGTGAGAGTCGAAGGAGGTTCATATGAATGGGTGAGTCGTGTGAAAAAGAACGAGCTCGGCCTGTCTTATGGATTAACCCTGTCATACTGTGAGAGTGATGAATTGAGATCAAGATTGTGTTGATGCGCATGGCTGTGGAAACATTACAGCAAATGAAGTATGACAGGTGCATGTCTCTGGATGCTAGGTTCAACGCACGAGTCTTCCGGAAGTAGGGTCAAGTGTCTTGTGTGATGAGTCAGTGGAAGTCTGACGTGAGAATGAGAAACATTGAATTGATAGACACTTGATACATGTTGTGATTTTAATGACCTTTGAGGAATCGTGCAATATGTGTTTAGTTGATGGTTTACGTGGGTATCTTGAATTTGTTTTATCTTGATTTTAAAGTTCATATCTAAACTCTTTTTCAAATGTCTAGCTTACCCTGTGGTGTTTCTTTGGTATTGTGTTTGGCTCTTTCTTAAACCTGTGATGATCGTGTATAATTTACACGGGAGCAGATGATGTTGCAGGAAGCAGAGCTCCTCAGTGAGTGGTCGCCGAAAGGAGATCGCCTGTTTCTACTTCTGTTAGACGATCACCCTTTTGCTGTCTTCTGATAGGAGATCGCCCTCTTCTGATAGGAGATCGCCCTCTTCTGATAGGAGATCGCCTGCCTTGTTTTTTTACTGTATTTTGTTTACTTTTTCTGGAAAAGTGACCGAATTTGTATTAAACTCCCTGTGAGGAGAAACTACGTTTCATATATATAATTTTGTTAACTTCAATCTATTTGTTACCTTAATTTTCATTATATAAATATGAATAGGATTTTGGCGGGATGTTACACGGGGCGTACAGGCTTGAAACTTAGAACTTCCGAGCCATTCACTTGGAGTTAGATGTCTCGAGAGTGGGAAGGAAGGTTCGCAGAGAACACCTCCTCTGCGAGTGAAAACGCCAAAGTTGAACAATATGGTTCACAAGTTAAATCCTCCCTCGCTTATGGGCGATGAGAGGTCTGCTCAGAACCATTCACTTGGGGTTAGAAGTCTCAAGAGTGGGAAGGAAGGTTCGCAGAGAACGCCTTCCCCTCAACTGAAAATGCCAAGGTTGAACAGTATGGTTCACCCTTGCCTTTGGGCGATGAGAGGTCAATAATAGCTGCTCCTTTGGGTTAGAGGTCTCCAAAATGGGAAAGGAAGGTTCACAGAGAGCACCTCCCCCCTTTTGAGTGAAAACACCAAGGTGGAACAGTATAGCTCACCAGTAAAATCCTCCTTTGCCTAGAGCAAGGAGAGGTCAGCTAAAAACAAATCCGTGCATTAGAGGTCTCGAGGTCGGGTAAGGAAGGTTCGCAGAGAACACCTCCCCCTTTGAGTGAGAATGCTAAGGACGATTTGTATAGTTCGAAGGTTCTCGCCTAAGGCTTTGCCTAAATAGGGAGCGATCAACAAAACAATGGAGTATGCCTCCAGCTGAAGGATCTTTCTTACGACGTGACAAGAAAGAGTCATCTAAGGTTAGCATGGTTTCCTTTTGGAGTTTGGCAGGATGAAGCGTGATACCTAAGGGGAGAACCTATGGCGAAGACATTGTTAGCAAAGATTCCTAAGGCGATGATTCCTAAGGCAATCAAGTGGAGATCATCAAGTGGAGAAAAAGTTAAAGACTTATAGAACATTTGAAAAAGATGCACATAAAGCAGCAAATGATTTACAAGTCAAGCCTAATATTATAAATGAAGGCAGTGATTACAAAAAGTTCAAGGGTCCAACCATTACATATCAAAAGACCTAAGCCCTAGGAGTGAGCTGCCCGTCGACAACCTGCATCGACACAGAGAAGGGAGAGAGTTCCACCTCAAGATGCATGTAGGCAACCTGAGTAAGTGCCTCATCAAACCCTGCTCCAAACGCTTCAGCAGCGTCTTCAGTCAGCTCAGCCTCGGTCTTCTTGAGAAGTTCAGCTTCTTGGGTGAGTTCTCATTCCACCCTGCCCAGCTGGACCTCTTGATTGGTGGCCCTTGTTAAGTCAAGGCTTTGATGAATTCAAAACCCTGAAGATTTTGTGATATGCTTGGTTGCTGAAGTAGCTGCTATAGATTAGACCTTTTTAGTGTGTTTTAGAATTTGTAAGTTCATTCTTAATCATAAACACAAGCTGAGCAATCTGGTTTTAAAAGAGAAAATATGTTTTTGAAAACTATGATAAAACAACCGGTTATAATTTCGTTTTAACCGATTGTTCTTTCATGGACTGTCTAAGTGGTTTTCAAACTAACTTAATAAACAGCTGTAACTAATTCAACCGGTTATCTCGATATTTCAGTAGGTTGAAATTTTGAATTTCAAACTGTTTTTTGAAAATCAGTTAAGGTCATTTCAACTGGCTCTCTAACTGTCTTAGCTCATCCCTGAAAAGCTCTTTTTGAAATCTTATAAATTGGGACCTTCTCCTCTCTTTGAAAACAACAAAATACACACCAATCTTTTACAAAAAACTGAGAGAGAGAATTGAAAATGTTAGAGCTGAGAAAGTTTTTCAAGAAAAAGGTTCAAGATTGCTCAAGTGGCTCTGCTTTGGTCAAGAAAGTACTTTTAGTTTTCCTAAATTAGGTGTACCTCTTCCTTAAATCTTTTCCTGTATTAGTGTATGTGTAATAGGGTGTGATAACAGTAAATCTCTGAAAGCAGAGGGCTGTTTAGTTGGGTTTATTTTGCAAAGGTTATGTGTGATAGATCTTGAGTGTAAAGATCTAATCTTTGTAATTGTGAATTCTTGTAATCTGTTGTGTATTGCAAGTTAGTGGATTACCCAGTGTGGTTCTGGGAACTGGATGTAGCTCTGTAAAGAGTGAACCAGTATAATTGCCTTGTGTGAATCTCTCTTTCTCTCTTGTGCTTTCATTTGTTTGATATTCTGCCATAAATAATCGGTTTTACTTAATATCAATCGGTTATATTGTTGTAGTGACTTGTTCTTAAAACTGTAACACATGATCAACCAGTTAAATCAATAAATCAATCGGTTATATCTTTCATTTTCAACTCTGCTTATCTTGGCTCTTCTTGTATATCAAAAACAACTGATTATCTCGAAACTTTAATCGGTTATTTAGCTGGTGTATGCTTTGCTTGTTCATCTGTCTTGCTTCTTTAACTCTAACAATCGGTTAATTCGAAATTTTAACAGGTTAAAATTCTGTTACAAGTTTTGTATACCGTAATTCCCTTTAATTCTTTAAGCTTTCTTTCTATGGTTTTATAAAGATCTTCAAACCTTGTTGATTTGCGAAAATCTTGTGAAAACAATTCACCCCCCCTCCCTCTTGTTTCACGCCATCAATTCTAACAATTGGTATCAAGAGCAAGGTTCTTGAAAAATATTCAAGTTTTCCTTTTTCAAATCTGTGTTGATGGCTAATAAGTTTGTTTTTGGGGAAGGTGTTTCTTTAAACAAACCACCTCTATTTTGTGGTGAAAACTACGATATGTGGTGTTTTAGAATGAAGATCTTTGTTGACTTTATAGATAGGAACATTTGGAATGTCATAAGCTTTGCTGAAAATTTTGCAATTAAATGGTTTAAAGATGAAACTGAAAAAGATCACCTTGATTGTATTGCCCAGAACATAATTTTCTCTGCCCTTGATTCTGATGAACTTTTCAAAGTTTCAAAATGTATCTCAGCCAAAGAAATGTGGGACACTCTTGAGAAATGTCACAAGAATCCAAGAAGTGCATGGCTGGACAAGGATGAGTCCTCTGCTGAATCATCATCCTCTGAATTCAAGATGGAAGTCTGTCTCATGGCAAAAGAAGAATCTGGATCAAGTCAAGTAAGTTCATCTTCTTCAATCAAAGGTAACAATCATGAATTACGTAAAGCTTTTAAAGAGACTTAAGAAGAAGCTCATAGATTAACCTCTTTAAACAACTAGTCGAAACTTGAAAACAACAGGTTAAATGACAAAGTCTGAGTCTTGGAAGAAGAGCTGGATAATTCCAAAACTGATTTTGAAAACCTTGAATTGATTTATCAAAATTCTTCTTGCAAGTGTGATTATAAGTTTTGTGAAAATCGTGAATCCCTTCAAAAGAAGGTCATTTATCTTGTGAAAACTGTGGACAAAATTTTAGAAGGAAAATCCAACTTTGAGAATGTTTTAGCATCTCAAAATTGTGTATTTGGAAAATCAGGTCTTGGTTTTAATCCACAGAAGCAGAACAATGCCTTTTCGAAACCTTTTTCAAGTATCACAGAAAAACAACAGACTAAAGTTTCAAAACAATCGATTGTTTCTTGTTTCTACTGCATGAGAAAGGGTCATTTTGTGAGGTTCTGCAAAGTTCGCAAAATGCTTGTTCCAAGAGGGATTTTAAAATGGGTTCCTAAGAATCCTAAGCCTCCTAACATTTCTGCTAACACTCATGGACCCAAATTTAAAAGGGGACCAAATCTCGCTTCTTAATCTTGTCCTGTAGGTATCCTTGGCAGCAAAGAATCATTTTTGAGTTTGAAAATGACTGCTAAAGGGAAAATATATCAGGAGCAAAGTCTGTCTCTGTGCCTACTATCAAATGTGTACATCTAGCAGGGTTCTTGAATGACAAGAGACATCCTTGACAAAGGTTGGAATGGTTGGTCAAAAGTGAAGCCTCAAGAATAAAGAGAGTATGTACATCTTCATTTTCCAAATGTTTGTAAGTGTGCCTTGTGATCATATGAACATCTCAAGGTCTTCTTTTTGGATGAATCTATTGGAGTTCTCCATGCAAAGGTCTGAACAAACTTTGTACTGCATCTTTCATCACTTTAGAAGGTAATTTCAGATTGTAAATGTTTCCTTTGTTGTCACAGTAAAACAACCGATTGTTTTCTCGAAACTGTAACATCCCGCCAAAATACTATACAAATGTATATAATGAAAATAAAGGTAACAAATAGATTGAAGTGAACAAAATATTATATATATGAAATGTAGTTTCTCCTCACAGGGAGTTTAATACAAATTCGGTCAAATTTTCTAGAAACATAATAAAATACAGTAAAAAAAAACAAAGCAGGCGATCTCCTATCGGAAGAGACCGATCTCCTATCGGACGAGGCCGATCTCCTATCAGAGGACCCAAAACAACCGATCTGCTACCAGAACAGAAATCAGGCGATCTCCTTCCGGCGACCACTCACTAAGGAGCTCTACTTCCTGGAAAATCATCTGCTCCCGTGTAAAATACACGATCATCACAGTTTTAAGAGAAAACAGCCAGAGAACAATACCAAGGGTAAGCTAGATATTTTTAAACTTTAAATTTTAAACTGGACAACCAACGTAGATCAGCCTTTTTAAACATTCACAAGAGTCCATCACTTTCTCATTCATATCACACTGCCATCAAGAAATCACAGGTTTCACAATATTTTCAAGAGTCGTTCTATTCACATAATGCACCAAGTGTCTATCAATTCAATGTTTTTCATTTCCCACATCAGAATTCCACTGACTCAGCACACAAGACACTTGACACTACTTCCGGAAGACTCGTGCATTGACTAGACTCAGAGATTCTGCACCTGTCATACTAAGCTGTTGTAATGTTTCCACAGCTATGCGCATCAACACATTCTCGATCTCAAGTTCACCATTCTCACCGTATGACAGGGTTAATCCATATAACAGGCCGAGCTCGTTCCCTTTTGAACAACTCACCCATACATATGAACCTCCTTCGACTCTCAACGCCTGAATAACTTCATCTATATGAATCCATTATCTCAGGAGAGTCAGGATAATCTCATTATAGACATCACCGATCAATGCACATCCTACACGATCTTACACGGTATTTTCTTTCCTGAAAATACTATGCCTTGATCCCACATCCACAGCATTCAACACATCATACAACACTTAAATGAATGATTTCAATCGCAGCAAAACTCACTCCAAGGTTCTTATTTTCGAATATCTCATTTAAAATCTCAAACCGTTTCAAAGCAACACCAAAAACAGGGAGTTCGCAAACAACGCCAAAACCGGCGATCTGTTTCAAAAACAAGGTATTTCGAAGTCTGTATATAAAACCGGCGACCACGTCGCCCAAACACATAGAAACAGAGCATTCACAAAGATGAAAACGAAAACCGGCGACCACGTCGCCCTTACTTCAGAAACAGCTAATCTATGGCTTGCGTTGAAAATGAAGGCTAGCTTCCCTTACCTGGACTTGCGCAAAACACCGAGAGCTCAAAACCCACCGAGCTTGAAGGATGCCTTAGCTCTGTTTTCAGCGCCTGGTCTGTAGAACTTGCAGGGAACCTCTTAGGTGCTCTAAGGGCAACGTCGCTTGTCGCACTGATGCTGGAGGTTGCCTGAGTCTCAACGCAAGGAAGGGAAGAAGGGAGGGAGGAAGTTTGCACTCACTCTAACACTCTTGAGTCTGTAACGCTCTTTGCCTTCCCGCAGTGGCTTTTGAATCCCAACTTACCTGTCCACGCATGCTGCTGCTGCCACCCCTTCTGCAGGAAAGCCTGAGAACTACTGCCCTGAACAGTACGACCACTGTTGTCTCTGGTGCATGCCAACCACTGCTCTGAACAGTACTACCACTGTTGTCGCTTGTGCATGCCAACCACTACTCTGAACAGTACGACCGCGAGTGTCTCCTGCGCATGCCAACATTCTGATGTCACCACTCTGAACCACCCTTTTTGTCTACGTGGCGCGTGTGCAGGACGTTTCATGCTGGGAGTCTGGGTCCCACTTTACTCTGTGTGAAACTCGACGTCGTGCGATAACTTTCCACTGCTGACTCATCCTAGCGAACGACCGATGTCTCCTTCGCCCTGGAAGACGACCGATGTCTCCTTCGCCCTGGAAGACGACCGATGTCTCCTTCGCCCTGGAAGACGACCGATGTCTTCCCTGGCGACGCCCTCATAACTCTCGCGCCTTGGCCACGTCCACATGCCTCGCGCCCTGGCAATGCCCGCATGCCTCGCGCCCTGGCAATGCCCGCATGCCTCGCGCCCGCGCGATGCCTGCATGCCTCTCGCGCCCGCACGATGCCTGCATGCCTCGCGCCCTGGCGACGTCCACCTGGCGCTCATGTGTAGTAGGCGACCGGCGATCTCATAGCCTTCTAAACTTAACTTTTCTTCCTTTACTCTTCTTGATCCACACATCATCCGACCGACCTCTACCAGCTGACCCCAGATCTTGGGCGACGTCCGAGGTCCGACTACTACGAAACTTCATTTACCAGCTCTTTGTATTTTAAATAATAACATCTTCTGGAATTATTTAAATATACCACTTTCATTCCAATTCAATTTTACAGGTCCTTACAGAAACAACCGATTGTTCTTTCTCTGATATCTCTGTGTAATGCTGCCAAGTTTGCTTATGCATGATTAAACCTATTTCTCTTTTTCAAATCATGCTTTTGGAAAAATATTCATTGAGTGTGCCTCAGAATCTGATAATAAAAGATTATATCCATTTGTTTTCTTGAAAGCTTTATATCATTCTCTATTCTTGAAATATCAACATTGTTTGTACTGCTAGACTACTCTATTATCATTCTGTTTTCTGCTTTGCACAACCCTTCTCATTGTCTATTTGTAAGAACAAATAGGGGGAGAAATTTATGCTTGATTTGGTTGTATAGATAGCTTTAAATCTGATGCATTATGTTGTTGCTATTCTGCACTTGAGAGCATTTGATCACTTCACTTTTTCTGTTTGTTTCTCTGCTGATGTTGTATATGCAAAACTATGGTGCTATGTGAATCTGTTTCTTTTTATGTTGATTTTGCTGCATAGTCTGCTGCTATAACTATGTGCACACACTAATTTACACACTGCTTTTACTGGTTTTTGTGCTAATGGCTTATGCAGAAAACTGGTTTGTGTGTGTCTTGTTATCCTGCTGATATACTTGCTTTATATATGCATAAAATCTATTTTGCAGGACCTTACAAGTACAGGTGCTATGATGAAGACTAATCAAAGTGATGCTTATTTTTTTTATGGTTCAAGAGCATACACCTTACTCAAATTCTTGACAAATCAAAATTCATGGCCTATGTGAAGTAAGTTGTACATGTTCATCCTATGTTTTTGGATTCTTTTGGCCTCATGAGCCTCTGGACATGTTAAGGTAAGACAAAGGTATGAATGCTTTAAGCATTTTCCATCAATTTGAAAGGTGATTTGTTGTCTCAGAAAAACAACCGATTGTTTTACTTTTGGCACATTTGAATAAAGCTGTTGTGAATTCTTATGCATGGTTATAGCTATTTATTTCAAAACTCTTTGTGTGCCAAATATGCATTTATTGTGCCTCTGAATCAGATTATAAAGAAGTATATTCATTGTTTTCCTTGAAATTCAAAGTTTTTTTGCATAGCTATCACATTGGTGTGATTACATTTGAAGTCTTCATCTTGCTTGGGTTTGTTATGTTGATTGCTTGCGGGTCCTTGGGTTGTGTGAGTTGGAAGTGTTGCCCAAGGATAAGTGGTTTTGTTACAATGACTGCAATCAAATATAAGTGGCTCTACAAAATTCAATTTCTGCAGAAGCAGACATTATATCAGCTTCAAGCCAAAACTATATTCTGTTGATGAATATCTTCTTGAGATGCAAAGGCTGAGAGCTCTACATTGTCAAACACCCATATGGAAATATTTGTTGGTTGTCTAGTTGCAGATGTTAGCAGTACTGAAGAAGATGATGAAAACACCTTGTGCAGAATCCTATCCAGAAAAACAACAGGTTGATTCTGCGAAACAACCGACTGAAATTCTACAACAGGATGATCTGCCTAAGAGGGTGAGACCAACTTGAAGATGAACCTTTTTGAAGTGATCTATTGCTGGCTCTGCATATGGTCTGCACTCTATTGAGGTTGAACTTACTGCGACAAAGCAGATAGCTTCTGTTTTTGGGATCTAAGATACAAGGTTTTATAAAGAAATGTCAATGAAGGTCAACTTGTTATTCTTGAATCATTCGTGTACCAGAACTATGTTTGGGTCATGCTCATAAGGGAGATTTAGACTAATATGCTTGCAATATGGAATTGGAAATATCCAAGAAAGATGGTTTCAACTGCTATCCTACAAATGTCAAAAAGAAGTATTCATGGTTGTGTTGGCATTGCTGGAACTAATACTTTGATGTCTTCCTTGAAGGAGGACTGTTGGATGAAGAAAAGATAGGGGGAGAAATTGTGGTCTCCGTGTTGAAATTTTTGAGGTCTATGGTACTCTAATTCTGCTGCTGTCACAACTCTGATACATCATAGATTTCTGCTGCAATTCGGGTATGGTATCACAGGTTTTATGCACTAAGACATGAACTTGGTATAGTTGACTTACATGTTTTGTCTTAAGTGTATGCTTTTAATCCTTCATTTTGTCTATTTGATAAGACAAATAGGGGGAGAATTAGTTGGTGCTTTGGTTTGTAATCGTTTATAACTACACTCTTAATTCTGCCTTTAATCACTGCTTTAGATAGAAGTTTTTACTGCTCTGATATTTTTAACCGGTTAACCCTATGTTTTAATCGATTGTTCTTTTGTTGTTGCACCTATGGTTTGTTTTTCACTCTGGTTTGGTAGTGAAAATTGTTTTATGGTGCTCTAATCTTTTGGCAAAGAATAGTCTATGCTTTTTTGCTTCTATCTGTGATTGCAACTGATGATCAAATTCTAAACACAACTCTTCAAAGCAACTAGGGATTTGTCTTCATCAAATAGGGGGAGAATGTTGAGTCAAGGCTTTGATGAATCCAGAACCCTGAAGATTTTGTGATATGCTTGGTTGCTGAAGTAGCTGTTATAGATTAGACCTTTTTAGTGTGTTTTAGAATTTGTAATTTCATTCTTAATTATAAACACAAGCTGAGCAATCTGGTTTTAAAAGAGAAAATATGTTTTTGAAAACTATGATAAAACAACCGATTATAATTTTGTTTTAACCGATTGTTCTTTCATGGACTGTCTGAGTGGTTTTCAAACTAACTTAATAAAAAGCTATAACTCATTCAACCGGTTATCTCGATATTTCAATAGGTTGAAATTTGAATTTCAAACTGTTTTTTGAAAATCAATTAAGGCCATTTACAACTGGCTCTCTAACTGTCTTAGCTCGTCCCTGAAAAGCTCTTTTTGAAATCTTATAAATTGGGACCTTCTCCTCTCTTTGAAAACAACAAAATACACACCAATCTTTTACAGAAAACTGAGAGAGAGAATTGAAAAAGTTAGAGCTGAGAAAGTTTTTCAAGAAAAAGGTTCAAGATTGCTCAAGTGGCTCTATTTTGGTCAAGAAAGTACTTTTAGTTTTCCTAAATCAGGTGTACCTCTTCCTTAAATCTTTTCCTATATTGGTGTATGGGTAATAGGGTGTGATAACAGTAAATTTGTGAAAGAAGAGGGTTGTTTAGTTGGGTTTATTTTGTAAAGGTTATGTGTGATAGATCTTGAGTGTAAAGATCTAATCTTTGTAACTGTGAAAGCTTTTCTTTCTAGGGTACTTTTCTTTCTTCACTCACTTGGTGACAAGCAAACAACTGATCTACTTTTATCTCCCAATCTAGATATACCTCAACATTATCCTTACCATAAAAATAAGGCAGGTCAACCCTAGTCTCTAGTGGTTGGCTTTCTCTCCTAGTCCTTCTAGGTGTAGGTTCATAATAGTCATTGATTCTAAGGCTCTCTTTCTTAGCATGAGAACTTTTTTTTAGTTTTATTAGTGTATTCATCCTTTTCTTTAACCATTTTCAACCCTTTCTCCAACAAAGCAAAATGAGCATCCCTTTCTTTGAGTTGGGCCTCAAGTTGCAATTGTCTATATGAAAGTGATTGAAAGTCTTGTGCCAGTTGTTTCAAAAAGGATTTAATAAACTTTCTATTATTTTCACTAGAGTTAGGAGAATGAGAAGACATGATTAAAGTTAAGTGTTGAAAGCAATTTACTTCAAGAAAGATAGGTGGGGTAATGTAGGTAAAATCCCAGGAAAGGGAGGTGGATCACTTGGATCACTTAAGTACCAAGCCTTTCCTTAGCTAGATTCTATCCCCCACAACTTTCACAAATCTTTCTCTAAGTAATTTACTTAGATCAAAAACAAGAATGAAAGCACAAAATTATATAAAAACAAGAATGCTAAAGCAATTAATCACAAAGAACAATTAAATCTAATTCAAAAGTATTAAACTAGACGAATTCCTAAGGTGAGGCTTCTAGACACTTAGAGCCATTCAAGACAGACTCACCGTCTAATACGTAATTATTCCACTAATTAATCAAAGTTGAATGTAATTACAACTCAAAGGAAATACAATAGAACTTGAATTACAAAAAAAATAAAATTCAAATTTCCTATACTATGCACTCCTTTACTTTTGGTACTCCTTCTTGTTGTGTTCCACACTTTGTAGGTTTTTGTAATCTTATTTGCTGTAGCCTCTTGTTTAACCTCTTAAGGTTAGTCAATTTAAATCTTAAAAACAGTACCTAATAAGTAGAGATGGACTCACCTCAAAGGTTAATTCCAAACTTAACAAGCACCACTTCGAAATTCTTTCACCAACAATTAGAGGTCAACAAATTTTAAAGCAAAGAACAATTCAATTTAGAAATAGGACTACATCAAAGGGAGTAATTGTATGACACAACTTGAAAGAGTATTGAATAAATTTGACAAGCAATCAAATAAGGTAATCAATAAAAGGTGGCACACAAATTGAACCTAAAGAATGACACTAGAATTGATTAAGAAAACCAAAACAGTACTAATTTTGAGGCACAAAATGCGTGACATAGAAAATTTATGCTGAACTGGCTATTTGGAATTTGAATTTTGAAATTTAAACCACAAGCAGCTCAAGATCTTAGAAAATTTTGGCGCTGGAATCACACCAAAACACCGCACCAATTAATTTTGATAAATTTTTCAAATATGTTGCCAAATTACCGTCTCTGTTTGCCCCAGAATGCACACTTTTTTCATTTGATTTATCATTTTTTTTTTCATTTTGTATTTTGACTTGATTCTTTTTTTTCTTGTTTTTCTAACACATCAATCTGTGTAAATCCAAAATTTAACAATTTTTTTTCAACGTATTTTAATTTGATAAGCAAAAACAGCCAGCACAGAATTTAAAACAGAGTAATCCTAATTCTGGAATTAAAAACAGTTTGAAGAAACTCTCAAAAACACAATGGAATTGATATGTAAGAATTTGTACGGATCTAACACAAAAATATGAACTCAAATCTAAAAGAAAAATACACCAAAGGATCAAGCAATTCAGATTATAACTGGACTCAAATTAAATCAAGAAACCAAATCAATCAAGAAAAGTACTACTAGAATTTGATGACAATTCTTGGAAACACATGACTTGACATAACATGTATAGATTCATAAAATCAAAAGACTCAAGAACCAAAAGAGTTTTCACTGATTGAATCTCAAAGAGACTCAAATCCTATAAAAACAAAACAGCAACACAATTCTATATGGAATCCTACATAAAATTTGCAAAATAGAAGCTCAAGAGCAATTTGAACATGATTTCACCGATTGGATTGAACCAAAACAGCATCTAACACAAAAACAAAACTCGAAACAATAAGACAATGAAGAAATCATGGAGAACAACACGAAATTGAAATGAACACAAAAATAAAAACAAAATAAGGCACTTATCTCTTGAAGACCATGGCTCTAGATACCAAATGATGGAAGAGTGCCTTCATGTTTGGTGAAATTGTTGGTAATGGGCGGAAGCTTTGTGGATTGAAGATGAACAATGTCCTCCTAAGAGGTGTGGTGACCTTGGAGGTGCATGCTAGGTAGGGAATAAGAGTGGTGAGGCCATCTCTCTTTGGTAAGGTGAGAATTGAAGATCAATAGCCTAACCTTGAGAGGTTTTTGGGCAAAAAGTGAAATTGGCTCAAACTTGGCAGCAATTCACTAAGTATATTAATCTTGAATTGCATGAGCCAAGCCCTCTTATTTCTAGTGTTTAGAGGGCTGAAAATTCAAATGAAATTGGAAGGAAATTCAAATGAATCCCATTTGAAAAAGTGGCGCCTAATTCTTAAGAGCACATGTAGCTCATGAAACTTATTTAACATGCGTTGTAAAACATTTAGCACATGTAAAATATGTATCATGTGTGCAGCACATTTAACTCATGGCACATGTGTTAAATATGTGCTCTCTTGACTGGCCTAGGTTCAATTTAGGAGTTTTAGAAACCCTAATTAAACCTAGGTTGGTTTTTAGGTGCCAAAATTAATTCTAAGAAAAATTACAACTATTTTCCTATTCTAATTTTGACAAGAAAATTAAATTCTATTTCTACACTAAACTTCTGGCATCTGTAACATGTAGAGGAAAGTCTCTCTGCCATCAGTAGTAGTGTCCCAATCCTCTTGTATTCTTCTTGCCATAACCCTTGTAGTTGGCCCATATCTTCTATTTGGAGGGCTTGAGCTTGGTCTTGGGCTTGAACATGGGCTTGGGCTTGGACTTGGCCTTAGACTTGGGCTTGGGCTTGGGCCTCTTCCATCATGAATTCTTGTAATCTATTATGTATTGCAAGTTAGTGAATTACCCAGTGTGGTTTTCGGAACTGGATGTAGCTCTGTAAAGAGTGAACCAGTATAATTGCCTTGTGTGAATCTCTCTTTCTCTCTTGTACTTTCATCTGTTTTATATTCTGCCATAAACAATCAGTTTTCCTTAATATCAATTGGTTATATTGTTGTAGTGACTTGTTCTTAAAACTGTAACACATGATCAACCGGTTAAATCGATAAATCAATCGATTATATCTTTCATTATCAACTCTGCTTATCTTGGCTCTTCTTGTATATCAAAAACAACCAATTATCTTGAACCTTTAATTGGTTATTTAGCTTGTGTATGCTTTGCTTGTTCATCTGTCTTGCTGCTTTAACTCTAACAACCGGTTAATTCAAAATTTTAACAGGTTAAAATTTTGTTACACAGTTTTGTATACCTTAATTCCCTTTAATTCTTTAAGCTTTCTTTTTGTGGTTTTATAAATATCTTCAAACCTTGTGATTTGCGAAAATCTTGTGAAAACAATTCACCCCCCACCCTCTTGTTTCACGCCATCAATTCTAACAGCCCTTGTTTCACGCCATCAATTCTAACAGCCCTTTCCTCCAGCTTGGCCACCTTAGCTTGTGCTCCCTCCAGCTGCTCCTTTAGATTAATCACTTTGTTGCGGAGGGGGAGGATTTTGGCTTCAAGCTAGAGGGTCTCCTGACCCTTGTCGAAGAGGAGCTTCTTGATCTCCTTCTTAGATTGGCGGAGGCTGCTAAGCTCTTGGTTCATAGCAGCCTCACGCCTAGCAGATACTTGGACCTGGAGAGCAAGCTCATCCTTCAACCTTGCCTCAAACTGGCTCACCCGAGCAAGCTCCTCCTTCATCGTCGCTTCTGCTTGGCTCACCAAGGTGCTGGGGGTGGCAAGGAACTCACCAAGGCCTCGCCCCATACGATCCCTCAGTGAGTCCCCATCCAAGGCCTCCATCGCCTCATTGTTCTGAAGGCACTTGAGGGCCTGCTGGAGGATGGAGGGAAGTTCTGGGATAGGAGGCACACAACCCCCGGAGGCGCTCTCCCCACCGTCTTCTAATGCAGGGTGTCCGCGAGGAGAAGAAGCGTTGGGGGGGGGGGGGGGTTGTCCATGAAGGAAGGAGGCTGGTCCTATGTAGCTGAAAGGGAGGTGGCCGCGACTCCCAATCTGGGCCTCTTAAAGACGAGACCGTCCTCTGTGCCCTCATCCTCAGAGTCCACCGCAACCACCCCTTTATCAGCAGGGGTTGAGTTGGGTGATTCCTGAACAAGAGCCAGGGGACTAGCGGGGGTTGAGCTGCTTACACCAGCAGTTGCCGCTCGACAGCGAGCAACCAGCTCAGCCAATCTCTTTTTTTTCTCTACATCGAGAGCCATATCTGCACAAGAGTAGTAAATGTAAGCAGACAATTCAACAACAATACACAACAGAATCAAAAACAGGCAAAATAGTTAAAGGATAGAGGAACAAATACCAATATATCCCTTGAGGGACTCGGCGTCATACTCATGCTTCATCAGCTGGGTGGCGTTAAACACCACTCCCAAGCTTGAAAGAAGCTGGCACAAGTCACGATCAAGTGGGGCCAACTCCTCGAGACCCTTGGGTTTTTTGAACATCAGCTTTGCAACCCAATACAAGGGAAACCCATCGAGCAGAGTGGGGTCGTAGGAGCTGCAGGGCACCCTAAAGAACTTCCCTTTGAAGCCCTTATAGGATTGCTGGAAGAGAGTCAGGAGGACTCTCCCCACCACCCCGTTGAGGCTTACCCAAAGCCTCTTCCTGGGGCTCTTCGCTTCGAAGAAGTGGAGGAAGACGTCCATGGAAGGAGGGTGCCCGTGGTGGTTGCACAAAATGGTGAAGGCCCTCGCAAAGGCCCAGCTGGTGGGATGCAGCTAGTAGGGGCCACGTTAAGCTCTGTGAGGAGGGCCCTCTCGAACCCAGTGAGGGGCAACCGAAGCTTGACCCGCTTGAAGATGATGGTGTAGAGGAAGAAGAAGGGCTCCCCGTCGTTGGAGCGATTGTTGGCACATACGGGTTCGCCCTCTATGCAAGGTCGAATTGAGACATATGCATCGCATTCCCTGCCAAACACACGGCACTTGGTCTCGGCCTCGTCGTCTCTGTGTTTCCTTAAGTCACCGCAGGTGGTGAGTTTGGAGGTCTTAGCGAGGAGGTCTTCGGAGGCCCAAGGGTAGAGGGCTTTGTAGTCAATAGTGGGAGGAGGGTTGGAGGTGGTTTTAGTTCTTGCCATCTCGAACAAAGCTATAAAGGGAAGGCAAAAGGAAGGAAAACGAGGGTTTAGAAGAACTGATGGTGTGGCTCAATGAAGCAAAAGAACAGAGACTCAAAGACGAAGAACACAACAGTGAAAAATGCAGGAAAACCCAAAGGTGCAGAAATCATAAACAGAGCCAGAGCAGTTATCATATGTTATGAATGGAGAAACCATGAAATAAAAGCAAGCTAAGGAATAAAATCATACCTTTGGGCGAGTTGAGGGTGAAAAGTCGTGAAAGGTTGAAGATGAAGCAGGAGCCTTTGGGAGAAAGAAGATGAATGAAGGAAAGCTTAAGCAAAAGTGATGAAATAATGAAGGAGCGCGGGGTTTTGGAAGGGTTTAACGTGGGCCAAGGGAGCGCAAATGGCAATAAACCCTAGCTATTGATCAGACCACGTGTACGCAGATTAAAAAAGTATGGTGAGACATCATTTCGGCACACTATTCACGTCCTTTCACCTAGTGCCTCATAGGTCGCCGAGGGTGACGACTTAGTCTCTTCGCTGAACAAGTTAACAGCTTGAGACTGGGGGGCTTGTGTACCGACCAGTCCTCGGACATCGACGATCACTAACAGTAGTGGGCCACGTAAGCTGGGTCCCACAAGCGGCGTGAGACAGTGTCCTTCAAGCGGCATGGGCGAGGGTGCCGATTAGTGGTTGGAGATCGATCATCAGGGTATGCCGATGTGTACTCGACAACAGAGTGAGGCCGATGTGATATCGGGCATCGGTGGTTCAAACAGCTAAACTGGGCCACGAGAGGTACACACTCCATTAGGTGAGACCTCCACATGAAGATCCTCAACAGGAGCACGAGACTTTGAGCGCTTGCCTTGCATAACAGCAGGTAGCATTCCTTGTTCTGGAAAATCTGAAGTATGAGTTGATAACCCTTTCCTGGATTCATGATCCGAGGCATCCTCAAAAGGAGGCATATCAGCAAAATCATCCTCCACTCCTCCTGGTTTATTAGGAGCAGGGTGAACCAAGGGTGACCCTACATTAGCCTCGCTAGGAACAATGTTTGAGTTATCTGTGGGGACTTCCACGAGCTTCGGCTACGAATCTTTCTTTCGATATTCTTTACGTTATTTAGGAGCCATAGTCTTCCCCTGATCCTGTTCATCAGAAACTATCTTCTAAGAACATTTTTGTTGAGGCCCAGGAATACGACCCTAATCATGAATGACCCAACACTGAGCAAGCTCATGCCTTATCATCTTACAGTGAGAGCAAAAAGGAGGTAGCCATTCATATTTCACCCCAACTACAAAAGTGTACTTTGGACGTTCAACCAAGAGGTGATCGGGAAGAGGGGACCACATATCAATATCCACCAACACTCTAGCAAACATATTGTTAAAGATGGATGAAGCTTCTTCTCTACCTTGAAGAATGTGTTTGATGAAGAAAAATAGTTAGGTTGCTTTGAAGGGTGTAGTGGGTTTATGTATTCTTGTATATAGCTTAGGATGAGTTTAAAGGTAGCCTTTTGCTACATGACCTACCTGATATGTCTCATCAAGGTAATAAGATCAAGCACATAAAGTTTTTTAAAAATTTTTCCTAAAAAAAAAACTACCTTAAGTTTTTCTCAAAACTGATTTTCTGCAAGAAAATAAATCTGTTGTTTTATAAATCAACAGATTCTTCCTAAACTATGTCATTACCTTTTGAAGTTTTTTTAAAGTCTTTTTGGCACCAAGAAGTTTGACTCAGCATTTTTTGTTTCTGGTATGATGAGCTAGAGGAAGTTTGAAAAACAATCCACTCTTTCTAAATTCAACCTGTTCTTTTTATAACAACCTTTAACTGTTTTTTGAAAAGTTGTTATAAACTGGTTTTCTATATAAAGTGTGGCACTTCTCCTTTTGAAAACAATCTTTTTACACAGTTTTAAACAGAACTAAAACATTGTTTTTGAGAGATCAAAAAGATTGGTGTGCCCTGGTGAAAGTTTTTCAAAGAGAATTTTCAAGTGCTTCCTCATTGGTTACCTTGATCAAGACTAAGGTGTTGTCATTGTGGTGCTGCAATTCTACAGCTACTGTTTTCAGATTTCTTGTAAAATTTGCCAGGTGCTTTTGTTCCTCTTCCTTTTGTGTGTAAAGATAGTAGTGTAAACACTTCTTGATAGTGTTTCTTGAAGTGTTGGTTGTGTTGAAGTAGGGTTTTTCAGCTTAGTGTGCCTTGTTCTTGTAGAGTTCAAGAACTCAAGGTTTTGTAATTGATTTGTACTGGTTTAGTGGATTTACTTTGGTGTGAGGTAAGACTGGATGTAGCTCTTAATGAGTAAACCAGTATAAACTGTGTGTGCATTCTTTTTCTTAATCTCTGCATTTATTTTCTACATATTCTAATAATCTGTCATGAAATAAATCTGTTGTATTGAAATTGAATCTGTTCGTTCTGGGTGTGTTCATAGTGTTCTTCAAAGATTCTAAAAAGGTTCTTTGATTGTTCATGAATACTTGAATTTGGTTCGTGATTGCTTTAAGAAGATTATAAAGTAGTTAAACCAAATCTATTCAAAACTCTTACTAGATTCAAGTTTGCATATTGAAAGATTCAAGGTTTTATTTCTTGGTGTAATTCTTGTTATCTTTGGTGGTGCCAAAATATCTTCACTATACTGGAAAATCCTTTTTATTCACAACCTAATCTGCTAAATGTTCAGGTTTTGATATTAGAATCAGAAAATAAATTTGTTCTTTTAAGAATCAATCTGTTCTTTTCTCAAGATTTGTGAAAATAGTTTTGTTTTCTGGAAAATTTTATAAGCTCAATTCACCCCCCCTCTTGAGCTTAGGCATAGCTAAACCCAACAATTGGCATCAAGAGCTAGGACTTGAATTTTACTCAAGTTTGTGTGCAATATGTCTGAGTTTAAAATGCCTTTTGCTGAGGGTTCGTCTATTAATAGGCCCCCTATGTTTGTTGGAGTGAATTATGCTTTCTGGAAAATAAGAATGAAAATTTTCATGGAATCCATTGACTTTGGTATTTGGGATGCTGTGGTCAATGGACCTTTTGTGACACACAAAGGCATGGATGATGTGAAGAGATCAAGGAAATATTCACTTATCCAAGAATATGAGCTTTTCAAGATGCAACCTGAAGAAAGCATTGCTGATGTACAAAAGAGGTTTACTCACATTGTAAACCATCTTACTAGATTGGGAAAAGTATTTGGTAGAGAAGAACTCAATATAAAAGTGTTGAAGTGTCTTGATAGGAGCTGGCAACCTAAAGTCACTGCAATTTCAGAAAGTAAAGATTTGTTTAAGCTGTCTACTACTGCACTTTTTGGAAAATTAATGGAGCATGAGTTAGAACTCAAAAGGCTGAAAGAGCAAGAAATAGTGGAAAGAAAAACTGAAAGACTTGCATTGAAAACAAGTGCACAAAATGACAGTAATGAGGAAGAAGAGAATACTGAATATGATGAAACATTAAGTCTGCTCACAAGAAAGTTCAGCAGATTTCCGAAGGAGAAAGGCAGAGATATGACTCAACAAAAGAAGAGGTATTCTAAACCAAATGAATTAAATTCCTCTAACTACATCTGTTTTGGTTGTGGTAAGGCAGGACATATCAAGATTGATTGTCCAAACAATCAAGGTAAGGAAAAACCAACCAGCAAGAAGGTTGATAAAAGAAAAGGAAAAAGGACTTACATCTTATGGGAAGATAATGAAGTTTCATCCACAAGTGATTCATCAACTGCAAGTGAAGAAGCAAATCTTTGCTTCATGGTGAATGATGAAAGATCAATCTCTGATTCGGTAAGTGAATTCTCTACTGATTCTGAGAGCTATGATCAATTGCTAATTGCATTTAAAGAAACCCATGATGAAGCAAATAGGTTGGCTGTAATATGTAATAAGTTAAGAAGTGCAAATAATCATCTTGAACCTAAGGTGAAGTCTCTTGAGGAAGAGTTGCATAAAGCTAAAACTGAACTTGTCAGTCTTGAATTAACATGTTTGCATGAATCTATAAAAACATGTGAAAACTGTAAAAAGATGGAAAAATAGGTTGATTATCTGCTAAAAACATTGTCTAATTTCACTAAGGGAAGGGATAATTTTGAGACTCTTTTAGGGTCACAAAATGCTATTTTTAACAAAAATGGAATTCGTTATAATCCTAGAAAGAAAAACAATGTTAAAAAGCTATCCAGTTTCTTTGTTCCCTCAAAAACAAGTTTTTCCTCTTTCAACAGTGTTAAAAAGGTACATCCTGTTTCTTGTTTTTATTGTATGAAGTCTGGTCATACATCTAGAACATGTAGAATTAGAAAGTATCTTGTTCCAAAAGGATTAGTCAAATGGATTCCTAAAGAAAGGTAATAATCTGTCTGGACCCAAAAACTAAAGGGTACCATATATTGTTGCTGTTTATTTTGTAGAAAAGCAGCAGAAAAGTGAACAAATGGTATTTGGACAATGGATGCTCCAAACATATGACTGGAGATCTCATTCAGTTTATAGATTTAAAAATCAAAGCTGAAGGGTATGTTACCTACAGGGACAATAACAAGGGAAGAATACTTGGAAGAGGAAATGTAGGAACCAAAGGATCAACCTTAATTAAAAATGTGCTATATGTGGAAGGATTGAAACACAGCCTCTTGAGCATCAGTAAACTATGTGACAAGGGTTACAACATCAACTTTGAAACCAACAAATGCACAATATCAGATAAGGAATTTGGTAAGGTGTTGTTCACTGGTAAAAGGGTAAATAATATCTACCTCTTAGATATCATGAACAATAACACTGAAACTGAATGTCTCTTATAAAAAGTGATGAGTCTTGGCTGTGGCATAGAAGGTTGGCACATATCCATACAAAACATTTGAATAAGCTAAAATCAAAGAATCTCGTTTCTAGTTTACCAAACATTAAGTTTCAAAATGACAGATTATGTGATGCATGTGTTAAAGGTAAACAAATCAGAACTTCTTTTAAATCTAAAGAAATAGTTTCTACAAAACAACCTTTGGATGTTCTGCATATGGATTTGTTTGGACCTTCTAGGACTGCTATCTTGGCTGGAAACTTATATGCTCTAGTAGTTGTTGATGATTTATCAAGATATACATGAACTCTTTTTCTTGCTGCTAAACATGATGCTTACAAATGCTTTAAGAAACTAGCTAAAGTTTTACAGAATGAAAATGGCTATTACATAAAACAGATTCATAGTGACCATGGGGGAGAGTTTCAGAATGCTAAGTTTGATAGGTTCTGTGAAAAACATGGTATAATACATAGCTACTCAGCCCCTAGGACTCCCCAACAGAATGGTGTTGTTGAGAGGAAAAATAGTTCACTAGAAAAGCGTGCTAGGACCATGTTAAATGAGTCTAATCTTCCTAAATATTTTTGGGCAGATGCTGTCTATACAGCTTCGTATGTACTTAATAGAACAATAATTAGACCCATCCTTAAGAAAACCCCATATGAGCTATATAAGGGTAGAAAGCCTAGCATTAGCCACCTTAAGGTTTTTGGTTGCAAGTGTTTTATCTTGAATAATGGGAAAGATAATCTTGGAAAATTTGACCCTAAATCTGATGAAGGTATTTTTATTGGTTATGCTTTGAATGGACATGCTTATAGGATTTACAACAGAAGATTGCTTTCCATAGAAGAATCAATCCATGTTGTGTTTGATGAATCTGATAAATACCTGTTGAAACCTATTGTGGATGAACCTGATATAAATGACTTAAGAACTGTTCTTCACAAAAATAAACTGATTGATTTAGATGCTACTGACCCTTGTTCTGCAAAAGAATATGTTGTTCCTGCAGATCTACCTAAGGAGTGGAAGACTCCTAGAGACTTAATAATAACACTTGACAATGTCATTGGTAATATTGAAAAAGGGGTTTCAACCGAAAATTCTCTTAACAATTTTTGTGAAACCATGGCCTTTGTCTCACAATTAGAACCTAAAAATCTGAAGGAAGCTTTGCAGGACAGCAACTGGATTATAGCTATGCAAGAAGAACTTAATCAGTTTATAAGAAATGAAGTATGGTCCTTAGTTCCAAGAACACCCGAGATGAACATTATAGGAACAAAATGGGTCTACAGAAATAAGATGGATGAGCATGGAGCAATCACAAGGAATAAGGCAAGACTGGTTGCCAAAGGATATAACCAGGAAGAGGGAATAGATTATGACAAGACATATGCACCTGTTGCCAGACTTGAAGCTGTAAGACTGCTCTTAGCATTCTCTTGCATCAAAGGATTCAAATTATTCCAAATTGATGTTAAAAGCGCATTTCTGAATGGGTATATCAATGAAGAAGTATATGTCTCACAACCCCCAGGTTTTGAAGACTACAGTAATCCAGAACATGTATTCAAGCTAAGGAAGGACTCTATGGGCTTAAGCAAGCACCTAGACAATGGTATGAAAGCTTGAGTCTTTTTCTGATTTCACAAGGTTATGGCAGAGGCACATCTGACAAGACATTGTTCATCAAGAGAAAAGAGGAAGACATAATTCTGGTCCAAGTTTATGTAGATGATATCATCTTTGGATCAACGAATGAAGGCTTGTGTGAAGCATTTGTGGAAACAATGAAGAATGAATTTGAAATGTATATGATGGGAGAATTAAATTACTTCCTAGGACTACAAGTCAAACAATTAAAGGATGGAATCTTCATTAACCAAGCCAAGTATTGCAAAGATCTGCTGAGGAAATTCGAGATGGACAAATGCAAGGCAGTCAGCACACCCATCTCCACCAGCTGTCATCTAGATCAGGATCTAGCAGGAAAATCAATGGATCAAACAAAATATCGTGGGATCATTGGCTCATTTTTGTATCTTACTGCCAGCAGACCTGATATAATGTTCGTAGTGTGTATATGTGCAAGGTTTCAATCAGCTCCAAAAGAGTCACACCTAAATGCAGCCAAGAGGATCTTAAATTACCTACAAGGAACAAAGGATGTTGGTTTGTGGTATTCCAGCAGTGTTTCTTTAAACTCTAACAGGTTTTTCTGACTCAGATTTTGCAGGGTGTAAAATTGATAGGAAAAGCACTAGTGGAACCTACCATATGCTTGGATCAAGATTGATATCTTGGCACTGCAAAAAACAAGCCTGCGTTGCTATCTCCACAGCTGAGGCTGAATATATTGCAGTAGGAAATTGCTGTGCACAGACTTTGTGGTTAAAACAACAGCTAAGTGACTTTGGTATTGTCCTAAATAATATACCTATAATGTGTGAAAATACCAGTGCTATTAACTTGTCAAAAAATCTTGTCATGCATTCAAGGACCAAACACATAGAAATAAGGCATCATTTTTTAAGAGAGCATGTTGAAAGTGGAACCTATGAAATTAAGTTTGTTGGAATTGAGTTACAACTTGTTGATCTGTTCACAAAACCTCTTTCAAAAGAAAGGTTCAATTTTCTACTAAATGAACTAGGGATCATTAGTATAAACTATTCACAGGAGTAGAATTTAAATTTGTTGTTTCTCTTTTTAATCTGTTTATTTCTGTTTCTGAAATCTACATGACTAGGAAAGAGAAATCTTGTTTGACCTTTGACTGCTTTACTGCTTTGACCTACAGGTTTATGGCTGTTTTATCTAGGATTCAAACTGACTTGACCAAGTGATTGGAAAAGAGATTTATATTAATGGTTGAAAACACCTTTTCAAAATTCTTTTGCTCCTTTCCAAAATCTGCAAACTGCTGCAAGAATCAAATATGTACTGGTTCTGGGTTTTTTGATTTGTTTTACTTCCACACTCCAACTCTGTTATGCATTAATAAAATTTTTTTTTCTATAAATAATAGTATTCAAAACCTGTAGTTCTCACATTCATCTTCTCCTTGCAAATTCTCAGGTTATCTCATATTCTTTAATCACATAGTGCTTTCTAGTTTTCATTTTTCTGTCATACTAATTCTATGTTTTCCAGTTTTAGTTTCCTTCTAATAAATAGGAACAGGTTTGAGAAATGGCATCCTTGGTATACAAAAGGAAGAAATCCCGAGAACAGAAGAATGGTACTCAAGGCATTTTGGAGAGATGGTTCGATGGGGATGCTGAAGCCATGAACACCTACTTACATGAGATAAGTAGAAAACAAGTAAATGTGCCAAAGATTCTCAAGTTTTCATGGATGAAGAGTGAAAAACTGACCGAACCCAGATCAATTCTCAGGCACCAGAGACTGAAGCCATTTCTTGAAATGACTGACAACATTTATCCAGATCTCGTGAAGGTATTTTATACCAATCTGACCCTTGATGGGAAAAATTTGGTTTCCCACGTAAAAGGAGTCAAAATAAAAATAACGAGTGAGGTTTGGAGCAACATCGCTGGAATCAAGTATTCAGGCCTCAAGGTGGGAAAGGGGAACACAAACAGGATTTAAGAATTTAATAAGATTCAATTCTACACAAGCTGCATGAGAAATCAGACTCAACCAGTAAACAGGTTTCATGCAGGTAACCTGAACCTAACTCCTAAATTTCAAGCCTATGTTATTGCATGGCAGCTAACACCTAGAGGAAGTAATCATGCTACATTGCATGAGGAAGACCTAATTCTACTTTACTGCCTTATGCATCGCATAAAAATCAATTGGATTTGTGTCATGACAGAGCATATGCTCAAATCCAAAAGACTAACTGATTATAGATTTCCTTATGCTATTTTCATTTCAAAATTAATCTATTGTTTTGAAATTGACACTACTGATGAGAGAAACGAGCCAATCAAAGCAATCAGTGAAATAGACAATTCCACACTCATGAAGATGGGCTTTCTCAAGGAAGGTGAAGCATGGGTTTTCAGAACGATAAGTGCTCCTAGAATGGAACATGGTGCTTCCAACCATAACAATGATGATGATGGAGAAGCTGTTGTTCCTATGGAGGATGACATTGTTCAAGTTGTTGAACACTCATGTTATGAAATACCCCAGCCATCATCTCACAGGGTGGATTCATCCGCATAACCATTTGCTCATCAAAGGGAGCATGACGAATTGGCTACTATAGATTACAATGCACTTATTGCATACCATTCTCCTGAATTCAGAGGTGAACCTTTGTCCATGTTTGAAAGGCAAGTACTGCATCGTCTTGACACACTTTCAGAAGATCAGAAAGCTTACTTTGAGATGACTCAAGCCAGGTTCCAACATCTAGACTACCAAATCGAAGGAGTCCAGGAACAATTGGCTGAACTTTACTACAGGGACTAGTTATCTCCTTTCCAACTATTGCTCTTCTTATTTCTGTTGAACATTATGTTTTCATTTACTTTGTTTTGGTGCATGTTTCTATTCTGGACTGTAATAACACCTTATGGATTCACTTTGAACCATCATGTATGACTATTGTATGTTTCTTTTTATATGCTCCCATTCTATTTGAAGAATCCAAAGGGGGAGAAGAAGATAGCTCATACAGGTTGTTGTTTGTTGAAGAAAAGTTTAACCAGATTGCTGCAGGGAGGTATAAATCTTCTCAAATATGTATTGGTTCTCCTTTTAAATCTTTCTCTGTATATTCTAGAACCTAGTGCAGTGCAGGTGTTAATCATGACCTCTTCTTCAAAGCTATCCAAAGCAATGGGGATTTGTCTCCATCAAACAGGGGGAGATTGTTGAACATGGATGAAGCTTCTTCTCTATCTTGAAGATTGTGTTTGACGAAGACAAATAGTTATGTTGCTTTGAAGGTTGTAATGGGTTTGTGTATTCTTGTATATAGCTTAGGATGAGTTTAAAGATAGCCTTTTGGTGCATGACCTACCTGATATGTCTCATCAAGGTAATAAGATCAAGCACATAAAGTTTTTTTTAAAAGTTTTCCAAAAAAAAAAAACTACCTTAAGTTTTTCTGAAAACTGATTTTCTGCAAGAAAATAAATCTGTTGTTTTGTAAATCAACAAATTCTTTCTAAACTGTGTCATTACCTTTTGAAGTGTTTTTAAAGTTTGTTTGGCACCAAGAAGTCTAACTTAGCCTTTTTTGTTTCTGGTATGCTAAGCTGGAGGAAGTTTGAAAAACAATCCACTCTTTCTAAATTCAACCTATTCTTTTTATAACAGCCTTTAACTGTTTTTTGAAAAGTTGTTATAAACTAGTTTTCTATATAAAGTGTGGCACTTCTCCTTTTGAAAAAAAAGCTTTTTACACAGTTTTGAACAGAGCTAAAACATTGTTTTTGAGAGATCAAAAAGATTGGTGTGCCCTAGTGAAAGTTTTTCAAAGAGAATTTTCAAGTGCTTGCTCATTGGTTACCTTGATCAACACTGAGGTGTTGTCATTGTGGTGCTGCAATTCTGCAGCTACTGTTTTCAGATTTCTTGTAAAATCTGCCAGGTGCTTTTGTTCCTCTTCCTTTTGTGTATAAAGATAGTAGTGTAAACACTTCTTGATAGTGTTGGTTGTGCTGAAATAGGGTTTTTCAGCTTAGTGTGCCTTGTTCTTGTATAGTTCAAGAACTCAAGGTTTTGTAATTGATTTGTACTGATTTAGTGGATTTACCTTGGTGTGAGGTAAGACTGGATGTAGCTCTTAATGAGTGAACCAGTATAAACTGTGTGTGCATTCTTCTTCTTAATCTCTGCATTTATTTTGTACATATTCTAATAATCTGTCATGAAATAAATCTGTTGTATTGAAATTGAATTTGTTCTTTCTGGGTGTGTTCATAGTGTTCTTCAAAGATTTTAAAAAGGTTCTTTGATTGTTCATGAATACTTGAATCTGGTTCGTAATTGCTTTAAGAAGAAGATTATAAAGTAGTTAAACCAAATCTATTCAAAACTCTTACTAGCACTGGTGCAGAAACGTAAAACAAATGCGGTTATTTTCATTTTACAAATGCGGCTAAACAACCGCATTTGATCAACACGCATTTGTAAATCAGAGATTTACAAATGCGGTTAAACAACCGCATCTGTAAATACTATTTACAAATGCGGTTGTTTCCCGTAACCGCATCTGTAAATGCTCCAGAGGTGTGCCCAGGTTTCATGAATGGCAATGATTTACAGATGCGGTTGTTTACCTTAACCGCATTTGTAAATCAAGGGAATGATTTACAGATGCAGTTGCTTACTACAACCGTATCTGTAAATCAAGGGAATGATTTACAGATGCGGTTGTAGTAAACAACCGCCTCTGTAAATCACATTTACAGATGCGGTTGTAGTAAGCAACCGCATCTGTAAATCAGGTTTTTTTTTTTAGAATGATTTGGTTAGTTGTTTTCCCATACGAATTATCTTATGCAGTTTCATTATACCCATCCCACCTAGCCAGACAGATAAACAGATTCAGAGAAACAAAGTCAATTTATAGTAATTGATCAAAATGTATACAAAAATAGTAATAATCTCTATCTATTCTTACACTATTGATCAAATCGTAGAGTTATAAAAGTTTAGGAAATATGTGGACCAAAATTGTCTCACATATGTCATGGCTTCCGAACTCATGGGTTCCTCATCCGTGCAGAACTGCATTTCAAAATGGTTGACACATAAATTAGTTTTAAGATAGATAAATTAGTTTGAAGTTATAAAAATAATTTAAGAAATCTTATGTAAGGACCTGTAAAATTTAATTGGAATAAAAAGGGATATCTTTTTTGAAATGAATTTTAAGTATGTTTTTATTTAAAATAAAAAGGAAGGAAAGTGTAGTTTAGAAGACTACGAGATCGCCTGGTTAGTACATGATCGCCTGTCGCCTAGGTTGCACGTGATCGCCAGTCGCCTATGGTGCACATGATCGCCGAAAGTGCACTCAGTATGTGGTCAGGATACTGGATCAACCAGAGTGGGTTCCAACAACCACGCGTATCAAGGTGTGGGTTAAGCCTTAGATACGCTGTGCATGCGAAGCGCTATGCTTGAGCATAAGAGATCATCCTTGGTGTTGCATGCATGGGCGCACGAGTAGTGCTGACCTACTCTTGGAAATGTGAAGCTACCGACGTCACCAAGTCATGTGGAGATGATACCTTGGACGTAACATAGTGGGATGAAGAACCTACAGCAAGGCGTGGCGATGTGTCGTCGGGCATCGCCAGGGCGCGAGGCATGCGGGCATCGCCGGGCGCGAGGCATGCGGGCATCGCCAGGGCGCGAGACTTGCGGGCATCGCCAGGGCGCGAGGCATGCGGTCATCGCCAGGGCGAGACATCGGTCGTCTCCCAAGGAGAGACATCGGTCGTCCTCCAGGATGAGGCATTGGTGGATAGTCATCGCGCGAGCGGTCATCGGTGGAAGGTTATCGCGCGATGTCGAGTTCACACAGATAAGGTGGGACCCATGCTCTCAGCATCAGACGTACTGCACGCGCGACACGTAGACAAAAAGGGTGGTTCAGAATAGTGACCTCAGATTGTTAGCCTGCGCAGAGGCACGCGTAGTCGTACTGTTCAGGGAAGCATACACGCAAACTTCCCTGCAGAGTTGGTGGTGGCAGCGGCTCTTGTGGACAAGTTGGTTTAAGATTCAGAAACCCACTTCTGAGAGGCAAAGGACGTTGCAGTGGTTCAAGAGTGAAAGAGTGAGCTCACCTTCATCCTTCTCTTTTCTCTCCTTCGCGCTGCGATTCAGGCACCTTCAAGCAAAAGTACGACGAGCGACGACTGTCCTTGGAACACCTGGGAGGTTCTCTGCAAGTTCTACAAACCAGACGCAAAAACAGAGCTAAGGCACCTTTAAGCTTCGGTGGGTTTTGGAGCTCTTAGTGTTTTGCGCAAGTCCAGGTAAGGGAAGCTAGCCTTATTTCCAACGAAAACCTTATATTAGATGATTGAGATGATGGGGCGACGTAGTCGCCGGCTTTCAACTGTTATTGTATAATCCCCTGTTTTTGAACGAGATCGCCGGTTTTGGCGTTGTTTTTCGAACTCCCCTGTTTTTGGTGTTGTTTGAAACTGTTTGAGATTTAAATGTGATATTCGAAAATCTGAACCTTGGCATGAGTTTTTCTGTGACTGGAATCGTTCATTAAGTGTTGTATGACGTGTTGAAGGTTGTGAATGTGGGATCAAGGCATAGTATTTTCAGGAAAGAAAATACCGTGTAAGATCGTGTAGGATGTGCATTGATCGGTGATTTCTATAATGAGATATCCTGACTCTCCTGAGATAATGAATTCATATAGATGAAGTTATTCAGGCATTGAGGGTCGATGGAGGTTCATACGTATGGGTAAGTGTTTGAAAGATAACTACTTGACCTGTTGTGTGGATTCACCCTGTCATACTGTGAGAGTGATGAAATTGAGATCGAGATTATGTTGATGCGCATAGCTGTGGAAACATTACAGCAGTTTAGTATGATAGGTGCAGATCTCTGAGTCTAGTCAATGCACGAGTCTTCCGGAAGTAGTGTCAAGTGTCTTGTGTGATGAGTCAGTGGAAGTCTGACGTGAGAAATGAGGAACATTGAAATTGATAGACACTTGATGCATTATGTGAAATAGAACGACTCTTGAGAATATTGTGAAATGTGTGATTACTTGGTGGTCATGGGAAGTGTACTGACCAGTCCTCGGACGTCAGCTGGGCCCCACAGCATGGGCCAAAGCCATGTGGAGTGGACCCCATAGGGGGTATTATAGTGAGAAGGGTGATGAGTCATCAGCCTACAGAAAGGGGTGATGAGTCATCTGCCTAGAGAAAGGGGTGATGAGTCATCTGCCTAGAGAAAGGGGTGATTAGTCATCAGCCTACAGAAAAGGGGTGATTAGTCATCAGCCTACAGAAAAGGGTGATTAGTCATCAGCCTACAGAAAAGGGTGATTAGTCATCAGCCTACAGAAAAGGGTGATTAGTCATCAGCCTACAGAAAAGGGTGATTAGTCATCAGCCTAGAGAAAGGGGTGATTAGTCATCAGCATACAAGAAAGGGTGAGTAGTCGTCAGCACCAGGATGGGCGGAGGTGTCATCGTCGCTCAGCAGGTCGAGGAGTCCTCGGCAACAGAGTATGGCGAGGTGACATCGGCCTTGAGTGATTTGAACAGCGTGGGCCAATGACCAGTTAAATACACAGAGTTAGGGAGAGGCCTGGATCACGAAGTGCCCATGCGGGTAGCAGGGAGAGTACAGTTAGGTGCAGAGTCCTGAGGGGTCGAGTACTCATCAGAACTAGGGTTTCCCAGTGAAGCTACATGCATGGCACGTGAATAGTGAAGGCACTCCCAGAACAGGTGGCCCCAGAGACTAGGTGCACAAGGAGGTACCCAGGTGGCCACCCTGTGAGAGTTTGCACTCCAGAGAAGGAAACCTTATGTGCTAGATTACCCTAAGATTGGGTGATAGCGGCGCAAGGGTATTCCAGTAAACCCTAAATATGGCTGGTAGCGCAGTGAACCCTAATTAGGGCTAGCGGTGCAGTAAACCCTAGGCTATATAAGGGACAGTAAGATACTTCACAAAGGTACGCAGTTTCTAGACCTAAACACAGAGAGAAACATATACACTTGGTGTTCCTTGCCCTACATTGACTTGAGCGTCGGAGTGCAAACGGCCTCTAGGGCGCCCTTTTTCTCTTTTGCAGGTGCAGATTGCTTCGAAAGAATCAAGCACATATCAACGTGAGGAAGGAGGCGTGTGAGCATCGTGAGTCAACCGACAGGCGGGTCAACCGGCAAGAACATTTTGGCGCCCACCGTGGGGCTGGAGTAAAACAAGGTCCCATACACGAGAGAGAGAGAGAAACCACGAAAGAATGAGGAATACCAGACATGGATCTGTTCCGACGAATGGAGCCGACGGCGTTACCATGCAACAAATCATGGAAACGATGCGCACCCTCCAAGAGACGGTGGCAGAGTCCAGGACGCATCAGGCGCGGATGCAGGAGGACCTGGCCGCCTCTCAGGCCAGGAATGAGGAGTTGCGCAAGGCAAATGAGGAGATGCGCTCGAGTCTGCACCACATGCAGCAAGCTGGGGGTCGCATGGGAGAGGAGCAGGCTCCACTGACGCCCCCAAGGGCCTTCCCTATGCCTTTCTCCCCTGAGATCATGAACACAGGGGTGCCTCCCAACCTGGTGGGAGTGAAGGCGTCGTTCACGGGGAAGGAAGATCCAGAAGTGCATCTGATAGCCTTCCACACCCAGATGATGTTGTCTGGAGGCTCAGACGCTGTGTACTGCAAGGTGTTTATGAGTACGCTGAGTGGAGTAGCTATGGAGTGGTTCATGAGCCTGCCAGAGGGCCACGTCACCTCCTTCCAGCAGTTTTCGAAGCTGTTCACAGAGCAGTACATCGTCAACAGAGCGCCACCGATGGTGTCCTACGACCTGTTCGACGTGCGACAGTACTAGGGGGAGTCGTTGAAGGACTACTTCAACCGTTTTGGTGCGCAGGTAGTGAGGTTGCCCAGCAAGGATGAGGACATGCTGGTGCATGCATTCAAGAAAGGTGTGCTGCCTGGTCTTTTCAGTGAATCGCTCATCAGAGACAACCCCGCCACCTTCGCTGAGATTCGGCGACGCGCGGTGGCGCATATTGTAGCAGAGACGCAGGTCTCTGAGAAGAAAAGCAGTGTTGCACCGCCCAAGCCGCGCGAAGGACAGGAGAAGCAGCAGCGACATGCATGGGTGCATGAGGCCAGAGAAGGGAAGAAAGCGCAGGGCAGGTCTCGCCCCTACACACCCAGGAAGGATCAGGCCAGGGGGCGTGCAAGGGAGAACAATACACCCCCCAGGTATGATTTCATGATAGAGTTGGCGGAGCTGATTGTAATTCCCGCTGTAGCTGCAAGACTCCAAGTACCAGAGATAACCGACAAGGTGCTTGGAAGTAGGAAGGATGACTGGTGTGAATTCCATCAGGCTTATGGACACACACTCTACACCTGCCTGGCGCTGGGGCATCAACTTGCTGAGTTGGTGAAAACAGATTTCCTAACCGATTACCTGAGGGAGCCGCAAGGTGATCGCGCTTCGGGATCCCAGGCAGGTGACCAGCAGCATGAGATCCCTGTGCACGGGGAAATCAGGTGATGGAGGGAGCTACGCTAGGGGGGCTCCCAGGTAGCTCGGGGGGAAGCTGAAGCAGAGGGCATGATCGCTACTCGTGAGGTCGGTCATCGCCAATGAAAGGAGACCCAGCATATATACACCCAGTTAAGATGTAAAGTAGATGCGTTCTCGCGCTATACACTGTAAACAGTTGAATACACCAGGGGGCACTCTTTCCCCTAAGGAGGGTTTTTAACGAGGCCACCCAATAAAAAAGACTTTAGTACATAAAGTAAATGTGTTTTCCAGTTTAAAGTTCCCCTTGCCCCAAGCGCAAGTGCAGGTGATAAGTGGTCAGTACCAAGTGACCACCACCTACAGATCAGCGCCTGGGCAAGCGCCTAGGAGCAGAGTGCGAGAAGTCATCGGTGGTTATTCATCGCACGATCAGTCATCGCCTCGTGCAAGCACGATCAGACATCGCCGCATGAGGACGCTATCTGTCACCGCCACGTATAGAGCACGATCACTCATCGGCACATGGTCATCGAGGTCTCGCCACCACGTGTTAAGCTGGGACCCAAGCTCCCAGCAAGAGCATTACGCATGCACCTCGCATGATTCCAGAAGAAGAGCTCCTCGTCGGTGGGAACGTGCATCAAACAGTGTGATGAGGCCATGCAGGCAGGATGCGCCTGGCGAGTGCGCTCAGACCAGCCATGCCAGGTGCTCTCCTGGGAGCATGCACCCACTCAGAGAACATTGGAGAAAAGTCCTCTTCCTCTGCTTCTTACAGCAAGGTTGAGGCGAGAGGAAAAGTCCTCTTCCTCTGCTTCTTACAGCAAGGTTGAGGCGAGAGAAAAGTCCTCTTCCTCTGCTTCTTACAGCAAGGTTGAGGCAAGAGATAAGTCTTTTTCCTCTGCTTCTTACAGCAAGGTTGAGGCAAGAGATAAGTCCTTTTCCTCTGCTTCTTACAGCAAGGTTGAGACGAGAGAAAAGTCCTCTTCCCTCAACTCTTACAGCGAGGCTGAGGCGAGATAGAACCTGTCACTTGGGGTTAGAGGTCTCGTGAGTGGAGAGGTAGGTTCGTAAAAGAACACCTCCACTTCGAGTGAGAACTTCCATGTGAAAGAAGGGTTCGCCCAGAGAAATCCTCCTCGCCTATGAGCGATGTGAGGTCAGTTAGAATCTGTCACTTGGGGTTAGAGGTCTCGTGAGTGGAGAGGTAGGTTCGTAGAGAACACCTCCATTTCGAGTGAGAACTTCCAACGTGAACAGGAGGGTTCGCCCAGATAAATCCTCCTCGCCTATGAGCGATGTGAGGTCAGATAAATCCTCCTCGCCTATGAGCGATGTGAGGTCAGTTAAGTCCTCCCTCGCCTGTGAGCGATGCGAGGCAAGATCGAACCTGTCACTTTTGGGTTAGAGGTCTCGCAAGCGGGAAGGTAGGTTCGTCAAGAACACCTCCCCTTCGAGTGAGAACGCCCAACGTGAACAGCTAGGTTCACCAGTTAAGTCCTCCCTCGCCTGTGAGCGATGCGAGGCAAGATTGAACCTGTCACTTGGGGTTAGAGGTCTCGTAAGCGGGAAGGTAGGTTCGTCGAGAACACCTCCCCTTCGAGTGAGAACACCCAACGTGAACAGCAAGGTTCACCAGAGAAGAAAGTCCTCACCCTCGACTTTGTACAGCGAGGTGCAGGCAGAGAAAGTCCTCTTCCTCTGCTTTTTACAGCAAGGTTGAGGCGAGAAGAAAGTCCTCACCCTCGACTTTGTACAGCGAGGCTGAGGCGAGATAAGAAAGTCCTCACCTCGACTTTGTACAGTGAGGCTGGGGCGAGATAAGAAAGACCTCACCCTCGACTTTGTACAGCGAGGCTGAGGCGAGAGCAGAAAGACCTCACCTCGACTTTGTACAGCGAGGCTGAGGTGAGAGGAGAAAGACCTCACCTCGACTTCTTACAGCGAGGCTGAGGCAAGAAAGGTCATCGAGAAGCACTTTTCTTCCCCAAAACACAAGCATCATCTTTGGCGCTCAGGCCCTCTATGTGCTTAGCACTGGAGTAACAGAGAAGTAAAGCAGAGCCTGAAGCGCGATGACTGATCGGTGGTGCACCAACATGCTAGTCGGTGGTCGGTGGTAGAAGCAAGTTCTGCTGTGAGAAGCCGAAGCATTTAGGCCCTTCAAGTCAGTCGTCCAGCATGAAGTTATGCATAAAGTTGTTAAAGACAATGCTGAGTCACATGCAGAGAGTTAAAAATGGAAAGGGACATGCAGCTGGAGCAAAGATTTCATTCATATTGAAGTCAATGCAGTGAGCCTTTACAGCTAAAAGGTTTAGACAAGTTATGAAGCAGAAAGAGAAATTACACAGAAAAGAAGAAGTTGCAAAGGGAGAAGCTCAAGGAGGAGGAATGATCTTGCCATCGACCACTTAGTCTCTTCGCTGAGAACGAGTTCACAGCTCGAGACTGGGGGGCTTGTGATCCGGTCGGTCAGCTATTCGATGACGTCAGCAGCAGATGACCACGTGGACCATTCACAGGGTGACACGTGGTAGAAGATAGCAGGTGAATCAGAGGGGAGATCACTCAGAACGGTGATCGGTGGTCAGTTGCTAAAGTGACCACCACCAGCAGATCAGTGCCTAGATGAGCGCCTGACAGCAGAGCGCGAGAAGTAATGAAGCACCGATCAGTCATCGGTGCAAGGTCATCAGGAAGAAGGGTGATTAACACCTCTTTGTCGAGAAAGAAGTCCTCAATTCGAGCAGAGAGCTCACCAATGAAGTCCTCAGAGGGTAAGAGTTGTGGGCGATGACAAGGTGGTGAGATGTCCTTTCAGCGCGCTACTCATGTCCTTACGCGCAGAGCCACGTAGGTCACCCAGGCCAATGACTTAGTCTCTTCGCTGAAACAAGTTAACAGCTCGAGACTAGGGGGCTTGTGTACCGATCAGTCCTCGCCCATCACTTAGTCTCTTCACTGAAACAAGTTAACAGCTTGAGACTGGGGGGCTTGTGTACTGACCAGTCCTCGGACGTCAGCTGGGCCCCACAGCATGGGCCAAAGCCATGTGGAGTGGACCCCATAGGGGGTATTATAGTGAGAAGGGTGATGGGTCATCAGCTTACAGAAAGGGGTGATGAGTCATCTGCCTAGAGTGTGTACCGATCAGTCCTCGCCCATCACTTAGTCTCTTCGCTGAAACAAGTTAACAGCTTGAGACTGGGGGGCTTGTGTACTGACCAGTCCTCGGACGTCAGCTAGGCCCCACAGCATGGGCCAAAGCCATGTGGAGTGGACCCCATAGGGGGTATTATAGTGAGAAGGGTGATGAGTCATCAGCCTAGAGAAAGGGGTGATGAGTCATCTGCCTAGAGAAAGGGGTGATGAGTCATCTGCCTAGAGAAAGGGGTGATTAGTCATCAGCCTACAGAAAAGGGGTGATTAGTCATCAGCCTACAGAAAAGGGTGATTAGTCATCAGCCTACAGAAAAGGGTGATTAGTCATCAGCCTACAGAAAGGGGTGATTAGTCATCAGCATACAAGAAAGGGTGAGTAGTCGTCAGCACCAGGATGGGCGGAGGTGTCATCGTCGCTCAGCAGGTCGAGGAGTCCTCGGCAACAGAGTATGGCGAGGTGACATCGGCCTTGAGTGATTTGAACAGCGTAAACAGAACAGCTAAGATTGGTTCCCAGAGTGGGCCAATGACCAGTTAAATACACAGAGTTAGGGAGAGGCCTGGATCACGAAGTGCCCATGCGGGTAGCAGGGAGAGCACAGTTAGGTGCAGAGTCCTGAGGGGTCGAGTACTCATCAGAACTAGGGTTTCCCAGTGAAGCTACATGCATGGCATGTGAACAGTGAAGGCACTCCCAGAACAGGTGGCCCCAGAGACTAGGTGCACAAGGAGGTACCCAGGTGGCCACCCTGTGAGAGTTTGCACTCCAGAGAAGGAAACCTTATGTGCTAGATTACCCTAAGATTGGGTGATAGCGGCGCAAGGGTATTCCAGTAAACCCTAAATATGGCTGGTAGCGCAGTGAACCCTAATTAGGGCTAGCGGCGCAGTAAACCCTAGGCTATATAAGGGACAGTAAGATACTTCACAAAGGTACGCAGTTTCTAGACCTAAACACAGAGAGAAACATATACACTTGGTGTTCCTTGCCCTACACTGACTTGAGCGTCGGAGTGCAAACGGCCTCTAGGGCGCCCTTTTTCTCTTTTGCAGGTGTAGATTGCTTCGAAAGAATCAAGCACATATCAACGTGAGGAAGGAGGCGTGTGAGCATCGTGAGTCAACCGACAGGCGGGTCAACCGGCAAGAACAGGAAGGGAACGAGAAAATTGATTGTTTTTACGTGGGTGTCTTTAATTTGTTTCATCCTGATTTTAAAGTTTCATATCTAAACTCTTTTTCAAATGTCTAGCTTACCCTGTGATTTTTGGTGTTGTGTTTGGCTTTTTCTTAAACCTGTGATGATCGTGTATAATTTACACGGGAGCAGATGATGTTGCAGGAAGTAGAGCTCCTCAGTGAGTGGTCGCCGGAAGGAGATCGCCTGTTCCTATTTCTGTTAGGCGATCACCCTTTTTCTGTTTTCTGATAGGAGATCGCCATTCTCTGATAGGAGATCGCCTTTTTGCTGTTAGGAGATCGCCTGTATTTATATTTTACTGTATTTTGTTTACGTTTTCTGGAAAAGTGATCGATTATGTATTAAACTCCCTGTGAGGAGAAACTTCATTACATATATATAATTATGTTCACTTCAATATATTTGTTTACCTTTATTTTTATTATATAAATATGAAAAGGATTTGGCGGGATGTTACATCTTACCTCTTGCCAATTACTTGTAAGACCTAGTCTTACAATGGTACTCATCCATTGCATGACGTAATAGCCACACTCATAGCTTCCTGGTTGTTTATTACACTATAATTCAATAAATTGTAAAAGTTAGTATAATTAAACAATGAAAAAAAAAGAAAAATCTTACATACCTTTAATCTTATCCAGTTCAAATTTTGAAAATTTGAATTCGATCTCCCTTTTAGAATGTTATATCCACGCCATGAACTGGTTGAGACAAAAAACCTTGTTAGTGGATTACTTATAGTTTCAACCATAGTTAAGTTTATAGTGTACTTACTTATCAATGATATTCTTAAAACTTGTGGATATCTTCTTGTGTAGGGAACAGAACCACAAAGCCGTCCTATCCTTCACTGATAAGACAAGTAATTGCCAATGACCCCTATATCATCCATGAAAATAGTTGAGTAAATTTATAAAACATGAATATAATAAACTTTTAACATATATATATTTAAACTTACTCGTTAATATAAGGGCACAAATAAACCTCCTTTCCCTCTTTTTCCAGGGTGTTAGTGATGTATGATTGGGTCTCATTTGTCTTTGCTCCAGTGGGATTAGTATATGCAGGATCTAAGAATCCATACACATTTTCCTTCCCCTCAGTGACAGAGACACCATTCAAAAACCTACAAGTAATTAGTTAAATCATAATGAATGCTAATTTAACATAAATGAAAATGAAATGTAGGTAACGATACTTACATCATAAAAAATTGAATGATATTTATATTCAGCTCCTGATCCCCAGCTACAAATTCTAGCAGATCTGACATGTATATGTACAATGGTAGCTCAGGGTTTGTTTCAAAAAAGGTATCATCCCATGGAACTTCCAGAGGATCTCGTCCAAGTTGTCTAGCAACTATAGCTAAGGAAGCTATAGGATCATCAAGCGGAACCTCTTGTTTCTTTTTCGGACTTGGTTTCCGACGAGGTTTCTACAAAAAGAAAAAAGATTTGTTATAAATTACACGTAATATATAAATATAAATTAGCACATGAAATGAAATTATTACCAGTGGTTGTGGCATATATCGAATCAGGTGTCTGGGCCAGGCTACAAAGGACTGAAATGCTTCGGCCACAGTTGTTACCTCTTCTGAAGGTAGTGGAAGACGAGCATCAGGTACTCGTACTCTTTCAACCGTGACCTTTGCTGCATCAGGGGAGAGAGGAACGTTATGTAAGGTGGTGGCGTCTTCATAGACTTTTCCAATGGCCACCACCTGAGGAATGATGCCACCTTCTACCAGTAGCTCACATTGCCTCGTCTGACCAATGCTATCATCCCCTGATGCTGTAGGAGCTGCACAACTCCCCTTTGTGCTCTTGGGATCGGGACTAAGAAGCGTCTGAATCGGCTTCTCAGCACAAAGTTGTTGCGATATCTCTTGTCGCAACTCTAGCCTCATCTTTTCCGTCTCCCTTCTCATCTCATCCATTAGTTCTTGACGTAGCCTTTGCTCCATTTCTTTTTTGCTCTCTTTGGAGGAGGAGGATGAGCTTTCTTCCGCCGATGCTGTCATAATTGAAATAAACAAAGTGAATTCAATAATATTAACTCATTAATGTTATATAAGTCAAAATAGTTAAGTAGCTTCACTTACAGTCCATTCTTCAGTTAGACAGCTTTCTTTAAAAGCAAGCCATGTCTCTTCATCAATAAAATTGTATCTTTCACAAGGACTTTCATCCTTAAGCTCACCAAAAATGTATCTCGTCGTGAGTCTTGACTTAAAGGCGCGAAACTTTAGTCCGATATTGGATAGAATCCTTGATCGAAGCGGTTCCACATTACGAATTTCAAAATTTGCCTGCAAAATAACATCACCAAAGTAAAGTTAGTCAATGAATATTAAATAGCTTTATATGATAACAATAATTGTGTAAAGCTTACCAGAACATCCTCCCACAGCATGTTTCGGTCGACCTCTGACACCTCGTCCCATGAATTAATCAAAACGGAGACTCTCTCACGAGAAAGAACTCCAAGATAGCTATTAAACTCATCTGCATTAGGACCTAATGCCATTGCAGTGTTGACGTCAATGTCAACAGCTGTCTTCTCACCAGCGGCACGTTTCTTTGCCAGACGCTTCATCCTAGTAGGTCCTCTGTTGCCTCGTCCGGATCGGGGTCTAATTGGAGTTTGATCGTCACCCATATCTCTGTTAAAAAAATTATTTAACAAACATTAGTTCATCTGCATGGAAAGAAAATCATATAAAACAAAAACATAATATAGTAAATGCATATTATAAAAAATATTTCTAAATTTATTACCATAATGGGTTACAAGTTCATATGTAAATTCCTTCACTGTGGTCTTTACGGGTTGCATGTACATGATCAAGTACATCGTCATCTTTATTAGTTATCATTGGTGTGAATGAATGGGGTTCACCATTTTCAATATCATCTATGGCCTCCCCTTGTTTTTTCCCGTGTAAAACAACATACCAATGTTCTGACGTAGGATCTTTCACGTAGAAAACTTGAGATGCTTGTTGAACCATTATAAATGGCTCATCTCGATACCCTATCTTTCGAAAGTCCACTAGTGTGTATCCTGATTCATCAATTTTAACCCCACTTTTATTGTCAACCCATATACACTTGAAAACTGGAACTGAAAACTTAGTATAGTCAAGCTCCCATATCTCTTCTATAAATCCATAATATGCCATTGATCCAATTACAGGATTTGTATCTTTCGAGGTGGAAAACTGCATTGACTCGGCTTCAAGAGTAACACCAGAATTTTGAACTGTACTCTTTTCATCCATAGACTTAGTGTAAAATATACAATTATTCACTTCGTACGCTTTACAAGAAATGACATCAAACTTCAATCCAGCAGCCAACCAGGTCAAGGTCTCCGATGCCGTTGAATCCTTTAACACCTCCTCTTTAAACCAAGGCATGAATGTTCTATTATGTTCCATCAAGACCCATTTGTCTGCTTGTCTTGGATTATTTGCCTTCACAATGGCTTTATGAGCTTCTATGTAAGGTATAACTTCATCTGTATTATTCAATATATACAAATGTGCTTGCAAGACTTCTGACCGAGATTTGCTTACAATATTCACACCGCGTAAACATTTACTTGTAGAACGCCTATGGTGCCATGAATTAGCTGGAAGACCTATTGGATTTGCTTTTGACATGTAATCTGAACAAAATTCAATACTTTCTTCAGCTATGTACCTTTCAATCATTGAAGCTTCTGGACGATAATGATTTTTCACATAACCTTTCAAAATTTTCATATACCGGTCAACAGGATACATCCATCTTAAGTACATTGGTCCACACAATCTAACCTCTCTAACCAGATGCACAAGTAGATGAACCATGATGTCAAAAAAAGATGGAGGAAAAAACATCTCCAATTCACATAAGATAACAATAATTTCATCTTGAAGTTCATCTAGTTTTAATGGATCAATGACTTTACAACAGATGGAAGAGAAGAATGAGCACAAACGGGTTATGGTATGTCTAACATTTTTTGGTAAGATCCCACGAATAGCTACAGGCAGAAGCTGTTGCATCAAGATGTGGCAATCATGAGACTTCAACCCAATTAGCTTCAAATCTTGCATTGACACTAGGCTCTTCACATTTGAGGAATGTCCTTGTGGCACTTTTACACCCTTTAGACATTGACAGAAACTTACTTTTTCATTTTTTGACATGGTATAACAGGCTGGGGGCAAATATGTACGCTTACCCATTTCTATCGGTGCCAACTCCCCTCGTATGTTCATCTCAACCAAATCTAAACGAGCATTTAGACCATCCTTCGTCTTCCCGTTAATGTTAAGAAGTGTACCAATTAAGCTATCACACACATTCTTCTCAACATGCATTACATCTATACAATGTCTGATTTCTAACCTCGACCAGTACGGAAGATCAAAGAAGATTGATTTTTTCTTCCAAATGTTAGTCACAACTGACTTTTTTTTTTACTTACCGAAGGTGTGGTCTATGTTATTTACCTTTTCGTAAACCTCAGCAGCAGTTAGTGGAGTTGGTGGACCACTAGTCTCTTGGTGTCCATTAAAGGCTTTTTTCAACCTCCGGTAAGGATGATGACTTCTAAGAAACCTCCGATGGCGAAGATATACTGTCTTCCTTCCATGTTTCAATTGTTGAGAAGCAGTGTCTTCTTCGCATATTGGACATGCTTTATGACCCTTAACACTATAACCTGATAAGTTACCATATGCCGGAAAGTCATTGATGGTGCAAAATAACATGGCATGAAGCTTGAAAGTTTCATTAGCAAATCCGTCAAATACTTGAACACCCTCATCCCACATTAACTTCAAATCTTCGATTAGGGGACTTAGATAAACATCTATGTCATTCCCTGGCTGTTTCGGACCAGATATCATCATAGACAACATCATGTACTTTCGCTTCATGCACAATCCTTGGAATGATGGGAAGATACCACATAACCTTCATTGGGGGTCCATGCTTTTCCATCTCTTCAATAGTATCATCATCTGTTTGTTTCAATTTATAACGTGATAACCCACACCTCGGACAACTTTTCAACAATTCAAAATCTTTCCGGTATAATATACAATCATTAGGACATGCATGTATCTTTTTATATTCCATACCCATTGGACAAAGAATCTTTTTGGCCTCGTAATTACGATTAGGTAGAGTATTTCCCTCTGGAAGCATATCCTTCAACAGCTGGAGCAATTCCGTGAAACTTTTATCGGTCCATCCATTTAGTGCCTTCAAATTCATCAATCTTAACACCGCCGACAACCGTGTGAAGTTATTAGTTGATCCAGGATACAATGGAGTCTCTGCATCACTTGACATACTTCCATATCCATGCGCTTTTGCAAAAGACTCAGCTCCCACATCACGAATCATGTCCTCCAATCGATCATCAACTACATCATCGTGTTCTGCTTCATCCGTGGTGGATCCCACATATTCTTCAGTTACGGAAACACGTGGTAAATTTAATAATTCACCATGCCATGTCCAAGTTGTATAAGATCGAAGAAACCCATCACATAGCAGGTGTTCCCTCATGATATTCACATCCAGTATCCTTCCATTCAAATAGTTAACGCACGGACACCTAATCTTTCCTCCATCACGACCACTATTAATCGCGTTACGCTGTGCAAATTGTATAAATTCTTCTACTCCTCTTTCGTACTCATCACTTATACGAGCACAATGAATCCAACTTCGATCCATTATATATTCTACAATATAGTTACCTAGGATTTTCTAATAAGTGTTCTATCTCATGCATTTGCCGAGGGTCGAACACCCCCGGACTCAATACCAGCACGTATTATTGTCGGAGGTCCAAATACAAACACGATATTCTATTCTAATGTAACAACTAACATAACATAAATTCTACTATAAACTAACAAATAATTACTAAATAATTTAAATTTTAGAAAATAGAAATTATATAATACAAATTATATAAATTAATACAAATTTATATTAAATAATATACAAATTATAATACATAAAAAAAATATTCAAAGTACAGCAAAAAAAAATTAAGAAAATCTAAAACAAAACTAACATAAAAACTACCAACTAAATAATATAAATTTTAAAAATTATATAATACAAATTTATATTAAATAATATACAAATTATAATAAATAAAGTAAAAAATTCAAAATAAACAAAGTAAAATTCAAAAAATCTAAAAATGAACTAACCTTGTGTGCGAAAATGATGATTCAAGTGATAGAAAACCAGAGGTGGAAGCGGAAGACTGGCGCGACAGCGGCAGAGCAATGCAACAGTAACTTCAAGCACTGCAAGGAAAAAACCATATATAAAAACAACATTCCTAAAGCGAACTGAAGAGAATGAAATGGCATACGAAACTCACAATGGAAGCAATAGCACTGAAGATGCACAGAAGCAAGGAACACAGCGCAGCGCAGCAACAACGACAAGCAAGAGCAGAGAAGAAAGAGTGAAAGTGCAGTGGCGCGCTTCAAATTTTAGGTTAAAAACATTTTACAAATGCGGTTATTAGTTAAAACCGCATCTGTAAATGAAAGGCATTTCATTTACAAATGCAGTTATACACATGACCGCATTTGTAAATGAAATGCCTTTCATTTACAAATGCGGTTTTAACTAATAACCGCATTTGTAAAACAAACTAATTTCAAAAATGCCACCGCATTTTTAACAAATGCGTTTTAGCGCGAAACCGCACTTGGAAAGGAGTATTCCTTTCATCATTTTGCACTAGTGTAGATTCAAGTTTGCATATTGAAAGATTCAAGGTTTTATTTCTTGGTGTAATTCTTGTTATCTTTGGTGGTGCCAAAACATCTTCACTATACTAGAAAATCCTTTTTAATCACAACCTAATCTGCTAAATATTCAAGTTTTGATATTAGAATCAGAAAATAAATCTGTTCTTCTAAGAATCAATCTGTTCTTTTCTCAGGATTTGTGAAAACAGTTTTGTTTTCTGGACAATTTTATAAGCTCAATTCACCTCCCCTCTTGAGCTTAGGCATAGCTAAACCCAACACATACCCTTATTCTTTCTCATAGTATTCTCATCCAAAGGCAAAGAAGTACCAAGAACTTTGATGATGGAAAAAATTGCCCTTTATTTCCAATACTCCAAAGGCAACCTGTATATTCGAACCCAGACCTGAGTTTTGGTACTCTTCATAGTAGCTGGAACAAAGTCTTTTGTCTAAGCAAACATTCTCAAGAAACCCGAAGATAACTTCAAGGAACCCATCCCGAGGGCCAATCGCATGTCTTCTAAAGAAGTGAACTCAAACTCATAGAAACCCTTCCCGAGAGGAATTGCTTTCCACGGTCCAAGATCCTTCCACACGGGCTGCATTTTTTTAGTTAAATCTAGGTGTGTGAGAGATTTATCCCCTTAGAAAGAATAATCCAACCATGTAGATGGGTCTTACAATCCTAAAGGCCAGCCAAGTAATTGCCTCATCGATCCGGACCACAATGATGTGTCCCTTAATATAAGGAGTGGGTAACTCGAACAAAGGAATATCACTTGTAGTCCCCAAAAGCTGAGCTAAATTTTTCCTTTAGCCAGACTTAGCATATACCGTCTTCGTAGGAGATACTTCACAATCCTTCAAACAATTTCATGGGATAAGGAAACCCTTAGAACCCTCCACCATTCCAAAAGACCAAGATCCATCACTGTCCCACCACTATCCAAGCAGCGAACCACCACTAGCTACCGCACCACCGCCACACACGGCCGTAACAGCACCATACCACACACGACAGCGTCCCACACACACTTGCACAGTCCTATGCAACACCTCGCCTCCGTGCCCCACCACTGATCAGGTGTCGCCACCGCGTCCTCAAACCTGCGCGAAACGCGAGTCTTGTCTCAACCCTGCACAGTGCTACCGAAACTGCGATTCACCTCTATGCGAATCACGATCCACCACAGAGTAGTCACCTTCGTCGCGCTCCCTCTGTGCGAAACGTATGCCTCGCATCAATCACGTCTGCACGAACTGCTAGCCACCACCATCGCTGCGTGAGTCGCAATCGCCTTCGCTCCGTACCGTCACCGCGATCTGGAGTACACAACCTGTCCTCGAAACCCTAGCTGCGGCCACTGTTGTTAAACCCTATTAACTAAAAATTTTCTCACTTAGATAGAAAAGGTATGTGTTATTATTATTCTAAAATTATATAATATTAAATTTATATATATATATATATATTGTTATTATTTTAAATCTTTTTATTTTTATCAAACCAAATTTATATAATAAATATATTATTATATTTTGTTCTTGCCGGTTGACCCGCCTGTCGGTTGACTCACGACACTCACACGCCTCCTTTCTCACGTTGATATGTGCTTGGTTCTTTCGAAGCAATCTGCCCCTGCAAAAGAGAAAGGGGGCGCCCTAGAGGCCGTTTGCACTCCGACGCTCAAGTCAGTGTAAGGCAAGGAACACCAAGTGTATTGAGTTTCTCTCTGTGTTTAGGTCTAGAAACGGCGTCCCTTTGTGAAGTATCTTACTGTCCCTTATATAGTCTAGGGTTTACAGCGCCGCTAACCCTAATTAGGGTTCACTGCGCTACTAGCCATATTTAGGGTTTACTGGAATACCCTTGCGCCGCTATCACCCAATCTTAGGGTAATCTAGCACATAAGGTTTCCTTCTCTGGAGTGCAAACTCTCACAGGGTGACCACCTGGGTGCCTCCTTATGCACCTAGTCTCTGGGGCCACCTGTTCTGGGAGTGCCTTCACTGTTCACGTGCCATGCATATAGCTTCACTGGGAAAACCCTAGCTCTGGTGAGTACTCGTCCCCTCAGGACTCTACACCCAACTGTGCTCTCCCTGCTACCCGCATAGGCACTTCGTGATCCAGGCCTCTCCTTACCTCTGGGCATGTTCACTGATAGCTGGTCTTCCCCCAAGGCCTATGTCACCTCGTCTCCACCCAAGGCCGATGTCACCTCGCCACACTCTGTTGCCGAGGACTCCTCAACCTGCTGAGTGACGATGACACCTCAGCCCATCCTGGTGGTCTGACGACTACTCACCCTTCCCTGCGGGAAAATGCTGATGACTAATCACCCTTCTCTGAGGGAACACACCGACGACTGATCACCCTACTCTAAGGGGAATGACTGATCACCCTTCTCTAAGGGAACACACCGATGACTGATCACCCTACTCTGAGGGAACACACCGATGACTGATCACCCTACTCTGAGGGAACACACCGATGACTGATCACCCTACTCTGAGGGAACACACCGATGACTGATCACCCTCTAATGGGGTCCATTCCTCACGTGGCTTTGGCCATGCTGTGGGACCCATCTGACGTGGTTCGCCCTTTACTACCTGTTCTCGGTGTCCGAGGACTGGTCGGTACACAAGCCCCCCAGTCTCAAGCTGTTAACTTGTTTCAGCGAAGAGACTAAGTCATTGGCCCGGGCGACCTACGTGGCTCTGCGCGTAAGGACATGAGTAGCGCGCTGAAGGGACATCTCACCACCTTGTCATTGCCCACATCTTTTACCCTCTGAGGACTTCATTGGTGAGCTCTCTGCTCGAATTGAGGACTTCTTTCTCGACAAAGAGGTGTTAATCACCCTTCTTCCGGATGACCTTGCACCGATAACTGATCGGTGTTTCATTACTTCTCGTGCTCTGCTGTCAGGCGCTTATCTAGGAACTGATCTGCTGGTGGTGGTCACTTTAGCAACTGACCACCGATCACCGTTCTGAGTGATCTCCCCTCTGATTCACCTGCTATCTTCTACCACGTGTCACCCTGTGAATGGTCCACGTGGTCATTTGCTGCTGACGTCATCGACTAGCTGACCGACCGGATCACAAGCCCCCTAGTCTCGAGCTGTGAACTCGTTCTCAGCGAAGAGACTAAGTGGTCGATGGCAAGATCATTCCTCCTCCTTGAGCTTCTCCCTTTGCAACTTCTTCTTTTCTGTGTAATTTCTTTTTCTGCTTCATAACTTGTATAAACCTTTTAGCTGTAAAGGCTCACTGCATTGACTTCAATATGAATGAAATCTTCGCTCCAGCTGCATGTCCCTTTCCATTTTTAACTCTCTGCATGTGACTCAGCATTGTCTTTAACAGCTTTTATGCATAACTTCATGCTAGACGACTGACTTGAAGGGCCTAAATGCTTCGGCTTCTCGCAGCAGAACTTGCTTCTACCACCGACCACCGACTAGCATGTTGGTGCACCACCGATCAGTCATCGCGCTTCAGGCTCTGCTTTACTTCTCTGTTACTCCAGCGCTAAGCACATAGAGGGCCTGAACGCCAAAGATGATGCTTGTGTTTTGGGGAAGAAAAGTGCTTCTCGATGACCCCTCTTGCCTTAGCCTCGCTGTAAGAAGTTGAGGTGAGGTCTTTCTATCTCGCCTCAGCCTCGCTGTATAAAGTCGAGGTGAGGACTTTTTTCACTCGCCTCCACCTTGCTGTAAAAAGTAGAGGAAGAGGACTTTCTCTGCCTGCACCTCGCTGTACAAAGTTGAAGGTGAGGACTTTCTTCTCTGGCCCGTGCCTCGCTGTACAAAGTCGAGGGAGAGGACTTTCTCTCGCCTGTACCCCGCTGTACAAAGTCGAGGGTGAGGACTTTCTTATCTCGCCTCAGCCTCGCTGTACAAAGTCGAGGTGAGGACTTTCTTCTCTGGTGAACCTTGCTGTTCACGTTGGGCGTTCTCACTCGAAGAGGAGGTGTTCTTGACGAACCTACCTTCCTGCTTACGAGACCTCTAACCCCCAAGTGACAGGTTCAATCTTGCCCCGCATCGCTCACAGGCGAGGGAGGACTTAACTGACCTCACATCGCTCATAGGCGAGGAGGATTTATCTGACCTCGCATCGCTCACAGGCGAGGAGGATTTCTTTGGGCGAACCCTTCTTTCACATTGGAAGTTCTCACTCGAAGTGGAGGTGTTCTCTGCGAACCTACCTCTCCACTTACGAGACCTCTAACTCCAAGTGACAGATTCTAACTGACCTCACATCGCTCACAGGCGAGGAGGATTTCTCTGGGCGAACCCTTCTTTCACATTGGAAGTTCTCACTCGAGGTGGAGGTGTTCTCTGCGAACCTACCTCTCCACTTACGAGACCTCTAACCCCAAGTGACAGGTTCTATCTCGCCTCAACCTTGCTGTAGGAAGTAGAAGAAGGGGACTTTTCTCTCGCCTCAACCTTGCTGTAAGAAGCACAGGAAGGGGACTTTTCTCTCGCCTCAACCTTGCTGTGAGAAACAGAGGAAGAGGACTTTTCTCTGAGTGGGTGCATGCTCCCAGGAGAGCACCTGGCGTGGCTGGTCTGAACGCGCTCGCCAGGCGCATCCTGCCTGCATGGCCTCATCGCACGGTTCCATGCACGTTCCCACCGGCGAGGAGCTCTTCTTCTGGAATCATGCGAGCTGCATGCGTAACGCTCTCGCTGGGAGCTTGGGTCCCAGCTTAACACGTGTTGGCAAGACCTCGATGACCATGCGCCAATGAGTGATCGTGCTCTGTACGTGGCGGCGAGAGATCGCGCCCTCATGCGGCGATGTCTGGTCGTGCTTGCACGCGGCGATGACTAATCGCGCGATGAATAACCACCGATGACTTCTCGCACTCTGCTCTCAGGCGCTGATCTGTGGGTGGTGGTCACTTGGTACTGACCACCTATCACCTGCAATCGCGCTTGGGGCAAGGGGAACTTTAAACTGGAAAACACACACTTACTTTATGTACTAAAGTCTTTTTTATTGGGTGGCCTCGTTAAAAACCCTCCTTAGGGAAAAGAGTGCCCCCTGGTGTATTCAACTGCTTACAGTGTATAGCGCGAGAACGCATCTACTTTACAACTTAACTAGGTGTATATATGCTGGGTCTCCTTTCATTGGCGATGACCGACCTCACGAGTAGCGATCATGCCCTCTGCTTCAGCTTCCCCCCGAGCTACCTGGGAGCCCCCCTAGCGTAGCTCCCTCCATCACCTGATTTCCCGTGCACAGGGATCTCATGCTGCTGGTCACCTGCCTGGGACCCCGAAGCGCGATCACCTTGCGGCTCCCTCAGGTAATCGGTTAGGAAACCTGTTTTCACCAACTCAGCAAGTTGATGCCCCAGCGCCAGGCAGGTGTAGAGTGTGTGTCCATAAGCCTGATGGAATTCAAACCAGTCATCCTTCCTACTTCCAAGCACCTTGTCAGTTTTCTCTGGTACTTGGAGTCTTACAGCTACAGCGGGAATTGCAATCAGCTCCGCCAACTCTATCATGAAATCATACCTGGGGGGTGCATTGTTCTCCCTTGCACGCCCCCTGGCCTGATCCTTCCTTGGTGTGTAGGGGCAAGACCTGCCCTGCGCTTTCTTCCCTTCTCTGGCCTCATGCACCCATGCGTGTCGCTGCTGCTTCCCCTGTCCTTCGCGCGGCTTGGGCGGTGCAGCATTGCTTTTCTTCTCAGAGACCTGCGTCTCTGCTACAATATGCGCCATCGCTCGTCGCCGAATCTCAGCGAAGGTGGCAGGGTGGTCTCTGATGAGCGATTCACTGAAAAGATCAGGCAGCACACCCTTCTTGAATGCATGCACCAGCATGTCCTTGTCCTTGCTGGGCAACCTCACTACCTGCGCACCAAAACGGTTGAGGTAGTCCTTCAACGACTCCCCCTGGTACTGGCGCACGTCGAACAGGTCGTAGGACACCATCGGTGGCGCTCTGTTGACGATGTACTGCTTTGTGAACAGCTTTGAAAACTGCTGGAAGGAGGTGACGTGGCCCTCTGGCAGGCTCACGAACCACTCCATAGCTACTCCACTCAGCGTACTCATAAACACCTTGCAGTACACAGCGTCTGAACCTCCAGACAACATCATCTGGGTGTGGAAGGCTATCAGATGCGCTTCTGGATCTTCCTTCCCCGTGAACGACGCCTTCACTCCCACCAGGTTGGGAGGCACCCCTGTGTTCATGATCTCAGGGGAGAAAGGCATAGGGAAGGCCCTTGGGGGCGTCAGTGGAGCCTGATCCTCTCCCACGCGACCCCCAGCTTGCCGCATGTGGTGCAGACTCGAGCGCATCTCCTCATTTTCCTTGCGCAACTCCTCATTCCTAGCCTGAGAGGCGGCCAGGTCCTCCTGCATCCGCGCCTGATGCGCCCTGGACTCTGCCACCGTCTCTTGGAGGGCGCGCATCGTTTCCATGATTTGTTGCATGGTAACGTCGTCGGCTCCATTCGGCGGAACAGATCCATGTCTGGTATTCCTCATTCTCTGCGATTTCTGCTCTCGTTCTTGTGTATGGGACCTTCGTTTTACTCCGACCCCACGGTGGGCGCCAAATGTTCTTGCCGGTTGACCCGCCTGTCGGTTGACTCACGACACTCACACGCCTCCTTTCTCACGTTGATATGTGCTTGGTTCTTTCGAAGCAATCTGCACCTGCAAAAGAGAAAGGGGGCGCCCTAGAGGCCGTTTGCACTCCGACGCTCAAGTCAGTGTAAGGCAAGGAACACCAAGTGTATTGAGTTTCTCTCTGTGTTTAGGTCTAGAAACTGCGTCCCTTTGTGAAGTATCTTACTGTCCCTTATATAGTCTAGGGTTTACAGCGCCGCTAACCCTAATTAGGGTTCACTGCGCTACTAGCCATATTTAGGGTTTACTGGAATACCCTTGCGCCGCTATCACCCAATCTTAGGGTAATCTAGCACATAAGGTTTCCTTCTCTGGAGTGCAAACTCTCACAGGGTGACCACCTGGGTGCCTCCTTGTGCACCTAGTCTCTGGGGCCACCTGTTCTGGGAGTGCCTTCACTGTTCACGTGCCATGCATATAGCTTCACTGGGAAAACCCTAGCTCTGGTGAGTACTCGTCCCCTCAGGACTCTACACCCAACTGTGCTCTCCTTGCTACCCGCATAGGCACTTCGTGATCCAGGCCTCTCCTTACCTCTGGGCATGTTCACTGATAGCTGGTCTTCCCCCAAGGCTGATGTCACCTCGCCACACTCTGTTGCCGAGGACTCCTCGACCTGCTGAGTGACGATGACACCTCAGCCCATCCTGGTGGTCTGACGACTACTCACCCTTCCCTGCGGGAAAATGCTGATGACTAATCACTCTTCTCTGAGGGAACACACCGACGACTGATCACCCTACTCTGAGGGGAATGACTGATCACCCTTCTCTAAGGGAACACACCGATGACTGATCACCCTACTCTGAGGGAACACACCGATGACTGATCACCCTACTCTGAGGGAACACACCGATGACTGATCACCCTCTAATGGGGTCCATTCCTCACGTGGCTTTGGCCATGCTGTGGGACCCATCTGACGTGGTTCGCCCTTTACTACCTGTTCTCGGTGTCCGAGAACTGGTCGGTACATATTTTAAAACAAATTTCATATATTATACGGGTAAAAAATACTAGCCCAATTACGTTTTCATCCTTTCTCATTTATTTATTTATTTTGTGGGCTACTTTCTCATGCCAACTGTAAGGACCTGAAAAATTTATTGGAATGAAAGAGTATGTTTTAAATAAATTCTAAGTATGTTTTTATTTAGAATAGAAAGGGGGAAAAAGTTAAGTTTAGAAGGCTACGAGGTCGCCGGTCGCCTGCTACACATGAACGCCAGGTGGACATCGCGCGGACGCGAGAGGCGTGCAGGCATCGCGCGGGCGTGAGAGGCATGCAGGCATCGCGCGGGCGTGAGAGGCATGCAGGCATCGCGCGGGCGCGAGAGGCATGCAGGCATCGCGCGGGCGCGAGAGGCATGCAGGCATCGCGCGGGCGCGAGGGGCATGCGGGCATCGCGCGGGCGCGAGGCACGCGGGCATTGCCAGGGCGCGAGGCATGTGGACGTGGCCAAGGCGCGAGAGTTATGAGGGCGTCGCCAGGGAAGACATCGGTTGTCTCCCAGAGGAAGACATCGGTCGTCTTCCAGGGCGAAGGAGACATCGGTCGTTCACCAGGAAGATGTCATCGGTGGTTGTCTTCGCGCGAGGTCATCGGTAGTTGTCTTCGCGCGAGGTCATCGGTGGATCGTCTTCGCGCGAGAGGTCATCAGTGGTTTCTCTTCGAGCTGGTAGTCATCGGCGAAAGGTCATTGCGCGACGTTGAGTTACACCCAGAGAACGTGGGCCCCAGACTCCCAGCAAGAGATGTTCTGCACGCGCGCCACGTAGACAAAAGAGTGGTTCAGAATAGTGACCTCAGAGCGTAGCCTGCGCAGAGGCACGCTTAGTAGTACTGTTCAGGGAAGCGTGCACGCAAACTTCCCTGCAGAGTAGGTGGTGGCAGCTGCTTTTGGAGGGATAAGTTGGTTTAAGTTACAAAAAAAATCCACGGCTGAGAGAAAAGAAAACATTGTTGTATTCGACGAGAGAAAGAGTGAGTTCCCTCCCTTCTCCTCCAGTTACCTCCTCCGCGTTGCGATTTCAGCATCTCCACACAAGAGTACGACGAGAAGCAACACCATTGGAGCACCTGGGAAAGTTCTCTGCAACTCCTTCAAAACCAGACTCAAGAATAGAGCCAAGGCATTCTTCAAGCTCTGTTGGATTTCGAAGCTCCTGGTAGTTGTGCAAGTCCAGGTAAGGGAAGCTAGACCTCTTTTTCCATACAAGCCATAGTGTAGCTATCTCTGAAGTGAGGGCGACGTGGTCGCCATTTTTGTTTTCATCTGCGTAAAATGCTCTGTTTGTGTGCTTGGGCGACGTGGTCGCCGGTTTTATATACAGTCTTCGAAACACACTGTTTTTGAACTAGATCGCCGGTTTTGGCGTTGTTTGTGAACTCTCTGTTTTTGGGTGTTGTTTTGAAACTACTTGAGATTTAAATGAAATATTCGAAGATCTGAACCTTGAAATGATTCGTTGTTGTGACTTGAATCAATTACTCGAGTGGTATGATGTGTTTGAATGCTGTGAATGTGGGATCGAGGCATAGTATTTTCAGGAAAGAAAATACCGTGTAAGATCTTGTAGTAGGTGCATTGATCGGTGATTCCTAAGGGGATATCCTGACTCTGCTGAGGTAATGGAATCACGTAGAGGAAGTTACTCAGTTGTTGAGAGTCGAAGGAGGTCTATATGATGGGCGTCTCGTGTGAAAAAGAACGAGCTCCGCCTGTCCTATGGATTAACCCTGTCATACCAGGAGAACTATTGACATTGAGATGATATATGCGCATGCTGTGTGGATTCACAGCGACCCTGTGTGGATTTCACAGTGGTGTGGTATGACAGGTGCAGATCTCTGAGTCTAATCAACGCACGAGTCAATCCGGAAGTAGTGTCAAGTGTCTTGTGTGGTGAGTCAGTGGAAAGTCTGACGTGAGAAATGAGAAACATTGATAATTTATAGACACTTGATGCAGTATTGTGAAATGGAATGACTATGGGTGAATGTTGTGAAATGTGTGATTTTGGGCGATCAGGTGAATGATATGAGCAACTCTACGTTTTACATGGATATTTTGAAACTTGTTTTACTTTGATTTTCATGTTCATGATTTAAACTTCCTTTAAATTATATAGCTTACCCTGCGTGTTTTGGTTCTGTGGCTGTTCTTTTAAAACTGTGATGATCGTGTATAACTTACACGGGAGCAGATGATCTTCCAGGAAGTAGAGCTCCTTAGGGAGTGGTCGCCGGAAGCAGATCGGCTGTTTTGGGTCCTCCGATGGGAGATCGGCCTCGTTCGATAGGAGATCGGTCTCTTCCGATAGGAGATCGCCTGCTTCGTTTCTTTTACTGCATTTTGTTTATGTTTCTGAAAAAAAAAAATTTGACCGAATTTGTATTAAACTCCCTGTGAGGAGAAACTACATTTCATATATATAATATTTTGTTCATAGAATCTATTTGTTACCTTTATTTTCATTATATACATTTGTATAGTATTTTGGCGGGATGTTACACCAACACATATTTCTACTTTACCACACATTTGATGCCATATCCAATGTCATCACATTTAAAATGTCACATACTCATTTAAGATGTGACATAATGATACTCGAGTGGTGAAAGGATACGTATTGGTCTAAGTGTATCATTTTTCAAATCCGTGTACACTTCTAGGCTTTTGGCAACTTTATTATATATTGATTTTAAAATTTCAGGCTCTCTTTAAAGTTACAATTATAGAACTAATGTCATAATTGTTTCAGACAGATATTAATTTTTGTGTGAATGATGCAGATATAATAAAAACCTTACATGGCTAAAGATAATGGCTAGGCTTTAGATGGTACAACCATTTGATGAATATTAAATAATTTTTTTTTTCCGAGGCAATGAGAAAGGAAAATATCACAAAGGTACAAAGTTAGGGGCGACAATGTCTCTCTCGCAAAATTTGAATTGGATTGATCTATTAGTTCATAAGGAATGACCCGTGGGGCAACTGTTATACAAAAATTAAAATTTTATTAAAAATAAAAAAATACAAATACACTTGTAATATATTGAAACAAAATTGAAAAAGACAATTTTGTATTTTTTATTAGAGTGTTTCTTTCTGCACCTGATTAATGTTAGAATTTAATTTTGATAATATAAAAGGTCAATTTCGAAAATGAAAATTTAGAAGAGAAAAAAGAATTCAAAAATAATTTTTATGGAACATCTATTTTACCTTTTAAAATCTAGAACTACTATTTTGGTTTTAGAAATTTGATTTCTGAAATTGATGGAGTAAAGTAAGAAATTTGAAAGGGTGCAAGAAGAAAAATGCTTTTATTATTATGCAAGCTAATAGACTAGCCCCACTCCATACTTGATCCTCATGGGTTGTGGGTAACGTGGAACAAGTATAAGAGATAGCAACTTCTTCCTGCACCTTTACATTCTTCTTCCTGTACCCCTACATTCTTAAAAAATACCAAAATTATCCTTTACATAGTTTTGGTTGTTTCCGGATTAATGGTTCCGTAAGCAAAAAAATATTTTCAGAATAGGAAATCCGGAAAACAAAAAATCATTCTGGAATAGCTTTTTCAGAACACATTTTTTATTTATTTCTGGATTGATGAATTCAGAATACATTAAAACATGTTCCAGAAATGATGTTCCGGAAATATTTCAGAAAGAACAATCTGAAAGTCATTTTTTAAAAGGGCAAAACCGTCTTTTCCAAAAATGTAGGGGTGCAGGAAGAAGAGTGTAGAGGTGCAGGAAGAAGTTGCCATAAGAGATTAATGAGGCAAAATAGTAAGTCCATTATGCATTTTTCATAGCGGGTTGCAGGCCAACCTACAAAGTCCGTCCTGCATTGCCACCCTACAAGAAGTATCAAAGGTTTTACTAAAAAAATCATTAAATAAAAATTAATTTTAAAAAAAAATTAACTACTATATTGATTAAAGTAGATATTATTTTAAAATCTAAAAAAATTAGTATCTAAAATAATTTTTACTATTGATAAATAATTTCTAAATAATTAACTACATAGATTTTAGCTACTATCAATAATTTTTTAAATTTTTAAGATATTATTTAATTTAATTAATATAATAATAATTATTTTTTATCTTATTTTTTTATAATGATGTTATAAAAAAATTAGTAAAAGAAACAGCTCTTAGCGAAAGAAACCAGTCGCTCCAGAATCGCCCCATGCAAACTCACCCACGGTGTTTGGTGTCTCATCCCGACCATACCACATGATAATCCTTCCCCTTATTTATATATCAGTACCAACATAGAATATGAAGAGAATAAGAGTAAAGGGTTGTTTTTCCCCTTTCCTCAGCTATGTCATATCCACAAATAAGATACATAAGTCCAGGTCAGAACTCTACTGCTTAAACTGTAATCGAAATTCACATACATTTATACTTTAGATTTGTACATGCTGCAAACATAATTTCCTGTGTCAGATACTTACTTTGAAATACACATAACTTTCTGCCTCTCTGTATACACCACCTCATAACACACCAAAGAAAATAAAAGTTTCAATATATTTAACCCCTTTTATGTTTTTGCAATTTTTTTTTTTAACTTTTGAATAAGCTTTTAGTTTATATAGTTATTATTTGAAGAAGTTTGAGAGAAAGCAAAATTTAGTAAATTAGATATAATTGGCAAAAGTATTAAATACTAATTAATTAAGTATTAAATATTGATCCAAGCAAAGACATGCATGGATACCAAAAGTGTTTGGATCTCTTTGAAGTAAAATTTTAGATAACATTATTTGTAGCTAACCAACTCATCATCATGTCTAATATAGTAATATTAGTTTCTCCTAATCAAACCTAACACATGCCACCGTAATTAACAGACATACCCGCCAAGAATACCATATCCATCACCCTTCTTTCTTCTTTTTTTCTAAAAGAAACTTCAAACTATGAAACTATCTTCTCCTCACCTTCTCCTCTCTTGACATCATTCTTGTTGTCCTTACCACTCATATGGGTCTTCATGCCCGTCGCCGCGACTCGGCTCCCGGCCACTTTCCTCCCTTGTCTCCGACTATCTTCATCCCTCCTACTCCGCCTCTCGTCCAACACCGTGATTCCTCTCCGGATCCTTTCCCTCCCTCCATCCTCGAGACCCGCCGCCCCGGAACCGGTCACAGCCGCCGTGAGTCCCTTCCTGGTCCCTCCTGCCTCCCGCTCTCGCCGCCTTCCACCACTTCCCACTCTCGCCGTGACTCCTACCCTGGACCCTTCCCTTCCCCCCCCTACCAGGAATCTGACTCCGGACTCCTTCCTTCAACCTCATCACCCTCCTTCAACCACTATTATCACGACCCTTATTCTCATACCAGCAAACGCAGGTTATATATTGTCATGCCAATTATATATATATATATATATATATATATATATATATATATATATATATATATATACACACACACATTCCTTCTGATAGTTTTCCTAGATTAAAACGGGTTCATGTACTTCAACTCTTACGTAGGCTTTTTTCTCAAAAACTAACATGCAGAAGTTGATGATTAACTTGCAGAATTTTTTTGATTCATTTAGTTTTCAATGCATCAAAAAAAAAATCGTATTATTATTAATTATTACAAGGGTACAAGGTTCTAAACTTTTGGTTTCGGTTGCATTTATTTTATATTGGGAACAGTTACAAACTAGGTAGCCACAATCGTTGTGGTCGTGTTGTAGTTGCATTTTGCAAACACCCCACAATCTTTGATTAAAAATTTTGTTTATCAACATATATCAAAATAGAATGATGTTTTAAGGAATAAAAGGGACATTAGAAATTAGACACAATTCTAATGAGCTACAATTATGGTCATCTAACTACAAACACCTCAAAGTCAAAAACTTTGATGTGGTTGCAATTGTAGTTTTCAACTATTTTTGAAAACCATATACAAGGATTATCATGCAAGAGATGATATATATATATATATATATATATATATATATATATAATATATATATATATAATATATATATATAATATATATATATATATAATATAATATATATATATAATATATATATATATATATATATATATATAATATATATATATATATAATATATATATATACACACAAAAACTGTTTCTCTGACAACATTTTGGAATATTGCCACAGGTTTTGTCTCTACGACAAGAAGAGCAACCTCGCATGGCCCTTTCAGGAGCTGGAGGGTCTGGACCACGATGACATAAGAGAAACTGCTTATGAAGTCCTCTTCACAGCGTGCCGATCCTCGCCAGGGTTCGGTGGCCGGAGCGCGATCACATTTTACTCGAAGCATGATGGGAGTGGTGGCGGGAAGAGTCCGGGGGTGTCTCAGACAAGTAGGTTGAAGCTAGCGCTTGGGCTGAAGATGATGAGAAGCTCCTTGTCTCAAAGGGTGATGGTGTCCACACCGGCATCGCCGGTGACGGAGCGGAGTCCACTGTCACGTTCTGTTCCGCGACGGACGATGACCATGGCGGAAGTCATGAGGCTGCAGATGGGCGTGTCGGAGCAGAGTGATAGCCGGTTGAGGAAAACACTTGTGAGGACGCTTGTTGGTCAAGTAAGAAAACATGTGCAAACATTTTTCTTCTCTTGTACATTTAAACGAGTTCTTTTATTTACGTTGTCATTCAATCACAATCTGTTACGTAATCGGAGATTTTAACATATGATTTTTTACATTATCATTCAATCATAAAGTGTTGCATAAGCTGAAATTTTAACCTATGTAATGCTTATTTTAAGACTCATATCTAGGAACTGGTAGGCATTACAAAATATCTATGGTGATTGGTTGGTTGAAAATGTTTGTGTTTGTTTACCATTGTTTAGTCTTTTCTTTTGGGTTGAGTTTTATGTTGTGTTGGTTCTTTTTCCTGTTGTGGCTTTTGTTTTGCATAGCGGTTTGGCATAATCGTCACTGGGTTGTGTGATGTGACAAATACTTGGGGCTAAGGAATTGCTGGTAATCCTTTTATGTAAGTGTTGTGTCAATGAAAATGACTTCATTGCCAATTTGCTCTGTATAAAATAATGTTTGGTTTCAAGCAAACGTATTACTTATTTTTAATAGATTTTAGTCTCTTTTAATAACATATTTCGAGTTCCATCAGAACTCTGAATTATGTATTTGCTCACTTGACATTACATGGTTGGATATATTTGAGGTGTTAGAAACTTGTTTAATATTGCCTCTGGTGTTTGTTGCACATGATTTTGCAAATGTTTAAAACTGGCATCTTAATGCTCTAAAAAAGTAGTTAGCTCCTAAATCCTTGCAGAAATGGAAATTGAAGACATCAGTGTGAATATAGCCAAAATGGATTAGGGAAAACAAGGAATCTAACTACATGTATAAGGCTTTTGTTGTTTATAACTAACATCTTAGTGATCTAATAAAGTAATAAGTCTCTATTTTCATGCATAAAATGGAAGTTATTAGTCCGGATATATCTAAAATGGACTAAGAAAACAGTGAATCTAACTATATACACAAGGTTTTTGTTGCCAACTCTTGCTACACTAGTGAAAAGTTCTTACATCATATTTTCCTTTGAAAACACATGAACTGCAGCTTGGGAGGCAAGCAGAAACTATCATTCTCCCTTTGGAACTCCTGCGCCACCTAAAGCCTTCAGAGTTCAGTGATTTCCATGAGTACCATTTGTGGCAAAAGAGGCAGCTTAAACTCCTTGAAGCAGGTCTCCTCTCTCACCCTTCAATTCCCATAGAAAAGAACAACACATTTGCCAAGAACCTCAAGGAAATTATCCGTAGTGCTGAATTCAAACCCTTAGACACTGGCAAAAACTCAGACACCATGAGAACGTTTAGCAACTCTGTGGTTTCCTTATCAATGAGAACTCCCAATGACAATCCCACCAATGTTTGCCACTGGGCTAATGGATACCCTGTGAACATTCACCTCTACATTTCCCTTCTCCAGTCCATTTTTGATCTAAGGGAGGAGACATCAGTGCTTGATGAGGTGGAGGAGCAACTTGATCTGATAAAGAAAACTTGGTCAACATTGGGAATCAATAAGCCAATTCACAATGTTTGCTTTGCATGGGTGATGTTTCAACAATATGTGGAAACTGAGCAGACAGAACCTGACCTTCTTTGTGCCACACATGCTACATTGAGCGAGGTGTCAAATGATAGTAAGAAAGAAAAGGAGTCCTTGTATATTGACATATTGACATCTGTGCTCAGTTCACTGAAGGAATGGACAGATAAGAGATTTCTTAACTACCATGAATATTTTCAAGAAGGTAATATCCGACAAATTGAAAACCTTCTTCCTGTGGCGAGGTTAGCAACCAAGATTTTGAGAGATGTCAAAATTTTCGATGAAGAACTGCAAGAGAGAGGACATAAGACTACAAGGGATTCCTCCGAGGACCAGATTGATGATTATATTCGTTCTTCCTTGAAAAATGCTTTTGAAAAGGTAGGTAGCATGTGTTAGAAGAATGCATAAAATTTGACTTAAAATATATTCTTGGCTTGTTTGGTCATTAAAAATATGATTTTTTTTTTCATTTAAATTTTATTTTCCTTTTGTCCTCCCAGTTCCTTGCCAGGGACCAAAAACTTATGATTTCTTTGCAATTTTAAAGGAATAATGGTAATGGTATTTGAACAGACTGAAAACATATTCAAGTCTAATTGACTTTTAATTCCTAATGGTGATTAACTTATAGTATTTCCTGTTTTTTACTTTAAAAGTGCAAAGCAAACTATCATAATGTCTTTGTTTTCTGATGATTGTAGATGATGGAAGCAGCAAATGCTAAATCTGCTGAATCTGAAACAAAGGTAGAAATAAGTGAAATTATGGTTCAATTGGCTCAAGAGACGGAAAATTTAGCAAAGAAGGAGAGACAAAAGTATAGTCCAATATTGAAGAAATGGCATTCAATAGCAGCTGCAGTAGCAGCATTGACTCTAAACAATTGCTACGGACATGTGCTAAAGCAATACTTAAGTGAAATGACCACATCAGTAACAATTGAGGTAATTTTAGTACTGCGTAGGGCTAAAATTTTAGAAGATGTTTTGGTTCAAATGGTAGTTGAAGACTCAGTTGATTGTGAGGATGGAGGCAAAACCGTAGTAAGAGAGATGGTTCCTTTTGAAGTTGAATCAACCACACTGACCATGATTAGAAAATGGATAGAGGAATCACTACTCAAAGTGAGAGATTGCGTGCAGAGAGCAAAAGAAAATGAAGTAAGTTTTACCCTCTTAACAAATATAATTGGAGGAGAACACAATGCGCATTTAGAAAATTGTATAACATACTTTTGTTTTGGAAGATAATTCATGCATTTTTTTTCTTTTATTCAGGCATGGAATCCAAAGTCTAAATCAGAGCCGTATGCAAAATCAGTGGTAGAGTTGATGAATTTGTCCAAGAAAATTGTGCAAGAATTCTTTCAAATTCCAATATCAATAACTGAAGAGTTAGTTCGAGAACTTGTTGATGGATTACAAAAGATCTTCCGGGAGTACACAATGTTTGTTGCAGCATGTGGTAAGTACTCTTAAAGCTAAATTTGTGTACACTAGAAAGCTTCAAAGATATGTTTTGTTTGAATTTTAAATCAAGATAATAAACATTCAAGACCTACAAGGAAGCAGCAATGAGCATTCTGATTTGTTATGTTTTGATCTAAAATTGTCTCAGGTTTGAAAGAGAACTACATTCCCTCGCTTCCTCCGTTAACCAGGTGCAATAGGAACTCAAAGTTCCACAAACTGTGGAAGATAGCTAGCCCATGCAGTGTTAGTTGTGAAGATCCAAACATATATTCCATATATGAAGCTAAGCATCCTCACTCATGCACTAGCCGTGGAACACAACGCCTCTACATTCGTCTCAACTCCTTACATTATCTCCTTTCTCATATTCCCTCACTCAACAAATCACTTTCCTTGTCACAAGGAATTGTTCCTTCAAATCGCCACAGTTCCGCAAATAGTCACAAGGCTCAAAGTAACAGCAGTTCATACTTTGAAACAACCAAAACTGCCATCCTAGCAGCATGCCAACATGTCTCAGAAGTTGCTTCCTACCGGCTCATGTTCTTTGACTCAAATCCTTTCTTCTACGATAGCCTCTATGTTGGTGAAGTAGCCAACGCCCGCATCAACAAAATGTTGACAATCTTCAAGCATAACATCAAACTAATGACAGCAATTCTAACAGAAAGAGCTCAAGAACTGGCAGTAAAGCAAGTTATGAAGGCTTCCTTTGATGCATTCCTAACAGTTTTACTTGCTGGTGGAACCACCAGGGTGTTCAATGAATCTGATCACCAGATTATACAAGAGGATTTTGAAAGTTTGAAGAAGGTGTTTTACGTTTGTGGAGAAGAATTGTTGGCAGAAAATATGGTGGAGAAAGAGGCTGAGGTTGTGGAGGGTGTAATAGCACTGATGGGAATGAGTACTGAACAATTGGTGGAAAACTTAAGTACCTTATCCAGTGAGACAGGTGGAGTAGGAGCCAATGGTAACGGCCAGAAGTTGTCAATGCCTCCAACTACAGGAAAGTGGAATAGAACAGACCCCAACACAATATTAAGGGTATTGTGTTATAGAAATGATCGAGTTGCAAATAATTTCTTAAAAAGGACATTCCAAATAGCAAGGAGGAGATGACAACAAATAGGCATATCATAAACTTTTGCAGAACATAGTGGCAAAATAAATATCTCCTTTTAACTAGGATGAACAAGCATCTGGGAGAGGGGGTGAAGATTTTATAAAAAACAGAACAAAAGTTGTAGAATAGACAATGGGGAACATATCTGTTCAAGAAAGAACTGTCTTGCTTTCATCTCTCGGCTTGTTCAGCATTAAACTGATTCAAGAAACAATTGCAGACTACAGATTATCTTCTGAATCATGTTTCTGTTAACAGGAATTATTTTACCTTATTTTGAAGAAAAAGGGAGAAGGAAAGAATCACAACTTTATTTGGTGTTAACGCATCCTGTTCAGGAGTAGCTTATAGCTAGGATGCTGCCACCAGTTTTGTTAGTCTGTAGAGTTTAGAAAACAAAAGACCAAAGTGCTTTTGACCAAAAACGGAAATCATCTACGTTTGTGTTGTATTCAATGTGACATGAAGTACTTAATAAGAGAAGGATTTTTCTTGGTTAAAATGACAATAGAGAGAAAGAGAAGGGTTTTTCCAAAAAGTTGTTCTCACAATAGGTAAATGAACAGTCAAGAATATATGAAATGAAACAACTAAAATACTTTTGTTTTTACCTTCCTAAACACATTATACCACAGATCAATGAAATTTGATCCTGAAACAGTTTTCAAACACTTGGTAAATGATAAGAAAGTGAATAATATATTATTAGCGAAGTCTCTACACTCAGATTTCGCTACGAATAGCAATCCAAACAAAGAATTTTCTCTGCATTTGACTTTATTACTTATGTTATAAATAAACAAGTAATTGAAAATTGTAAATAGACTAACAATAGTATACGCAAAGATTCTAAAACAAACTTTAGTAAGTGATGCACTCAACCACAAACCTCCAAATTAAGTTGCAGTTGTGTTGCAATTACTAATATTGCAAAGCATTATAGGGAAATGCAGCAGCAATTGTGATCATGATATAGTTGTCCAAACCTCACAAACTTCAAATGTCTCAAAAATAAGTGACCAAGTGATTATCTGTGGTTGGAAAATGTTCTTGCTGGTTGACCCTCCTGTCGGTTGACTCTACGACAATCTTACGCCTCCTTCCCTCTCCTTAGGATATGCTTTGCTGTGTTGAAACAACCTGCACCTGCAAGATAGAAAGGGGCGCCCTATAGGCCGTTTGCACTCCGACGCTCAAGTCAAAATCTAGGGCAAGTACACCAAGTGTATTGAGTATTTGAGTTTAGATTTAGAAACTGTGTACCTTTGTGAAGTGTTTTACTACCCTTTATATAGTCTAGGATTTTCTCTGCGCCGCTACCCATATTTAGGATTTCTGCAGGAATACCCTTGCACCGCTATTACCCAGTCTTAGGGTAATCTAGCGCACAAAGCTTCCCTTAACTGGAGAGCAAATTCTAACAGGATGGCCACTTGGGTACCCCTCGTGCACCTAATCTCTAGGGCTATCTATCCTGGGAGTGCCCTCACTGTTCACGTGCCATGCATGTAGCTTCACTTGGAAACCTTAATCCTGATGGGCATTCAAACCCTTCAAGACTCTGCACCTAACTGTGCTTTCCCTGCCACACGCATGGATGCTTCGTGACTTACGCCTCTCCCTACCTCTGGACCTCTTGCTGATAACTGGTCTTCTCTAGGGACCCACGTTAGATGTTCTAACTCTGTTGTTCAAAACACCCAAGACCGATGTCACCTCGTCACACTCTGTTGCCGAGGACTCATCACCCTGCTGAGTGAAGAGGATAAATCAGTCCACTCTGGTGGTCGACACGCTGATGACTAATCATCCCACTAGTCCACACTACCTGTGGGACCCAGCCCACGTGGCTTTGGCCCATGCCGTGGGACCCAGCTGATGTGGCTCACCATTACTAGCTGTTCTCGGTGTCTGAGGACTGGTCGATACAGAAAACAAGAGAAAAAGAAAGTAATTCATAGTTTAGTAGTCCTTCAAAATATAAAATAAAATATTTAAACTTGCATTATTGTACTGACAAATAATAATATTGTGTGATTTGCCCATAACCAAATACTCAAAACTGCTAAAACTGAAACACTACTGTCTAAGTAGTTATCAATGAAAAATATTTCATTTCACACATTTGTATAGGCATGATAAGGTGGGTGTGGGTCATGTGGGTTAAGTTGGTGTTTTCAACCTGCGAGTCTGCTTTGGTGCATGTAAGGACCTGAAATTTATTGGAATGAAAGAGTATGTTTTAAGTAAATTCTAAGTATGTTTTATCTAAGTTAAAAAGGAAGGAAAGTGTAGTCTAGAAAAAACTATAAGAGTTCCTTGTTTATACATCATCGCCGGTCGCCTAGACTACACGTCATCGCCTGGGCGCGAGGCATGCAGGCGTCGCCAGGGCGCGATGCATGCGGGCATCATCAGGGGGGGGGGTGAGACATCGGTCGTTCGCCAGGAAGAGGTCATCAGTGGTTTGTCCTCGCGCGAGAGGTCATCAGCGGTTTGTCTTCGCGCGAGAGGTCATCAGTGGTTTGTCCTCGCGCGAGAGGTCATCAGCGGTTTGTCATCGCGCGAGAGGTCATCGGTGGTTTGTCTTCGTGCGAGGTCATCGGTGGTTCGTCTTCGCGCTGGTAGCCATCGGCGAAAGGTCATCGCGCGGCGCTTAGTTACACACCGAGAACGTAGGACCTAGACTCCCAGCAAGAGACGTTCTGCACGCGCGCCACGTAGACAAAAAGGTGGTTCAGAATAGTGACCTCATAGCGTAGCCTGCGCAGAGGCATGCTTAGTAGTACTGTGCAGGGAAGCGTACACGCAAACTTCCCTGCAGAGTGGGTGGTGGCAACTGCTTTTGGAGGGATAAGTTGGTTTAAGTTACTGAAATCCACTACTGAAGAGGAAGAAAACGTTGTTGTAGTCGAAGAGAGAAAGAGTGAGTTCCCTCCTCCGCGTTGCGATTTCAGCCTCTCCACACAAGAGTACGACGAGAAGCAACACCATTGGAGCACTTGGGTAGTCCTCTGCAAGTTCTTCAGACCAGACGCGAAAAAACAGAGCCAAGGTATTCTTCAAGCTCTGTTGGATTTCGAAGCTCCTGGTGGTTGCGCAAGTCCAGGTAAGGGAAGCTAGACCTCTTTTTCCATACAAGCCATAGTGTAGCTATCGCTGAAGTGAGGGCGACGTGGTCGCCATTTTTGTTTTCATCTGCGTAAAATGCTCTGTTTGTGTGCTTGGGCGACGTGGTCGCCGGTTTTATATACAGTCTTCGAAACACCCTGTTTTTGAACTAGATCGCCGGTTTTGGCGCTGTTTTGCGAACTCCTTGTGTTTGATGTTGTTTTGAGAACTGCTTGAGAATTACATGAGATATTCGAAAATATGAATCCTTTGAAATGGCTATTGCTGTGATTGAAATCATTCTTTTAAGTGTGGCATGATGTCTTTGAATGCTGTGAATGTGGGATCGAGGCATAGTATTTTCAGGAAAGAAAATACCGTGTAAGATCTTGTGGTAGGTGCATTGATCGGTGATTCCTAAGGGGATATCCTGACTCTGCTGAGGTAATGGAATCACGTAGAGGAAGTTACTCAGTTGTTGAGAGTCGAAGGAGGTCTATATGATGGGCGTCTCGTGTGAAAAAGAACGAGCTCCGTCTGTCCTATGGATTAACCCTGTCATACCAGGAGAACTATGGTAACATTGAGATGATATATGCGCATGCTGTGTGGATTCACAGCGACCCTGTGTGGATTTCACAGTGGTGTGGTATGACAGGTGCAGATCTCTGAGTCTAATCAACGCACGAGTCAATCCGGAAGTAGTGTCAAGTGTCTTGTGTGGTGAGTCAGTGGAAAGTCTGACATGTGAAATGAGAAACTTGAATATTGATAGACACTTGATGCTGTATTGTGAAATGGAATGACTATGGGTGAATGTTGTGAAGTTTGTGATTTTGGGCGATCAGCTGAATGCTATGAGCAGCTCTACGTTTTACATGGATATTTTGGAACTTGGTTTACTTGGATTTTCATGTTCTTGATTTAAACTTCTTTTAAATTATCTAGCTTACCCTTTTATCTGTTATTGTGGTTGTTTTCTCAAAACTGTGATGATCGTGTAATTGTTACACGGGAGCAGATGATCTTCCAGGAAGAAGAGCTCTCTAGTGAGTGGTCGCCGGGGAAAGAGATCGCCTATTTCCACCTCTCGGTGGTGATCGCCGGTTTTCGTGTCCTGATAGAAGATCGCCCGTTTTGAGGTCTTCTGTTTGGGATCGCCGTTTTATGTTGGAGATCGCCGTTTTTTTTAGACCGCCGGTCTTACTGTATTTCATTTATTTTCGTTAAACCTTGAAAACATTTGATTTGGTTATGTATTAAACTCCCTAAGAGGAGTAACTTCATTTCTGATATATATACATATTATCTTGTACACTCCAATATTATTTGGTTACACTTAATTTCATTATACATGTATGTATGTATTATTTTGGCGGGATGTTACATTAATGGTATCAGAGCAGTTCGCCTTAGGATGACCTGAGGGCTGTGGATCCATTGTGTTTCTTCTGCTCATAAAATTTATTTGAGTTTTAAATAACCACTATAGTGGAAGGTTTTCAAACGTTTTAGTTTTGAACTCTTGCGTGTGCTTGGGTGAACGTGTGCCTAACTGAAAATCTTAGTATTAAGAATAAGAAGGTCTTGATAAAGTGGTGAGGGTGCACACTCATAACTGGATCAAGATAATTCTTAATCTTAATTCCAAAGGTTTGATGTTTAGCCTACATTGAATTCTGGTGTGATTTTTGAGTGTTCTTGAATTTGACTGAGGTGGTAGTTTGGACTGATGTTTGCACACCAGTAACTGTTCTGGTGTTTTGTGTGAAGTTATAAGTGTTATGATTCTGTTGATGAACTCAAATTCTAGATGACTTTGAGATGCTGACCTTTGTAAGGTCTAGCTGTTACCCCTTGAATGAATTGATTCTTATCGATTTCATTCTTATAGTTGTAGGGAATATAGAAGTCAATAGATTCAGAAGATGGCACGTAGACCTGCTACCCCACCCCAACCTTCCTCAGAGATGAGTCAGATCGCCAAGGCCATCGAGATGATGGCGACTGCCATTCAGCAGCAGAATGCGGCGATGGCTCAGAACCATCAAGCCACAATGCAGCACTGGGAAACTGCCCGATCTGCTGAGACAAACTCCCACGTCGGTCAGCCCCAAGAACAGATGGGACTGGCCGAGTTCATGAGGCACAACCCACCTAAGTTCAGTGGGAATGCTACCCCTGACCAGGCAGATCAGTGGGTCAGGGAGGTGGAGAAAATCTTTAGGGCGACCTCCTGCCCTGAAGAGAAGAAGCTGTTGTTTGCCACGTATCTGCTATCAGGAGAAGCTGAGTGCTGGTGGATGGGAGCTCAGCAGATGATGGAGGCCCGAGAGGATGTTCTGGATTGGGAGAGCTTCAGGGTGAAGTTCTTGGAGAAATACTTCCCAGACAGCGCCAAGTTTGCAAGGGAAGCTGAGTTCTTAAAGTTGGAGCAGGGGGACATGTCAGTAAACGCCTATGCTGCCCGTTTTGAGTACCTCGCCCGGTTCTATACCCAGGCGACCTCCGAGGCCTGGAGGTGTAGGAAGTTCGACGAAGGGCTGAAGCATGGGCTGAAGAAGACCATAGCCCCGATGTGCATCAGGGAGTTCCACGCCTTAGTGGAGAAGGCGAAGATGGTGGAGACCCTGGAAAAGGGTGAGTCTCGGGTGATCAGGTCACACCCAGGAGGTCCTTCCAGTGGGAGAGCTAAGGCACAACACCCACAAAGCAAACCCTATGCGAGACCTCCATCACATCGGGCAGGAGCAGCACCTCCCCAGTTCCAACAGCAACAACCTTGGAAACCTAAGTGTCTTCACTGTGGTGGACCACACGCCTCCAATGCTTGTTTCAAGAAGACTTCAGAGAGGAAATGTTTCGTCTGCCAAAGGACAGGGCACGTTGCTAGAGAGTGCCCTAGCAGGAATGGGGCGACCCAACCCAGTGGCTCCCAACAGTTGAGAAACGAGGGCGGCAGACCTCAGGCAACAGGGAGGGTGTTCGCCATGTCTGGAGCAGAGGCAGCTCAGTCAGGTAACCTCATCCAAGGTGTTTGTTTTATTGCTGGTAGAGGTGTAAGGGCCTTGTTTGATTCTGGAGCGACACACTCCTTTGTGTCAAGCCTGTGTGTAGCCGAGTTGGGCCTCCTAGTGAAGGAGTTACCTTTCGAGCTGTTGGTCTCTACACCTGCGTCAGGACAGGTGTCGACCTCTACAGTGTGCCCTGAATGTCCAGTGATTGTAGAAGGACGCAGATTCAAGGTGAACTTGATCTGCCTACCTCTTCAGGACCTGGATGTCATCCTGGGAATGGATTGGTTAGCTGCCAATCACGTTCTCATAGACTGTGGTAGGCAGAAGGTAGCGTTTCCAGACCCCCAAGAACCGGATGTGTTGTCAGTTCAACAAGGGCGATCAGAGCTGGAAGGAGAGGCGAGGTGCTTCGTAGTGCTCGCCCGGTTGGAAGTGGAGAATAAAGGGGACGTAAACAGGATACAAGTGGTGAAAGATTTCACAGATGTATTTCCAGAAGAGGTGCCTGGGTTACCCCCTAAGAGAGAAGTGGAATTCTCTATTGACTTGGTACCTGGAGCTGGACCAGTGTCAATGGCACCTTACAGGATGGCACCAGCCGAGTTAGTGGAGTTAAAGAAGCAAGTGGAAGAGTTGCTGGAGAAGCAGTTCATCAGACCCAGCGTATCTCCATGGGGAGCTCCAGTGCTCCTAGTCAAGAAGAAGGATGGAGGGTCTCGGCTGTGTATAGACTACAGGCAATTGAACAAATTGACCATCAAGAACAAGTACCCCCTACCTCGGATTGATGATTTGATGGACCAAATTCATGGGGCCTCGGTGTTCTCCAAGATTGACCTGAGATCGGGGTATCACCAAATCTTGGTAAAAGCTGAAGATGTTCAGAAGACAGCTTTTAGGTCTCGATATGGGCACTACGAGTATGTAGTGATGCCATTTGGAGTCACCAATGCTCCAGCTCTATTCATGGACTACATGAATAGGATCTTTCGCCCTTTCTTGGATAAGTTTGTGGTGGTCTTCATAGATGACATCCTCATTTATTCAAGGACCGAGGAAGAGCATGAGGAACACCTGAGGACAGTATTGGAAATACTGAGGGAGAAGCAGCTCTATGCCAAGTTCTCTAAGTGTGAGTTCTGGCTAAGGGAAGTCAACTTCTTAGGACACGTGATATCTGCCCAGGGGATCTCGGTAGATCCAGCCAAGGTAGAGGCAGTGCTACAATGGGAACGTCCTAAGACAGTGACTGAGATAAGGAGCTTTGTGGGGTTGGCGGGCTACTATCGGAGGTTTATTGAGGATTTTTCCAAAGTAGTGGCTCCTTTAACACAACTGACCCGCAAGGACCAACCCTTTGCTTGGACCGACCGATGTGAGCAGAGCTTCAGGGAACTAAAGGAGAGGTTGACCAGTGCTCCAGTGCTGGTGATTCCAGAAGTAGGAAGACCTTTTGATGTCTTCTGTGATGCCTCACATCAAGGCTTGGGATGCGTCTTGATGCAAGAGAAGAGAGTGGTTGCATATGCTTCAAGGCAACTCAAGGTGCATGAGAGAAACTACCCTACTCATGATTTGGAGTTGGCAGCGGTAGTGTTTGCCTTGAAGATCTGGAGGCATTATCTTTATGGAGCTCGGTTCCAGGTATTCAGTGACCACAAGAGCTTGAAGTACCTGTTCGATCAGAAGGAACTAAACATGAGACAAAGAAGGTGGATGGAATTCCTAAAGGACTACGACTTTCAACTCATGTATCACCCAGGGAAGGCCAATGTAGTGGCAGATGCCTTGAGTAGGAAGTCTATACAAGTCGCCACCATGATGATGGAAGAGCAGAAACTGATCGAACAGTTCAGAGACTTAAACCTTGGAGTGGAATTTCACGTGAATCACATTAGTTGTAGTAAGCTGACTATAACTAATGACTTCCTTGGGATGTTGAAGGATAAACAATTGGAGGACCCTAGCCTGAAGCGCACTGTGGAGTCACTAGGGACAGATCAGGCGAGAGGCTTTGAGATGGGCGATGATGGGATCTTGAGGTTTGATGGCAGAATTTACATACCTGCAAATGATGAGTTGAAGAAGATGATCCTAGAGGAAGGTCATAAGAGCCGCCTCAACCTTCACCCAGGCATGAACAAGATGTACCATGACTTGAAGGAGTCATTTTGGTGGTCAGGCATGAAGAGGGACGTCGCCCAGTACGTGGCAACCTGCTTAACGTGTCAAAAGGCGAAGGTAGAGCATCAAAGACCTGGCGGGCTGTTGCAGCAACTGGATATCCCCGAGTGGAAGTGGGACAGCATTGCCATGGATTTTGTCACCCATTTACCCAGATCGGTAAAGGGTCATGATGCAATCTGGGTCATCATTGATAGGCTGACGAAGAGTGCCCACTTCCTCCCAGTAAATATGAAGATGCCCATGGCCAAGTTGGCACAGCTGTACATCAAGGAGATTGTGAGGTTGCATGGAGTGCCTTCCAGCATCATTTCAGATAGAGATCCCAGGTTCACTTCACGGTTTTGGCAGACCTTGCAAGAGTGTTTGGGAACCAAGTTGAGGATGAGCTCTGCATATCATCCCCAAACAGATGGTCAGTCAGAGAGGACGATCCAATCTTTGGAAGATCTGCTGAGGGCATGCGTTTTGGATCAATTGGGAGGTTGGGAGGAGGTGTTGCCACTAGTGGAGTTTACCTATAACAATAGCTACCACGCCAGCATTGGGATGGCACCATATGAAGCCCTGTATGGGAGGAAATGCAGAACTCCCTTATGTTGGTACCAGGAGGGCGAGGCAGTCTTGGTTGGGCCAGAGTTGATTCAGCAGACGACCGAGAAGGTGAAGCAGATACAAAGCAGAATGAAAGCCTCTCAGAGTAGGCAGAAGTCCTATGCAGATCAGAGGAGAAAGCCTTTGGAGTTTGCTGCTGGAGATCACGTGTTCATGAAAGTGACACCAACCAAGGGTGTAGGGCGGGCGATCAGGTCAAAGAAGTTGTCCCCTAAGTTCGTGGGACCATATCAGATCTTAAGAAGGATTGGCCCAGTGGCGTATGAGATCGCCCTACCTCCCCATCTGGCGAATCTGCACAATGTGTTTCACGTGTCACAGCTGAGGAAGTACATGGCAGACCCTAGTCATGTGCTGGATGTAGACGACGTGCAGATTAGGGATGACTTGTCCTTTGAAGCCAAACCAGTCAGGATTGACGATCGGCAATGTAAACAGCTCAGGGGCAAGACCATCGACATGGTGAAAGTGGTGTGGGATGAGAAGTCGGGGGATTCTACTTGGGAGTTAGAAGAACCCATGAGGGAGGCTTATCCATACCTCTTTTCCTTGTAATCCAATTTTCGAGGACGAAAATTTTTGTTGTTGGGGAGAATGTAAGGACCTGAAATTTATTGGAATGAAAGAGTATGTTTTAAGTAAATTCTAAGTATGTTTTATCTAAGTTAAAAAGGAAGGAAAGTGTAGTCTAGAAAAAACTATAAGAGTTCCTTGTTTATACATCATCGCCGGTCGCCTAGACTACACGTCATCGCCTGGGCGCGAGGCATGCAGGCGTCGCCAGGGCGCGATGCATGCGGGCATCATCAGGGGGGGGGTGAGACATCGGTCGTTCGCCAGGAAGAGGTCATCAGTGGTTTGTCCTCGCGCGAGAGGTCATCAGCGGTTTGTCTTCGCGCGAGAGGTCATCAGTGGTTTGTCCTCGCGCGAGAGGTCATCAGCGGTTTGTCATCGCGCGAGAGGTCATCGGTGGTTTGTCTTCGTGCGAGGTCATCGGTGGTTCGTCTTCGCGCTGGTAGCCATCGGCGAAAGGTCATCACGCGGCGCTTAGTTACACACCGAGAACGTAGGACCTAGACTCCCAGCAAGAGACGTTCTGCACGCGCGCCACGTAGACGAAAAGGTGGTTCAGAATAGTGACCTCATAGCGTAGCCTGCGCAGAGGCATGCTTAGTAGTACTGTGCAGGGAAGCGTACACGCAAACTTCCCTACAGAGTGGGTGGTGGCAGCTGCTTTTGGAGGGATAAGTTGGTTTAAGTTACTGAAATCCACTACTGAAGAGGAAGAAAACGTTGTTGTAGTCGAAGAGAGAAAGAGTGAGTTCCCTCCTCCGCGTTGCGATTTCAGCCTCTCCACACAAGAGTACGACGAGAAGCAACACCATTGGAGCACTTGGGTAGTCCTCTGCAAGTTCTTCAGACCAGACGCGAAAAACAGAGCCAAGGTATTCTTCAAGCTCTGTTGGATTTCGAAGCTCCTGGTGGTTGCGCAAGTCCAGGTAAGGGAAGCTAGACCTCTTTTTCCATACAAGCCATAGTGTAGCTATCGCTGAAGTGAGGGCGACGTGGTCGCCATTTTTGTTTTCATCTGCGTAAAATGCTCTATTTGTGTGCTTGGGCGACGTGGTCGCCGGTTTTATATACAGTCTTCAAAACACCCTGTTTTTGAACTAGATCGCCGGTTTTGGCGCTGTTTTGCGAACTCCTTGTGTTTGATGTTGTTTTGAGAACTGCTTGAGAATTACATGAGATATTCGAAAATATGAATCCTTTGAAATGGCTATTGCTGTGATTGAAATCATTCTTTTAAGTGTGGCATGATGTCTTTGAATGCTGTGAATGTGGGATCGAGGCATAGTATTTTCAGGAAAGAAAATACCGTGTAAGATCTTGTGGTAGGTGCATTGATCGGTGATTCCTAAGGGGATATCCTGACTCTGCTGAGGTAATGGAATCACGTAGAGGAAGTTACTCAGTTGTTGAGAGTCGAAGGAGGTCTATATGATGGGCGTCTCGTGTGAAAAAGAACGAGCTCCGTCTGTCCTATGGATTAACCCTGTCATACCAGGAGAACTATGGTAACATTGAGATGATATATGCGCATGCTGTGTGGATTCACAGCGACCCTGTGTGGATTTCACAGTGGTGTGGTATGATAGGTGCAGATCTCTGAGTCTAATCAACGCACGAGTCAATCCGGAAGTAGTGTCAAGTGTCTTGTGTGGTGAGTCAGTGGAAAGTCTGACATGTGAAATGAGAAACTTGAATATTGATAGACACTTGATGCTGTATTGTGAAATGGAATGACTATGGGTGAATGTTGTGAAGTTTGTGATTTTGGGCGATCAGCTGAATGCTATGAGCAGCTCTACGTTTTACATGGATATTTTGGAACTTGGTTTACTTGGATTTTCATGTTCTTGATTTAAACTTCTTTTAAATTATCTAGCTTACCCTTTTATCTGTTATTGTGGTTGTTTTCTCAAAACTGTGATGATCGTGTAATTGTTACACGGGAGCAGATGATCTTCCAGGAAGAAGAGCTCTCTAGTGAGTGGTCGCCGGGGAAAGAGATCGCCTATTTCCACCTCTCGGTGGTGATCGCCGGTTTTCGTGTCCTGATAGAAGATCGCCCGTTTTGAGGTCTTCTGTTTGGGATCGCCGTTTTATGTTGGAGATCGCCGTTTTTTTGAGACCGCCGGTCTTACTGTATTTCATTTATTTTCGTTAAACCTTGAAAACATTTGATTTGGTTATGTATTAAACTCCCTAAGAGGAGTAACTTCATTTCTGATATATATACATATTATCTTGTACACTCCAATATTATTTGGTTACACTTAATTTCATTATACATGTATGTATGTATTATTTTGGCGGGATGTTACAGTGCACCTTGCCGGGTGGTCAGAGATAGGACTCAACGAGCTAGCTTGTCAGTGTGTTTTTTTTAAATAAAAATAATTTAAAAGATTAATTTTTGTATTATACTATTTGAGGATGTCAATATACAATGGAGGAGGAGATTTCCCAATAAAATTAAGCAATGGTGAAAAATGAACTGACACTGAAAATACTATAGATGTACTTCAAAAATCATTGAAAGTAAAAAATCATCATTGTTTTAAATTACTTATTTTTAAAAATGAAACACTAACATTCATTTGATGAAGAATAACATCGATTCAAATTTAAAAGTTAAAAGATCAAAATAATTCTCTTAAAAGTAAAAAAAAAACAAATTTACTATTGATAACACACAATGCACTTAACTACTGATGTTAAACAGAAAACTTTTTCACCCTTTTTTGAAGAGTGTCGCGATTGAACATAATGTCTGAATGAAAGTTAGTAAAAGCAGCACAATTGTAGCAGTGGTAGATGCTATCTTCCAAGGTGTATTGAAGTAGTCATGTATAAAGATTGCCTTGTACTTGTTTGGAGGGTTTTTATAGAAACCATTCAATTGATCACAAGGAGCGATAGCCTGATTTAATGTATGGCAGAGTAACATTGCAGCAGAGATTGTTAATCATTGTAGCCATTGCATCATCATCACCCAACAAATTAACAAGGATTTTCTTTCAAAAGAGCCATTGATTCCTTTATCACCCAACAAATTCCTTTATCAATTGATTCTTCAAAGATCTTCATCCTTACCTTCCAAAATTGATAATTCAAACCATAGAACAAAGGTGGCCTGTTAATTGAAGCACCCTCCTCGAAGGGTAGTTTTTCAGCCATGAAAAAAATTTAGGATCGAAAACTTGAATGACTTTTAAGAACTTAGCTCTTGATGCCAATTGTTAGAATTAAAGGCCCTAAACAAGAGGGAGGTGAATTGTTTTTGAAAGATTTTCGCAAATATTGAAGGTGGATTGAAAGAACAAGAAGAATCAATCAATTCGAAATCTATTAAGCTAATTTAAAAATTGATTTTCACTTAGCAGCAGAAAATAACCGGTTGTTTTTGCAAAACAATCGGTTGTTTATATCAGCAGTTATAAACCAAAGCAAAAACAAAATTTAAATGAGATAAGGCATAAAAAGATCAACACAGAAATTTTTATACTAGTTCACTCTATACCAAGAGCTACATCCAGTACCCAGAAACCTCTGAGTATTCCACTAGGCAATCAAACACCTTGATTACACAAAACACGCCAAAGTGGTGATCTTGAACCCTTCAAGAACACACCACCTTTGGCAAACAACACCATAGATCACAGAGCCCCCTCTGGATCTGCACAACACCAGTTCTTATAGAAATACAATTGTCAAGAGAGAAAAGGAATGATCACACCTGATACAATCATAGATTGAATTTAAAAATTACAAAGCAATCCTATTCCACTCTTAGAAAGAATCCAAAGCTTGAAGCAATCTTATTCCACTCTTAGAAAGAATCCAAAGCTTGAAGCAATCTTGGAGAAAACTAATTTCAAAGAGATAATCTAATTTCATAACAACTAGAAGTGTAAAACAAATTATTTAAACTCCAATTATCTGTTAAAAATATTTAATGCAAAAACCAAATCAATTTTAAATCAATTAAAATAGATTGAACAAACTTAATAGAATTCTGTTAAGGATTTTAAAAAATCAACTGATTGAAAACATGAAACAATCGGTTGAATTGGTGTGACAGCAAGGTCAACGAATTTCAAGCTTTCCCAAATTCTTTTCAAAACCACTAAGTGTAAAACAACCGGTTGAATCGACAAATCAACTGGTTGATTTTCCACTTTCTTTAGAAAACACTCTTTTTCAAAAGAAATTGATTAAAACCACTTTGGATCATAACTATGAATGGCTTAACAAATCCAAACTACCCAGAACCCACACACACTGTAAGGACCTATAAATTATTTAGAATAGAAGTGATAGATTTTAAATAATTTCTGAGTATGTTATTATTTAAAATAAAAAGGACATAAAAATAGAAAATATCATGGTGGTCAGACCTCGGACGTCGCCCAAGGTCTGGGGTCAGCTGGTAGAGGGCGGTCGGTTGACCATTGTACTAACCAAGTAGTCAGGTGCGATGACTTTATCGTGAGGTAATCACGTGGGCGTGCTTGAGGGGGGGGCACGTGAATCAAGAAGGGTAAGAGAAAGGAAGGTGTAGCTTAGAAGTCGATGAGATCGCCGTTTGTTGAAGAAGGCGGCGGCCTCTGACTTCCCCCATATGAAATCAGTAATCGCCTATTTTGCGCATGATCGCCGTGTGCGAAGATTTCACATGATAGCCAATCGCCTATGGTGTACATGATCGCCGAAAAGAGCACATCGCCGAGTATTCGAGAAGACTTGGTAAACACTTAGTATGTGGTCTAAATACAGAAGATGAGTGATATAGAAGATAGGTGTAAGGACCCGTAAAATTAAATTGGAATAAAAAGGGATATATTTTAAATAAATTCTAAGTATGTTTTTATTTAAAATAAAAAGGAAGGAAAGTGTAGTTTAGAAGACTATAAGATTTCCTGGTTAGTACATAATCGCCGGTCGCCTACTACGCATGATCGCCAGGGCGCGAGGCATGCAGGCATCGCCAGGGCACGAGGCATGTGGACGTCGCCAGGGATAGACATCGGTCGTCTCCCAGAGAGAGACATCGGTCGTCTTCCAGGGAGAGACATCGGTCGTTTGCCAGTATGAGACCTCAGTGGATAGTCATCGCGCGAGCGGTCATCGGTGGAAGGTTATCGCGCGATGTCGAGTTTCACACAGTTAAGGTGGGACCCAGACTCCCAGCATGGCACGTCCTGCACGCGCGCCACGTGGACAAAAAGGGTGGTTCAGAATAGTGACATCAGAAGGTTGGCATGCGCAAGAGACACTCGCGGTCGTACTATTCAGGGAAGTGGTTGGCATGCACAAGAAGACAACCATGGCCGTACTGTTCAGTGAAACGTACACTCTGGCTTTCTTGCAGAGGGGGTGGTGGCAGCAGCATGCGTGGACTAGTAGGCTTGGATTCAAAAACCCACTGCGAGGAGGCAAAGAACGTGACAGAGACTCGAGAGTGAAAGAGTGATTGCATCTTCATCCCTCTCTTTTCTCTCCTTAGCGCTGCGTTTCAGGCAACCTCAAGCACCAGTGCAACCAGCGACGACTGCCCTTAGAGCACCTGGGAGGTTCTCTGCAAGTTCTACAAACCAGACGCTAAAACAGAGCTAAGGCATCCTTTAAGCTCGGTGGGTTTTGGAGCTCTTGGTGTTTTGCGCAAGTCCAGGTAAGGGAAGCTAGCCTTATTTCCAACGAAAATCCTTATATTCGATGATTAAGATGATGGGGGCGACGTGGTCGCCGGTTTTTCAACTGTTATTGTACAATCCTCTATTTTTGAACGAGATCGCCGGTTTTGACGTTGTTTTTCGAACTCCCCTGTTTTGTGTTGTTTGAAGCTGTTTGAGATTTAAATGTGATATTCGAAAATATGAACCATGAAATGATTGTTGTTGTGATTGGAATTATTCATTTAAGTGTTATATGATGTGTGGAGTGTCGTGAATGTGGGATCAAGACATAGTATTTTCAGGAAAGGAAATACCGTGTTGAGATTTGGTTATGAAGTGTATTGATTTGTGAGTATCCTGTGAATGAGGCGATCCTGACTCTGCTGAGATAATGGAATCACATAGAGGAAGTTATCCAGTTGGTGAGAGTCGAAGGAGGTTCATATGAATGGGTGAGTCGTGTGAAAAAGAACGAGCTCGGCCTGTTATATGGATTAACCCTGTCATACTGTGAGAGTGATGAATTGAGATCGAGTTTGTGTTGATGCGCATGGCTGTGGAAACATTACAGCAAATGAAGTATGACAGGTGCAGGTCTCTGGATGCTAAGTTCAATGCACGAGTCTTCCGGAAGTAGTGTCAAGTGTCTTGTGTGATGAGTCAGTAGAAGTCTGACGTGAGAAATGAGGAACATTGAATTTGATAGACACTTGATGTATTATGTGATTTGAATGACTCTTGAGGAATTGTGAAATACGTGTTTACTTGATGGTCATGTGAAGAGAATGAGAAAATTGATAGTTTTACGTGGGTATCTTGAATTTGTTTTACCTTGATTTTTAAAGTTCATATCTAAACTCTCTTTTAAATATCTAGCTTACCTTGTGATTTCTGGTGTTGTGTTTGGCTTTTCTTAAACCTGTGATGATCGTGTAAAATTTACACGGGAGCAGATGATGTTGCAGGAAGTAGAGCTCCTCAGTGAGTGGTCGCCGGAAGGAGATCGCCTGTTCCTCTTTTTGTTAGGCGATCACCCTTTTTCTGTTTTCTGATAGGAGATCGCCGTTCTCTGATAGGAGATCGCCTTTTTGCTGTTAGGAGATCGCCTGTATTCATATTTTAATGTATTTTGTTTACGTTTTTGGAAAATTGACCGAATATGTATTAAACTCCCTGTGAGGAGAAACTTCTTTATATATATATAATTTTGTTCTTTTCAATATATTTGTTTACCTTTATTTCATTTTATAATTATTCCAAAGTATTTGGCGGGATGTTACAATAGGTGGCATATCTGCCACCATGAGTAGTGTGAGTCGTGATACCCAGAGTTGACCAGCACACCATGTTAATGTTGTGCCCAGAGTAGCCTGTGCATTAAGCAACTCCCTGTGTGGATAACTTAGTCGCAGGAGCTACACCGGCCGCAGAGGCACCATGCTGTTCTTTCAGGTCTCTTTGAGGAATTGAAGGTGGAAGTCTTTGGTGTCCTTGGACGTAGCATAGTGGGTTAATGAACCTTCAGCAAGGTGTGGCGATGTGACATCAGTCATCGCCGGGATGAGAGGCACATAGTCATCGCTGGGATGAGAGGCACATCAGTCATCGCCGGGATGAGAGGCATATCAGTCATCACCGGGATGAGAGGCACATAGTCATCGCCGAGATGAGAGGCACATCAGTCATCGCCGGGATGAGAGGCACATCAGTCATCGTCGGAATGAGAGGCACATCAGTCGTCGGTGGATGGTCATCGCGCGATGTCATGTTTCACACAGATAAGGTAGGACCCAGGCTCCCAGCATGAGCGTCTTGCATGCGCGACGCGTAGTCAGTGAGAGTGCTTCAGAACAGTGGCTCCAGAGAGTTGGTATGGAAAGTGACCCAGAGTTGGTGTGCGCAGAGACCCACATGGCCATCCTGTTAGAGGAAACCCACACGCAAGGTTGCTCAGAGAGTGGGTAATGGCAGTGAAGGCTAAAGAGCCGTTCGACCTTAAGAGCTGAGGGAATCAGCTCATTTAGTTCCCCTTTCTCCTTTCTCCTCCACTCGAAGACGCGGCTATCCTCACGTACTAGTGCTACGATCGGCGACTGCCATTGTCCTTCTGGGAAGTTCTCTGCAAGTTTTTCGATCAGAACGCTAAAACAGAGTTCGGGTATCCTTAAGTTCGGTGGGTTAGAGCTCGTAGTGAGATTTTACGCAAGTTCAGGTAAGGGAAGGTAGTTCTATTTTCAATAAAACCTTAAGCTAGAAGATTTTGATGTTTGGGTGACGTGATCGCCGGTTTTAATGCAAATTTCGAAATCCCCTGTTTTAGTGTCGTTTTGAAATTGTTTGAGATTGAAAGGTGAAATGCATATGATATTCGAAAATCTGAACTTTGGTATCATCGTTTCTGTGATTGGGATTGTTTAAGAAAAGATTCAAAATATTATATGATGGAATTGTGCTTTTACGAGTGGTATGATGTACTGGATGAATGTGAAATTGTGATCAAGACATAGTATTTTCAGGAAAGGAAATACCGTGTTGAGATTGGTTATGAGGTGTATTGATCTGTGAGTATCCTGTGAATGAGACGATCCTGACTCTACTGATATAATGGAATCACATAGATGAAGTTATTCAGTTGTTGAGAGTCGAAGGAGGTTCATATGTATGGGTAAGTTGTTTGAAAGATAACTAACTTGACCTGTTATATGAATTAACCCTGTCATACCGGGAGAGTGATGATATTGAGATTATGTATGCGCATGACTGTGTGGATTTCACAGTGACCCTGTGTGGATTTCACAGTGGTGTGGTATGACAGGTGCAGGTCTCTGGATGCTAAGTTCAACGCATGAGTCTTCCGGAAGTAGAGTCAAGTGTCTATGTTGTTGTGAGTCAGTGGATTTCTGACGTGAGAAAGTTGAATATTGAAAATTGAATATGATAGACACTTGATGGTTATGTGAAATGAATGAGAAAGTGATGGATTTATGTGGGTGTTTAAAAGCTGGTTATGTTGATTTTAAAGTTTCATACTTAAAGTTTTAAAATAGCTAGCTTACCCTGTGTTTTTGGTGTTGTGTTTGGTTTTTTCTTAAACCTATGATGATCATGTATAATTTACACGGGAGCAGATGATGTTGCAGGTAGTAGAGCTCCTTAGTGAGCGGTTGGACGAAGAGATCGCCTGTTCTTATGTTGTATTTTGTTTTATTTTGAAACACTGGGTGGTTATGTATTAAAATTCCCTAGAGAAGGGATATTATTTTGAATTACAGTGTATGGGATGGATGTACTCTATGATATATATATACATATGTTAAATTTGATATCTTTTATTTTAATGTATTTCATATTATATACGTATGAGTGGATGATGAGGGGCGTTACACACACAAGCAGCAGAGTATTCAAGCAATCCACTTTAGATTTGGAGACATCAAAGCCTATGTTTAACAAAAGTGACCTTTTATGCATTAGTGAGTTGAGCTTTTAACCTTTGAAAGGCTTGCTTATGCTTCTCAATCCAACAAAATGGAGTGTCTTTCTTCACTAACTCATTGAGTGGTGAATCTAGAGTTGAAAAGTTAGGAACAAATCTCCTATAAAAACTTGCTAACCCATGAAAGCTCCTAACATCCCCTACATTTTGTGGTGTTGCCCACTCTTTGATGACTTTGATTTTCTCGGGGTCAACATGAACCCCATTTTTGTTTATTATAAATGGAGCAATAGAGTTAGAAGACCCAATATCACATAGAAGTTGGGTAGTAAATGGTCAAAGGGTAAAGCCTTACATGAGTAATGAACAGGAAAACCTCACTACGATAATCCTTTTAAACGACCCTAAAAGAAACATGTGTCAAGCTATATGTCATTAAGCAAGCGCTTATTGGGAGGCAACCCAGTATACATTTAAGTTTTATGTTGATTTTTTTTATCTTTGTTTTGATTTTACCTTACAAAAGCTATGTTTTAATGCAGAGGAACACACCCAGGCGTCATAGTCTCACTTAGGCGAGGTGGATGACGTCAATTCAGTATTTCTTACAGGGATCCTCGCCTAGGCGAGTCCAATCTCGCCTAGGTGAGTTAGCAAGACAAACAAGGAGTGCTCTCTGGAATAATCTCGCTCGAGAGAGATAAATCTCGCCTGAGTGAGTTTGACGACGTAAATTTGAGTTTTCTTATAGGGAATCTTGCCCAAGCGAGATAAATCTTGCTTGAGCGAGTTTTACGATGAAAAAATGAGTTTTATTGCAGGGAATCTCGCTTGGGCAAATTTATTTTTCTTAAAACAAAATTAAGAAAATTCCTCAAAGGCAACCCACTCCCTACATGCCTTCCGATCAGTTGAAGCTTATGCATCTTGGCCTAAGGACAGGTTCTATTTTTTAGGGGGGCAAATCTAACAAATCAAGCAGGACCATCTACAGTGGCAGATGAAGACTTTAACATAGAGCTGGATGATTTCTTAGGAAGGGAGGACTGAACAAAAAAATATGGTTTATTTTTTCTAGTTTTATTTCTTTTCAATTTTTTTTTTGCTTTATTTGTTATTTATTTTTTTATTTGCTTAGTTGATTTATTTGCTTAAGTTGTATTATGGAATCAATTTGTTGTTATTTGCTTATTTTATGTCTTGAATTATTTTTATTGAATTAATTTCTATTTTAATTGGTTTCTAGTTTTATTTTTCTTAAATAAAAAAGAACTGCAATATTAATTTTGAATTGTGGAAAAAGGAATTTGTGTTTAAATATTAAATAGTGAGATGAATTAGACATATGTTAGAAAAGAAAATATGATTGAATCCCTATTCAAATGTAGTTGAAATTGTGATACATGAAAATTTGACAAGATGATTGATTAGAACAGAGAATGACAAAACAATAAGGAATGAAACCAATTAAATCAATGAGTGTGTGAACCTTAAACAATTTTGAGAGTTTTACTGATGAATTTTGGGAGGATAGGAGGTGTTAGAAACCCTAGAGGAGGTAGCCGTAAAGGAGAAACGTCCAAAATCTTCTTTTCTTGCTCTCCCTGCTTGTAACAACCATCATGTGTGGCTAATTCTACCCTTTGGGATTAGAAGTAATCTGTTCAAAACATGCTAGCGCTGGAGTGACGCAGAAGTAATGCAAAACCTGAAGCGCGATGACTGATCGGTGGTGCGCTAACATGCTAGTCGGTGGTCGGTAGTAAAGCTCTGAGTATGAAAGCTTCCCCGAAAAAGCTCTTGGGCGATCAGTCGAAGCATTTAGACACCATCAGGTCAGTCATCCAACATGAATTTATGCATAAAAGGTTTATACACACGTTTGTAGCAGAAAGATAAATTACGCAAAAGGAGAAGTCGCAAGGGAAGAAGCTCAAGGAGGAAGAATGAGCCTGCCGTCGGCCACTGAATGGTGGAGGCTAGGTTGGGTAGAGTCCAAGTCTGGCAGGACGAAGTAAACCTGCTGAAAGCCCATGGAACCCATCTATCAGAGCCTCGGCACCAGCAGCCATGGTCTCAGGTACATCGACTTCGAGCTCCTTCTTCTCTTTGGAAGACCACTTAGTCTATTCGCTGAGAACAAGTTCACAGCTCGAGACTGGGGGGCTTGTGATCCGGTCGGTCATCGGTAGCCGATGACGTCAGCAGCAGATGACCACGTGGGCCAGTCACAGAGCAACACGTGGCATGAGATAGCAGATGAACCAGGGTGGAGATCGTTCAAGAACGGCGATCAGTGGTCAGTTACCGAGTGACCACCACCAGCAGATCGGTTCCTACATGAGCGCCTGGAAGCAGAGTGCGAGAAGTGATGAAGCACCGATCAGTCATCGGTGCATGCAGAGCGATCAGTCGTCGGGGGTCCTTGCCAACGCGTGTTAAACTGGGACCCAGGGTCCCAGCGAGAACGTTACCCAAGGACCACGCCTGATTCCATAAGCAGAGCGCGACAACGTAAAGAAGCGCCATCGGTCATCGGTCAGGGTGACACATCGATCACCGGCCAGGATGAGACATCGGCCGTCGGTTAGGATGAGAGACACCTCGGTCATCGGTATGTGTCGAGGTGACATCGGCCGCGACGATGTGAACAACGCGACCAGTGATCAAGTAAAGCGCCCAGAGGCAGGGAGTGGCCTTAGTCGCGAGACGACCATGCATGAAGATGGGAAGACGCAGTTAGGTGCAGAATCCTGCTGGGACAAGAACCCATCAAGGTTAGAGTCTCCCAGTGAGGTTGCATGCATGCCACGTGGACCGTGAAGATGTTCCCAGAGAATAGGTAGGGCAGATTGGCACAGAAATCGAGGGGTACAGAGGTACCCACGCAGCCTCCCCTGTCAGACTTTGCACTCAAGTGAAGAAGGCCTGCACGCAAGGTAGCCCTGGAGGGTAGATAACGGCGGTGCAGAGTAATCAAGTGGCCCTAGAGGTAGCCAGTAGGGGGCGATGCGGGTTTATATGAGGAAGAAGAACACTAAACCAGGTACGCAATCTTTGCCACAGAACACACAATACACAACACGAGTCTCACACAGAGAGATCCGAGAGAGAGTTTTGGTGTTCCCATTGCCTGACTTGAGCGTCGGAGCTACAACGGCCGCTAGAGGCGCCGTCTGTGTGTTTTGCAGGCATCGTTTGGAGTTCCGGCGAAGGTTCCTGGAGCCTCCTTGCAGAACGCGCAACAGTTAGAAGGCTAGACGAAGGAGTCATGAGACACTTTCCCCACGCTCGAGTCCGCGGCGGGATCAGTACCAAACATCAAAAGAACCTTAGCAGAAGAAGAACTAGACATAGGCCAGAGCATAAGATGTTCTTTCTTCTGGTCTTTTTACAAAACAAGTTTATTTAAATAATTTTAGCTCTTTTTTGGGGTCCAAATAGAAGAATAAGCTAGAGTAGAGTGTACTTAGTAAATTGGACTTGTGCCAAGCCCACCTTTCATGACATGTGCACTTAGGTTTAGGGTTCTTTTGACTTACCTTCTAAAAATTTTCTCACAAATTACCCCCTACCCCTCTCACTCTTGCTCCCCTAATACAATCCAAGGTGATGGATTATAGAAGTTGAATGCAATGGCAGCTGAATGGAGAAGATTTTGCACCGAGAATGAGAGATTGTGTTGAGGAATTGGAGTAGTTTTGGTGCTAGGAAGTAGAAAGAGGTTTTGCCAACTTTCTAGGGATTACAAGGCCTTGGAGGCTCTATAGAAAAAAGAGATTTGGGAGAGAATGAATCTCAAGTTCAGAGTTCTTCATTCAATATTTGCAAATCTCAATACATGATAGTATTTTGGAGTATTTATAGTTGAAGGTAGCTTGCTCCTTAAGCTACCGTAACTCTAGTTAAGTAAACTTAACTATGGTGAGTGTGGTGGCTTAAAGAGGCTGTGTGCACTTTTCTAAGGTGCTCTAGAAGCCCTTACTTGTGTGACAAGTTAGATTTCTAGAGTATCTTTGTTTCATCTATAAAATACTCTAAGGAAACTTAAAGTACCAAATCCTATACAGGTTTATTCCATTATTGATACAGACAGTTCATCTATCTTTTATTCTTGTGTATGGTGGCTTGGATGGTTCTACATTAGGCTCCCTCCCTTCAAAAGGATTTTTCCTCAAATCTAGTTTAAAGTGCCACCTTATGTTAAATGAATTACTTTAAGATCCTTCTGGTTCATGAATCCACATGAAAAAGGCAGCAAACATAAGGAGAATGCAAAAGAATAGAAGTTAATGGATGTAGAAACCGAAAACAAACAAAGTATTTGGTATGGTACCTTTATGGTGGTTCTTATTTACTAAGGTAGGAAAATAAAACACCAAAAAAAATGGAGAAAACAACGTAGAATAAGAAAAAATATAATAAGAAGAAGAATTACCTCGATTAGGGGATACAAGTATGCAATTAATTTTCTATGTCGAGGTAACATATTCATCTAATTTATGCGATGTTTTCATTATTTGTACCTCATGAAGTTGCTTAAATGTTTTATGTTCCGGTGTATTACTAGCAAGGCTACACAATGTGTTATCAGAGCACACAATAATCCATGGCTGATGTACCACATTTTAGCTAAGTCAAAAAATTCTAGATTTTTTTTTTTTGTTTCAGCACTTGTTAATATTTGGTTTTGTCACTTGTTCTTGCGTGTTCTTCTGTTTTTCTTCACTTTCCACCATTTAAAATCAATTTCTACTATTTATAATTCTTTTCCACCGATTAAACATCAAGTTCCACCGTTTATTTTCATTCAAACCTTCATCCAACACTTTTTGCATGTTTTGCTGCCAAACCTCATTATTCTTCACTGTTTTTAGTTGTTCTTGTTGTTTTCTTCATTTTAATCGGTTAATTTTGTGTTTTCTTTGATGTTTCACCATTTAATATCTCTTATAAAAAATTTAACACTAGTACCAAAATAAGAATTAATGACAGCTTACTATGACGTGTATAGTTTACCTATCATAAAAAATGATGCGGTGACATTTTTGTAATAATCATGAAATTTATTATGACGGTTAAAATTAAAACTAACATAGTAAGTATTTACTATGTCTGTTCAGGGTAGAATCGTCATAATAAATTTTTACTATGTCATTTCTTATTTCAACTGACATAATAAGTATTTTAACTTAAAACAATAAAAAAATTTAAACCTACGTAACCTTTCGCGAGCTCTGAAGCTTCTCCTTCCTCAACAAGTTTTTGAACCTACGGTAACCCTTCCCTTCCACAGGCTGAAGCTTCTCCTTCCACCATATTCACTCTCTCCTCTCAAACAACAAAAATTTCAAGCCTTCCACGCCGAAGCTTCTCCTTCCACCATTGAGGTAGGTCAATCGAAACTTATAAATGCAAATCTGATGCATTTCCCATTTCTTCCGAAACTTATTTGGTTCCGAAATCAATTCAAGAAATGAAGAATGGAAATGATAGTATTAGCAGCAATGTGACACTGGAAATTGATTTCTTGAAACCTCTGCCCTATTCCGTAGTTTATATTTGTTCCCTTCAATTTAACTGTAAAGCAAAATTGCTTTCCCCTATGTTTTTGAGTGTTTTGGTTGTTGTTTACAATTTGTTTATTCTCATTCTTTTATATTTATCTTCTAGATATTTATGTGTTTTACACACTTATATCGGCTATCTAGGGATTCTTGTTGGGTGCAAGAGATAGATTGGGAGAGGTATGTAGTCTTTTTTAAGTTGTTATGGTTGGCCAACTACAAATCTCCTTGATAGTATGCTATTTATTATTTATATCTTTTCATTTGTTGCCAGTATTCCTATCATATACAATTTAGAAAAGAAGATTAGTTGCCATATTAATTTTGTTGATGTATGTGCTCACCAGTTTAGGTCATTGGAGGCACCGCACAAACTTTTTTAGCAGTTTCCTGCAGCTTTTATGGGCATACTTCATGTTCCTGTACCCAACAGGTGTTGCTCATGAAATGCTATTTTTCCTATTTTGTTATTTTAGTTATGTATTTGGAAGATAAATGTATGTGTATATGTTCTACCTATATTGTAGCTATGTTAGAATATATCCTCTCTTCTTTTAGGGTTTCTCCTTGAATAGTATTGTTGTTTGTATAAGCTTATATTTTTTTTCCTCAATATTATGTTTTCAGGAGTTCCCATCAGTCTTTTGTTCAGTTCAGTGTTTTGTTAGGACATAGGAATAGTTTAAGTCCATGTATTTATTTGCTGGATAACTGTGAACTAACTCTCAATTAAGAAACTTCTTTATGTTGATGGGAAGGTTACAGTAGACTGGTCTCATTTTGATTACTTATTAAATTATTTTTCATCTAAAGGTTACGGAGAATAACAAGGTTGATGCTGCTCGGTTTGCCCCCTTAAGTTTTCTCATTCCATTTCCTTCCATTTTCCATTCCATTTATGTTCTTGTCTCTTTTACTCTTATTTGTTGCTCTCGGTTTTGGGCTCATTATTATGAGTTTGGTTCATCATTTGGTTGGCCTTGATCATCATTGATGTTTCCTAGTTTCCTTTCTTCAATTTCGTAATTGCATCTTGTACTGACCTTACCTCAGGCCTCGGCATAGGTGGACATCGGCACAGGTGGACATCGGTATTGTTGACATCAGACGTTGGTGCCCCAGTAGTGAAGTTGGGCCACAGAGGTAGGCCTAAGTTATAATAATAAGATATCATTTAGAATAGGAAAGACCTAAATTCATGAGAGGATCGATGCATGAGGTGTGTATAGCGTGTTCAGGGCTAGCACAAATAAGTATTCCCTAGAGGCGCTAAGGCCCATGAGGGTTAGGGTTTTCAGGGAAGGCAGCATGCATGGCACATGAATACTTAGGGCACCTACAGAACATATGGCCTCGCAGCGCTGGTGCATGAGTTGGTACCCTGGCAGCCATACTGTTAAGACTACGCACTTCAGGAAATGAAGGTTTTGTGTGGCGGTTGCGCTAAGCATGCGCAACAGATGCCTCAGTGGTAACCCTAATTCCACTTAAGGAACAGTTTCCATGGGACAAAGAGTGGACCTAGCTACTGTTAGAATATATGGCCTTAAACAAGAGGGGGTGAATTTTTTATGAAATATTTTTGCAAACTTTGAAGGTATAATGAAGTTCAATGCAGAATCACAGATAAAGAAACTAAGGAAAGCAATGCACAAAGTTGTTTTAGTTTATTTCCAGAAAATCAATCAGTTGTTTTTGCGATTCAATCGGTTGTTTATATCAGCAGTTAATAAAAACAACTTAAAACAGATATATGTGAGATTAGGGAAAGAGAGAATCACACAAACAGATTTATACTGGTTCACTCTTACACCAAGAGCTACATCCAGTCCCCAGAAACCACTGGGTATTCCACTATGCAATCAAAACCAGATTACAAACACCACACACCAAAGTAGTGACCTTGAACCCCTCAAGAAACACACTACCTTTGGCAAACTACACCAAGAGTGTTGACCTTGAACCCCTCAAGAACACACAACACTCCCTGGCAATACAAATACAGAAATACAGTAATCAAGGAAGAAGGGAATAGAATACGCCTGGGTATTACAAAGCTTAAAGTTCAGAATTACAACCCAATCCTATTCCACAAACTTAAGAATGATCCAAAGCTCTTTCAAATCTTGGAAAAACTATTTTTGATAATCTCTCTTTCTTACTTCAAGATTACAAGCGTAAAACCACCTTTATATAGACGAACCAAGTGGTCAAAAACATTTAATAAAGGAGCCAAGGTAGTTAGGATCATTTAAAACATATTAAAATCACTTAACGGAATTTTTGTTAAGGTTTTCAGAAAAACAATCGGTTATTTTGTCGAAACAATAAGTTGAATTGACTTGACAACAAAGTCAAGCTTTTCAAAACCTTTTCAAAATCTACTAAGGTAAAACAACCTATTGTTTCAAAATTTCAACCTGTTGAAATTTCAATAGCTTTTTAGAAAACCCATATTTTCAAAAGGTTAAAGATTCAAATGAACTTGGATCATCTTAAGGAGTGAATTAACAAGTTTCAAACAACTAGACAACACACACACACCCAGCAGCAAAGTCTTTAAGCTTTCCAGTTGGATTTGGAGACATCAAAGTATCTTGTTCAACAGATACAGCCTATAAAAAGGGTGGTAAGAACCTTACAAAGGTACGCAGTTCTAAGCTTGAACTATCTTACTTACTCATTGTTTCTGAGCCCAGTACTGACTTGATCGTCGGGGTGCAGTTAACAGGTAGGGCCCCTTTGTTTCAACAAAGCCAGCGTAGTAACCAACTGTGATAGGAGGAGGCACCACCTGCCTTTAAAGTCAATGACAACTGAGTCAACTGGCGAGAACATTTGGAACCCACCGTGGGGCCTAATAAAACAAGGTCCCATCCACAGTTGCGATCAGAGCTACCAGGCGACATGAGGAATACTAGGCAAGGCGCTGCTGGAAGGGAGGAAGACGATCACGTAACCATGCAGGAACTCATGAAGACTATACGCAACCTTCAGAAGGCATTTGTAGCGTCTAGGGCTGACCAAGAGAGGGTTATGGCTGAGGTTTATGCTAAACAGACCCTCAGACAGGATCAGCTCTGGGCCGAACTGGACGCATCATTGGTAACCAATGAAGAATTGCACAGGGCCAACGAGGAGCTGAGAAGGGGAATGGGAGAGTGCGCGACTAGAGAGACAGGTGCACCCACCCCGATTAGGGTACATCCCATGCTCTTCTCCCAGACGATCATGGGGGCAATGACCTCAGCAACATTCATGATCCCAAAAATCACCCTTACAGGTGTCGAAGACCCAGAGGCCCTCATCACGGCCTTCCACACACAGATGATGATCTCGGGAGGAACTGACGCCATGCACTGTAAGTTATTTATAGGAACATTTTCAGGAACGGCGCTGGACTGGTTCATTAGACTCCTCGATGGACACATCACATCGTTTGATCAGTTCTCAACACTATTCAAGGAGTAGTTCATCGTCAACTAGGCTCCCCCTCCTGTTTCCTTTGATCTTTTTGATGTGAATCAATACCAGGGAGAACCGTTGAAGGACTTCCTGAACCGGTTTGGGGCGCTCATTATGAAACTGCACACCAAAGACAAGGCTATGATGGTGCACGCGTTTGGGAAGGGGATCTTACCAGGACCCTTCAGCGATTCCTTGATCAGATGTCGGCCAAAGACGTTTAGTGAGATCTGCCGCCGAGCTGTGGCCCCTATCACTGCAGAAGAAGAGGTAATAGAGAAGCGCGCAAGGGTCGACCCGACCAAACCTTATGCGACAGGTCATACTAAGCCCATGAGGGTGCATGAGGCCATGACGGGAAAGAAGGCTAAATCAGCGCCATATGAGCCAAAGAAGCCTCAGACCAAGCCCACCAGGCACAACTTCAGAGTAGACCTTAAAGAGCTAATCACCATTCCCGAGGTGGCAAACAGGCTGAAGTTGCCCCTGAAGACTGACAAGAAACTAGGGCCCGACAAGGACACGTGGTGTGAGTTCCACCAGGCGTTTAGCCACAGCCTGCACAACTATTTAGCGTTGGAACACCAGTTAGATGAATTGGTAAGGACTGGTTTTTGTAGGAATACCTACAGGAGAACCAGGGAGACCAGACATCGGCAGTCCCAACAGGAGACCAGGGGCATGAGATACCAATCCACGAGGGGATCAACACCATCTCTGGGGGTTTCTCAAGAGGAGGATGCACGGCCTCCCAGCGAAAGAGGTATGCCAGGAGAGTGATAGTGGTAGAAGAAGGGGAGTCAGACCAGTTCCCTGAGCCTGATCTCACCTTTACGAAGGTCGATCGGCTAGATGTGGTTCCCCACGACAACGACCCAGTGGTGATCTCAGTAGTGATGGTGGGAAGGAAAGTGCATTGAGTCCTTGTTGACCAAGGGAGCTCAGCAGATGTGATGTTCTGGTCAACCTTCAACAAGTTACAGCTATCACCCGACTAGTTGAGATCATACGACGACTATTTGTACGATTTTGCAGGGGATTAGGTAGAAGTAAGGGGCCATGTGGAGCTAAGGATGACCTTTACAGACGACACTACGTCCCGCACTATCAACATCAGGTATCTCGTAGTTAATGCTCCTTCAGCTTATAATATCCTTTTGGGTAGACCTGTGTTGAATAGGTTGAGAGTAGTGCCCCCATCAAGGTACATGAAGATTAAGCTGTCCTCTCTCGACGGGACTGTGATTATCATCAGGTCTGACCAGAAGACAGTAAAGAAATGCTATGAAAATAGCCTTAAGACAAAGAGAGGGGTGTGCACTGTCACCTGCCAACCCCTAAGTGGAGGAGGGATCGTCCGTGCTGAGAGTGCCCGGGAGAGACGACCAGAGCCCGTAGAAGAGGTAATAGAGAGGGAGATTGGGGGAAGGAAGTTCAGACTCGGCAAGTCCCTTAACCAAGAAGCATAGGACTAGGTCGCCAAGGTGTTATCACGACATATGGATGCCTTTGTGAGGTCTACCTCAGACATGCCAGGTATTGACCCAGATTTTTTGTGCCATCGCCTCACCATGGACCCACAGGTCCAACCTGTTTGTCAGAGGTGCAGAAAGTTCAATGATGAGCGACGACTAGTCATCAGACAGGAGACCCAGAAGTTGTTGGACGTTGGTCACATAAGGGAAATCCAATACCCTGAGTGGCTGGCCAACGTGGTGTTAGTCAGGAAGTCGAATGGCAAGTGGAGGATGTGTGTAGACTTCACGGAGTTAAACAAAACCTGCCCAAAAGATTTATACCCTCTTCCAAGCATTGATGCTCTAGTGGACAGCGCATCGGGCTGCAGACTCCTCAGCTTTCTGGATGCCTTCTCTGGGTACAACCAGATCCAGATGCATCCCAAGGACGAGTGCAAGACAGCGTTCATGACACAGCACTCCTGCTACTGTTACAAGGTGATGCCCTTTAGGCTAAAAAATGCTGACGCCACCTATCAAAGGCTGATGGATAGGATACTTGCCCATATGATAGGGAGAAACGTGCAGGCGTATGTGGACGACATGGTGGTCACCTTCCAGATCAAGAACCAACTCGTCGCCGACCTGGAAGAGCTATTCAACACCATTCGGGGTAGAGGCAGGCAAATTCTTAGGGTTCGTACTCACTGAGCACAGGATAGAGGTAAACCCCGAGAAGTGCGCTGCGATTATAGCCATGAGGAGTCCAATCTCGGTGAAAGAAGTGCAGCAATTAACAGGTTGGATGGCCGCTTTTTCTCGATTCGTATCAACAGGTAGGGATAGGGGACATCCCTACTTTTAGTGTTTAAAGAGAAACAACAGGTTCGTGTGGACCAAGGAATGTGAAGAATCGTTTCTTAAGTTGAAGGAATACCTTGCTAGCCCACCAGTGTTGTGCAAGCCACAACTGAGCACTCCACTTCGTTTATACTTCGCCATCACAGATCGGGCGATCAGTTTGGTCCTCATCTAGGAACAGGATCATGTGCAGAAGTTGGTATACTTTGTTAGCAAGGTGTTGCAAGGGCCAGAGGTGCGTTATCAGGCCATGGAAAAAACGGCCCTAGCGGTGGTGTTCTCAGCACGAAGGCTCCGCTATTATTTCTAGAGTTTCACAGTAATAGTGATGACAAACCTTCCTATTCGCAAGGTCTTACAGAAGCCCGATGTGGCAGGTCGAATGGTGCAATGGGGGTTGAGCTATCAGAATTTGATGTGCTGTATGAACCAAGAGGGCCTGTCAAGGGCCAGGTTTATGCAGATTTTGTGGTAGAGCTCTCCTTGGAGGCCATACTCCAAGAGGAAGCAGGCTCCAGATGGGTCCCCTCCGTAGACGGATCCTCCAACCAACAGGGTAGTGGAGCTGGCGTCGTTCTGGAGGGACCAAATGGGTTATTGATTGAGCAGGCCCTACGCTGCCTACACAGCTAGTAACAGCCAAGCTGAGTATGAGGCTTTGATCGCAGGGATGTTGCTAGCCAAGGAGATGGGCGTTAAGAGTCTGCTAGCAAAGAGTGATTCCTTGTTGGTGACGGGGCAGATTATAGGTGAATACTAGGCCAAAGACCCGTAGATGGCAACATACTTGGAGTATGTTTAGATCTTAAAAGAGATTTTTGCGAGGTTCGAGCTGGTACACGTCCCCAGAGAACAAAATGCCCAAGCTGACTTGCTAGCAAAGCTCGCCAGCTCGGGCAAGGGGGGCAGATAGAGGACAGTGATACAAGAGACTCTGAGGACACCCCGAATGATGGAAGAGGCCCAAGCTCAGGCCCAACAACTAGGTCCATGGCAAAGAGGATTCAAGAAGAGTGGGACTCCGCTACTGATGGTAGAGAAACTTTTTTCTACATATTCAAAGACCCCTCAAAGGACCACAAGGAGTAGAGCCCAAGCCATGGGAGTTGAGCATCAATTAATTTCAGTTTATTTATAATTTCAGTAGAGTAGGGTTCATTTAGCACAATAGGGGGTGTATTTAAATATTTAGCTTGTACCTAGCCTTTTAGGGTAGGAATGTAGCCCTACCTTCTAGAAGCATGCTAAGGGGCTGCATTGACCTTTAGTCAACACCCTAGCAGCCCCCTCTTTTATGTACTCCCATCCTACCCTTGCTCCTTACTCTCCAAGGCACCATCTCCTATAAATAGGTTGCTTTGGCTCATGTTTTTTTAAGATTAATTTTAATGAGTAAATGCTGCCAAAATTATACTAGCTTTTACTCTTTGTCTAGTCTCTCTAGGTTAGACACTTTTGATCTTCATTTTCACCTTCCTCCAAGTGATTTGGCCCAACCAATCACTCTCCATACTTTTCATGCACCTACAAGGAATCCATAGCTCTATATGAGCCATTCTTGATCCATCACCTCCATTGCTTCCGCCACCTTTTCACCTCATTTCCTTAAGAAGAACATTGGTCATGAAGAACAACCAATCATTTGGTATCTAGAGCTTTGGTTCTTCAAGAGATAAGTGTTCTCTTCATTTTTTTTTGAGTCTTCTTCATTTCCGCGTTCTCATCTTGTTTTAGAGTTGTCTTGCTGTTTTTAATCTTGTTTTTAGTTCATATTGCTGTATGGTTTTATTTATTTGGTTCAGCTTGTTCTTGAGCTTCCATTTTCAAACTATTTTTAGGTTTCCATTGAGTACTTGTGTTGGCTGTTTTGCTTTTGCTTTTATTTAAGTCTTATTGATATTTTAATCGGTTCAAAGTGTTTTTGGTTAAGTCATTTTGATTTTTGAATCCATACAAGTTTTGTCAAAGTCATGTTCATCCTATAATGTCATAAATTCCAAGTGGTGCCTTTTATTGTTGATTTTGTTGCTTGAGTTTGTTTAGAGTGCAGTTTATATTTCTGTTTTTGAAGCTTTGGTGCCTTTTATATTTTCATATTTGAGTTCATACTTGTGTGTTAGTTCCATACAAGTTCGTTTCCAATCATTTCCATTGTGTTTTTGAAGTTTCTTTACCATTTTCTAATTCCAAGTTAGGATTTCTCTGTTTTCACTATTACTATGCTGGCTGGAAACGTTCTCAGAATTTAATTCTGTGACTGAAAAATTCAGAAATTTTATATTTGAGTAGCCTGATGTGTTGAGAAAAAGTGAAAAAAAGAATCACATCAAAATTCAAAATACAAAAAAAATGATAAATGAAATACGAACAGAGTGCAAAAATTCTGACTCTGGAAAAACGGTGATGCGGCAGTGATTTCGGAAAAATTATTACAATTTATTGGCTCACTGTTTTGGTGCAATTCCAGTGCCTAATTTGAGCTTAAACATTGAAGTTTCTGTGGTTAAAATTTCAAGTTCAAATTTGAAGTATTCTTTCCAGCATAAATTTTGGAAGTTGTGAAAAATTTACACAAAAAATTTCTGTAGTGCTGTTTTGGTTTTATTCATATATTCTAGTTCCATTCACTAGGATTCCACTTTGTGTGCTACCTCTTCTTGTGTGCCTTAATTTTTTTGCTAGTCAAATTTTATTGAATACTCTTTCAAGTCTTGTCAAATATCAACTCCATTTGCAGTAGTCCTTGATTTTAAATTTGAGTTTTGTTGCTTTAAAACTTGCTTGACCTCTCCTTGGTTGAACTTTCCTAAAAACTGCTTTGGTGAGTAGCGGAGGTAAAAAAAATTTTGGTGAAAGCTATATCACTAAAAAGAAGCTGGATTAAAGATTTAAGGTAGAATAACCTAAGGAGACAAAGCAAGGGATAATAGCAACCTCATTGAAAATACACAAAGGAGCTACAAGTGAAGGAGTGCATAGAATAAGTCTTTAATTTTTGTGCATTAAAATTTGTTTACCTAATTTCATTGTATTTCTTTGAGTTTTAATTTTCAAGAACTTTGATTAATTAGTGGATTAATACGTCTTAGACGGTGAGTGTGCCTTCAAGGTTCCAAAGTGCCAAGAAGCCTCACCTTAGATTCGACTAGTTTTAAAAGCTTTCTAGATAGCCATTTTCATTTGTGTTCTATTGCTTTGCATAGTTTTTTTTGCATAAAAATTTTGTTTTCATCTTTGATTGTGCTCTAAGTAAATTGATTAGAGAAAGGTTTGTGAAGGTTTTGTGGGATAGTATTTGGCTAAGGAAAGGCTTAGTACTTAAGTGATCCTAGTGATCCACCTCCCTTTCCTTGGAAATTACCAACTTCACTCCACCTATCTTTCTTTTTAAAAATTACTTTTATCACAAACGCTAAACATGTCTACTCATTCTTCTAGTCATAGTGAAAGTGATAGAAAATCCACAAAATCTCTTTTGAAACAATTGGCTAGAGATTTTCAATCACTATCACTAAGACAATTGCAACATGAGGCTAAACTTTTGGAAGATAAAAAAGAAAGAGATGCCCATCTTGCAGTTTTGGAAGAGGAGTTGAAGATTGTTAGAGAAAAAGATGAATACATTTGAAAATTAAAAAAATCACATGCACCTAGTTCTAGGTTAAGTGACTCACATGCTGAGGGGAGTCTGAGAGTAAATGATTATTATCAACCTCCACCTAGAAGAACTTGGAGAGAAAGCCACCCAAAAGAGACTAGGGTAGACTTACCTCATTTTTATGGAAAGGAAAATGTTGAAACATATCTAGATTGGGAAATGAAAGTAGAACAACTTTTTGCTTGCCATCATGTTAGTAAGGAAAGGAAGGTACCCTTGGCCACTTTAAGCTTTCAAGGAAACGCTATGTATTGGTGGACAACACTAGAGAGAGATAGGCGCCTCCATAGGGACCCTCCCATAGAATATTGGAATGACCTTAGGTGATGGCCTTCACATGTTGAGCTCTCCTTGGATGTTGAAGATGGTGCGAAAGCAATGGTTGAAATGAGCAAGACCCTCCTAGGAGTGATGGTGATCTTCAAGGTGCATGATGTGTATGGGAGTAGGGAGGTTCGACCAACCCTTGGTGAGGTGAAGGAGATGAAGATCAATTCCTAGAAACTAGGAGAGAGCAAAGCTTGGCACAAATTTGGCAGTATAACTTTACTCATATTAATCTTGCTAATACATGAGGTAGGCCTCCTTATTTATAGATTTAGGAGCCTTGGTGAGCAAGCTTAAAGGGTAGGGATGGAAATACAAAAGGTGGGGGCTACCTAGGGTATTGACTTTAGTCAAACCACACCATCATCCTAATATTCTAGAAGATAGGTCAAAAATGCAACATTTGATAGTACACCCCTCCTTATTTTGCTAAAGGCACCTATTTGCTAGCACACCCCTCCTTCTATTGCTAAGGGCACCTTTTTGATAGCACACCCCTAAGTAAGCAAGTTTTGGCCATGAATGTGCTTGGCCATGGACCTTGTGAGAGGTCCTAGACGGTCTAGGCTCCCTCCTAGACGCTCCTCATGTAGCTCCCCCTTGTCTTGTGCTAGACGCTCTCCATGTGGTTCTAGACGGTCTAGTCTTGGCCCTTGGTGTAAGAACCTAGAAGTTTATATTGGGATAAAAGTGTTATATTATAAATAAATAAGAAGCACGTGTTTATTTAAATATAAAGGAAGGAATGTATAGCTGAGAAAACTACGAGATCGCCGTTATTAAGCGGGTAGGCGATCTCCAACTTCTCTGGCACTTGAACGCCTATCGCCTAGCTTATGCTTGAACGCCTATCGCCTGTGTGTACCTAGTAGCCTGTCGCCTAGAGTACACCTAATCGCCGAAACTACACTTAGTGTGTAGCCAAAATGTTGGATCAACCCTGGTACGTCCCAAAAGCCACGCGTATCAAGGTGTGGGTTAAACCTTGGATACGCTGGGCAGGCGAAGCTCTATACTTGAGCATAAGAGAATCATCCTTAACGTTACACGCTTGGGCGCACGAGGACTTGTGCTAATCAACTCTTGGAAGTGTGAAGCTACCGACGTCACCAAGCCTTGTGGAGAGAATACCTTGGATGTAACATAGTGGAATGAAGAACCTCCAGGAAGGCGTGGCGATGTGTCATCGAGCATCGCCAGGGCGCAAGGCATGCAGGATCGCCTGGGCGCGAGGGGCATGCGGGCATCATCAGGGGGAGAGGTCATCGGTTGCTAGCCCTCGCGCGAGAGGTCATCGGTTGTTAGCCTTCGCGCGAGAGGTCATCGGTTGTTAGCCTTCGCGCGAGAGGTCATCGGTTGTTAGCCTTCGCGCGAGAGGTCATCGGTTGTTAACCTTCGCGCGAGAGGTCATCGGTTGTTAGCCTTCGCGCGAGAGGTCATCGGTTGTTAGCCTTCGCGCGAGAGGTCATCGGTGGATAGTCTTCGCGCCTGTGGTCATCGGTGAAAAGGTCATCGCGCTACGTTAAGTTATACACAGAGAACGTGGGACCCATACATCCAGCATGAGACGTTCTGCACGCGCGCCACGTAGACGAAAAGGGTGGTTCAGAATAGTGACATCAGAATGTTGGCATGCGCGGGAGACACTCGCGGTCGTACTGTTCAGAGCAGTGGCTGGCATGCACAAGCAACAACAGTGGCAGTACTGTTCAGAGCAGTGGTTGGCATGCACCAGAGGCAACAGTGGTCGTACTGTTCAGGGAAGCGTGCACGCAAACTTCCCTGCAGAGTAGGTGGTGGCAGCTGCTTTTGGAGGGATAAGTTGGTTTAAGTCACTGAAAATCCACTACTGAAGAGAAAGAAACGTTGCAGCCTTCGAAGAGAGAAAGAGTGAGTTACCTCCCTTCTCCTCCAGATATATCCTTCGCGCTGCGATTCTAACACCTTCACACGAGAGTACGACGAGCGACAGCCACCATTAGAACACCTGGGCAGTTCTCTGCAAGTCCTTCAACCAGACGCGAGAAACAGAGCCAAGGTATTCTGCAAGCTTCGTTGGATTTCAAAGCTCCTGGTGTTTGCGCAAGTCCAGGTAAGGGGAAGCTAGCCTTCATCTTTAATACGAACCATCGTTTAGCCTTTTCTGAAGGGTGGGCGACGTGGTCGCCGTCTTCGCTTTCGTCTTCATGAAATGCTTTGTGTTATGTGTTTGGGCGACGTGGTCGCCGGTTTTAAACATAGTCTTTGAAAACGCTCTGTGGTTGAACTAGATCGCCGGTTTTGGCGCTGTTTTACGAAATCTCTGTTTTTGATGTTATTTTGAAACTACTTGAGATTTACATGAGATATTCGAAGATCTGAAGCTTTGAAATGTTTGTGGATGTGATTTGAATCATTTACTTGAATGGTATGATGTGTTTGGATGTGGGATCGAGGCATAGTATTTTCAGGAAAGGAAATACCGTGTTGAGATTGGTTAGGAAGTGCATTGATCAGTGAGTAACCTGTTAATGAGACGATCCTGACTCTGCTGAGATAATGGAATCACGTAGATGAAGTTATTCAGTTGGTGAGAGTCGAAGGAGGTTCATACGTATGGGCGAGTTGTTCAAATGGGAACGAGCTCGAGCTGTTGTATGGATTAACCTTGTCATACCAGGAGAATGGTAACATTGAGATTGTATATGCGCATGCTGTGTGGATTCACAGTGGTATGGTATGACAAGTGCATGTCTCTGGATACTAAGTTCAACGCACGAGTCTTCCGGAAGTAGTGTCAAGTGTCTTGTGTTGAGAGTCAGTGGAAAGTCTGACATGTGAAATGAGAAACTGGAATATTGATAGACACTTGATGCTGTATTGTGAAATAGAATGATTCTGAGGAATGTTGTGAAGTTTATGATTTTTGGGCGATCAGGTGAAGAGTATGAGAAACTTGATAACTTTACGTGAATATCTTGAAATTGTTTACCTTGATTTTATTTTAAGTATCCTTATTTAAACTCTTTTTAAATGTCTAGCTTACCCTTTTATCTGTTATTGTGGCTGTTTTCTATTAAAAACTGTGATGATCGTGTAATTTTACACGGGAGCAGATGATCTTCCAGGGAGTAGAGCTCCTCAGTGAGTGGTCGCCGGAAGGAGATCGCCTATTTCCGTCTCTACCGGGTGATCGCCGGTTTATGCCTCCATCAGGAGATCGCCCTTCTTATAGGAGATCGCCCTTTTTGCCAGGAGATCGCCTATCTGTCTTTTGTATTGTATTTCGTTTACGTTTTTAATGGAGAAGTGATCGTTTGTATTAAACTCCCTGCGAGGAGAAACTTATTTATTTTATATAAAGATTTTGCTCACTTCAATCTATCTGTCACTTTATTTTCGTTTTATATTTATTTTCAAAGTAATTTGGCGGGATGTTACATTAATGGTATCAGAGCAGTTCGTCCTTAGGATGACCTGAGGGCTGTGGATCCATTGTGTTTCTTCTGCTCATGAAAGTTATTTGAATTTAAAATAATAACTATAGTGAAAGGTTTTCAAACGTTTTTGTATTGAAATTTTGTGTGTGCTTTGGTGAATATATGTTCTAATTGAAAATCTTAGTATTAAGAATGAGAAGGTCTTGATAAAGTAGTGAGGGTGCACACTCATAACTGGATCGAGATGAGTCTCAATCTTAATTCCAAAGGTTTGATGTTTAGCATATATTGAATTCTGGTGTGAGCTATCTCATTCTCTTGAGTGTCTTTGTAATTGATTGAAAATGGTTGATTAGATTGGTGACTGCATACCAGTAGTTGTGCTGGTGTTATGCTTGATGTTATAAGCATTATGATTCTGTGGATGAACTCAAATTCTTAATGACTTTGAGATGCTGACCTTTGTAAGGTCTAGCTGTTACCCCTTGAATGAATTGATTTCTTATCGATCTCATTCTTGTAGTTGTAGGGAATATAGGAATATTATAGTTTCAAAATCTGAAAACGAAGGAGATGGCACGTAGACCTTCTACCCCTCCCCAATCTTCTTCAGAGATGAGCCAGATCGCTAAGGCTATCGAGATGATGGCAACTGCCATCCAGCAGCAGAATGCAGCGATGGCTCAGAACCATCAAGCTACAATGCACCACTGGGAAACTGCTCGGTCGGCTGAGACAAACTCCCACGGCGGTCAGCCTCAAGAACGGATGGGACTGACCGAGTTCATGAGGCACAACCCACCCAAGTTCAGTGGGAATGCTACCCCTGATCAGGCAGATCAGTGGGTCAGAGAGTTGGAGAAAATCTTTAGGGCGACCTCCTGCCCTGAAGAGAAGAAATTGCTGTTCGCCACTTATCTGCTATCAGGAGAAGCTGAGTTCTGGTGGATGGGAGCTCAGCAGATGATGGAGGCACGAGAGGATGTACTGGATTGGGAGAGCTTCAGGGTGAAGTTCTTGGAGAAATACTTCCCTGACAGTGCCAAGTTTGCAAGGGAAGCTGAGTTCCTGAAGTTGGAGCAGGGGGAGATGTCAGTGAACGCCTATGCTGCTCGTTTTGAGTACCTCGCCCGGTTTTATACCCAGGCGACCTCCGAGGCCTGGAGGTGTAGAAAATTCGAAGAGGGGCTGAAGCATGGACTGAAGAGGACCATAGCCCCGATGTGCATCAGGGAATTTCACGCCTTAGTAGAGAAGGCAAAGATGGTAGAGACCCTGGAAAGGGGTGATCCTCGAGTGATCAGGTCACACCAAGGAGGCTCTTCCAGTGGGAAGGCGAAGGTGCAGCACCCACACAGCAAGCCATATGTGAGATCTCCACCACATCGGGTGGGAACAGCTTCGTCCCAATTTCAGCAACAACAAACATGGAGACCCAGGTGTTTCACATGCCAAGAGATAGGGCACCTTTCTAGAGATTGTCCCAACAGAAAAAGGATGACTCAACCCGTTAATTCACAGCAGTTGAGGAACGAAGGCAGCAGACCTCAGACAGGAGGGAGAGTGTTTGCCATGTCTGGAACGGAAGCCCCTCAATCAGGTAACCTAGTACAAGATACTTGTTTATAGCTGATAGATACGTTATAGTTTTGTTTGATTTTGGAGCGACACACTCCTTTGTGTCAAGCCTGTGTGTAGCCGAGTTGGGCCTTCTAGTGAGGGAGTTACCGTTTGAAACTGTTGGTCTATACACCTGCATCAGGACAGGTGTTGACCTCTACAGTTTGCCCGAATGTCCAGTGATGGTAGAGGGACGCAGATTCAAGGTGAACTTGATCTGCCTACCTCTTCAGGATCTGGATGTTATCCTGGGAATGGATTGGCTAGCTGCCAATCACGTTCTCGTAGTCTGCGGTAGTCAGAAGATAGCGTTTCCAGACCTCCAAGAGGCAGACGTGTTATCAGCTCAGCATGGGTAGTCGGAGTTGGGAGAAAGAAGCGAGGTGCTTCGTGAATCCTAGCTCAGTTGGGAGTGAAGAATAAAGAGGACGTAAGTTGGATACCTGTGGTGAGAGATTTCATGGATGTAATTTCAGAAGAAATATCCGGATTACCTCCTAAGAGAGAAGTGGAGTTCTCTATTGATTTTGGTACCTGGGGCTGGACCAGTGTCAATGGCACCTTACAGGAGGGCTCCAGCCGAGTTAGAAGAGTTTACCTATAATAACGGCGATCATGCTGGCTTTGGGATGGCAACGTATGAAGCTTGGTATGGAAGGAAATGCAGAACTCCTTTGTACTGGTACCAGGAAGCAGTATTGGTTGAACCAGAGTTGATTCAGCAGATGACCAAGAAGGTGCAGATCAGAGATGACTTGTCCTTTGAAGCAAAACCAGTTAGAATTGATGACCGGCAGGGTAAACAACTCAGAGGCAAGACCATCAACATGGTGAAAGTGGTGTGGGATGAGAAATCGGGTGATTCAACGTGGGAGTTAGAAGAACCCATGAGGGAAGCCTACCCATACCTCTTTTCCTTGTAATTCATTTTCGGGGACGAAAATTTTTCTTGTTGGGGAGATTGTAAGAACCTAGAAGTTTATATTGGGATAAAAGTGTTATATTATAAATAAATAAGAAGCACGTGTTTATTTAAATATAAAGGAAGGAATGTATAGCTGAGAAAACTACGAGATCGCCGTTATTAAGCGGGTAGGCGATCTCCAACTTCTCTGGCACTTGAACGCCTATCGCCTAGCTTATGCTTGAACGCCTATCGCCTGTGTGTACCTAGTAGCCTGTCGCCTAGAGTACACCTAATCGCCGAAACTACACTTAGTGTGTAGCCAAAATGTTGGATCAACCCTGGTACGTCCCAAAAGCCACGCGTATCAAGGTGTGGGTTAAACCTTGGATACGCTGGGCAGGCGAAGCTCTATACTTGAGCATAAGAGAATCATCCTTAACGTTACACGCTTGGGCGCACGAGGACTTGTGCTAATCAACTCTTGGAAGTGTGAAGCTACCGACGTCACCAAGCCTTGTGGAGAGAATACCTTGGATGTAACATAGTGGAATGAAGAACCTCCAGGAAGGCGTGGCGATGTGTCATCGAGCATCGCCAGGGCGCAAGGCATGCAGGATCGCCTGGGCGCGAGGGGCATGCGGGCATCATCAGGGGGAGAGGTCATCGGTTGCTAGCCCTCGCGCGAGAGGTCATCGGTTGTTAGCCTTCGCGCGAGAGGTCATCGGTTGTTAGCCTTCGCGCGAGAGGTCATCGGTTGTTAGCCTTCGCGCGAGAGGTCATCGGTTGTTAACCTTCGCGCGAGAGGTCATCGGTTGTTAGCCTTCGCGCGAGAGGTCATCGGTTGTTAGCCTTCGCGCGAGAGGTCATCGGTGGATAGTCTTCGCGCCTGTGGTCATCGGTGAAAAGGTCATCGCGCTACGTTAAGTTATACACAGAGAACGTGGGACCCATACATCCAGCATGAGACGTTCTGCACGCGCGCCACGTAGACGAAAAGGGTGGTTCAGAATAGTGACATCAGAATGTTGGCATGCGCGGGAGACACTCGCGGTCGTACTGTTCAGAGCAGTGGCTGGCATGCACAAGCAACAACAGTGGCAGTACTGTTCAGAGCAGTGGTTGGCATGCACCAGAGGCAACAGTGGTCGTACTGTTCAGGGAAGCGTGCACGCAAACTTCCCTGCAGAGTAGGTGGTGGCAGCTGCTTTTGGAGGGATAAGTTGGTTTAAGTCACTGAAAATCCACTACTGAAGAGAAAGAAACGTTGCAGCCTTCGAAGAGAGAAAGAGTGAGTTACCTCCCTTCTCCTCCAGATATATCCTTCGCGCTGCGATTCTAACACCTTCACACGAGAGTACGACGAGCGACAGCCACCATTAGAACACCTGGGCAGTTCTCTGCAAGTCCTTCAACCAGACGCGAGAAACAGAGCCAAGGTATTCTGCAAGCTTCGTTGGATTTCAAAGCTCCTGGTGTTTGCGCAAGTCCAGGTAAGGGGAAGCTAGCCTTCATCTTTAATACGAACCATCGTTTAGCCTTTTCTGAAGGGTGGGCGACGTGGTCGCCGTCTTCGCTTTCGTCTTCATGAAATGCTTTGTGTTATGTGTTTGGGCGACGTGGTCGCCGGTTTTAAACATAGTCTTTGAAAACGCTCTGTGGTTGAACTAGATCGCCGGTTTTGGCGCTGTTTTACGAAATCTCTGTTTTTGATGTTATTTTGAAACTACTTGAGATTTACATGAGATATTCGAAGATCTGAAGCTTTGAAATGTTTGTGGATGTGATTTGAATCATTTACTTGAATGGTATGATGTGTTTGGATGTGGGATCGAGGCATAGTATTTTCAGGAAAGGAAATACCGTGTTGAGATTGGTTAGGAAGTGCATTGATCAGTGAGTAACCTGTTAATGAGACGATCCTGACTCTGCTGAGATAATGGAATCACGTAGATGAAGTTATTCAGTTGGTGAGAGTCGAAGGAGGTTCATACGTATGGGCGAGTTGTTCAAATGGGAACGAGCTCGAGCTGTTGTATGGATTAACCTTGTCATACCAGGAGAATGGTAACATTGAGATTGTATATGCGCATGCTGTGTGGATTCACAGTGGTATGGTATGACAAGTGCATGTCTCTGGATACTAAGTTCAACGCACGAGTCTTCCGGAAGTAGTGTCAAGTGTCTTGTGTTGAGAGTCAGTGGAAAGTCTGACATGTGAAATGAGAAACTGGAATATTGATAGACACTTGATGCTGTATTGTGAAATAGAATGATTCTGAGGAATGTTGTGAAGTTTATGATTTTTGGGCGATCAGGTGAAGAGTATGAGAAACTTGATAACTTTACGTGAATATCTTGAAATTGTTTACCTTGATTTTATTTTAAGTATCCTTATTTAAACTCTTTTTAAATGTCTAGCTTACCCTTTTATCTGTTATTGTGGCTGTTTTCTATTAAAAACTGTGATGATCGTGTAATTTTACACGGGAGCAGATGATCTTCCAGGGAGTAGAGCTCCTCAGTGAGTGGTCGCCGGAAGGAGATCGCCTATTTCCGTCTCTACCGGGTGATCGCCGGTTTATGCCTCCATCAGGAGATCGCCCTTCTTATAGGAGATCGCCCTTTTTGCCAGGAGATCGCCTATCTGTCTTTTGTATTGTATTTCGTTTACGTTTTTAATGGAAAAGTGATCGTTTGTATTAAACTCCCTGCGAGGAGAAACTTATTTATTTTATATAAAGATTTTGCTCACTTCAATCTATCTGTCACTTTATTTTCGTTTTATATTTATTTTCAAAGTAATTTGGCGGGATGTTACACTTGGCTTTCATGGTGGGGTGAGCTTGGCCTCTCTCCATCATCCCCTCCCTCTTGGAAAGGATTTGTCCTCAAATCCAAGTCTTCATTGGTACCTACAAATGGAGATAGGTCAATTACATTAAATGTGTCATGCACTCCATATTCAAGAGGTAGGTCCAACTTGTATGCATTGTTGTTGACTCTCTTGAGGACTTGAAAGGGTCCATCTTTTTTGGGCACCAACAAGACAGGTACAGCGCAAGGGCTTAGGCTCTTTTGAACCCAACCCTTCTCCAACAAGTCTTGAACTTGTGACTCTATCTCCTTGGTCTCCTCGGGGTTAGTTCTATAGGCGGGCCTATTTGGTAGGCTTGCCCCCGGAATCAAGTCAATTTGGTGTTCTATACCTCTAATGGGAGGGAGTCCATTGGGTCCCTCTGATGGAAACCGTCCAGCCTCGAAACTTTCGGCCAAGAAGATAGACGAAGATTGAGCTTTAATGAAGAGTTTATAGAGTCTTTTTCTTCTTCTTAGCCTTGTAAAAAGTGTATAGAGTAGTTAGGAAGTTTTGGGCCTTGTATTTTGGGCAAAAGTAAGGAAGGATGTAAATAGAAAATAAAGTAAAGTGTAAAATAGTAAAAGAGGGAGTGCAAATAGAAATGTAGGCAAGGAAGGCATGAGACCCCACATGTCTATTCCTTAATGGAGAGGATTTGCACCAATAAGGTAGTGACACTTGTCACACTCTCATTTGAGAGTTTTTGAGAGACTTTCTCCTATAAATAGGAGTCTCTTATACATGTATTTTTTAACTTGGAATTAGTAATGAAATGCTGCCTAATTTTGGCCATTCTACTTGTTCTTAAGTTCTCCCTAGGTTAGTCTCCTTCAAGACTTAGCCTAGACTCTTTCCTAGTGAGTTGGCCTCACCTCTCACTCTCACAAATTCCTAACTCCACTTCAATCCATGGAAACTCCTCTTGAGTTTCTGTAATGCTTCCGCTCCTCAAATCTCCTCTATCATCCATCTAAAGAAGAAATCACAAAGATCACTATTAGAAGAAGAATGTTTTTCCATCACCCTCATTAGAGAATACATCATTAAAAGTTTTTCTACTTTAGGAGGTAGACTCATAAGTTCACTACTTGTGGCAGTGCATGCAAGTGTTCCTTTACAAAAGACAAGGCTTGGTTGTTCAACAAGAAGCAAATTTTCCAAGATGTTTTCAAAAGGCTTCTCTTGTTGAGCAACCTTGGGAGAAGGAACACTCTTCTCTCCCTCCTTCCTATCCCTAAGGACTTTTTCCTTTTCAAGCTCTCTTTTCTTTTTCTTTTCCTCATCCCTCTTTTCTTTCATTTTATTTGGTCTTTCACCACTTGGGAATGTGGTAAAGGACTAAGTACAAACTTTTTATGCTTATGGGTGAAGGAAATCTTATTAGTAAGACCATCATGCAAGGTTTTTTTATCAAATTGCCATGGTCTTCCTAAGAGTATATGGCAAGCTTCCATAGGCACTACATCACATAAAACCTTGTCTTTATAGTTCCATATGGAAAACTTGATTTCCACTTGCTTATCTACACTTAGTTCCCCATTCTCATTTATCCATTGCAACTTGTGTGGCTTAGGATGAGGAACTACTTGTAGATTGAGCTTTTCAATCATTCTAGAGCTACAACAATTGCAGCTTGATCCACTATCCACAATGAGAGAACATATATTTTCTAAAACTTTACATCTTGTGTGAAAGATGTTCTCTCTTTGTGTCTCCATAGATGCACTAGGATGATTGTTGAGGGTTCTCCTAATCATTAGCAATTCTCCCTCTAATGGATCTACCCTCTCATCCTCTCCCCCTTCCTCTCTTTCACTTGGCTCATCCTCGCCACTAGTGTCCTCATCTACACCTTTCAAAAACAAAGTCCTTTGGTTTGGGCATTGTGCTTGCACATGCCCTCTTCCATGGCACTTAAAGCACTTAACGTCCCTAGCTCAGATGGGTGGGGTGGAGGCATCTTTGGCTAAGGGTTTGGTAGTTTCCCTAGGCTTTTCTTTTGATGTACTACCCTCCCTTCTATATTCTCTCTTGGGATAGAATTTAGAGTAGGATCCAACCTTTAGACTTGAAGTTTTGCGCAAATTTTGTTGCTCAACTTTAATGCAAAGTTGGACCAAGTCATTCAAGTCTTGGTATGGAAGGAGCTCTACTCTATCCCTTATCTCAAGTGAGAGGCCACTAACGAACCTAGCTATGGTGATATGCTCCTCTTCTCTAATGGAGGCTCTCATCATGTAGAGCTCCATTTTTTGTCTATACTCCTCAACACTCATATTGTTTTGCTTGAGTCTTTTGAGCTTGTCCATCAACTCCCTATGGTAGTATGAGGGTATGTGGCGATGTCTTAGGGCTCCCCTAAGGTCGTTCCAATATTCAATTAGAGGTTCCCTATGAAGACGTCTTTCTCTTTCGAGAGAGGTCCACCAATACATGGTGTTCCCTTGGAAGCTAAGGGTGGCTAGAGGTACCTTGCGTTCTTCACTCACCCTATGGCAAGCAAAGAGTTGCTCTACTTTCATCTCCCAATCTAGGTAGGTTTCTACACTCTCCTTACCATGGAAATGAGGTAGGTCTACTCTAACCTCCCTTGGGCCCTCTTGCTCCCTTTGCCTATTTCTTCTAGGGGGTGGTTGGTAGTAGTCATACATTCTAAGGCTTCCCTCCCCTAGAGACTCTTGGACTTGTGAATGAGATGCATGAGTTTGAGATTTTTTTGATTTTTGTGACTTCTCTTCTTGGGCTTTAGTCAACTCATTAATTTTAGACTCATTCTCCAATTGTCTAAAAGAAATCATTTGCACGGCTTGTGAAACTTCTTCCAAAAGAGTTTTCATAGATTTTAATTCATTTTCAATAGGCTTTGGAGAATGAGAAGAAGAAGACATGACTAAAGCTTTGTGTGTAGAAGTATTTTACCTTGAGAAAATTTAGGGAAGTCAAAGAAGGTAGTCTTCCAGGTAAGGGAGGTGAGTCACAATGGACTACTTAAATACCAAGCCTTGCCTTAGCCAAAGACTATTCCTCAATGTCTTCACACAAAGTTTTCTCTTAGTAAACCACTTAAAACACAATTAAGTTGAAGAAATCCTTTTTTTTTTTTTTTGATGCAAGAAAACAATGCAAACTAGCTAAATAACCAAGCAAAAAAAATTAACAAACTTAAAAAAGGCAAGACAATTAGCAAACGTAATTAATTAAGCAAGAAAAACAATTAAAAGCAATTAACACATGCTAAACCAATTAAAGTCTACACTAGTCGGTCCTAGGTGAGGCTTCTTGGACACTTGGAACCCTTGAAGACACACTCACCATCTAATCATGTAATTAAAGAAGTAATTAACAAGGTTAAGTTGCAAAGAAGATTAAGAAAACCCCCTTTGTTGATCCTTGTTTTGCTATTGGCACTCCCTTGGTTGTCTTTTATTTGTTGGGCCCTCCAAGTGTTTGTGGTGTTTTTGGGTAATATTTGTTTGATGCCCTTGCTTTGGCTCCTCTTAGAATTAGGAAATTAATTCTCCAATCCAGCACCTATCACACAAGCTAGACCTCACTCAAGTTAAATTTCTACTCAAATAGGCACCAATTGAGAAACAGTTCCAGCACCAAATTTAGAGGCCAAAGGATTAAAGCAAGAAACAAATTAATTAGAAAAACTGTACCACCAAATGGAGTTAAAATTTGTGACAACTAGAAAGAGTTCCAAAGAAATATAAAACAAGAAAATAAAGGTACTCAAAGAAAGGTAGGCACACAAAGTGAATCCTAAGAATAGCACTAGAATAGATTTTAAAAAAACAAAAACAGCACCACTGAAAATCTGTTGTGGCCAGAAAACGTGACTTTCCCCACTTTATACTGAGCTTTCCTTTAAATATTTGCCTCTGAAAATTGATATGCAAATATTTCAAGATCTCAAAAAAATTCTGGGACAGATTTCACCCAAAACGCATGAGCCATTTTTTTTAATGAATTTTGCAAAAACAGTGTTCAGTTATGCCAGCTGGAGCGCCCAGATTTGCACACTGTTTTTAAAATATTTTTCATTTTTTTTCTATTTATTTTTTTGACCTGATTCTTTTTTTGTCTTTTCAATAACACCTCAATATTGTATATTCCAGAGAATCAAAATTTTTATATGTGGCAAAATAATTTTTCTAAGCAAAAATAGCCAGCACAGATTGATGCAAAATAGGGGATTCTGGGTAAAATGGAAAAAACAGCAAGATATACCAAAAGACACAAAGGAAAAGATGTGAATGAATTTGTGTAGAACTAAAACACAAATATGAACTCAACCTAAAAATAAAAAGGCACCAAAAGCTCAAAAACCCAGCAGATTCAAATCAAACTTTTAGACCCAAAATCAAGAAACAAATAAGCCAAACAAAGTACTACTTATGATTTTATGACATTTTGGAGAAACATGACTTAGACAACATATATAGATTAAAAAATTAAAGACTCAAAGAGCATAAAATGAACCAAAATAAAATTGCAATAAAGACTCAAAACCTAAAAGAAAAACAGCAACACAAAGGTGTATGGAATCCTACCAAAAATTGCACAAAGATTGCTCAAGAACAATTGAACAAGATGCACTAATTGGAATTTCCAAACAGCACACCAATTCAAATTAAAAATTAAAAAACAGCAAGACAAGTATGGAAAACAAAGATGAACAACAAGGATTAAAGAAGAACTCAAAATTAAAAAGGACCAAGAACTACTCATCTTTGAAGAACCCCATGCTCATGATACCAAATGATGGCCTTCACATGTTGAACTCTCCTTGGATGTTGAAGATGGTGCGGAAGCAATGGTTGAAATGAGCAAGACCCTCCTAGGAGTGATGGTGATCTTGAAGGTGCATGATGTGTATGGGAGTAGGGAGGTTCGGCCAACCCTTGGTGAGGTGAAGGAGATGAAGATCAATTCCTAGAAACTAGGAGAGAGCAAAGCTTGGCACAAATTTGGCAGCATAACTTTACTCATATTAATCTTGAAAATACATGAGGTAGGCCTCCTTATTTATAAATTTAGGAGCCTTGGTGAGCAAGCTTAAAGGGTAGGGATGGAAATACAAAAAGTGGGGGCTGCCTAGGGTATTGACTTTAGTCAAACTACACCATCATCCTAATATTCTAGAAGATAGGTAAAAAATGCAACATTTGATAATACACCCGTCCTTCTTTTGCTAAAGGCACCTATTTGCTAGCGCACCCCTCCTTCTATTGCTAAGGGCACCTTTTTTATAGCACACCCCCAAGTGAGCAAGTTTTGCTTTCTACACTACATTAATCTACTAAGCTACCCCTAATGGGCCTCCAAGTAGCATGTACAAGGTCTTCTCCCTCCCATCCGTGGCTTGACTCATTTGGCTTGCATTCATAATCACCTTATATATGTCTTTTCCTTTTTCCTTGTGAAATGAACCTTCACATCTACTTAACCATTTGGTTAAGTTAATGTCCAGTGGGGATTTTCCTTGGGTTCTCACCATATTTGTATCATAAAATCCAATCCTAAGTAAAGTGTCACCATAAAAATGAACAATCATAAAATCAACTCACATCACATTTTGGAGTTCCACCTTTGAGGGGTATAGAACACCAAATAGATTTAGTTCCGGGAGCTAGTCTACAAAATAGACCAGCTTACAGAACTAATCCGGAAGAGACTAAAGAGATAGAGTTGTAGGTTCAGGAATTGTTGGAGAAGGGCTGGGTTCATAAAAGCCTAAGTCCTTGTGCTGTACCTGTTTTCTTGGTGCCCAAGAAAGATGGCAAGTGGAGAATGTGTTGTAATTGTAGGGCCATCAACAATATCACCATCAAATATAGGCATCCAATTCCTAGACTTCATGATATGCTTGATGAATTACATGGGTCTACCATGTTTTCCAAGATTGACCTTAAAAGTGGATATCACCAAATTAGAATTAAAGAAGGTGATAAGTGGAAAACTGCTTTTAAGACCAAATTTGGACTATATGAGTGGTTAGTGATGCCTTTTGGACTCACTAATGCACCTAGCACTTTCATGAGGCTTATGAATCATGTCCTTAGGGATTGCATAGGTAAGTATGTAGTAGTCTATTTTGATGATATCTTAGTATATAGTCAAAGTCTAGAGTCCCACCTAAGTCACCTTAGGGATGTTCTTTTAGTGCTTAGGAAAAATAGTTTGTTTGCCAATATAGATAAGTGCACTTTTTGTGTAGATAGTGTAGTGTTTTTAGGTTTTATAGTAAACAAAAATGGGGTACATGTTGATCCCGAGAAAATCAAAGCCATCCAAGAGGGGCAAACCCCACAAAATGTAGGAGATGTTAGAAGCTTTCATGGTCTAGCAAGTTTTTATAGAATATTTGTTCCTAACTTCTCATGTCTAGCTTCACCACTCAATGAGTTAGTGAATAAAGACACTCCATTTTGTTGGACAGAGAAGCATGAGCAAGCCTTTCAAAGGTTGAAAGCTCAACTCACTAATGCACCCATTATAGCTTTGACAAACTTTTCAAAAACTTTTGAGCTAGAGTGTGAGGCATTAGGAGTAGGAATAGGTGTTGTGTTGTTGCAAGGTGGGCACCCAATTGCATATTTTAGTGAAAAACTTCACGGTGCCACCCTCAACTATCCCACCTATGACAAAGAGCTCTATGCATTTGTGAGGGCCCTACAAACTTGGGAACACTATCTAGTTTCAAAAGAATTTGTCATACATAGTGATCATGAGTCTTTGAAATATTTGAAGGGTCAGCATAAGTTGAACAAAAGACATGCAAAATGGATGGAATTTCTTGAGCAATTTCCATATGTTATCAAATACAAGAAGGGCAGTACAAACATTGTGGCTGATGCTCTCTCAAGGAGACATACCCTGTTTTCTAAACTTGGAGCCCAAGTTCTTGGATTTGAAAACATACCTGAACTTTATAAAGAAGATCAGGATTTTGCACCCACTTTTGCTGAGTGCCAACATAGAGCACAAGGAGGTTTTTATGTTTCTGAGGGGTACTTATTTAAAGAAGGAAAACTTTGGATACCCCAAGGAGCATATAGAAAACTCCTTGTAAAAGAATCACATGAAGGAGGAGTCATGGGCCATTTTGGAGTTGATAAAACTCTTGAGCTTTTGAAAGGAAAATTCTTTTGGCCACACATAAGGAAAGATTTCCAAAGACATTGTCATAGATGCATTTCATGTTTAAAAGCTAAGTCTAAGACAATGCCTCATGGACTCTACACTCCGTTACTTTTTGCAAGTGCTCCTTGGGAAGATATAAGCATGGATTTCATATTAGGACTTCCTAGGACACAAAGAGGTTTTGATTCCATCTTTGTGGTAGTGGATAGGTTTAGCAAGATGACTCATTTCATACCCTATCATAAAGTGGATGATGCTAGCAACATCTCTAAGCTCTTCTTTGGAGAAGTGGTAAGACTACATCGTTTACCTAAGACCATAGAGATCTTAAATTTGTTGGCCATTTTTGGAGAACTCTCTGGGAAAGGCTAGGAACTAAGTTGAACTTCTCAACTTCTTGTCATCCTCAAACGGATGGACAAACTGAAGTTGTAAATAGATCTCTTTCCACTATGCTTAGGTCAATCATGAAAGGAAACCATAAATCTTGGGATGAGTACCTTCCTCATATTGAGTTTGCATATAATAGGGTAGTTCATGAAACTACTAATATTTCTCCATTTGAGGCTGTGTATGGGTTCAATCCTCTTACTCCTTTGGATTTGTTACCTCTACCTAATCCACAAAATTTTGTGCATAAGGAAGGAGTAACGAAGCCTGAATTTGTAAAGAAAATGCATGAGAGGTTTAAGAACCAAATACATCAACAAACAGAGAAATACATGAAACATAGCAATAAGGGGAAGAAAGAGATGATTTTTGAGGAGGGAGATTGGGTTTGGCTTCACCTTAGAAAAGATAGATTCCCTAATCAGGGGAAGTCTAAACTTAGTCCCTAGGGTGATGGTCCTTTCCAAGTTCTCAAAAGAATCAATAATAATGCATATCAAATTGACATGCGTGAGGAATATGGAGTACATACTACCTTCAATGTTATGGATCTAACACCCTTTGTAGGTAATGAAAATGAAGAGTAGGGTTCATTTAGCACAATAGGGGGTGTATTTAACAATTTAGCTTGTACCTAGGCTTTTTAGGGTAGGAATGTAGCCCTACTTCTAGAAGCATGCTAAGGGGCTTCATTGACCTTTAGTCAACACCCTAGCAACCCCCTCTTTTATGTATTCCCTGTAACGCCCCTCAAAATATTGGTCATATTTATATAATAAAATAAAGGTGAAACAATAATATCAAAATTAAACATAGATATATACATAATATAATTCATCCATTAGTACAAATGTGCCTCAAAATAATATCCCTTTTTGAGGAAGTTTTAATACATCTCCATACAGGAGTTTTCAAAATAAAATAAAACCACAGCATTCAAAACCGGCGATCCCCTAACAGAAAACAGAAAACGGGCGATCTCCTATCAGAAACAGAAAACAGGCGATCGCCTAACAGAAACAGAAAACGGGCGATCTCCTTCCGGCGACCACTCACAGAGGAGCTCTACTACCTGCAACCTCGTCTGCTCCCGTGCAAATATACACGATCATCACAGGTTTAAGAAAAACAACCACGATACAAGATAAAAGGGTAAGCTAGATATTTTCAAAAACTTTAAATATGAAACTTTATATCAATAGAAAACATAAATCTTCACACCATTCATAATCTATATCAATTTCAACCATCAACATCCTCATATTCCACAAACTCGTCAAGTGTCTATTCACTACATTCAATATTCATGGTTCACACGTCAGATTTTCCACTGACTCGTAACATATAGACACATGACTCTACTTCCGAAAGACTCGTGCGTTGACTCAGACTCAGAGATCTGCACCCGTCATACCACACCACTGTGAAATCCACACAGGGTCGCTGTGAAATCCACATAGCCATGCGCATACAAAATCTCAATATCATCACTCTCCCGGTATGACAGGGTTAATTCATATAACAGGTCAAGTCAGTTATCTTTCAAACAACTTACCCATACATATGAACCTCCTTCGACTCTCCACAATTGAATAACTTCATCTATGTGATTCCATTATATCAGCAGAGTCAGGATATCTCCTTCTAGACAAGTCCCAAGTCAATGCACATTACACACGATCTTACACGGTATTTTCTTTCTTGAAAATACTATGCCTTGATCCCACATTCACAACATTCAATGCATCATACAACACGTAAAAGCACAATTCCATCATATAATATTTTGAATCTTTTCTTAAACAATCCCAATCACAGAAACAATCATTCCAAGGTTCAGATTTTAGAATATCACATGCATTTCACATTTCAATCTCAAACAGTTTCAAACGACACTAAAACAGGGGAGTTCGAAATCAACATTAAAACCGGAGATCACATCGCCCCACACATAAAAACAGAGCATTGTGAAAAGGAATATGAAAACCGGCGACCACGTCGCCCTCACTTCAGAAACTACTCGCCTAACGTTTTTTATAAACGAAAATGCTAGCTTCCCTTACCTGAACTTGCGCAAAACACCAAGAGCTCTAAAACCCACCGAAGCTTAAAGATGCCTTAACTCTGTTCTAGCGTCCTGACGGAAAACTCGCAGGGAACTCCCCAGGTGTCCAAGGGCAGTCGTCGCTCGTGGTACTGGTGCTTGAGATGCCTGAATCGCAGGGCGAAGGAGAGAAAAGAGAAGGATGAAGGTAAACTCACTCTGTCACTCTTGAACCACCGCAACGTTCTCTTCCTCTCAGAAGTGAGTTTTTGAATCTAAACCAACTTGTCCACAATTGCCGCTGCCACCACCCACTCTACAGGAAAGCTTGCGTGCACGCTTCCCTGAATAGTACGACCACGTGTGTCTCTGCGCATGCCAACTCTCTGATGTCACTATTCTGAATCACCCTTTTTGTCTACGTGTTGCGCGTGCAGGACGTCTCATGCTGGAAGCCTGGGTCCCACCTTATCTGTGTGAAACTCGACATCGCGCGATAACCTTCCACCGATGACCGCTCGCGCGATGACTATCCACCGATGTCTCATCCTGGCGGACGACCGATGTCTCTCCCAGGGAGACGACCGATGTCTCGCCCTGGCGATGCCCGCATGCCTCGCGCCCTGGCGATGCCCGCATGTCTCGCGCCCTGGCGATGCCCGCATGTCTCGCGCCCTGGCGATGTCCGAATGCCTCGCGCCCTGGCGATGCCCGTATGCCTCGCGCCCTGGCGATGTCCGACGACAATCGCCACGCCTTGCTGAAGGTTCTTCATCCCACTATGTTACGTCCAAGGTATCATCTCCACATGACTTGGTGACGTCGGTAGCTTCACATTTCCAAGAGTAGATCAGCACTACTCCTCGTGCGCCCATGCATGCAACACTAAGGACGATTTCTTATGCTCAAGCATAGAGCTTCGCATGCACAGCGTATCTAAGGCTTAACCCACACCTTGATACGCGTGGTTTTTGGAACCCACTATGGTTGATCCAGTATCCTGACCACATACTGAGTGCACTTTCGGCGATCATGTGCACCATAGGCGATTGGCGATCATGTACACTACAGGCGATTGGCGTTCATGTGTAGTCTAGGCGACAGGCGATTATGTACTAACCAGGCGATCTCATAGTCTTCTAAGCTACACTTTCCTTCCTTTTTATTTTAAATAAAAACATACTTAGAATTCATTTAAAATATATTCCTTTTATTCCAATTTAATTTTACAGGTCCTTACATTTCCCCATCCTACCCTTGCTCCTTAGTCTCCAAGGCACCATCTCCTATAAATAGGGTGCTTTGGCTCATGTTTTTTTAAGATCAATTTATATGACTAAATGCTGCCAAAATTATGCTAGCTTCTACTCTTTGTCTAGTCTCTCTAGGTTAGATACTTTTGATCTTCATTTTCACCTTCCTCCAAGTGATTTGGCCCAACCAATCACTCTCCGTACTTTTCATGCACCTACAAGGAATCCATATGAGTCATTCTTGATCCATCACCTCCATTGCTTCCGCCACCTTTTCACCTCATTTATTCAAGAAGAACATTGGTCATGAAGAACAACCTATCATCAAACCACCACAAGTGACACAGTAGTAGTTCAGCAGGTCAGCACATCGGAAGGCGTTAAGAGTAGTCATCGGTCATTGACTCAAGAGACATTGAAGGAACCCAGGATAAGTGCATATAACACATCAGGAGGGGAGTTGTTGCACGTTTTCCAGGTAGAAAAAGGTGAAACCTGGATGACCCCCTACAAGCGTTACCTGGCTGACGAGACACTCCCACTGGAGCCTGCAGAGGCTAGAATAGTCAAGAAAAATTCAAGCAGGTACACCCTTGTGGATGGAAATTTGTTTAGTCATGATTTGACAGCAAAGTCAACCAAGTCAAACAACTTCAAACCCTTTTCAAAAACCACTAAGTGTCAAACAACCGATTGAAACGATAAAACAACAGGTTGTTTTTCCACTTCTTTAGAAAAAATCTTTTTCAAAAAGGTTTTGATTCAAATCAGTTTTAGATTCAAACAAAGAGTGGATTACACATAAATCTACCTAGAACCCACCCACACAAGCAGCAACTCCAGCCTTCCACCAAACTTCATGGATTTGGAGACATCAAAGCTCAAGATCATCCTTGATCAAAAGCTTATGTGAGTTGTTTTTATGATTGTTTATTTTTATGGTGACACTTTACTTAGGATTGGATTTTATGAGACAAGTATGGTGAGAACCTAAGGAAAATCCCCACTGGACATTAACTTAACCAAGTGGTTAAGTAGATGTGAAGGTTCATTTCACAAAGGCAAAAGGAAAACACAATTATAAGGTGATGATGATGATAAGTTATGGTGCGGCATTACATAAGGAAAACAAGAGCAACATATAAAAACCGAATAGACATAATGAAGCAAAATAAGAACATGTTTATGAATAGATGGAATGATAATGGAAGGAAAAGATGAAGGAAAAGGAAGCTTATGAGAAATGGAATTGAGAATGGTTGCACGCCACTTGGATGGTGAAATGACTCCAAGATAAGTGAAGGATGTTGCCACTTGAGAGCTCTCAAAACTCACAATATAAGACCAATTTTGGAGGAGCTCACTCACTCACAATTCACACAAGAATTTGTGTATAGTAACTTTACTCTAATTTCCAACTTATCAATACATGAGGTAGGCCTCCCTATTTATAGATTTAGGAGCCTTGGAAAGCAAGCTTAAAGGGTAGAATGGGAAAAGGGAAAAAAGTGGGTAGCCATAGGGTTTGACTAAGTCAATCCCATATTCTGGGCTTATCCTTCTAGAAATTAGGTCAAAATGCCTTCAAATCGGCTAGGAACAAGCAAGAATGCTACCCACACCCCCTACTATGCTAAAGGCACTTTATTCTACCTTATTTCTACTATTTGGACCCCTCATTTGAGCCCAATTTATTTATAACATTTTTCTAAATATTTAAGAAGACTAATGGGAAGAACTTCAAGTGCTCTGGACCTTGTCCATTCCTCCTATTGAAGAGGTCTTCCTTTGCTTGTTGAGATGACCCTTTATAGTTGGCATTCTTGGTCGTGGACTTGGTTTTGGAGTCTTTGTGGGTTTGTATCAAAAGCTATGGTAATAGCCGCACATGTAAATGCATTAGCTTTAAACCCCTTAGCCCCATTCAGAAGCATATACAAGTGCGGCTACCATAAATAGCCGCACTTATAAATGGTATTTACAAATGCGGCTATACAGTCGCCCTCTTATCTCTTTGATTTAAGAATGCATGCTCATCAAATGCGGCTATATAACCGCCATCATAAATTTAAAATAGCCGCACTCGTTTTGCCTTTCTACACCAGTGGTTATAGAAGTCTTAATTTCATTATGCTTATTTTGATTTTAATTGTGAAGAACTAAAAACAAATTATAAGTTGTTTTAGTAGTGGTTGATTTAATTCCAAACATAGAATGCAAGTGTTCATATGAATTAAATCCCAATCCAAGATTATTTTCGAAAATTGAAAAGTGAATTAAAAATATGCATGAAAAAGAATATGGAAATTTTGAATCCATAAAAAAAAAAAAAAAAAAAAGTTAAGTGCATTCACATTTCAAAATTGAAATTGCGAAAAATAGGGATTCTATTTGTGTGGCATATTGTTTTTCATAACTGTGGAATTTTATCCTTCTTGCTTTGATAATTTCTAAAACATAAAACTTAATAGTTAAAGTCTAAGTAAGTGTCGTTAAGTCTTAAAAGTACTTTTATTGTTTCTCTTGCTTAAAGTTTTTTCTTCATCTTAATTCAATTTTGGTTTAGCTTTCTTTCTTTCAACTTTTCTTGCTTGTCTTTAAATTTTCTTAAGTTTTGTGGAGTCCTTGTTGAGTGAGTGATGAGAGTTTTTACCTCTTTCACTTGAAGTATTACTCCCAAGTGTGGACTCTTTGAAAATTGGGAAACTTTCTTTTGAGTGAACTTAACCTATCTTTCATCCTTTTTCTCAAACAAGTCAAGTAATACACGTGAGAGAGTGACTTAATTGTGTTTTAAACCTAATTGTTTGATTTTTTTGTGCACAATTATGCATCATTTGTCATTAGAGGAACCTTCCAAACCACCTTCTCCTCAAAGAGCACATCTTATGATGGATCTTGAAGAGACCAAGAGGATGCAACAACTTGAAGACACTCAAGAGAAACAAGCCAAAGAAAGGAGGTGGGAGCGTATAAGAACTACAAGGTACCACATGCACTATGGAAGTCAAGAAGAAGATTGGAGAGTGCAAAACTATGAAGCTATGCGCCATCATCATCACTAACCAAAGAAGTTTATTCCTTTTATTAAGCTACTTAGTTTTAATGGGGATAGTGACCCAAACTTTTACCTAGGATGGGAAGCTAAAGTAGACCAAATATTTAATGTGTTTTAGGTAGATGAGGACCAAAAGGTTAAGTTAGCTTCCCTAGAGTTTGAGGATTATGCCATGTAGTGGTGGCATCAAATTGTAATGGACATTACGCTAAACAAGAAACTAGTTGTGGTCTCACTACAAAAAAAAAAAGTATATTATGGCGGTTATTTTCGTATCAACTGGCATTTATAACCGCCACAATATACGCCATAGAACTGTCTGTCATAAAGTTTAATGTGGTGGTTTTACGCTACCCACCGCAACACCCGCCACTTTAAACATAGTGTAAGTAGTGGCGGTTTTTATATGTAAGTAGTGGTGGTTTTCATATGTAAGTGAGTGGCGGTTTTTATATGTAAGTAGTGACAGTTTTTATATGTTAGTAGTGGCGGTTTTTATATGTAAGTAGTGTCAGTTATAACTGTCGCAATTTAATTCATTGAAGAAGATTCTGGCACCATCATATAAGTAAGTAGTGGCGTTTTTAACTGACGTAATTTTAATTTTGAATAAATAAAATTTAATCACCACTTTTTTATAATCTTTTTAATAATCTGTTTTATACAATTAACTGAAATATAATATATTTTCATAATAAAATAAAATAATGTATAAATTTATGTTCTTGCCGGTTGACTCGTCTGTCGGTTGACTCTACGACACTCACACGCCTCTTTCCTCACGTTGGTATGTGCTTGATTCTTTCGAAGCAATTTGCACCTGCAAAAGAGAAAGGGGGTGCCCTAGAGGCCGTTTGCACTCTGACGCTTAAGTCAAGATTGGGCAAGAAACACCAAGTGTTTGAGTAACTGTGTTTAGGGTTTGAAACTGCATACCTTTGTGAAGTGTTTTACTACCCTTTATATAGTCTAGGGTTTCCTCTGTGCCGCTACCCATATTTATTTAGGGTTTACTGGAATACCTTTGCGCCGCTATCACCCAGTCTTAGGGTAATCTAGCACGTAAGGTTTCCTTATCTGGAGTCCAAACTCTAACAGGATGACCACCTGGGTGCCTCCTCGTGCACCTAGTCTCTAGGGCCACCTGTTCTGGGAGTGCCTTCACTGTTCACGTGCCATGCATGTAGCTTTATTGGGGAACCCTAGTTCTGATGAGTACTCGACCCCTCAGGACTCTGCACCTAACTGTGCTTTCCCTGCCACACGTATAAGCTCTTCGTGATTTAGGCCTCACCTTATCTCTGGGTTTTTCCTTCTCATTGGTTCACTCTGGGAACCAATCTTAGCTGTTCTGGTCATGTTGTTCAAATTATCCAAGACCGATGTCACCTCGTCACACTTTGTTGCCGAGGACTCATCAACCTACGGAGTGACGAAGATACATCAGCCCACTCTGGTGATCGACACCACTGATTACTCATCGACCCACTATTCCACACTGCCTGTGGGACCATGCCCACATGGATCTGGCCCGCACTGTAGGGCCCAGCTGACGTGGCTTGCTGTCATCAGCAGGTCTCTATGTCCGAGGACTGGTCGGTACACAAGCCCCCCCAGTCTCAAGCTGTTAACTTGTTTCAGCGAAGAGACTAGGTAATCGGCCCGGTGACCTACGTGGCTCTATGTGTAAGGACATGAACAGTGCGCTGAGGGGACGTTTCACCAACCCCCCTTTATCTGTAGACATGTGGCCGCATCAACGGTCTAGGATCTTAACGTTTGCGCTCCCTAGGGCTATGTTAAACCCCTTTAAAATCCCGCGCCACTTCACTGTTTCATCACTTTTCATTCTCAACTTCTGCAAACTCTATCTTCCTGCGCACACTTCCACCTCCACACTAACTCCCTCAACCTTTTCGTCTCTGCTCAACAAAGGTATGATTTTTATGTCTCTTTCTCTCTTCGTAGTGTGATTTTAACCTTCCTTGCATGCTGTAACTGTCTTGGGCCTGCCTTTGATTTCTGCATTTAGGGTTTCTGTTCTTCTTTTCTGCGTTCGTTCTTCCTTTGAGTCTTTGTCCGCCATTGTTTTCGTCATCACTTCTTCAAAGCCCTCTTTTCCTGCCTCTCATTTGTTTTAGTTTCGAGATGGCCAGAACCAAAACCACCTCCAACCCTCCTCCAACCGTCGCGGTTGATTACAAGGTCCTCTACCCCTGGGCTTCCGAGGATCTCCTTGCTAAGACCTCGAACCTCACGATCTGTGAAGATCTGAGAAAACACAGGGACGATGAAAATGAGATCTGTAAGGACCCAGAAAATTTTATTAGAATGAAAGTGTTATATTTAAATAATTTCAGAAGATGTTATTATTTAAAATACAAAGAGCTGGTAAACGAAGTTTCATAGTAGTCGGACCTCGGACGTCGCCCAAGATCTGGGGTCAGCTGGTAGAGGTCGGTCGGATGACGTGTGGATCAAGAAGAGTAAAGGAAGAAAAGTGTAGTTTAGAAGACTATGAGATCGCCGGTCGCCTACTACACATGATCGCCAGGGCGCGAGGACGTTGCCAGGGCGCGCGAGGCATGTGGACGTCTCCAGGGCGCGCGAGGCATGTGGACGTCGCCAGGGCGCGCGAGGCATGTGGACGTCGCCAGGGCGCGCGAGGCATGTGGACGTCGCCAGGGCGCGCGAGGCATGTGGACGTCGCCAGGGCACGCGAGGCATGTGGACGTCGCCAGGACGCGCGAGGCATGTGGACGTCGCCAGGGCGCGCGAGGCATGTGGATGTCGCCAGGGCGCGCGAGGCATGCAGGCAACGCCGGGGCGCGAGAAGCATGCGAGCGTCGTCGGGGCGCGAGGCTTGAGGCATGCGGGCGTCGTCGGGGCGCGAGGCTTGAGGCATCGCCGGGTTGCGAGAGGCACGCGGGCGTCTTCCAGGGAGAGACATCGGTCGTTCACCAGTATGAGACCTCAGTGGATAGTCATCGCGCGAGCGGTCAGCGGTGGAAGGTTATCGCGCGATGTCGAGCTTCACACAGAGAAAGTGGGACCCAGACTCCCAGCATGAAACGTCCTGCACGCGCGCCACGTGGACAAAAAGGGTGGTTTAGAATAGTGACATCAGAATGTTGGCATGCGCAGGAGACACTCGCGGTCGTACTGTTCAGAGCAGTGGTTGGCATGCACAAGCGACAACAGTGGTTGTACTGTTCAGAACAGTGGTTGGCATGCACAAGCGACAACAGTGGTCGTACTGTTCAGGGCAGTGGTTCTCAGGCTTTCCTGCAGAAGGGGTGGCAGCAGCAGCATACGTGGACAGGTAAGCTGGGATTCAAAAGCCACTGCGGGAATGGCAAAGAGCGTTACAGACTCAAGAGTGTTAGAGTGAGTGCAAACTTCCTCCCTCCCTTCTCCTCTCCTTTGCGTTGTGACTAAGGAAACCTCAAGCATCAGTGCGACAAGCGACGGTTGCCCTTAGAGCACCTAAGAGGTTCTCTGCAAGTTCTACAAACCAGGCACTGAAATCAGAGCTAAGGCATCCTTCAAGCTCGGTGGGTTTTGAGCTCTCGGTGTTTTGCGCAAGTCCAGGTAAGGGAAGCTAGCTTTATTTTCAATACAAGCCATAGATTAGCTGTTTCTGAAGTGAGGGCGACGTGGTCGCCGGTTTCGTTTTCATCTTCGTGAATGCTCTGTTTCTATGTGTTTGGGCGACGTGGTCGCCGGTTTTATATACAGACTTCGAAATACCTTGTTTTTGAACCAGATCGCCGGTTTTGGCGTTGTTTGCGAACTCCCCTGTTTTTGGTGTTGCTTTGAAACGGTTTGAGATTTAAATGAGATATTCGAAAATAAGAACCTTGGAGTGAGTTTTGCTGTGATTGAAATCATTCATTTAAGTGTTGTATGATGTGTTGAATGTTGTGGATGTGGGATCAAGGCATAGTATTTTCAGGAAAGAAAATACCGTGTAAGATCGTGTAGGATGTGCATTGATCGGTGATGTCTATAATGAGATTATCCTGACTCTCCTGAGATAATGGATTCATATAGATGAAGTTATTCAGGCGTTGAGAGTCGAAGGAGGTTCATATGTATGGGTGAGTCGTGTGAAAAAGAACGAGCTCGGCCTGTTATATGGATTAACCCTGTCATACTGTGAGAATGGTGAACTTGAGATCGAGAATGTGTTGATGCGCATAGCTGTGGAAACATTACAGCAGTTTAGTATGACAGGTGCAGATCTCTGAGTCTAGTCAATGCACGAGTCTTCCGGAAGTAGTGTCAAGTGTCTTGTGTGCTGAGTCAGTGGTAGTCTGACGTGAGAAATGAGGAACATTGAATTGATAGACACTTGATGCATTTTGTGAAATAGAATGACTCTTGAAAATATTGTAAAATGTGTGATTTCTTGGCGATCAGGTGAAGGGAATGAGAAACTCTATAGTTTTACGTGGGTATCTTGAATTTGTTTTATCTTGATTTTAATGTTCATATTTAAACTCTCTTTAAAATATCTAGCTTACCCTGCGTGTTCTGCTCTATGCCTGTTTTTCTCTTAAAACTGTGATGATCGTGTAATTTTACACGGGAGCAAATGATCTTCCAGGAAGTAGAGCTCCTTAGTGAGTGGTCGCCGGGGAGGAGATCGCCTGTTTCTATCTCTTGGTGGTGATCGCCGGATTTATGTCCTTATAGCAGATCTCCTGTTTAGGGGTCTTCTGTTAGGAGATCGCCAGTTTATGTATGGAGACCGCCGTTTTCGTTGTATTTGATTGATTTTGTTAAGTTTTGAAAAACATTTGACTGGTTATGTATTAAACTCCCTGTGAGGAGCAACTTCATTACTTATATATATAATTATGTTCTCTTCAACATTATTTGTTACCTTTATTTTCATTATATACATATGAATAGTATTTTGGCGGGATGTTACAAGATCAAGGCGCGCGTCTTTGGCAGGGAAACTGATGCGTATATCTCTGTGCGACCTTGCAAAAAAGGCAAACCCGTATGCGTTGATGATCGTTGCAACGACGGGGAACCTTCTTCTTCTTCTACGTCACCATCTTCAAGCGAGTCAAAGTCCGTCTTCCCTTCACCGGGTTCGAGAGGGCTTTGCTCACGGAGCTGAACATGGCGCCCGCCCAGCTGCACCCGAACAGCTGGGCCTTCATCAGGGCTTTCTCCGTTCTTTGCAACAACCTAGGGTTCACTCCCTCGGTAGATGTATTCCTCTACTTCTTCGAGGCGAAGAGCCCTGGGAAAATGCTTTGGGTAAGCCTTAACAGAGTAGCAGGGAAGGTTCTGCTTACCCTCTTCTCCCAGTCGTACAAGGGTTTCAAGGGGAAGTTCTTTCGAGTCTGCCTGCAGCTCCTACGACTCCACCATGCTCGATGGGTTCCCACTATATTGGGTGGAGAAGTTGAAGTTTAAGAAGCCCCGCCGACTCGAGGAGCTGACACCCTTTGACCGTGAAGTGTGCCAAACCCTCTCCAGCTGGGGCGTGGTGTTCGAAACCACCCAGCTGATTAGGCACGAGTATGATGCTGAGACCTTCAGCGTCTACATTGGTACATTGCCTTTATCTCGTATCTACCTGCCTTTGTGTTTTATGCATGACTCTTCTCACCCTTTCTTGTTGTCCATTGCAGGCATGGTACTAGACGCTGAGAAGAAGAAAAGGCTGGCTGATGTGTTAAGTCACCGCACTGCAGGTGGCTCAGGCCCTGCTGGCCCTTTTTCGCCTACTGTGGCTGCCCCAGGACCAACTGCTGACAAATCAAAGAGGGCAGCCCCAGTAGAAATCTCTGAAGACGAAGACACCTGCTCCGGTCTCGTCTTCAAGAGAAAGAGGGTGGAGGTTGCTGCAGAGGTCTCTTCTGCAACAGAGGGGCAACCTCCTTCCTTTAGGGAGCACCCTCCTAGTGCTTCATCTCCACCCGAGCCACTCTTGGCGCTCGAGGGTGGAAGGGAGAGTGCCCCTTCATTTAGCCAAGCGCCTCCTGCTCCTCAGCTGCCTCCTCTCCTCCAGCGAACCCTTGCTCAAATGCCTGGCCAAGCTGCCATGGAGGCCATGGACAGGAACTCTCTGAGGGACCTCATCAGTCATGACCTTGGGGAGTTCCTTGCTGCCTCCAACTTCTTACTGGTCAAAGGCAACGTAGAGGCAGAGCTGCTGGAGAAAGTTGCCAAACTGGAGAGAGAGCTGGAGCAGAAGAAAGACTTGGATCTCCAGCTCCACCAAGCTGCCAAGCACGAGACTGCCCTGAACCAAGAGCTGGGCAGTCTCCGCCAATCTGAGAAGGAGACCAAGAATCTTCTCTTCTCCAAAGGGCAGGAGGCCCTCCAGCTTGAGGCCAAGATTCTTCCCCTCCGCAACAAAATCATTGAACAGGAAAAGCAGTTGGAGGGGGCTCAAACCAAAATGACCAAGCTGGAGGAAAGGGCAACCAGCCAAGAGGTTCAGCTGGGCAAAGTTGATGAGGAACTTGCCTAATAAACGAAGCTGCTTAAGAAGACCGAGGCTGAGCTCACTGAAGATGTCGTCGACGCCTATGGGGAGGGGTTTAGCGATGCCCTTGCTCAGTTTACCTGCGTGCATCCTGAGATGGACCTCTCGCCATTCTCTGTAACCATGCAGGTGGTCAACGGGCAAATAGTGCCTAGATAGGTCTACTGAGCGGCTGTATCTTATAGCTGAACCTCTTGTAATTATCTTTTTGTAAACATTTCTCCAATAAAATATAATTACTTTGTCTATCATACTTTTTTACCTTTATCCTTCAATTTACTTGCATTCGCATCTCTGCTGTTGTTTGACTGTTTGGCATACTTGGTTGAACTCACTACTCAGCACAGAATCAAACCATAAGTAGCATGCTTGACTCAGAATAACCCATAGGTAGAACGCTTAATTCTGTTGAGTCGCTATGAGCAAGACTTTATAAGAACTTCTCTGCTGAAAAGTACCTCACTACCTCATCATCACCCACATCACTTAGCCTTATGAGGACTTCAGCACCAATCTGTATGCACTTGACCCCCCCTTGCTCGAGGCAGAGGGGAATGCTAACGAATTTTGTCTGGCCACTCATCGCCCTTAGGCGGGGGTGGACCTCACTGGTGAACCCTTCTGTTCAAGTTGGGAGTTCTCACTCGAAGAGGAGGTGTTCTCTACGAACCTACCTTCCCACTTATGAGACCTCTAACCCCACTTGAAAGGCTCGAGCTGACCTCACACCATTCATAGGCGAAGGAGGATTTAACGAGGTGAACCCTCCTATTCACATTGGGAGTTCTCACTTGAAGTGGAGGTGTTCTCTATGAATCTTCCTTCCTACTCACGAGACTTCTAACCCCAAGCGACAGGTTCGATCTGACCTCCCATCACTCATAGGTGAAGGAGGATTTCACTGGTGAACTTCACTGGTGAACCTTTCTTTCAAGTTGGGAGTTCTCACTCGAAGAGGAGGTGTTCCTTATGAACCTACCTTCCCACTTATGAGACTTCTAACCCCAAATGACAGGTTCGAGCTGCATTGTACACACACATTCAGAGATATATCTTTAAGGGAAAATTCTATTGGGTGACCTCATTAAAAACCCTTAAAAAGGGAAAAAAGAGTGTCCCCTAAACTGTGTACAATATTACATAGCTTTAGCTAAAATAAAACTTCAGGTGAGTCGCATTCCATGTACGAGGAATCGAACCTCCTTCTAAAGTCTCAAGCCTATATGCTCCATTCCCCAGGGCCTTGTCACTCTAAAGGGACCAATCCACTTAGGGGATAGCTTGTTCTCTATTTGGTAAGGAGATGCCTTTCGCATGACTAGGTCAGCCACCTGGAACTGCCGAGCTCTCAACTTAGAACTGTGCTTGAGCTCAACTCTCCTTTTCAACGCCTCAGCTTTGATTCGTGCCTCTTCCCTAACTTCGTCCAAGAGGTCAAAGTTTACCTTCCTTTCTTCATTGGACTCCTCAGCCACAAAGTTCTGGAAACGCGGTGAGCTCTCCTGAATCTCTACAGGGATCATGGCATCTGAACCATACACCAAGCTGAAAGGGTTTTCCTTGGTAGTGGACTGGGGAGTGGTATGGTAGGCCCATAAAATTCTGGGAACCTCCTCAGCCCACATCCCTTTCGCCTTCTCCAGCCTTCTTTTCAATCCTCTGAGTAGGACTTGATTGGCCGACTCGACCTGCCCATTGGTTTGAGGATGCTCAACCGATGTGAATACTTGCTTGATCCCCAACTTTGTGCATAGCTTTCCCAACTGTTGACTTGCGAACTGAGTGCCATTATCAGACCCCAGGCGCTTGGGTACACCAAAGCGACACACTATATTCTTCCACACAAAGTGTTGGATCTTGTGGGCTGTGATCTGTGCCACTGGCTCAGCCTCGATCCACTTCGTGAAGTATTCTATGGCGACCACGAGGTACTTCATCTACCGCACCGCCAAAGGAAAAGGCCCTAGGATGTCAATTCCCCAGGTGTGGAATGGCCAAGGGCTGTATATCGACCTGAGCTCTTCTGGTGGTGCCTTATGCCAATCAGCATGCAATTGACACTGCTTGCACTGCTGTGCATACTTAGTGCAATCCTCCCTCATAGTTGGCCAATAGTACCCTGCGCGAATGGCCTTGGATGCTAAAGCGCGACCTCCGATGTGACTCTCACATATGCCTTCATGGAGCTCTGCCATTATCCTCACGCACTACTCACCATGCACACACACCAGGATGGGGTGGGTAAACCCATGCCTGTACAACTCGCCATCAATGAGTGTGTACTTGGCCAAATTCTTCTTTATCTTCCTTGCTTCCATTAGCTCCATTGGGAGCATACCATCAGCTATGTAGCGCTTATAGGGCGTCATCCATGTCTCTCCACTCTGCAACAGGCAGACTTGCGATGACCCCTCCTCTAGTGGTGTGCACGCGTTAACCCGTGGCTTCTTCAGAGTTTCTTGGGTCAACAACTGATGACTCCTCTTCTCACCATCTGATTGGCTGATCTGATGGACTCCCACCAAATTATCAGCTGTATAGATGCGAGGTGCCCTCAGGGTCTCCTGGATGACCGTCCTCTGCCTGCCCCCCTTATCTGAGCTGGCGAGTTTGGCCAACAAGTCAGCTCGGGCATTATATTCCCTGGGCACATGCACTAGCTCAAAGGTTTCAAAAGAACTCTTCAACTGCTGGACATACTCCAAGTAGGAGGCCATCTGGGGATCTTTGGCCTGGTACTCTCTCGCCACCTGACCTGTGACTGTAACATCCCGCCAAAAATTGCTTTTCATATTTATATAATGAAATAAGGGTAAAACCATAATATCGAAGTGAACATAAATATATATATGTAATGAAATTTCTCCTCACAGGGAGTTTAATACATAACCAGTCAGTTTTCCAAAACTTAAACAAAATACAGCAAAATAAAAAAAAACAGGCGATCTCCTAACAGAAAACAGGCGATCTCTTATCAGAAACAGAAATCAGGTGATCGCCTGACAGAAACAGAATAGGCGATCTCCTTCCGGTGACCACTCACTGAGGAGCTCTACTTCCTGCAACATCATCTGCTCCCGTGTAAAATCATACACGATCACCACAGGTTTAAGAAAACATCCACGAAACAAGAACACAGGGTAAGCTAGATATTTTAAAGAGAATTTAGATATGAAACTTTAAAATCAAGATAAAACAAATTTAAGACACCCACGTAAAAACCATCAACTTTCTCATTCCCATCACATGACCATCAAGTAATCACATATTTCACAATTTCCTCAAGAGTCTTTCAATTCACATAATTCATCAAGTGTCTATCAATTTCAATGTTTCTCATTTCTCACGTCAGACTTCCACTGACTCATAACACACAGACACTTGACACTACTTCCGGAAGACTCGTGCGTTGAACTTAGCATCCAAAGACCTGCACCTGTCATACTTCATTGCTGTAATGTTCCCACAGCCATGCGCATCAACATAATCTCGATCTCAATCTCATCACTCTCACAGTGTGACAGGGTTAATCCATATAACAGGTCAAGTCAGTTATCTTTCAAACGACTTACCCATACATATGGACCTCCTTCGACTCTCACCAACTGAATGACTTCATCTATGTGACTCCATCATATCAGCAGAGTCAGGATCGTCTCATTCACAGGATACTCACTGATCAATACACCTCATAACTAATCTCAACACGGTATTTCCTTTCCTGAAAATACTATGTCTTGATCCCACATTCAAACATTCATCACATCATATAACACTTAAATGAACGATTTCCAATCACAGCAACAATCATTCCAAGGTTCAGATTTTCAAATATCACATTTCAATCTCAAACAGTTTCAAACGACACTAAAACAGGGGATTTCGAAAAACAACGCCAAAACCGGCGATCTCGTCCAAAAACAGGGGATTATGCAATAACAGTTGAAAACCGGCGACCACGTCGCCCCATCATCAAAATCATCTAATATAAGGTTTTTGTTGGAAATAAGGCTAGCTTCCCTTACCTGGACTAGCGCAAAACACCAAGAGCTCCGAAACCCACCGAAGCTTAAAGATGCTTTCACTCTGTTTTAGCGTCCCGGTCTGGAGAACCTGCAGAGAACCTCCCAGGTGTCCAAGGGCAGTCGTCGCTCGTCGTACTGGTGCTTGAGGGTGCCTAAATCGCAGCGCGAAGGAGAGAAAAGAGAAGGATGAAGGTGAACTCACTCTTTCGCTCTTGAACCACTGCAACGTTCTTTGCCTTCCCGAAGTAGGTTTTTGAATCTAAGCCTACTTGTCCACACATGCTGCTGCCACCACCCACTCTGCAGGAAAGCCTGAGTGTACGCTTCCCTGAACAGTACGACCACGAGTGTCTCTTGCGCATGCCAACTCTCTGATGTCACTATTCTGAGCCACCCTTTTTGTCTACGTGGCGCGCGTGCAGGACGTTTCATGCTGGGAGCCTTGGTCCCCCTTATCTGTGTGAAACACGACATCGCGCGATAACCTTCCACCGATGACTCATCCTGGCGGACGACCGATCTCTCTCGCCCTGGAAGATGACCGATGTCTCTCTTTGGGAGACGACCGATGTCTATCCCTGGCGACGCCCGCATGTCTCTCGCGCCCTGGCGATGCCCGCATGCCTCGCGCCCTGACGATGCCCGCATGTCTCTCGCGCCCCGGCGATGCCCGCATGCCTCTCGCGCCCTGGCGATACCCGCATGTCTATCGCGCCCTGGCGATGCCCGCATGCTTCGCGCCCTGGCGATGTCCGCATGTCTCTCGCGCCCTGGCGATGCCCGCATGTCTCTCGCGCCCTGGCGATGTCCGCATGCCTCGCACCCTGGCGATGTCCGCATGTGTAGTCTAGGCGACAGGCGATTATGTACTAACCAGGCGATCTCATAGTCTTCTAAGCTACATTTTCCTTCCTTTTTATTTTAAATAAAAACATACTTAGAATTCATTTAAAATATATTCCTTTTATTCCATTTTAATTTTACAGGTCCTTACATTCTCCCCAACAAGAAAAATTTTCGTCCTCGAAAATTGAATTACAATGAAAAGAGGTAAGGATAGGCTTCTCTCATGGGTTCTTCTAACTCCCAAGTTGAATCACCCGATCTCTCATCCCACACCACTTTCACCATGTTGATGGTCTTGCCTCTGAGCTGTTTACCTTGCCGATCGTCAATCCTGACTAGTTTCGCTTCAAAGGACAAGTCATCCCTGATCTGCACATCGTCCACTTCCAGCACATGACTAGGGTCTGCCATGTACTTCCTTAGCTGTGATACGTGAAAGACATTATTCAGATTCGCTAAATGGAGAGGTAGGGCGATCTCATAAGCCACTGGACCAATCCTCCTTAAGATCTGATATGGTCCCACGAACTTAGGGGACAACTTCTTTGATCTGATCGCCCGTCCTACACCCTTGGTTGGTGTCACTCTCATGAACACATGGTCTCCAGCAGCAAACTCCAAAGGTTTTCTCCTCTGATCTGCATAGGATTTCTGCCTACTTTGAGATGCTATCATTCTGTCTTTTATCTGTTGCACCTTCTCGGTCGTCTGCTGAATCAACTCTGGTCCAACCAATACTGCTTCACCCTCCTGGTACTAACATAAGGGAGTTCTGCATTTCCTCCCATACAGGGCTTCATATGGTGCCATCCCAATACTGGCGTGGTAACTGTTATTATGAGTAAACTCCACCAGTGGCAACACCTCATCCCAATTTCCCAATTGATCCAAAACACACGTCCTCAGCAGATCTTCCAAGGACTGGATCGTTCTCTCTGACTGTCCATCTGTTTGAGGATGATATGTCGAGCTCATTCTCAACTTAGTTCCCAAGCAATCTTGTAAGGTCTGCCAAAACCGTGAAGTGAACCTGGGATCTCTATCTGAAACAATGCTGGAAGGCACTCCATGCAACCTCACTATTTCTTTGATGTACAACTGTGCCAACTTGGCCATAGGCATCCTCATATTCACTGGGAGAAAGTGGGCACTCTTCGTCAGTCGATCAATGATGACCCATATTGCATCATGACCCTTTACCGATTTGGGTAAATGGGTAACAAAATCCATGGCAATGCTGTCCCATTTCCACTCAGGGATATCCAGTTGCTGTAACAACCCGCCAGGTCTTTGATGCTCTATCTTCGCCTTCTGACATGTTAAGCAGGTTGTAACATACTGGGCGATGTCTCTCTTCATGCCCGACCACCAAAATGACTCCTTCAAGTCATGGTACATCTTGTTCGTGCCTGGATGTAGGCTAAGGCGACTCTTGTGACCTTCCTCTAGGATCATCTTCTTCAACTCTTCATTTGCAGGTATGCAAATTCTGCCATTAAATCTCAAGATCCCATCATCGCCCATCACAAAGTCTTTAGCCTGGTCGGTCCCTAGTGACTCCACAGTACGCTTCAGACTAGGGTCCTCCAGCTGCTTATCCTTTATCACTCCAAGGAAGTCATTAGTTATAGCCAGGTTACTACAACTAATGTGATTTACATGAAATTCTACCCCAAGGTTTAAGTCTCTGAATTGCTCGATCAGTTTCTGCTCTTCCATCATCATGGTGGCTACTTGTATTGATTTTCTACTCAAAGCATCTGCCACTACATTGGCCTTTCCTGGATGATACATGAGTTGAAAATCATAGTCCTTTAGAAACTCCATCCACCTTCTTTGTCTCATGTTTAGTTCCTTCTGATCGAACAGGTATTTCAGGCTCTTATGGTCACTGAACACCTGGAACCGAGCTCCGTATAAATAGTGCCTCCAAATCTTCAAAGCAAATACCATAGCCGCCAACTCCAAATCGTGAGTAGGATAGTTTCTCTCATGAACCTTGAGTTGCCTTGAAGCATATGCAACCACTCTTTTCTCTTGCATCAAAACACATCCCAAACCCTGATGTGAAGCATCACAGTAGACGTCAAAAGGTCTTCCCACATCGGGGATCACCAGCACTGGGGCACTAGTCAACCTTTCCTTTAGTTCTATGAAGCTCTGCTCACATCGGTCGGTCCAAGCAAAAGGTTGATCCTTGCGGGTCAACTGTGTTAAAGGAGCCACTACCTTGGAAAAGTCCTCAATGAACCTCCGATAGTAGTCTGCTAAGCCCACAAAACTCCTTATCTCAGTAACTGTCTTAGGACGTTCCCACTGAAGCACTGCCTCCACTTTGGCTAGATCCACCGAGATCCCCTGGGCAGATATCACGTGTCCTAAGAAGTTGACTTCCTTCAACCAGAACTCACACTTAGAGAACTTGGCATAGAGTTGCTTCTCCCTCAGAATCTCCAACACTGTTCTCAGATGTTCTTCATGTTCTTCCTCGGTCCTTGAATAAATGAGTATGTCGTCTATGAAGACTACCACAAACTTATCCAAGAAAGGGCGAAAAATCCTATTCATGTAGTCCATGAACAGAGCTGGAGCATTTGTGACTCCAAACGGCATCACCACTTACTCATAATGCCCATACCGAGACCTAAAAGCTGTCTTTTGAACATCTTCAGCTTTTACCAAAATTTGGTGGTACCCCGATCTCAGATCAATCTTTGAGAACACCGAGGCCCCATGTATTTGATCCATCAAATCGTCAATTCTAGGTAGGGGGTACTTGTTTTTGATGGTCAACTTGTTCAACTGCCTGCAATCTATGCACAACCGAGACCCTCCATCCTTTTTCTTAACTAGGAGCACTGGAGCCCCCCATGGAGATACACTGGGTCTGATGAATTGTTTCTCCAACAACTCTTCCACTTGCTTCTTTAATTCTGCCAACTCGGCTGGAGCCATCTTGTAAGGTGTCATTGACACTGGTCCAGCTCCAGGTACCAAATCAATAGAGAATTCCACTTCTCTCTTAGGAGGTAATCCAGGTACTTCTTCTGGAAATACATCCGTGAAATCTTTCACCACATGTATCCTGCTTACGTCCTCTTCATTCTTCACTTCCAACCGAGCTAGGATCACGAAGCACCTCGCCCCTTCTTCCAACTCCGACCGCCCTTGCTGAGCAGATATCACATCTGACTCTTGGAGGTCTGGAAACGCTATCTTCTGACTACCGCAGTCTATGAGAACGTGATTGGCAGCTAGCCAATCCATTCCCAGGATAACATCCAGATCCTGAAGAGGTAGGCAGATCAAGTTCACTTTGAATCTGCGTCCCTCTACTATCACTGGACATTCAGGGCAAACTGTAGAGGTCAACACCTGTCCTGACGCAGGTGTAGAGACCAACAGTTCAAACGGTAACTCCTTCACTAGAAGGCCCAACTCGGCTACACACAGGCTTTACACAAAGGAGTGTGTCGCTCCAGAATCAAACAAGGCTTTTACACCTCTACCAGCTATAAAACAAACACCTTGCACGAGGTTACCTGACTGAGACGCCTCTGCTCCTGTCATGGAAAACACTCTCCCTGTTCCTGAGGTCTACTGCCTCCATTCCTCAACTGCTGAGGACCAACGGGTTGAGTCATCCTATTTCTGCTTGGGCAATCTCTAGAAATGTGCCCCATCTTTTGGCACGTGAAACATCTGGGTTTCCAAGGTTGTTGCTGCTGAAACTGGGATGACGCTGCTCCTGCCCGATGTGGTGGAGGTCTCGCATAGGGCTTGCTTTGTGGGTGCTGCACCTTGGCCTTCCCACTGGAAGAACCCCCTGGGTGTGACCTGATCACCCGAGAATCACCCTTTTCCAGGGTCTCCACCATCTTCGCCTTCTCTACTAAGGCGTGAAATTCTCTGATGCACATAGGGGCTATGGTCCTCTTCAGCCCATGCTTCAGCCCTTCTTCAAACTTCCTGCACCTCCAAGCCTCGGAGGTCGCCTGGGTATAGAATCGGGCGAGGTACTCAAACCGAGCAGCATAAGCATTCACTGACATCTCCCCCTGCTCCAATCTGAGGAATTCTGCTTCCTTCGCAAACTTTGCACTATCTGGGAAATATTTTTCCAGAAACCTCACCCTGAAGCTCTCCCAGTCTAACACTTTAGCTCTGGCTTCCATCATCTGCTGAGCTCCCATCCACCAGAACTCGGCTTCTCCAGATAGCAAATAGGTGGCGAACACCAATTTCTTCTCTTTAGGGCAGGAGGTCGCCCTAAAGATTTTCTCCAACTCCCTGACCCACTGATCTGCTTGATCAGGGGTAGCATTCCCACTGAACTTGGGTGGGTTGTGCCTCATGAACTCAGTCAGTCCCATCTGTTCCTGAGGCTGACCGACGTGGGAATTTGTTTCAGCCGACCGAGCAGTTTCCCAATGGTGCATTGCAGCTTGGTGATTCTGAGCCATTGCTGCATTCTGTTGTTGGATGGCAGTTGCCATCATCTCAATAGCCTTGGCAATCTGGCTCATTTCCGAAGAAGGTTGGGGAGGGGTAGGAGGTCTACGTGCCATCTTCTTCGTTTCAGATTTTGAAACTATAGGTTTCTATATTCCCTACAACTACAAGAATGAGATCGATAAGAAATCAATTCATTCAGGAGGTAACCTCTAGACCTTACAAAGGTCAGCATCTCAAAGTCATTAAGAATTTGAGTTCATCAACAGAATCATAATACTTATAACCTCAAGCAAAACACCAGAACAGCTACTGGTATACAACCATCAATCCAAACAACCACTTTCAATCAATACGAAAACACGCAATAAAATGAAATAATCACACCAGAATTCAATGTATGCTAAACATCAAACCTTTGGAATTAAGATTGAGAATCATCTCGATCCAGTTATGAGTGTGCACCCTCACTACTTTATCAAGATCCTCTCATTCTTAATACTAAGATTTCCTGTTAGGGCATATATTCACTAAAGCACACACAAAATTTCAATACAAAAACGTTTGAAAACCTTTCATTATAGTTGTTATTTAAAACTCAAATAAATTTTATGAGCAGAAGAAACACAATGGATCCACAGCCCTCAGGTCCTCCTAAGGACGAACTGCTCTGATACCATTAATGTAACATCCCGCCAAAAATTGCTTTTCATATTTATATAATGAAATAAGGGTAAAACCATAATATCGAAGTGAACATAAATATATATATGTAATGAAATTTCTCCTCACAGGGAGTTTAATACATAACCAGTCAGTTTTCCAAAACTTAAACAAAATACAGCAAAATAAAAAAAAACAGGCGATCTCCTAACAGAAAACAGGCGATCTCCTATCAGAAACAGAAATCAGGTGATCGCCTAACAGAAACAGAACAGGCGATCTCCTTCCGGCGACCACTCACTGAGGAGCTCTACTTCCTGCAACATCATCTGCTCCCGTGTAAAATCATACACGATCACCACAGGTTTAAGAAAACATCCACGAAACAAGAACACAGGGTAAGCTAGATATTTTAAAGAGAATTTAGATATGAAACTTTAAAATCAAGATAAAACAAATTTAAGACACCCACGTAAAAACCATCAACTTTCTCATTCCCATCACATGACCATCAAGTAATCACATATTTCACAATTTCCTCAAGAGTCTTTCAATTCACATAATTCATCAAGTGTCTATCAATTTCAATGTTTCTCATTTCTCACGTCAGACTTCCACTGACTCATAACACACAGACACTTGACACTACTTCCGGAAGACTCGTGCGTTGAACTTAGCATCCAAAGACCTGCACCTGTCATACTTCATTGCTGTAATGTTCCCACAGCCATGCGCATCAACATAATCTCGATCTCAATCTCATCACTCTCACAGTGTGACAGGGTTAATCCATATAACAGGTCAAGTCAGTTATCTTTCAAACGACTTACCCATACATATGGACCTCCTTCGACTCTCACCAACTGAATGACTTCATCTATGTGACTCCATCATATCAGCAGAGTCAGGATCGTCTCATTCACAGGATACTCACTGATCAATACACCTCATAACTAATCTCAACACGGTATTTCCTTTCCTGAAAATACTATGTCTTGATCCCACATTCAAACATTCATCACATCATATAACACTTAAATGAACGATTTCCAATCACAGCAACAATCATTCCAAGGTTCAGATTTTCAAATATCACATTTCAATCTCAAACAGTTTCAAACGACACTAAAACAGGGGATTTCGAAAAACAACGCCAAAACCGGCGATCTCGTCCAAAAACAGGGGATTATGCAATAACAGTTGAAAACCGGCGACCACGTCGCCCCATCATCAAAATCATCTAATATAAGGTTTTTGTTGGAAATAAGGCTAGCTTCCCTTACCTGGACTAGCGCAAAACACCAAGAGCTCCGAAACCCACCGAAGCTTAAAGATGCTTTCACTCTGTTTTAGCGTCCCGGTCTGGAGAACCTGCAGAGAACCTCCCAGGTGTCCAAGGGCAGTCGTCGCTCGTCGTACTGGTGCTTGAGGGTGCCTAAATCGCAGCGTGAAGGAGAGAAAAGAGAAGGATGAAGGTGAACTCACTCTTTCGCTCTTGAACCACTGCAACGTTCTTTGCCTTCCCGAAGTAGGTTTTTGAATCTAAGCCTACTTGTCCACACATGCTGCTGCCACCACCCACTCTGCAGGAAAGCCTGAGTGTACGCTTCCCTGAACAGTACGACCACGAGTGTCTCTTGCGCATGCCAACTCTCTGATGTCACTATTCTGAGCCACCCTTTTTGTCTACGTGGCGCGCGTGCAGGACGTTTCATGCTGGGAGCCTTGGTCCCACCTTATCTGTGTGAAACACGACATCGCGCGATAACCTTCCACCGATGACTCATCCTGCCGGACGACCGATCTCTCTCGCCCTGGAAGACGACCGATGTCTCTCTCTGGGAGACCACCGATGTCTATCCCTGGCGACGCCCGCATGTCTCTCGCGCCCTGGCGATGCCCGCATGCCTCGCGCCCTGACGATGCCCGCATGTCTCTCGCGCCCCGGCGATGCCCGCATGCCTCGCGCCCTGACGATGCCCGCATGTCTCTCGCGCCCCGGCGATGCCCGCATGCCTCTCGCGCCCTGGCGATACCCGCATGTCTCTCGCGCCCTGGCGATGCCCGAATGCTTCGCGCCCTGGCGATGTCCGCATGTCTCTCGCGCCCTGGCGATGCCTGCATGTCTCTCGCGCCCTGGCGATGTCCGCATGCCTCGCGCCCTGGCGATGTCCGCATGTGTAGTCTAGGCGACAGGCGATTATGTACTAACCAAGCGATCTCATAGTCTTCTAAGCTAAACTTTCCTTCCTTTTTATTTTAAATAAAAACATACTTAGAATTCATTTAAAATATATTCCTTTTATTCCAATTTAATTTTACAGGTCCTTACAGTGACCAACAATGAATCACTCTTCGCCACAAGACTCTGCGCTCCCATCTCCTTGGCCAACAGCATTTCAGCAATCAAAGCTTCGTATTCTGCTTTGTTGTTGCTGGCTTTGAAGGCGAACTGCAGGGCCTGCTCTATCAACAACCCCTTGGGCCCTTCCAGAATTACCCCCGCTCCACTACCTTGCTGTTTTGAGGACCCATCCACCGATAACACCCACTTGAAACTAGGTCCCTCCTGCTGGGTCTCTGTCGTGGACAACTCGACCACAAAATCAGCGTAGACCTGTCCCTTGATCGGACCTCTGGGCTCATACTGAATGTCAAATTCTGACAATTCGACTGCCCATCGTACCATTCTTCCTGCCACGTCTGATTTTTGTAAAACCTTACATATGGGCAGATTTGTCATCACCACTACAGTGAAACTCTGAAAGTAGTGACGAAGTCTACACGTTGAGAACATAACGGCCAAGGCTGCCTTTTCTATGGCCTGGGTCCCACAGCATGGGCCAAAGCCACGTGAAGTGGACCCCACAGGCAGCTTGAATTAGAGGGTGATCAATCATCGGTGTGCTCCCTTAGAGAAGGGTGATCAGTCATCGGTGTGTTCCCTGAGAGAAGGGTGATTAGTCATCAGCATGTTCCCACAGAGAAGGGTGATTAGTCATCAGCATGTTCCCACAGATAAGGGTGATTATTCATCAGCACATTCCCACAGAGAAGGGTGATTAATCATCAGCATGACGATCACCAGAAAGGGCTGATGTGTCCTCGTCACTCCACAAAGTGATTAGTCCTCGGCAACAGAGTGTGACGAGGTGACATCGGTCTTGGGTGATTTGAACAGCGTAGACAGAACAGCTAAGATTGGTTCCCAGTGTGGGCCAATGACCAGTTAAATACCCAGAGTTAGGGAGAGGCCTGGATCACGAAGTGCCCATGCGGGTAGCAGGGAGAGCACAGTTAGGTGCAGAGTCCTGAGGGGTCGAGTACTCATCAGAACTAGGGTTTCCCAGTGAAGCTACATGCATGGCACGTGAACAGTAAAGGCACTCCCAGAACAGGTGGCCCCAAAGACTAGGTGCACAAGGAGGCACCCAGGTGGTCACCCTGTGAGAGTTTGCACTCCAGAGAAGGAAACCTTATGTGCTAGATTACCCTAAGATTGGGTGATAGCGGCGCAAGGGTATTCCAGTAAACCCTAAATATGGCTAGTAGTGCAGTGAACCCTAATTAGGGCTAGCGGCGTAGTAAACCCTAGACTATATAAGGGACAGTAAGATACTTCACAAAGGTACGCAGTTTCTAGACCTAAACACAGAGAAACTCAATACACTTGGTGTTTCTTGCCCTACACTGACTTGAGCGTCGGAGTGCAAACGGCCTCTAGGGCGCCCCTTTCTCTTTTGCAGGTGCAGATTGTTTCGCAAGAACCAAGCACATATCAACGTGAGGAAGGTGGTGCGTGAGTGTCGTGGAATCAACTGACAGGCGAGTCAACCGGCAAGAACAATAATGATGATGTGCATTATTGTTCATTATTGTACTCTTTTGATTTTACATGTGGTATCAGAGCCTCGTTGCTCATTTTATGATTCTCCATGAATGATGTTTTTCCCAATTTTATGAACCCTAATTCTAAAATTATGAATACTGTAAAGAATATAATATTATTTGAGGATAATTTTGATGGTTTAATTATCCTTCTTTTCTATTGCATTATGAATTGATTTCAATGAAATAATGAAATCTCAAGTCTTCCGCTGCATCATAAAAGATAAATTGTAAGGTTCAATTTATCCCTTTATTTTTGTTGCTCTATTATGAATTGATTTCAAATTAAAATAATGAAATCTCAAGTCTTCCGCTGCATCATAAATCATGAATTCTTATTTTATTTAAATAGCAAGATGAAAAGATTATGATAAATCAAAGTAAGGACATAAATATATATTTGTATATATTTTGATGAATGATATTATTTTTTGGAATTATTTGTATGATAGATTTGTAATCACCAAAGTGATCAAATCTTTATGTTTAATATAATTCCAAATTACTGATGAATTTTATTTCAATTAACGATATTATTTATGGAATTATTTGTATGATAGATTTGTTAATCACCAAAGTGATCAAATCTTTATGTTTAATATAATTCCAAATTACTGATGAATTTTATTTCAATTAATGATATTATTTCTGGAATTATTTGTATGATAGATTTGTTAATCACCAAAGTGGTCAAATCTTTAAGTTTTATTTAATTCCAGATCACTAATGAATTTTATTTCACTTACCTATAGAATGGATGCTAAATTATTTATATATGGGTAAATGGAAATTCATTATTATAAGACATTTTTGGATCACCCAAAGGTTGATTAGTTGTCCTTATAATTAATGGATATGATTATTGGTAGTGAGTATGTGTTATTAGTTTTGCTTGTATATCCAAAGATAACAAGTGTTTCTAGTTAATGCATATATCTTGCCAAATAATGTTAATACTATTAGCATCATTATGTTTTGTGTATTAATGTATCACCCAAAGGAGAACATTAGTATGCATAGAATGTTTTGTTATTTGAATCTGTATTGTATGTTTAGTTTATGACTCAAAGTATTAATGTTAAGTATATGTGATTGCAGTATCTGTTCCTGTATCTTTACATTCGCATGCTACGTCTGTTCCAGTCTTTAATGGTTTAAATTTTCCTGACTGGAGTGAACAAGTCCAATTTCACTTAGGTGTATTGGATCTTGATTTGGCTTTACAAAGTGAGAGACCTGCCATTATTACTGATGAAAGTAGCAATGAGGAAAAAGCTCATTATAGGGCTTGGGAAAAGTCAAATACACTTAGCCTGATGTTTATGCGAATGAGCATAGCAAATAATATTAAGTTCAATCTTCCCAAAACTGATAGTGCAAAAGAATTCATGAAATTTGTGGAAGAGCGCTCCCAAAATATTGATAAGTCTCTTGTCGGGACATTAATGAGTACCCTAACTACCATGAAATTTGATAGTTCTCGTACTATAAATGAACATGTCATTAAAATGACAAATATTGCAACAAGACTTAAGTCAATTGGAATGGCAGTGGATAAAAGTTTTCTCGTGCAGTTCATCTTGAACTCATTATCATCTAAGTATGGTCCTTTGCAAATGAACTGTAACACCATGAAAGATAAATGGAATGTGCATGAATTGCACAATATGTTAGTTCAGGAAGAGACTAGACTTAAGAATCAAAGAAACCACTCCATATATTATGTGAAGAATCAAGGAGCTGAAAAGAAAGTCTACAAGAAACATGGAAAGGGTAAAAGGACCACTAAAGATAAATGAGTCCTCTACTAAGCTCCAGAAGAAAAAGATGACAAATGTCATTTCTGTAAGAAATCTGAATATTTCCAAAAGGATTGTCTGAAACGTAAGGCTTGATTCGAAAAGAAAGGAAAGCATAATGCTTATTATGCATGTTTTGAATCAAACTTAACTAAAGTTCCACATAATTCTTGGTGGATTGATTCTGGATGCACGACTCATGTTTCTAATATTATGTAAGGATCCCTTTTAACCCGAACCATAAAACCAAATGAAAAGTTTGTCTTTATAGGGAATAGAGTGAAGGTTCCAGTGGAAGCTGTCGGGACTTATCGTTTAATCCTCGACACTGGATTTTATTTAGACTTGATGGATACTTTTTATCTACCTAGTATATCTAGGAATTTAGTTTCTTTGTCTAAACTTGATGTTGTCGGATACTCTTTTAAATTTGGGAATGATTGTTTCAGTTTATATAAGCGTACCTGTTTGATTCGATCTGGTACTCTTTATGATGGTTTATATAAATTGAATGTCGATAATTTATATGTTGAAACTCTTATGACCTCGCATCATAGTGTTGGCACTAAACGTAGTTTAGTGAATGAATGTTCTCCTTTCTTGTGGTACAAACGTTTGGGACATATTTCGAAAGAAAGGATGGAAAGATTAGTAAAGAATGAAATACTTCCAAGTTTGGATTTTACTGATCTGAATGTATGTGTGGATTGTATTAAAGGCAAACAAACAAAACACACAAAGAAGGGAGCCACAAGAAGTACTCCGCTTCTTGAAATTATACACACTGATATATGTGGACCTTTTGATGTAAATTCTTTCAATAAAGAAAGGTATTTTATCACCTTCATTGATGATTTTTCACGTTATGGTTATGTGTATTTACTGCATGAAAAATCTCAAGCAGTGAATGTCTTGGAAGTTTATGTAAATGAAGTGGAAAGGCAATTAGACAGAAAGGTGAAAATTGTTAGGTCAGATAGAGGTGGTGAATATAATGGAAAGTATGATGAAAGTGGACAACACCCTGGTCCATTTGCTAAGTTCCTTGAGAGACGTGGTATTTGTGCTCAATACACAATGCCAGGTACACCACAACAAAATGGTGTTTCAGAAAGGCGTAATCGAACCTTAATGGATATGGTTAGGAGCATGTTAAGTAATTCATCTGTACCCGTATCATTGTGGATGTATGCTTTAAAAACTGTCATGTATTTGTTGAATAGGGTTCCTAGTAAGGCAGTTCAAAAGACACCTTTTGAATTGTGGACAGGAAGGAAACCCAGTTTGAGACACCTGCATGTTGATGTCAGGCAGAAGTTAGAATATACAATCCACAAGAAAAGAAATTGGATGCAAGAACAATCAGTGGATATTTCATTGGTTATCCAGCAAAGTCAAAAGGGTATATGTTTCGGACACCGAGAACAGGTAGTAAAGGGCGAACCACGTCAGCTAGGTCCCACAGCATGGGCCAAAGCCATGTGGAGTGGACCCTACAGGCAGCTTGGATTAGAGGGTGATCACTCATCGGTGTGTCCAATCAGAGAAGGGTGATCAGTCATCGGTGTGTTCCCTTAGAGAAGGGTGATCAGTCATCGGTGTGTCCCCTCAGAGTAGGGTGATCAGTCATCGGTGTGTTCCCACAGAGAAGGGTGATTATTCATCAGCGTGACGATCACCAGGAAGGGCTTATGTGTCCTCGTCACTTTGCAGGGTGATCAGTCCTCGGCAACAGAGTGTGACGAGGTGACATCGGTCTTGGGTGATTTGAACAGCGTAGACAGAACAGCTAAGATTGGTTCCCAGTGTGGGCCAATGACCAGTTAAATACCCAGAGGTAGGGAGAGGCCTGAATCACGAAGAGCCTATGCGGGTAGCAGGGAGAGCACAATTAGGTGTAGAGTCCTGAGGGTCGAGTACTCATCAGAACTATGGTTTCCCAGTAAAGGCTATATGCATGGCACGTGAACAGCAAGGGCACTCCCAGAACAGGTGGCCCCAGAGACTAGGTGCACAAGGAGGCATCCAGGTGGTCACCCTGTTAAAGTTTGCACTCCAGAGAAGGAAACCTTATGTGCTAGATTACCCTAAGATTGGGTGATAGCGACGCAAGGGTATTCCAGTAAACCCTAAATATGGCTAGTAGCGCAGTGAACCCTAATTAGGGCTAGCGGCGCAGTAAACCCTGGACTATATAAGGGACAGTAAAATACTTCACAAAGGTACGCAGTTTCTAGAAAAAAACACAGAGAGACTCAATACACTTGGTGTTCCTTGCCCTACACTGACTTGAGCGTCGGAGTGCAAACGGCCTCTAGGGCGCCCCCTTTCTCTTTTGCAGGTGCAGATTGCTTCGAAAGAACCAAGCACGTATCAACGTGAGGAAGGAGGCGTGTGAGTGTCATGGAGTCAACCTGTAAGGACCTGTAAAAATTAAATTGAAATAAAAGGAATATATTTTAAATGAATTCTAAGTATGTTTTTATTTAGAATAAAAAGGAAGGAAAGTGTAGCTTAGAAGACTACGAGATCGCCTGGTTAGTACATAATTGCTTGTCGCCTAGACTACGCATGCGGACATCGCCAGGGCGCGAGGCATGCGGACATCGCCGGGGCGCGAGAGACATGCGGGCATCGCCAGGACGAGCGAGGCATGCGGACATCGCCAGGGCGCGAGGCATGCAGACATTGCCGGGGCGCGAGAGACATGCGGACATCGCCGGGGCGCGAGAGACATGCGGGCATCGCCAGGGCGCGCGAGGCATGCGGACATCGCCGGGGCGCGAGAGACATGCGGGCATCGCCAGGGCGCGAGAGGCATGCGGGCATCACCAGGGCGCGAGAGACATGCGGGCGTCGCCAGGGATAGACATCGGTCGTCGCCGAGAGAGAGACATCGGTCGTTCGCCAGGATGAGTCATCGGTGGAAGGTTATCACGCGATGTCGTGTTTCACACAGATAAGGTGGGACCCAGGCTCCCAGCATGAAACTTCCTGCACGCGCGCCACGTAGACAAAAAGGGTGGTTCAGAATAGTGACATCAGAGAGTTGGCATGCGCAAGAGACACTCGTGGCCGTACTGTTCAGGGAAGCGGTTGGCATGCGCAAGAGACACTCGTGGTCGTACTGTTCAGGGAAACGGTTGGCATGCGCAAGAGACACTCGTGGTCGTACTGTTCAGGGAAGCGTACACCCAGGCTTTCCTGCAGAGTGGGTGGTGGCAGCAGCATGCGTGGACAAGTAGGCTTAGATTCAAAAACCCACTTCGGGGAGGCAAAGAACGTTGCAGTGGTTCAAGAGCGAAAGAGTGAGTTCACCTTCATCCTTCTCTTTTCTCTCCTTCGCGCTGCGATTTAGGCACCCTCAAGCACCAGTACGACGAGCGACGACTGCCCTTGGACACCTGGGAGGTTCTCTGCAAGTTCTCCAGACCGGGACACTAAAACAGAGTGAAAGCATCTTTAAGCTTTGGTGGGTTTCGGAGCTCTTGGTGTTTTGCGCTAGTCCAGGTAAGGGAAGCTAGCCTTATTTCCAACGAAAACCTTATATTAGATGATTTTGATGATGGGGCGACGTGGTTGCTGGTTTTCAACTGTTATTGCATAATCCCCTGTTTTTGGACGAGATCGCCGGTTTTGGCGTTGTTTTTCGAACTCCCCTGTTTTAGTGTTGTTTGAAAATGTTTGAGATTTAAATGTGAAATGCATGTGATATTCGAAAATATGAACCGTGGAATGAATGTTGCTGTGACTGAATCGTTCATTAAGTGTTGTATGATGTGTTGAATGTTGTGAATGTGGGATCAAGGCATAGTATTTTCAGGAAAGAAAATACCGTGTAAGATCGTGTGTAATGTGTATTGACTAGGGACTTGTCTAGAAGGAGATATCCTGACTCTGCTGATATAATGGAATCACATAGATGAAGTTATTCAGTTGTGGAGAGTCGAAGGAGGTTCATATGTATGGGTAAGTTGTTTGAAAGATAACTGACTTGACCTGTTATATGAATTAACCCTGTCATACCGGGAGAGTGATGATATTGAGATTATGTATGCGCATGGCTGTGTGGATTTCACAGCGACCCTGTGTGGATTTCACAGTGGTGTGGTATGACGGGTGCAGATCTCTGAGTCTGAGTCAACGCATGAGTCTTCCGGAAGTAGAGTCATGTGTCTATATGTTATGAGTCAGTGGAAAGTCTGACGTGTGATCCATGAATATTGAATGTAGTGAATAGACACTTGACGAGTTTGTGGAATATGGGAATGTTGATGGTTGAAATTGATATAGATTATGAATGGTGTGAAGATTTACGTTTTCTATTGATATAAAGTTTCATATTTAAAGTTTTTAAAATATCTAGCTTACCCTTTTATCTGGTATTGTGGTTGTTTTCTTAAACCTGTGATGATCGTGTATTTTGCACGGGAGCAGACGAGGTTGCAGGTAGTAGAGCTCCTCTGTGAGTGGTCGCCGGAAGGAGATCGCCTGTTTCTGTTTCTGTTAGGCGATCGCCCGTTTTCTGCTTTCTGTTAGGAGATCGCCTTTTTTTTCTTTTTGCTGTATTTGTTTAAGTTTTTGGAAATTGACCGATTATGTATTAAACTCCCTGTGAGGAAAAACTTCATTACATATATATAATTATGTTCACTTCAATATATTTGTTTACCTTTATTTTTATTATATAAATATGAAAAGAATTTGGCGGGATGTTACACAACCGACAGGCGAGTCAACCGGCAAGAACATTTGGCGCCCACTGTGGGGCCGGAGTAAAACAAGGTCCCATACACGAGAGTGAGAGAAAAAACCACAGAAGCTGAGGAATACAAGACACAGGTCCGTTCCGCCAAATGGAGGCGACAGCGTTACCATGCAACAACTCATGGAAATGATGCGCGCCCTCCAGGAGACAGTGGCGGAGTCCAGAGCGCATCAGGCGCGTATGGAGGAGGACCTGGCCGCCTCACAGGCCAGAAATGAGGAGCTGCACAGGGCCAACGAAGAGCTACGATTGAATCTGCATCACATGCAGCAAGCTGGGGATCGCGTGGGAGTGGATCAGACTCCACCTACGCCCCCAAGAGCCTTTCCCATGCCTTTTCCCAAAGAAATCATGGACGCAGTGGTCCCAGTCACATTCTTGGGGCCAAAGACTGTGTTCACAGGGAAAGAAGATCCAGAAGCGCATCTGACAGCCTTCCACACTCAGATGATGCTGTCCGGAGGCTCAGACGCGGTGTACTGCAAGATGTTTATGAGTACACTGAGCGGAATAGCTATGGAGTGGTTCGTGAGCCTGCCAGAGGGCCACATCACCTCTTTCCATCTGTTCTCGAAGCTGTTCACAGAGCAGTATATAGTCAACAGAGCGCCACCGGTGGTGTCCTATGAGCTGTTTGACGTGCGCCAATATCAGGGGGAGTCGCTGAAGGACTACCTCAACCGTTTTGGTGCGCAGGTGGTGAGATTGCCCAGCAAGGACGAGAACATGCTGGTGCACGCATTCAAGAAAGGCGTACTGCCTGGTCCTTTCGGTGAATCGCTCATCAGGAGCCACCTTGCCACCTTTGCTGAGATTCGACGACGCGCGGTGGCGCACATAGTAGCAGAGACAGAGGTCTCTGAGAAGAGAGGCAGCGCTGCACCGTCGATGCCGCGCGGAGGTCAGGGGAAGCTGCAGCAGCAGGTGCGGGTGTATGAGGCCAAGGAAGGGAAGAAGGTGCAGGGAAGGCCTCGTCCCTATGCACCCAGGAAGGACCAGACCAGGGGGCGTGCAAGGGAGAACAACGCACCCCCTAGGTATGATTTCATGGTGGAGTTGGCGGAGCTGATCGCCATCCCTGCCGTGGCTACAAGACTCCGAGTACCAGAGAAAATCGACAAGGTGCTTGGAGGGAGGAAGGATGAGTGGTGTGAATTCCATCAGACTTATGGACACACACTCCACACCTGCCTGTCATTGGGGCATCAACTTGCTGAGTTAGTGAAGACAGGATTCCTGACCGATTACCTGCGGGAAGCGCAAGGTGATCGCACTTCGGGGTCTCAGACAGGTGATCAGCAGCACGAAATCCCTGTGCATGGGGACGTGAGGTGATGGAGGATGCAACGCTGGGGGGCTCCCAAGTAGCTCAAGAGGAAGCTCCTCGTGAATCAGGCGTCGCTAGAGCGGTCATCGCCTATGAAAGGAAGGGGTCCATACAGAGTGGTTGAGGCGTTGGAGAATGGAGCTTATCGGCTGGGGACTCTGGATGGAACAGCTATCCCCAGGATGTGGAACGCTACACACTTAAGTTTCTACTTCAGCGCAAGTGCAGGTGATCGGTGGTCAGTTGCTAAGTGACCACCACCAGCAGATCGGTCTCTAAATGAGCGCCTGGAAGCAGAGCGCGAAAAGTAATGGAGCACGGATCCGTCATCGGTGTATGGTCATCGGGGTTTCTTACTACACGCAGTTAAACTGGGACCCAGGCTCCTAGCGAGAGCGTTACGCATTCACCTCGCATGATTCCAAACCAGAAGAAGAAGAGTTGCTCGCCAGTAGGGTTGTGCATGAGGATGGTGTAAGAAAGCTAGTAAGTTGGTCAGTGATCGGTGACTCTCTTAACCCATTACGTGCATGGCACTCTGCGGGGAGATCGTGCATGCAGGATGCAGTGCCTAACGAGTGTGTTTACACCAACCACCCCTGGTGCTCTCGTGGGAGCATGCCACTCGCTCAGAGGGAAGAAACACGCTAAGTTACTTCCCAAGGGAATAACTTAGGCGCACAGAGAAAAGCTCAAAGGGCCTTTCAGGTATGACATGCGTACAGTGAAATCCTCCCTCGCCTATGAGCGATGTGAGGTCAGTTAGAGCTTGTCACTTGGAGTTAGAGGTCTCGTAAGCGGAGAGGTAGGTTCGTAGAGAACACATCCCCTTCGAGTGAGAACTTCCAACGTGAAAGAAGGGTTCGCCCAGTGAAATCCTCCCTCGCCTATGAGCGATGTGAGGTCAGTTAGAGCCTGTCACTTGGAGTTAGAGGTCTCGTAAGCGGAGAGGTAGGTTCGTAGAGAACACCTCCCCTTCGAGTGAGAACTTCCAACGTGAAAGAAGGGTTCGCCCAGTGAAATCCTCCCTCGCCTATGAGCGATGTGAGGTCAATTAGAACCTGTCAGTGGGGGTTAGAGGTCTCGTAAGTAGGAAGGAAGATTCGTAAGGAACACCTCCTCTTCGAGTGAGAACTCCCAACTTGAAAGAAAGGTTCACCAGTGAAGTCCTCACCCTCGACTTCTTACAGTGAGGCTGAGGCGAGAGAGAAAGTCCTCACCTCGACTTTGTACAGCGAGGCTGAGGCAAGATAACAAAGTCCTCACCCTTGACTTCTTACAGCGAGGCTGAGGCCAGAGAGAAGACCTCACCTCGACTTCTTACAGCGAGGCTGAGGTGAGAGAAGAAAGTTCTCTCCCTCGACTTTGTACAGTGAGGCAGAGGCAAGAGAAAAAAGACCTCACCTCGACTTTTTACAATGAGGCTGAGGCGAGAAGAAAGACCTCACCCTCGACTTTGTACAGCGAGGCTGAGGCGAGAGCAGAAAGACCTCACCTTGACTTTGTACAGCGAGGCTGAGGCGAGAGGAGAAAGACCTCACCTCGACTTCTTACAGCGAGGCTGAGGCAAGAAGGGTCATCGAGAAGCACTTTTCTTCCCCAAAACACAAGCATCATCTTTGGCGTTCAGGCCCTCTATGTGCTTAGCGCTGGAGTAATAGAGAAGTAAAGCAGAGCCTGAATCGCGATGACTGATCGGTGGTGCACCAACATGCTAGTCGGTGGTCGGTGGTAGAAGCAAGTTCTGCTGCGAGAAGCCGAAGCATTTAGGCCCGTCAAGTCAGTCGTCCAGCATTAAGTTAAAGACAATGCTGAGTCACATGCAGAGAGTTAAAAATGGAAAGGGACATGCAGCTGGAGCAAAGATTTCATTCATATTGAAGTCAATGCAGCGAGCCTTTACAGCTAAAAGGTTTATACAAGTTATGAAGCAGAAAAAGAAATTACACAGAAAAGAAGAAGTTGCAAAGGGAGAAGCTCAAGGAGGAGGAATGATCTTGCCATCGACCACTTAGTCTCTTTGCTGAGAATGAGTTCACAGCTCGAGACTGGGGGGCTTGTGATCCGGTCGGTCACCGGTAGTCGATGACATTAGCAGCAGATGACCACGTGGACCATTCACAGGGTGACACATGGTAGAAGATAGCAGGTGAATCAGAGGGGAGATCACTCAGAATGGTGATCGGTGGTCAGTTGCTAAAGTGACCACCACCAGCAGATCAGTGCCTTGATGAGCGCCTGACAGCAGAGCGCGAGAAGTAATGAAGCACCGATCAGTCATCGGTGCAAGGTCATCGGGGAGAAGGGTGATTAACACCTCTTTGTCGAGAAAGAAGTCCTCAATTCGAGCAGAGAGCTCACCAATGAAGTCCTCAGAGGGTAAGAGATGTGGGCGATGACAAGGTGGTGAGATGCCCCTTCAGGGCGCTACTCATGTCCTTACGCGCAGAGCCACGTAGGTCGCCCGGGCCGATGACTTAGTCTCTTCGCTGAAACAAGTTAACAGCTTGAGACTTGGGGGCTTGTGTACCGACCAGTCCTCGGACAGCGAGAACAGGTAGTAAAGGGCGAACCACGTCAGCTGGGTCCCACAGCATGGGCCAAAGCCACGTGGAGTGGACCCCGCAGGCAGCTTGGATTAGAGGGTGATCAGTCATCGGTGTGTCCCCTCAGAGTAGGGTGATCAGTCATCGGTGTGTTCCCACAGAGAAGGGTGATTAGTCATCAGCGTGACGATCACCAGGAAGGGCTGATGTGTCCTCGTCACTTTGCAGGGTGATCAGTCCTCGGCAACAGAGTGTGACGAGGTGACATCGGTCCTGGGTGATTTGAACAGCGTAGATAGAACAGCTAAGATTGGTTTCCAGTGTGGGCCAATGACCAGTTAAATACCCAGAGGTAGGGAGAGGCCTGAATCACGAAGAGCCTATGCGGGTAGCAGGGAGAGCACAGTTAGGTGTAGAGTCCTGAGGGTCGAGTACTCATCAGAACTAGGGTTTCCCAGTAAAGGCTATATGCATGGCACGTGAACAGCAAGGGCACTCCCAGAACAGGTGGCCCCAGAGACTAGGTGCACAAGGAGGCATCCAGGTGGTCACCCTGTTAAAGTTTGCACTCCAGAGAAGGAAACCTTATGTGCTAGATTACCCTAAGATTGGGTGATAGCGGCGCAAGGGTATTCCAGTAAACCCTAAATATGGCTAGTAGCGCAGTGAACCCTAATTAGGGCTAGCAGCGCAGTAAACCCTAGACTATATAAGGGACAGTAAAATACTTCACAAAGGTGCGCAGTTTCTAGAAAAAAATACAGAGAGACTCAATACACTTGGTGTTCCTTGCCCTACACTGACTTGAGCGTCGGAGTGCAAACGGCCTCTAGGGCGCCCCCTTTCTCTTTTGCAGGTGCAGATTGCTTCGAAAGAACCAAGCACGTATCAACGTGAGGAAGGAGGCGTGTGAGTGTCGTGGAGTCAACCGACAGGCGAGTCAACCGGCAAGAACACTGTCCTACCCATAGCACAAGAATTGTTGAAACTGGTAATGCACGGTTCATTGAAAATGGTGAAACCACTGGGAGTGATGCTTCACGAAATGTGGAGATTAAGGAAGTTAGAGTACAAGTTCCTTTAACTAGTACCTCTACTTCAATTATTGTTGTTCCTAATGTAGTTGAACCACTCAATGTTGAAGAAGAAGAACAAATTAATGATCATGAAGTTAACAATGAACTTGTAGTAGAACAACCACAAGAAATAGTATTAAGAAGATCTCAAAGAGAAAGAAAGTCTGCTATTTCGAATGATTATGTGGTTTATCTACAAGAGTCAGAAAATGACTTAGGTATTGATAATAATCCAGTTTCATTTTTAGAAGCCATCAATGATGATAATTATGATAAGTGGTTAGATGCCATGAAAGATGAGCTTAAATCAATGGCACATAATGATGTGTGGGACCTTATGGAATTGCCAGAAGGATGCAAAAGAGTTGGGTGTAAATGGGTCTTTAAGACTAAACGTGACTCTCATGGCAATATCGCATGTTATAAGGCCCGACTTGTTGCCAAAGGTTTTACTCAAAAGGATGGCATTGGTTATAAGGAAACATTTTCACCTATTTCTAAGAAAGATTCCTTTAGAATTATCATGGCATTAGTAGCTCATTATGATCTTGAGTTACATCAGATGGATGTTAAAACTGCCTTTTTGAATGGGAATTTAGAAGAGGATGTTTATATGGACCAACCAATGGGGTTCATTGAAGAAGGAAAGGAACACATGGTGTGTAAACTTAAGAAGTCAATATACGGGCTTAAACAGGCTTCTAGACAATGGTATCTTAAGTTTAATAATACTATTGTGTCCTTTGGATTTAAGGAAAACACAGTTGATCAGTGTATATATCTGAAGGTCAATGGGAGCAAGTTTATATTTTTGATTCTGTATGTTGATGATATCTTGCTTGCAACTAATGATCTTGGTCTATTAAGTGAGACTAAGAAGTTTCTCTCTAATAACTTTGATATGAAAGATATGGGTGAGGCATACTATGTGATAGGAATTGAAATATTTCGTAATAGATCACAAGGGCTGTTAGGTTTGTCTCAGAAAACATATATTAATAAAGTTTTAGAGAGATTCAGAATGGATAAATGTTCAACATCTCCTGTTCCAATACAGAAAGGAGACAAATTTAGTCTCATGCAATGTCCAAATAATGATTTGGAACAAAACCAAATGGAGAATATCCCTTATGCATCTGTGGTTGGGAGTTTAATGTATGCTCAAACAGGTACAAGACCAGATATTAATTTGCAGTTGGTATGCTTGGTGGATACCAGAGTAATCCAGGATTGGGTCATTGGAAAGCTGCAAAGAAAGTATTAAGATACTTACAAGGAACGAAGGATCACATGCTTACTTATAAGAGATTTGATCATCTTGAGGTGATTGGATATACAGATTCAGATTTTGCTGGCTGTGTGGATACACGAAAGTCTACATTTGGTTATGTGTATCTTTTAGCCGGAGGAGCGATTTCATGGAAAAGTGCGAAGCAGTCAGTCATTGCTGCATCCACTATGGAAGCTGAATTTGTGGCATGCTTTGAGGGCATAGTTCAGGCTAATGTTGAACATTTATCCATTCTGAATTCCCATTCAAAAAGGCAGTTTTAACATCCATCTGATGTAACTCAAGATCATAATGAGCTACTAAATGTTGACATCCATCTGATGGTTGCGGAATTTTATTTCAGGACTTGGAATTGTTGACAGTATTGCCAAGCCGCTGAAAATTTATTGTGATAACTCCGCAGAGGTCTTCTTTTCTAAAAACGACAAATATTCCAAAGGTGCTAAACATATGGAATTAAAATACTTTGTCGTTAAAGAAGAAGTTTAGAAACATAAAGTGTCAATAGAACATGTTAGCACTGATCTTATGATTGCTGACCCTTTAACAAAAGGGTTACCGCCCAAGATGTTTACTGGTCATGTTGAAAATATGGGCATTATGTCTACTAGTGAATGATTAATGATTGTAATTAATGCTTATTTGACACTCTGAGCTCATTGATAAATAAAAGTTTCTGAAATTTATGTTTTCTACTTTATGTATATGCATGCAAATTATGTTGTGGAAAACAAATTATGTTGTGAAGAACAAATTATGTTGTGAAGAATAAATTATGTTGTTGTTGATGAAAAATGACATTATGTTTGAACCCATTATGGATTTCTCATTATAAAGTCATATTAAGGAGAAAGGATGATATAGTAGTACATGGAAGGAAATGTGTTGATTGAAATGACATGTAACCGCCATGACTCTTATTATTTCTGTATCCTTGATTTTGATTAATGATAGAACCAATTTATGTAAGGCCTTTTAAATGCGCATTATGATTTATATAATTATTAAATCATGAAAGTATTATAACTCATATGAGTCAAGTGGGAGAATGTAAGAAATTAATTTCTATAATGTGACTCACATGACATTGAGTTTGGGTTTTCGGCCCGTACGTGATTTAATAATAATAATAGAATTAAAGGCCCATTGGTTAAGGTGAGAAATATATATCTGATGATACCTAATGAAAACCTACATCTGATGGAGATTGGGAACTAAGAGTAAAAGGGTTCTGTCTCTGCAAATAATAGTTGTCTCACTATTAACCATCAAGAAAGTGTGTGACAAGAACGAGATTGCTAAGAGATAGATTGGGATAAAGGAGGAGATAAAGTAACTGCTCAAGTAGGATAACTCATGGATCAAGGTAAGTGTCTATCTCTTTCTTAATTTTATGTGAGAATCATAGTCTGTAAGATCCTTATGATAATGATGATGTGCATTATTGTTCATTACTGTACTCTTTTGATTTTACAGTTAACAGTACCCCCATTCACCAATTTCTGAAAGAAATAGAAAAATATTATTCATCAAAAAAGAGTTAAGAAATAATCTAATTGCAAAAAACAAGTCAAACATCCTTAATAAAGTCATCCAAAAGTAATTCTGTTATTATAATTCTTAACTCTTTTCTTCGAACTCCTGGCAATTCCAACCTGTGTTGCTGAAGCAAGATCAAGACAAAGTAAATAATGGGAAATCAGGAAAACGTAAAGCACATACTTCGGTTAATCCAAATCTTGATCCACTTGGCACCTTCGAGCCCTTAACACCAAGTACTGCTTCCTAAGACAACACTATAGACTAATACTTATGAGGAGTTCCAGCTTACTGAACGAGAGGAATCAACTAAAGCTTTAGTTGGTTCTCCATGTTTGTAGCAATTTGTTCTAAAGATTTTCATATGGTCAAAATAAATTTACAGATCTATAGTAAGCTTTCGATTGATCGATCTTTCATGATCGTAGTGATGTATGGTAAAATAGAAATTTTCATGCTCAAAAGGAAAAAAAATCTAAAGTGCATTTTCATCCTCACTTCCAATTAAGAAAAAGACCAATAGTATTGTTTATAAATCCAATATATTATGATTAAATGACATCTGTAACAAAATAATTACATTAACAGGGTCTCGAAAATCCCTTTCACACATAAAATATTCTTGCTGAATTTTGACCGCTAGGTGGAAGTTAAATCTATCATCTTGAAAAATCTCCTTAATAATTTTATTTATGCTGCTTTCTTTAATCTGCATTCATTGAAACATGAAGAATCGTCCGACTCAATCAACCAAGATCCAAAAATTTGGGGAATGTGATGTTGAAAAGTTGAAAAAATATCATTGTTACCCCTCGAGAGAGTCCATAGCAGTTTCAACTTTATACTATAAAAAAAAACTTAGAACATGTTTATTTATTTTTATTCTTTTTAGAACTTTCAAATAACATTTATTCTAAAAATAGTAGAAACAAACATGATATAGATGTAGTGCGATGCCAGGATCTCACCTTAATTCCAATAGCAATGGCAGTTTTTAATTGAATAAGTTCACCTAGTCTCAAGGAACCGTGTTTATTATCTCTAACAAAGATCAGGGGCACACTCCTTGTTGAAGCCAAACTTAGCAGATGCTTCATCAACCATCATGGATTACAGTTAGAAGCTACAAGCACGGTCTGCACAACACAAATAAGGTCTTCTTTAAGACTTTATATAACAAAGTCACGCATCCACACCTTACAGCAGAAAGAGCTATATACTACTAATACAAATTCGTTATTTATTAGTATACAACTTCTTCATTTTTTACCGCGAAAAACTAATTGAATTTGAGCAATGTAATAAAAAATATTGAGGCTCTCAACAAAAAACAACCATTAGAATTTGCAGGAATCAGCATAAACAAAGAATCTAACTTTTCGTAGTTGGCTATTTGCAGCCCCATATAAAGGTTAAAACACCATAAAAAGTGCATGTTGAAGAATTTACATACAAGTGACGAACTAATAAGTAAAAATGAAGGTAGTAAATTTGCAATTAACTAAAGGTATACATATTCTAGATAGTAAAATTGGAAGTTAACCTGAACCTTAACTGAAGATCCTTTATTGTTGTTGCTTCTTAAAGGGAAGATCTGACCTGACCTTTCTAATTCAGTGCATGGTATCATGCGCTCAAGGACAGAGTTACATCATTGACCCCGATAGAAAAATTTTGCTACAAGAAGCAATAGAAATTTTACATGACAAAGTATGCTTCTTGATAAACATATCTAAATGTCCAAAGTTTCATAAACCAACCAAGTAGAAGATTAATCTTTAACCATATTTTCTCTGGCAAGGAACTTGATGGAAGAGGCCCAAGCTCAGGCCCAACAAGTAGGTCCATGGCAAAGAGGATTCAAGAAGAGTGGGACTCTGCTACTGATGGCAGATAAACTTTTCTCCACATATTCAAAGACCCCTCAAAGGACCACAAGGAGTAAAGCCCAAGCCATGGGAGCTGAGCATCAATTAATTTCAGTTTATTTGTAATTTCAGTAGAGTACGGTTCATTTAGCACAATAGGGGGTGTATTTAACAATTTAGTAGAGTAGGGTTCATTTAGCACAATAGGAGAGGTGTATTTAACAATTTAGCTTGTACCTTGGCCTTTTAGGGTAGGAATGTAGCCCTACCTTCTAGAAGCATGCTAAGGGGCTGCATTGACCTTTAGTCAACACCCTAGCAGCCCCCTCTTTTATGTATTCCCCATCCTATCCTTGCTCCTTACTCTCCAAGCCACCATCTCCTATAAATAGGGTGCTTTGGCTCATGTTTTTTTAAGATCAATTTTAATGAGTAAATGCTGCCAAATTTTTGCAAGCTTCTACTCTTGTCTAGTCTCTCTAGGTTAGACACTTCGATCTTCACCTTCACCTTCCTCCAAGTGATTTGGCCCAACCTATCACTCTCCATACCTTTCATGCACCTACAAGGAACCCATAACTCTATATGAGCCATCCTTGATCCATCACCTCCATTGCTTCCGCCACCTTTTTCACCTCATTTATTCAAGAAGAACATTGGTCATGAAGAACAACCCATCATTTGGTATCTAGAGCTTTGGTTCTTCAAGAGATAAGTGTTCTCTTCATTTTATTTTTTGAGTCTTCTTCTTTATTCCATTTTGTTCATCATATCCTTAAATGTCTTGCTTTTTTAATTTCATTTTAAGATGGTGTTGCTGTTTTTAAATTTCTATTTGGTATTTTGGTTCTACTTGATCTTGAACTTCCATTTTCAAACTGTTTTAGGTTCCTTTTGTGTCGGTTGTTCTGTTTTTATTTTATTTGAGTCTTATTGGTGTTTTTAATCGGTGCAAAGTGTTTGTGGTTGAGTCATTTTGATTTTTGAATTCATACAGGTTTTGTCAAAGTCATGTTCATCCTATAATGTCATAAATTCCAAGTGGTGCCTTTTATTGTTGATTTGGTTGCTTGATTTTGTTTTGAGTGCAGTTTATATTTCTGTGTTTGAAGCTTTGGTGCCTTTTATATTTTCATATTTGAGTTCATACTTGTGTGTTAGTTCCATACAAGTTCTTTTCCAATCATTTCCATTGTGTCTTTAAAGTTTCATTGGTGTTTTTTTAATTCTAGTTTAGGATTTCTCTGTTTTCACGGCTACTGTGCTAGCTGGAATCGTTCTCAGAAATTACATTTCTTGGTTAAAAATTCTGAAATTCTGGATTTGAGTATCTTGATGTGTTAAGAAAAAGTAAAAAAAAAGAATCACCTCAAAATTCAAAATAAAAAAAAAATGAAAAATGAAATACGAACAGAGTGCAAAAATTCTGACTCCGAAAAAACGCTGACATGGCAGTGATTTCGGAAAAATTATTACAATTATTTGGCTCAATGTTTTGGTGAAATTCCAACGCCTAATTTGAGCTAAAATATTGAAGTTTCTATGGTTAAAATTTCAAGCTCAAACTTGAAGTATTCTGTCCAGCATAAATTTGGAAAGTTGTGAAAAATTTACACAAAAAAATTTTGTACTGCTGTTTTAGTTTTATTCATCTAATCTAGTTCCATTCACTAGGATTCCACTTTGTGTGCTTTCTCGTGTTCCTTAATTTCTTGCTTGTCAAATTTTATTGAATACTCTTTCAAGTCTTGTCAAATATCAACTCCATTTGCAGTAGTCCTTGATTTTAAATTTGAGTTTTGTTGCTTTAAATTAAAACTTGCTTGACCTCTCTTTGGTGGATTTGACCTAAAAAGTGCTTTGGTGAGTGTGGAGCTAAAATTTTGTTTTGGTGAAAGCCATATCACTAAAGAGGAGCTGGATTAAAGATTTAAGGTTGAATAACCTAAGGAGACAAAGTAAGGGACAACAGCAACCTCATTGAAAAATACACAAATATACACAAAGGAGCTACAAGTGAAGGAGTGCATAGAATAGGACTTTAAATTTTGTGCATCAAAATTTGTTGACCTAATTTCATTTTATTTCTTTGAGTTGTAATTTGCAAGAACTCTGATTAATTAGTGGATTAATACATCTTAGACAGTGAGTGTGTCTTCAAGGTTCCAAAGTGCCAAGAAGCCTCACCTTAGGTTCGACTAGTTTTAAAAGCTTTCTAGATAGCAAGTTTCATTTGTGTTTTATGGATTTGCATAGTTTTCTTGCATAAATTTTTTTTTTTCATCTGTGATTGTGCTCCAAGTAAATTGCTTAGAGAAAGGTTTGTGAAAGTGTTGTGGGATAGTATCTGGCTAAGGAAAGGCTTGGTACTTAAGTGATCCTAGTGATCCACCTCCCTTTCCTGGGAAATTACCTACATCACTCCACTTATCTTTCTTTTTGAAAATTACTTTTATCACAAACCCTAAACATGTCTACTCATTCTTCTAGTCATAGTGAAAGCGATAGAAAATCCACAAAATCTCTTTTGAAACAATTAGCTATAGATTTTCAAACACTATCACTAAGACAATTGCAACATGAGGCTCAACTTTTGGAAGATAAAAAAGAAAGAGATGCCCATCTTGCAGTTTTGGAAGAGGAGTTGAAGATTGTTAGAGAAAAAGATGAATACATTCGAAAATTAAAAAAATCACATGCATCTAGTTCTAGGTCAAGTGACTCACATGCTGAGGGGAGTCTAAGAGTAAATGATTATTATCAACCTCCACATAGAAGAACTAGGAGAGAAAGCTACCCAAAAGAGACTAGGGTAGACTTACCTCATTTTTATGGAAAGGAAAATGTTGAAACATACCTAGATTGGGAAATGAAAGTAGAAAAACTTTTTGCTTGCCATCATGTTAGTGAAGAAAGGAAGGTACCCTTAGCCACTTTAAGCTTTTAAGGAAACACTATGTATTGGTGGACAACCCTAGAGAGAGATAGGCGCCTCCACAGGGACCCTTCCATAGAATATTGGAATGACCTTGGGGGAGCCCTAAGACGCCGCCATATTCCTTCATACTAAGATAGGGAGTTAATGGACAAGCTCCAAAGACTCCAACAAAAAAACATGAATGTAGAGGAGTATAGGCAAAAGATGGAGCTCTATGTGATGAGAGCCTCTATTAGGGAAGAAGCCACCACCACCATAGTTAGGTTCCTGAGTGGTCTCAATCTTGAGATAAGGGATAAATTAGAACTTTTTCCCTACAGGGACTTGAATGACTTGATCCAACTTTGTATAAAAGTTGAACAACAAAATTTGAGAAAGGGATCAAGTCAAGGAGAGTTCTTACTCTAACTCTTATTCCAAGAGAGAGTATAGAAGAGAAAGGGAGGATACTCTTTCAAAGGATAAATCCAAAGAAACTCCCAAGAGTGTAGAAAAAGATGTGTCTACCTCACAACCCGTAGTAGAGACATCCAGTGCTTCAAGTGTCTTGGTAGAGACCATATAGCATCCCAGTGCCCAAATAGGAGAACCATGATCTTAAGAGGGAGGGATGAGTATAGCAGCCAAGATGAAGAGTCTAGTGGGGAAGAAGAGAAGGAAAGTAGTGAGGGGGCATATCCTTGTGAGGGAGAATTAATGATGATCAAAAGAACCCTCAACAATCAACCTAGTGTGAACCATGAAACACATAGAGAGAACATCTTTCATACAAGATGTAAAGTTTCAGAAAACATTGGTTTTCTCATTGTGGATAGTGGCTCTTGCTGCAATTGTTGTAGCACTAGGATGGTTGAAAAGCTTAATCTACAATTAATACTTCATCCAAAACCTTACAAACTTCAGTGGATAAATGAAGATGGGGAATTAACTGTAGATAAGCGGGTAAAAATCAGTCTTTCTATGGGGAACTATAAAGATGAGATTTTGTGTGATGTAGTACTCATGGAAGCCTGCCACATCTTATTAGGAAGACCATGGCAATTTGACAAGAAAACCATCCATAATGGTCTTACCAATGAGATAACTTTTACCCATAGGGAAAAAAAGTTTGTACTCTATCCTTTAACACCTTTACAAGTGGTAAAGGACCAAGTGCAAATGAAAATAAAAAGAGAAAATGAGAAAAAAGAAAAAAAAAATTAGTAAATCAAGAGAAAATCCTTAGGAATGATGTTGAGGCTTGGGAGAAGAATGTTCCTTCCTACAAGGTCATTCAGAAAGAAGAAAAATTTGATAATAAAATTGAAAAGATACTTCTATCTGAACAACCTTCAGGCCTCCTTCTGTGTAAAGGAACACTTGCATGCACTGCCACACTTTCGGAAGTTTGTGAACTACCTCTTCAAGTCCAAAATTTTTTAAAAGATTTGGTGATGTATTCCTTGAGGAAGGACCCATTGAACTTCCACCTGTTAGGGGTATAGAACACCAAATAGATTTAGTTCCGGGAGCTAGTTTACCAAATAGACCAGCTTACAGAACTAATCCGGAAGAGACTAAGGAGATAGAGTCGCAGGTTCAGGAATTGTTGAAGAAGGGCTAGGTTCAAAAAAGCCTAAGTCCTTGTGTTGTACCTGTTTTGTTGGTGCCAAAGAATGATGGCAAGTGGAGAATGTGTTGTGATTGTAGGGCCATCAACAATATCACCATCAAATACAAGCATCCAGTTCCTAGACTTCATGATATGCATGATGAATGATGTAAGGACCTAGAAACTTTAATTGGAATGAAAGTGTTATATTTAAATAATTTCAGAAGATGTTATTATTTAAAATACAAAGAGCTGGTAAACGAAGTTTCATAGTGGTCGGACCTCGGACGTCGCCCAAGATCTGAGGTCAGCTGGTAGAGGTCGGTCGGCTTACCATTGCAGTAACATAGTAGTCAGGTGCGATGACTTTATCTTGAGGTAATCACGTGGATGTGCTCGAGGAAGACATGTGGATCAAGAAGAGTAAAGGAAGAAAAGTGTAGCTAAGAAGTCTCCTATGTGATCGCCTGGTTAGTGCATGATCGCCTGCCGCCTATGGTGCACATGATCGCCGAAAGTGCACTCAGTATGTGGTCAAGGTACTGGATCAACTAGAGTGGGTTCCAACAACCACGCGTATCAAGGTGTGGGTTAAGCCTTAGATACGCTGTGCATGCGAAGCTCTATGCTTGAGCAAAAGAGATCGCCCTTAGTGTTGCATGCATGGGCGCACGAAGAGTGATGCTGGTCTACTCTTGGAAATGTGAAGCTACCGACGTCACCGAGTCATGTGGAGATGATACTTTGGACCTAACATAGTGGAATGAAGAACCTTCGGGAAGGCGTGACGATGTGTCGTCGGGCATCGCCAGGGCGCGAGGCATGCGGTCATCGCCAGGGCGCAAGGCATGCGGGCATCGCCAGGGCGCGAGGCATGTGGACATCGGTCGTCTACCAGGGAGAGACATCGGTGGTCCACCAGGGTGATACATCGGTCGTCCTCCAGGATAATCCATCGGTGGAAGGTCATCGCGCGAGATGTCATCAGTGGATAGTCATCGCGCAAGATGTCATCGGTGGATAGTCATCGCGCGAGAGGTCATCGGTGGAACGTTATCACGCGATGTCGAGTTTCACGCCGATAAGGTGGGACCCAGGCTCTCAGCATCAGATGTACTGCACGCGCGACACGTAGACAGAAAGGGTGGTTCAGAATAGCGACCTCAGAGTGTTAGCCTGCGCAGAGGCATGCGTAGTCGTACTGTTCAGGGAAGCGTACACGCAACGTTTCCTGCAGAGTGGGTGGAGGCAGCGGCATTCCTGGGCAAGTTGGCTTAGATTTAAACTCACCCCTGAGAGGTAAGAGACGTGAGGTGATTAGAAAGTGATTTAGAGAGTTAACGTTGGCTCCTTCTCCTTCCTCTCCTTCACGCTGCGATTCAGGCATTCCCCAAGCACCAGTGCGACGAGCGACGACTGCCTTTGGAACGCCTGGGAGGTTCTCTGCAAGTCCTTCAACCAGACGCAAAAACAGAGCCAAGGCGTTGTTCAAGCTTCGTTGGGTTTCGGAGCTCTTGGTGTTTTGCGCAAGTCCAGGTAAGGGAAGCTAGCCTTCATTTTCAATACAAGCCATAGTTTAGCTATTTTCTGAAGTGAGGGCGACGTGGTCACCGGTTTTCGTTTTCATCCTTGTAAAATGCTCTGTGCTATGGGTTGGACGACGTGGTCGCCGGTTTTAAATGCAGTCTTCGAAATACTCTGTTTTTGAACTAGATCGCCGGTTTTGGCGCTGTTTTACGAACTCCCCTGTTTTAGTGTCGCTTTGAGCTTGTTTGTGACTGATATGTGAAATGCACGCGTTTTTGGAAAAGTCTGAACCTGGATACGTTTGTTGCTGTGGTTGAGATCGTTCATTTGAGTATTGTATGGTGCGTTGGGCGAATTGATGATCTTTAGCTGTCCTGTGTGGACCTTGGTTGCTGTCCTGTGTGGACTTTGCTTGTTGTCCTGTGTGGACCTTGGTTGCTGTCCTGTGTGGACTTTGCTTGTTGTCCTGTGTGGACTTTGGTTGCTGTCCTGTGTGGACTTTGCTTGCTGTCCTGTGTGGACCTTGGTTGCTGTCCTGTGTGGACTTTGCTTGCTGTCCTGTGTGGACCTTGGTTGCTGTCCTGTGTGGACTTTGCTTGTTGTCTTGTGTGGACCTTGGTTGCTGTCCTGTGTGGACTTTGCTTGCTGTCCTGTGTGGACCTTGGTTGCTGTCCTGTGTGGACTTTGCTTGCTGTCCTGTGTGGACCTTGGTTGCTGTCCTGTGTGGACTTTGCTTGTTGTCCTGTGTGGACCTTGAGGCTGTCCTGTGTGGACTCTGGTTGCTGTCCTGTGTGGACTTTCCGTGCTGTCCTGTGTGGACTTTACAGTGGTATGGTAAGTGTCTATGTGTGTTAAATCAGTGGAAGTTCGACGTAAGAAATGAGAAACTTTATAATTTTATGTGGGTATATGGAATTGTTTTATCCTGATTTTTATGTTCATATTTAAACTCTTTTTAAACCATCTAGCTTACCCCTTTTCTTTTGTATTGCTCTGTGGCTGTTTTCTCTTAAAACTGTGATGATCGTGTGTTTTACACGGGAGCAGATGATCTTCCAGGGAGTAGAGCTCCTCAGTGAGTGGTCGCCGGATGGAGATCGCCTGTTTCCGTCTCTATCGGGTGATCGCCTGTTTATGCCTCTATCGGGTGATCGCCTGTTTTTCTGTCCTGATAGCAGATCGGCTGTTTTGGGCCTTCTGGTAGTAGATCGCCGGTTTATGTAGGGAGATCGCCGGTTTCAATTATTGACTGTATTTTGTTTAAGTTTTGAAAACATTGGACTGGTTATGTATTAAACTCCCTAAGAGGAGCAACTTCATTTCTTATATATATATTATTATCATTCTTCAACATTATTTGTTTACCTTTATTTTCATTATACATGTATGCATGGTTTTATTTTGCGGGATGTTACATTAATGGTATCAGAGCAGTTCGTCCTTAGGATGACCTGAGGGCTGTGGATCCATTGTGTTTCTTCTGCTCATAAAATTTATTTGAGTTTTAAATAACAACTATAGTGAAAAGTTTCAAACGTTTTTGTATTGAGATTTTGTGTGTGCTTTGGTGAATATATGTTATAACTGAAAATCTTAGTATTAAGGATGAGAAGGTCTTGATAAAGTAGTGAGGGTGCACACTCATAACTGGATCGGGATGAGTCTCAACCTTAATTCCAAAGGTTTGATGTTTAGCATATATTGAATTCTGGTGTGAGCTATTTCATTTTCTTGAGTGTCTTTGTAATGGATTGAAAATGGTTGATTGGATTGATGACTGCATACCAGTAGTTGTTCTGGTATTATGCTTGATGTTATAAGCATTATGCTTCTGTTGATGAGCTCAAATTCTTAATGACTTTGAGATGCTGACCTTTGTAAGGTCTAGATGTTACCTCCTGAATGAATTGATTTCTTATCGATCTCATTCTTGTAGTTGTAGGGAATATAGAAACCTATAGTTCCAAATCTGAAACGAAGAGAGATGGCACGTAGACCTCCTACCCCTCCCCAACCTTCTTCGGAAATGAGCCAAATTGCCAAGGCTATTGAGATGATGGCAACTGCCATCCAACAACAGAATGCAGCAATGGCTCAGAATCATCAGGCGGCAATGCACCACTGGGAAACTGCCCGATCTGCTGAGACAAACTCCCACGTCGGTCAGCCTCAGGATCAGATGGGACTGACTGAGTTCATGAGGCACAACCCACCCAAGTTCAGTGGGAATGCTACCCCTGATCAAGCAGATCAGTGGGTCAGGGAGTTGGAGAAAATCTTTAGGGCGACCTCCTGCCCTGAAGGGAAGAAATTGGTATTCGCTACCTATCTGCTATCTGGAGAAGCCGAGTTCTGGTGGATGCGAGCTCAGCAGATGATGGAAGCCAGAGCTGAAGTGTTAGACTGGGAGAGTTTCAGAGTGAGATTTCTGGAAAAATACTTCCCAGATAGTGCAAGATTTGCGAGGGAAGCAGAATTCCTCAGATTGGAGCAGGGGGAGATGTCAGTGAATGCTTATGCTGCTTGGTTTGAGTATCTCGCCCGATTCTATACCCAGGCGACCTCTGAGGCTTGGAGGTGTAGGAAATTTGAAGAAGGACTGAAGCATGAGCTGAAGAGGACCCTAGCACCTATGTGCATAAGAGAATTTCACGCCTTAGTGGAGAAGGCGATGATGGTGGAGACACTGGAAAAGAGTGACTCTCGGGTGATCAGGTCACACCCAGGGGGTTTTTCCAGTGGGAAGGCCAAGGTGCAGCAACAGCAGAATAAGCCTTATGCGAGACCTCCACAGCATGGGGCAGGAGCAGCACCGCCTCAGTTTCAACAGCAACAGCCCTGGAAACTCAGATGTTCCCGTTGTGGTGGACCACACACATCCAATGTGTGCCCCAAGAGAAATTCAGAGAGAAGGTACTACATCTGCCGAAAGACGGGGCACCTTTCTAGAGAATGTCCTAACGGGAATAGGGCGACTCAACCCAGTGGTTCCCAACAGTGGAGGAACGAAGGCAGCAGACCTCAAGCAGCAGGGAGAGTGTTTGCCATGTCTGGAGCGGAGGCATCTCAGTCAGGTAACCTAGTACAAGATACTTGTTTATAGCTGGTGGATACTTTAGAGTTTTGTTTGTTTCTGGAGCGACACACTCTCTTGTGTCAAGTCGGTGTGCAACCGAACTGGGCCTTCTAGTGAAGGAGCTGCCGTTTGAACGGTTGGTCTCTACACCTGCATCAGGACAGGTTTTGACCTCCCCAGTTTGCTCTGAATGTCCAGTGATAGTAGAGGGACGCAGGTTCAAAGTGAATTTGATCTGTCTACCTCTTCAGGATCTGGATGTTATCCTAGGAATGGATTGGCTACATGCCAATCGAGTTCTCACAGATTGCAGTAGCCAGAAGGTGGTGTTTCCCAATCTCCAAGGGTCAGGTGTGATATCTGCTCAGCATGTGAAGTCAGAGTTGAAAGAAGGGGCGACGTGTTTTGTGATCCTAGCTGAAGGGGGGAGTGAAGAGTGAAGGGGGCGTAAACAGGATACATGAGGTGAAAGATTTCATGGATGTATTTCCAGAAGAAATACTTGGACTACCTCCTAAGAGGGAAGGTTTCACGCAGAATAGGGTTGTTTTGTTGATCGGGATTTGAAAGATGAGTGTGGGAATGGATGGTTGAAGTTAAAGGCCCCTGAACATGGCAAGATGGTGGCGTTAGAAAACGCTGGTTTAGATGCAAAATCTGGAGTGTGTCTCCAACGCTGCTGAAGGTCCAGTACGATGACTGGCTTGATAAAGAGGGACCACAGAAACTAGAGGAATGGGTCCTTTCGTCTAGAGTGGCAGCTACTGATTATATTGGGTATGCGATGTTCAGAGCGCTTAACAGTCAAACCATGCTCTCCTGAGTGCCATTCAGGTCGCCCACTTGGGTTTGAATCAGCAGTGTATGCCTGGTGGTATGATGGGTGGTGGGAAGGTGTTGTAACTGCAGTTAATGACAGTGGTAGAGGGATCTTCGTCGGATGGCTCTGCCTTAGAAAGTGAATCATCATCCATCCCCAAAGTTGAAGTTACTAAGAAGGTGAGCAAGAATCGTTTGGTTGGGAAACCCTGTGGATCTGGAAAATGTGAAGGGAATAACCTGGAGGGAGCCACCCTATGTCGCTCATGAGGACAAGGGTAACAACTCTAGTGGTGGATATGAGGACGAAGCTGACAACGCTGTGAAGACACTTCTGGCCTTAAATGAACACAAGGATAATAACTCTGGGGGAGGCAGTGATGACGTTGACAATGAGGAGAAGACCTTTGGAGTTGTAGTTGGAGATCATGCATTATGAAAGTGACGCCGACCAAGGGTGTAGGACGAGCTATCAGATCAAAGGAGCTGTCTCCTAAGTTAGTCGAGCCATATCAGATCTTAAGGAGGATAGGTCTAGTGGCTTATGAAATCGCCCTACCTCTCCAATGAGCAAAATCTGCATAATGTCTTTCACGTGTCACAGTTAAGGAAGTCTCTTGCAGACCCTAGGCACGTGTTGGAAGTAGACGATGTGCAGATCAGGGATGACTTGTTGTTGGGATGAAACCAGTAAGGATTGACGATCAGCAGGGTAAGCAGTTCAGAGGCAAGACCGTGAAGGTGGTGTGGGATGACAGATCGGGTGATACAAATTGGGAATTTGAAAGAAACCCTGAGAGAAGCCTATCCCTACCTCTTTTCCTTGTAATCCAATTTTCGAGGACGAAAATTTTTCTTGTTGGGGAGAATGTAAGGACCTAGAAACTTTAATTGGAATGAAAGTGTTATATTTAAATAATTTCAGAAGATGTTATTATTTAAAATACAAAGAGCTGGTAAACGAAGTTTCATAGTGGTCGGACCTCGGACGTCGCCCAAGATCTGAGGTCAGCTGGTAGAGGTCGGTCGGCTTACCATTGCAGTAACATAGTAGTCAGGTGCGATGACTTTATCTTGAGGTAATCACGTGGATGTGCTCGAGGAAGACATGTGGATCAAGAAGAGTAAAGGAAGAAAAGTGTAGCTAAGAAGTCTCCTATGTGATCGCCTGGTTAGTGCATGATCGCCTGCCGCCTATGGTGCACATGATCGCCGAAAGTGCACTCAGTATGTGGTCAAGGTACTGGATCAACTAGAGTGGGTTCCAACAACCACGCGTATCAAGGTGTGGGTTAAGCCTTAGATACGCTGTGCATGCGAAGCTCTATGCTTGAGCAAAAGAGATCGCCCTTAGTGTTGCATGCATGGGCGCACGAAGAGTGATGCTGGTCTACTCTTGGAAATGTGAAGCTACCGACGTCACCGAGTCATGTGGAGATGATACTTTGGACGTAACATAGTGGAATGAAGAACCTTCGGGAAGGCGTGACGATGTGTCATCGGGCATCGCCAGGGCGCGAGGCATGCGGTCATCGCCAGGGCGCAAGGCATGCGGGCATCGCCAGGGCGCGAGGCATGTGGACATCGGTCGTCTACCAGGGAGAGACATCGGTGGTCCACCAGGGTGATACATCGGTCGTCCTCCAGGATAATCCATCGGTGGAAGGTCATCGCGCGAGATGTCATCAGTGGATAGTCATCGCGCGAGATGTCATCGGTGGATAGTCATCGCGCGAGAGGTCATCGGTGGAACGTTATCACGCGATGTCGAGTTTCACGCCGATAAGGTGGGACCCAGGCTCTCAGCATCAGACGTACTGCACGCGCGACACGTAGACAGAAAGGGTGGTTCAGAATAGCGACCTCAGAGTGTTAGCCTGCGCAGAGGCATGCGTATTCGTACTGTTCAGGGAAGCGTACACGCAACGTTTCCTGCAGAGTGGGTGGAGGCAGCGGCATTCCTGGGCAAGTTGGCTTAGATTTAAACTCACCCCTGAGAGGTAAGAGACGTGAGGTGATTAGAAAGTGATTTAGAGAGTTAACGGTAGCTCCTTCTCCTTCCTCTCCTTCACGCTGCGATTCAGGCATTCTCCAAGCACCAGTGCGACGAGCGACGACTGCCTTTGGAACGCCTGGGAGGTTCTCTGCAAGTCCTTCAACCAGACGCAAAAACAGAGCCAAGGCGTTGTTCAAGCTTCGTTGGGTTTCGGAGCTCTTGGTGTTTTGCGCAAGTCCAGGTAAGGGAAGCTAGCCTTCATTTTCAATACAAGCCATAGTTTAGCTATTTTCTGAAGTGAGGGCGACGTGGTCGCCGGTTTTCGTTTTCATCCTTGTAAAATGCTCTGTGCTATGGGTTGGACGACGTGGTCGCCGGTTTTAAATGCAGTCTTCGAAATACTCTGTTTTTGAACTAGATCACCGGTTTTGGCGCTGTTTTACGAACTCCCCTGTTTTAGTGTCGCTTTGAGCTTGTTTGTGATTGATATGTGAAATGCACGCGTTTTTGGAAAAGTCTGAACCTGGATACGTTTGTTGCTGTGGTTGAGATCGTTCATTTGAGTATTGTATGGTGCGTTGGGCGAATTGATGATCTTTAGCTGTCCTGTGTGGACCTTGGTTGCTGTCCTGTGTGGACTTTGCTTGTTGTCCTGTGTGGACCTTGGTTGCTGTCCTGTGTGGACTTTGCTTGTTGTCCTGTGTGGACCTTGGTTGCTGTCCTGTGTGGACTTTGCTTGCTGTCCTGTGTGGACCTTGGTTGCTGTCCTGTGTGGACTTTGCTTGCTGTCCTGTGTGGACCTTGGTTGCTGTCCTGTGTGGACTTTGCTTGTTGTCCTGTGTGGACCTTGGTTGCTGTCCTGTGTGGACTTTGCTTGCTGTCCTGTGTGGACCTTGGTTGCTGTCCTGTGTGGACTTTGCTTGCTGTCCTGTGTGGACCTTGGTTGCTGTCCTGTGTGGACTTTGCTTGTTGTCCTGTGTGGACCTTGGGGCTGTCCTGTGTGGACTCTGGTTGCTGTCCTGTGTGGACTTTCCGTGCTGTCCTGTGTGGACTTTACAGTGGTATGGTAAGTGTCTATGTGTGTTAAATCAGTGGAAGTTCGACGTAAGAAATGAGAAACTTTATAATTTTATGTGGGTATATGGAATTGTTTTATCCTGATTTTTATGTTCATATTTAAACTCTTTTTAAACCATCTAGCTTACCCCTTTTCTTTTGTATTGCTCTGTGGCTGTTTTCTCTTAAAACTGTGATGATCGTGTGTTTTACACGGGAGCAGATGATCTTCCAGGGAGTAGAGCTCCTCAGTGAGTGGTCGCCGGATGGAGATCACCTGTTTCCGTCTCTATCGGGTGATCGCCTGTTTATGCCTCTATCGGGTGATCGCCTGTTTTTCTGTCCTGATAGCAGATCGGCTGTTTTGGGCCTTCTGGTAGTAGATCGCCGGTTTATGTAGGGAGATCGCCGGTTTCAATTATTGACTGTATTTTGTTTAAGTTTTGAAAACATTGGACTGGTTATGTATTAAACTCCCTAAGAGGAGCAACTTCATTTCTTATATATATATTATTATCATTCTTCAACATTATTTGTTTACCTTTATTTTCATTATACATGTATGCATGGTTTTATTTTGCGGGATGTTACAAATGACATGGATCTACCATATTTTCCAAGATTGACCTTAAAAGTGGATATCACCAAATAAGAATTAAAGAAGGTGATGAGTGGAAAACTACTTTTAAGACCAAATTTGGACTATATGAGTGGTTAGTGATGCCTTTTGGACTCACTAATGCACCTAGCACTTTCATGAGGCTTATGAATCATGTCCTTAGGGATTGCATAGGTAAGTATGTAGTAGTCTATTTTGATGATATCTTAGTATATAGTCAAAGCCTAGAGTCCCACCTATGTCACCTTAGGGAGGTTCTTTTAGTGCTTAGGAAAAATAGTTTGTTTGCCAATATAGTTAAGTGCACTTTTTGTGTAGATAGTGTAGTGTTTTTAGGTTTTATAGTAAACAAAAATGGGGTACATGTTGACCCCGAGAAAATCAAAGCCATCCAAGAGTGGCCAGCTCCGCAAAATGTAGGATATTTTAGGAGCTTTCATGGTGCAACAAGTTTTTATAAAAGATTTGTTCCTAACTTCTCAAGTCTAGCTTCACCACTCCATTTTTTGGACAGAGAAGCATGAGCAAACCTTTCAAAGTTTGAAAGCTCAACTCACTAATGCACCCATTCTAGCTTTACCAAACTTTTCAAAAACTTTTGAGCTAGAGTGTGATGCATCAGGAGTAGGAATAGGTGCTGTGTTGTTGCCAGGTGGGCACCTAATTGCATATTTTAGTGAAAAACTTCACGGTGCCACCCTCAACTACCCCACCTATGACAAAGAGCTCTATGCACTTGTGAGGGCCCTATAGACTTGGGAACACTATCTAGTTTCAAAAGAATTTGTCATACATAGTGACCATGAGTCTTTGAAATATTTGAGGGGTCAACACAAGTTGAACAAAAGACATGCAAAGTGGATGGAATTTCTTGAGCAATTTCCATATGTTATGAAATACAAGAAGGGCAGTACAAACATTGTGGCTGATGCTCTCTCAAGGAGACATACCTCTTTTCTAAACTTGGAGCCCAAATTCTTGGATTTGAAAACATACCTGAGCTTTATGAAGAAAACTAGGATTTTGCACCCACTTTTGTTGAGTGCCAACATAGAGCACAAGGAGGTTTTTATGTTTCTGAGGGGTACTTATTTAAAGAAGGAAAACTTTGCATACCCCAAGGAACACATAGAAAACTCCTTTTAAAAGAATCACATGAAAGAGGACTCATGGGCCATTTTGGAGTTGATAAAACTCTTGAGCTTTTAAAAGGAAAATTCTTTTGGCCACATATGAGGAAAGATGTCCAAAGACATTGTCATAGATGCATTTCATGTTTAAAAGCTAAGTTTAAGACAATGCCTTTTGGACTCTACATTCCCTTACCTTTTGCAAGTGCTCATTAGGAAGATATAAGCATGGATTTCATATTAGGACTTCCTAGGACACAAAGAGGTTTTGATTCCATCTTTGTGGTAGTGGATAGGTTTAGCAAGATGACTCATTTTATACCCTGCCATAAAGTGGATGATGCTAGAAACATCTCTAAGCTCTTCTTTAGAGAAGTTGTAAGACTACATGGTTTACCTAAGACCATAGTGTTGGATAAAGATCCTAAATTTGTTGGCCATTTGGGAGAACTCTCTAGGAAAGGCTAGGAACTAAGTTGAACTTCTCAACTTCTTGTCATCCTCAAACGGATGGACAAACTGAAGTTGTAAATAGATCTCTTTCCACTATGCTTAGGTCAATCATGAAAGGAAACCACAAATAATGTGATGAGTACCTTCCTCATATTGAGTTTGCATATAATAGGGTAGTTCATAAAACTACTAATATTTCTCCATTTGAGGCTGTGTATGGGTTCTTACTCCTTTGGATTTGTTACCTCTACCTAATCCACAAAATTTAGTGTATAAGGAAGGAGTAACGAAGCCTGAATTTGTAAAGAAAATGCATGAGAGGATTAAGAACCAAATACAACAACAAACAGAGAAATACATGAAACATAGCAATAAGGGGAAGAGAGAGATGATTTTTCGAGGAGGGAGACTGGGTTTGGCTTCACCTTAGAAAAGATAGATTCCCTAATCAGAGGAAGTCTGAACTTAGTCCTAGGGGTGATAGTCCTTTCCAAGTTCTCAAAAGAATCAATAATAATGCATATCAAATTGACCTGCCTGAGGAATATGGAGTACATACTACCTTCAATGTTATGGATCCAACACCCTTTGCAGGTAGAGGAAATGAAAAGAAAGAAGCATGTGATTTGAGGACAAATCGTCTTCAAGAGGGAGGGGATAATGGAAGAGGCCCAAGCTCAGGCCCAACAACTAGGTCCATGGCAAAGAGGATTCAAGAAGAGTGGGACTCTGCTAATGATGGCAGAGAAACTTTTCTCTACATATTCAAAGACCCCTCAAAGGACCACAAGGAGTAAAGCCCAAGCCATGGGAGCTGAGCATCAATTAATTTCAGTTTATTTATAATTTCAGTAGAGTAGGGTTCATTTAGCACAATAGGGGGTGTATTTAACAATTTAGGAAAGTATGGTTCATTTAACACAATAGGGGGGGTGTATTTAACAATTTAGCTTTTACCTAGGCCGTTTAAGGTAGGAATGTAGCCCTATCTTCTAGAAGCATGCTAAGGAGCTGCATTGACCTTTAGTCAACACCCTAGCAGCCCCCTATTTTAGGTATTCCCCATCCTACCCTTGCTCCTTACTCTCCAAGGCACCATCTCCTATAAATAGGGTGTTTTGGCTCATGTTTTTTTAAGATCAATTTTAATGAGTAAATGCTGCCAATTTTTTGCAAGCTTCTATCTTGTCTAGTCTCTCTAGGTTAGACACTTTAATCTTCACCTTCACCTTCCTCCAAGTGATTTGGCCCAACCTTTCACTCTCCATACCTTTCATGCTCCTACAAGGAACTCATATCTCTATATGAGCCATCCTTGATCCATCGCCTTCATTGCTTCCGCCACCTTTTTCACCTTATTTATTCAAGAAGAACATTGGTCATGAAGAACAACCCATCATTTAAATCTCTTGCAGATTGGATCTCCCTGTTCAACAAAATAAGGTCAAATCAAGTGAAAAATTGCACCATTGTTGAAGACAGTTGAGTAGTTCTGATGGAAGAGGCCCAAGCCCAAGCCCAAGCCCAAGTCCAAGTCAAAGGTCAAGCCCAAGCCCACCAAATAGAAGATATGGGCCAACTACAAGAGCTATGACAAGAAGAATCCAAGAGGATTGGGACACTGCTACTGATTGTAGAGAAACTTTCCTCTATATATTTAAAAATGCCATAAGTTTAGTGTAGGGTAGAATTTAATTTTTGTCGAAATAGAATAGGAAATTTTATTTGTAATTTTTCTTAGAATTAATTTTGGCACCTAATTACCAACCTAGATTAAATTAGGGTTTCTAAAACACCTAATTTAATCTAGGCTGGGCATGAGAAGGTCGTGGAGGAGTGCATAAACGCTAATCACACCTCCTTAGTCACACCTTCCATGTGTGCTCTCATTAGGCGCCAATTTTCCTTACATTTCATTTGAATTTAGCTTTTAATTTCAGCCCTCCATTGCTATAAAAGGAGGTGCTTGGCTCATGTAATTCTCAAGATTAATTTGAGTGAAATTGCTGCCAACTTTGTGTCAATTCTCACTCTTGTCTCCTACCTCTAGGATAGACACCTTTAGTCTTCATTCTTCATCTTTTCCATATGAGATGGCCTCACCACTCACTCTCCACACCTAACACTTCACCTTCAAGGAAACCACAACTCCTAGGAGCTCCTTGCACGTCTTCAACCATAGCTTCTGCCACCTTCAATTGTGTTTTCTAGCTCAAGGATGAAGGCACTCAAGCTAGGCTCCATCAAGTGGTATCAGAGCTAAGGTTCTTTAAGAGCTAAGTGTCTTCTTCTTTTCATCCTTTTGATTTTGTGTTGTTCTTCATAATTCCGTGTTGTTCTTCATATGATCCTTGAATGTCTTGCTGTTTTTGCAATTTAATTTTGATTTAGTTGTTGATATGAGAAATTCAATCGGTGCAATATGTTCAACTTGTTCTTGCGCTTCTAATTTCAATTTTGTGTAGGATTCTTGTTTGTTTTGGTGTGGTGTTTTAATTTTGCTAAGATTTGAGTCCTTTTTGCCATTTCAATTGGTTCAATTTGTTTAGATTTAAGTCATTTTGATTTTATGAATCTATACTAAGTTTTGTCATAGTCATGTGAATCCAAATTTGTCATCACTTCCAAGTAGTACCTATTGTTGATTCTTTGGTTTCTTGATTTGATTTTTGAGTCCATATCTAATCTGTGTTGAATTGATCCTTTGGTGCATTTTTAATTTTAGTTTTGAGTTCATAATTGTGTGTTAGATCCACACAATTTCATATACATCAATTTCCTTTGTGTTCTTGAAGTTTCTTATTACTGTTTTTAATTCCAGATTAGGATTTCTAAAACTGTGCTAGCTGTTTTTCATTGTGAAATTTGATTCCGGTGGAGAAAAATTCTAGAAATCTGGATTTGAGAAGTTTGATGTCTTATAAAAAAAAGAAAAAAAAAAGTGAATCAAAATTCGAAGTGAAAAAGAATGATAAATCAAACAAAATCAGTGTTCAAAACTGGAGCGAAAAAAAAAAAGGTAATCTGGCACCGATTTGAAAATTTTATTGTAATTAATTGGTGAATGTGTTTTGTGTGATTTAAGAGCCAAAAGTTAGCTGACATCTTGAAGTATTTTTTTTTTTAAAAATTAAAATTAAAATTTGAAAAATACAGATCAACACAAATTTTATAAGTCACGCATTTTATACCTCAATTTTCTGTAGTTCAGTTTTGGTTTTTGTAATCCAATTCTAGTACCTTTCCTTAGGTTCAATTTTGTGTGCTAGCTTTGTTGATTGCCTTATTTTTGCTTGAATGTAAATTTTTCTTCAATATTCCTTCCAATTTTGTCCCATTTTAATTCTCTTTTCTGTTGTCCAAATTCAAATTGAGCTTTTGTTGCTTTAATTTTGTTGACCCCTTATGTGGTGGAAGTTTTCAAAAGGTGCTCGTTAAGTTTGGAGCTAACCTTTGTGGTGACTGCCATTATTACTTAGTAGGTGCTGAATTGATTACTTCAAGTGACTATACTAAAAGAGGTATAGCAAGAGTGCAACAACAAGGTTATACACAAATATACACAAAAATGGGGGAGTGCAAATAGAAAAGGTGCAAAACAAAAGAAGGAGTGCCAAAAGGAAGAAGTGCATAAATTAGGATTTTCTTGAGTTGTAATTTGTTAAACCTTGAACAATTAGTGGATTAATCACGTAATTAGTTTATCAGTGTGTCTTGAAGGTTCACAAGTGCCAACAAGCCTCATCATTAGGAATTCGACTAGTTTAAAGCTTTCTAGTTAGAATTAACTCATTTATGTTTAATTGCTTTAGCATATTTGTTTCTTGTATAAAAAATTGTGTTTTCATTCTTGATTGTGCTCTAAGTGAATTACTTAGAGAAAGGTTTGTGAAAATCTTGAAGGATAGAATCTGGCTAGAAAAGGCTTGGTACTTAAGTGATCCAAGTGATCCACCTCCCTCTCCTGGGAATCTACCTACATTACTCCACCTATCTTTCTTGTGGTAAATTGCTTTTATCACATAGCTTTAATCATGTCTACTCATTCTCATAACTCTAGTGAAAATGATCGAAAGTCAATCAAATCTCTTTTAAAACAACTTGCACAAGACTTTCAATCACTTTCATTTAGACAATTACAACAAGAGGCCCAACTCAAAGAAAGGGATCCTCATTTTGCTTTGTTGGAGAATGAGTTGAGGATGGTTAAAGAAAAAGATGAATACACCCATAAAACAAAAAAATGTTCACATGCATCTAGCTCTAGGGGTAGTGATTCTCTTGGTGAACAAAGCCTTAGGATTCATGAATACTATCAACCACCCCCTAGAAGAGCTAGAAAAGAAAGAAAAGAAAGTACTAAGGAGGTTAGGGTAGACTTACCTTATTTCCATGGGAAAGAAAATGTAGAAGCTTACCTAGATTGGGAAATGAAAGTAGAACAATTATTTGCTTGCCGTAGAGTAAGTGAGGAACGAAAGGTACCCCTAGCTACCCTTAGCTTTCAGGGAAATGCTATGTATTGGTGGACTGCCTTAGAGAGAGACATGTGCCTTCATAATGACCCTCCCATAGAATACTGGAATGATCTTAGGGGAGCCTTAAGATGCCGTCATATCCCTTCCTACTATAATAGGAAGTTAATGGACAAGCTCCAGAGACTCCAACAGAAATCTATAAGTGTGGAAGAATATAGGCAGAAAATGGAGCTTTATCTAATGAGAGTCTCCATTAGGGAGGAAGAATCCACCATAATAGCAAGATTTTTTAGTGGAATCAATCTTGAGATTAAAGATAGAGTTGAACTATTACACTACAGAGACTTGAATGATTTAATTCAACTTTGATCACTTTGCATCAAAGTTGAACAATAAAATTTGAGAAAAATATCAAGTCGTAGGGAAGGTTCATATTCTAACTCCTATCCCAAGAGAGAGTATAAAAGGGAGGAACCCATAAAAGAAAAACCAAAAGAAACTCCCAAGAAAACAGAAATAGATACCTCTAGCTCACAACCTCGTAGCAGAGACATTAAATGTTTTAAGTGCTTTGGTAGAGGACATATAGCTGCCCAGTGCCCACACAAGATAACCATACTCTTAAGAGGGAGGGATGAATATAGTAGTCAAAGTGAAGAAGTTAGCGGGGGAGAAGAGAAAGTAAATAGTGAGGGGGTGTATCCATGTGACGGGGAGTTAATGATGATCTGTAGAACCCTCAACAATGAACCTAGTGTGGACCAAGAGTCACAAAGAGAGAACATCTTCCACACAAGATGTAAAGTTTTTGAAAATGTATGTTCTCTCATTGTGGATAGTGGTTCCTACTGCAACTGTTGTAGCTCTAGGATGGTTGAGAAGCTGAATCTATAGGTAATACCTCATCCTAAACCTTATAAACTTCAGTGGATAAATGAAGATGGGTAATTAAATGTAGATAAGCAAGTGAAATTCAAGTTCTCTGTGGGAAACTATAAAGACAAAGTTTTATGCGATGTAGTTCCCATGGAAGCTTGTCATATTTTATTGGGTAGACCGTGGCAATTTGATAAGAAAACTATGCACAATGGTCTTACCAATGAGATTACTTTCACTCACAGGGATAAAAAGTTTGTACTCTATCCCTTATCACACTCACAGGTGATAAAGGATCAAGTAAAAATGAAAATCAAAAGAGAGGAAGAGAAAAAAAAAAATAGAAAACCAAGAAAAAGCCCTTAGGGAAAAAGAGGCGTGGGAGAAGAGTATTCCTTCCCACAAGGTCATTCAGAAGGAAGAAAGAGTTGAAAACAAAGTTAAAAAATACTTCTTTCTGAACAACCTACATGCCTCCTGCTGTGTAAAGGAACACTTACATGCACTGCCATATCTTCTGAAGCTAGTATTCTACCTCCTCAGGTAAAAGAAACTTTTGAGCTAGAATGTGATGCATCAGGAGTAGGCATAGGTGCGATATTGTTGCAAGGTGGACACCCAATTGCTTATTTCAGTGAAAAACTTCATGGTGCCACCCTCAACTACCCCACCTATGATAAGGAGCTCTATGCATTTGTGAGGGCCCTGAAGACTTGGGAACACTATCTAGTATCCAAAGAATTTGTAATTCATAGTGATCATGAGTCTTTAAAATACTTGAAGGGTCAGCATAAGTTGAATAAACACCATGCAAAATGGATGGAATTTCTTTAACAGTTCCCTTATGTTATCACATACAAGAAGGTCAGTACTAATAGTGTGGTTGATGCTCTCTCCAGGAGACACGCCTTCTTTTCAAAACTTGGTGCCCAGATTCTTGGATTTGAAAACATACCCGAACTGTACAAAGAAGATCGAGCTTTTGCATCCACTTTTGTTAAATGTGAACATAGAGCACAAGGAGGATTTTATGTGTCTGAGGGTTTTCTTTTTAAAGAAGGAAAACTCTGTATACCCCAAGGAACACATAGAAAGCTTCTTGTAAAACAAACACATGAAGGAGGTCTCATGGGCCATTTTGGAGTTGATAAAACTCTAGAGCTTTTAAAAGGAAAATTCTTTTGGCCTCACATGAGAAAAGATGTTCAGAGACATTATTTTAGATGCATTTCATGTTTAAAAGATAAATCTAAAATAATGCCTCATGGACTCTATACTCCTTTGCCTGTTGCAAATGCTCCATGGGAAGACATTAGCATGGACTTTATTTTTCGACTTCCTAGGACTGCAAGAGGTTTTGATTCTATTTTTGTGGTTGTGGATAGGTTTAGTAAAATGGCACATTTTATACCATGCCACAAAATGGATGATGCAAACAATATCTCTAGGCTCTTCTTTAGAGAAGTGGTGAGACTTCATGGTCTACCCAAAAGCATAGTGTCTGATAGAGATCCAAAATTTATAAGTCATTTCTGGAGAACTCTCTGGGAAAGGCTTGGAACTAAACTGAAATGTTCAACTTCTTGTCATCCTCAAACGGATGGACAAACTGAAGTAGTAAATAGATCTCTTTCAACTATGCTTAGGGCAATTATGAAAGGCAACCACAAATCTTGGGATGAGTACCTTCCCCATATTGAGTTTGCATATAACAGGGTAGTCCATAAAACTACCAATATTTCTCCATTTGAAGTTGTATATGGGTTTAATCCTCTTACACCTTTAGATTTGTTGCCTCTTCCTAATCCACAAGAATTTGTGCATAAGGAAGGAGTAGCAAAAGCTGAATTTGTTAAGAAAATGCATGAGAGGATTAAAAAACAAGTACAACAGCAAACAGAGAAATATGTAAAGCTTGGCAATAAGGGGAAGCGAGAGGTAATTTTTTAGGAAGGGGACTGGGTTTGGCCACATCTTAGAAAGGATAGATTTCCCACTAGAAAAAAATCTAAGCTTAGCCCTCGGAGAGATGGACTCTTCCAAGTTCTCAAGAGAATCAAGGACAATACATACATTCTGGATTTACCTGAAGAATATGGAGTTCATAATACTTTCAATGTTATGGACCTAATCCCTTTTGCAGGAAGTAATGGAGAAGATGAAGCATTGGATTTGAGGACAAATCCTTGTCAAGAGGGAGGGGATGATGGAAGAGGCCCAAGCCCAAGCCTGAGTCCAAGTCAAAGGTCAAGCCCAAGCCCACCAAATAGAAGATATGGGCCAACTACAAGAGCTATGGCAAGAAGAATCCAAGAGGATTGAGGCACTGCTACTGATTGCAGAGAAACTTTCCTATATATGTTTAAAAATGCCATAAGTTTAGTGTAGGGTAGAATTTAATTTTTGTCAAAATAGAATAGGAAATTTTATTTTTAATTTCTCTTAGAATTAATTTTGGCACCTAATTACCAACCTAGATTAAATTAGGGTTTCTAAAACACCTAATTTAATCTAGACCGGTCATGAGAAGGCCGTGGAGGAGTGCATAAACACTAATCACACCTCCTTAGTCACACCTTCCATGTGTGCTCTCATTAGGCGCTAATTTTCCTTACATTTCATTTGAATTTAGCTTTTAATTTCAGCCCTCCATTGCTATAAAAGGAGGTGCTTGGCTCATGTAATTCTCAAGATTAATTTGAGTGAAATTGCTGCCAACTTTGTGCCAATTCTCACTCTTGTCTCCTACCTCTAGGATAGACACCTTTAGTCTTCATTCTTCATCTTTTCCAAGTGAGATGACCTCACCACTCACTCTTCACACCTAACACTTCACCTTCAAGGAAACCACAACTCCTAGGAGCTCCTTGCACGTCTTCAACCATAGCTTCCACCACCTTCAATTGCGTTTTCCAACTCAAGGATGAAGGCACTCAAGCTAGGCTCCATCAATTTCTCTCTTTGAACTATTAAAATTCTCTCAGGCCACCGCCTCAACTTTAGTCAACAATGGTCTTGTGGATATATATTTCAAAGTATCTTGAAACTCCTGGATAAAAATGAAAAATCAGAGGTGTGATTTTATGATAAAGCCAATTGAGCTAAACAGAACAATGGCATGGACTGAAGTGAATTCAAATGTGCCATAGGAAATACACAAGACCTCTTCAGTAGGGTAGAAAACAGGAGCATCTCAATATTTGGCCTACGAGCCTCTTTTGGTCGCCAGCTTGCAATAACTTGTTAGAAACTTCAATTGTCAATTACTCATCACGTAAAAGAGATGCCCAATAACACCAATTTTATAATGAAGTAACTCATATAACATGATAAAATTACCAACTCAAGTCCATTGTTGTTATTACAATAACCAACTTAATTATGAGTAGGTAGACCAAGCCACTTCTATTTTAACATTCAATAAAGGACCATCCCAATTCATAAAACTTGGCAATACATTTTCTCTTAATAAATCCATCTTTCAAAGAAATTAATGTATGTCTATACTAAGTTATTAACATAATAACAAGAATAAAAGAAACGACAATAATTGAGGAAAATGGAGGAAAATTAGAGTTAATTCATCAATAATGAAGCCAATAATAATTTCTGACATAAGTAAATCATGTATATTTTATAAATAGACCTTTTGGCAATTACTGCAATCTGAACATGCATGGATGACTCCCTGAGGAAGACAAGCTCTTGAGGAAAAATTCTGCATTGACATTCATATGTAAGATACTAACCAGAATTAAATGCACGAAAATATTTAGGAAATGTTGAGCATTGTATTCAAAATCAAGATACAAATCAATATGAGACGGACTTGATCAAGCCGCTCACAATCAGAGTCTTCGTCTGAATGGTTCTCATATTGTCTATAATTAATCCAAGGTCTTCGGAGAAGGGATCTAGGAACCTTTGCAATTTCACAACTTGAACTTATCCCTCTTTTAATACTTATATTTACTCTTTCTCAACCAAATCCCTAGTTCACTACATTTCAACAGCCAGAGATAATTTTTTTTTTTAAACCAAATCAGTGATCACTGACAGGATCCCAGATATAACCTAAAAGATCTTGTAAAATAAAGAACCTTCACATACTATGGCTACCATTACCTGAACTTAACAATACAGATGCATAACAGAGCAAAGCAAACATCATTATAAACTCACTGCAACAACATTATTTACAAATATTAAATGAACAGACACGAATCAAAAGTTAATAATTAATAGTAATTAATAAATAAAAACTCAGTCAATTTTACTATAATCAAGAGATTTTGTATTGATTAGCTTTAATCCTTAAAGGAAACAAAATACCACATCCTATCAGGAGTTACCTATATGAAATCTTGGAGGAATTGCGATTTTCTATTGTACAATTGAATACGTGGAAAATCTTGGAGGACGATGAAGGGCTCGAGAGTGAGGGTTATGTTTAGGGCGCGCGAGAGTGAGAAGACATTGAAGGGAGAGTGAGTGAAGAGCGATAGTGAAGGGAAGAGTGTTTCACGAAGTTCATGAAGAGAGGGTTTCGTTCGTGAAGAGTTTGTAGAGAGAGAGAAAAGTCACAAGTTAAGTGTACTCAGTTTCCAGGGAATGAAAGGAGGTTTTCAAAAAAAAATTGGGAATAATGAGGAATGGTATGGAGGGAAGGGAAAACGCGGGATTTTTATTTCGAAGGATAATTGTGGTGGTTCAAAATGACACATTCTAAAGGATAATTGTGGCGGTTACTAAAATGCCGTATTATACGGAAACTTGTGGCGGTTATTAATAACCGCCATATTAAAACCGCCACTTCTTACATGATGTTTTGTAGTGTCTCTTGGAACAATCTAAAGTTATGCATGTGCACGGGGTTTGTTCCTTCTCATTATAGGAAGGAAAGCTTGTTGAAGCTCTAGTGGGTTCATCAAGGACCTAGGAGTGTAGATGAATATTTCAAGGATTTAGAAGTAACTTTGACTAAAATTAATATGCATGAAAGTGAAAAGTCAAAGATTGCTAGATTTGTGAGTGAATTAAGGTGAGAAATACAAGATGTTGTAGAATTATATGAGTATACTTCTTTGAAAAAATTGGTTCACCTAGCCATCAAGGTTGAGTCACAAGTTTTTGAAGAAAAAATCTTTCAAAAATACTCATAATGATGGCTTTTACAAATCATCTTGAAAGGAAAAAAAACAAATTTCAAAACTAAGACTCTCCTTCCAATTTCTCAAAAGAACCCACCCCATATCCTAAATTTCTAAAGATAAACCTTCTACTTCTACTCCTAAATCACCCACCAAAACCCTAAGTCAAAAATGCTTTAAATGTCTAGGTTTTGGACACATTGCTGTTAATTGCCCAAGTAAAAGAACAATGATGGTTAAAGGGGGGATAGTCGTGAGTGACCATAGTTCCCAATCATCTAGAGCTAGTTCCCTTTCCTCTTCAAAAACCCTAAGTGAGGACGAGTGTTAACTACCATGTGAAGGTGATTTGTAGTAAGGCGTATGTTGGGGCAACTTCAAAAACCTTTTGATGAAAGTCAAAGGAAAAATATTTTCCATACTCGATGACTTATTAAAGACAAATTATGTTTCTTGATAGTTGATGGTAGTTGTACAAATGTGGCATGTACAAGAGTGGTGGAGAAACTTGGATTACCCACCATTTCTCATACACAACCCTACAAATTGCAATGGCTAAGTGAAAAGGGAGAATTGATTGTTAATAAACAAATCCTCGTAGCTTTCTCCATTGGCAAATATAAAGATGAGGTGTTATGTGATGTTGTGCCCATGGATGCAACACATATTGTTTTAGGAAACCATGACAATATGATAGGAAAACTTTACATGATGGTCTAACTAATAAAATTTATTTTCACTTCCAAGGACATACGATGTGAGTTGATTTTAGGATTGCACATTTTATGGGTTACTATTTTGTTTATGAGTTTTGAGATTAGCAATTATGGTGAAAAACTCAAAGAAGATTCCCATTGGACATGAACTTAACTAAGTGGTCAAGTAAGTGTGAAGGTTCATTTCAAGAGGGCAAAAAGATAACACAAATATGGTGATTATGATGATGAAGGTGCGAAAATAAAGGACATGAAAAGAAGCATAAGATCATGAAGAAAGTCAAACATAAATGAATAAAAGTATGGAAGAATGGCGTAAGGAAAAGGAAAGAAAAACAAAAAGGTCAAGAGATTAAGAGATGCTTATGGAATAAGGAATCATGCCACTTGGAGGGGGAGGAGTCTCTAAGATGAGTGGTGAAGAGCCGCCACTTGAAGTGCACAAAAACCCAAGATAAGACCCAATTTCTAGGAGACAAAGCTCACTAAACACTCCTGCATAGTTTCATTTCTATTCAATTTCAAGTGTGAAATACATGAGGCAAAACACTCTATTTATAGGAGAGAGTGTCTTGGAGAGCAAGATAGAGGGTTAGGGTTGTCATTTGTGAGAAACCCTAAGGTAGGTCAAAGAAACCCTAAACCTTGGTGCACATGTCATGAAATAAGCACACCCTACTCTAGCTTATTCTTCTATTTGCCACCCCTAAAGGAGCCCAATTTATTTTACATAAACTTGTCTTGTGAAAAGACTAGAAGGAAAAACCGCTGATATTCTGGTCCATGTTTGGTTCTTCTTCTGCTGAGGCTTTTTTGAGGCCTAGTGGGATCTGGTCTTGTATAATGAGACGACTGACCTAGTTGTGAAGTGTTTGTTGTGTCCTTGGTCATCTACTTCTCGAGTTGGGTTGTATCAACATAAGATCATACTAAAACCTCTATCTCCAAAAGAGGTGAATAAAGACCAACTAAAAAGGAAACAAAAAATATATGAAAAACATGAAGAAAATAAAAAAATAGGCATCATGACCTCACCATACGTGGTGAAAACCATAATGTTGACCCGTCCAAAAACAAAATACTGTCAGCTTACTTTGGTACTCTCTTTCCTTCTCTTGTTTATCTACCCATAACTCTAATTACATGCAACATTTGTTAGAGAAATGTGGGAATTTTTCTCAAAATCCTTCTAAAGGTTTACACCTTATAAGAAGTTTTTCACATCAAAATCCTTTTGACCCAAAACATTCTCTACAAACATTACATGTAGCTAGAAGAATTTCACCCAAACTCCAAAGCTCAATGAACATAATTTTCTTCACCATGCACATATAAAAACGTTTCTATCTATCAAGTGAACAAACTAACTATGTTATGTACTGGAGTTCTACATACGTGGTCGAATTCTTTCCAACTTGGGGGCATTATACAACCCAACTCGACAAGCAGATGACCAAGGACACAACAGATACTTTCCACCTAGGTCAGTCATTTCAGCATACAAGACAAGGCCCCCACCAAACCTCAGAAGAGCCTCAGTAGAAGAAGAATCGAACATAAACGAGAATATCAGTTGTTCGTTCTTCTGGTCTTTTTACGAGACAAGATCAAATAAATAAATTGGGTTCACATTAGCCCCAAATAGAAGAATAAGCTAAGATTAGGTTGTATTTAGTATAATTTGAGCTTGTGCCAAGCCCACCTCACCCCCATGTCTCACCCATTTCCTTACTTTTAACCTACATTGTAGAAACATTCACACATGGTGCGACAACCCTAAGCTTAACCTAGTTTCTAGAAGCTATGTGGAAATGCTTCCCATACCACTCTCTCTCTTGTTCTCTAAGGCACTCTCTCCTATAAATAGAGTGTCTTGCCTCTTGTATTGGGACATTGAATTTTAATAGTAAGGAAACTTTATTTGAGTGAGTTTTGAGTGCTCTCATCTTTTGGGTCTTATCTTGAATAGAGAGTATACTTCAAGTGGCGACTCCTCACCACTCATTTTGGAACTCCCCACCAATCCAAGTGGCGTGATGCATTCTCCATTGTCATTTCCTCCGTAAGCTTTCTTTCTCTTAATCCTTTCCTTTATTCTCTTTTCCATTACGACAATCATCATTCTCTTTTATTGCTTATCTTCTCTTCCTTTTAATTCGGTTATTACTTATCCATTGTTATCTCTTGTTCTTTTCAATTCCACAATCATCATCTTCACTTTAATATTGTGTTTTTCTCTTTGCTCTCTTGAAGATAACCTTCACACTTACTTAACCACTTGGTTAAGTTCGTGTCTAGTGGCAATCTTCATTAAGCCTCACCATAACTTTTAATCACAATCATAACTCTAGTGAAATTCCTAAAAATATGTGCAAATCTAAAAATCAACTCATATCAAAATCTCTCGAGTGAAACTATGACAAGTGTCACCATCTTATTGGTGCAAATCCTCTTCATTGAGAGAGTGACAAGTGGCATGCCTTCATTGGAGTAAAATCATCTCCATTGAGGAGAGGACATATAGAGTGCCATGCCTTCCTTGCCTACATTTCTATTTGCACCCGTCTTTTACTATTTTACACTCTACTTTCTTTTCTATTTACATCCTTCTCTACTTTGGCCCAAAATACAAGGCCCAAAACATTCTAACTACTCTATACCATTTTTACAAGGCTAAGAAGAAGAAAAAGACTTTACAATCTCTTCATTAGGGCTTGATCTTCATCTATCTTCTTATCCAAAATTTTGAGGCCGGATGGTTTTCATCATTCCCTCCCCCTTAAGAAGGATCTGTCCTCAAATTTGAATGATGCTCAATGATAACAACCTTTATTTATTTTCCTCCTAAATCAAATGTCAATCTACAATAGACATCAAACAAATATGAGATAAGTTTCTTTATTAAAAGAAAACTAAAAATAAAGAGAAAACAAAAAAGAAATAAGGCCCTTTGTTTTTATAAAATTTTTGAAAGAAAAACATAGGGGCCTTTTTCAAAAATATTTTTGTTCACTTTGTGTTGCTTATTGTCCAAGCTAGGAAACAACATCACAAAATATTGTTTTTGAGATTTTCGCAAAGAAGAATAAGCATTATATAATTGAAAAGAAGAGCTCAAAGTATTGCGGTCCCCCTTTAAGGATTCTTTCTCAACTATATTTGTAGAGGGTGTCATAAAAGACTTTTCTTCTTTGTTGGTTTCCTCTTCTTCTTCTTCCTTTTCAATCAGACCTTCACTTGTCTTTTCTATGGAGGAACAATTTATGTTTGTATTTGGTTCAGCTCGAGACACAATTTTTTCTTCAAAACAATTCCTTACAAGGTTTGTTTATATATGGTAAAATTGTATCAATATCTGGTTTAACTCTAGGCAAAGACTTCCCTGTTTTCTCCTTTTCTGTTTTTCTTTCTCTTCTTTCCTCTCGTGACCTTTCATACCTAGATTTGGAGGGGTAACCCTCCCTCTTAAACTCTCTCTTGGAATAGGACGTGTTAGGATAATCTTCCTTAAAAGCAAACATTTTCTTGAGTTTTGTTCTATCCTAACACAAAAATGAAGCAAATCATTCAAATCATCAAAAGGTAAAAATTTAACCCTATCCCCGATTTCTAGGTTTAAACCACTATGGAATCTGTCAATGGTTTTTCTAGGCTCTTCCTTTATTCTTGCCCTCAACATAAGCAACTCCATTTTCTGCCTGTATTCTTCTACAGTTCTATCTCTTTGTTTAAGTTTGTGGAGCTGATACAAAAACTCCCTCTCAAAGTGCTCAACAAAGTCAGTATTTCTTCTACACATAGGTTCTTCTTCTTCCTACCCCTTGCCCTTATTTTTGGTTGAGAACCATTTGGGTCAACATATCCTTCATATCTTTCTTAATTTCATTTCTAAAATCATCCAATTTTCTATTTGTCTTTTTTCTTTTAAAAACCTAAGTTCCTCTCTCCAACCATACTCTACATGTGGTTCCTTAGTACCTTGAACACTTTATACATTCATATGATCGCTCATTTTGAACTAAAAAGAAATGATTTTCACAAAAGACATTTGATTCAATAACGAGTGATACAAATTTCCTAGCCAGAGATTTCTCAAATAGACTTAACCAATTTCCTTCAAAAGAAATTCAACAATTTTTCCTCTAGTTGTGTGTGTGTGAGGCATCCTTAGGATCAAAAGAATATCAACTACAAAAAATTGAGAGATACACCCAAGATATCATCACGGAGACTTAGAAAAATAGAAGGAAAGTAGGAAATTAACAAAAAGAAATTAAAGTAAAACAAGAAAATCTAGATGAAATTCCTAAGTGAAAAGGCAAATGACACTTTGAGTCCCTTGACACATTTTCACAAGACTAAGCACTTACTATTACAAAGTTCTTAATGAGATTGCTTTGAAAGCATTTTCCCAAACAAAACAAAATAAGTAGGAATTAAACTTTTAACACAAAGATTTCGTGATAATATGCAAAACAAAACAAATTTTTTGATATTTTATCTTTGTAGCTTGTCAAATCTTCCTCTTAAGTATTTATCACTCTTCTTTTGAACTTTCACTTGTTTTTTCTCTTGAGAGTGATCATTCTTAACTTGATCTTTTCGTTCTCCAAGATGCTACCTAGCAATGTTAGTCAACCTTTTCCAAATATCACACTAAAAAATAATTTACATCTTAAGAGGTCAATAAAGTTCAAAATCAAGAAAGCTAAACTCAAGAGATTAGAGAAGAGACAAGACACAAAGATTATCCAAAAATTATAATAAACAAGAAATTAAAGGTTATCAAGAAATTAGGCACTCAAAAAGAATACCTAAGATTGGTTCTAAAATGGATTATGGAAAAAAAAAAATAAAGAGTAGTCAATTTTTCTTTTATTTTTCAATGGTGCATAAGAAAAAAAAAAGGATGGCCCAAAATGCAATTCTTTTGTCACGTGCAGAATTTGTTTCCACTTCTCTAATACCATTCTCATGGGCCCACAGAAATCTCCCATTGCAAAAATCCTCACCAAAATTTACGTTCCCTCATATTATTCAACAAATTGAATTTAACTTCAAACCATGAGCCCCACGGTGGATTGCAAAATTCTAGCAGCTGCCAATACACACTTGGTGATTGAATTCGCGTGTTCACCATATTTTCACTACCATGCATCAACGTAAGCAATGAGCATATTCCAAATTCAATTTGAATTAGCTACAGATGCACTTCAATATGTGGACCGTGATCGAGATTTTTCAAAATGCAAATTTTTCAATTTAAGCAAATACCATAACTGTGGGTCCCACAGTGTAATTCTCAAATTGCTAACTAAATTGCCTTTGTCCGATTCACAGAATCATGTTCAATTTCATGGATTCACCTCCTTGGACCCCACAATTTACCAATTTCTGAAATGCATTAGCCTTTCACTGCAACGAAATCATGCTCATGCTTGGACAACAACGTAAGATGAACCAATCACATATTTACCAATTTTCACCTAATTCATTGAATTGGTTAATGACGCAAGCAAGGTTTTGAATCAATTTGAACAATCAACAAATAACAAAATAGATCAAAAAAAATTTAATTACCAAAAGTGGCAACCAACTGCTTCCAAAATCAACAGAATTCAAAATTAAACACTAATTTCCACGGGGCTGTAGTAATTCAACAACTTTGCACCAATTCAGTTAGCAGAAATCACACCTGAATAAGTGTTTGCTGAAATGAATCAAGACTTTTATTGTACCAGCAACACCAACTAACTGCACAAGCAGTAATATTTTTTCCCCATTCAAATTGAAAAATTTACAACAAAAGTTTTTCAAACACCTTGGCTGCAGTTTCAACAAAAAAATAAAATAAAATAGTTGCAACAGTTTATTACTCGGATAAAGCTTAATCACTGAAAACATCGCTTATATGTATTTCCAGATTTCAATTTCAAAACAGTGAAAAACTATTGGAAAATTTCAAAAGTTGAAAGTAGAAAAACTACTACAACCACAGAATCATGATTCATCGTAATTACATAAATTCATCTAGCCAACGCTCATAATCAGCTGTGTTGGAAATGCCATTCGCAAATTTTATTACTGCTTGAACACAACAAAAACAGATAACAATGCACCACAACAAAAATTCACGTTGATTTACCTCCACCGAATGCATTAGTGAGTTTCAACTTAATTCTTCACCAAACATTGAAATCGCAATGACTTTAACTACTGCTTCAACGAATAAGCTCCGGAGAGGAATGCCTTTTTTTTTCGATCAACTCTGAACAAACCACAAGTTGTGTCAATTCCAACCGAACCACCAGAAATTGACTGGCAAAATTCTTTAGCTCCTGCACTAGTCTGTCTCAGTGTTGAATACGAATTCACAGAATCGTCGATTGGATTTCAATCTCCTCACCACATCCGCACCGGAATTGGTACTTGAACCAGAATTGTGCAGCAATTCTCGTGTCATTTCTTTTTTCAGAATTGCGACAAAAGCATTCTCACCAAAAAATGAACGCACAACTGGAGTCTTCAAAATCTGTTTCAAATTGCAAATAAAACAAATTTGCCTATGCGCACCACTGGAATTGCTCTGCACCGTTCAATCACACCGATAATGCTTTAATTTCTCTTATGAACGGTTCTCGCCGGTTGACTCTGTGACACTCACACGCCTCCTTCTCACGTTGGTATGTGTTTGATTTTTTTGAAGCAATCTGTACCTGCAAAAGAGAAAGGGGGCGCCCTAGAGGCCGTTTGCACTCCGACGCTCAAGTCAAGATTGGGCAAGAAACACCCAAGTCTTTGAGTAACTGTGTTTAGGGTTTGTAATTGCGTATCTTTGTGAAGTATTTTACTGTCCCTTATATAGTCTAGTGTTTACTGTGCCGCTAGCCCTAATTAGGGTTCACTGCGCTGCTAGCCATATTCAGGGTTTACTGGAATGCCCTCAATCTTAGGGTAATCTAGCACATAAGGTTTCCTTTCATGGAGTGCAAACTCTAACAGGGTGATCACCTGGGTGCCTCCTCGTGCACCTAATCTCTGAGGCCACCTGTTCTGGGAGTGCCTTCACTGTTCACGTGCCATGCATGTAGCTTCACTGGGAAACCCTAGTTCTGATGAGTACTCGACCCCTCAGGACTCTGCACCTAACCGTGCTTTCCCTGCCACATGCAAAGGCTCTTCGTGATTCAGGCCTCTCCTTACCTCTGGGTATTTAACTGGTAACCGGTCTCCTCTCTGGACTTACACTGAATGTTCTAACTTTGTTGTTCGAACACCTAAGACCGTTGTCACCTCGCCACACTCTGTGACCGAGGACTCATCACCCCGCTGAGTGGCGATGACATATTAGTCCATTCTGGTGATCATCACGCTGATGACTAACCACCCTTTTTATGGGGACACGCTGATGACTAATCACCCTACTAGTCCTCACTTGTGGGGTCCATCCCACGTGGCTTTGGCCCATGATGTGGGACCCAGCTGATGTGGCTCACCCCTTACTAGCTGTTCTCGGTGTCCGAGGACTGGTCGGTACATGAACCAATTCAAAAAAAGCGCGAAAGAAATTGAAAGCTTTTGATTTTGTTTGTTAGATTCAAAAAAAAAGTCTTACTAAAAGTTCAAGCATAATATGAACAGGATGAACACGAAACCAAAAATGTTCATGAAATTCCGAAAACAGATGTCGATTATTGTTCACACCACTGGAAATTTCTCTTTGCACCATGCAAATGTTTTTTTGGAAATTTTCGAGGATGAATTTTGGAGAAGATGATAATTGAAAACTAACTTTAAAGAAAATTGCTAATGATCTAGTAACAATTTAAGAACTCAAAAATGAAAAACAAAAGCACTTAAGAGCTATAATCTATGAAGAAATGTAAAAAAAATAAAAATCAAAAGGTTTAACTAATGGAGTTTATGACAATTTTTTGGACTAAATATGACTCTGGAGAAAACCTTTATGATCATAAAATGAAAATGACTCAATTATAAGAAAATTTTACCAAACAAATTTGAAGAAATCTCAAGAAAATTCAAAATAACACATGAACATAAACATTTCATTACTCAAATCAAAGTTAAAAATCACGTACAGGAAACTCCTATTTATAGGAAAAAGTCTCTCCATTGAGAAGAAGACATGTGGAGTCTCTTACCTTCCTTGCCTACATCTCTATTTGCACCCCTCTTTTACTATTTTACACTCTACTTTCTTTTCTATTTACATCATTCTCTACTTTGGCACAAAATAAAGGCCCAAAACTTCCTAACTACTCTATACAATTTTTACCAAGCTAAGAAGAAGAAAAAGACTTTACAATATCTTCAATAAGTCTCTATCTTCCTTTATCTTCTTAGCCGAAAGTTTTGAGACCGGATGGTTTTCATCATTCCCTCCCTCTTGAAAAGGATCTGTCCTCAGATCTGAATGATGCTCAATAATAGTAGCCTCTATTTATTTGTTATTTTCCTCCTGAATCAAATGTCAATCTACAACAGACATCAAACTGTTAGAAAAGATGGCTTTAAACTAGAGGGGGGGTGAATTGTTTAAAGGGGTTTTCGCAAACTTTTCAGAGTTAGAATGAATTTATTTCAGAAACCAAATGATTCAGCAATTTAGTTAGCCAAAACAGCAAGCAAAACTGTAACACTAGAAAAAACAATCGGTTGTTTATACCAGCAAACAACAAACAAACTGAATTTAAAGAGATAAGGATAGAGAGATTGTACACAGTTGTTTATACTGGTTCACTCCAACCCAGAGCTACATCCAGTCTTCTCAGAAACCCTGAGGAAATCCACTAAGCAATCACACCTTGATCACTTACACAACAACCAAGAGAATGACCTTGAAAACCTCAAGAAACACACTCTACTTGGCCAACACTAAGATTGCTGATCTTGAACACCTTAAGAACACACAGCCAATCTCAGCAAAAACACACAGATGAATTGTTTCAGCAGTTTACAAAGATTACACTTGTTACAGATGAATATATGAAATCAATACAAGTAGAATCCTATTCCAGCACCTTGATCAATCACAAAAATCTTAAGCGATCTCGGCACTTTGAAAAACTCTCTTAGAAAAACTTTTTCAAAAGATATTTTTTTTAAAAAAACAGTTTTTCTGAATTTATACAAAGATATAGTTTGTTATCAAATCTTAACAAACTCTTAATTGCTTTAAAAAGATTGGTCAAAGCATTTAATGACTGGAGTGTATTCAGTTTCAAAGCATTTAAAGCTTAGTCAAAGAAAAACAGTTTTTCTGTTATGGTTCCAAAACAAACAGTCGATTGTTTCCTCGAATCTATCGGTTGCTTTGTTACTTAACAGTTTTCACCATTCAAAAACAGTTTTCAAACTTTCTCAAAACACCTAAGTGTAAACAATCGGTTGTTTCGACAGAACAATCGGTTGTTTCAACTTAGCTTGAAAAACATTTTGCTTTGTTAAAGATTGAGATGCTAATTGCTTTGAGATTTAATCTAAGGGTGGATTACAACATAAAACTACCCCAGAACAAAACTATAAACCAGCACAGCAGCAACAAGCAAAGTAGAGGCTTCAACATCCTTCAAAGGATTTGGATTCTTCAAAACATTGAACACCACTTGGTTCAACAATCTCCCCCTATTTGATGAAGACAAATCCCTGGTGCTTGTGTTGTACTGATTAAATCTGAAGCAGTTCCTGCAATAGAACTTTGAACAATACATTGAACTTCTGATATTCTGTTAGCATACAGATAAACATATTAAAGCTTAAAACAAATAATATCAGAGACAAAATAGATATCACCCAAACTGTTTTTAACAGCTTGAAAAACAGAAACTTAAAACAACTTGAAACACAACATATATCTCCCCCTATTTGTCTTCACAAATAGATAAAGATAAGAGATAAAACAGATATTGTTTCCATTACATCAGAATAGAACAACAACAGTAGAAGGAAAGAAATATTAAAACCAGAAAAGAATAGCCAAAAACAATCGATTGTTTCGATGACCAATCGGTTGTTTTTCCTTCATTCTTCTTCATCAGCAAACTGAAGATCAAAGATTTGATTTTGGACAGTTTCAATTTGTTCATCCAGAGTCATAAACCTTGCATCCATGTTGTCAAACCTGGTGTCAATCCTCTGGAAATTACTAACACAGAGATCATGAAGATTCCTTTGATTTTCAGCAAAGCTATCTAGCCTATTCACCATGAGTCTTTCAAAAGGAGACATGGTTTGTATTCTTTTTCCTTGATGTCCATCATCAGCACTAGGTCCTGCATTTTGAAAATCTCCAGTTGGATCTTCATGTTGAACATCCATATCAGCAGGTTCTTCTTGTTCAAGATGAGCAGCACCACTAGATGAGGCACCATGATCACCATCCCTACTTATCCATTTTCCACCTACTTTTGTAAAGCCCATCTTGCTGAGTGATCCATTGTTCAACTCTTGAGTTGACTTGACCAGCTCAGAAGTTTCATTTTCAAGATTAACTTCAAAAAAGAGTAGAAACTTAGATATTAAAACAACATAGGGATAATGATAATCACTTAACCTCATGGCATTTTGCATGTGTTCTTTGATTATATGAATCTAATTGACCTTGACTTTTGATCCAGCATCTTGACCAAAGTGTTGGAACTTCTCCTTCTCGAACCTCGTCCTCTCCAGCTTCACGCCAAGTACACCGATAACCTTCACCTGATAATCCTCCAAGAAACCTGAAAGAACAGTATGGCGCCTCTGCGGCTGGTTGTGCTCCGACGCTCAAGTCAGTGATTGAATCAACAAAGAATTTCAAAGAAAACTCAGAACCGTGTACAAGTGAATCACCACCAAAATCAATCCTCCCCCGAATTCCGTTAAGAATTCTATATATATACCTGAGTCTTTCTCTCTCCTGACAGTTATTCCTCTTGACACGTGGATAACATCGGTCATACACGTGTCACCATCTGGAGTACCTGCAGCTGAAACGTTACCTTCACTTTGCTCCTGCGACTAAATTATCCACACAGGGAGTAGCTTAGTGCACAGGCTACTCTGGGCACAACCTTAACATGGCGAGCTGGTTAACACTGGGTATCACGGCTCACACTACACATGGTGGTAGATATGCCACTTATCTTCTCTACTTTGGTGGCAGACATGCGACTTATCTTCTGTATTTAGACCATATAATAAGTGCTTACCAAGTCTTCTCAAATACTCGGCGATGTGCTCCTTTCGGCGACTTGTTGACCACTTGATCTCCTAATCTTCACACACGGCGATCATGTGCAATCTAGGCGATTACTGATTACATACGAGAGAAATCGGAGACCGCCGCCTTCTTCAACAAACAACAATCTCATTGACTTCTAAGCTACACTTTCCTTTCTCTTACTCTTCTTGATCCACGTGTCCTCCTCAAGCATGCCCACAGGATTACCTCACAATTACGTCATCACACCTGACTACTTGGTCAGTACACACCGATCACCCTTCTCCGAGGGAACACACCGATTACTGATCACCCTTCTCCGAGGGAACACACACACCGATTACTGATCACCTCTCTCTGAGGGAATGTAAGGACCTGTAAAATTGAATTGGAATAAAAGTGGTATATTTAAATAATTTCAGAAGATGTTATTATTTAAAATACAAAGAACTGGTAAATGAAGTTTCGTAGTAGTCGGACCTCGGACGTCGCCCAAGATCTGGGGTCAGCTGGTAGAGGTCGGTCGGCTGACATGTAGATCAAGAAGAGTAAGGGAGGAAAAGTTAAGTTAGAAGGCTACGAGGTCGCCGGTCGCCTGCTACACATGAGCGCCTGGTGGACGTCGCCAGGGCGCGAGAGGCATGCAGGCATCGCGCGGGCGCGAGAGGCATGCAGGCATCGCGCGGGCGCGAGAGGCATGCAGGCATCGCGCGGGCGCGAGAGGCATGCAGGCAGCGCGCGGGCGCGAGAGGCATGCAGGCATCGCGTGGGCGCGAGGCATGCGGGCATTGCCAGGGCGCGAGGCATGTGGACGTGGTCAAGGCGCGAGAGTTATGAGGGCGTCGCCAGGGAAGACATCGGTCGTCCCCCAGAGGAAGAAATCGGTCGTCTTCCAGGGCGAAGGAGACATCGGTCGTTCGCCAGGATGAGTCAGCAGTGGAAAGTTATAGCGCGACGTCGAGTTTCACACCTTGAAGGTAAGACCCAGACTCCCAGCATGAAGCGTAGTGCACGCACGCCACGTAGACAAAAAGGGTGGTTCAGAATAGTGACATCAGAATGTTGGCATGCGCGGGAGACACTCACGGTCGTACTGTTCAGAGCAGTGGCTGGCATGCACAAGCGACAACAGTGGCAGTACTGTTCAGAGCAGTGGTTGGCATGCACCAGAGACAACAGTGGTCGTACTGTTCAGGGCAGTGGTTCTCAGACTTCTCTGCAGAATGGGTGGTGGCAGCTGCTTTTGGTGGATAAGTTGGTTTAAGATACAGAAAACCCACTGCTGAGAGAAAAGAAAAACGTTGCAGCCTTCAAAGAGAGAAAGAGTGAGTTACCTCCCTTCTCCTCCAGTTGCCTCCTTCGCGCTGCGATTCTAGTACACCTTCACGCGGGAATACGACGAGCGACAGCCACCATTGGAGCACTTGGGTGGTTCTCTGCAAGCTCTTCAAAACCAGACACAAGAACAGAGTCAAGGCGTTCTTCAAGCTTCGTTGGATTTCGGAACTCCTGGTGTTTGCGCAAGTCCAGGTAAGGGAAGCTAGACCTCTTTTCCATACAAGCCATAGTGTAGCTTTTTCTGAAGTGTGGGCGACGTGGTCGCCGTTTTCGCTTTTGTCTTCGTGAAATGCTTGGTTTGTGTGCTTGGGCGACGTGGTCGCCGGTTTTAAACATAGCCTTTGAAATACCATGTTTTTGAACTAGATCACCGGTTTTGGCGCTGTTTTACGAAATCTCTGTTTTTGATGTTGTTTTGAAACTACTTGAGATTTACATGAGATATTCGAAGATCTGAAGCTTTGAAATGTTTGTTGATGTGATTTGAATCATTTACTTGAGTGGTATGATGTGTCGAATGCTGTGAATGTGGGATCGCGGCATAGTATTTTCAGGAAAGGAAATACCGTGTTGAGATTGGTTAGGAAAGTGCATTGATCAGTGAGTAACCTGTTAATGAGACGATCCTGACTCTGCTGAGATAATGGAATCACGTAGATGAAGTTATTCAGTTGGTGAGAGTCGAAGGAGGTTCGTATGAATGGGCGAGTAGTTTGAAAAAGAATGGGCTCGACTGTTATACGAATTAACCTTGTCATGCTGTATGGTGATGTGTTGAGATTCATCGTATGCTTGTGAATGTGTGAGATTTCACGGCGACCCTGTGGATGTGTGAGATTCCACAGTGGGCAGTATGACAGGTGCATGTCTCTGGATACTAAGTTCAACGCACGAGTCAATCCGGAAGTAGTGTCAAGTGTCTTGTGTTGTGAGTCAGTGGAAAGTCTGACATGTGAAATGAGAAACTTGAATATTGATAGACACTTGATGCTGTATTGTGAAATAGAATGATTCTGAGGAATGTTGTGAAGTTTATGATTTTTGGGCGATCAGGTGAAGGGATGAGCAGCTCTACGTTTTACATGGATAATCTTGAAACTTGTTTTACCTTAATTTTAATGTTCCTATTTAAACTCTCTTTAAAATGTCTAGCTTACCCTGTGGTGTTTCTTTGGTGTTGTGCTTGGTTCTCTTTAAAAACTGTGATGATCGTGTAATTGTTACACGGGAGCAGATGATCTTCCAGGAAGGAGAGCTCCTTAGTGAGTGGTCGCCGAGGGAGAGATCGCCGGTTTCTACCTCTCGGTGGTGATCGCCGGTTTTCGTGTCCTGATAGAAGATCGCCCGTTTGGAGGTCTTCTGTTAGGGATCGCCGTTTTAAAGTTGGAGATCGCCATTTTCTTTTGAGACCGCCTGTCTTACTGCATTTCTTTTATTTTCGTAAAATCTTGCAAACATTTGATTTGGTTATGTATTAAACTCCCTAAGAGGAGTAACTTCATTTCTGATATATATAAATACATATTATTTTGCACTCTTCAATATTATTTGGTTACACTTAATTTCAATTATACATGGATGTATGTATTATTTTGGCGGGATGTTACATTAATGGTATCAGAGCAGTTCGTCCTTAGGATGACCTGAGGGCTGTGGATCCATTGTGTTTCTTCTGCTCATGAAAGTTATTTGAGTTTAAAATAATAACTATAGTGAAAGGTTTTCAAACGTTTTTGTATTGAAATTTTGTGTGTGCTTGGTGAATATATGTTCTAATTGAAAATCTTAGTATTAAGAATGAGAAGGTCTTGATAAAGTAGTGAGGGTGCACACTCATAACTGGATCGAGATGAGTCTCAATCTTAATTCCAAAGGTTTGATGTTTAGCATATATTAAATTCTGGTGTGAGCTATCTCATCCTCTTGAGTGTCTTTGTAATTGATTGAAAATGGTTGATTGGATTGGTGACTGCATACCAGTAGTTGTGCTGGTGTTATGCTTGATATTATAAGCATTATGATTCTGTTGATGAGCTCAAATTCGTAATGATTTTGAGATGCTGACCTTTGTAAGGTCTAGCTGTTACCCCCCTTGAATGAATTGATTTCTTATCGATCTCATTCTTGTAGTTGTAGGGAATATAGGAATCTTATAATTTCAGAATCTGAAAACGAAGGAGATGGCACGTAGACCTTCTACCCCTCCCCAACCTCCTTCGGAGATGAGCCAGATTGCCAAGGCTATCGAGATGATGGCAACTGCCATCCAACAGCAGAATACGGTAATGGCCCAGATTCATCTGGCTGTAATGAATCATTTGGGAACTGCTGGATCGGCTGCAACAGCTTCCCAGGTCAATCAGCCTCGGGAGCAGGTAGGGATGACCGAGTTCATGAGGCACAACCCACCCAAGCTCAGTGGGAGTGCTACCCCTGATCAAGCAGATCCGTGGACCAGGGAGTTGCATACCTTAGTAAGGAAGGCAAAGGTAGTGGAGACCCTGGAGAGGAATGATTCCAGGATAATCAGATCACACCCAGGGGGTCCCTCCAGTGGGAAGGCCAAGGTGCAGCACCCACAAAGCAAGCCTTATGCGAGACCTCCACCACGTCGGGCAGGAGCAGTTCCGCTCCAGTTTCAGCGGCAACAACCATGGAAACCAAAGTGTTTCCGTTGTGGTGGGTTACATAACGTCAAGGTGTGCTCCAAGAGGAATTCAGAGAAAGGGTGTTTCACATGCCAAGAAATGGGGCACATTTCTAGAGATTGTCCTAACAGAAAAAGGATGACTCAACCCAGTGGTTCTCGGCAGTTGAGGAATGAAGGCAGCAGACCTCAGGCAACAGGGAGAGTGTTGGCCATGTCAGGAGCAGAGGCGTCTCAGTCAGGTAACCTCGTGCAGAGTATATGTTTTATAGCTGGTAGGAGTGTAAAGGTTTTGTTTGATTCTGGAGCGACACACTCCTTTGTGTCAAGCCTGTGTGTAGCCGAGTTGGGCCTTCTAGTTAAGGAGTTACCTTTCGAACTGTTGGTCTCTACACCTGCGTCAGGGCAGGTGATGACCTCTACAGTTTGCCCCGAATGTCCAGTGATAGTAGAGGGACGCAGATTCAAGGTGAACTTGATCTGCCTACCTCTTCGGGACCTAGATGTTATCCTGGGAATGGATTGGTTAGCTGCCAATCACGTTCTCATTGACTGCGGTGGTCAGAGGATTGCATTTCCAGACCTCCAAGGATCAGATGTAATATCTGCTCAGCAAGGGCAGTCAGCGTTGGAAGAAGGGGCGAGGTGCTTCGTGATACTCGCTCGGTCGGAGGTGGAGAATAAAGGGGACGTAAGCAGAATACCCGTGGTGAAAGATTTCACGGATGTATTTCCAGAAGAGGTACCTGGGTTACCTCCTAAGAGGGAAGTGGAACTCTCTATTGTTTTGGTACCTGGAGCTGGACCAGTGTCAACGGCCCCAGCTGAGTTGATGGAATTAGAGAAGGAAGTGTAAGTTAGATTTAGTGTACCAAGGTGTAGGTTCAGCTACATATAAGTTATGGAGAGTATGTAAGCAGGATGTTGAGAGTTTAAAGACTTAAGCATGTGTATCCATGGGAAGTACTGGAGTTAAGTTCCAAGATGAAAGTAGGAATCTTTCTTTGATCCGGAGCTTGGTGATGACCTCTAGCTGGACACAAGGCTTGAAATGGAAATTTGAGATTTGGTAGAGAATAAGTTTACACGATGATTATATCATCTTGAGATGTATCAATGATTTTGGGAAAGAGGAAAGATGAAATATCTTAATTGTGTTTAAAGTTACAGTTAGGCAAAGAAAATTGTTGAAAAGCAACAGGCGGAGAAATTGCTTGGATGAGAGAGAAAGTCTCACGTGGGATGGATGTTGTTTAATTAATTTGGATTTGAAAGCTGTATGTGATTCGAAATTGGACACTAGTTTATGTTGAGTATGTAGGAGATGAATTGGATGTTATTCCAGAAAAGGGATTAGTGACCTGTCAATCACGTTTCCAAAGGTTAAGCTCAACGAAAGATAGTGTTTCCAAAGTTCAGCCGAGTTGATTAAATTGAAGAAAATAAGTGGAAGAGTTGTTAGAGGCGCAGTTAGTCAAGCCCAATATATCTCCTTGGAATTTCCAGCATTGTTGGTTAAAAAGGAAGAGGAAGGACCTCAACTGTGTAGGGATTACAGGAAGTTGAATAAGTTGACCATCCAGGACAACTACCCTCTACCCGTAATTGATGAGTGGGGGATCAGTTAGATGGAACTTCAGTGTCCTTAAAGTTTTATCGGAAATCTGGATAAAACCAGATTTTGCTAAGACAGAAGATGTGCAGAAGACAAGCCTTTTGAGGTTTAGTATGATGCCTCACATCAAAGTTTGATTTGTGTCTGGATACAAGAGAAGACAGGAGTTGCATATGTTCAATGCAACTCAAATTTCATGAGAGGAATTATTCTACTTATGATTTAGAATCGGCAGTGGTAGTGTTGTTATGGAGATTTGAAGACAGTAATTGTGTGAAGCTTTGTATGGGAAGAAATGCAGAATTCCCTTATTGTTGGAACCGGAGGGCGAATCAGTTTTGATTGAACAGTGAGAGGATCCTAGCCTAAAACGTATTGTGGAATTTGCTAGGCACCGATCAGGCTAAAGGCTTTGTAACGGGTGAAGATGGAATATTGAGATTAATGGCAGAATCTGCATACCAGCAGATGGAGAATGGAAATTGATGAAGTATTGGAGTAGTAAGAGTTGGTTCAACAGACAACCGAGAAGGTGAAACTGATGCAAGGCAGAATGAAAGCTTCTGAAAGTTGGCAGATGTCCTCGGCAGATCAGAGGAGAAGACCTTTGGAGTTTGCTGCTGGGGATCATGTCTTTATGAGGGAAGCAACAGCCAAGGGTGTAGGACGAGCTATCAGATCAAAGAAGCTGTCCCCTAAGTTGGTTGGGCCATGTCAGACCCAAGGGGGATCAGTCCAGTGGCTTATGAGATCACCCCACCTCCCCAATTAGCAAACCTGCATAATGTGTTTCACGTATCACAGCTAAGGAAGTATCTTGCAGACCCTAGTCACGTGTTGGAAGTGGACGACGTGCAGATCGGGTGATTCACCATGGAATTTGAAGGGAACCATGGGAGATGCATATGCCCACCTCTTTTCCTTGTAATTCAATTTTCGAGGACGAAAATTTTTCTTGTTGGGGAGAATGTAAGGACCTGTAAAATTGAATTGGAATAAAAGTGGTATATTTAAATAATTTCAGAAGATGTTATTATTTAAAATACAAAGAACTGGTAAATGAAGTTTCGTAGTAGTCGGACCTCGGACGTCGCCCAAGATCTGGGGTCAGCTGGTAGAGGTCGGTCGGCTGACATGTAGATCAAGAAGAGTAAGGGAGGAAAAGTTAAGTTAGAAGGCTACGAGGTCGCCGGTCGCCTGCTACACATGAGCGCCTGGTGGACGTCGCCAGGGCGCGAGAGGCATGCAGGCATCGCGCGGGCGCGAGAGGCATGCAGGCATCGCGCGGGCGCGAGAGGCATGCAGGCATCGCGCGGGCGCGAGAGGCATGCAGGCAGCGCGCGGGCGCGAGAGGCATGCAGGCATCGCGTGGGCGCGAGGCATGCGGGCATTGCCAGGGCGCGAGGCATGTGGACGTGGTCAAGGCGCGAGAGTTATGAGGGCGTCGCCAGGGAAGACATCGGTCGTCCCCCAGAGGAAGAAATCGGTCGTCTTCCAGGGCGAAGGAGACATCGGTCGTTCGCCAGGATGAGTCAGCAGTGGAAAGTTATAGCGCGACGTCGAGTTTCACACCTTGAAGGTAAGACCCAGACTCCCAGCATGAAGCGTAGTGCACGCACGCCACGTAGACAAAAAGGGTGGTTCAGAATAGTGACATCAGAATGTTGGCATGCGCGGGAGACACTCACGGTCGTACTGTTCAGAGCAGTGGCTGGCATGCACAAGCGACAACAGTGGCAGTACTGTTCAGAGCAGTGGTTGGCATGCACCAGAGACAACAGTGGTCGTACTGTTCAGGGCAGTGGTTCTCAGACTTCTCTGCAGAATGGGTGGTGGCAGCTGCTTTTGGTGGATAAGTTGGTTTAAGATACAGAAAACCCACTGCTGAGAGAAAAGAAAAACGTTGCAGCCTTCAAAGAGAGAAAGAGTGAGTTACCTCCCTTCTCCTCCAGTTGCCTCCTTCGCGCTGCGATTCTAGTACACCTTCACGCGGGAATACGACGAGCGACAGCCACCATTGGAGCACTTGGGTGGTTCTCTGCAAGCTCTTCAAAACCAGACACAAGAACAGAGTCAAGGCGTTCTTCAAGCTTCGTTGGATTTCGGAACTCCTGGTGTTTGCGCAAGTCCAGGTAAGGGAAGCTAGACCTCTTTTCCATACAAGCCATAGTGTAGCTTTTTCTGAAGTGTGGGCGACGTGGTCGCCGTTTTCGCTTTTGTCTTCGTGAAATGCTTGGTTTGTGTGCTTGGGCGACGTGGTCGCCGGTTTTAAACATAGCCTTTGAAATACCATGTTTTTGAACTAGATCGCCGGTTTTGGCGCTGTTTTACGAAATCTCTGTTTTTGATGTTGTTTTGAAACTACTTGAGATTTACATGAGATATTCGAAGATCTGAAGCTTTGAAATGTTTGTTGATGTGATTTGAATCATTTACTTGAGTGGTATGATGTGTCGAATGCTGTGAATGTGGGATCGCGGCATAGTATTTTCAGGAAAGGAAATACCGTGTTGAGATTGGTTAGGAAAGTGCATTGATCAGTGAGTAACCTGTTAATGAGACGATCCTGACTCTGCTGAGATAATGGAATCACGTAGATGAAGTTATTCAGTTGGTGAGAGTCGAAGGAGGTTCGTATGAATGGGCGAGTAGTTTGAAAAAGAATGGGCTCGACTGTTATACGAATTAACCTTGTCATGCTGTATGGTGATGTGTTGAGATTCATCGTATGCTTGTGAATGTGTGAGATTTCACGGCGACCCTGTGGATGTGTGAGATTCCACAGTGGGCAGTATGACAGGTGCATGTCTCTGGATACTAAGTTCAACGCACGAGTCAATCCGGAAGTAGTGTCAAGTGTCTTGTGTTGTGAGTCAGTGGAAAGTCTGACATGTGAAATGAGAAACTTGAATATTGATAGACACTTGATGCTGTATTGTGAAATAGAATGATTCTGAGGAATGTTGTGAAGTTTATGATTTTTGGGCGATCAGGTGAAGGGATGAGCAGCTCTACGTTTTACATGGATAATCTTGAAACTTGTTTTACCTTAATTTTAATGTTCCTATTTAAACTCTCTTTAAAATGTCTAGCTTACCCTGTGGTGTTTCTTTGGTGTTGTGCTTGGTTCTCTTTAAAAACTGTGATGATCGTGTAATTGTTACACGGGAGCAGATGATCTTCCAGGAAGGAGAGCTCCTTAGTGAGTGGTCGCCGAGGGAGAGATCGCCGGTTTCTACCTCTCGGTGGTGATCGCCGGTTTTCGTGTCCTGATAGAAGATCGCCCGTTTGGAGGTCTTCTGTTAGGGATCGCCGTTTTAAAGTTGGAGATCGCCGTTTTCTTTTGAGACCGCCTGTCTTACTGCATTTCTTTTATTTTCGTAAAATCTTGCAAACATTTGATTTGGTTATGTATTAAACTCCCTAAGAGGAGTAACTTCATTTCTGATATATATAAATACATATTATTTTGCACTCTTCAATATTATTTGGTTACACTTAATTTCAATTATACATGGATGTATGTATTATTTTGGCGGGATGTTACAGGGAACACACTGATGACTGATAACCCTTCTCTGAGGCAACACACTGATGGCTGATCACCCCTCTCTGAGGAGGCACACCGATCACCCTTTACTATCTATTCTCGACGACCGAGGTCTGGCCACTACACAAGCCCCCCAGGCTCGAGTTGTGACTTGTCTCAACGAAGAGCCTTACAACTCGCCTGATTGCTATTGGCCCTACCGGGCTGACGGGCTCTCACCTCTTAGCCGACGACCAAGGTCTGGCCGCTACAACTTTCTTGGTGATGCAGAAGATGTAAACTAGATCTTCTTCAGTTAACACAGAGTGGTTACTCCCCCTTGGAGTTAGAATCCAAGTTATAATGAGAGCAAGCAACCTCTCATCAAGCTTCAAACCTCCAACCGAGCATGTGCTAACTTGAGATTGATTATTCTTCAAGCAACTTTTGTAGAACTGGATTTTGTTAAAATCCTCCACCACACCAAGGTTTCCTTTGTTGATTCGCAGGCCAGAGAACTTAAGCCCAGCAACAGCAGCCCAAACTTCATGAGTTATCTCCATTTCCACACCTTTCACATGAGAAACTAGATTATTTCCCTCAAACTTCAAGTTAGTGTAGAAAACCTTCACCAAATCTGGATAGATGTTTTGTAAGGACCTAGAAAAAATTTAATTGGAATAAAAGTGTTATATTTAAATAATTTCTGAAGATGTTATTATTTAAAATGAAAAGAGCTTGTAATAGAAGTTTCATGGTAGTCAGACCTCGGACGTCGCCCAAGGTCTGAGGTCAGCTGGTAGAGGTCGGTCGGGGGACCATAGGGGGTTCCAAAAATCACACGTATTAAGGTGTGATTTGCACCTTAGATACGCTATGCATGCGAAACTCTATGCTGGGGCATAAGAGATTGTCCTTAGTGTTGCATGCATTGGCGCGCGAGGAGTTGGTACCGACCTGTCCTCGGGCAGGAGAAGCTACCGAGTCACCGAGTCATGTGGGAGTGATACCACAGACTTAGAGGAATGGGAGGACGAGCCCTCAGCTGGGTGTGATGATGTGACATCGGTGACCAGAGTGAGGCGATGTGTCCTCGTCACACACAAGGGCGATAAGAGATCGCCAACAGGATGAGAGGAACATCGGTCATCAACCAGGATGGGAGACACATCGGTCGTCTTCCTGAATGAGACATCGGTTGTCTGCCAGATGGAGAGAATCGGACATCGATCGTCTTCCAGGGTGAGGAATCAGTCATCGCCGGTATGAGAGGCATCAGTCATTGCCGGTATGAGAGGCATGGTCATCGCGCGAGCAGTCATCGGTGGATGGTTATCGCGCGATGTCGTGTTTCACACAGATAAGGTGGGACCCAGGCTCCCAGCAGGAGCGTTCTGCATGCGCAACACGTAGACGGAAAGGGGTGTTTCAGAATAGTTGGCATCAGAGAGTTGGTAAGGCAGGTAACCAAAAGTTTGGTACGCACAGAGACATCACGTGGCAGTTCTGTTAGAGGAAATGTGCACGCAAACTTTCCTGCAGAGTGGGCGGTGGCAGCGGCATTGCTGGGCAAGTTGGTTTAGATTCAAAACTCACTTCCTGAGAGGCAGAGAACGTTGCTGTGGTTCGAGAGTGATAGAGTGAGTTAGTCTTCATCCTTTTCCTTCCTCTCCTTCACTCTGCGATTTAGACCTTCTCACGCACCAGTTGACGATCGGCGACTGCCCCTGGATTCCTGACGTTTGTGCCCTGCAAGTTTTCTGATCAAAGCCGTGAAACAAAGTAAGTCCTCTGTGCTCTGTTTTTAGAGTCGTTTCTGAACTTGAGAGAGTTGCGTCTGCATGGGCTTTGCATTCAACTCTTTTAGCTTCAGAATTAGTCTTTGTTAATGCAGAATATGGGTAAGGTCGTTAGTTTTATGACTAAGGCTCCATGGTGCAGGTTAAGGTATCCTTAAGTCTCCGTGGGTTTGGAGCTCTTAGTGAGGTTTTACGCTAGTCCAGGTAAGGGAAGCTAGTTTTATTTTTTCAATAAAACCTTAAGCTAGAAAATTCTGATGTTTGGGTGACGTGATCGCCGGTTTTAATGCAAATTTCGAAATCCCCTGTTTTAGTGTCGTTTTGAAATTGTTTGAGATTGAAAGGTGAAATGCATATGATATTCGAAAATCTGAACTTTGGTATGATTGTTTCTGTGATTGGGATTGTTTAAGAAAAGATTCAAAATATTATATGATGGAATTGTGCTTTTACGTGTGGTATGATGTACTGGATGAATGTGAAATTGTGATCAAGACATAGTATTTTCAGGAAAGGAAATACCGTGTTGAGATTGGTTATGAGGTGTATTGATCTGTGAGTATCCTGTGAATGAGACGATCCTGACTCTACTGATATAATGGAATCACATAGATGAAATTATTCAGTTGTTGAGAGTCAAAGGAGGTTCATATGTATGGGTAAGTTGTTTGAAAGATAACTAACTTGACCTGTTATATGAATTAACCCTGTCATACCGGGAGAGTGATGATATTGAGATTATGTATGCGCATGGCTGTGTGGATTTCACAGCGACCCTGTGTGGATTTCACAGTGGTGTGGTATGACAGGTGCAGGTCTCTGGATGCTAAGCTCAACGCATGAGTCTTCCGAAAGTAGAGTCAAGTGTCTATGTTGTTGTGAGTCAGTGGATTTCTGACGTGAGAAAGTTGAATATTGAAAATTGAATGTGATAGACACTTGATGGTTATGTGAAATGAATGAGAAAGTGATGGATTTATGTGGGTGTTTAAAAGATGGTTATGTTGATTTTAAAGTTTCATACTTAAAGTTTTAAAATAGCTAGCTTACCCTGTGTTTTTGGTGTTGTGTTTGGTTTTTCTTAAACCTGTGATGATCGTGTATAATTTACACGGGAGCAGATGATGTTGCAAGTAGTAGAGCTCCTCAGTGAGCGGTTGGACGAAGAGATCGCTTGTTCTTATGCTGTATTTTGTTTTATTTTGAAACACTGGGTGGTTATGTATTAAACTTCCCTAGAGAAGGGATATTATTTTGAATTACAGTGTATGGGATGGATGTACTCTATGATATATATATATATATATACATATGTTAAAATTGATATATTTTATTTTAATGTATTTCATATTATATACGTATGAGTGGATGATGAGGGGCGTTACATGTTTCCCTTCATCTCTAGGAATTTTCTGAGAGATTGATCCTTGAGCAGCCTTCTCACATTATCAAGCTTTTGACTTTTCAGCCAATCAAAGCATACATCCTTGGGGTTGTTTATCTTCTTGATACTTGTCTCATATCTATACTTCTCAATGAGATCCTTATCTCCAGAAAACCAGCCTTCTAACCTTCCTCCAGACCTTACAGCCCTAGTTTTGACTCTTTTGGAGGTGGGAGAGGTTGATTCCATGACTGCAGAGACGAAAACAGAGGAGAGCACACTTCCCAGATTTTTCAAGAGATGGTGCAAGAGATATTGCAATTGGTTGTTCTTGTGGAAGAAATCTGCACTTGATTTTATAGCAATAAGAAAATCAATTTGAATTTAATTTCATTCAATGGGTACCTGATTTTCCAGAGAGAGAGGACTTGACTCTGTTCTGCACAAAAAATGTCAGAAAAAGAAACTGAAAATCACATGGTCTTCACATGTGATCTTTGACTAGTCATAAAGGCTCTTAAATTTCCAAGATTTTGGAATATATTCCTTTATGATTGTTGTAACTTCTTTCTGAGCATGTTCAGCTTTCAACACAGATCTTTTGACCAGAATTCTCCCTTTTGAAATTAATCTGCAACGAATAAAAAATAAAAAAATAAAAAAATCAATTTCATCACAGTGTTGTCAGACTCAAAACAATCGGTTGTTTCGAAGAAACAATCGGTTGTTTTTCTACAGCAGTTAAAAACTTGATTTTGAAACTTTAGCCATTAACAGAAACAGATTAAAGCAGATGACATTGATTTAAATGAAAATTAATCACAAGAAAGAATTTTGAAACAAAGATTGAGAACAATTAGAGGAAAGTCTTATCCTTGTGTTGTTTCTTCAATGATCCAATTGGTTGTTGATCAAGAGAACTTCTTTTCACTGTTTTGATCTTTTGCATAACATTGATTCAGCTTCAATGACTGCCTTTTTCTTCAACAGCTTGATCAGATGGCTCAGTTCTTCTCTTTTCTCTTTATTTTTCCTGCATAAACTAATTCAAGTAGCAAGATTTGGTCCCCTTACAAATTTGGGTCCATTTGACTTTACTTTGCTGTTAGAAACATCACATCCCTTAGGAATCCATTTCATAAGACCTTTAGGAGCATAATACTTTCTAATTTTACAGAATCTAACAGAGTGGCCTTTCTTCATGCAGTAAAAGCATGTAACAATCGATTGTTTCGTCTTAACAATCGATTGTTTTTCTGATTTTCTTAAAAAGGATTTTGAAAACCTATCTTGCTTGTTCTATGGATTGAAGTCTAAACCAGCCTTTCCAAAAACACACCTTTGAGATGCCAAGACATTCTCAAAGTTTGACTTCCCTTTTGAAAGCTTGTCCACAGTTGTAACAAGATAGTGAACCTTTTTCTCAAGATTTTCACAATTTTTGCAAATGAGAGTATCACACTTGTAAGAGGCATTTTTGAAATGACTTTCCAGTTTTTCAAAATCATTTTTTGCTTTTCCCAGATCCTCTTCAAGTGATTTAACTTTCTTTTCAAGCCCACTGTTAAGATCTTTCAATCGGTTGTTTGAAAGAACCAATCTATTAGCTTCATCATGTTTTTCTTGAAAAGCTTCAAGCAATTCACTATAATTTTGTTCATTTAAGGAAGCACATGAACTTACCTCACTTGAACTGCAAGAATCATCATCATCCTCAGCTACTAAACATATGTTGGCTTTTTCATCTTCACTTGATGAAGAACTTGATGATGACACCTCATTTTCATCCCAAGCTATGTAGGCTCTTTTTGTCTTGCCTTTCTTCTCCTTGTAGCTTGTCTTTTTCTCTTTGCTCTTGTTGGGACAATCTGCCTTTATGTGACCTTGCTCACCACAACCAAAACAAGTATAGTTATTTGAATTCAATTCATTGGGTTTCTTGTTTCCATACCTATCCTTGTTGTTGTCTTTGTTGCGGTTTTTCTTTAGGAATTTGCTGAATTTTCTTGACAGCAAACTAAGATTTTCCTCATCACTTGAATCTTGCTTTCCCTTATGTTTGGATGCTTTCAAGGCTATGCTCCTTGTGTGCTTATCTTCACTCTCTTGAACATTGAGTCTATTCATCTCTAGCTCATGTTCCCTAAGCTTTCCAAACAAAGAAGAAACACTTTAAGATGTTAGATCTTTAGATTTTGAAATAGCAGTTACCTTTGGTTGCCATGCTCTATCAAGACATTTCAAGATCTTGATGTTTAGCTCTTCTTTGTCAAACGTCTTGTCTAGGCTCATAAGGTGATTGATGATGTGTGTAAACCTTTTCTGCACCTCAGCTATTGTTTCACCTTTAAGCATTCTAAACATCTCATACTCTTGGATGAGAGCATGCTTTCTAGCTCTTTTAACCTCATTTGTTCCTTCATGAGTGACTTCCAAAGTATCCCACATTTCTTTTGATGATTTGCATTGTGAGACCCTGAAAAACTCATAAGAATTTAAAGCAGAGGTTATAATATTTTTGGCAATGCAATCGAATTTGGCCTTTTTGCTTTCTGCATCAGTCCATTGAGACCATGGCTTCTCAATGACACAACCATCTTTTTCAAACTTTGGGATAAAAGGACCATTTTCAATTGCATCCCAAATTCCTTTGTCAAGAGATTCCATAAATATTTTCATTCTAACTTTCCAAAATTGGTAATTCAAACCACAAAACAAGGGTGGTCTGTTTATTGAGGCACCTTCCCCAAAAGGTAGTCTATCAGCCATTTTAAAAAGATTTTAGGATCAACTTGAATGACTTTCAAGAACCAAGCTCTTGATGCCAATTGTTAGAAAAGATGGCTTTAAACTAGAGAGGGGGGTGAATTGTTTAAAGGGGTTTTCACAAACTTTTCAGAGCTAGAATGAATTTATTTCAGAAACCAAATGATTCAGCAATTTAGTTAGCCAAAACAGCAAGCAAAACTGTAAGACTAGAAAAAACAATCAGTTGTTTCTTCGAAACAATCGGTTGTTTATACCAGCAAACAACAAACAAACTGAATTTAAAGAGATAAGGATAGAGAGATTGTACACAGTTGTTTATACTAGTTCACTCTAACCCATAGCTACATCCAGTCTTCTCAGAAACCCTGAGGAAATCAACTAAGCAATCACACCTTGATCACTTACACAACAACCAAGAGAATGACCTTGAAAACCTCAAGAAACACACACTCCTTGGCCAACACTAAGATTGCTGATCTTGAACACCTCAAGAACACACAACCAATCTCAGCAAAAACACACAGATGAATTGTTTCAGCAGTTTACAAAGATTACACTTGTTACAGATGAATATCTGAAATCAATACAAGTAGAATCCTATTCCAGCACCTTGATCAATCACAAAACTCTTAAGCAATCTCAGCACTTTGAAAAACTCTCTTAGAAAAACTTTTCAAAAGATATTTTTTTAAAAACAACAGTTTTTCTGAATTTATACAAAGATATAGTTTGTTATCAAATCTTAACAAACTCTTAATTGCTTTAAAAAGATTGGTCAAAGCATTTAATGACTGGAGCGTATTCAGTTTCAAAGCATTTAAAGCTCAGTCAAAGAAAAACAGTTTTTCTGTTATGGTTCCAAAACAAACAATCGATTGTTTCCTCGAATCAATTGGTTGTTTTGTTACTTAACAAGTTTCACCATTCAAAAACAGTTTTCAAACTTTCTCAAAACACCTAAGTGTAAACAATCGGTTGTTTCGACAGAACAATCGGTTGTTTCAACTTAGCTTGAAAAACATTTTGCTTTGTTAAAGATTGAGATGCTAATTGCTTTGAGATTTAATCTAAGGGTGGATTACAACATAAAACTACCCCAGAACAAAACTATAAACCAGCACAGCAGCAACAAGCAAAGTAGAGGCTTCAACATCCTTCAAAGGATTTGGATTCTTCAAAACATTGAACACCACTTGGTTCAACACAAAAAAATATGAGATAATTTTCTTTATTAAAAGAAAATTAAAAGAAAAGAAAAATATAACAGAAATAAGGCCTTCTATTTTTATAAAATTTTTTAAAGAAAAACATAAGACCTTTTTCAAAAATATTTTTGTTCACTTTGTGTTGTTTATTGCCTAAACAACAACATCATAAAGTGTTGTTTTTGAGATTTTTGTGAAGAAGAATGAGCATTATATAATTGAAAAGAAGAGTTCAAAGTATCGTAATCCCCTTTCAAGGATTCTTTCTTTGCTATGTTTGCAAGGATGTCATAAAAGACTCTTCTTCTTTGTTGGTTTCCTCTTCTTCTTCCTTTTCAATCAAACATTCATTTGTATTTTTGTGGAGGAACAATTTATATCTATATTTGGTTCAAATACAGACACATATTTTTCTTCTAGCACCTCCTCACAAGGTTTGTTTATATATGGTAAACTTGTATCAATATCTGTTTGCATCATAACAAAAAAGTTTTATGATACCAAACAATATCATCATTCTAATATTATATATTTTATGTTTCCACTAAACAAATTATTTACAATTTATACACATATAGTACAAATTTAACTTGATATGCCTGAATTTATTGATGTATTGCCATTTCTAACACATGTCATTCCCAAGAGGATACCCTTATCTGAGATAAGCAATTGTGAGCTTAATTTTATCTTTTATTTTAGTCCAAACTATGGCATGTTTTTGTAAATATGGTGTTTTTTCTAATTCATTGTCCTTAGTTATTCATCCTGATGTTGCAAGAAATGCAAGAAAAAGGAAAAATATACTTGCTGAATTGTGCAACAAAAATTTCAAAGAAAGAGAAAATAATTAAGTGTTTATACATTGTAAAGAAGTGTTGAACTCAAACGACAAATCTAAACAGAAAATCTAAATTAGAAGCACCAATATTTTTCACAATTTTGAACAATGAAATTTAAGATGATTGATGACTATTTTACGGCAAGTGTACCGAGTCAGAAGTAATAAATTGTCCCTAAGGAAGAATATCAAACCCACAAGGATCAATTCTAAAATCTAAAGTATAATATTCACTAAATATGAAAAGATGTGTCAAAGTTTGTTTGAAAGGTTGTTTGTATCATGAATTTGTAAGAAATTAAATAAAAGCAAAGTAAATGATTTGGTTGAGTCAATTAGGAAAATTGGGATTGGGGTTCATCCTTCTCACTCGTTTTTATTTTCAATAAATAAAAACATAATATTCCATCTTGATTGACATTGATGCATATATAAAAATCATTCATATCGTTTCCTCGCATATTATTAAGAATGTCTCCTAAATATTGATTCCTCGCATATTTATAAAAACCTCTTATCATTATGAATAAATGTTATAAAGAAATTAACATTTCAAATCTATTCCTAGTAGTCAAATATGCTAAGCATTATCATTCAGGTCAGATGCTTAGAAGTAATTTCCAGTCAAACCTAATGAATAAAGATTCAAACTTTAATAATAAAATGACAATACCAATCATCAATCACGAACAAAATATTATACATAAATATCACCTCAATACATAAGAGTTTGAACAAATTATTCCCAATCCCAAAGGGAAGAATTAGCCACTCATGAATAGAATACAAGCATGGAAAGCAAGAAAAGAATAGGGTGTTTTTCCGTGACGACTGCCCCCTCTAGGATTTTTTGTCTCTCAATATCCTCCCAATGATGTTTAGAGTTATGTCTCATTCCTTCTATTTAACCTAATTGGGATTTAATTAAGTGACATCTCGCTTAAGCGAGATATTGCTTGCTTAAGCGAGTTTTATGAGAAAAAGCCCAACTTCACTAGAGTGAACTCGCTTCAGCGAGACCTGGGCGAGTTCCTCTGGAGTGATCTTGCTTGGGTGAGTTTGGGCAAGTTTCAATGTTCCAACTTTATATTTTCATCTTGTCTTTAACTTGTCCATTCTCCCTTAGCCCTTTTATCTCCATTTTCCCTTAGAATCCTGAAATTAACACAAATTTGGGAATAACTCGATCACATTCATCTTATAATCCAAAAATATGTAAAAAGGTTCAAATTCCTAAATTAGGGGTTTAATTATAACTATTTTAGCAATTAAAGTCCATAAGTGATGAGGACTTAGAAGAGAGTGCACCCACTAACCAAGCCCAGCCTTCTAGAAGGATGATGTTCTCGCCGGTTGACTCAGCCGCCGTTGACTCTGAAGCAGGGGGTGGCTTGTAAGGACCTGTAAAATTGAATTGGAATAAAAAGGGTTATATTTTAAAAGAATTCTATGTATGTTTTATTTAGAATAGAAAGGGAGGAAAAAGTTAAGTTTAGAAGGCTATGAGATCGCCGGTCGCCTGCTACACATGAGCGCCAGGTGGACGTCGCCAGGGCGCGAGGCATGCAGGCATCGTGCGGGCGCGAGAGGCATGCAGGCATCGCGCGGGCGCGAGAGGCATGCAGGCATCGCGCGGGCGCGAGAGGCATGCAGGCATCGCGCGGGCGCGAGAGGCATGCAGGCATCGCGCGGGCGCGAGAGGCATGCAGGCATTGCGCGGGCGCGAGAGGCATGCAGGCATCGCGCGGGCGCGAGAGGCATGCGGGCATCGCGCGGGCGCGAGGCATGTGGGCATTGCCAGGGCGCGAGGCATGTGGACGTGGCCAAGGCGCGAGAGTTATGAGGGCGTCGCCAGGGAAGACATCGGTCGTCTCCCAGAGGAAGACATCGGTCGTCTCCCAGAGGAAGACATCGGTCGTCTTCCAGGGCGAAGGAGACATCGGTCGTTCGCCAGGATGAGTCAGCAGTGGAAAGTTATCGCGCGACGTCGGGTTTCACACAGAGTAAAGTGGGACCCAGACTCCCAGCATGAAACGTCCTGCACACGCGCCACGTAGACAAAAAGGGTGGTTTAGAGTGGTGACATCAGAATGTTGGCATGCGCAGGAGACACTCGCGGTCGTACTGTTCAGAGCAGTGGTTGGCATGCACAAGCGACAACAGTGGTAGTACTGTTCAGAGCAGTGGTTGGCATGCACCAGAGACAACAATGGTCGTACTGTTCAGGGCAGTGGTTCTCAGACTTTCCTGCAGAAGGGTGGCAGCAGCAGCATGCGTGGACAGGTAAGATGGGATTCAAAAGCCACTGCGGGAATGGCAAAGAGCGTTGCAGACTCAAGAGTGTTAGAGTGAGTGTAAACTTCCTCCCTCCCTTCTTCCCTTCCTTGCGTTGAGACTCAGGCAACCTCCAGCATCAGTGCGACAAGCGACGTTGCCCTTAGAGCACTTAAGAGGTTCTCTGCAAGTTCTACAGACCAGGCGCTGAAAACAGAGCTAAGGCATCCTTCAGGCTCGGTGGGTTTTGAGCTCGCGGTATTTTACGCAAGTCCAGGTAAGGGAAGCTAGCCTTCATTTTCAATACAAGCCATAGATTAGCTGCTTCTGGAGTGAGGGCGACGTGGTCGCCGGTTTTCGTTTTCATCTTCGTGAATGCTCTGTTTCTATGTGTTTGGGCGACGTGGTCGCCGGTTTTATATACAGACTTCGAAACACCTTGTTTTTGAACCAGATCGCCGGTTTTGGCGTTGTTTGCGAACTCTCTGTTTTTGGTTTGCTTTGGAACCGTTTGAGATTTAAATGAGATATTCGAAAATAAGAACCTTGGATTGAGTTTTGCTGTGATTGAAATCATTCCTTTAAGTGCTCTGTGATGTGTTGAATGTGGTGAATGTGGGATCGAGGCATAGTATTTTCAGGAAAGAAAATACCGTGTAAGATCGTGTAGGATGTGCATTGATCGGTGATTCCTAATGAGATATCCTGACTCTGCTGAGATAATGGAATCCCATAGAGGAAGTTACTCAGTTGTGGAGAGTCGAAGGAGGTTCATAGGAATGGGTGAGTCGTGTGGAACAGAACGAGCTCGGCCTGTTCCATGGATTAACCCTATCATACTGTGAGAATGATGAACTTGAGATCGAGATTGTGTTGATGCGCATAGCTGGGGAAACATTACAGCTGTTTAGTATGACAGGTGCAGATCTTTGAGTCTAATCAATGCACGAGTCTTCCGGAAGTAGTGTCAAGTGTCTTGTGTGCTGAGTCAGTGGAAGTCTGATGTGGAAAATGAGAAACATTGAATTGATAGACACTTGGTACATTATGTGAAATGTATGACTTCTTGGCGATCAGGTGAAGGAAATGAGAAAATGTATAGTTTTACGTGGTTACCTTGAAATTGTTTTACCTTGATTTTAATGTTTATATATAAACTCTCTTTAAAATATCTAGCTTACCCTGCGTATTTTGGTTCTGTGGTTGTTTTTCTTAAAACTGTGATGATCGTGTATAATTTACAGGGGAGCAGATGATCTTCCAGGAAGTAGAGCTCCTTAGTGAGTGGTCGCCGGAAGGAGATCGCCTGATTTCTGTTCTGGTAGCCGATCGGCTGTTTTGGGTCCTCTGATAGGAGATCGGCCTCGTCCGATAGGAGATCGGTCTCTTCCGATAGGAGATCGCCTGCTTTGTTTTTTTACTGTAATTTGTTTATGTTTCTGGAAAATTTGACCGAATTTGTATTAAACTCCCTGTAAGGAGAAACTACATTTTATATATATAATATTCTGTTCATGGAATCTATTTGTTACCTTTATTTTCATTATATACATTTGTATAGTATTTTGGCGGGATGTTACATTAATGGTATCAGAGCAGTTCGTCCTTAGGATGAGCTGAGGGCTGTGGATCCATTGTGTTTCTTCTGCTCATAGAATCTATTTGAGTTTTAAAGAACAACTATAGTGAAAGATTTTCAAAACATTTTTGGTATTGAAATTTTGTGTGTGCTTTAGTGAATGTATGCCATAATTGAAAATCTTGGTATTAAGAATGAGAGGATCTTGATAAAGTAATGAGGGTGCACACTCATGACTGGATCGAGATGATTCTTAATCTTAATTCCAAAGGTTTGATGTTTAGCCTACATTGAATTCTGGTGTGATTTATTGAGTGCTCTTGTAATTGCCTGAAAGTGGTTGTTTGGATTGATGATTGTACACCCGTAACTGTTCTGGTGTTTTGTTTGAAGTCATAAGTATTATGATTCTGTTGATGAGCTCAAATTCTTAATGATTTTGAGATGCTGACCTTTGTAAGGTCTATATGTTACCTCCTGAATGAATTGATTTCTTATCGATCTCATTCTTGTAGTTGTAGGGAATATAGAAACCTGTAGTTTCAACTCTGAAACGAAGAGAGATGGCACGTAGACCTTCTACCCCTCCCCAATCTTCTTCGGAGATGAGCCAGATTGCTAAGGCTATCGAGATGATGGCAACTGCCATCCAGCAACAGAATGCAGCGATGGCTCAGAACCATCAAGCTACAATGCACCACTGGGAAACTGCTCGGTCGGCTGAGACAAACTCCCACGGCGGTCAGCCTCAAGAACAGATGGGACTGACTGAGTTCATGAGGCACAACCCACCCAAGTTTAGTGGGAATGCTACCCCTGATCAGGCAGATCAGTGGGTCAGAGAGCTGGAGAAAATCTTTAGGGCGACCTCCTGCCCTGAAGAGAAGAAATTGGTGTTCGCAACCTTTTTACTATCTGGGGAAGCTGAGTTCTGGTGGATGGGAGCTCAGCAGATGATGGAGGCCCGAGAGGATGTGTTGGACTGGGAGAACTTCAGGGTGAGGTTCCTGGAGAAATACTTCCCAGACAGCGCAAGATTTGCGAGGGAAGCTGAGTTCCTGAAGTTGGAGCAGGGGGACATGTCTGTGAACGCCTATGCTGCTCGTTTTGAGTACCTCGCCCGGTTCTATACCCAGGCGACCTCTGAGGCCTGGAGGTGTAGGAAGTTCGAAGAGGGGCTGAAGCATGGACTGAAGAAGACCATAGCCCCGATGTGCATCAGGGAATTTCACGCCTTAGTAGAAAAGGCGAAGATGGTGGAGACCCTGGAGAAGGGTGATTCTCGGGTGATCAGGTCACACCCAGGAGGTTCTTCCAGTGGGAAAGCTAAGGCACAGCACCCACAAAGCAAGCCCTATGCGAGACCTCCACCACATCGGGCAGGAGCAGCGCCTCCCCAGTTTCAGCAGCAGCAACCTTGGAAACACAAGTGTCTCCATTGTGGTGGACCACACGCCTCCAATGCATGCTTCAAGAAGACTTCAGAGAGAAGATGTTTTGCCTGCCAAAAGACAGGGCACGTTGCTAGAGAATGCCCTAGCAGGAATGGGGCGACCCAACCCAGTGGCTCCCAGCAGATGAGAAACGAAGGCAGCAGACCTCAGGCGACAGGGAGAGTGTTTGCCATGTCTGGAGCAGAAGCATCTCAGTCAGGTAACCTCGTACAAGGAGTTTGTTTTATAGCTGGTAGAGGTGTAAAAGCTTTGTTTGATTCTGGAGCGACACACTCCTTTGTGTCAAGCCTGTGTGTAGTCGAGTTGGGCCTTCTAGTGAAGGAGTTACCCTTCGAACTGTTGGTCTCTACACCTGCATCAGGACAGGTGTCGACCTCTACAGTTTGCCCCGAATGTCCAGTGATTGTAGAGGGACGCAGATTTAAGGTGAACTTGATCTGCCTACCTCTTCAGGACCTAGATGTTATCCTGGGAATGGATTGGTTAGCTGCTAATCACGTTCTCATTGACTGCGGTAGTCAGAGGATTGCGTTTCCAGACCTCCAAGGATCAGATGTAATTTCTGCTCAGCAAGGGCAGTCAGAGTTGGAAGAAGGGGCGAGGTGCTTTGTGATACTCGCTCGGTCGGAGGTGGAGAATAAAGGGGACGTAAGCAGAATACCCGTGGTGAAAGAATTCACGGATGTATTCCCAGAAGAAGTACCTGGGTTACCCCCTAAGAGAGAAGTGGAATTCTCTATTGACTTGGTACCTGGAGCCGGACCAGTGTCAATGGCACCTTACAGGATGGCACCAGCCGAGTTAGTGGAGTTAAAGAAGCAAGTGGAAGAGTTGCTGGAGAAGCAATTCATCAGACCCAGTGTATCTCCATGGGGAGCTCCAGTGCTCCTAGTCAAGAAGAAGGATGGAGGGTCTCGGCTGTGTATAGATTACAGGCAGTTGAACAAGTTGACCATCAAGAACAAGTACCCCCTACCTAGGATTGATGATTTGATGGATCAAATACATGGAGCCTCGGTGTTCTCCAAGATTGACCTGAGATCGGGGTACCACCAAATTTTGGTTAAAGCTGATGATGTGCAAAAGACAGCTTTTAGGTCTCGGTATGGGCATTATGAGTATGTGGTGATGCCGTTTGGGGTCACAAATGCTCCAGCCCTGTTCATGGACTACATGAATAGGATTTTTCGCCCTTTCTTGGATAAGTTTGTGGTGGTCTTCATAGACGACATACTCATTTACTCAAGGACCGAGGAAGAGCATGAAGAACACCTGAGGACAGTATTGGAGATACTGAGGGAGAAGCAGCTCTATGCCAAATTCTCGAAGTGTGAGTTCTGGCTGAGGGAAGTCAACTTCTTGGGACATGTGATATCTGCCCAGGGGATCTCGGTTGATCCAGCCAAAGTGGAGGCAGTGCTGCAGTGGGAACGTCCTAAGACAGTCACCGAGATAAGAAGCTTTGTGGGGTTGGCGGGCTACTATCGGAGGTTTATTGAGGATTTTTCCAAGGTAGTGGCTCCTTTAACGCAGCTGACCCGCAAGGATCAACCTTTTGCTTGGACCGACTGATGTGAGCAGAGCTTCATGGAACTAAAGGAAAGGTTGACTAGTGCTCCAGTGCTGGTGATCCCAGAGGTAGGAAGGCCTTTTGATGTCTACTGTGACGCTTCACATCAGGGTTTGGGATGTGTTTTGATGCAAGAGAAGAGAGTGGTTGCATATGCTTCAAGGCAACTCAAGGTCCATGAGAGGAACTACCCTACGCATGATTTGGAGTTGGCGGTTGTGGTGTTTGCCTTGAAGATCTGGAGGCACTATTTATATGGAGCTCGGTTCCAGGTGTTCAGTGACCATAAGAGCCTGAAGTACCTGTTCGATCAGAAGGAACTAAACATGAGGCAGAGAAGGTGGATGGAGTTTCTAAAGGACTACGATTTTCAACTCACGTATCATCCAGGGAAAGCCAATATAGTGTCAGATGCCTTGAGTAGAAAATCAGTACAAGTAGCCACCATGATGATGGAAGAGCAGAAACTGATCGAGCAATTCAGAGACTTAAACCTTGGGGTAGAATTTCACGTAAATCACATTAGTTGTAGTAAGCTGGCTATAACTAACGACTTCCTTGGGATGTTAAGGGATAGGCAATTGGAGGACCCTAGTCTGAAGCGTACTGTGGAGTCGCTAGGGACAGATCAAGCTAGAGACTTTGTGATGGGCGATGATGGGATCTTGAGATTTAATGGCAGGATTTGCATCCCTGCAGATGGAGAATTGAAGAAGATGATCCTAGAGGAAGGTCACAAGAGTCGCCTTAACCTCCATCCAGGCATGACCAAGATGTACCATGACTTGAAGGAGTCATTTTGGTGGTCAGGCATGAAGAGAGACATCGCCCAGTATGTTGCAACCTGCTTAACGTGTCAGAAGGCGAAGGTAGAGCATCAAAGACCTGGCGGGTTGTTACAGCCATTGGATATCCCTGAGTGGAAATGGGACAGCATTGCCATGGATTTTGTCACCCATTTACCCAGATCGGTCAAGGGCCATGATGCAATCTGGGTCATCACTGATCGGCTGACGAAGAGTGCTCACTTTCTCCCAGTGAACATGAGGATGCCTATGACCAAGTTGGCACAGTTATACATCAAAGAAATAGTGAGGTTGCATGGAGTGCCCTCCAGCATTGTTTCGGATAGGGATCCCAGGTTCACTTCACGATTTTGGCAAACCTTACAAGATTGCTTGGGAACTAAGTTGAGGATGAGCTCTGCATATCATCCCCAAACAGATGGTCAGTCAGAGAGAACGATCCAATCCTTGGAAGATCTGCTGAGGACGTGCGTCTTGGATCAATTGGGGAATTGGGACGAAGTGTTGCCACTGGTGGAGTTTACATATAATAATAGTTATCACGCCAGCATAGGGATAGCACCACATGAAGCCCTGTATGGGAGGAAATGCAGAACTCCCTTATGTTGGTACCAGGAGGGCGAAGCAGTCTTGGTTGGGCCAGAGTTGATCCAGCAGACGACCGAGAAGGTGCAACAGATACAAAGCAGAATGAAAGCTTCTCAGAGTAGGCAGAAGTCCTATGCAGATCAGAGGAGAAAGCCTTTGGAGTTTACTGCTGGAGACCACGTGTTCATGAAAGTGACACCAACCAAGGGTGTAGGAAGAGCGATCAGGCCAAAGAAGTTGTCCCCTAAGTTCGTGGGACCATATCAGATCTTAAGGAGGATTGGCCCAGTAGCTTATGAGATCGCCCTGCCTCCCCATTTAGCGAATCTGCACAATGTCTTTCACGTTTCACAGCTGAGGAAGTACATGGCAGACCCTAGTCATGTGCTGGAAGTGGACAACGTGCAGATCAGGGATGACTTGTCCTTTGAAGCGAAACCAGTCAGGATTGACGATCGTCAAAGTAAACAGCTCAGAGGTAAGACCATTAACATGGTGAAAGTGGTGTGGGATGAGCGATCGGGTGACTCAACTTGGGAGTTGGAAGAACCCATGAGAGAAGCCTATCCATATCTCTTTTCCTTGTAATTCAATTTTCGAGGACGAAAATTTTTCTTGTTGGGGAGAATGTAAGGACCTGTAAAATTGAATTGGAATAAAAAGGGTTATATTTTAAAAGAATTCTATGTATGTTTTATTTAGAATAGAAAGGGAGAAAAAGTTAAGTTTAGAAGGCTATGAGATCGCCGGTCGCCTGCTACACATGAGCGCCAGGTGGACGTCGCCAGGGCGCGAGGCATGCAGGCATCGCGCGGGCGCGAGAGGCGTGCAGGCATCGCGCGGGCGCGACAGGCATGCAGGCATCGCGCGGGCGCGAGAGGCATGCAGGCATCGCGCGGGCGCGGGAGGCATGCAGGCATCGCGCGGGCGCGGGAGGCATGCAGGCATCGCGCGGGCGCGAGAGGCATGCAGGCATCGCGCGGGCGCGAGAGGCATGCGGGCACCGCGCGGGCGCGAGGCATGCGGGCATTGCCAGGGCGCGAGGCATGTGGACGTGGCCAAGGTGCGAGAGTTATGAGGGCGTCGCCAGGGAAGACATCGGTCGTCTCCCAGAGGAAGACATCGGTCGTCTCCCAGAGGAAGACATCGGTCGTCTTCCAGGGCGAAGGAGACATCGGTCGTTCGCCAGGATGAGTCAGCAGTGGAAAGTTATCGCGCGACGTCGGGTTTCACACAGAGTAAAGTGGGACCCAGACTCCCAGCATGAAACGTCCTGCACACGCGCCACGTAGACAAAAAGGGTGGTTTAGAGTGGTGACATCAGAATGTTGGCATGCGCAGGAGACACTCGCGGTCGTACTGTTCAGAGCAGTGGTTGGCATGCACAAGCGACAACAGTGGTAGTACTGTTCAGAGCAGTGGTTGGCATGCACCAGAGACAACAGTGGTCGTACTGTTCAGGGCAGTGGTTCTCAGACTTTCCTGCAGAAGGGTGGCAGCAGCAGCATGCGTGGACAGGTAAGATGGGATTCAAAAGCCACTGCGGGAATGGCAAAGAGCGTTGCAGACTCAAGAGTGTTAGAGTGAGTGTAAACTTCCTCCCTCCCTTCTTCCCTTCCTTGCGTTGAGACTCAGGCAACCTCCAGCATCAGTGCGACAAGCGACGTTGCCCTTAGAGCACTTAAGAGGTTCTCTGCAAGTTCTACAGACCAGGCGCTGAAAACAGAGCTAAGGCATCCTTCAGGCTCGGTGGGTTTTGAGCTCGCGGTATTTTACGCAAGTCCAGGTAAGGGAAGCTAGCCTTCATTTTCAATACAAGCCATAGATTAGCTGCTTCTGGAGTGAGGGCGACGTGGTCGCCGGTTTTCGTTTTCATCTTCGTGAATGCTCTGTTTCTATGTGTTTGGGCGACGTGGTCGCCGGTTTTATATACAGACTTCGAAACACCTTGTTTTTGAACCAGATCGCCGGTTTTGGCGTTGTTTGCGAACTCTCTGTTTTTGGTTTGCTTTGGAACCGTTTGAGATTTAAATGAGATATTCGAAAATAAGAACCTTGGATTGAGTTTTGCTGTGATTGAAATCATTCCTTTAAGTGCTCTGTGATGTGTTGAATGTGGTGAATGTGGGATCGAGGCATAGTATTTTCAGGAAAGAAAATACCGTGTAAGATCGTGTAGGATGTGCATTGATCGGTGATTCCTAATGAGATATCCTGACTCTGCTGAGATAATGGAATCCCATAGAGGAAGTTACTCAGTTGTGGAGAGTCGAAGGAGGTTCATAGGAATGGGTGAGTCGTGTGGAACAGAACGAGCTCGGCCTGTTCCATGGATTAACCCTATCATACTGTGAGAATGATGAACTTGAGATCGAGATTGTGTTGATGCGCATAGCTGGGGAAACATTACAGCTATTTAGTATGACAGGTGCAGATCTTTGAGTCTAATCAATGCACGAGTCTTCCGGAAGTAGTGTCAAGTGTCTTGTATGCTGAGTCAGTGGAAGTCTGATGTGGAAAATGAGAAACATTGAATTGATAGACACTTGGTACATTATGTGAAATGTATGACTTCTTGGCGATCAGGTGAAGGAAATGAGAAAATGTATAGTTTTACGTGGTTACCTTGAAATTGTTTTACCTTGATTTTAATGTTTATATATAAACTCTCTTTAAAATATCTAGCTTACCCTGCGTATTTTGGTTCTGTGGTTGTTTTTCTTAAAACTGTGATGATCGTGTATAATTTACAGGGGAGCAGATGATCTTCCAGGAAGTAGAGCTCCTTAGTGAGTGGTCGCCGGAAGGAGATCGCCTGATTTCTGTTCTGGTAGCCGATCGGCTGTTTTGGGTCCTCTGATAGGAGATCGGCCTCGTCCGATAGGAGATCGGTCTCTTCCGATAGGAGATCGCCTGCTTTGTTTTTTTACTGTAATTTGTTTATGTTTCTGGAAAATTTGACCGAATTTGTATTAAACTCCCTGTAAGGAGAAACTACATTTTATATATATAATATTCTGTTCATGGAATCTATTTGTTACCTTTATTTTCATTATATACATTTGTATAGTATTTTGGCGGGATGTTACATTAATGGTATCAGAGCAGTTCGTCCTTAGGATGAGCTGAGGGCTGTGGATCCATTGTGTTTCTTCTGCTCATAGAATCTATTTGAGTTTTAAAGAACAACTATAGTGAAAGATTTTCAAAACATTTTTGGTATTGAAATTTTGTGTGTGCTTTAGTGAATGTATGCCATAATTGAAAATCTTGGTATTAAGAATGAGAGGATCTTGATAAAGTAATGAGGGTGCACACTCATGACTGGATCGAGATGATTCTTAATCTTAATTCCAAAGGTTTGATGTTTAGCCTACATTGAATTCTGGTGTGATTTATTGAGTGCTCTTGTAATTGCCTGAAAGTGGTTGTTTGGATTGATGATTGTACACCCGTAACTGTTCTGGTGTTTTGTTTGAAGTCATAAGTATTATGATTCTGTTGATGAGCTCAAATTCTTAATGATTTTGAGATGCTGACCTTTGTAAGGTCTATATGTTACCTCCTGAATGAATTGATTTCTTATCGATCTCATTCTTGTAGTTGTAGGGAATATAGAAACCTGTAGTTTCAACTCTGAAACGAAGAGAGATGGCACGTAGACCTTCTACCCCTCCCCAATCTTCTTCGGAGATGAGCCAGATTGCTAAGGCTATCGAGATGATGGCAACTGCCATCCAGCAACAGAATGCAGCGATGGCTCAGAACCATCAAGCTACAATGCACCACTGGGAAACTGCTCGGTCGGCTGAGACAAACTCCCACGGCGGTCAGCCTCAAGAACAGATGGGACTGACTGAGTTCATGAGGCACAACCCACCCAAGTTTAGTGGGAATGCTACCCCTGATCAGGCAGATCAGTGGGTCAGAGAGCTGGAGAAAATCTTTAGGGCGACCTCCTGCCCTGAAGAGAAGAAATTGGTGTTCGCAACCTTTTTACTATCTGGGGAAGCTGAGTTCTGGTGGATGGGAGCTCAGCAGATGATGGAGGCCCGAGAGGATGTGTTGGACTGGGAGAACTTCAGGGTGAGGTTCCTGGAGAAATACTTCCCAGACAGCGCAAGATTTGCGAGGGAAGCTGAGTTCCTGAAGTTGGAGCAGGGGGACATGTCTGTGAACGCCTATGCTGCTCGTTTTGAGTACCTCGCCCGGTTCTATACCCAGGCGACCTCTGAGGCCTGGAGGTGTAGGAAGTTCGAAGAGGGGCTGAAGCATGGACTGAAGAAGACCATAGCCCCGATGTGCATCAGGGAATTTCACGCCTTAGTAGAAAAGGCGAAGATGGTGGAGACCCTGGAGAAGGGTGATTCTCGGGTGATCAGGTCACACCCAGGAGGTTCTTCCAGTGGGAAAGCTAAGGCACAGCACCCACAAAGCAAGCCCTATGCGAGACCTCCACCACATCGGGCAGGAGCAGCGCCTCCCCAGTTTCAGCAGCAGCAACCTTGGAAACACAAGTGTCTCCATTGTGGTGGACCACACGCCTCCAATGCATGCTTCAAGAAGACTTCAGAGAGAAGATGTTTTGCCTGCCAAAAGACAGGGCACGTTGCTAGAGAATGCCCTAGCAGGAATGGGGCGACCCAACCCAGTGGCTCCCAGCAGATGAGAAACGAAGGCAGCAGACCTCAGGCGACAGGGAGAGTGTTTGCCATGTCTGGAGCAGAAGCATCTCAGTCAGGTAACCTCGTACAAGGAGTTTGTTTTATAGCTGGTAGAGGTGTAAAAGCTTTGTTTGATTCTGGAGCGACACACTCCTTTGTGTCAAGCCTGTGTGTAGTCGAGTTGGGCCTTCTAGTGAAGGAGTTACCCTTCGAACTGTTGGTCTCTACACCTGCATCAGGACAGGTGTCGACCTCTACAGTTTGCCCCGAATGTCCAGTGATTGTAGAGGGACGCAGATTTAAGGTGAACTTGATCTGCCTACCTCTTCAGGACCTAGATGTTATCCTGGGAATGGATTGGTTAGCTGCTAATCACGTTCTCATTGACTGCGGTAGTCAGAGGATTGCGTTTCCAGACCTCCAAGGATCAGATGTAATTTCTGCTCAGCAAGGGCAGTCAGAGTTGGAAGAAGGGGCGAGGTGCTTTGTGATACTCGCTCGGTCGGAGGTGGAGAATAAAGGGGACGTAAGCAGAATACCCGTGGTGAAAGAATTCACGGATGTATTCCCAGAAGAAGTACCTGGGTTACCCCCTAAGAGAGAAGTGGAATTCTCTATTGACTTGGTACCTGGAGCCGGACCAGTGTCAATGGCACCTTACAGGATGGCACCAGCCGAGTTAGTGGAGTTAAAGAAGCAAGTGGAAGAGTTGCTGGAGAAGCAATTCATCAGACCCAGTGTATCTCCATGGGGAGCTCCAGTGCTCCTAGTCAAGAAGAAGGATGGAGGGTCTCGGCTGTGTATAGATTACAGGCAGTTGAACAAGTTGACCATCAAGAACAAGTACCCCCTACCTAGGATTGATGATTTGATGGATCAAATACATGGAGCCTCGGTGTTCTCCAAGATTGACCTGAGATCGGGGTACCACCAAATTTTGGTTAAAGCTGATGATGTGCAAAAGACAGCTTTTAGGTCTCGGTATGGGCATTATGAGTATGTGGTGATGCCGTTTGGGGTCACAAATGCTCCAGCCCTGTTCATGGACTACATGAATAGGATTTTTCGCCCTTTCTTGGATAAGTTTGTGGTGGTCTTCATAGACGACATACTCATTTACTCAAGGACCGAGGAAGAGCATGAAGAACACCTGAGGACAGTATTGGAGATACTGAGGGAGAAGCAGCTCTATGCCAAATTCTCGAAGTGTGAGTTCTGGCTGAGGGAAGTCAACTTCTTGGGACATGTGATATCTGCCCAGGGGATCTCGGTTGATCCAGCCAAAGTGGAGGCAGTGCTGCAGTGGGAACGTCCTAAGACAGTCACCGAGATAAGAAGCCTTGTGGGGTTGGCGGGCTACTATCGGAGGTTTATTGAGGATTTTTCCAAGGTAGTGGCTCCTTTAACGCAGCTGACCCGCAAGGATCAACCTTTTGCTTGGACCGACTGATGTGAGCAGAGCTTCATGGAACTAAAGGAAAGGTTGACTAGTGCTCCAGTGCTGGTGATCCCAGAGGTAGGAAGGCCTTTTGATGTCTACTGTGACGCTTCACATCAGGGTTTGGGATGTGTTTTGATGCAAGAGAAGAGAGTGGTTGCATATGCTTCAAGGCAACTCAAGGTCCATGAGAGGAACTACCCTACGCATGATTTGGAGTTGGCGGTTGTGGTGTTTGCCTTGAAGATCTGGAGGCACTATTTATATGGAGCTCGGTTCCAGGTGTTCAGTGACCATAAGAGCCTGAAGTACCTGTTCGATCAGAAGGAACTAAACATGAGGCAGAGAAGGTGGATGGAGTTTCTAAAGGACTACGATTTTCAACTCACGTATCATCCAGGGAAAGCCAATATAGTGTCAGATGCCTTGAGTAGAAAATCAGTACAAGTAGCCACCATGATGATGGAAGAGCAGAAACTGATCGAGCAATTCAGAGACTTAAACCTTGGGGTAGAATTTCACGTAAATCACATTAGTTGTAGTAAGCTGGCTATAACTAACGACTTCCTTGGGATGTTAAGGGATAGGCAATTGGAGGACCCTAGTCTGAAGCGTACTGTGGAGTCGCTAGGGACAGATCAAGCTAGAGACTTTGTGATGGGCGATGATGGGATCTTGAGATTTAATGGCAGGATTTGCATCCCTGCAGATGGAGAATTGAAGAAGATGATCCTAGAGGAAGGTCACAAGAGTCGCCTTAACCTCCATCCAGGCATGACCAAGATGTACCATGACTTGAAGGAGTCATTTTGGTGGTCAGGCATGAAGAGAGACATCGCCCAGTATGTTGCAACCTGCTTAACGTGTCAGAAGGCGAAGGTAGAGCATCAAAGACCTGGCGGGTTGTTACAGCCATTGGATATCCCTGAGTGGAAATGGGACAGCATTGCCATGGATTTTGTCACCCATTTACCCAGATCGGTCAAGGGCCATGATGCAATCTGGGTCATCACTGATCGGCTGACGAAGAGTGCTCACTTTCTCCCAGTGAACATGAGGATGCCTATGACCAAGTTGGCACAGTTATACATCAAAGAAATAGTGAGGTTGCATGGAGTGCCCTCCAGCATTGTTTCGGATAGGGATCCCAGGTTCACTTCACGATTTTGGCAAACCTTACAAGATTGCTTGGGAACTAAGTTGAGGATGAGCTCTGCATATCATCCCCAAACAGATGGTCAGTCAGAGAGAACGATCCAATCCTTGGAAGATCTGCTGAGGACGTGCGTCTTGGATCAATTGGGGAATTGGGACGAAGTGTTGCCACTGGTGGAGTTTACATATAATAATAGTTATCACGCCAGCATAGGGATAGCACCACATGAAGCCCTGTATGGGAGGAAATGCAGAACTCCCTTATGTTGGTACCAGGAGGGCGAAGCAGTCTTGGTTGGGCCAGAGTTGATCCAGCAGACGACCGAGAAGGTGCAACAGATACAAAGCAGAATGAAAGCTTCTCAGAGTAGGCAGAAGTCCTATGCAGATCAGAGGAGAAAGCCTTTGGAGTTTACTGCTGGAGACCACGTGTTCATGAAAGTGACACCAACCAAGGGTGTAGGAAGAGCGATCAGGCCAAAGAAGTTGTCCCCTAAGTTCGTGGGACCATATCAGATCTTAAGGAGGATTGGCCCAGTAGCTTATGAGATCGCCCTGCCTCCCCATTTAGCGAATCTGCACAATGTCTTTCACGTTTCACAGCTGAGGAAGTACATGGCAGACCCTAGTCATGTGCTGGAAGTGGACAACGTGCAGATCAGGGATGACTTGTCCTTTGAAGCGAAACCAGTCAGGATTGACGATCGTCAAAGTAAACAGCTCAGAGGTAAGACCATTAACATGGTGAAAGTGGTGTGGGATGAGCGATCGGGTGACTCAACTTGGGAGTTGGAAGAACCCATGAGAGAAGCCTATCCATATCTCTTTTCCTTGTAATTCAATTTTCGAGGACGAAAATTTTTCTTGTTGGGGAGAATGTAAGGACCTGTAAAATTGAATTGGAATAAAAAGGGTTATATTTTAAAAGAATTCTATGTATGTTTTATTTAGAATAGAAAGGGAGGAAAAAGTTAAGTTTAGAAGGCTATGAGATCGCCGGTCGCCTGCTACACATGAGCGCCAGGTGGACGTCGCCAGGGCGCGAGGCATGCAGGCATCGCGCGGGCGCGAGAGGCGTGCAGGCATCGCGCGGGCGCGACAGGCATGCAGGCATCGCGCGGGCGCGAGAGGCATGCAGGCATCGCGCGGGCGCGGGAGGCATGCAGGCATCGCGCGGGCGCGGGAGGCATGCAGGCATCGCGCGGGCGCGAGAGGCATGCAGGCATCGCGCGGGCGCGAGAGGCATGCGGGCACCGCGCGGGCGCGAGGCATGCGGGCATTGCCAGGGCGCGAGGCATGTGGACGTGGCCAAGGTGCGAGAGTTATGAGGGCGTCGCCAGGGAAGACATCGGTCGTCTCCCAGAGGAAGACATCGGTCGTCTCCCAGAGGAAGACATCGGTCGTCTTCCAGGGCGAAGGAGACATCGGTCGTTCGCCAGGATGAGTCAGCAGTGGAAAGTTATCGCGCGACGTCGGGTTTCACACAGAGTAAAGTGGGACCCAGACTCCCAGCATGAAACGTCCTGCACACGCGCCACGTAGACAAAAAGGGTGGTTTAGAGTGGTGACATCAGAATGTTGGCATGCGCAGGAGACACTCGCGGTCGTACTGTTCAGAGCAGTGGTTGGCATGCACAAGCGACAACAGTGGTAGTACTGTTCAGAGCAGTGGTTGGCATGCACCAGAGACAACAATGGTCGTACTGTTCAGGGCAGTGGTTCTCAGACTTTCCTGCAGAAGGGTGGCAGCAGCAGCATGCGTGGACAGGTAAGATGGGATTCAAAAGCCACTGCGGGAATGGCAAAGAGCGTTGCAAACTCAAGAGTGTTAGAGTGAGTGTAAACTTCCTCCCTCCCTTCTTCCCTTCCTTGCGTTGAGACTCAGGCAACCTCCAGCATCAGTGCGACAAGCGACGTTGCCCTTAGAGCACTTAAGAGGTTCTCTGCAAGTTCTACAGACCAGGCGCTGAAAACAGAGCTAAGGCATCCTTCAGGCTCGGTGGGTTTTGAGCTCGCGGTATTTTACGCAAGTCCAGGTAAGGGAAGCTAGCCTTCATTTTCAATACAAGCCATAGATTAGCTGCTTCTGGAGTGAGGGTGACGTGGTCGCCGGTTTTCGTTTTCATCTTCGTGAATGCTCTGTTTCTATGTGTTTGGGCGACGTGGTCGCCGGTTTTATATACAGACTTCGAAACACCTTGTTTTTGAACCAGATCGCCGGTTTTGGCGTTGTTTGCGAACTCTCTGTTTTTGGTTTGCTTTGGAACCGTTTGAGATTTAAATGAGATATTCGAAAATAAGAACCTTGGATTGAGTTTTGCTGTGATTGAAATCATTCCTTTAAGTGCTCTGTGATGTGTTGAATGTGGTGAATGTGGGATCGAGGCATAGTATTTTCAGGAAAGAAAATACCGTGTAAGATCGTGTAGGATGTGCATTGATCGGTGATTCCTAATGAGATATCCTGACTCTGCTGAGATAATGGAATCCCATAGAGGAAGTTACTCAGTTGTGGAGAGTCGAAGGAGGTTCATAGGAATGGGTGAGTCGCGTGGAACAGAACGAGCTCGGCCTGTTCCATGGATTAACCCTGTCATACTGTGAGAATGATGAACTTGAGATCGAGATTGTGTTGATGCGCATAGCTGGGGAAACATTACAGCTATTTAGTATGACAGGTGCAGATCTTTGAGTCTAATCAATGCACGAGTCTTCCGGAAGTAGTGTCAAGTGTCTTGTATGCTGAGTCAGTGGAAGTCTGATGTGGGAAATGAGAAACATTGAATTGATAGACACTTGGTACATTATGTGAAATGTATGACTTCTTGGCGATCAGGTGAAGGAAATGAGAAAATGTATAGTTTTACGTGGTTACCTTGAAATTGTTTTACCTTGATTTTAATGTTTATATATAAACTCTCTTTAAAATATCTAGCTTACCCTGCGTATTTTGGTTCTGTGGTTGTTTTTCTTAAAACTGTGATGATCGTGTATAATTTACACGGGAGCAGATGATCTTCCAGGAAGTAGAGCTCCTTAGTGAGTGGTCGCCGGAAGGAGATCGCCTGATTTCTGTTCTGGTAGCCGATCGGCTGTTTTGGGTCCTCTGATAGGAGATCGGCCTCGTCCGATAGGAGATCGGTCTCTTCCGATAGGAGATCGCCTGCTTTGTTTTTTTACTGTAATTTGTTTATGTTTCTGGAAAATTTGACCGAATTTGTATTAAACTCCCTGTGAGGAGAAACTACATTTTATATATATAATATTCTGTTCATGGAATCTATTTGTTACCTTTATTTTCATTATATACATTTGTATAGTATTTTGGCGGGATGTTACATGGCTCCTCCTATCTTCGTGGTGGTTCTCCAAAGTATGGCACCGTTTAAACAGAGGGGGGCCCTACCTATAACTGCACTCCAACGCTCAAGTCAATATAGGGCAAGAAACATCAAACAAGAAAAAAAGTGCTTAAGCTTATAATGTGTGTGTGTAAGAACTATGTCTTGCATAGAAGACAACGTGCCTTTACCTTGGGGTTTAGCCCCCTTATATAATTGTTTCTAGGTTAACCTGCCGCTGACATTCTCTTGCCAAAGCCTTGCCTCTAGAAAATTTAGGGTTACCTTTTCGAGATACTATCGCACAGTCTTAGTGCAACTCCTGTGACAACATTCCTTTCTTATAGTGCAACTCTCGTGGCAACATTATTTTTCTAGAGTGCATATCTAACAATATGGCCGCTAAGGTTACAACGTGTGTACCAGCATCGCGAGACCAATCCGTTCTTGTAAGTGCCCTAATTTCTCACGTGCCTTGCATGCAGCTTTCTCTAAGAACCCTAGTGCTCTTGGGCATTTATGCCCCTAAGGGTAATCTGCTTGTGCCAGACCCAAATATCTTATACATGTTTCACATGTAAGGTATCTCTATGAATCAGGCTTTCACTAATGTAATACTCTACTATGCCGACCTCTGCCATGTCGACCTCTATTGTACATTGTCGATGTCCGAGGTCTGGTACTACGACATGTAGTCTTTGGGGGTCCCTTTGTGGGTCCTACTATGCCAACCTCTGCCACATCGACCTCTACTGTATATTGCCAACGTTCGAGGCCTGCCACTACACAAGCCCTCCAAGCTTAAGCTGGAGCTTGCTTCATCGAAAAGCCTAACTGCTCTTCCTGGCGACCTACGTTGCACTGAGGTGGCTCTGAGTGATTGGACGTGCACAGTGCCTTGAAGTGACGTCCCACCACACTTTTCCTGCAGCGTACACGTTGCAATCTTAACGGTTGGGGAGCGTTGTTGCTTCGTGCTTCCCCTATACATTAAACCCTTTTCCCCCATACACTATTCATTGTTTCATTCCCTCTCTTGCTCATCTTTCAAACGTTTCTGCTTCTCGAGAGCTCTGCTTCCCTTCTCGATACGTCATCATCTACAATCAGAATCACTTAAAGGTATGTTCTTTTTGCCATTTCTATCTTCGTTTCTACCATTGCGATGTCTTTTAATCTGCTATAATTGCCTGGGACTATTTATGATTCTCACATTTTATGTTTCCCCATTCTCTGTTTTTCTGTTTCGCTGCGTTCTTTGAAACGCACGTGTTCCTCCCATTCTGAACCTCGCCTTTCTTTTTCTTTTCTTTGTTTTTAGCCATTTCTTCATACGATGGATCAGTCTAACTCACCCTAGCCCATGGACGAATCCAACTCACCCCAACCCTCGACTCCACCAACAAACCTAGCTCTTCCCCCTGCTCATGACCAAACACTATACCCCTAGGCTTCTAGTGGGCTCTTGAAGGAGGTCTCTGAGTTCACTACTTCCAAGAGTATAGTAGACTATAGGAAGAGCGAGACCTGCCACCCCTCCTGTATCTTCGCGAAAGAACACGACAAGTTCGTGTGGGTGACCCCCCATAGGGTAGGGGAGCCTGTTTGCTGCGATGAGGTGTCCGGCCAGGAGGGTCCATTCTGCTTTATCTACTCAACAGTCTTCAAGAAGGTCCTCCTCCGCCTTCCTCTCACCGGTTTCGAGCGGGCGCTGTTGACAGAGATGAATGTCGCCCCCGCCCAACTCCATCCCAATGGTTGGGCCTTCGTCAGGGCCTTCGCCATTCTGTGCGAACCTTTTGGCCACCTACCCTTCGTGGATGCTTTCCAGTACTTCTTCGAGGCCAAGAGTCCAGGGAAGAACTTATGGGTGAGCATCAATAGGGTTGCTGGAAGAGCACTGCTGACTCTCTTCCAGCAATCTTACAAGGGTTTCAAGGGGAAATTCTTCAAAGTTCGCTACAACGACCGCAACCCCACCCTCCTAGATGGGTTTCCCCTGTATTGGGTTGAGAAACCCACACTGGCAAAGCCTAGGAGTCCCCCAGACTTGCACTCCAAAGATCGAGAGGTGTGCGAGTTCCTTTCTGGCCTCCAAACTATATTTAACACTGCTGACTTCATAAAGAATTAGTACAACCTGGTGGCATTCTTGAGTTCTTCATGGTGTGTTTTGGGTGATGAATGCAGTGGAAGTTCAATGGATGAAATGGGTCAAGCCCTCCTAAGAGTGGTGGTGGCTTGTAGGTGCATGAAGTGTATGAAAATGAGAGGTTTGGCCAACTCTCTTTGGTGGTGAAGGAGTGAAGATTAAAACCATAAATCAAGAGATTTAGGCAAGGGAGTAAGTATGGCACAAATTTGGCAGCATAACTTTACTCAAATTAATCTTAAGTTTCATGAAGGAGGCTACCCCTTTTATAAGCTAAGGAGTACCTTAAATGTTACCCTAGATGCTAACCAAATGTGTTTGAAATGAAATGCAAAAGTGGGCACAAACTTGCCAAGCAAGATAGTCTTGAAAGAAAAATGCTATTTACACCACATAAACTAAGCTAATTTCATGATGGGCCTTCTTGCAACATGTATAGGTATCTTTCTCTCCCATCCTTAGCTTGGGCCGTCTCCTCTTAGATTTGTTTGGCCATGGACCTTGTGATAGGTCCTAGATGCTCCATGCAAGGTGCTAGACGGTCTTCCTCTTGGTCTAGACGCTCTTGATCTATCCTTTCAAGCTCACGTCTTGGCACTAGAGGGGGTGTGACTAGCCGTCCTCCATCACAACCCTAAGGCCTTGAAGGGCTATATCGGTACTCGTCTTCTTGCTTTGATTATTATTATTTGTTCTGCATACGCCTATTTTTTGCTTACCCTTTACCTGTTGCTAACTGAGTCTTCCTGTTTTGTTGTAGGCATGACGATTGGTGCTGATAGAAAGAGGCGCCTGGCTACCCTAGCTGCAAAGAATGGTGATGCTGGCCCCTCCACTGCTGCTCCATCTATTGTCGTCCTCTCCCTCCTGCCTGCTCCAAGCCATTCCCACGCCACTAGGTCCCAAGGCGTGGCCGTGGCTACTGAGGCCACTCCTTCTGATGACGAGGACACCTGTTCTGGCCTGGTCTTCAAGAGGAAACGCAAGGCCGAAGCTGCCATCCCAGTGGCTTTTAGTTCAGAAGACGGATGAACCTCTTCCTTCAGGGAGTGCCCACCAAACACCTCCTCTCCCCTTAATGCTGAAGAGGGTTGGGGGGAGAGTGCCCTTGAGGGCGGAGCATGGACGTGGGCTCTCTCATAGAACAAGTGCCCAAGAGCTTCGGGGAAGCTCTTGCTAGGTCCAACCTCCTTCTTACCAAGGTGCGGAGGGCTTAGGAAGAGGCTAAACGAAGAGTTCTCGCGGCTACTGGGGCAGAGCAACCTAACGGGGCTCACCTTGGAGGTGGTTGAGCTTCGCAAGGCTACAAAGAGACCAAGGACCTCTTGTTTGCAAAATCGCAAGAGGCCCTTCGGTTATATGCTAGAAACAATGACCTCCGCCTCTCCGTGGAGGACCTAAAGAAAGAGCTGGATGGCAAGGATGAGGCCATGGCCTAGGTTGCTAAGGAGTTGGGGTAGAGGAATGAAGAATTGGCCCAACAGGATGTGGAGCTGGCCAAGCTAAGGGAGGAGATGGGCCAACTGAAGGAGGAAATGGCCCGCAAGGAGGATCTGTACCAGAAGACCAACGATGATCTCACCAACGAGGCAGATGAAGCCTATGGTGCCGGTTTTGGGGATGGCATCGCCCAAGTTGCCTGTGTGCATCTTGGGGTGGATCTTTCCTAAACCAGGTTGACAAAGGTTATTGTCGATGGGCAGCTGGTGGAGGCTCCAGCTGACTCCTGATCTTCTTCCTTTTTGTAAATCTTCTAATCAAATATGTACATTGTAACCCGTACAATTTATCTCAATGAATTTATTTTTCAACATTTTGGTCTTCTCTTTGTTAACTTGATCTTTCTGCGCATAGCTGAATAGTATCCTGCAATGCCTCCTCTTTCAATATTGTCTCTGTCTTTATTTAAACTGTATTTGTGTGTCTTTTTCCTTTTAACAAACCTGTATGGCCCCCATCTAATGAACTCATGAACCTGCAACACCCTAGCTATAATTTTCTTTTTCGCCTTTGAGTCTGTTTTTGAGGCAATCTCATCAATTCAAAAGCACCCAATGACCGCCTTTGCCCAAACATCATAATGCCTGCTTAACTCAATCTCGTGCACTAGCTTCGGCCTTGGCGTGTTAGTCATGGTAGGAAACTTCACTGGTATCAACCTTGGCTAATTAGTCCAGGAGGACCTCTTGCTGACCTTGACCTTGCTGTACAAAGACAAGGGCGAGCACTCATACTGGTGTCGGTCTTGGCAGACAAGTCAAGGAAGACCTCTTACTCGCCTCGACCTTACTTACAAAGACAAGGAAGAGGACTTTCACTGTGTCGACCTCGATTGACAAGTCAAGGAAGACCTCTTACTTGCCTTAACCTTGTTGTACAAAGACAAGGAAGAGGAATTTCACTGGTGTCGACCTCGACTAACAAGTCAAGGAAGGCCTCTTAGTTGCCTCAACCTTGTTGTACAAAGACAAGGAAAAGCACTTTCACTGGTGTTGACCTTGACTGACAAGTCAAGGAAGACCTCTTCAGCCACAAAGTTCAGAAAGCGAGGCGAGCTCACTTGGATTTTTACGGGAATCATGGCATCTGACCCATACACCAGGCTAAAGGGTGTTTCTTTGGTAGTGGACTGTGGGGTGGTGTGATACGCCCACACAATCCTGGGGACCTCTTCTGCCCACGTTTCTTTAGCTTTCTCTAATCTTCTCTTTAAACCCCTGAGCAGAACTCTGTTGGCCAATTCGACCTGTTCGTTAGTCTGGTGGTGCTCGACTGATGCAAATACCTACTTGATGTTGAGCTCTATGCACAACTGTTGGCTTGCGAATTGGGTGTCATTGTCAGACACCAAACGCTTTGGGATCCCGAAATGCTAAACTATATTTTTCTACACAAAGTGTTGGACTTTGTGGGTTGTGATCTGTGCCACTCGCTCATCCTCGATCCACTTGGTAAAATATTCTATGGCCACTACAAGGTACTTCATTTGTCGAATCGCTAAGGGAAAAGGCCCTAGGATATCGATCCCCCATGTATGGAAAGGCCATGGGCTGTGGATCGAACTCAATTCCTCTGGTGGCGCATTATGCCAGTCGGCGTTCTGCTGGAACTTCTTGCACCGCTGTGCGTATCTCATGCAATCCTCTCTCATAGTTGGCCAGTAGTACCCAGCTCGAATGGTTTTGGACGACAAGGCTCGATTGCCGATGTGACTTCCGCATATGCCTTCATGGAGCTCAGACATGATACGGGTACACTTTCGCTTGCTTACACGGGTCAAGATAGGATGGGTGTAGCCATGCCTAAACAAGTTGCCATCAATCAAAGTGTAGCGAGCTGCATTCTTTTTCACAATTCTGGCCTCTGCTGGGTCCATTGCGAGCATTCCATCAGCGAGGTAGCATCTGTAGGGGGTCATCCAAGTTTCCCCTTCCTTGCCAGGTGAACCTGTGACGATCTCTCCTCTGGCGGACCATATGCGCTTATGCAGGGTGTTCTCAACGTCTCTTGGGTTAGCGACCTTTGACCCCTTTTTCCTCCTTCTGAAATGCCTATCATATGAACATCACCCATGTTGTCTGTGGCCGTTAGAGGTGCTCTAAGAGTCTCTTGTATGACTGTCCTCTGCCTGCCCCCCTTGCTTGAGCTGGCGAGCTTTGCCTGCAAGTCAGCTCTGGCATTCTGTTCTCGGGGGACATGTAACAACTCGAATGCTACGAAAGTTATTTTTAGGAGCTCCACATACTCGAGTTAAGCGACCATCTGGGTGTCCTTGGCCTAGTACTCGCCTGTCACCTGCGTTGTTATTTGCAGTGAATCACTCTTGGCCAACAGACATTTCGCACCCATCTTTTTATCTAGCAGCATTCCTGCGATCAAAGCCTCCTATTCTGCTTGGTTGTTACTGGCTTTGAAGGCGAAACGCAGGGCTTGTTCCATCAAGACCCCCCCTGGTCCCTCCAAGATCACTCCAGCATTGCTGCCTTGCTGGTTCGACGACCAATCTACAGAGAGGACCCATCTGAAGTCTGCTTCTCCCTGCTGTGTCGCTTCTGAGGACAACTCCACTACAAAATTGACATAAACCTGGCCCTTGATTGGCCCCCTATCCTCAAACTGGACCTCGAATTCAGATAACTCAACCACCTAGCGGACCATCCTCCCTGCTACATTAGGTTTCTGCAGGACCTTGCGAATGGGGAGGTCTGTCATCCCAATGATAGTGACACTGTGAAAATAATGTCGGAGCCTCCGTGCAAAAAATACTATAGCTAGCGCTGCCTTCTCTATGGCTTGGTAGTACACCTCAGGTTCCTGCAAGACCTTACTGACAAAGTAAATGGGTTTCTACACCTGGTCCTGCTCCTAGACGAGGACTAAACCGATCGCTCGCTCCATGATGGCGAAGTATAGGTGGAGTGGAGTACATGGTAGTGGCTTGCACAACACTGGGGGACTGGCAAGATGCTCTTTCAGCTTGAGGAATGATTCCTCACACTCATCAGTCCATACAAACCAGTTGTTTCTCTTCAAACATTGGAAGTAAGGATAGCCCCTGTCCCCTCCTACTGAAACAAACCGAGACAGGGCGGCCATCCGACCTGTCAACTGCTGTACTTCCTTCACTGAGACCAGGCTCCTCATGGCCATGATTGCCACACACTTCTCGGGGTTTGCTTCCATTCCACGCTCTGTCAGCAAGAACCCTAAGAACTTTCCCACTTCTACCCCAAACACGCATTTTTCTGGGTTCAGTTTTAACTTGTACTGGCTATGGTGTTGAATAGCTCTTCCAGGTAAGCTACGTGCTAGTCCTTCTCTTGAAAGGTGACGACCATGTCGTCCACCTATGCCTGCACATTTCGCCCTATCATAGGGGTGAGTATCCTGTCTGCCTCTGGTAGGTCGCTCTAACGTTCTTTAATCCAAGAGGCATCGCTTTGTAACAATAACTTGAGAGCTATGTCCTAAATGTTGTCTTGCATTCGTCTCTGGGGTGCATCCGGATCTGGTTATATCCAGAGAATGCATCCAAGAAGTTGAGGAGTTTGCATCCTGATGCGCTGTCCACCAAGGCATCAATGTTGGGTAATGGGTAAGAGTCCTCAGGACAGGTTTTATTCAGGTCTGTGAAGTCGACGCACATCCTCCACTTGCCATTGTCTTTCTTTACTAACACTACATTGGCCAACAACTCTGGGTATTGGATCTCCCTAATGTGACCGACCTCCAGCAGCTTCTAGGTTTCCTGCCTGATGACCTGCCGCCTCTCCTCATTGAACTTTCTCCGTCTCTAGCGTACAGGTCGGACCTGTGGGTCCATGGTAAGATGATGTGATGTGAGTTCATTATGAATCTTTCTTGGTTTGGTTTGAGTTGATATAGGTTTTATTGTATTCATGACACTTTCAAGAATTAGGATCAAAATTCTAAAGAGCAATTAATAGAGTTTCTACTCAAGAAAACAAAGGTTCATACTAAAAACACATGAATAGGTAACTTGTAGTGTAAGATAACAATGGAATATGAATGGGTAATTCAAGAACAGCAACCAAAGTGCAGTAACAATACAAAAATAGTACAAAGAAACAAGAATTAAAACAAGAACACAAGAAGAATTGAAACTAGTAATAGAAACACAACAAGAACACAACCTACTATTAGAAATTCAAGAAAACAACATGAACCATAATACCCATGGAAACCAAACCAAAAACAGGTTGCTATAACAAGTTTGAACCGATTAAAATGGAAGAACAACACATCAAATGATATAGGACATCACAAAGAAGAGAATGAACCAATTAGAATTGAAAACAAACAAGTAGAACAAAATGGGTATTTTTAGAAGATGAATAGAAATGACTTATGTGGTTGTAGCCTTTTGGAGATGTGATTCACGCCACTTGGAGGGTGGTTCTTCCAAGATGAGTGGGTGGTGCCGCCACTTGAGAGTCTCCAAAGCTCACAAAATAAGACATGGAGGAGAAGAAGAGACAAGTCTCACAAACTCACTCTCTCTCAATTTCAAGATAGTTTCTTTTCTTCTAACTTTCAACTTTTTTATTCAAAGTACCAAGCACCCCTATTTATAATGGAGAGGGCTGGTCATGTTACAAAGGGGAAGGAGTGGGAAGAGTCACTCTTCTAGCTCCTTCTAGTGCCTAAGAGAGAAAGGAGTAGAATAGTCACTTTTTCCACTTTTTTCTAAAGAAAGTGCCTAAAATGCCTTACATTTAGAGGTTTCTTTTGGTTTTCCTCTTTGGCATACTCCTAAGGCTATTTCTATATTATTTACAAATTTATACAAGACTATTTACAAAGATTTATTTATACTACTATCTTTTGAATTTTCAAGAGAACCCAAAATGTTCTACTTTTTAAGAAGACTAGTAAGAAGAATTTTAAATGCTTGGGTGGATGGCCTCTTCCTCCATTAGTGAAATCCTCTTCTACTTGATCTCCATCATGCTCCCCGGGTTGGAGAGAATTCGTCCACTAATTCAGAATCCCTGCATATGACAAAGTCAGTTTGCTATCAAATAAAGAAGTGGACGATAATAAAGGCAAACTTGAATTAGCATTATGAATCATTGGGATGTCGAAAAAAGAAGTCCTATAGATAGACCATGTTGGAAAAAAATGTGTGGGAATGATTATTTTCTTAGGAAAAATTCCCTTTAAAGGGTAAAAACCAATAGTAGGTATGGAAAAATCATCCCTAACATTTTTCAACCAATATGGAGTGCAAGTAGGAACTTTTGGTAATGAAAAAGACAAAGAAGAAGAATACCTTGGATGCTCAAATTGAGGCATAGCATGAGTCAAAAAGATTGATTTAGTTGATAAGGTATTATGACTCATTTTATCATTTTTTTCTTTTTCATTTTCTCTTTTATTTTTCATTTTTAATTGGTCCTCATGAACTTCTTGTGGAGAGAGGGGTTTTAAGGTAATCTTGCGCCCTTGGAAGGAAAAAGACATTATATTGGTGAGGCCATCATGTAAAACATGTCTATCAAATTGCCAAGGCCTCCCTAAAAGAATATGGGTTGCTTCCATAGGCACAACATCACATAAAACCTCATCTTTATACTTTCCTATTTCAAATTTATGAGGACTTGTTTATTAACCATGATTTCTCCCTTTTTAGTAAGCCATTGGAGCTTATAGGGCTTGGGATGAGAGATAGTGGGTAAAACAAGCTTTTCCACCACTCTTGTACTAGCCACATTTGTACAACTACCCCCATCAATTATCATGGAACATAACTTTTTGTTGATAAGGCACCGGGTATGGAAAATATTTTCTCTTTGGGTATCATCCAAAGGTTTTTGAATTGTGCCCATCATGCGCCTTATCACCAATAAGTCACCTTCACATGCTATTTCACATTCATTATCACTAGGGCTAGGGGAAGGGGAGTTAGATTTAGAAGAATTATCACTATGTTCACTTACAACTATATCCCCTTTTACCATCATGGTTATTTTTGTTGGACAATTTGCGGCTATATGACCATAACCTAAACACTTAAAACATTTCTTACTTGAGGTTTTGGTTGGTGATTTAGAAATAGAAGAATTATGAGAGTCCTTTTGTTGAGTGGATTCTTTAAAAGATTTGGAAGTAGTATTAAGTTTTGAAATGTGATTTTTAGCCTTCCAAGTTGAGTTATAGAAACCATCATTATGAGTTTTCTTAAAAGAATTTTTCTTCAAAATTTGTGATTCAACCTTGATGGCTAGGTGAACCAATTTTTACAAAGAAGTGTACTCATAAATTTCTACAACATTTTGAATATCTTGTCTTAATCTGATCCGGTCGGTCATCGGTAGTCGATGATGTCAGCAGCAGTTGACCACGTGGATCATTCATAGGGTGACACATGGTAGAAGATAGCAGGTGAATCAGGGAGGAGATCACTCAGAATGGTGATTGGTGGTCGGTTCCTAAGGGACCACCACCCGCAGATCAGTGCCAGGTGAGCGCCTGGAGGCAGAGCACGAAGAGCGCCTGGAAGCAGAGCACGAGAAGTAAAGAAGCACTGATCAGTCATCGAGGGTTTCCTGTTAACACGCAGTTAAGCGGGGACCCAGGCTCCCAGCGAGAGCGTTACGCAAGAAGCACAGATCAGTAATCGCCTAGATTGCACATGATCGCTGTGTGTGAAGATCAGTAATTGCCTAGATTGCACATGATCACCGTGTGCATTGCACATGATCGCCGTGTGTATTGCACATGATCGCTGTGTGTGAAGATTGGGAGATCAAGTGGTTAACAAGTCGTCGAAAGGAGCACATCGCCGGGTATTTGAGAAGACTTGGTAAGCACTTGTTATATGGTCTAAATACAGAAGGTAAGTGGCATGTCTGCCGCCGAAGTAGGGAAGATAAGTGGCATATCTGCCACCATGAGTAGTGTGAGCCGTGATACCCAGCGTTAACCAGCTCATCATGTTATGGTTGCGCCCAGAGTAGCCTGTGCACTAAGCTACTCCCTATGTGGATAACTTAGTCGTAGGAACAAAGTGGAAGTAACGTTTCAGCTGCAGGTACTCCAGATGGTGACACGTGTATGACTAGATGTTATCCACGTGTCAAGAGGAATAACCGTCAGGAGAGAGAAAGACTCAGGTATATATATAAAATTCTTAATGGAATTAGTGGAGGATTGATATTTTGGTGGTGATTCACTTGTACACGGTTCTGAGTTTTCTTTGAGATTCTTTGTTGATTCAATCACAAACTTGACCGTCGGAGCGCAACCGGCCGCAGAGGCTCCATACTGTTCTTTCAGGTTTCTTAGAGGATTTTCAGGTGAAGGTTATCGGTGTACTTGGCGTGAAGCTGGTGAGGGCGAGGTTCGAGAAGGAGAAGCTCTAACGCTTTGGTCAAGATGCTGGATCATCTGGCGCCTACCGTGGGGCCGTGTAAACTGTGATTCCCATCCACGGTTGAGTTTGTGAGGTTTCTGGTAGTTTCTGTTCGATTGCTTGCTGCCGCAATCGTATTTCGGAGGTTTTGACCGTTTCAATCGAAGTTCAATCGGTGAGGTGTGGTTTTCTGGAGGTTTAGACCGTTTGAATCGAAGTTCAATCGGTGAAGAGTGGTTTTCTGGAGGTTTCTACCGATTGATTCTTGGATCAATCGTTGTGCGAAGGAAGTTGAAAGGTTTCTTGAGCGTTGTTGCGAGGTAGCTTTTGCGTGTTGAAAGGCAACTGTGTGAAATTAGTAGAAGTTTCATGAGGAAAATGAGGACAACCAGATCTAGTTCAGTTGGTCCTCAATCCGGAGAGAATAACGTGACGATGTCGCAAATGCTGGAGATGTTGCGTGCTTTGCAAGAAAATGTGGCAGCATCGCGCGTCGAGCAGACGAAGATGCACGACGACCTGGTCGCTTCTGAGGCCAGGAACGAAGAGCTGAGCAAGGTTAATGAAGAGTTACGTTAGGCTCTTCACGAGCAGAGGGAGAGTGCCGCGACCAGTGGAGGCGCGCCACCGTCTTCGCCACGAGTTTTTCCCATGCCATTTTTGCAGGCGATCATGGATGATGCGATTCCTACAAACATCACGGCAGTGAAGGCCTCCTTCACTGGAGTGAAAGATCCAGAGGCTCACCTTACCGTGTTTCATACGCAGATGATGTTGTCGGGAGGATCGAATGCGGTCTATTGCAAGATGTTCATGAGCACTCTCCACAACACAGTGTTGGATTGGTTTGTAAGCCTACCTACTGGACACATTTCCAGTTTCCAGCAATTCTCCAAGCTTTTCGTCGATCAGTACATTGTGAATAAGGCGCCGCCTATGGTGTCGTACGACCTGTTCGACGTAAGGCAATTCCAGGGGGAATCTTTGAAGGACTATATGAATAGGTTTGGAGCTCAGATAGTCCGATTACCAGGTAAAGATGAGGAGATGTTCGTGCACGCCTTTAAGAAGGGCGTGCTACTTGGACCCTTTAGCGAATCGTTAATCAGGAGCCACCCCGTAACGTTTGCAGAGATTCGGCGACGTGCTGTGGCTCACATCGTCGCTGAGAATGAAGTGATGGAAAAGAGAGGGAATATGGCTCCTGCGAAACCACGCACCCAAGCCAAGACTCAGCCTCAGAGGGTGTTGGAGACGGCGACGGTGAAGAAGAATCAAAGGACATACCATCCTTATGATCCGAAGAAAAACAAAGGTGATGACAGTAGTAGAGGAAGAGGGCCAGGTCGCTTGAGGGAATTCAAGCGCCCTCCAAGGCATGAGTTCGTGATGGGATTGGTGGACCTGATCGCCATTCCCAATATAGCTGCCAAGCTGAAGGTGCCTGAAAAGATGTCAGATAAGGTGTTGGGGGCCAAAGCCAGACGCGTGGTGTGAATTCCACGAAATTTTTGGCCACACCCTTGACTCCTGCCTATCGCTGGGATACCAAATCGACGAGTTGGTTAGAAGTCGATTTCTGAAGGACTATTTGCTGGAGAAGAAGGCAGCAAATGCGTCGAGCTCCCAGTCGGTGAGCAGCGAGGGCCAACAACATGAAGTGCCCATCCACGGGGAAATCCACACTATAGCTGGGGGTTTCTTAGGAGGTGGGTGCACCACGTCACAGCGCAAGAAATATGCTCAATCTGTGATGGCGGTGGAAGCATTCGAGGACCACTCGCCCGATGTGGACATCACGAAACCCTTTTTAGTTTAGTGTATGGCTGTGACGTGATGATTCCAGTTGAAATCCAGGAGAGCTCGCCGAGTTTTCAACACTTTGTAGCAGAAGAATCAAATGAAGAGAGAAGAATGAACCTGGATTTACTGGATGAGGTCAGAGAGGAAGCAAGAGTGAAAGCTGAAGCGGTGAAAAGAAGAATTGAACGAAGATACAATTCTAGAGTAATACCGAGGCAGTTCAGAAGCGGCGATCTGGTGATGAGGAAGGTGTAAGGACCCAGAAAATTTTATTGGAATGAAAGGGTTATATTTAAATAATTTCAGAAGATGTTATTATTCAAAATACAAAGAGCTGGTAAACGAAGTTTCATAGTAGTCGGACCTCGGACGTCGCCCAAGATCTGGGGTCAGCTGGTAGAGGTCGGTCGGATGAGGTGTGGATCAAGAAGAGTAAAGGAAGAAAAGTGTAGTTTAGAAGACTATGAGATCGCCGGTCGCCTACTACACATGATCGCCAGGGCGCGAGGACGTCGCAAGGGCGCGAGGTATGTGGACGTCGCCAGGGCGCGAGGACGTCGCCAGGGCGCGCGAGGCATGTGGACGTCGCCAGGGCGCGCGAGGCATGTGGATGTCGCCAGGGCGCGCGAGGCATGCGGGCAACGCCGGGGCGCGAGAGGCATGCGGGCGTCGTCGGGGCGCGAGGCATGAGGCATCGCCGGGTCGCGAGAGGCACGCGGGCGTCGCCAGGGAGAGACATCGGTCGTTCGCCAGTATGAGACCTCAGTGGATAGTCATCGCGCGAGCGGTCATCGGTGGAAGGTTATCGCGCTATGTCGAGCTTCACACAGAGAAAGTGGGACCCAGACTCCCAGCATGAAACGTCCTGCACGCGCGCCACGTAGACAAAAAGGGTGGTTCAGAATAGTGACATCAGAATGTTGGCATGCGCAGGAGACAACAGTGGTCGTACTGTTCAGGGCAGTGGTTGGCATGCACAAGAGACAACAGTGGTCGTACTGTTCAGGGCAGCGGTTGGCATGCACAAGCGACAACAGTGGTCGTACTGTTCAGGGCAGTGGTTGTCAGGCTTTCCTGCAGAAGGGGCAGCAGCAACAGCATACGTGGACAGGTAGGCTTGGATTCAAAAGCCACTGCGGGGAGGCAAAGAGCGTTTTCAGTAACTCAAGAGCGAAAGAGTGAGTTTACCTCCCATCTCCTCCATTCTCTCCTTCGCACTGCGATTCTGGCACCTTCACACAAGAGTACGACGAGCGACGGCCACCATTAGAGCAACTGGGAGGTTCTCTGCAAGTCCTTTAAACCAGACGCAAAAACAGAGCCAAGGCATTCTTTAAGCTTCGTTGGGTTCGGAGCTCCTGGTGTTTTGCGCAAGTCCAGGTAAGGGAAGCTAGCCTTCATTTTCAATACAAGCCATAGATTAGCTGTTTCTGAAGTGAGGGCGACGTGGTCGCCGGTTTTCGTTTTCATCTTCGTGAATGCTCTGTTTCTATGTGTTTGGGCGACGTGGTCGCCGGTTTTATATACAGACTTCGAAATACCTTGTTTTTGAAACAGATCGCCGGTTTTGGCGTTGTTTGCGAACTCTCTGTTTTTGGTGTCGCTTTGGAACTGTTTGAGATTTAAATGAGATATTCGAAAATAAGAACCTTGGAGTTGTAACATCCCTCCAAATTACTTTGAAATAAATATAAAATGAAAGTAAAGGTGACAAATAGATTCTATGAACAAAATATTATATATATGAAATGTAGTTTCTCCTCACAGGGAGTTTAATACAAATTCGGTCAAATTTTTCCAGAAACATAAACAAAATGCAGTAAAAAAAAACGAAGCAGGCGATCTCCTATCGGAAGAGACCGATCTCCTATCGAACGAGGCCGATCTCCCATCGGAGGACCCAAAACAGCCGATCTGCTTCCGGCGACCACTCCCTAAGGAGCTCTACTTCCTGGAAGATCATCTGCTCCCGTGTAAGATACACGATCATCACAGTTTTAAGAGAAAAACCACAGAACCAAAACACGCAGGGTAAGCTATATAATTTAAAGGAAGTTTAAATCATGAACATGAAAATCAAAGTAAAACAAGTTTCAAAATATCCATGTAAAACGTAGAGTTGCTCATATCATTCACCCGATCGCCCAAAATCACACATTTCACAACATTCACCCATAGTCATTCCATTTCACAATACTGCATCAAGTGTCTATAAACTATCAATGTTTCTCATTTCTCACGTCAGACTTTCCACTGACTCACCACACAAGACACTTGACACTACTTCCGGATTGACTCGTGCGTTGATTAGACTCAGAGATCTGCACCTGTCATACCACACCACTGTGAAATCCACACAGGGTCGCTGTGAATCCACACAGCATGCGCATATATCATCTCAATGTCATTAGTTCTCCTGGTATGACAGGGTTAATCCATAGGACAGGCGGAGCTCGTTCTTTTTCACACGAGACGCCCATCATATAGACCTCCTTCGACTCTCAACAACTGAGTAACTTCCTCTACGTGATTCCATTACCTCAGCAGAGTCAGGATATCCCCTTAGGAATCACCGATCAATGCACCTACTACAAGATCTTACACGGTATTTTCTTTCCTGAAAATACTATGCCTCGATCCCACATTCACAGCATTCAAGACGTCATGCCATACAAAGGAATATTTCAAATCACAGCAACAACCATTTCAGCGTTTCAAACTTTCGAATATCACATATATATTGTATTTAAATCCCAAACAGTTTCAAACAATGTCAAACACAGGGGAGTTCGAAACTCGTATTTAAAACCGGCGACCACGTCGCCCAAACACGTAAAACAGAGCATTTCGAAAAGAAACAGAGAACCGGCGACCACGTCGCCCTCACTTCAGAAACAGCAAACTATGGCTTGTATGGAAAAAGAGGTCTAGCTTCCCTTACCTGGACTTGCGCCAAACACCAGGAGCTCCGAAACCCAACGAAGCTTGAACGACGCCTTGGCTCTGTTTTTGCGTCTGGTTGAAGGACTTGCAGAGAACCTCCCAGGTGCTCTAATGGTGGTCGTCGCTCGTCGTACTCTCGTGTGAAGGTGCTAGAATCGCAGCGCGAAGGAGAGAATGGAGGAGAAGGGAGATAAACGCACCCTTTAGCTCTGGAACCACAGCAACGTTTCTTTCCTTCTCCCTCAGAAATGGGTTTTTGCATCTTAAGCTGACTTCTCCACAAAAACCGCTGCCACCACCCACTCTGCAGGGAGTTTGCGTGTACGCTTCGCTGAACAGTACAACTAAGCGTGCCTCTGCGCAGGCTAACACTCTGAGGTCACTAGCCTGAACCACTCTTTTGTCTACGTGGCGTGCGTGCAGAACATCTCTTGCTGGGAGTCTGGGGCCCACGTTCTCTGGGTGTAACTCAACGTCGCGCGATGACCTTTCGCCGATGACTACCAGCTCGAAGAGAAACCACTGATGACCTCGCGCGAAGACTACCACCGATGACCTCGCGCGAAGACTACCACCGATGACCTCGCGCGAAGACTACCACCGATGACATCTTCCTGGCGAACGACCGATGTCTTCCTCTGGGAGACAACCGGTGTCTTCCCTGGCGACGCCCTCATAACTCTCGCGCCTTGGCTACGTCCACATGCATCGCGCCCTGGCAATGCCCGTGTGCTTCGCGCCCGCGCGATGCCCGCATGCCCCTCGCGCCCGCGCGATGCCTGCATGCCTCTCGCGCCCGCGCGATGCCTGCATGCCTCTCGCGCCCGCGCGATGCCTGCATGCCTCTCGCGCCCGCGCGATGCCTGCATGCCTCTCACGCCCGCGCGATGCCTGCATGCCTCTCACGCCCGCGCGATGTCCACCTGGCGCTCATGTGTAGCAGGCGACCGGCGATTATGTGCCAGAGGAGTCGGAGATCGCCTCCATCTTCAATAACGGCGATCTCGTAGGAGACTTCTTAGCTACACATTTCCTCCTTTACTCTTCTTGATCTACATGTCAGCCGACCGACCTCTACCAGCTGACCCCAGATCTTGGGCGACGTCCGAGGTCCGACTACTACGAAACTTCATTTACCAGCTCTTTGTATTTTAAATAATAACATCTTCTGAAATTATTTAAATATACCACTTTTATTCCAATTCAATTTTACAGGTCCTTACATTCTCCCCAACAAGAAAAATTTTCGTCCTCGAAAATTGAATTATAAGGGAAGGAGGTAGGGATATGCTTCTCTCATGTTTTCTTCAAACTCCCCCTGGTGAATCACCCGATCTTCACGTCGTCCGCTTCCAACACGTGACTAGGGTCTGCAAGATACTTCCTTAGCCGTGATACGTGAAATACATTATGCAGGTTTGCTGAATGGGGAGGTGGGGCGATCTCATAAACCACTGGACTGATCCCCCCCCTTAGAATCTGATATGGCCCAACAAACTTAGGGGACAGCTTCTTTGATCTGATCGCCCATCCTACACCCTTGGCTGGTGTCCTCCCTCATAAAGACATGATCCCCAGCAGCAAACTCCAAAGGTCTTCTCCTCTGATCTGCATAGGACATCTGTCGACTTTGAGAAACTTTCATTCTGCCCTGTATCAGTTTCGCCCTCTCGGTTGTCTGCTGAGCCAACTCTTCCTACTCCAATACTTCATCGAATTCCATTTTACATTCCTGCTTATGGAATATGCTGCCCCAATGAGCGCCAACTCCAGTACTCACACTCTACTTCCAACCCTGAAGACTTGGTCGAGCAAGTCCAGAACTAGGCCCTTAACAGAACCAGGACTAGCCCCTTTAGAGAAAAGTGAGCAAGATCCCTTCATCGGAAGGAAAAAGGACAGCTGGCTACTGCTCATGCCTCCTAGTCCATTCAAACTAGGATCCGAAATATCCTTCTAGGAATCAACTTCCGCTTCTTGATCAAAACCATCCATCGACTTCCCACTGCTGATCTAATTCTCACGCTCCCTACAGGAATACCTTTGGTTCACCACTATGCTACATAATTCTGCACCTTATAACGACAAAGTTCTTGTTGCTGTTACTTTCTAAATCATCCTTATGACTTCTTTTGCCAACTCGGCTTCCTGTCCCCATCATTTCCTCCTTGTCCAATGTATACATTGGATGCATTGATTTGGGCTCAGGTGCCCATCTGAAAAGGCATACAAGAACGAACACACCATATCTCTCAACCACAATCATGTAAGTAGTGGAGCCGATTGGAAAGTTTCCTCTGCATTCAGAATTTCTTGCTTAAGGACAACTCTATTCCTCTTCTCCAAGATACAACAGACTATTGCCACCCACATTCCCTTCCACACCTGATTTTACTTGGATGACATACGTATAAGATAGAAGTTCTCAAGGTGGGACCTCAAACCCTTATGTCGAACCAATAGAACACTTATCCACTTGAAGCACATAGACCAGCCACGTTGCTTTAAAGTTAAAGTTAGTGGCTCACGCATCCTCCTGAAATCTCACATCCCCTCTGCCTCCAACTTTCCAGCAATGACTTTTTGGAACTAACCATCATCTTCACCCTCCTCGCACACCTTACGTACATCTCTCTACCACCACGATTGATATTTCGAATGAGCTCGGCTCCTCCCAAGTTCCGAGTCATAATTGGATACAAGAATATCTTTCCATTTCCCTTTCTCATCACTCCTCATCCACCATTTCCATACTCATCTTCCAAATCACGGTCCACAAAACAGCATCCATTCTGCGTGAAGCTTTCTCTCTTCTCCCAGTAACTTCTCTACTTGGTATTTTTCAGCAAATTTCTCTGACTAATTGAACTTTAGACATAAATACAATATCTCCTCTTTCCTTTTAAGCTTGTGGTTAAGCTAGAGTCATCTCATGCTGTTTCATCGACATAAACATCTCCCAAGCTTCAAATAAAAGAACGTTCATTCTTTCATTTTGGAACTTAACCCCGGTACTTCCCATGGATACACATGCTTAAGCCCTTAAACCCTCAACATTCAGCTTATATACTCTCCATAACTTACATGTAGCTGAAACTAAACCTTGGTGCACTAAATCTAACTTACACTTCTTTCTTTAATTCCATCAACTCAGCTGGAGTCATCGACACAGGTCCAGCCCCAGGTACCAAAACAATAGAGAGTTCCACCCCTCTCTTAGGAGGTAATCCAGGTATTTCTTCTGGAAATACTTCCATGAAATCTTTCACCAAGGTATCTTGCTTACGTCCTCTTCATTCTTCACTTCCAACCGAGCTAGGATCACTAAGCACCTCGCCATCTGGCTCTTGGAGATCTGGAAACGCTAACTTCTGATTACCGCAGACTACGAGAACGTGATTGGCAGCTAGCCAATCCATTCCCAGGATAACATCCAGATCCTGAAGAGGTAGGCAGATCAAGTTTACTTTGAATCTGCGTCCCTCTACCATCACTGGACATTCAGGGCAAACTGTAGAGGTCAACACCTGTCCTGATACAGGTGTAGAGACCAACAGTTCAAACGGTACTTCCTTCACTAGAAGGCCCAACTCGGCTACACACAAGCTTGACACAAAGGAGTGTGTCGCTCCAGAATCAACCAAAATTCTAACGCATCTACCAGCTATAGAGCAACACTCTGTACTAAGTTACCTGACTGAGATGCCTCCACTCCAGACATGGCAAACACTCTCCCTGCTGCCTGAGGTCGACTGCCTCCATTCCACAACTATTGGGATCCACTGGGTTGAGTCATCCTATTCTGGGTAGGACAATCTCTAGCAACGTGTCCCGTCCTTTGACAGGCAAAACATCTTCTCTCTGAATCTCTCTTGGGGCACACTTTGACTGTGTGTGGTCCACCACAGTGGAAACATTTAAGTTTCCAGGGTTGTTGCTGCTGAAACTGGGGCGGTGCTGCTTCTGCCCTATGCTGTGGGGGTCTCGAATAAGGCTTGCTTTGTGGGTGCTGCACCTTGGCCTTCCCACTGGAGGGACCCCCTGGGTGTGATCTGATTACTCTGGAACCACCCCTCTCCAGGGTCTCCACCCTCTTTGCCTTTTCCACTAAGGCATGGAACTCCCTGATCCACTGATCTGGTTGGTTCGGAGGAACGTTCCCACGAAACTGGGTTGGGTTGTGCCTCATGAACTCGGTCATCCCCATCTGCTCCCGAGGCTGATTGACATGGGAAGCTGTTGCAGCCGATCCAGCAGTTTCCCAATGATTCATTACAGCCTGATGAATCTGGGCCATTACCGTATTCTGCTGCTGGATGGCAGTTGCCATCATCTCCATGGCCCTGGCGATCTGACCCATCTCTGAAGAAGGTTGGGGAGGGGTAGAAGGTCTACGTGCCATCTCTCTTCGTTTCAGATTTGGAACTATAGGTTTCTATATTCCCTACAACTACAAGAATGAGATCGATAAGAAATCAATTCATTCAGGAGGTAACAGCTAGACCCTACAAAGGTCAGCATCTCAAAGTCATTAAGAATTTGAGTTCATCAACCGGATCATAATACTCATAATCTCAAGCAAAACACCAGAACAGCTACTGGTATACAACCATCAATCCAATCAACACTTTCAATCAATTACAAAACACTCAATAAAACAAAATAAATCACACCAGAATTTAATATATGCTAAACATCAACCCTTTGGAATTAAGATTGAGACTCATCTCGATCCAGTTATGAGTGTGCACCCTCACTACTTTATCAAGACCTTCTCATTCTTAATACTAAGGTTTTCAATTAGAACATATATTCACCAAAGCACACACAAAATTTCAATACAAAAACGTTTGAAAACCTTTCACTATAGTTATTATTTTAAACTCAAATAACTTTCATGAGCAGAAGAAACACAATGGATCCACAGCCCTCAGGTCATCCTAAGGACGAACTGCTCTGATACCATTAATGTAACATCCCTCCAAATTACTTTGAAATAAATATAAAATGAAAGTAAAGGTGACAAATAGATTCTATGAACAAAATATTATATATATGAAATGTAGTTTCTCCTCACAGGGAGTTTAATACAAATTCGGTCAAATTTTTCCAGAAACATAAACAAAATGCAGTAAAAAAAAACGAAGCAGGCGATCTCCTATCGGAAGAGACCGATCTCCTATCGAACGAGGCCGATCTCCCATCGGAGGACCCAAAACAGCCGATCTGCTTCCGGCGACCACTCCCTAAGGAGCTCTACTTCCTGGAAGATCATCTGCTCCCGTGTAAGATACACGATCATCACAGTTTTAAGAGAAAAACCACAGAACCAAAACACGCAGGGTAAGCTATATAATTTAAAGGAAGTTTAAATCATGAACATGAAAATCAAAGTAAAACAAGTTTCAAAATATCCATGTAAAACGTAGAGTTGCTCATATCATTCACCCGATCGCCCAAAATCACACATTTCACAACATTCACCCATAGTCATTCCATTTCACAATACTGCATCAAGTGTCTATAAACTATCAATGTTTCTCATTTCTCACGTCAGACTTTCCACTGACTCACCACACAAGACACTTGACACTACTTCCGGATTGACTCGTGCGTTGATTAGACTCAGAGATCTGCACCTGTCATACCACACCACTGTGAAATCCACACAGGGTCGCTGTGAATCCACACAGCATGCGCATATATCATCTCAATGTCATTAGTTCTCCTGGTATGACAGGGTTAATCCATAGGACAGGCGGAGCTCGTTCTTTTTCACACGAGACGCCCATCATATAGACCTCCTTCGACTCTCAACAACTGAGTAACTTCCTCTACGTGATTCCATTACCTCAGCAGAGTCAGGATATCCCCTTAGGAATCACCGATCAATGCACCTACTACAAGATCTTACACGGTATTTTCTTTCCTGAAAATACTATGCCTCGATCCCACATTCACAGCATTCAAGACGTCATGCCATACAAAGGAATATTTCAAATCACAGCAACAACCATTTCAGCGTTTCAAACTTTCGAATATCACATATATATTGTATTTAAATCCCAAACAGTTTCAAACAATGTCAAACACAGGGGAGTTCGAAACTCGTATTTAAAACCGGCGACCACGTCGCCCAAACACGTAAAACAGAGCATTTCGAAAAGAAACAGAGAACCGGCGACCACGTCGCCCTCACTTCAGAAACAGCAAACTATGGCTTGTATGGAAAAAGAGGTCTAGCTTCCCTTACCTGGACTTGCGCCAAACACCAGGAGCTCCGAAACCCAACGAAGCTTGAACGACGCCTTGGCTCTGTTTTTGCGTCTGGTTGAAGGACTTGCAGAGAACCTCCCAGGTGCTCTAATGGTGGTCGTCGCTCGTCGTACTCTCGTGTGAAGGTGCTAGAATCGCAGCGCGAAGGAGAGAATGGAGGAGAAGGGAGATAAACGCACCCTTTAGCTCTGGAACCACAGCAACGTTTCTTTCCTTCTCCCTCAGAAATGGGTTTTTGCATCTTAAGCTGACTTCTCCACAAAAACCGCTGCCACCACCCACTCTGCAGGGAGTTTGCGTGTACGCTTCGCTGAACAGTACAACTAAGCGTGCCTCTGCGCAGGCTAACACTCTGAGGTCACTAGCCTGAACCACTCTTTTGTCTACGTGGCGTGCGTGCAGAACATCTCTTGCTGGGAGTCTGGGGCCCACGTTCTCTGGGTGTAACTCAACGTCGCGCGATGACCTTTCGCCGATGACTACCAGCTCGAAGAGAAACCACTGATGACCTCGCGCGAAGACTACCACCGATGACCTCGCGCGAAGACTACCACCGATGACCTCGCGCGAAGACTACCACCGATGACATCTTCCTGGCGAACGACCGATGTCTTCCTCTGGGAGACAACCGGTGTCTTCCCTGGCGACGCCCTCATAACTCTCGCGCCTTGGCTACGTCCACATGCATCGCGCCCTGGCAATGCCCGTGTGCTTCGCGCCCGCGCGATGCCCGCATGCCCCTCGCGCCCGCGCGATGCCTGCATGCCTCTCGCGCCCGCGCGATGCCTGCATGCCTCTCGCGCCCGCGCGATGCCTGCATGCCTCTCGCGCCCGCGCGATGCCTGCATGCCTCTCACGCCCGCGCGATGCCTGCATGCCTCTCACGCCCGCGCGATGTCCACCTGGCGCTCATGTGTAGCAGGCGACCGGCGATTATGTGCCAGAGGAGTCGGAGATCGCCTCCATCTTCAATAACGGCGATCTCGTAGGAGACTTCTTAGCTACACATTTCCTCCTTTACTCTTCTTGATCTACATGTCAGCCGACCGACCTCTACCAGCTGACCCCAGATCTTGGGCGACGTCCGAGGTCCGACTACTACGAAACTTCATTTACCAGCTCTTTGTATTTTAAATAATAACATCTTCTGAAATTATTTAAATATACCACTTTTATTCCAATTCAATTTTACAGGTCCTTACATTCTCCCCAACAAGAAAAATTTTCGTCCTCGAAAATTGAATTATAAGGGAAGGAGGTAGGGATATGCTTCTCTCATGTTTTCTTCAAACTCCCCCTGGTGAATCACCCGATCTTCACGTCGTCCGCTTCCAACACGTGACTAGGGTCTGCAAGATACTTCCTTAGCCGTGATACGTGAAATACATTATGCAGGTTTGCTGAATGGGGAGGTGGGGCGATCTCATAAACCACTGGACTGATCCCCCCCCTTAGAATCTGATATGGCCCAACAAACTTAGGGGACAGCTTCTTTGATCTGATCGCCCATCCTACACCCTTGGCTGGTGTCCTCCCTCATAAAGACATGATCCCCAGCAGCAAACTCCAAAGGTCTTCTCCTCTGATCTGCATAGGACATCTGTCGACTTTGAGAAACTTTCATTCTGCCCTGTATCAGTTTCGCCCTCTCGGTTGTCTGCTGAGCCAACTCTTCCTACTCCAATACTTCATCGAATTCCATTTTACATTCCTGCTTATGGAATATGCTGCCCCAATGAGCGCCAACTCCAGTACTCACACTCTACTTCCAACCCTGAAGACTTGGTCGAGCAAGTCCAGAACTAGGCCCTTAACAGAACCAGGACTAGCCCCTTTAGAGAAAAGTGAGCAAGATCCCTTCATCGGAAGGAAAAAGGACAGCTGGCTACTGCTCATGCCTCCTAGTCCATTCAAACTAGGATCCGAAATATCCTTCTAGGAATCAACTTCCGCTTCTTGATCAAAACCATCCATCGACTTCCCACTGCTGATCTAATTCTCACGCTCCCTACAGGAATACCTTTGGTTCACCACTATGCTACATAATTCTGCACCTTATAACGACAAAGTTCTTGTTGCTGTTACTTTCTAAATCATCCTTATGACTTCTTTTGCCAACTCGGCTTCCTGTCCCCATCATTTCCTCCTTGTCCAATGTATACATTGGATGCATTGATTTGGGCTCAGGTGCCCATCTGAAAAGGCATACAAGAACGAACACACCATATCTCTCAACCACAATCATGTAAGTAGTGGAGCCGATTGGAAAGTTTCCTCTGCATTCAGAATTTCTTGCTTAAGGACAACTCTATTCCTCTTCTCCAAGATACAACAGACTATTGCCACCCACATTCCCTTCCACACCTGATTTTACTTGGATGACATACGTATAAGATAGAAGTTCTCAAGGTGGGACCTCAAACCCTTATGTCGAACCAATAGAACACTTATCCACTTGAAGCACATAGACCAGCCACGTTGCTTTAAAGTTAAAGTTAGTGGCTCACGCATCCTCCTGAAATCTCACATCCCCTCTGCCTCCAACTTTCCAGCAATGACTTTTTGGAACTAACCATCATCTTCACCCTCCTCGCACACCTTACGTACATCTCTCTACCACCACGATTGATATTTCGAATGAGCTCGGCTCCTCCCAAGTTCCGAGTCATAATTGGATACAAGAATATCTTTCCATTTCCCTTTCTCATCACTCCTCATCCACCATTTCCATACTCATCTTCCAAATCACGGTCCACAAAACAGCATCCATTCTGCGTGAAGCTTTCTCTCTTCTCCCAGTAACTTCTCTACTTGGTATTTTTCAGCAAATTTCTCTGACTAATTGAACTTTAGACATAAATACAATATCTCCTCTTTCCTTTTAAGCTTGTGGTTAAGCTAGAGTCATCTCATGCTGTTTCATCGACATAAACATCTCCCAAGCTTCAAATAAAAGAACGTTCATTCTTTCATTTTTGGAACTTAACCCCGGTACTTCCCATGGATACACATGCTTAAGCCCTTAAACCCTCAACATTCAGCTTATATACTCTCCATAACTTACATGTAGCTGAAACTAAACCTTGGTGCACTAAATCTAACTTACACTTCTTTCTTTAATTCCATCAACTCAGCTGGAGTCATCGACACAGGTCCAGCCCCAGGTACCAAAACAATAGAGAGTTCCACCCCTCTCTTAGGAGGTAATCCAGGTATTTCTTCTGGAAATACTTCCATGAAATCTTTCACCAAGGTATCTTGCTTACGTCCTCTTCATTCTTCACTTCCAACCGAGCTAGGATCACTAAGCACCTCGCCATCTGGCTCTTGGAGATCTGGAAACGCTAACTTCTGATTACCGCAGACTACGAGAACGTGATTGGCAGCTAGCCAATCCATTCCCAGGATAACATCCAGATCCTGAAGAGGTAGGCAGATCAAGTTTACTTTGAATCTGCGTCCCTCTACCATCACTGGACATTCAGGGCAAACTGTAGAGGTCAACACCTGTCCTGATACAGGTGTAGAGACCAACAGTTCAAACGGTACTTCCTTCACTAGAAGGCCCAACTCGGCTACACACAAGCTTGACACAAAGGAGTGTGTCGCTCCAGAATCAACCAAAATTCTAACGCATCTACCAGCTATAGAGCAACACTCTGTACTAAGTTACCTGACTGAGATGCCTCCACTCCAGACATGGCAAACACTCTCCCTGCTGCCTGAGGTCGACTGCCTCCATTCCACAACTATTGGGATCCACTGGGTTGAGTCATCCTATTCTGGGTAGGACAATCTCTAGCAACGTGTCCCGTCCTTTGACAGGCAAAACATCTTCTCTCTGAATCTCTCTTGGGGCACACTTTGACTGTGTGTGGTCCACCACAGTGGAAACATTTAAGTTTCCAGGGTTGTTGCTGCTGAAACTGGGGCGGTGCTGCTTCTGCCCTATGCTGTGGGGGTCTCGAATAAGGCTTGCTTTGTGGGTGCTGCACCTTGGCCTTCCCACTGGAGGGACCCCCTGGGTGTGATCTGATTACTCTGGAACCACCCCTCTCCAGGGTCTCCACCCTCTTTGCCTTTTCCACTAAGGCATGGAACTCCCTGATCCACTGATCTGGTTGGTTCGGAGGAACGTTCCCACGAAACTGGGTTGGGTTGTGCCTCATGAACTCGGTCATCCCCATCTGCTCCCGAGGCTGATTGACATGGGAAGCTGTTGCAGCCGATCCAGCAGTTTCCCAATGATTCATTACAGCCTGATGAATCTGGGCCATTACCGTATTCTGCTGCTGGATGGCAGTTGCCATCATCTCCATGGCCCTGGCGATCTGACCCATCTCTGAAGAAGGTTGGGGAGGGGTAGAAGGTCTACGTGCCATCTCTCTTCGTTTCAGATTTGGAACTATAGGTTTCTATATTCCCTACAACTACAAGAATGAGATCGATAAGAAATCAATTCATTCAGGAGGTAACAGCTAGACCCTACAAAGGTCAGCATCTCAAAGTCATTAAGAATTTGAGTTCATCAACCGGATCATAATACTCATAATCTCAAGCAAAACACCAGAACAGCTACTGGTATACAACCATCAATCCAATCAACACTTTCAATCAATTACAAAACACTCAATAAAACAAAATAAATCACACCAGAATTTAATATATGCTAAACATCAACCCTTTGGAATTAAGATTGAGACTCATCTCGATCCAGTTATGAGTGTGCACCCTCACTACTTTATCAAGACCTTCTCATTCTTAATACTAAGGTTTTCAATTAGAACATATATTCACCAAAGCACACACAAAATTTCAATACAAAAACGTTTGAAAACCTTTCACTATAGTTATTATTTTAAACTCAAATAACTTTCATGAGCAGAAGAAACACAATGGATCCACAGCCCTCAGGTCATCCTAAGGACGAACTGCTCTGATACCATTAATGTAACATCCCTCCAAATTACTTTGAAATAAATATAAAATGAAAGTAAAGGTGACAAATAGATTCTATGAACAAAATATTATATATATGAAATGTAGTTTCTCCTCACAGGGAGTTTAATACAAATTCGGTCAAATTTTTCCAGAAACATAAACAAAATGCAGTAAAAAAAAACGAAGCAGGCGATCTCCTATCGGAAGAGACCGATCTCCTATCGAACGAGGCCGATCTCCCATCGGAGGACCCAAAACAGCCGATCTGCTTCCGGCGACCACTCCCTAAGGAGCTCTACTTCCTGGAAGATCATCTGCTCCCGTGTAAGATACACGATCATCACAGTTTTAAGAGAAAAACCACAGAACCAAAACACGCAGGGTAAGCTATATAATTTAAAGGAAGTTTAAATCATGAACATGAAAATCAAAGTAAAACAAGTTTCAAAATATCCATGTAAAACGTAGAGTTGCTCATATCATTCACCCGATCGCCCAAAATCACACATTTCACAACATTCACCCATAGTCATTCCATTTCACAATACTGCATCAAGTGTCTATAAACTATCAATGTTTCTCATTTCTCACGTCAGACTTTCCACTGACTCACCACACAAGACACTTGACACTACTTCCGGATTGACTCGTGCGTTGATTAGACTCAGAGATCTGCACCTGTCATACCACACCACTGTGAAATCCACACAGGGTCGCTGTGAATCCACACAGCATGCGCATATATCATCTCAATGTCATTAGTTCTCCTGGTATGACAGGGTTAATCCATAGGACAGGCGGAGCTCGTTCTTTTTCACACGAGACGCCCATCATATAGACCTCCTTCGACTCTCAACAACTGAGTAACTTCCTCTACGTGATTCCATTACCTCAGCAGAGTCAGGATATCCCCTTAGGAATCACCGATCAATGCACCTACTACAAGATCTTACACGGTATTTTCTTTCCTGAAAATACTATGCCTCGATCCCACATTCACAGCATTCAAGACGTCATGCCATACAAAGGAATATTTCAAATCACAGCAACAACCATTTCAGCGTTTCAAACTTTCGAATATCACATATATATTGTATTTAAATCCCAAACAGTTTCAAACAATGTCAAACACAGGGGAGTTCGAAACTCGTATTTAAAACCGGCGACCACGTCGCCCAAACACGTAAAACAGAGCATTTCGAAAAGAAACAGAGAACCGGCGACCACGTCGCCCTCACTTCAGAAACAGCAAACTATGGCTTGTATGGAAAAAGAGGTCTAGCTTCCCTTACCTGGACTTGCGCCAAACACCAGGAGCTCCGAAACCCAACGAAGCTTGAACGACGCCTTGGCTCTGTTTTTGCGTCTGGTTGAAGGACTTGCAGAGAACCTCCCAGGTGCTCTAATGGTGGCCGTCACTCGTCGTACTCTCGTGTGAAGGTGCTAGAATCGCAGCGCGAAGGAGAGAATGGAGGAGAAGGGAGATAAACGCACCCTTTAGCTCTGGAACCACAGCAACGTTTCTTTCCTTCTCCCTCAGAAATGGGTTTTTGCATCTTAAGCTGACTTCTCCACAAAAACCGCTGCCACCACCCACTCTGCAGGGAGTTTGCGTGTACGCTTCGCTGAATAGTACACCTAAGCGTGCCTCTGCGCATGCTAACACTCTGAGGTCACTAGCCTGAACCACTCTTTTGTCTACGTGGCGCGCGTGCAGAACATCTCTTGCTGGGAGTCTGGGGCCCACGTTCTCTGGGTGTAACTCAATGTCACGCGATGACCTTTCGCCGATGACTACCAGCTCGAAGAGAAACCACTGATGACCTCGCGCGAAGACTACCACCGATGACCTCGCGCGAAGACTACCACCGATGACCTCGCGCGAAGACTACCACCGATGACATCTTCCTGGCGAACGACCGATGTCTCCCTCTGGGAGACAACCGGTGTCTTCCCTGGCGACGCCCTCATAACTCTCGCGCCTTGGCTACGTCCACATGCATCGCGCCCTGGCAATGCCCGTGTGCCTCGCGCCCGCGCGATACCCACATGCCCCTCGCGCCCGCGCGATGCCTGCATGCCTCTCGCGCCCGCGCGATGCCTGCATGCCTCTCGCGCCCGCGCGATGCCTGCATGCCTCTCGCGCCCGCGCGATGCCTGCATGCCTCTCACGCCCGCGCGATGCCTGCATGCCTCTCACGCCCGCGCGATGTCCACCTGGCGCTCATGTGTAGCAGGCGACCGGCGATTATGTACCAGAGGAGTCGGAGATCGCCTCCATCTTCAATAACGGCGATCTCGTAGGAGACTTCTTAGCTACACATTTCCTCCTTTACTCTTCTTGATCTACATGTCAGCCGACCGACCTCTACCAGCTGACCCCAGATCTTGGGCGACGTCCGAGGTCCGACTACTACGAAACTTCATTTACCAGCTCTTTGTATTTTAAATAATAACATCTTCTGAAATTATTTAAATATACCACTTTTATTCCAATTCAATTTTACAGGTCCTTACAGGAGTGAGTTTTGCTGCGATTGAAATCATTCATTTAAGTGTTGTATGATGTGTTGAATGTTGTGGATGTGGGATCAAGGCATAGTATTTTCAGGAAAGAAAATATCGTGTAAGATCGTGTAGGATGTGCATTGATCGGTGATGTCTATAATGAGATTATCCTGACTCTCCTGAGATAATGGATTCATATAGATGAAGTTATTCAGGCGTTGAGAGTCGAAGGAGGTTCATATGTATGGGTGAGTCGTGTGAAAAAGAACGAGCTCGGCCTGTTATATGGATTAACCCTGTCATACTGTGAGAATGGTGAACTTGAGATCGTGAATGTGTTGATGCGCATAGCTGTGGAAACATTACAACAGCTTAGTATGACAGGTGCAGAATCTCTGAGTCTAGTCAATGCACGAGTCTTCCAGAAGTAGTGTCAAGTGTCTTGTGTGCTGAGTCAGTGGTAGTCTGACGTGAGAAATGAGGAACATTGAATTGATAGACACTTGATGCATTTTGTGAAATAGAATGACTCTCGAAAATATTGTAAAGTGTGTGATTTCTTGGCGATCAGGTGAAGGGAATGAGAAACTCTATAGTTTTACGTGGGTATCTTGAATTTGTTTTACCTTGATTTCAAAGTTCATATCTAACTCTTTTTAAATGTCTAGCTTACCCTGTGTTTCTTTTGTGTTGTGTTTGGCCTTTTCTTAAACCTGTAATGATCGTGTATAATTTACACGGGAGCAGATGATGTTGCAGGATGTAGAGCTCCTTAGTGAATTGTCGCTGGAAGGAGATCGCCTGTTTTCTATTTCCGTTGGGAGATCACCCCTTTTGCTACTTTCTGATAGGAGATCGCCTATATGATAGGAGATCGCCCTTCTAATAGGAGATCACCCTTCTGTCAGGAGATCGCCTATCTTTCTATTGTATTGTATTTTGTTTAGGTTTTTAATGGAAAAGTGATCGTATTTGTATTAAACTCCCTGTGAGGAGAAACTTTAATTACATATATATAATTTTATTCACTTCAATCTATTTGTTACTTTTATTTTCATTATATAAATATGAATAGTATTTTGGCGGGATGTTACATTAATGGTATCAGAGCAGTTCATCCTTAGGATGACCTGAGGGCTGTGGATCCATTGTGTTTCTTCTGCTCATGAAAGTTATTTGAGTTTAAAATAACAACTATAGTGAAAGGTTTTCAAACGTTTTTGTATCGAAATTTTGTGTGTGCTTTGGTGAATATATGCTCTAACTGAAAATCTTAGTATTATGAATGAGAAGATCTTGATAAAGTAGTGAGGGTGCACACTCATAACTGGATCGAGATGAGTCTCAATCTTAATTCCAAAGGTTTGATGTTTAGCATATATTGAATTCTGGTGTGAGCTATTTCATTCTCTTGAGTGTCTTTGTAATTGATTGAAAATGGTTGATTGGATTGATGACTGCATACCAGTAGTTGTTCTGGTGTTATGCTTGATGTTATAAGCATTATGATTCTGTTGATGAACTCAAATTCTCAATGACCTTGAGGGGCTGACCTTTGTAAGGTCTAGCTGTTACCTCCTGAATGAATTGATTTCTTATCGATCTCATTCTTGTAGTTGTAGGGAATATAGAAACCTATAGTTCCAAATCTGAAACGAAGAGTGATGGCAAGTAAACCTCCTACCCCTCCCCAATCTTCTTCGGAGATGAGCCAGATTGCTAAGGCTATCGAGATGATGGCAACTGCCATCCAACAACAGAATACGGTAATGGCTCAGATTCTTCAGGCTGTAATGCATCATTGGGAAACTGCTCGGTCGGATGGAATAGCTTCCCACGTCGGTCAGCCTCAGGAACGGATGGGACTGACCGAGTTCATGAGGCACAACCCACCCAAGCTCAGTGGGAATGCTACCCCTGATCAAGCAAATCCGTGGATCAGGGAGTTTCATGCCTTAGTAGGGAAGGCAAAGGTGGTGGAGACCCTGGAGAGGAGTGATTCCAGAGTAATCAGACCACGCCCAAGGGGTCCCTCCAGTGGGAAGGCCAAGGTACAGCACCCACGACGCAAGCCTTATGCGAGACCTCCACCACATCGGACAGGAGCAGATCCGCCTCAGTTTCAGCAGCAACAACCCTGGAAACTTAAATGTTTCCACTGTGGTGGACCACACACAGCCAATGTGTGCCCCAAGAGAGATTCAGAGAGGAGATGTTTTGCCTGTCAAAAGACGGGACACGTTGCTAGAGATTGTCCTACCCAGAATAGGAGGACTCAACCCAGTGGATCCCAACAGTTGAGGAATGGAGGCAGTCGACCTCAGGCAGCAGGGAGAGTGGTTGCCATGCCTGGAGCGGAGGCATCTCAGTCAGGTAACTTAGTACAGAGTGTTGCTCTATAGCTGGTAGATGCGTTAGAATTTTGTTTGATTCTGGAGCGACACACTCCTTTGTGTCAAGCCTGTGTGTAGCCGAGTTGGGCCTTCTAGTGAAGGAGTTACCGTTTGAACTGTTGGTCCCTACACCTGCGTCAGGACAGGTGTTGACCTCTACAGTTTGCCCCGAATGTCCAGTGATAGTAGAGGGACGCAGATTCAAAGTGAATTTGATCTGCCTACCTCTTCAGGATCTGGATGTTATCCTAGGAATGGATTGGCTATCTGCCAATCACATTCTCATAGGTCGCGGTAGGCAGAAAATTAGCGTTTCCAGATCTCCAAGAGTCAGATGTGATATCTGCTCAGCATGGGTAGTCGGAGTTGGGAGAAAGGAGCGAGGTGCTTCATGATCCTAGCTCGGTTGGGAATGAAGAATGAAGAGGACGTAAGCAAGATACCTTGGTGAAAGATTTCATGGAAGTATTTCCAAAAGAAATACCTGGATTACCTCCTAAGAGAGAGGTGGAACTCTCTATTGTTTTGGTACCTGGAGCTGGACCAGTGTCAATGACTCCAGCTGAGTTGGTGGAATTAAAGAAGGAAGTGTAAGTTAGATTTAGTGTACCAAGGTTTAGTTTCAGCTACATATAAGTTATGGAGAGTATATAAGCTGAATGTTGAGGGTTTAAGGACTTAAGCATGTGTATCCATGGGAAGTACCGGGGTTAAGTTCCAAGAATGAAAGAATGAATTTTCCTTTATTTGAAGCTTGGGAGATGTTTATGTCGATGAAACAGCATGAGATGACTCTAGCTTAACCACAAGCTTAAAAGGAAAGAGGAGATATTGTATTTATGTCTAAAGTTCTTTTAGCCAGAGAAATTTGCTGAAAAATACCAAGTAGAGAAGTTACTGGGATAAGAGAGAAAGCTTCACGCAGAATGGATGCTGTTTTGTGGATCGTGATTTGGAAGATGAGTATGGAAATGGTGGGTTGAGATTTAAGGCTCCTGATGCAGTAAGTCCCCTGAACTTGGCAAATGAGGATGCAGTTCTGCCTGTGAACGTAGAAGAGAAGGAGGAAATGGCTATGGATAGAATAAGGGTAAGCCGTGTTATGATGATGTTGAGTTCTTCTGGCAATATTAGTAAATGGCAGAAAGTTGGAGGTGGAAGCAGAACTTTCCGTGCCTTGTGTTTCTAATGAGACGGGATTTGCAGCTAATCCTTTAGATGGGCGGTTGTGGTGGTCAGCGTTTCGTTTCTGATTTTAGAAACAATGCTGCATTGTCAGCTGTATCCGTTCTTCCGAGTCGGTGCTAGTATAGGGATACGCTGGCGTGATGGTGGCGTTGCAGAATGCTGATTTAGATGAAAAGTCTGGAGTGTGTCTCCAAGGCTGCTGGAAGTCCAGTACGATGAGTTGCTTGATAAAGAGGTAACGCAGAAACTAGAGGAATGAGTCTCTTCGTTTAGAGTGGCAGACGCTGATTTATTTGGGTATGCGATGTTCAGACCGCTTAACAGTCAAGCCATGCTCTCCTGAACGCCATTCAGGTCGCCCTCTTGAGTTTGAATCAGCATTGTATGCCTGGTGGTATGACGAGTGGCGGGAAGGTGTTGTGACTGCAGCTAATGTCGGTAGTAGATGGATCTTCACCGGATTGCTCTACCTTAGAAAGTGAATCATCATCCATCCCCAAAGTTAAAGTTGCTAAGAAGGTGAGCAAGAATCGTTTGGTTGGGAACCCTTGTGGATCTGGAAAATATGAAGAGAATAACTTTGAGGGAGCCACTCTATGTCGCTCATGAGGACAAGGATAATAACTCTTGTAGAGGCAGTGATGATGTTGACAATGAGGAGAAGACCTTTGGAGTTTGTTGCTGGAGACCATGTGTTCATGAGAGTGACACCAACCAAGGGTGTAGGAAGAGCGATCAGACCAAAGAAGTTGTCCCCTAAGTTCGTGGGACCATATCAGACCTTAAGGAGGATTGGTCCAGTGGATTACGAGATCGCCCTGCCTCCCCAGTTAGCGAATCTGCACAATGTCTTTCACGTATCACAGCTGAGGAAGTACATGGCAGACCCTAGTCACGTATTAAAAGTGGACGACGTGCAGATCGGGTGATCCAACGTGGGAAATAGAAGAAACCACGAGAGAAGCCCATCCATACCTCCTTTCCTTATAATTCAATTTTCGGGGACGAAAATTTTTCTTGTTGGGGAGATTGTAAGGACCCAGAAAATTTTATTGGAATGAAAGGGTTATATTTAAATAATTTCAGAAGATGTTATTATTCAAAATACAAAGAGCTGGTAAACGAAGTTTCATAGTAGTCGGACCTCGGACGTCGCCCAAGATCTGGGGTCAGCTGGTAGAGGTCGGTCGGATGAGGTGTGGATCAAGAAGAGTAAAGGAAGAAAAGTGTAGTTTAGAAGACTATGAGATCGCCGGTCGCCTACTACACATGATCGCCAGGGCGCGAGGACGTCGCAAGGGCGCGCGAGGTATGTGGACGTCGCCAGGGCGCGAGGACGTCGCCAGGGCGCGCGAGGCATGTGGACGTCGCCAGGGCGCGCGAGGCATGTGGATGTCGCCAGGGCGCGCGAGGCATGCGGGCAACGCCGGGGCGCGAGAGGCATGCGGGCGTCGTCAGGGAGAGACATCGGTCGTTCGCCAGTATGAGACCTCAGTGGATAGTCATCGCGCGAGCGGTCATCGGTGGAAGGTTATCGCGCTATGTCGAGCTTCACACAGAGAAAGTGGGACCCAGACTCCCAGCATGAAACGTCCTGCACGCGCGCCACGTAGACAAAAAGGGTGGTTCAGAATAGTGACATCAGAATGTTGGCATGCGCAGGAGACAACAGTGGTCGTACTGTTCAGGGCAGTGGTTGGCATGCACAAGAGACAACAGTGGTCGTACTGTTCAGGGCAGCGGTTGGCATGCACAAGCGACAACAGTGGTCGTACTGTTCAGGGCAGTGGTTGTCAGGCTTTCCTGCAGAAGGGGCAGCAGCAACAGCATACGTGGACAGGTAGGCTTGGATTCAAAAGCCACTGCGGGGAGGCAAAGAGCGTTTTCAGTAACTCAAGAGCGAAAGAGTGAGTTTACCTCCCATCTCCTCCATTCTCTCCTTCGCACTGCGATTCTGGCACCTTCACACAAGAGTACGACGAGCGACGGCCACCATTAGAGCAACTGGGAGGTTCTTTGCAAGTCCTTCAAACCAGACGCAAAAACAGAGCCAAGGCATTCTTTAAGCTTCGTTGGGTTCGGAGCTCCTGGTGTTTTGCGCAAGTCCAGGTAAGGGAAGCTAGCCTTCATTTTCAATACAAGCCATAGATTAGCTGTTTCTGAAGTGAGGGCGACGTGGTCGCCGGTTTTCGTTTTCATCTTCGTGAATGCTCTGTTTCTATGTGTTTGGGCGACGTGGTCGCCGGTTTTATATACAGACTTTGAAATACCTTGTTTTTGAAACAGATCGCCGGTTTTGGCGTTGTTTGCGAACTCTCTGTTTTTGGTGTCGCTTTGGAACTGTTTGAGATTTAAATGAGATATTCGAAAATAAGAACCTTGGAGTGAGTTTTGCTGCGATTGAAATCATTCATTTAAGGGTTGTATGATGTGTTGAATGTTGTGGATGTGGGATCAAGGCATAGTATTTTCAGGAAAGAAAATACCGTGTAAGATCGTGTAGGATGTGCATTGATCGGTGATGTCTATAATGAGATTATCCTGACTCTCCTGAGATAATGGATTCATATAGATGAAGTTATTCAGGCGTTGAGAGTCGAAGGAGGTTCATATGTATGGGTGAGTCGTGTGAAAAAGAACGAGCTCGGCCTGTTATATGGATTAACCCTGTCATACTGTGAGAATGGTGAACTTGAGATCGTGAATGTGTTGATGCGCATAGCTGTGGAAACATTACAACAGCTTAGTATGACAGGTGCAGAATCTCTGAGTCTAGTCAATGCACGAGTCTTCCGGAAGTAGTGTCAAGTGTCTTGTGTGCTGAGTCAGTGGTAGTCTGACGTGAGAAATGAGGAACATTGAATTGATAGACACTTGATGCATTTTGTGAAATAGAATGACTCTTGAAAATATTGTAAAGTGTGTGATTTCTTGGCGATCAGGTGAAGGGAATGAGAAACTCTATAGTTTTACGTGGGTATCTTGAATTTGTTTTACCTTGATTTCAAAGTTCATATCTAACTCTTTTTAAATGTCTAGCTTACCCTGTGTTTCTTTTGTGTTGTGTTTGGCCTTTTCTTAAACCTGTAATGATCGTGTATAATTTACACGGGAGCAGATGATGTTGCAGGATGTAGAGCTCCTTAGTGAATTGTCGCTGGAAGGAGATCGCCTGTTTTCTATTTCCGTTGGGAGATCACCCCTTTTGCTACTTTCTGATAGGAGATCGCCTATATGATAAGAGATCGCCCTTCTAATAGGAGATCACCCTTCTGTCAGGAGATCGCCTATCTTTCTATTGTATTGTATTTTGTTTAGGTTTTTAATGGAAAAGTGATCGTATTTGTATTAAACTCCCTGTGAGGAGAAACTTTAATTACATATATATAATTTTATTCACTTCAATCTATTTGTTACTTTTATTTTCATTATATAAATATGAATAGTATTTTGGCGGGATGTTACAGAAGGCCCACCAGTACGAGATGGAGAATAAGTTGTCACCCAAGTGGACAGGACCATTTAGAATAACCGAAGCACTCGGGAACGGCGCCTACCGCTTGGAGACACTAGAAGGAGGGGCGATTCCTCGTACTTGGAACGCTACACACCTCATATTTTATTTCAGTTAAAGCTTCGTAAGTAGTACAAACTCAGGGGAATCATGAACAGTTTTGTAAAAATAGTTACAAGGGGGCACTCTTTTTTCCCTAAGGAAGGTTTTTAACGAGGCCACCCAAGAAATAAGATATTCAAAATTGAAAATTTGAAGTATACTAAAGTTTGTGTGCATATCATTTTAAAGAAGTTTTTGGAAAAACCTTATCACCTAAAGTGATTCGAGGTAGAAGTAAACTGATTGCGCACGTTTTAAGTAAAATTTTTTAAGACCTCATCGCCATTAGGCGATTAGAGGCACAAGTGAAAAGTTTTTAAAGTCCTCATCGTCATTTGGCGATCGGAGGCATCCAGCAAAGTTCAAAGTCCTCGATGTTCTCGCGCATCTTGAGGCAACAGAGGAAGACCTCCTTGCCTTTGAGCAAGTGCAGGCGAGAAAGAGGAAGACCTCCTTGCCTTTGAGCAAGTGTAGGCGAGAAAGAGGAAGTCCTCCTTGCCTTTGAGCAAGTGTAGGCAACAGAGGAAGACCTCCTTGCCTTTGAGCAAGTGCAGGCGAGAAAGGGGAAGTCCTCCTTGCCTTTGAGCAAGTGTAGGCAACAGAGGAAGACCTCCTTGCCTTTGAGCAAGTGTAGGCAACAGAGGAAGACCTCCTTGCCTTTGAGCAAGTGCAGGCGAGAAAGAGGAAGTCCTCTTTGCCTTTGAGCAAGTGTAGGCAACAGAGGAAGACCTCCTTGCCTTTGAGCAAGTGTAGGCGAAAAAGAAGAAGACCTCCTTGCCTTTGAGCGAGTGCAGGCGAGAAAGAGGAAGTCCTCCTTGCCTTTGAGCAAGTGTAGGCAACAGAGGAAGACCTCCTTGCCTTTGAGCAAGTGTAGGCAACAGAGGAAGACCTCCTTGCCTTTAAGCAAGTGTAGGCGAGAAAGAAGAAAACCGCCTTGCCTTTGAGCAAGTGTAGGCGAGAAAGAAGAAGACCTCCTTGCCTTTGAGCAAGTGCAGGCGAGAAAGGAGAAGTCCTCCTTGCCTTCGAGCAGGTGCAGGCAAGAAGAGTTCGTATAAAGGAACGACAGGTGAAAAAGCGAATAGAAGGTTGCAAAAGGTGATCCCACAAAGGACGCCTTATTTGGGTAAAGAAGGCAACATCGCCCAAAATTAATTCGGCAAGTACCAGATCAGAGGAATTTCTGGCGATGATGCAGGACACTTGGCATGTCAGTTAAACGCACAAAGAAACAAGGCTAAGTGAAGAGAACGAAAGATAACCTATATGCTTGTCTAGCTGGTCTTCGAGAAACTCAAAGCTAATGATAGACGCTGTAGGAAGGGAGATGTTGGAGGCAGCTACGCTTTTCCAGAAAAGGCAGAGGTCTCTGTCCAGTGCTCCCATGTTGTCAGGGCTCCTTGCCCTCCTGAAGCTATCCTTGGAGCCTTTATTTCCCTTGTCCATCCAGTACAAGGGAAAGACATCCACTGAAGAGGTCCTCATCAGCTTATCAGCCAAGGTCGACTCAGGAGGAATCTCCCATCACCAGAGTATAAACAAGAGGTATTCTGGAGCTTATCAGTCGAGAAGGGGGACTTCAAAGATTAATCAGTCAAGGGAACCAGCATGAGTCAAGAAGTAAAGTTAGCACCACATCAAGTTAGCTCAGGAAAGGTTTCTGCTGAGGATTGAAGGGTGAGATGCACACATCAGTTAGCACGGTCACCAAGCACAACCCACACAAGGTGAAAGTTGAGCTGTAAAGGAGAAAGAGTGATTCGATTTGTAAAGACAAGATTTATAATTCATTCATTACAAGCAGATAATGGTCGTCGAAGGAAAGGGGCAGAAGTAAGAACATTGATGTAGTGGCAAGACCTCGGTCGTCGGCCAAGAGGTGAGAGCCCGTCAGCCCGGTAGGGCCAATAGCGATCAGGCGAGTTGTAAGGTTCTTCGTTGAGACAAGTCACAACTCGAGCCTGGGGGGCTTGTGTAGTGGCCAGACCTTGGTTGTCGAGAACAGATAGTAAAGGGTGAACCACGTCAGCTGGGTCCCACAGCATGGACCAAAGCCACGTGGAGTGGACCTCGCAGGCAGCTTGGATTAGCGAGTGATCGGTCATCAGTGTGTCCCCTCAGAGAGAGGTGATCAGTCATCGGTGGTTCCCTCGGAGAAGGGTGATCGGTGTGCCTCCTCGGAGAAGGGTGATCAGTCATCAGTAGAAGAGATTAAAAGGTTACCTTTGGATGATCAGAAAAGCGTCACAAAGGTTGGAGATTGAAGAAGTCGAAGGGTCTCACAGAGAAATGCTTTGAATGTCTGAAGGCGAAGAAGAAGGAATGAAACAGCGTTAGTGCTAAAGTGTGCGCTCCTGTAGACCGCCAGAAGACGATTTCTTAGTCTTTTCGCTGGACCAGTCACAGCTCGAGACTGGGGGGCTTGTGATCCGGTCGGTCATCGGTAGTCGATGATGTCAGCAGCAGTTGACCACGTGGACCATTCACAGGGTGACACGTGGTAGAAGATAGTAGGTGAATCAGGGAGGAGATCACTCATAATGGTGATCGGTGGTCGGTTCCTAAGGGACCACCACCCGCAGATCAGTAATCGCCTAGATTGCACATGATCGCTGTGTGCATTGCACATGATCGCCGTGTGTATTGCACATGATCACTGTGTGTGAAGATTGGGAGATCAGGTGGTTAACAAGTCGTCGAAAGGAGCACATCGCCGGGTATTTGAGAAGACTTGATAAGGACTTGTTATATGGTCTAAATACAGAAGGTAAGTGGCATGTCTGTCGCCGAAGTAGGGAAGATAAGTGGCATATCTGCCACCATGAGTAGTGTGAGCCGTGATACCCAGCGTTAACCAGCTCATCATGTTAAGGTTGCGCCCAGAGTAGCCTATGTACTAAGCTACTCCCTGTGTGGATAACTTAGTCACAGGAACAAAGTGGAAGTAACGTTTCAGCTGCAGGTACTCCAGATGGTTACACGTGTATGACCAGATGTTATCCACGTGTCAAGAGGAATAATTGTCAGGAGAGAGAAAGACTCAGGTATATATATAAAATTCTTAACGGAATTAGTGGAGGATTGATATTTTGGTGGTGATTCACTTGTACACGGTTCTGAGTTTTCTTTGAGATTCTTTGTTGATTCTATCACTGACTTGAGCGTCGGAGCGCAACCGGCCGCAGAGGCGCCATACTGTTCTTTCAAGTTTCTTGGAGGATTTTCAGGTGAAGGTTATCGGTGTACTTGGCGTGAAGCTGGTGAGGGCGAGGTTCGACAAGGAGAAGCTCTAACGCTTTGGTCAAGATGTCACTATGTTCACTTACAACTATATCCCCTTTTACCATCATGGTTATTTTTGTTGAACAATTTGCGGCTATATGACCATAACCTAAACACTTAAAACATTTCTTACTTGAGGTTTTGGTTGGTGATTTAGAAATAGAAGAATTATGAGAGTCCTTTTGTTGAGTGGATTCTTTAAAAGATTTGGAAGTAGTATTAAGTTTTGAAATGTGATTTTTAGCCTTCCAAGTTGAGTTATAGAAACCATCATTATGAGTTTTCTTAAAAGAATTTTTCTTCAAAATTTGTGATTCAACCTTGATGGCTAGGTGAACCAATTTTTACAAAGAAGTGTACTCATAAAGTTCTACAACATTTTGAATATCTTGTCTTAATCCACTTACAAAACGAGCCATCTTAGATTCTTCACTTTCATGCATGTTAATATGAGTTAAAAACGTTTCAAGTTCTTTATAATAAGCATCCACACTAAGCGTGCCTTGATGAAGCCTTTGGAGCTTCAACAAAAGGTCTTTCCTATAATGTGGAGGCACAAATCTAGCACGCATGCATTCTTTCAAATCATTCCAAGAAACCACGGGAGGTCTCTTGTTTAGCCCAATGTCCATAAGAGTTTTATGCCACCATTGCATGGCATAGTCTAGAAATTCTAAAGTAGCTAGTTTTACCCTTTGGTCTTCTAGGACCTCATGTACATGAAAGATTTGTTCAACCTTTGCTTCCCACCCCAAATATACATTTGGATCACCTTCACCACTAAAGCTAGGTAATTTTACAAAAGGCATATAAGGCTTTGCCACATGTTGGCGCCTTTCTTCATAATGATGATGCCTCCTCCATTCGGTTTCATCTTCATGTCCATGATAGTTGGAAGAAGTTCTTGATGAATGCCTTGAAGAATGGCGTCTTCTATGGTGTGTCCGGCTGGACCTTTCATTAGTCACTTCAAGCCTTTGCAATCTTCTTCCAATTGTCTTATAGCTTCATCTTTTTGTGCAAGTGACCTTTTTGCTTCTTTTAGTTCACCAAGAATGAAAGCTTTTTGTGGAGAGTGTGGTATGGAAGATTCTCCACTTGACTATTGAGCCATTTTCAAAACAGTACAGCAAACACAAATAGCAAACAATTAAAGAAAACAAGTTTAGAAAACAAAGAAATAAGTGGTGCGGTTTTGGTAAAAAAATTAAGGCACTCAAAATCACTCCAAGAAATTATACTTCCCTCAACCAAGCTTCTCTTGTGGAATGGAGTAACCTCAAATGAAAGATGCCAAAGCACTCAACCACTCATCCAAAAATAACCACCACAAAACTTGAAGAACAATAAAAGACAAGCAAGAAAAGGTACAAAACAAGAAAGGGTAGTGCAAAAGGAATACAAGATATATGACAAAACTTAAGGAATGAAAGACAAGCAATAAAAGGCACACAATAAGACTCAAAGAATACTCACTAAACTTTATAATCAAGAAAGAAAGTACAACTCATAAACTTGTCAAAATACAAGGATCAAAGTTTCCACAAAGTAGACAACAATTTGCCAATCACTATGAATCCAACTTTGGTATGAAAATTAATGTGCAAAAGAATGAATAGATGTAAATACCAAACTGTTTTGAAGGAATTAAAAATAGAATTGGTTCTGTTTTGTTCTGTTTTGGTTCTGTTTTTTTTTTTTTTTTTATACCAAATGGAACTTATGTAGTGAAAGAACCATAATATGCATCATATGGTAGTTGAAACATCAAGCAAATTGCACAAAAATTTTATGAAGGATTCAAGACAATTGAACACTTGAAATCAAATGTTTGGAACCTCTAACCACAAGTACTAAAACAAATTCAAGAGAAACACAAACTTTCAAAATCAAAAGCAAGCAAGTAGAGACAAGATTTGGACACCTAGAACACTATGAACATAAAACTCAAAACAAGAGGTATGAACAGTGAAAATGCACAAACTAAAACATATTCAAACCAAACAAAAGTATGAATATAAGGTGCTGGAAAAACAAGAAACACGAAATTATAGGTGCTGGAAAAAAAATTGCCCAAAAAGAAAGTGTCTATTCAACTCACAATCAACAAATCAACACCATGGCTCTAGATACCACATGATGTGAGTCTCTTATGAACCTTTCTTGGTTTGGATTGAGTTGATATAGGTTTTATTGTATTCATGACACTTTCAAGAATTAGGATCAAAATTCTAAAGAGCAATTAATAGAGTTTCTACTCAAGAAAACAAAGGTTCATACTAAAAACACATGAATAGGTAACTTGTAGTGTAAGATAACAATGGAATATGAATGGGTAATTCAAGAACAGCAACCAAAGTGCAGTAACAATACAAAAATAGTACAAAGAAACAAGAATTAAAACAAGAACACAAGAAGAATTGAAACTAGTAATAGAAACACAACAAGAACACAACCTACTATTAGAAATTCAAGAAAACAACATGAACCATAATACCCATGGAAACCAAACCAAAAACAGGTTGCTATAACAAGTTTGAACCGATTAAAATGGAAGAACAACACATCAAATGATAGAGGACATCACAAGGAAGAGAATGAACCAATTAGAATTGAAAACAAACAAGTAGAACAAAATGGGTATTTTTAGAAGATGAATAGAAATGACTTATGTGGTTGTAGCCTTTTGGAGATGTGATTCACGCCACTTGGAGGGTGGTTCTTCCAAGATGAGTGGGTGGTGCCGCCACTTGAGAGTCTCCAAAGCTCACAAGATAAGACACGGAGGAGAAGAAGAGACAAGTCTCACAAACTCACTCTCTCTCAATTTCAAGATAGTTTCTTTTCTTCTAACTTTCAACTTTTTTATTCAAAGTACCAAGCACCCCTATTTATAATGGAGAGGGCTGGTCATGTTAAAAAGGGGAAGGAGTGGGAAGAGTCACTCTTCTAGCTCCTTCTAGTGCCTAAGAGAGAAAGGAGTAGAATAGTCACTTTTTCCACTTTTTCCTAATGAAAGTGCCTAAAATGCCTTACATTTAGAGGTTTCTTTTGGTTTTCCTCTTTGGAATACTCCTAAGGCTATTTCTATATTATTTACAAATTTATACAAGACTATTTAAAAAGATTTATTTATACTACTATCTTTTGAATTTTCAAGAGAACCCAAAATGTTCTACTTTTTAAGAAGACTAGTAAGAAGAATTTTAAATGCTTGGGTGGATGGCCTCTTCCTCCATTAGTGAAATCCTCTTCTACTTGATCTCCATCATGATGGCACAAGAAGTTTGGGTCAATACCTGGCATGTCGAAGGCAGTCCATGCGAAGGTATCCAAATGTCAGGCCAAAACCCCAGCGACTTGGTCCTACACTTCCTAACTCAGGGACTTACCAAGTTTTAACTGTTTGCCCCCGATCTCTCGTTCCACGACCTCTTTTGTTGGCTCGATTCGTCTCTCTGGAGAGACCTTTACACGGACGATTCCTTCATTCATAGGTGCACTACTAGTGACAGAGCACACCCGTCTCTTTGTCTTGAGGCTGCTCTCATAACACTTCCTAGCCGTTTTCTAGTTAGATTTGATGGTGATCATCGTCCCATCAAGTGAGGGCAGCTTCATCTTCATGTGCCTCGTTGAGGGTAGTGCTCCTAATCTGTTCAAAGCTGGCCTGCCCAAAAGAATGATATATGTAACATCCCTCCAAAAGCTTTTCTTATTTATATAATAGAATAAAGCGTAGGTATTAAATTTATAAAATCAACATATGTATTAGATATTGAAAATACATCATCCCGTGCATCGTATTCAAAAAGAGACGTCCCTCTTATAGGGTTTTAATACATTCCATCAATTGTTTCGAAATAAAAACCAAATACAGCATGGAAGGACAAAACAGGCGATCTGTAACATCCCGCCAAATTACTTTTCATAAATATAAAATGAAATAAAGGTGAAACAAAAATATTTAAGTGAACATACGAATTTATATAAAATGAAGTTGCTCCTCACAGGGAGTTTAATACATAACCGTTCGGTTTTTCCAAAACATAAACAAAATACAGCCAAATAAATTGAAAACCGGCGATCTCCCTACAAAAACCGGCGATCTCCTATCAGAGGACCCAAGACAGCCGATCTGCTAACAGAACAGAAATCAGGCGATCTCCTTCCGGCGACCACTCACTAAGGAGCTCTACTTCCTGGAAAAATCATCTGCTCCCGTGTAAAATACACGATCATCACAGTTTTAAGAGAAAACAGCCAGAGAACAATACAAAGGGTAAGCTAGATATATTTATTTTTAACTTTAAATTATAAACTGGGCAACCAACGTAGATCAGCCTTTTTAAACATTCACAAGAGTCCATCACTTTCTCATTCATATCACACAACCATCAAGTGCCTATCAACAAATTTCTCAACATTACTCACGTCAGACTTCCACTGACTAATCACACATAGACACTTGACACTACTTCCGGATTGACTCGTGCGTTGACTCAGGCTCAGAGATCTGCACCTGTCATACCATACCACTGTGAAATCCACACAGGGTCGCTGTGAAATCCACACAGCCATGCGCATATATAATCTCAATGTCATTAACTCTCCCGGTATGACAGGGTTAATTCATATATCAGGCCGAGCTCGTTCTTTTTCACACTACTCGCCCATTCATATGAACCTCCTCCGACTCTCCACAACTGAATAACTTCATCTATGTGATTCCATTATATCAGCAGAGTCAGGATATCTCCTTCTAGACAAGCCCCTAGTCAATACACCTATACGCGATCTTACACGGTATTTCCTTTCCTGAAAATACTATGCCTTGATCCCACATTCACAACATTCAAAACATCATACCACTCAAATGAATGATTCAAATCACAGCAACAATCATTTCAAAGGTTCAGATTTCGAGTTTCACATGCATTCCACCTTTAAATCTCAAACAGCTTCTAACAACACAAAAACAGGGGAGTTCGAAATTTGTATTTAAAACCGGCGACCACGTCGCCCAACCACATAGAACAGAGCATTGCGAAAAGAAACATGAAACCGGCGACCACGTCGCCCTCACTTCAGAAACAGCTAATCTATGGCTTGTATTGAAAATGAAGGCTAGCTTCCCTTACCTGGACTTGCGCAAAACACCAAGAGCTCCAAAACCCACCGAGCTTAAAGGATGCCTTAGCTCTGTTTTAGCGTCTGGTTTGTAGGACTTGCAGAGAAACTCCCAGGTGCTCCAAGGGCATTCGTCGATAGCTAAGCAGGAACGTGATAAGGCCTGAATGGCAGAGTGAAGGAGAGAAAAGAGAAGGATGAAGATGCAGACACTCTTTCACTCTTGAGTCACTGTAACCTATTTGCCTTCCCGCAGTGGCTTTTGAATCCAAGCTTACCTGTCCACGTATGCTGCTGCTGCCACCCCTTCTGCAGGAAAGCCTGACAACCACTGCCCTGAACAGTACGACCACTGTTGTCTCTTGTGCATGCCAACCACTGCCCTGAACAGTACGACCGCGAGTGTCTCCTGCGCATGCCAACATTCTGATGTCACCACTCTGAACCACCCTTTTTGTCTACGTGGCGCGCGTGCAGAACGTTTCATGCTGGGAGTCTGGGTCCCACTTTATCTGTGTGAAGCTCGCCATCGCGCGACAACTTTCCACCGCTGACTCATCCTGGCGAACGACCGATGTCTATCCCCGACGACGCTCGCATGCCTCTCGCGACCCGGCGATGCCTGCATGCCTCGCACCCCGACGGCGCCCGCATGCCTCTCGCGCCCCAGCGTTGCCCGCATGCCTCGCGCCCGGGCGTTGCCCGCATGCCTCTCGCGCCCTGGCGACGTCCATATGCCTCGCGCCCTGGCGACGTCCGCATGCCTCTCGCGCCCTGGCGATGCCCGCATGCCTCTCGCGCCCTGGCGACGTCCACATGCCTCGCGCCCTGGCGATGCCCGCATGCCTCTCGCGCCCTGGCGCTCATGTGTAGCAGGCGACCGGCGATCATGTACTACTAGGCGATCTCATAGTCTTCCAAACTACACTTTCCTTCCTTTTTATTTTAAATAAAAACATACTTAGAATTCTTTTAAAATATATCTCTTTTTATTCCAATTCAATTTTACAGGTCCTTACAATATAAGCAGAGGGAGCGTTTACCACAAGATACCTTATGTTAACAGTGCGAGAGGCATTGTCATTTGTGAACGTCGTCCTCAACTTGACGTAACCCTTGACCTCCACTTGGTCTTGGTCTCCTGCAAAACCATATAGGTAGCCATCGTAAGGCCTCAGCTGGTCAGGGGATAACTACATTTTGTTGAAGGTTGGCCAGAACATCACGTCTACCGAACTCCCCTTGAAGGTTGGCCAGAACATCACGTCTACCCAAAAGAATGTTATAAGCAGAGGGAGCGTTTACCACAAGATACCTTATGTTAACAGTGAGAGACGCATTGCCGTCTGTGAACGTCGTCCTCAAGTCGACGTAACCCCTAACCTCCACTTGGTCTCCTACAAAACCATATAGGCAGCTATCGTAAGGCCTCAGCTGGTCAGGGGATAACTACAGTTTGTTGAAGGTTGGCTAGAACATCACGTCTGATGAACATCACGTTTACCATAAGATACCTTATATTAACAGTGCGAGAGGCATTGCCGTCTTTGAACATCGTCCTCAACTCGACGTAACCCCTGACCTCCACTTGGTCTCCTGCAAAACCACATAGGCAACCATCATAAGGCCTTAGCTGGTCAGGGGATGACTACAGTTTGTTGAAGGTTGGCCAGAACATCACGTCTGCCGAACTCCCCTACTTGATGAGGACCCGGTGCACCTTCCTTCCCACTGTCACCACTGGAATTGTAAGGACCTGTAAAATTAAATTGGAATAAAAGGAATATGTTTTAAATGAATTCTAAGTATGTGTTTATTTAAAATAAAAAGGAAGGAAAGTGTAGCTTAGAAGACTATGAGATCGCCTGGTTAGTACATAATCGCCTGTCGCCTACTACCCATGATCGCCAGGGCGCGAGGCATGTGGACGTCGCCAGGGCGCGAGAGACATGCGGACATCGCCAGGGCGCGAGGCATGTGGACGTCGCCAGGGCACGAGAGACATGCCGACATCGCCAGGGCGCGAGGCATGTGGACATCGCCAGGGCGGGAGGCATGTGGACGTCGCCAGGGCGCGAGAGACATGCAGACATCGCCAGGGCGCGAGGCATGTGGACGTCGCCAGGGCGCGAGAGACATGCGGGCATCGTCAGGGTGCGAGGCATGCGGGCATCGCCAGGGCGCGAGAGACATGCGGGCGTCGCCAGGGATAGACATCGGTCGTCTCCCAGAAAGAGACATCGGTCGTCTTCCAGGGCGAGAGAGATCGGTCATCCGCCAGTATGAGTCATCGGCGAAAGGTTATCGCGCGATGTCGTGTTTCACACAGATAAGGTGGGACCCAGGCTCCCAGCATGAGACGTCCTGCACGCGCGACACATAGACAAAAAGGGTGGTTCAGAATAGTGACATCAGAGAGTTGGCATGCGCAGAGACACACGTGGCCGTACTGTTTAGGGAAGCGTGCACGCAAGCCTTCCTGCAGAGTGGGTGGTGGCAGCGGAAACTGTGGACAAGTTGGTTTAGATTCAAAAACCCACTTCTGAGAGGCAAAGAACGTTGCAGTGGTTCAAGAGTGAAAGAGTGAGTTTACCTTCATTCTTCTCTTTGCTCTCCTTCGCGCTGCGTTTCAGACAACCTCAAGCACCAGTGCGACGAGCGACGACTGCCCTTAGAGCACCTGGGAGGTTCTCTGCAAGTTCTACAAACCAGACGCAAAAACAGAGTGAAAACATCTTTAAGCTTCGTTGGGTTTCGGAGCTCTTGGAGTTTTGCGCTAGTCCAGGTAAGGGAAGCTAGCACTTTACATTTATAAAAACGTTAGGCGAGTGAGTTCTGAAGTGAGGGCGACGTGGTCGCCGGTTTTCATATTTCTTTTCACAATGCTCTATTTTTATGTGTGGGGTGACGTGATCGCCGGTTTTAACTTTGTTTTCGAAATCCCCTGCTTTTGAATGAGATCGCCGGTTTTGGCGTTGTTTTTCGAACTCCCTGTGAGGAGAAACTTCATTACATATATATATTTATGTTCACTTCAATATATTTGTTTACCTTTATTTTTATTATATAAATATGAAAAGAATTTGGCGGGATGTTACAGGAATCACCACTGGGTCGTTGCTGTATGGGACCACATCCAGTCGACCAGTCTTTGTAAAAACGAGGTCAGGTTCTGGGAACTGGTCGGCTTCCCCCTCCTTGACAGTCGTCACTCCTCTAGCGTACCTTCTTCGCTGGGAAGCGGCACACCCTCCTCCTGAGAACCCTCCAGAATTGGTATTGATTTCTTCATGGATGGGTATCTCATGCCCCTGATCTCTTGCTGAGGCCACCATTGCTAGGGTCTCCTGTGGTTCCTACAAGTAATCTGTTAGAAAATCATTTCTTACCAATTCGTTGAGTTGGTGTCCTAGCGCTAAGCAGTCTTCTGGGGAAACTTTAGTCTACTAGCCACCTCGGGAATGGCAATCAGCTCCTTGAGGTCTACTCTGAAGTTGTGCCTGGTGGGCTTAGGCTTTTTCGACTCATAGGGCGTCAACTTAGCCTTTTTCCCTATTGTGGCCTTGTGCACCCTCATAGGTTGAATGTGACCTGTTGCACGGGGCTTGGATAGATCGACCCTCTCGCGCTTTTCTGTTACCTATTTTTCTGAGCTGATGTGGGCCACAGCTCGACGATGGATCTCATTGAAAGTCTTGGGTTGACACCTGATCAGGGAATTGCTGAAAGGTCCTGGCAGGATTCCCTTCCCGAAGGTGTGTACCATCATGGCCTTGTCTTTGGTATGTAGCTTTACCATGAGCGCTCCAAAGCGATTCAGGAAGTTCTTCAGTGGTTCTCCCTGGTACTGCTTCACATCAAAAAGGTCAAAGGAAACAGGAGGGGGAGCCTAATTGACTATGAACTGCTCCTTGAAAAGTAACGAGAACTGGTCAAATGACATGATGTGTCCATCGGGAAGGCTAATGAACCAGTCCAGCACCATTCCTGAAAAAGTTCCCATAAATAACTTATAGTGCATGGCATCAGTCCCTCCCGAAATCATCATCTGAGTGTGGAAAGTTGTGATGTGGGCCTTGGGGTCTTCAACACCTGTGAAGGTGATCTTTGGGACCATGAACTTTGAGGGGATTACTACCTCCATGATTGTCTGGGAGAAAGGCATGGGACGTGCCCTAACTGGCTTGGGTGTGCCTGTCTCTCTAGCCGCACGCTCTCCCATTCCCCTTCTCAATTCTTCGTTGGCCCTGCACAACTCTTCATTGGTTGCCAATGATCCGTCCAGTTCAGCCCTGAACTGATCCTGTCTAAGAGTTTGTTCAGCATGAACCTCAGCCAAAAAGCCACTCTTGGTCTGCCCTGGACGCCGCGAATGCCTGCTGAAGGTTGCGGATTGTCCCCATGAGCTCGTGCATGGTTACGTGATCATCCTCCTCCCTTTCAACAGTGCCTTGCCTAGTATTCCTCATGTCGTCTGGTATCTTTGATCACAATTATGGATGGGACCTAGTTTTATCGGGCCCCACAGTGGGCGTGAAATGTTCTTGCCGGTTGACTCAGTCGCCGTTGACTTTGGAGAATGGGGTGGCTCCTCCTATCTTCGCGATGGTTCTCCAAAGTATGGCTCCGTTGAAACAGAGGGGGGCCCTACCTGTAACTGCACTCCATCGCTCAAGTCAATATAGGGTAAGAAACATCAAACAAGCAAAAAAGTGCTTAAGCTTATAATGTGTGTGTGTAAGAACTATGTCTTGCGTAGAAGATAGCCTGCCTTTACCTTGGGGTTTACCCCCCTTATATAATTGTCTCTAGGTTAACCTATTGCTTATATTCTCTTGCCAAAGCCTTGCCTCTAGCAAATTTAGGGTTACCTTTTCGGGATACTATTGCACAGTTTTAGTGCAACTCCTGTGGCAACATTCCTTTCTTAGAGTGCAACTCTCGTGGCAACATTCCTTTTCTGGAGTGCGTATCTAACAGTATGGCCGCTAGGGTTACAACGTGTGTACTAGCGCCGCGAGACCAATCCGTTCTTGTAAGTGCCCTAATTTCTCACGTGCCTTGCATGCAGCTTTCTCTGAGAACCCTAGCGCTCTTGGGCATTGGCGCCCCTAGGGGTAATCTGCTTATGCCAGACCTAAATGTCTTATACACGTTCTGCATGCAAGGTATCTCTGTGAATTAGAATTTCACTAATGTAATACTCTACTATGCCGACCTCTGCCACGTCGACCTCTATTGTACACTACCGACGTCCGAAGTCTGCTACTACGACATGTAGTCTTTTGGGGTACCTCTGTGGGTCCTACTGTGTTGACCTCTGCCACGTCGACCTCTACTGTATATTGTCGATGTCTGAGGTCTGGCCACTACAGATGACTAGGAGCATGACCCAGGATTTAGGGCTATGTTAGGACCCACTACTAGTCGGTGCTTCGGAACCCATGATTCCTCAGAAGATCACAAGGAGTAGAGCCCAAGCCATGGGAGCTGAGCATCAACTAGTTTCTTTATTTTTAATTTCAGTAGAGTAGGGTCAATTTAGCATAATAGGGGGGTTTACTTATCATTTTAGCTTGTGGTTAGGCCTTTTAGGGTAGAATAGGTGCCTATATCATAATAGGGAGTGTAGTTATCATTTTAGCTTGTTTCTAGCCCTTTAGGAAGGAAATTTGACCTAGTTTCTAGAAGAACAAGCCTAGGGAGCGGTTTTGACTTAGTCAAAACTTTAAGGCAGCCCCTCACACATTTACTACCCTATCCTTACCCTTCTTGCCCACCAAGGCACCCATTCCTATAAATAGGGTGCCTTACTCCATGTATTTTCAAGTTGATTTTGGGAATAGAAAAGAAACTCTGCTTGAGTGAAATTGTGAGTCTAAGTACTCTGGGTTTTATGGGTCTTATCTTAGGTGGGTAGTATCTTAAGTGGTGACTCCGGGTCTTATCTTGAGTTAGTGATTTCTCAAGTGGTGGCTCTAGCACCACTCATCTTGGAGTTCATCTGCTTTAAGTGGTGTGACAACCTCCATTCTTCCCTAAGTCTTCTCATCCTTTCATCTTTTTCCTTTCTTTCTCTTTTTTTACGTCACCTTTCTTCTTCTTTTTCATCATCTTCTTCTCTTTATTTTATTCCTTGTTTATGCATTTGGTTCTTGTTCCTTTCTCTTAAATTCCACAATTTGCATCATTGTCACCTCATATCTGTGTTTTTCTCTTTGTCCTTCAAAAGTGAACCTTCACACTTACTTAACCACTTGGTTAAGTTCATGTCCAGTAGGCATCTTTTTAGGGTTCTCAGCTTTAAATTTCTAAATTCCAAAATCATAACAAAAGTGAAACCTTTAAAATGTGCAACCTAAAATCAACTCACATCAATAAGTGTCTATCTTTTTGTATGAAATATTACTGAATTATGTCAGTTATCAACTCCCCCGAACCCGAAAATCTTGCTTTTCCTCAAGCAAAGTAAATGAATATAAATTGTTCTCGTTGGTTGACTTAACCACCGTTGACTCTGAGGCAGATGGTGGCTCCTCCTATCTTAGCGGTGGTTCTCTAAAGTATGGCTCTGTTGAAACACAGGGGGGCCCTACCTGTAACTACACTCCAACGCTCAAGTCAATACAGGGCAAGAAACATCAAATAAGTAAAAGTGCTTAAGCTTATGATATGTGTGTAAGAACTATGTCTTGCGTAGAAGACAGCGTGCCTTTTCCTTGGGGTTTTCCCCCCTTATATAATTGTTTCTAGGTTAACCTGCTGCTGACATTCTCTTGCCAAAGCCTTTCCTCTAGCGAATTTAGGGTTACCTTTTTGGGATACCATCGCACAGTCTTAGTGCAACTCCCGTGGCAACATTCCTATTTAGAGTGCAACACTTGTGGCAACATTCCTTTTCTGGAGTGCGTATCTAACGATATGGCCGCTAGGGTTACAACGTCTGTACCAGCGCCGCAAGACCAATCCATTCTTGTAAGTGCCCTAATTTCTCATATGCCTTGCATGCAACTTTCTCTGAGAACCCTATCGCTTTGGGCATTGGCGCCCCTAGGGGTAATCTGCTTGTGCCAGACCCAAATGTCTTATACACATTTTGCATGCAGGGTATATCTGTGAATTAGGCTTTCACTATTGTAATACTCTACTGTGTCGACCTCTGCCACGTCAACCTCTACTGTACACTGCCGAGGTCCGAGGTCTGGCTATTATGACACGTAATCTATAGGGATCCCTCTGTGGGTCCTACTATGCCGACCTCTATTGTACGTTGCCGATGTCCGAGGTTTGGCCACTACACAAGCCCCCCAAGCTTGAGTTGGAGTTTGCTTTAGTGAAAAGCCTAACTGCTCGTCCTGGCGACCTACATGGCACTGAGGTGGCTCTGAGTGATTGGACGTGCATAGTGCCTCGAGGTGATGCCCCACCACACTTTTTCTGTAGCGTACGCATGGCAATTTCAACTGCTGGGAAGCATTGTCGCTTCGCGCTTCCCTTATACGTTAAACCCCTTTCCCCATACACCCTTCACTGTTTCATTCCCTATCTTGCTCATCTTTCAAACGTTTCTGCTCCTCAAACGCTTTGCTTCCCTTCTCGATACCTCATCATCTGCAATCAGGATCACTTAAAGGTACATTCTTTTTATCATTTGTGTCTTCGTTTCTACTATTGCGATGCCTTTTAATCTGCTATAACTGCCTGGGACTGTTTATGATTCTCGCATTTTAAGTTTCCTCGCTCTCTGTTTTTCGGTTTTGTTGCGTTCTTTGAAATGCACACGTTCTTCCCTTTCTGAACCTCGCCTTTCTTTTTCTTTTCTTTGTTTTTAGCTATTTCTTCATATGATGGATCAATCTAACTCACCCCAGCCCATGGATGAATCCAACTGACCCCAACCCTCGACTCCACCAATAACCCTAGCTCTTCCCCTTGCTCATTACCAAACATTATTAATCCGGTCGGTCATCGGTAGTCGATGACGTCAGCAGCAGATGACCACGTGGACCAGTCACAGGGTGACACGTGGCATGAGATAGCAGGTGAATCAGGGAGGAGACCACTTAGAACGGTGATCGGTGGTTAGTTACCAAGTGGCCACCACCCCCAGATCGGTGCCTAGATAAGCGCCTGGAAGCAGAGCGCGGAAAGTAATGAGGCACCGCACGGTCATCGGTGGAAGGTAATGAGGTACCGCACAGTCATCGGTGGAAAGTAATGAGGCACCGCACGGTCGTCGGTGGAAGGTCATGAGGCACCGCACGGTCATCGGTGGAAGGTAATGAGGCACCGCACGGTCATCGGTGGATGGTCGTCAGGGTTTCTTGCTACACGTGTTAAACTGGGACCCAGGCTCCCAGCGAGAGCGTTACGCATGCACCTCGCATGATGTCAAACCAGAAGACGTGCGGTGAGACCATGCAGGCAGGATGCGCCTGGTGAGTGTGCTTAGAACAGCCACACTCGGTGCTCTCTTGGGAGCATGCACCCACTCAGAGGATGTACGGTGAGACCATGCAGGTAGGATGCGCCTGGTGAGTGTGCTCAGGCCAGCCACACCTGGCGCTCTCCTGGGAGCATGCGACTCACTCAGAGAGAAGAAACGCGCTAAGTTACTCCGCAAGAGGATAACTTAGCCGCACAGAGAAAAGCGCAGAAGCCCTTCAGATGTGACACGTGTACGGTTAGATGTCAGCTGCATGCCTCCACGTGTCACCATCTGAGAGAGAGGCGCGACCCAGTATAAAGGTACTCCACCTCATGTAAGGTACGGGGATTCTTACACAAGTTTTTCAGATTACAAGTTTACACAGATTTGCAATAACACAGTTTTCTGAGTCATTGTGGGGACGTTTATACACGTTGCACAGTGATAACAGAATTGAGCCATAGAGAAAGAAAGTGGATCAGAGCACACACGAGTCTCACAGAGAGATTCAGTGAGAGTTTTTGGTGTTCCTGTTGCCTGACTTGAGCGTCGGAGCTACAACGGCCGCTAGAGGCACCGTCTGTGTGTTTTGCAAGCATCGTTTGGAGTTCCGTCGAAGGTTCTTGGAGCGCTCTTGCAGAACGTGTGTAAGGACCTAGAAAATTTTATTGGAATGAAAGTGATGTATTTTAAGTGAATTCTAAGTATGTTTTTATTTAAAATATAAAGGAAGGAAAGTGTAGCTTAGAAGGCTACGAGATCGCTGTTGTTGAAGACGGAGGCAATCTCCGACTTCTCTGGTACATAATCGCCTGTCGCCTAGAGTACACATGATCGCCAATCGCCTTTGGTGTACATGATCGCCGAAAGTGCACTTAGTATGTGGTCAAGATACTGGATCAACCATAGTGGGTTCCAAAAACCATGCGTATCAAGGTGTGGGTTAAGCCTTAGATACGCTGTGCATGCGAAGCTCGATGCTTGAGCATAAGGAATCGTCCTTAGTGTTGCATGCATGGGCGCACGAGGAGTAGTGCTAATCTATTCTTGGAAATGTGAAGCTACCGACGTCACCAAGCCATGTGGAGGTGATACCTTGGACGTAACATAGTGGGATGAAGAACCTTCAGCAAGGCGTGGCGATGTGTCATAAGTCATCACCGGGATGAGAGACACGCGGGCATCGCCAGGGCGAGAGACACGCGGGCATTGCCAGGGTGAGAGAGACGCGGGCATCGCCAGGGCGAGAGACACGCGGGCATTGCCAGGGCGAGAGAGACGCGGGCATCGCCAGGATGAGGGAGAGACATCGGTCGTCCGCCAGGATGAGACATCGGTGGATGGTCATCGCGGGAGCAGTCATCGGTGGATGGTTATCGCGCGATGTCGTATTTCACATAGATAAGGTGGGACCCAGGCTCCCAGCATGAACATTCTGCATGCGCGACACGTAGATAGAAAGGGTGTTTCAGAATAGTTAGCGTCAGAGAGTTGGTATGCGCAGAAACCCACGTGGTCATACTGTTCAAGGAAGTGTGCACGTAAGCTTTCCTGTAGAGTGGGCGGGGGGCAGCGGCATTTCTGGGCAAGTTGGCTTAGATTTAAAACTCACTCCTGAGAGGCAGTGAATGTTGTTGTGGTTCGAGAGTGATTGAGTGAGTTAACTTGGGTTCCCTGTTTCTTCCCTCTCCTTCTCCATACGTTCAGACGTCCTAGCGCACCAGTTGGCTATCGACGACTACCATAGAGCACCTGGGAGGTTCTCTGCAAGTTCTCCAAACCGGACGCTAAAACAGAGTAAGTTGTTTCGCTCTGTTCTTCGAGTCGATCCTGCATTTGAGAGGGTTGCCTCTGCGTAGGCGTTGCATGCAGCTCTCTTGGCTTCAGGAATCGTCTCTGTTAACGTAGAAATGAGTGGTATAGCTAGTTTTGTGACTAAGGCTCCATGGTGTTGGTTAAGGCATCCTTGAATCTCTTTGGGTTGGAGCTCTTAGCGAAGTTTACGCTAGTCCAGGTAAGGGAAGCTAACATTTTTTTCGTTTATAAAAACTTTAGGCGAGTAGGTTCTGAAGTGAGGGCGACGTGGTCGCCTGTTTCATATTCTTTTTCACGATGCTCTGTTTTTATGTGTGGGGCGACGTGATCGCCAGTTTTAATGTTGATTTCAAACTCCCCTGTTTTAGTGTCGTTTGAAACTGTTTGAGTTTGAAATGGGAAATGCATGTGATATTCGAAAATCTGAACCTTGGAATGATTGTTGCTGTGATTGGAATCGTTCATTTAAATGTTATATGATGTGTTGAATGTTGTGAATGTGGGATCAAGACATAGTATTTTCAGGAAAGGAAATACCGTGTTGAGATTGGTTATGAGGTGTATTGATCAGTGAGTATCCTGTGAATGAGGCGATCCTGATTCTGCTGATATGATGGAATCACATAGATGAAGTCATTCAGTTGGTGAGAGTCGAAGGAGGTCCATATGTATGGGTAAGTCGTTTGAAAGATAACTGACTTGACCTGTTATATGGATTAACCCTGTCATATTGAGAGAGTGAGGATATTGAGATTGAGATTGAGCTCGGGATTATGTTTATGCGCATGGCTGTGGAAACTTTACAGCAAATTCGTATGACAGGTGCAGGCCTCTGGATGCTAAGTTCAACGCACGAGTCTTCCGGAAGTAGAGTCATGTGTCTATGTGTTATGAGTTAGTGGAAAGTCTGACATGTGAACCATGAGTATTGAATGTATTGAATAGACACTTGACGAGTTTGTGGAATATGGGGATGTTGATGGTTGAAATTGATATAGATTATGAATGGTGTGGAGATTTATGCTTTCTATTGACATAAAGTTTCATATTTAAAGTTTTTAAAAATATCTAGCTTACCCTTTGTTTTGTATTGTGGTTGTTTTTCTTAAACCTGTGATGATCGTGTATATTTGCACGGGAGCAGATGAGGTTGCAGGTAGTAGAGCTCCTCAGTGAGCACTGTCTGGAGGAGGAGATCGCCGGTTTTGAATGCTGTGGTTTTTGTTTTATTTTGAAAACTCCTGTATGGAGATGTATTAAAACCTCCTCAAAAAGGGATATTATTTTGAAGCACATTTGTATTAATGGATGAATTATATTATGTATATATCTATGTTAAATTTTGATATTATTGTTTCACCTTTATTTTATCATATAAAAATGACCAATATTTTGAGGGGCGTTACAACGTGCAGTTGCAGAAGGCTAGACGAAGGAGTGACGAGGCACATCCTCCACGTTCAAGTGCGCGGCAGGATCATTTGGCGCCCACCGTGGGGCACGTGTGAATCTTGTTCCCATCCACATCGCAGTTCTTGAAGTTTCTTGAAGTTCTCTTGAAGTTTTCGTCGAAGTTTTTGAGAAGATGAATAGAAGAACCAAACAAACCATACATGCGCCACCTGCGGAAGAAGAAGCTGTTACCATGGCGCAGGTCATGGAGATGATGCGCGCTGCAGGATAATGTCGCGGCATCAAGAGCTGAGCAAGAGAAGATGCGTGCCGAGCTGACTGCATCGCAGGGCAGAAATGAAGAGTTGAACCGCATAAACGAGGAACTGCGTAGGGAGTTGCAGGCGCAGAAGGAGCGCGCAGTCGAAGATAGGACTTCGACACCGTCGTCGCCTCTTTGAGCATTTCCTATATCTTTCTCCCCCGAAATCATGAACACAGTGGTGCCTCCCAATCTGGTGGGACTAAAGGCGTCGTTCACGGGGGTGGAAGATCCAGGAGCACACCTGACAGCCTTCCACACTCAGATGATGCTGTTTGGAGGTTCAGATGCTGTGTACTGCAAGATGTTTATGAGCACGCTGAGTAGAGTAGCTATGGAGTAGTTCGTGAGCCTGCTAGAGGGCCACATCACCTCCATCAGTTTTCGAAGCTGTTAACGGAGCAGTACATCGTCAACAGAGCGCCACCAGTGGTGTCCTATGATCTGTTCGACGTGCGCCAGTACCAGGGGGAGTCGCTGAAGGACTTCCTCAACCGTTTCGGTGCACAGGTGGTGAGGTTGCCCAGCAAGGACGAGAGCATGCTGGTGCATGCATTCAAGAAAGGCGTACTGCCCGGCCTTTTCAGTGAATCGCTCATCAGGAGCCACCCTGCCACCTTTGCTGAGATTCGGCGACGCGCGGTGGCGCACATAGTAGCAGAGACAGAGGTCTCTGAGAAGGGAGGCAGTGTTGCACCATTGAAGCCGTGCGGACGTGAGGGGAAGCAGCAACAACATGCGCGGGTGCATGAGACCAAGGTAGGGCAGAAGGCTCAGGGAAGGCCTTGTCCCTATGCACCCAGGAAGGACCAGACCAGGGGGCGTACAAGGGAGAACAACGTACCCCCTAGGTATGATTTCATGGTGGAGTTGGTGGAGCTGATCGCCATCCCTGCCGTGGCTGCAAGACTCCGAGTACCAGAGAAAACTGACAAGGTACTTGGAGGAAGGAAGGACGAGTGGTGTGAGTTCCATCAGGCTTATGGACACACGCTCCGCACCTGCCTGGCGTTGGGGCATCAACTTGCTGAGTTGGTGAAGACAGGATTCCTGACCGATTACCTACGGGAGGCGCAAGGTGATCGCGCTTCGGGGTCTCAGATAGGTGATCAGCAACACAAAATCTCTGTGCATGGGGACGTGAGGTGATGGAGGATGCAACGCTGGGGGGCTCCCAAGTAGCTCAGGAGGAAGCTCCTCATGAATCAGGCGTCGCCAGGGCGGTCATCGCCTATGAAAGGAAGGGGTCCATACAGAGTGGTTGAGGCGTTGGAGAATGGAGCTTATCGGCTGGAGACTCTGGATGGAGCAACTATCCCCAGGATGTGGAACGCTACACACTTAAGTTTCTACTTCAGTTAAGTTGTAAAGTAGATGCGTTCTCGCGCTGTACACACCCTCAGTATATCTACTGCAAACAGTTGAGCAGATCAAGGGGCACTTTTTTAACAAGGCCACCCAATAAAAAAGATTTCAGTACATAAAGTGTACAAGTGTTTCCCAGTTTAAAGTTCTCCTTGCCCCAGGCGCAAGTGCAGGTGATCGGTGGTCAGTTACCGAGTGGCCACCACCCACAGTCAGTGCCTAGAGGAGCGCCTGGATGTAGAGCGCGATCATCTGTCGGTGCATGCAGACCGCGATCAGTCGTTGGTGCATGCAGACCGCAATCAGCCGTCGGTGCATGCAGACCGCGATCAGCCGTCAGTGCATGTAGAGCGCGAGCACTCGATCGATGCATGGTCATCGGGGTCTTGCCAACACGTGCTAAGCTGGGACCCAGGCTCCCAGCGAGAGTGTTACGCATGCACCTCGCATGATTCCAGAAGCAGTTAACTCGGTCGGTTCATGGTCATCGGGGTCTTGCCAACACGTGCTAAGCTGGGACCCAGGCTCCCAGCGAGAGTGTTACGCATGCACCTCGCATGATTCCAGAAGCAGTTAACTCGGTCGGTTCATGGTCATCGGGGTCTTGCTAACACATGTTAAGCTGGGACCCAGGCTCCCAGCGAGAGCGTTACGCATGCACCTCGCATGATTCCAAACCAGAAGAAGAGTTGCCAACTCAAAGGGCGTGCGGTGAGACCATGCAGGCAGGATGCGCCTGGTGAGTGCGCTTAGACAGCCACACCTGGTGCTCTCCTGGAAGCATGCACCCACTAAGATAAGAAAGTCCTCTCCCTCGACTTTGTACAGCGAGGCAGAGGCGAGAGAAAAGTCCTCTCCCTCAACTTTGTACAGCGAGGCAGAGGCAAGAGATAAGAAAGTCCTCACCTCGACTTTGTACAGCGAGGCTAAGGTAAGATAAGAAAGTCCTCACCTCGACTTTGTACAGCGAGGCTAAGGCAAGAGAAAAAAGTCCTCACCTCGACTTTGTACAGCGAGGCTGAGGCAAGAGAGAAAAGTCCTCTCCCTCGACTTTGTATAGCGAGGCTGAGGCGAGAAGAAAAAGACCTCACCTCGACTTTTTACAGCGAGGCTGAGGCGAGAAAAAAGACCTCACCTCGACTTTGTACAGCGAGGCTGAGGCGAGAGCGAAAAGACCTCACCTCGACTTTTTACAGCGAGGCTGAGGCGAGAAAAAAAGACCTCACCTAGACTTTGTACAACGAGGCTGAGGCGAGAGGAGAAAGACCTCACCCTCGACTTTGTACAGCGAGGCTGAGGCGAGAGCAGAAAGACCTCACCCTCGACTTTGTACAGCGAGGCTGAGGCAAGAGGGGTCATCGAGAAGCACTTTTCTTCCCCAAAGCACAGGCATCATCTTTGGCGTTCAGGCCCTCTAGGTGCTTAGCGCTGGAGTAACAGAGAAGTAAAGCAAAGCCTGAAGCACGATGACTGATCAGTGGTGAACTAACATGCTAGTCGGTGGTTGATGGTGATTTAAGCCCGTCAAGTCAGTCGTCCAGCATGAAGTTATGCATAAAAGTTGTTAAAGACAATGCTGAGGTAACAGTTAGTAGTGATCAAGTCAGAAACCAAGTTTGAAGGGTTACAGTGAGATCGCGCTAAAGCCTAAGGCAGTTAACGGTTAGTCACATGCAGAGAGTTAAAAATGGAAAGAGACATGCAGCTGGAGCAAAGATTTCATTCATATTGAAGTCAATACAGTGAGCCTTTACAGCTAAAAGGTTTATACAAGTTATGTAGCAGAAAAAGAAATTACACAGAAGGAGAAGTAGCAAGGGGAGTAGCTCAAGGAGGAGGAATGAGCTTGCCATCGACCGCTTAGTCTCTTTGCTGAGAACAAGTTAACAGCTCGAGACTAGGGGGCTAGTGATCCGGTCGGTCATCGGTAGTCGATGACGTCAGCAGTAGATGACCACGTGGACTAGTCACAGGGTGACATGTGGCATGAGATAGCAAGTGAATCAGGGAGGAGACCACTTAGAACGGTGATCGGTGGTTAGTTACCAAGTGGCCACCACCCCCAGATCGGTGCCTAGATAAGCGCCTGGAAGCAGAGCACGGAAAGTAATGAGGCACCGCACGGTCATCGGTGGAAGGTAATGAGGCACCGCACGGTCATCGGTGGAAGGTCATGAGGCACCGCACGGTCGTCGGTGGAAGGTCATGAGGCACCGCACGGTCATCGGTGGAAGGTAATGAGGCACCGCATGGTCATCGTTGGATGGTCGTCAGGGTTTCTTGCTACACGTGTTAAACTGGGACCTAGGCTCCCAGCGAGAGCGTTACGCATGATGTCAAACCAGAAGACGTGCAGTGAGACCATGCAGGCAGGATGCGCCTGGTGAGTGTGCTTAGAACAGCCACACCCGGTGCTCTCCTGGGAGCATGCACCCACTCAGAGGATGTATGCTGAGACCATGCAGGCAGGATGCGCCTGGTGAGTGTGCTCAGGCCAGCCACACCTGGCGCTCTCCTGGGAGCATGCGACTCACTCAGAGAGAAGAAACGCGCTAAGTTACTCCGCAAGAGGATAACTTAGCCGCACAAAGAAAAGCGCAGAAGCCCTTCAGATGTGACACATGTACGGTTAGATGTCAGCTACATGCCTCCACGTGTCACCATCTGATTGAGAGGCGCGACCCAGTATAAAGGTACTCCACCTCATGTAGGGTACGGGGATTCTTACACAAGTTTTTCCGATTACAAGTTTACACAGATTTACAGTAACACAGTTTTCTGAGTCATTGTGGGGACGTTTATACATGTTGCACAGTGATAACAGAATTGAGCCACAGAGAGAGAAAGTGGATCAAAGCACACACGAGTCTCACAGAGAGATTCAGTGAGAGTTTTTTGTGTTCCTGTTGCCTGACTTGAGCGTCGGAGCTACAACGGCCGCTAGAGGCGCCGTCTGTGTGTTTTGCAGGCATCATTTGGAGTTTCGTCGAAGGTTCTTGGAGCGTTCTTGCAGAACGTGTAGTTGCAGAAGGCTAGACGAAGGAGTGACGAGGCACATCCTCCACGTTCAAGTCCGCGGCAGGATCAATTATACTCTTTGGCTTCTAGTGGGCTCCTGAAGGAGGTCTCTGAGTTCACTACCTCTAAGAGCATAATGGACTATAGGAAGAGAGAGACCTGCCACCCCTCCCATATCTTCGTGAAAGAACACGACAAGTTTGTGTGGGTAACCCCCTATAGGGTAGGGGAGCCTATTTGCTGCGACGAGGCGTCCGGCCAGGAGGGCCTATTCTGTTTTATCTACTCAACGGTCTTCAGGAAGGTCCTTCTCCGCCTTCCTCTCATCGGTTTCGAGCGGGTGCTGTTGACAAAGATGAACATCGTCCCCGCCCAACTCCATCCCAATGGTTGGGCCTTCGTCAGGGCCTTTGCCATTTTGTACGAATATTTTGGCCTCTTACCCTCCGTGGATGCTTTCTTGTACTTATTTGAGGCCAAGAGTCCGAGGAAGAACTTATGGGTGAGCATCAATGGGGTTGCTGGAAGAGCACTGCTAACTCTCTTCCAGCAATCTTACAAGGGCTTTAAGGGAAAATTCTTCAAGGTTCGCTGCAACGACCGCAACCCCACCCTTCTAGATGGGTTTTCCCTGTATTTGGTCGAGAAACCCACACTGGCAAAGCCTAGGAGTCTCCCAGACTTGCACCCCAAAGATCGAGAGGTGTGCGAGTTCCTTTCTGGCCTCCAGACTATATTCAACACTGCTGACTTGATAAAGAATGAGTACAGTCCTAAAGTCTTGAAGGGCTATATCGGTACTTGTCTTTGTTGTTAGAATATATGGCCTTAAACAAGAGGGGGGTGAATTGTTTATGAAAGATTTTCAAAAACATTGAAGGTACAATGAAACTCAGTGCAAAATTACAGATAAAGAAATCAAGTTAGCTAAGAATATATTCTATTTTAAGTAAAATAGTGAAAAACAATTGGTTGTTTTTTCGAAACAATCGGTTGTTTATATCAGTAGATTTAAAACAACTTAAAATAGCAATTAAAAGAGTTAGGGATGAAAGAAAAACACACCAACAGTTTTATACTAGTTCACCCTACTCACAAGGGCTAAATCCAGTTCTCAGAAAACCACTGGGTTCCACTATGCAATCAATCACATATTACACACACCACACACCAAAGTAGTGACCTTGAACCCCTCAAGAAACACACTACCTTTGGCAAACCACACCACAGAATTCAGAACCCCTCTGAATCTGCACTTATAATCTTTTACAGAAATACAGTAATCAAGGACGAGAGAACAAGATACACCTGGGAATTACAAAGCTTCAAGATCAGAAAATACAACCTAATCCTATTCCACACACTTGAAAATCCAAAGCTTGAATGAATCTTGAAAACACTTAATCAAATCTCACTTTGATTTCTCAAAACTGTTTCTTACTTTTTAGAAACTTCTATCCAACTTTATATAGACCAATAGAATGGTCAAAAACATTTAAAACAGGAGCGCATTCAGTTAGAAATCATTTAATAAAGATCCAATTCAAAAACACAAAGCTGTTAGGATTTTCACAACAGACAATCGATTGTTTTATCGAGAGAATCGGTTGTTTTGGCTTTGACAGCTTAGTCAACCAAGCCAAACACTTTTCAACCTTTTCCAAAACCTTTTAAGTATAAAAAAATCGGTTGTTTCGACAAAACAACAGGTTGCTTTTCACTTAGTTGAAAAATATTCCATTTTAAAAAGGCTTTCAATTCAAACTTGTTTTGGATTCAAACAAGGTGTGGATTACATAAAATCTACCCCTGTTCCCACCCATACACAGTAGCAACTCCAACCATCATCAAACACATTGGATTTGGATTCTTCAAAGCTCTTGATCATCCTTGATCAACATTCGTTTCTATTATCATTACTTGTTCTGCCTATGCCTGTAATCTGCTTATCCTTTACCTGTTGTTAACTGAGTCTTCTTGTTTTATTGTAGGCATGATGATTGGTGCTGATAGAAAGAGGCGCCTGGCTGCCCTAGCTCCACTACTGCTCCAAGTACTAAAACAAATTCAAGAGAAACACAAACTTTCAAAATCAAAAGCAAGCAAGTATAGACAAGATTTGGACACCTAGAACACTATGAACATAAGACTCAAAACAGAAGGTATGATCAATGAAAAGGCACAACTAAAAAAACATATTCAAACCAATCAAAAGTATGAATATAAGGTGCTGGAAAAACAAGAAACACGAAATTATAGGTGCTGGAAAAAAAATTTTGCCTAAGATTAAAGTGCTACTTCAACTCAAAACACAAAAACACACCAAGGCTCGTGATACCACATGATGTGAGTTGAATTCATCCTTGTTTATTTTGTAACACTTAATAAAGAATTGGATCAAGATTCTTAAGGCAAGTATGGTGAGTCACCTAGAGAAAATCCCCACTGGTCATTAACTTAGCAAGTGCTAAGTAGATGTGAAGGTTCATTTCTAAAGGTCCAAAGGAAAAACATATGTTTATGTCTCTTTTATGAATTTTATGGATTAAAATCGTGTGGGTATATCAAGAACAACAAGGAATATGTATGAACAACACAAGAACAGTTCAAGAACACAAGATTAAAAGTAGAATCAAAACAAGAATTGAAACTACAATAGAATCACAACAAGAACACAACCTACTATTAGAAATTCAAGAAAATAACATGAACATGGTTACTCTATGGAAGCCGAACCAAAACAGGTTGCTATAACACAATTGAACCATTCAAAATGGAAGAACAACACATCAAATGAAAGAGAATATCATAAGGAAGAGAATGAACCGATTGGAATTGCAAACAAGCAAGTAGAACAAAAATAGGTATTTTTAGAAGATGAATAGTAATGACTTATATGGTTGTAGTCTTTTTGGAGATGTGCTCACGCCACTTGGAGGGTGGTTCTTCCAAGATGAGTGGTAGGTGCTGCCACTTGAGAGTCTCCAAAGCTCACAAGATAAGACATGGAAGGAGGAGGAAGAGATAAATCTCACAACTCTCTCTCACAACAACTCAAGATAGTTTCTTTACTTCTAAATTTCAACTTCTATTATTTATGAACCAAGGTCTCCTTTTTATAATGAGGAAGACCAGATTTGGGTTTACGAAGGAGGGAGTTGGAAGAGGCACTTCCTAGCTCCATCTTAGTCATTCTAGCGCCTAAAGAGAAAAGGAGTGTGAAAAGGCACTCTTCTAGTCCCTTCCTACTAAAACTAGCGCCTATGTGCCTTTGTACAAGAGAGGTGTCTTTTGGTTTTCCTCTTTGGCACATCCTAAAGCTATTTCTATATTATTTACAAATTTATACAAAATAAATTACATAGAGAGATATTAATTGGAGCCCATTCTTGAATGCTTGTAGTCTTCTTGTTGGCTTTGGGTTTGGTCCTCTCTTTATTTTAATTCTTCTTTATATTTTGAGAAGACTAGAAGGAAGAACTTTAAATGCTTGGGTGGATGGCCTCTTCCTCCATTAGTGAAATCCTCTTCTACTTGATCTCCATCAGCCACCGTCCTCTCCCTCCTGCTTGCTCCAAGCCATTCCCACGCCGCTAGGTCCCAGGGCGTGGCCGTGGCCGCCAAGGCCACTCCTTCTGATGACGAGGACACCTATTCTGGCTTGGTCTTCAAGAGGAAACGCAAGGCCGAAGTTTCCATCCCAGTGGCTTCAAGCTCAGATGACGGAAGGACCCATTCCTTCAGGGAGTGCCCAGCGAGCACCTCCTCTCCCCTTAATGCCGAAGAGCAAGAGGGCCAGGGGGAGAGTGCCCCAAAAGGCGAAGCATGGGATCCTCCTGCTGCCCTCTTTCCATTCCTCCAACGAGTGCTAAAGTCCACTCAAGCCCAAGAGGATTTGGAAAGCATGGAGGTGGGCACTCTAACAGAGCGAGTGGCCAAGAACTTCGGGGAGGCTCTTGCTAGGGCCAACCTCCTTCTTACCAAGGTGCGGAGGGCCCAAGAAGAGGTTGAACGAAGAGTTCTTGTGGTTGCTGGGGCGGAGCGTCGCCTATCAGGGCTCACCTTGGAGGTGGCTGAGCTTCGTAAGGCTGACAAAGAGACCAAGGACCTTTTGTTTGCAAAATTGCAAGAGGCCCTTCAGTTATATGCAAGAAACAACGACCTCCGCCTCTCCGTGAAGGACCTGAAGAAAGAGCTGGGTGGCAAGGATGAGGCCATGGCCCAGGTTGCTGAGGAGTTGGGGTAGAGGAACGAAGACTTGGCCCAGCGGGATGTGGAACTGGCCAAGCTGAGGAAGGAGATGGGCCAACTGAAGGAGGAAATGGCCCGCAAGGTAGAGCTCTATTTGAAAACCAAAGACAATCTCACCAATGAGGCAGTTGAAGCCTATGGTGGCAGTTTTGGGGATGCCATCACCCAAGTTGCCTGCGTGCATCTTGGGGTGGATCTTTCCCAAACTGGGCTGACAAAGGTTATTGTCGATGGGCAGCTGGTGGAGGCTCCTGCTGACTCTTGATCTTCTTCCCCTGTATAGTTTTTGTTTTCATGCACTTTGTAACTATGTGTACAGTTTATCTTAATGAAATTACTCTTCTACGCTTTAGTCTTTTCTTTGATAACTCGATGCTTCTTCTTTCAATTTTGTTTTCTTTTAAACCGAATCTGTGTGTCCTTTTCCTTTTAACAAACTTGTATGGCCTCTATCTAATGAGCTTATGAACCCGTAATGTCCTGTCTATACTCTTCTTCGTTTTTGTATCTATTTCTGAGGCAACCTTATCAGTGCGAAAGTACCTCATGACTGCTTTTGCCCAAACATCACAGTACTTGCTTAACCTGTTCCCTCAATCTCGTGTACTGGCCTCTGCCTTGGCGTGTCAGTTGTGGAAGGAAACTTCGCTCGTATCAACCTTGGCTGATGAATCCAGGAGGACTTTTTACCAACCTTGACCTTGCTGTACAAAGACAAGGGTTAGGATTTGTACCGGCATCGACCTTGGCTGACAAGTCAAGGAAGATCTCTTACTTGCCTCAACCTTGCTGTACAAAGACAAGGAAGAAGACTTTCATTGTGTCAACCTTGGCTGACAAGTCAAGAAAGACCTCTTACTCACCTCAACCTTGCTGTAAGTCAAGGAAGAGAACTTTCACTGGTGTCGACCTTGATTGACAAGTCAAGGAAGACCCCTTTCTTAACTCAACCTCGCTGTACAAAGACAAGGAAGAGGACTTTCACTGGTGTCGACCTAGACTGACAAGTCAAGGAAGACCTCGTTCTTGCCTCAACCTTGTTGTACAAAGACAAGGAAGAGGACTTTCACTGGTGTCGACCTTGACTGACAAGTCAAGGAAAACCTCTTTCTTGCCTCAACCTTGCTGTACAAAGACAAGGAAGAGGTGATATGAGTTGATTTTAGATTCATTAGCTTTGTGACACTTTCTTAGAATTAGGATCAAGATTCTTAGCAATTTAGAGTATTCACCTAAGGAAAATCCCCATTGGACATTAACTTAACAAGTGTTAAGTAGATGTGAAGGTTCATTTCCAAAGGTCCAAGGTTAAAACACAATTAATGGTGCTGAATGAATGAAGAACAAGGTGCTGAACTCAAAACAGAATAGGTGTGGAATTTAAACACAAAAACATAATGGAGAAATAGAATGGAAACACAAATTGAAACAAAAGAACCAATTGAAATTTAAGAACAAGACATAGAATCAAAAAGTACCGATTAAAATGACTATGGAAGATGAAAAAAGATGAAACTTATGTGGTTGTAGCCATGGATTGGGAATGGACACGCCACTTGGAGGTGATGATCCAAGATAAGTGCAGATTTGCCGCCACTTGAGAGCTCCAAAAGCTTCACAAGATGAGACAAGGAAGAGGAGAACAAGTCTCACAAAATTCACTCACAATTTGAGTATAGTAACTTTTCTTCTAATTTCAATATTTAATTTACAATGACCAAGCACCTCTATTTATAGTTTTAGAGGGCTGAAATGAAAGTGTAAAAAATTCAAATGCACTCCTAATTCAAATTCTAATTTGGAGCCAAACTTGAGTCACATGGGAGGTGTGACCTTTTTTCTACTTTGGCACCCCTAAAAACTACACCTACACCTACTCTTTATGTCACCTGGAAGGTGTGACTTATTTTTGTACATTAGCACCCCTTATTTTAATATTTACACCTTCCTTTAATGTTCTGCTAAAAACTACACAAAAGAAATTACAAAAGAGATACATACATTGATGCTTATTTCCTAAAGCTTTAGCCTTGCTCCTATTGATGCTCATGGATTGGGCTTGGGCCCCCACTTGACTTGAGCTTCTTGGGCTTGGGCCCTCTTTATTTATACTACTATTTGGATTCTTCAAGAGAACCCAATTATTTACAAAATTTTCTAATCTTTAAGAAGACTAGTAAGAAGAACTTCAAGTGTTCTAGAATATGGCCCTTTCTTCTTTTTGTGAAGTCTTATTTTATTTGTTGATATGACCCTTTATATATATATCATCTTTGGTCATCCTTAAACGGTCTTGACTTGCATCAAGAGAACTTTCACTATGGAACCATACTATTCTCGTCCTTGGCCTATAAGGCAAGGGAGAGGTTCACTTACTACTCAACACAAACATGTCTTTCTTAATTCTTTTTTCTTTTATTGGGTGACCTCGTTAAAAAACCTCGTAGGGAAAAAGAGTGTCCCCTTAACTGAATACATCTGAAATACAATTTAACTGAATGCAACTAATTGAAATCTGAATACAATGTGATTAACTGAAATAGAATTTAAGGTTGGCATCATTCCATATGCGGGGGATTGCCCCACCTTCCAAGGTCTCCAACCTGTATGCTCCGTTCCCAAGGGCCTCTGTCAGACAGAATGGACCAGTCCACTTGGGAGACAACTGGTTCTCTAGCTGGTAGGGGTGAGCCTTTCGCATCACCAAGTCGGCTACCTGGAACTGTCGAGGTCTTAGCTTGGATTTATGCTTATACTCTATCTTTCCCTTTAAAACTTCAGATTTCAATTTGCGAAAATCTTCCATAGTCATCTTCTTTTGTTTCAATTTGTGTTTCCATTCTATTTTTCCATCCTATTTTTTTGTTTAAATTTTGCACCTATTTTGTTTTGAGTTCAGGACCTTGTTCTTCATTCATTCATCGCCATTACTTAAGACTTGTTAAGGTCATGTCCAGTGGGGATTTTCCTTAGGCGACTCACTCTAAATTGCTAAGAATCTTGATCCTAATTATAAGAAAGTGTCACAAAGCTAATTGTTCCTGCCAGTTGACCCGCTTATCAGTTGACTCCACGACACTCACACACCTTCTTCCTCACGTTGTGTTGTGCTTGGTTCTTTCGAAGCAATATGCACCTACAAAAGAGAAAGGGGGCGCCCTAGAGGCCGTTTGCACTTCGACGCTCAAGTCAAGATTGGGCAAAAAAGACAAAGTGTTTGAGTAACTGTCTCTAGGGTTTGTAATTGCGTACCTTTGTGAAGTATTTTACTGTCCCTTATATAGTTTAGGGTTTACTGCGCCGCTAGCCCTAATTAGGGTTCGCTGCACTGCTAGCCATATTCACGGTTTACTGGAATACCCTTGCGCCGCTATTACCCAGTCTTAGAGTAATCTAGCGCATAAGGTTTCCTAATCTGGAGTGCAAACTCTAACAGGATGACCACCTAGGTGCCTCCTCGTGCACCTAATCTCTGGGGCCACCTGTTCTGGGAGTGCCTTCACCTGTTCACGTGCCATGCATGTAACTTCACTGGGAAACCCTAGTTCTGATGAGTACTCGACCCCTCAGGACTCTGCACCTAACCGTGCTTTCCCTGCCACACGCATAGGCTCTTCGTGATTCAGGCCTCTCCTTACCTCTGGCTATTTCTTTCTCATTGGCCCACTCTGGGAACCAATCTTAGCTGTTCTGGTTATGTTGTTCAAATCATCCACGACCGATGTCACCTCGTCACACTTTGTTGTCGAGGACTCCTCAACCCGCGGAGTGACGAAGACACATCAACCTATTCTAGTGATCATCATGCTGACGACTAATCACCCTTTTCTGTGGGGATACGCTGATGACTAATCACCCTACTAGACTTTACCACTTGTGGGGTCCATCCCACGTGGCTTTGTTCCACACTGTGGGACCCAGCTGACGTGGCTCACCCCATAATAGCTGTTCTCGGTGTCTGAGGACTGGTCGGTACACAAGCCCCCCAATCTCGAGTTGTCAACTTGTTTCAGCGAAGAGACTAAGTAATTGGCTCGGTGACCTACGTGGCGCTACGCATAAGGACATGAACAGTGTGCTGAGGTGACGTTTCACCAACCCCCTCTTATCTGTAGACACGTGGCCGCATCAACGGTCTGGGTTTCTTAACGTTTGCGCTCCCTAGGGCTACGTTAAACCCCTTCAAAATCCCGCACCACTTCATTGTTTCATCACTTTGCATTCCAGCCTTCATATCTTCTAACTTCTCTCGCACGCTTCTGCCTTACTCCAACCCCTGCGCTCGTGACCCTTCAACTTCGCTCACGCAAAGGTATAATCTTTACTCTCCCTTTCTGTTTTCACCTTTTGATTCTGCTTCTCTCCACATCTTCTAACTACGCTGGGTCTGTTTACGGTTTTTGCATTTAGGGTTTCTGTTCTTCTTTTCTGCGTTTCGTTCTTCTTTGAGTCTGTGTCCGCCATTGTTTTCTTCATCGCTTCTTCTAAACCCTTTTTTGTTCCTGCCTCTCACTTGTTTTAGATTCGAGATGGCCAAAACTAAAATCACCTCCAACCCTCCTCCAACTGTAGCGATTGACTACAAGGCCCTCTACCCCTGGGCTTCCGAGGATCTCCTTGCTGAGACCTCAAAACTCATGTCCTGTGAAGATCTTAGAAAGCACAAGGATGATGAAAACGAGATCAAGGGGCGCGTCTTTGGTAGGGAAATTGACGTGTATATCTCGGTGCGGCCTTGCACAAAGGGCGAACCCGTGTGCGTTGACGATCGTTGCAATGACGGAGAGCCCTTCTTCTTCTTCTATGCCACCATCTTCAAACGAGTCAAACCCTTCACCGGGTTCGAGAGGGCTTTGCTCACGGAACTGAACGTGGCGCCTGCTTAGCTGCACCCCAACAGCTGGGCCTTCATAAGGGCCTTCTCCGTTCTTTGCAACAACCTAGGGTTCACTCCCTCGGTAGATGTGTTTCTATACTTCTTCGAGGCAAAAAGCCCTGGGAAAAGGCTTTGGGTAAGCCTTAACGGAGTAGCTGGGAGGGTTCTGCTCACCCTCTTCTCTCAATCATATAAGGGCTTCAAAGGGAAGTTCTTCCAAGTCTGCTGCAGCTCCTACAACTCCACCATGCTCGATGGTTTCCCTCTATATTGGGTGGAGAAGTTGAAGTTCAAAAAGCCTCGCAGACTTGAAGAGCTGACGCCCTTTGACCGAGAAGTGTGCCAAACACTCTCTAGCTGGGGCGTGGTGTTCGACACCACCCAACTGATTAGGCATGAATATGATGCTGAGACCCTCAGCGTCTACCTTGATACATTATCCTTTCTCGTTCTTATCTGCCTCTGTGTTTTATGCTTCAGCCTTCTCATCTTTCCTTGTTTTACAATGCAGGCATGGTGTTAGATGCTGAGAAAAAGAAGAGGCTGGCCGACGTGCTGAATCGCCGCACTGTGGGTGGCTCAGGCCCTGCTGGCCCTTCATCGCCTGATGTGGCTGCCCCAGAACCTACTGCTGACAAGTCAAAAAGGGTAGCCCCAGTAGAGATATCTGAGGACGAGGACACCTGCTCTGGTCTCGTCTTCAAGAGGAAAAGGGTGGAGGCTGCTGCAGAAGTCTCCTCAGCAATAGAGGGGCAACCTCTCTCTTTCAGGGAGGACCCTCCCAGCGCTTCATCTCCCCCTGAGCCAATCTTAGCGCTCGAGGGTGGAGGGGAGAGTGCCCCTTCATCCAGCCAAGCACCCACTAGCGCAGAAAAGTAAATCAAATGCAGTTATTTTTCATTTATAAATGCGGTCACAGGACCGCATTTGCTCAGCACGCATTCGTAAATCGTAGATATAAAAATGCGGTCAAAGGACCGCATTTATAAATTAGATTTACAAATGCGGTCATTTGATATAACTGCATCTGTATATTAACCTGAATGAGGGGATGCGGAGCTTGGATTTATGATTTACGATTGCGGTCTTGGTAAACACCGCATTCGTAAATCACATTTACAAATGCGGTCTTTGTAAATGACCGAATTTGTAAATAGTTTTTTTTTTTAAAATCCCAGACACCATTTACAAATGCGGTCTTGGTAAATGACCGCATTTGTAAATAGTTTTTTTTTTTTTAAAGTGCAGTTTGTATTGTCCATAAACCACATATATTAATAACCTGCATAATGATCAAATCCCAGCCAAACAAATACAGAAATATAGATATAAATTGAGATCATCAAAGTGTACATTTACAAGTAGCTAGTCAAATTACATAATAAAACCACTATTGACTACCTATGCTAGAATTATAAAAGTTTATGAAATAAGTGGACCAAGAATTTCTAACATATGAAATGCCTTCCTCATCCATTGGTGCTTCTTCTGTGAATAACTGCATTGGAAAATATAGTTGACATAAGTTAGTTTTAAATATATATATGTTCAAGAATTATAAAAATGATTTAACATATAGTACCTGTTTCCAACCAGTTTTAACACCTAGTCTTATAATGGTAATCATCCATTGCATAATGTAATATCCACACTCATAGCTTCCTGGTTGTTTATTACACTATAATTCAATAAAAAGTAATATGTTAGTATATTGATAAACAATGATAATAGAGAAAGAAAAAAATTACAAACCTTTATTCTTATCCAATTCAAATTATTTGAACTGGATCGACCTTTTAGGATGTTATATCCACGCCATGAACTGGCTAATACAAAAAACCTCGTTAGTAGATGGTTAATTAGTAACATATACAAAGTTCAGTTTATAATGTACTTACGTATCAATGATATCCTTAAATTTTGTGGGAATCTTCTTGTGTAGGGAACAGAACCACACAGCAGTCCTATCAACCACTAATAAGACAAGTAACTGCCAATGATGCCTATATCATCAATGAAAAGAGTTAGTAAATATTTAAAACATGAAATAATAATACTTGATGACATATAATTAAACTTACTCATTAATATAAGGGCATAAATAAATTTGTTTTCCCTCTTTTTCCAAGGTGTTAGTGATGTATGCTTGAGTCTCAGATGAGTTTGGTCCAACGGGATTAGTATGTGCAGGATCTAAGAATCCATACATATTTTCCTTTCGCTCAGTGATACAGACTCTATGCAAAAACCTACAAGTTTATAGTTAAAGCATAGTCAATAATAATTTAACATAAAGTAAATTGAATAATAGGTAAAGATACTTACATCATAAAAAATTGAATTATACTTATATTGAGCTCCTGTTTCCCAGATATAAATTCTAATAAATCTGTGTTGTAAATCATCAGCGGCAGTTCAGTGTTTATCTGAAAAAATGTATCATCCCACGGAACTGGAAAAGGTTCATTGCCAACCTAACTAGCAATGAGACCTAATGAAGCTATAGGATTGTCAACTGGAACCTTACATTTCTTCTTTTGACTTGGTGGCCGAAAAGGTTTCTACAAGATAAAGAACATTTGTATTAAATTATATGTAATATATAAATATAAATAAAAAATAATATAATGAAATGAAATTATTACATGAGGTTCGGGCATAGATCGAATGAGCTCTCTGGGCCAAGCAACGAATGTCTGAAATGCATCGGCCACAGTGGTTACCTCATCTGTAGGTAGTGGAACACGAGCATCAGGAATTCGTACTTTTTCAACTGTTAACTTCGCCACACCAGGGGAGAGAGGAACATTATGTAAGGTGGTGGCGTTTTGATAGACTTTTCCAAGTGCCACCACCCGAGGAAGTTTGCCGCCCACTACCAGTAGCTCACAATCCTCCGTCTGATTGATATCATCCCCTGATGTTGGAGGAGCCGCACAACTCCCCTTTGTGCTCTTGGGAGTGGGACTAACAAGGGGTTCAACACAAACTTGTTGTGATAGAAACTCTTGTCGCATTCGATCATTCTCCTTTTTCATCTCTAGCCACATCAATTCAGTCTCCTTTCTCATCTCCTCCATTAATTCTTCACGTATCTTAGTCTTCAGTTGACTTTCATTCTCTTTGGAGGAGGAGGATGACTGGCTTTGTGAATCTCCAAAAAATAGTTTAATTCCCACCCCTTGTCCAGCTGCACGAACACGACCAGAGTGCTCAGGTCGTCCAATTGCTTCAACCAGGATATCATGATGACCTTCAGCAACAAATGTACCGTCGGATTCCAAGGAATCCTACAAGAGTACACAAAAATCATATTTTCAAGCCTTATAATATAATGCTTTAAAATAAATGAAAATAATAAAAAAAAAACTTGTAATTTTTTGGATGATAATCCCGGATTGCTCAGAACTTGGTACACCCGACTTTTTAATTCGGGCCCTCTTCCATTTTTCATGGCGAAAATGTGGTGATGGAGGAGAAGTGACCCCTGTTTCCACATTCTCAGACAACGTCCCCTGTTTAGATTGCTCCTTTTCCACCATCAGTGCTTGCTCAAGTGTTCGATACCCCGAACGAGACATAACGTGTGGGGTAAAATTCTTCAAAGCTATCTCTTGAGCTTTCTTCTGACGATTCTGTCATAATTGAAATAAACAAACTGAAGTAAATAAGATAAACTTATTAATGTTATATAAACAAAAAAAGTTAAGTTACTTCATTTACCATCCAAGCCTCATTTTGACGGCTTTCTTTAAAAAGACGCCATGTCTCTTCATCAATATGTTTGTACTTTAAACATGGATTTTTGTCTTTAAGGTCGCCAAAAACGTATCTCGTAGTCAGTCTTGACTTAAAGGTACGAAATTTAAGTGCGATATTGGATAATATCTTTGATCGAAGCGGTTCCACATTAGGAATGTCAAAGTTTGCCTGGAAAATAACATCATCAAATTAAAATTAATTAATCAATATTAAAAAGCATTATATGATAACAATAATAATGTAAAGCTTACCAGAACATCCTGCCAAAGCATGTTCCGATCAACCTCTGAAACCTCATCCCATGAATTAATCAAAATGGAGAGCCTCTCACGAGAAACAACTGCAAGATAACTCATAAACTCATCTGCCTTAGGCCCAAAAGCCACTCCAGTGTTGACGTCAATGTCAACATGTGTCTTCTCACCAGCAGCACGTCTCAATGCAAGATGCTTCAATCTAGTAGGTCCTCTACTGCCTCGTCCAGATCGAGGTCTGACAGGAGTCTGGTCGTCATCCATGTCTCTGTTAAAAAATTTAGGTAACAAACATTAGTTAATGTGCATCGAATTAAAATCATATAAAAATAATACATAAAATTCTAAATGCTTATTTACATGTTGCATGTGGGTTGAATGTTCATATGTAAATTCCTTCACTGTGGTCTTTACGGGTTGCATGTACATCATCAACTACATCGTCATCTTTATTACTTATCATTGGTGTGAATGAACAGGGGTCACCACTTTCAATATCATCTATGGTCTCCCCTTGTTTTTTGCCGTGTAAAACGACATACCAATGTTTTGACATAGGATCTTTCACGTAAAAAACTTGAGATGCTTGTTGAACCATTATAAATGGCTCATCTTGATACCCTATCTTTCTAAAGTCCACTAGTGTGAATCTTGAATCATCAATTTTAATCCCACTTTTATTGTCAACCCATTTACACTTGAAAACTCGAATGGAAAACTTAGTGTAGTCAATCTCCCATATCTCTTCTATAAACCCATAGTATGCCATTGATCCAAGTACTGGATTTGTATCTTTTGAAGTCGAAAACTGCATTGACTCGGCTTCAAGAGTAACACCAGAATTTTGAACTGTACTCTTTTCATCCATGGACTTCGTGTAAAATATACAATTATTCACTTCGTACGCTGTACATGAGATGACATCAAACTTCAATCCAGCAGCAAACCAAGTCAAGGTCTCTGCTGCCGTTGAATCCTTGAACACCTCATCTTTAAACCAAGGCATGAAAGTTCTATTATGTTCCATCAAGACCCATTTCTCTGCTTGTCTTGGGTTATTTGCCTTCACAATGGCTTTATGAGCTTCTATGTAAGGTACAACTTCATCTGTGTTATTCAATATGTACAAATGTGCTTGCAAGACTTCTTCACAAGATTTGCTTACAATATTCACACCACATAAACATTTAGATGTAGAACGCCTGTGGTGCCATGAATTAGCTGGAACACCTATTGGATTTTCTTTTGTCATGTACTCTGAACAAAATTCAATACTTTCTTCAGCTATGTACCTTTCAATCATTGAAGCCTCTGGACGATAATGATTTTTCACATAACCTTTCAAAATTTTCATATATCGCTCAACAGGATACATCCATCTTAAGTACACTGGTCCACACAATCTAACCTCTCTTACCAGATGCACCACTAGATGAACCATGATGTCAAAAAAAGACGGAGGAAAAAACATCTCCAATTCACACAAGATAACAACAATTTCATTTTGAAGTTCATCTAGTTTTGAGGGATCAATGACTTTACAACAGATGGAAGAGAAGAATGAGCACAAATGGGTTATGGTATGTCTAACATTTTTTGGTAAGATCCCACAGATAGCTACCGGCAACAACTGTTGCATCAAGATGTGACAATCATGAGACTTCAATCCAATTAACTTCAAATCTTGCATTGACACTAGGCTCTTCACATTTGAGGAATGTCCTTATGGCACTTTCACACCCTTTAGACATTAACAAAAACTAATTTTTTCATCTTTTGACATTGTGTAACAGGCTGGGGGCAAATATGTACGCTTACCCATTTCTATGGGTGCCAACTCGCCACGTATGTTCATATCAATCAAATCTAAACGAGCATTTAGACCATCCTTCGTCTTCCCGTTAATGTTAAGAAGTGTACCAATTAAGCTATCACACACATTCTTCTCAACATGCATTACATCTATACAATGTCTGACTTCTAACCTCGACCAGTACAGAAGATCAAAGAAGATTGATTTCTTCTTCCAAATATTTGTCACAGATGACTTTTTTTTTGACTTACCGAAGATGTGGTCTATGTTATTTACCTTTTCGTAAACCTCAACACCGGTTAATGGAGTTGGTGGACCACTACTCTCTTGGTGTTCATTAAAGGCTTTTTTCAACCTCCGGTAAGGATGATGACTTCTAAGAAACCTCCGATGCCGAAGATATACTGTTTTCCTTCCATGTTTCAATTGTTGAGAAGCAGTGTCTTCTTCGCATATTGGACACGCTTTATGACCCTTAACACTATAACCTGATAAGTTACCATATGCCGGAAAGTCATTGATGGTGCAAAATAACATGGCATGCAGCCTGAAAGTTTCTTTACCAAATCCGTCAAATACTTCAACACCCTGATCCCACATTAACTTCAAATCTTCGATTAGGGGACTAAGATAAACATCTATGTCATTCCCTGGCTGTTTCGGACCGGATATCATCATAGACAACATCATGTATTTTCGCTTCATGCACAATCCAGGAGGTAAGTTGTAAATAACCAATATAACAGGCCATGAACTGTGATTTGTACTCATTACCAAACGGATTCATTCCATCTGTAGCTAAACCAAGTCGGATATTTCTTGATTCTTTACCAAACTCTGGAAACTCATCATCAAATTTCTTCCACTGAATAGAATCAGCTGGATGTCGGTACATGCCATCGCATTTCCTCTTATCTGCATGCCATCTAAGATTCTTAGCATCGTCTGGGTTTGCAAACAAACGCTTCATCCTTGGAATGATGGGAAGATACCACATAACCTTCATTGGGGGTCCATGCTTTTCCATCTCATCAATAGAATCATCATCTTTTTGTTTCAACTTATAACGTGATAACCCACACCTCGGACAACTTTTCAAGAATTCAAAGTCTTTCCAGAATAATATACAATTATTAGGACATGCATGTATCTTTTTATACTCCATACCCATTGGACAAAGAATCTTTTTGGCCTCGAAATTACGATTAGGTAGAGTATTTCCCTCTGGAAGCATATCCTTCAACAGCTGGAGCAATTCCGTGAAGCTTTTATCAGTCCATCCATTTATTGCCTTCAAATTTATCAATCTTAATACCGCCGACAACCGTGTGAAGTTAGTTGATCTAGGATACAATGGAGTCTCTGCATCGCTTGACATACTTCCATATCCATGCACTTTTGCAAAAGACTCAACTCCTACATCACGAATCATGTCTTCCAATCGATCATCTTCTACATCATTGTGTACTGCTTCATCCATGGTGGACCCCACTTATTCTTCAGTTACGGAAACACGTGGTAAATTTAATAATTCACCATGCCATGTCCGGGTTGTATACGATCGAAGAAACCCATCACATAACAGGTGCTCCCTCATTAAATTAACATCCAATATCCTTCCATTCAAACAATTAACGCATGGACACCTGATCTTTGTTCCATCATGACCACTATTAATTGCGTTACGTTGTGCAAATTGTATATATTCTTCTACTCCTCTTTCGTACTCATCACTTATACGAATAGAATTTATCCAATTTCGATCCATATTCTGCAATAATCATTGAGAACTCAGGGTTCTATCTAACATTTTTGACGAGGGTCAAAAACTCCGAACTCAATACCAGCACGTATTATTGCTGAAGGTCGAACACCTTCGGACTCAAAACAACAACGATAATTCTATTCAAAACCTAACAACTAAACTAACATAATATAAATACAAATTATAATAAATATTGAATAATATAAATTCAAAAATACAAATTATAATATATAACTAAACTAACATAATATTACAAATTATAATAAATGTTGAATAATATAAATTTAAAAATGCAAATTATAAATCATCTAAACTAACATAAAAATTCTAAAATCCATAAAAACTAACCTTGTATAATGCAACTAAATTCAATAATTTAAATTATAATACATAAAAAAAATAAAAATTCAGAACATTATTAAAAATAAAAAAAAATAAAAAAAATTTAAAAAACAACACCAACCTTGTATGAGAAGCCTTCGTGGTGGCAGCGGCAGCAGCAGAGAGCGGTGGCGGCAGCAGATAGCGCTCAAGCTACAGAGGGAAAAAAAACAAGAACCAGTGCGTGCATGGCAATGAAACAGTGAACGAAAACGTGAAAGAAAACCAAAACGAAAACAAAAGCCAAAACCAATCGGTGCAACGAACTCAAAAACGAAAACGAAGGAGAGTATTACCAAATGTGAAAGAGAAGAAGGCCAACGGGAACGAATGCACGAGCGAACGGGAACCAGCAGCGCAACAGCAAAACGAAAATGAAAAGCGGTGAAGAGAAACTGTTTAGCGTGTTCAAAATTTTAGGGTAAAAATTATTTACAAATGCAGTCAATTGGTAAGACCGCATTCGTAAATCACGCATTTTGATTTACAAATGCGGTCATATGGTAAGACCGCATTTGTAAATCAAAGCGCATTGATTTACAAATGCGGTCATTGTTAAGGCCGCATTTGTAAATCAATGCGCTTCGATTTAAAAATGCGGTCTTACCAAATGACCGCATTTGTAAATCAATATAATTACAAAAATGTCACCGCTTTTTTAACGAATGCGTTTTGGCGCTGGACCACGTTAAATAATGAGCAGTCTTTTGTTATATTTGTACTAGTGACCCCCTGCTCCTGAACTGCCTCCTCTCCTTCAGCGAGCAGTTGCTCAGATGCCAGGCCAGGCTGCCATGGAGGCTATGGGCAGGAACTCTCTGGGGGACCTACTTGGGGAGTTCCTCTCTGCCTCCAACTTCCTACTGACCAAAGGCAGCGCAGAAACAGAACTGCTGGGGAAAATCGCCAACCTGGAGAGGGAGCTGGAGCAGAAAAAGAACTTGGACCTCCAACTTCAACAAGCTGCTAAGCGAGAGACTGCTCTAAATCAAGAGCTGGGCAGTCTCCGCCAATCTGAGAAGGAGGCCAAGAGACTCCTTTTCTCCAAGGGGCAGGAGGCACTCCAGCTTGAAGCCAAGATTCTCCCCCTCCGCAACAAAGTTATTGAACTGGAAGAGTAGTTGGAGGGGGCCCAAACCAAAATGACCAAGCTGGAGGAAAGGGCTACCAACCGAGAGGTTCAACTGGGCAAGGTTAAGGAGGAACTTGCCCAACAAACCGAATTGCTGAAGAAGACTGAAGTGGAGCTCACTGAAGACGCCACCGACGCCTATGGGGAGGGGTTTAGCGATGCCCTTGCTCAGTTTGCCTGCGTGAATCCTGAGATGGACCTCTCGCCATTCTCCGTAACTTCGCAGGTGGTCGACGGGCAAATAGTGCCAAGATAGGTCTTCTAGGCAATTGTATCTCATAACTAAACTTCTTGTAATTAACCTCCATTATAATGTAAATAATTCCTTTACTTGCCTTCATACTCGTCTGCCTTTAAGCTTCACTTTACTTGCCTTGGTATCTCTGTTGTTGCTTTACTGTTTGGCGTACTTGGTTGAACTCCCCCATGGAATCACCCCATAAGTGGCATGCCTTACTCAGAATCACCCATAGGTAGCACGCTTAATTCTGTTAAGTCGCTATGGGCGAGACTTCACAAAAACTTTTCCTTTGAAAAACATCTCACCACCTCGTCATCGCCCATATCACTTATTTTGAGGACTTCAGGGTCGATCTGTATGCACTTGTCAAACCAACAAGCTTCATATGGCCACTCATCGTCCTTAGGTGAAGGTGGACCTCACTGGTGAGCCCTCTGTTTGAACTGAGGATTTCTTCCTTGACAAATAGGCGTTCTATGCGCACTTACTATCCACTGTCGGGACTTCTAACCTCATCCGAAAGGCTCGATCTGACCTCTGATCACTCATAGGCAGAAGAGGATTTCATTGGTACGAGTCGTCTCTAGTGTTCCTACTTGGAGGGGGGAGGCATTCTCCATGAACCTTCCTTTCCCGCTTCCCAGACTTCTAACTCCATGTGACGAATCCTTGCTAGCTTCACATTGCCCAAAGGCCAAGGAGGGTTTCGCTGGATGAACCTTTCTGTTCAAATTGGGAGTTTTCACTAGAGGGGGAGGTGTTCTCTACGAACCTACCTTTCCGCTTACGAGACCTCTAACCCCAATTGACAGGTTCTAACTGACCTCACATCGCTCATAGGCGAGGGAGGATTTAACTGGGTGAACCCTTCTATTCACGTTGGGAGTTCTCACTCAAGGGGGAAGTGTTCTCTACGAACCTTCCTTCCCGCTTACGAGACCTCTAACCCCAATTGACAGGTTCGAACTGACCTCACATCGCTCATAGGCGAGGGAGGATTTAACTGGGTGAACCCTTCTGTTCACGTTGGGAGTTCTCACTCGAGGGGGAAGTGTTCTCTACGAACCTACCTTCCCGCTTACGAGACTTCTAACCCCAAGTGATGGGTTCGAACTAACCTCACATCGCTCATAGGCCAGGGAGGATTTAACTGGGTGAACCTTTCTGCTCACATTGGGAGTTCTCACTCGAAGAGGAGGTGTTCTCACGACCCTACCTTCCCGCTCACGAGACTTCTAACCCCAAGTGACAGGTTCTAACTGCATTGTACAAACACATCCAGATATACATTTTAACTGAAAATTTTATTGGGTGACTTCATTAAAAACCCTTAAAAAGGGAAAAAAGAGTGTCACCTAAACTGTGTACAACATTACATGGCTTTAACTAAAATAGAACTTCAGGTGAGTTGCATTCCATGTACGAGGAATCGGACCACCTTCTAAAGTCTCCAACCTATAAGCTCCATTTCCCAGGGCCTCTGTCACTCTAAAGGGACCAGTCCACTTGGGAGATAGTTTGTTCTCGATCTGGTATGGAGATGACTTCCGCATAACTAGGTCGGCCACCTGGAATTGCCGAGCTCTCAATTTAGAATTTTGCTTGAGCTCGACTCTCCTCTTCAACGCCTCGGCCTTGATTCCTGCCTTTTCCCTTACTTCATCCAAGAGATCAAGATTCACCTTCCTCTCTTCGTTGGACTCCTCCACCACAAAGTTCTGGAATCGTGGTGAGCTCTTTTGGATCTTCACAGGGATCATGGCATCCGAACCATACACCAGGCTGAAAGGGGTCTCCTTGGTGGTGGACTGCGGGGTAGTATGGTAAGCCCATACAATTCTGGGAACCTCCTCAGCCCACCCTACTTTTGCTTTCTCTAGCCTTCTCTTCAGTCCCCTGAGTAGGACTCGATTGGCTGACTCGACCTGCCCATTGGTTTGTGGGTGCTCAACTGATGCAAACACTTGCTTGATCCCCAGTTCTGTGCATAGCTTTCCCAACTGTTGACTCGCGAACTGGGTGCCATTATCAGACACCAAATGCTTGGGTACTCCAAAGCGGCACACTATATTCTTCCACACGAAGTGCTGGATCTTTTGGGCTGTGATCTGGGCTACTGGCTCAGCCTCGATCCACTTCGTGAAATATTCAATGGCGACCACGAGGTAGTTCATTTGCCGCACCGCCAAAGGAAAAGGCCCCAGGATATCAATTCCCTAGGTATGGAATGGCCACGGGCTGTATATCGACCTGAGCTCTTCTAGTGGCGCCTTGTACCAATCAGCATGCAATTGGCACTGCTTGCACTGCTGTGCGTACTTAGTGCAATCCTCCCTTATAGTTGGCCAGTAATACCCTGCTCGAACGGCCTTAGATGCCAAAGCACGACCTCCGATATGACTCCCGCATATGCCTTCATGGAGCTCTGCCATTATTCTCGCACACTACTCACCATGTATGCACACCAGGATGGGGTGAGTAAACCCATGCCTGTACAGCTTGCCATCAATGAGTGTGTACTTGGCCCAGTTCTTCTTTATCTTCCTCGCCTCCATTGGCTCCATTGGTAGCATCCCATCGGCTATGTAACGCTTATAGGGCGTCATCCATGTGTCCCCACTCTGCAATAGGTAGACTTGCGATGATCCCTCCTCTAGCGGTATACGCGCTTTGACCCGTGGCTTCTTCAGAGTCTCCTAGGTCAACGACCGATGACTCCTCTTCTCACCATCTGACAGGCTGATCTGATGGACTCCTACCAGATTATCAGCTGTATAAGTACGAGGTGCCCTCAGGGTCTCCTGTATGACCGTCCTCTGTCTGCCACCCTTTCCTGAACTGACGAGTTTGGCTAACAAGTCAGCTCTGGCATTCTGCTCCCTGGGCACATGCACCAACTCGAAGGTTTGAAAAGAACCTTTCAACCACTAGACATACTCCAAGTAGGAGGCCATCTGGGGATCTTTAGCCTGATATTCTCCCGCCACCTGCCCTGTGACCAGCAATGAGTCACTCTTCGCCATGAGACTCTACGATCCCATCTCCTTGGCCAACAGCATTCCAGCAATCAAGGCTTCGTACTCTGCTTGGTTATTGCTGGCTTTGAAGGCAAACCGCAGGGCTTGCTCTATCAATAACCCCTTGGGCCCCTCGAGAATCACCCCTGCTCCACTGCCCTGCTGGTTCGAGGACCCATCTACTGATAACACCCACTTGAAGCTAGGCTCTTCCTGCTGGGTATCTGCTGAGGACATCTCGGCCACAAAGTCAGCATAGACCTGTCCCTTGATCGGACCTCTAGGCTCATACTACACGTCAAACTCTGACAGTTCAATCGCCCATCGCACCATTCTTCCCGCCACATCTGGTTTTTGCAAAACCTTTCGTATTGGCAGGTCTGTCATCACCACCACAGTGAAACTCTGGAAGTAGTGCCAAAGTCGCCGCGCCGAGAACACCACGGCCAACGCCGCCTTTTCAATGGCCTGATACCTCACCTCTGGCCCCTGCAACACCTTACTGACAAAGTATATGGGCCTTTGGGTCTGCTCCTATTCCTGGACCAATACGGAACTTACCGCCCTCTCTGTGACTGCAAAGTACAGCCGCAGGGGTGTGCCAAGCTGAGGCTTGCACAAGACTGGCAGGCTAGCTAGATACTCTTTGAGCTTGATGAAAGCCTGCTCACATTCTGGGGTCCACGAGAATCTGCTATTCCTTCTCAAGCACTGGAAATATGGATGGCCCTTGTCTCCGCCTGCTGAGACAAACCTAGAAAGGGCAGCCATTCGACTTGTCAATTGCTGCACCTCCTTGACCGATGTAGGGCTCCTCATGGCGATGATCGCCGCGCACTTGTCCGGGTTGGCCTCAATCCCCCGTTTCGTAAGGAGGAAACCAAGGAATTTGCCTGCCTTTACCCCGAAGACGCATTTTTCAGGATTCAGCTTTAACCTGTACTTGGCTATGGTATCGAATAGCTCCTCCAAGTCAGCGACGTGCTGATCTCGTGCCTGGGACGTCACCACCATGTCATCCACATAGGCTTGTAAATTGCGTCTCAGCATAGGCGCAAGGACTTTATCCATCAGCCTCTGATAATTGGCACCCGCATTCTTTAACCCAAATGGCATGACGGTGTAGCAGTAGCAAGACAGCTCAGTCATGAACGCTGTCTTGCATTCGTCCATCGGGTGCATCTTGATCTAATTATATCCAGAGAAGGCATCCAAGAAACTGAGCAGCTTGCACCCCGAGGCGTTATCTACCAACGCATCAATGTTGAGCAGAGGGTAGGAGTCCTTCGGGCATGCCTTGTTGAGATCTGTGAAGTCTATGCACATCCTTCATTTCCCATTGGCCTTTTTTACCAATACCACGTTCGCTAGCCACTCAGGGTACTGGATTTCCCGTATCTGGCCTGCCTTTAGTAACTTCTGTGTCTCCTCCCTAATCACCTGTCTTCGCTCTTCGTTGAACTTCCTTCTCCTCTGGCGGGCTGATCTGACTTGGGGATCTAGCGCCAGGCGATGACACAGGAAATTAGGGTCGATTCCTGGCATGTCAGAAGCGGACCAGGCGAAGGCGTCCATGTGTCGCTCTATCACTCCTACCACTTGGTCCTGGGTCTCTTGAGGCAGGGATTTGCCAAGTTTAAAAATCCTGCCCCCGATCTCCTTCTCTACCACCTCCTCTGCCAGTTCAGGTAGCCTCTCCTGGGAGACCTCTGCTCGTATGGCCCCGTTGTCTCCTTGGGGCTTGTCAGGGTTATCACACCTTCCACCTGGAGGTTGGACGGTCACCATGCATACTCCCCTTCTCATCTTGAGGTTGTTCTCATAACACTTCTTAGCCTCTTTTTGGTCTGATTTAATGGTTATCACCATCCCCTCCATTGAAGGCAACTTCATCTTCATATGCCTCATGGACGCCACCGCCCCTAACCTATTCAAGGCTGGTCTGCCCAACAGCATGTTATAGGCAGATGGGGCGTTTACCACCAAATACTTGATGCTCTCTGTGCGGGAGGCCACTCCATCAGTGAAAGTGGTCCTTGATGAGACTGCGCTTTCTTGCTTCTCATTGAGCTCTCCCTCGGCAACAATGTGTGCAACAACACATCGCTTAATGTCGCCGAAGGTCTTGGGGCGATTTCGGATCAAGGACTCGCTAAAAGGCCCTGACAGGACTCCCTTCCTAAAGGCATGCACCACCATATCTTCGTCTTTGGTGTGCAACCTCACCACCATTGCCCCAAACCTGTTGAGGTAATCTCTAAGGGACTCCCTCTGATGCTGCCTTACATCATAAAGATCATAAGACATTGGTGGAGGGGCCCTGTTAACAAGATACTGCTCCCTGAACAGCGTGTAGAATTGCGTGAAGGACGTGATATGTCCCTCAGGCAAACTCATAAACCATTCCAGCGCTGTTCCTGTCAATGTGGTCATGAAGAGCTTACAGTGCACCGCATTAGACCCACCTGACAGCATCATCTGCGTGTGGAAGGCAGTGAGATGTGCTTCAGGGTCTTCTTTCCCGGTGAACACGGTCTTGGGCCCCACGAATGTGGCTGGGACCACCGTGTCCATAATCGCTTGGGAGAAGGGCATGGGAAAGGCCCTCGGGGGCGTTGGTGGAGCCCGATCATCTCCCCCACGGTCTCCAGCTTGCTGCATGTGGTGCAGGTTCAAGCGTAGCTCCTCATTTGCTCTGTGTAACTCCTTATTCCTGGCCTGGGAGGCGGCCAGGTCCTCCTGCATACGCGCATGATGCGCTCTAGACTCCGCCACCGTCTCCTGGAGAGCGCGCATCGTTTCCATGAGTTCTTGCATGGTGACACTCTCACTCCCATTTGGTGGAACGGGTCCCTGTCTAGTATTCCTCATCTCTGTGGTTTCTACTCTCACTCTCGTGTATGGGACCTTGTTTTACTTCGGCCCCACGGTGGGCGCCAAATGTTCCTGCTGGTTGACCCACTTATCAGTTGACTCCACAAAACTCGCACGCCATCTTCCTCACGTTGTGTTGTGCTTGGTTCTTTCGAAGCAATCTACACCTACAAAAGAGAAAGGGGGCGCCCTAGAGGCCATTTACACTCTGACGCTCAAGTCAAGATTGGGCAAGAAACATTAAGTGTTTGAGTAACTGTCTCTAGGGTTTGTAATTGCGTACCTTTGTGAATTATTTTACTGTCCCTTATATAGTCTAGGGTTTACTGCGCCGCTAGCCCTAATTAGGGTTCGCTGCGCTGCTAGCCATATTCAGGGTTTACTGAAATACCCTTGCGCCACTATTATCCAGTCTTAGAGTAATCTAGCACATAAGGTTTCCTAATCTGGAGTGCAAACTCTAACAGGATGACCACCTGGGTGCCTCCTCGTGCACCTAATCTCTGGGGCCACTTGTTCTGGGAGTGCCTTCACTGTTCACGTGCCATGCATGTAACTTCACTGGGAAACCCTAGTTCTGATGAGTACTCGACCCCTCAGGACTCTGTACCTAACCGTGCTTTCCCTGCCACACACATAAGCTCTTTGTGATTCAGGCCTCTCCTTACCTCTGGGTATTTCTTTCTCATTGGCCCACTCTGGGAACCAATCTTAGTTGTTCTGGTTATGTTGTTCAAATCATCCACGACTGATGTCACCTCATCACACTCTGTTGCCGAGGACTCCTCAACCCGCGGAGTGACGAAGACACATCAGCCTATTCTAGTGATCATCATGCTGACGACTAATCACCCTTTTCTGTGGGGATACGCTGATGACTAATCACCCTACTAGACCTTACCACTTGTGGGGTCCATCCCACGTGGCTTTATTCCACACTGTGGGACCCAGGTGACGTGGCTCACCCCATACTAGCTGTTCTCGGTGTCCGAGGACTGGTCGGTACACTAATGAATTTAAAATTAACTCACATCAGGATACCATCGTAGAGTCTTAATGCAACTCCCGTGGCAACATTCCTTTCTTAGAGTGCAACACTCGTGGCAACATTCCTTTTCTGGAGTGTGTACCTAATGGTATGGCTGCTAGGGTTACAACATATGTACTAGCGCCGCAAGACCAACCTGTTCTTGTAAGTGCCCTAATCTCTCACGTGCCTTACATGTAGCTTTCTTTGAAAACCCTAGCGCTTTTAGGCATTGGCGTGCCTAGGGGTAGTCTACTTGTGCCAGACCCAAATGTCTTATACACGTTTTGCATACAGGGTATATCTGTGAATCAAGCTTTCACTAATGTAATACTCTACTGTGCCAACCTCTGCCACGTCGACCTCTACTATTGAAAATGGAAGTTCAAGATCAAGCTGAACCAAAATACCAAATAGAAATTTAAAAACAACAACACCAACTTAAAATGAAATTAAAAACAGCAAGACATTTAAGGATATGATGAACAACATGGAATAAAGAAGAAGACTCAAAAAATAAAATGAAGAGAAAACTTATCTCTTGAAGAACCAAAGCTCTAGATACCAAATGATGGGTTGCTCTTCAAGACCATTTGTTCTTCTTGAAATATGAGGTAAAAAGATGGTGGAAGCTATGGATGATATGGGTCAAGGATGGCTCATATGGAGCTATGGGTTCCTTGTAGGTGCATGAAAGGTATGGAGAGTGATAGGTTAGGCCAAATCACTTGGAGGAAGGTGAAGATAAAGATCAAAGTGTCTAACCTAGAGAGACTAGACAAAGAGTAGAAGCTAGCATAATTTTGGCAGCATTTACTCATATAAATTGATCTTAAAAGAATATGAGCCAAAGCACCCTATTTATAGGAGATGGTGCCTTGGAGAGTAAGGAGCAAGGGTGGAATGGGGAATACATAAAAGAGGGGCTGCTAGGGTGTTGACTAAAGGTCAATGCAGCCCCTTAACATGCTTCTAGAAGGTAGGGCTACATTCCTACCCTAAAAGAATAAGGACATACCTACAATCCTATTGCAGTACATACGTGCTATCTAATTCACCATTTTCTTTGAGTTCAAGACTTTTCCTCATTTTCTTTTTCTTATTTATAATTGCAACATAATTTGTTTTCATAAGAGAATAGAAATAGATTATTCCTATTTTCAACCAACTAAATTATTTAAACTTAAATTATTCAAACAACTAAAACCAACCATTCTCTTTTCTATATATAAATTGCATCTATGTTCTCCTTCCTTAAACATGTTGTAGGTAGGAAAATGTACCAATTAAAGTTTAGGGTGCAACAATAATAACAAAAATATTCTTGGCTCAAAAAGGGCTATCACAAAGATATAATCAATTAAAATAAAGGTTGGCTCTTTGTCCCTAGGTTTCTAACTAATACAAATGCCTTAGTCATTTTCATGCTCTTTTATGATGTAACATAAAATAAAAATCAAGCAACCAAAAATTAGCAATTCATCAGTGAAACTCTCAAACTATTTAAGATTCACACACACTTACTTGGCTTAATTAGTCTAATTCCTTATTTCTTGTCATTTTATGCTCCAACTAATCATCCTGTTAAATTTTCATATATCACAATCTCAACCACATTTTGAATATGGATTCAACACATTTTGTTTTCCAACTCGTGTCTATATCAAGCAACATATTGTTTTACTTTGTGTTCAATCATCTCTTATTAGTAATTCATCCAACTTTGTGTTGAAATCCCCATCTACAACTTCATATTCTAGACCTGCCCCTCGAAAAAATAATACTTGTCCTCAGGTGATGGAAGAAGCCCAAGCCCAAGTCAAAGCCCAATAAAAAGAAGATATGAGCCAAGTACAAGAGCTATGGCAAGAAGGATCCAAGAGGATTAGGACACTGCTACTGATGGCAGAGAAACTTTCCTCTATATGTTTAAAATGCCATAAGTTTAGTTTAGGGTAGAATTTAATTTTTTTTCAAAAAGTAGAATAGGAAAATTTATTTGTAATTTTTCCTTAGATGAAAGTTGGCACCTAAAATCCAACCTAGGGTAAATTTGGGTTTCTCAAACACCTAATTAACCCTAGGCCGGTCATGACTAAACACATGAGAGGAAGTTCACATTTTTCCATCACATGTTAAATGTGTTGCCATCACATTTTACATGTGCAAAGCATTTAGGCGCCAATTCCCATGCCATTTCATTTGAATTTTCCCTCCACTTTCATTTGAATTTTCAGCCCTCTAACACTATAAATAAGAAGGCTTGGCTCATGTAATTCTGAAGATTAATGTTGAGTGAAATTGCTGCCAAATTTGTGCCAATTCTCACTCTTGTCTCCTACCTGTAGGATAGACACCTTAGTCTTCATTCTTCATCTTTTCCAAGTGAGATGGCCTCACCACTCACTCTCTACACCTAACACTTCACCTTCAAGGAAACCGCAACTCCTAGGAGTTCCTTGCACGCTCCAAACCATGGCTTCCGCTACATTTAATTTCATTTTTCTACTCATGGATGAAGGCACTCAAGCTAGGCTCCATCAAGTGGTATCTAGAGCCAAGGTTCTTCAAGAGCTAAATGTCTTCTTCTTTTCATCTTTTTGATTTTTTTTTTGTTCATATTTCCGTGTTGTTCATCCAATTTCTTGATTGTCTTGCTGTTTTGGATCTTGTTTTTACTTTTGAATGTTGTTTGGATGAATCCAATCAGTAGAAATCTATTCAACTTGTTCTTAAGCTTTCTAATTTCAATTTTAAGTAGGATTCTGGTGTGTTTTGGTGTGTTGTTTTATTTTTGCTAAGATTTGAGTTCTTATTGACATTTCAATCGGTTCAATTTGCTTAGATTTGAGTTCTTTTGATTTTATGAATCTATACTAGTTTTTTCATAATTTGTCATCACTTCCAAGTAGTACCTATTGTTGATACTTTGGTTTCTTGATTTGATTTTTGAGTTCAGATCTAATCTGTGTTGAATTGATCCTTTGGTGCATTTTTAATTTTAGTTTTTAGTTCATAATTGTGTGTTAGATCCATACAATTTCATATAAATCAATTTCCTTTGTGTTCTTGAAGTTTCTTATTACTATTTTTAATTCTAGATTAGGATTTCTAAAACTGTGCTGGCTGTTTTTCATTGTGAAATTTGATTCCGGTGGAGAAAAATTCTGGAAATCTGGATCTGAGAATTTTGAAGTCTTAGAAAAAAAGGAAAAAAAAATTAAATCAAAATTCATAGTGAAAATAAAATGATAAATGAAACAAAATTGATGTTCAAAACGAGCGCAAAAAAAAAAAAACAGTAATCTGGCACCAGATTTGAAAATTTTATTGTAATTAATTGGTGCATGTGTTTTGTGTGATTTAAGTGCCAAAAGTTAGCTGACATCTTGAAGTATCAGTGTTTAAAAATTCAAATTCAAATTTAAAAAATAAAGATCAGCACAAATTTTATAAGTCACGCATTTTATACCTCAATTTTCTGTAGTTCAGTTTCGGTTTTTGTAATCCAATTATAGTACCTTTCCCTAGGTTCACTTTGTGTGCTAGCTTTGTTGATTGCCTTATTTTGCTTGATTGTCAATTTTTCTTCAATATTCCTTCCAGTTTTGTCACATATTAATTCTCTTTGTTGTTGTCCAAATTCAAATTGAGCTTTTGTTGCTTTAATTTTGTTGACCTCTTATGTGATGGAAGTTTTCAAAAGGTGCTTGTTAAGTTTGGAGCTAACCTTTGTGGTGAGTGCCATTATCACTTAGTAGGTGCTGAATTGATTACTTCAAGTGACTATCCTAAAAGAGGTAGAGCAAGAGTGCAACAACAAAATATACACAAACATACAACAAAGAGAGGAGTGCAAAGCAAAAAGAAGGAGTACCAAAAAGAAAAATGAGGCATAGAATAGGATTTCTAAATTTTTGTAATTCAATTTTTTTTCATTGTAATTCCTTGAGTTGTAATTTATTTAAACCATAAATCATTAGTGGATTAATCACGTCATTAGTCGATGAGTGTGTCTTGAAGGTTCACAAGTGCCAACAAGCCTCATCCTTAGGAAATTTGACTAGTTTATTGCTTTCTAGCTAGAATCAATTTCAATTGTGATTAATTGCTTTAGCATTCTTGTTTTTTTATAGTTTTTTGCTTTTATTCTTGTTTGTGATCTAAGTAATTTACTTAGAGAAAGATTTATGAAAGTTGTGGGGGATAGAATCTGGCTAAGGAAAAGTTTGGTACTTAAGTAATCCAAGTGATTCACCTCCCTTTTCTACGATTTTACCTACACTACTCCAACTATTTTTCTTGAAGTAAATTGCTTTTAACACAAAAATTTAATCATGTCATCTCATTCTCCTAATTCTAGTGAAGATGATAGAAAATCAATCAAATCTCTTTTAAAACAACTAGCACAAGACTTTCAATCACTTTCATATAGACAATTGCAACATGAGACCCAACTCAAAGAGAGGGATGCTCATTTTGCTTTGTTGGAAAATGAGTTGAGAATAGTTAAAGAAAAGAATGAATACACTCATAAATCAAAAAGAAGTTCGCATGCATCTAGCTCTAGGGGAGATGATTCTTTTGGGGAACAAAGTCTTAGAATCCATGAATATTATCAACCACCCCCTAGGAGAGTCAGAAAAGAAAGAAAAGAAAGCCACAAGGAGGTTAGGGTAGATTTACCTCATTTTTATGGAAAAGAAAACGTAGAAGCCTACTTAGAATGGGAAATGAAGGTAGAACAGTTGTTTGCTTGCCATAGGGTAAGTGAGGAGAGAAAGGTACCCTTAGCCACCCTAAGCTTTCAAGGTAACGCTATGTACTGGTGGACTGCCCTTGAGCGAGAAAGACGCCTTCATAGGGAGCCCTAAGACGCCGATATATTCCTTCTTACTATAATAGGGAGCTAATGGACAAGCTCCAAAGACTCCAACAGAAAACCATGAGTGTAGAGGAAAAGCAGAAAATGAAACTATTCATGATGAGAGCCTCCATTAGGGAGGAAGAGGGCACCACTATAGCAAGGTTTTTAAGTGGGCTCAATCTAGAGATAAGAGATAGAGTTAAACTTTTGCCTTACAGAGACTTGAATGATTTAATTCAACTTTGCATCAAAGTTGAACAACAACATTTGAGAAAATCTTCAAGTCGTAGGGAAAGCTCATATTCTAACTTTTATCCCGAGAGAGAGCATAAAAGGGAGGAAACCATAAAGGAAAAACCAAAAGAGACTACCAACAATATAGATAAAGATGTGATTGTAAGGACCTGTAAAATTGAATTGGAATAAAAAGGGTTATATTTTAAAAGAATTCTATGTATGTTTTATTTAGAATAGAAAGGGAGGAAAAAGTTAAGTTTAGAAGGCTATGAGATCGCCGGTCGCCTGCTACACATGAGCGCCAGGTGGACGTCGCCAGGACGCGAGAGGCATGCAGGCATCGCGCGGGCGCGAGAGGCATGCAGGCATCGCGCGGGCGCGAGGCATGCGGGCATTGCCAGGGCGCGAGGCATGTGGACGTGGCCAAGGCGCGAGAGTTATGAGGGCGTCGCCAGGGGAGACATCGGTCGTCTCCCAGAGGAAGACATCGGTCGTCTCCCAGAGGAAGACATCGGTCGTCTTCTAGGGCGAAGGAGACATCGGTCGTTCGCCAGGATGAGTCAGCATTGGAAAGTTGTCGCGATGGCGAGCCTCACACAGATAAAGTGGGACCCAGACTCTCAGCATGAAACGTCCTGCACGCGCGCCACGTAGACAAAAAGGATGATTCAGAGTGGTGACATCAGAATGTTGGCATGCGCAGGAGACACTCGCGGTCGTACTGTTCAGAGCAGTGGCTGGCATGCACAAGCGACAACAGTGGCAGTACTGTTCAGAGCAGTGGTTCTCAGACTTCTCTGCAGAGTGGGTGGTGGCAGCTGCTTTTGGTGGATAAGTTGGTTTAAGATGCAGAAAACCCACTGCTGAGAGAAAGAAAACGTTGCAGCCTTCAAAGAGAGAAAGAGTGAGTTACCTCCTTTCTCCTCCAGTTGCCTCCTTCGCGCTGCGATTCTAGCACCTTCACACGAGAGTACGACGAGCGACAGCCACCATTAGAGCACCTGGGCAGTCCTCTGCAAGTCCTTCAACCAGACGCAAAAACAGAGCCAAGGCGTTCTTCAAGCTTTGTTGGGTTTCGGAACTCTAGGTGTTTGCGCAAGTCCAGGTAAGGGAAGCTAGACTTCTTTTTCAATACAAGCCATAGTTTAGCTATTTCTGAAATGAGGGCGACGTGGTCGCCGGTTTCGTTTGCATCTGCGTGAATGCTCTGTCCCATGTGTTTGGGCGACGTGGTCGCCGGTTTTTAAATACAGACTTCGAAATACCCTGTTTTTGAACCAGGTCGCCGGTTTTGGCGTTGTTTGCGAAACTCTCTGTTTTTGGTGTTGCTTTGAAACTGTTGAGATTTAAATGAGATATTCGAAAATAAGAACCTTGGATTGAGTTTTGCTGTGATTGAAATCATTCCTTTAAGTGTTATGTGATGTGTTGGATGTGGTGAAAGTGGATCGAGGCATAGTATTTTCAGGAAAGAAAATACCGTGTAAGATCGTGTAGGATGTGCATTGATCGGTGATGTCTATAATGGGATTATCCTGACTCTCCTGAGATAATGGATTCATATAGATGAGGTTATTCAGGCGTTGAGAGTCGAAGGAGGTTCATACGAATGGGCGTCTCGTGTGAAAAAGAACGAGCTCCGCCTGTTCTATGGATTAACCCTGTCATACTGTGAGAATGGTGAACTTGAGATCGAGAATGTGTTGATGCGCATAGCTGTGGAAACATTACAACAGCTTGTATGACAGGTGCAGAATCTCTGAGTCTAGTCAATGCACGAGTCTTCCGGAAGTAGGTCAAGTGTCTTGTGTGCTGGGTCAGTGGTGGTCTGACATGTGAAATGAGGAACTTGAAATTTATAGACACTTGATGCAGTTTTGTGAAAATGAATGACTCTTGTGAATATTGTGAAATGTGTGATTTCTGGGTGATCAGGTGAAGGGTATTGAGAAAATCTATAGCTTTACGTGAATATCTTGAAAATTGCTTTTCTCTGATTTTAATGTTCTTATTTAAACTCTCTTTAAAATATCTAGCTTACCCTGCGTGTTTTGGTTCTGTGGCTGTTCTCTTAAAACTGTGATGATCGTGTATAACTTACACGGGAGCAGATGATCTTCCAGGAAGTAGAGCTCCTTAGTGAGTGGTCGCCGGAAGCAGATCGGCTGTTTTGGGTCCTCCGATGGGAGATCGGCCTCGTTCGATAGGAGATCGGTCTCTTCCGATAGGAGATCGCCTGCTTCGTTTTTTTTACTGTATTTTGTTTATGTTTCTGGAAAAATTTGACCGAATTTGTATTAAACTCCCTGTGAGGAGAAACTACATTTCATATATATAATATTTTGTTCATAGAATCTATTTGTTACCTTTATTTTCATTATATACATTTGTATAGTATTTTGGCGGGATGTTACATTAATGGTATCAGAGCAGTTCGTCCTTAGGATGACCTGAGGGCTGTGAATCCATTGTGTTTCTTCTGCTCATGAAATTTATTTGAGTTTAAAATAACAACTATAGTGAAAAGTTTTCAAACGTTTTTGTATTGAGATTTTGTGTGTGCTTTGGTGAATATATGTTATAACTGAAAATCTTAGTATTAAGAATGAGAAGGTCCTGATAAAGTAGTGAGGGTGCACACTCATAACTGGATCGGGATGAGTCTCAACCTTAATTCCAAAGGTTTGATGTTTAGCATATATTGAATTCTGGTGTGAGCTATTTCATTTTCTTGAGTGTCCTTGTAATGGATTGAAAATGGTTGATTGGATTGATGACTGCATACCAGTAGTTGTTCTGGTGTTATGCTTGGTGTTATAAGCATTATGATTCTGTTGTTGAGCTCAAATTCTTAATGATTTTGAGATGTTGACCTTTGTAAGGTCTATATGTTACCTCCTGAATGAATTGATTTCTTATCGATCTCATTCTTGTAGTTGTAGGGAATATAGAAACCTGTAGTTTCAACTCTGAAACGAAGAGAGATGGCACGTAGACCTTCTACCCCTCCCCAATCTTCTTCAGAGATGAGCCAGATTGCTAAGGCTATCGAGATGATGGCAACTGCCATCCAGCAGCAGAATGCAGCGATGGCTCAGAACCATCAAGCTACAATGCACCACTGGGAAAATGCTCGATCGGCTGAGACAAACTCCCACGGCGGTCAGCCTCAAGAACAGATGGGACTGACCGAGTTCATGAGGCATAACCCACCCAAGTTTAGTGGGAATGCTACCCCTGATCAGGCAGATCAGTGGGTCAGAGAGCTGGAGAAAATCTTTAGGGCGACCTCCTGCCCTGAAGAGAAGAAATTGCTGTTCGCCACTTATCTGCTATCAGGAGAAGCTGAGTTCTGGTGGATGGGAGCTCAGCAGATGATGGATGCCCGAGGGGATGTTTTGGATTGGGAGAGCTTCAGGGTGAAGTTCTTGGAGAAATACTTCCCTGACAGCGCCAAGTTTGCGAGGGAAGCTGAGTTCCTGAAGCTGGAGCAGGGGGATATGTCAGTGAACGCCTATGCTGCTCGTTTTGAGTACCTCGCCCGGTTCTATACCCAGGCGACCTCTGAGGCCTGGAGGTGTAGGAAGTTTGAAGAGGGACTGAAGCATGGGCTGAAGAGGACCATAGCCCCGATGTGCATCAGGGAATTTCACGCCTTGGTAGAGAAGGCGAAGATGGTTGAGACCCTGGAAAAGGGTGATTCTCGGGTGATGAGGTCACACCCAGGGAGTTCTTCCAGTGGGAAGGCTAAGGTGCAGCACTCACAAAGCAAGCCCTATACGAGGCCTCCACCACATCGGGTGGGAACAACGTCATCCCAGTTTCAGCAGCGGCAACCTTGGAAACCCAAGTGTTTCCATTGTGGTGGACCACACACGCCCAACGTGTGCCCCAAGCAGCCTTCAGAGAGAAGGTGTTTTACCTGCCAAAAGACAGGGCACGTTGCTAGAGAATGCCCTAGCAGGAATGGGGCGACCCAACCCAGTGGCTCCCAGCAGAGGAGAAACGAAGGCAGCAGACCTCAGGCGACAGGGAGAGTGTTTGCCATGTCTGGAGCAGAAGCATCTCAGTCAGGTAACCTCGTGCAGGGTATATGTTTTATAGCTGGTAGGGGTGTAAAAGCTTTGTTTGATTCTGGAGCGACACACTCCTTTGTGTCAAGCCTGTGTGTAGCCGAGTTGGGCCTTCTAGTGAAGGAGTTACCCTTCGAACTGTTGGTCTCTACACCTGCATCAGGACAGGTGTCGACCACTACAGTGTGCCCCGAATGTCCAGTGATTGTAGAGGGACGCAGATTCAAGGTGAACTTGATCTGCCTACCTCTTCAGGACCTAGATGTTATCCTGGGAATGGATTGGTTAGCTGCCAATCACGTTCTCATTGACTACGGTAGTCAGAAGATTGCGTTTCCAGACCTCCAAGGATCAGATGTAATTTCTGCTCAGCAAGGGCAGTCAGAGTTGGAAGAAGGGGCGAGGTGCTTCGTGATACTCGCTCGGTCGGAGGTGGAGAATAAAGGGGACGTAAGCAGAATACCCGTGGTGAAAGATTTCATGGATGTATTCCCAGAAGAAGTACCTGGGTTACCCCCTAAGAGAGAAGTGGAATTCTCTATATACTTGGTACCTGGAGCTGGACCAGTGTCAATGGCACCTTACAGGATGGCACCAGCCGAGTTAGTGGAGTTGAAGAAGCAAGTGGAAGAGTTGCTGGAGAAGCAATTCATCAGACCCAGTGTATCTCCATGGGGAGCTCCAGTGCTTCTAGTCAAGAAGAAGGATGGAGGGCCTCGGCTGTGTATAGATTACAGGCAGTTGAACAAGTTGACCATCAAGAACAAGTACCCCCTGCCTAGGATTGATGATTTGATGGATCAAATACACGGAGCCTCGGTGTTCTCCAAGATTGACCTGAGATCGGGGTACCACCAAATTTTGGTTAAAGCTGATGATGTGCAAAAGACAGCTTTTAGGTCTCGGTATGGGCATTATGAGTATGTGGTGATGCCGTTTGGGGTCACAAATGCTCCAGCCCTGTTCATGGACTACATGAATAGGATTTTTCGCCCTTTCTTGGATAAGTTTGTGGTGGTCTTCATAGACGACATACTCATTTACTCAAGGACCGAGGAAGAGCATGAAGAACACCTGAGGACAGTATTGGAGATACTGAGGGAGAAGCAGCTCTATGCCAAGTTCTCGAAGTGTGAGTTCTGGCTGGGGGAAGTCAACTTCTTAGGACATGTGATATCTGCCCAGGGGATCTCGGTGGATCCAGCCAAGGTAGAGGCAGTGCTGCAGTGGGAACGTCCAAGAACAGTCACCGAGATAAGGAGCTTTGTGGGGTTGGCGGGCTACTATCGGAGGTTTATTGAGGACTTTTCCAAGGTAGTGGCTCCCTTAACACAGCTGACCCGCAAGGATCAACCTTTTGCTTGGACCGACCGATGTGAGCAGAGCTTCAAGGAACTAAAGGAAAGGCTGACTAGTGCTCCAGTGCTGGTGATCCCCGAGGTGGGAAGACCTTTTGACGTCTTCTGTGACGCTTCACATCAGGGCTTGGGATGTGTTTTGATGCAAGAGAAAAGAGTGGTTGCATATGCTTCAAGGCAACTCAAGGTTCATGAGAGGAACTACCCCACGCATGATTTGGAGTTGGCGGCTGTGGTATTTGCCTTGACGATCTGGAGGCACTATTTATATGGAGCTCGGTTCCAGGTGTTCAGTGACCATAAGAGCCTGAAATATCTGTTCGATCAGAAGGAACTAAACATGAGACAAAGAAGGTGGATGGAGTTTCTTAAGGACTACGATTTTCAACTCATGTATCATCCGGGGAAGGCCAATGTAGTGGCAGATGCCTTGAGTAGAAAATCAGTACAAGTAGCCACCATGATGATAGAAGAGCAGAAACTGATCGAGCAATTCAGAGATTTAAACCTTGGGGTAGAGTTCCACGTGAATCACATTAGTTGTAGTAAGCTGACTATAACTAATGATTTCCTTGGGATGTTAAGGGATAAGCAGTTAGAGGACCCTAGTCTGAAGAGTACTGTGGAGTCACTAGGGACCGACCAGGCTAGAGACTTTGTGATGGGCGATGATGGGATCTTGAGATTTAATGGTAGGATTTGCATCCCTGCAGATGGAGAATTGAAGAAGATGATCCTAGATGAAGGTCATAAGAGTCGCCTTAACCTCCATCCAGGCATGACCAAGATGTACCATGACTTGAAGGAGTCATTTTGGTGGTCAGGCATGAAGAGGGACATCGCCCAGTATGTTGCTACCTGTTTGACGTGTCAGAAGGCAAAGGTAGAACATCAAAGGCCTGGTGGGTTATTACAACCATTGGATATCCCTGAGTGGAAATGGGACAGCATTGCCATGGATTTTGTCACCCATTTACCCAGATCGGTCAAGGGCCATGATGCAATCTGGGTCATCACTGATCGGCTGACGAAGAGTGCTCATTTTCTCCCAGTGAATATGAGGATGCCCATGGCCAAGTTGGCACAGTTGTACATCCAGGAAATAGTGAGGCTGCATGGAGTGCCTTCCAGCATTGTTTCAGATAGGGATCCCAGGTTCACTTCACGGTTTTGGCAGACCTTGCAAGAATGCTTGGGAACTAAGTTGAGGATGAGCTCTGCATATCATCCCCAAACAGATGGTCAGTCAGAGAGAACGATCCAGTCCTTGGAAGACCTGCTGAGGACGTGTGTCTTGGATCAATTGGGGAATTGGGACGAGGTGTTGCCACTGGTGGAGTTTACATATAATAACAGTTATCACGCCAGCATAGGGATAGCACCATATGAATCCCTGTATGGGAGGAAATGTAGGACTCCCTTATGTTGGTACCAGGAGGGCGAGGCAGTCTTGGTTGGGCCAGAGTTGATTCAGCGGACGACCGAGAAGGTGAAACAGATACAAAGCAGAACGAAAGCTTCTCAGAGTAGGCAGAAGTCCTATGCAGATCAGAGGAGAAAGCCTTTGGAGTTTACTGCTGGAGACCACGTGTTCATGAAAGTGACACCAACCAAGGGTGTAGGAAGAGCGATCAGGCCAAGGAAGTTGTCCCCTAAGTTCGTGGGACCATATCAGATCTTAAGGAGGATTGGCCCAGTAGCTTATGAGATCGCCCTGCCTCCCCATTTAGCGAATCTGCACAATGTCTTTCACGTTTCACAGCTGAGGAAGTACATGGCAGACCCTAGTCATGTGCTGGAAGTGGACAACGTGCAGATCAGGGATGACTTGTCCTTTGAAGCGAAACCAGTCAGGATTGAAGATCGTCAAAGTAAACAGCTCAGAGGCAAGACCATTAACATGGTGAAAGTGGTGTGGGATGAGCGATCGGGTGACTCAACTTGGGAGTTGGAAGAACCCATGAGAGAAGTGTATCCATATCTCTTTTCCTTGTAATTCAATTTTCGAGGACGAAAATTTTTCTTGTTGGGGAGAATGTAAGGACCTGTAAAATTGAATTGGAATAAAAAGGGTTATATTTTAAAAGAATTCTATGTATGTTTTATTTAGAATAGAAAGGGAGGAAAAAGTTAAGTTTAGAAGGCTATGAGATCGCCGGTCGCCTGCTACACATGAGCGCCAGGTGGACGTCGCCAGGACGCGAGAGGCATGCAGGCATCGCGCGGGCGCGAGAGGCATGCAGGCATAGCGCGGGCGCGAGAGGCATGCAGGCATCGCGCGGGCGCGAGAGGCATGCAGGCATCGCGCGGGCGCGAGAGGCATGCAGGCATCGCGCGGGCGCGAGAGGCATGCAGGCATCGCGCGGGCGCGAGGCATGCGGGCATTGCCAGGGCGCGAGGCATGTGGACGTGGCCAAGGCGCGAGAGTTATGAGGGCGTCGCCAGGGGAGACATCGGTCGTCTCCCAGAGGAAGACATCGGTCGTCTCCCAGAGGAAGACATCGGTCGTCTTCTAGGGCGAAGGAGACATCGGTCGTTCGCCAGGATGAGTCAGCATTGGAAAGTTGTCGCGATGGCGAGCCTCACACAGATAAAGTGGGACCCAGACTCTCAGCATGAAACGTCCTGCACGCGCGCCACGTAGACAAAAAGGATGATTCAGAGTGGTGACATCAGAATGTTGGCATGCGCAGGAGACACTCGCGGTCGTACTGTTCAGAGCAGTGGCTGGCATGCACAAGCGACAACAGTGGCAGTACTGTTCAGAGCAGTGGTTCTCAGACTTCTCTGCAGAGTGGGTGGTGGCAGCTGCTTTTGGTGGATAAGTTGGTTTAAGATGCAGAAAACCCACTGCTGAGAGAAAGAAAACGTTGCAGCCTTCAAAGAGAGAAAGAGTGAGTTACCTCCTTTCTCCTCCAGTTGCCTCCTTCGCGCTGCGATTCTAGCACCTTCACACGAGAGTACGACGAGCGACAGCCACCATTAGAGCACCTGGGCAGTCCTCTGCAAGTCCTTCAACCAGACGCAAAAACAGAGCCAAGGCGTTCTTCAAGCTTTGTTGGGTTTCGGAACTCTAGGTGTTTGCGCAAGTCCAGGTAAGGGAAGCTAGACTTCTTTTTCAATACAAGCCATAGTTTAGCTATTTCTGAAATGAGGGCGACGTGGTCGCCGGTTTCGTTTGCATCTGCGTGAATGCTCTGTCCCATGTGTTTGGGCGACGTGGTCGCCGGTTTTTAAATACAGACTTCGAAATACCCTGTTTTTGAACCAGGTCGCCGGTTTTGGCGTTGTTTGCGAAACTCTCTGTTTTTGGTGTTGCTTTGAAACTGTTGAGATTTAAATGAGATATTCGAAAATAAGAACCTTGGATTGAGTTTTGCTGTGATTGAAATCATTCCTTTAAGTGTTATGTGATGTGTTGGATGTGGTGAAAGTGGATCGAGGCATAGTATTTTCAGGAAAGAAAATACCGTGTAAGATCGTGTAGGATGTGCATTGATCGGTGATGTCTATAATGGGATTATCCTGACTCTCCTGAGATAATGGATTCATATAGATGAGGTTATTCAGGCGTTGAGAGTCGAAGGAGGTTCATACGAATGGGCGTCTCGTGTGAAAAAGAACGAGCTCCGCCTGTTCTATGGATTAACCCTGTCATACTGTGAGAATGGTGAACTTGAGATCGAGAATGTGTTGATGCGCATAGCTGTGGAAACATTACAACAGCTTGTATGACAGGTGCAGAATCTCTGAGTCTAGTCAATGCACGAGTCTTCCGGAAGTAGGTCAAGTGTCTTGTGTGCTGGGTCAGTGGTGGTCTGACATGTGAAATGAGGAACTTGAAATTTATAGACACTTGATGCAGTTTTGTGAAAATGAATGACTCTTGTGAATATTGTGAAATGTGTGATTTCTGGGTGATCAGGTGAAGGGTATTGAGAAAATCTATAGCTTTACGTGAATATCTTGAAAATTGCTTTTCTCTGATTTTAATGTTCTTATTTAAACTCTCTTTAAAATATCTAGCTTACCCTGCGTGTTTTGGTTCTGTGGCTGTTCTCTTAAAACTGTGATGATCGTGTATAACTTACACGGGAGCAGATGATCTTCCAGGAAGTAGAGCTCCTTAGTGAGTGGTCGCCGGAAGCAGATCGGCTGTTTTGGGTCCTCCGATGGGAGATCGGCCTCGTTCGATAGGAGATCGGTCTCTTCCGATAGGAGATCGCCTGCTTCGTTTTTTTTACTGTATTTTGTTTATGTTTCTGGAAAAATTTGACCGAATTTGTATTAAACTCCCTGTGAGGAGAAACTACATTTCATATATATAATATTTTGTTCATAGAATCTATTTGTTACCTTTATTTTCATTATATACATTTGTATAGTATTTTGGCGGGATGTTACAGTGATAACCCCACAACCCCGTAGTAGAGACACCAAATGTTTTAAATGCTTTGAAAGAGGTCATATAGTTACCCAGTGCCCAAATAGGAGAACCATACTCTTAAAAGGGAGGGATAAAAATAGTAGCCAAAGTGATGAAGCTAGTGGGGAGGAAGAAAAAGAAAATAGTGAAGGGGTATATCCATGTGAGGGCGAGTTAATGATGATCCGTAGGATCCTAAACAACCAACCTAGTATGGACTAAGAGACACAAAGAGAGAACATTTTTCACACAAGATGTAAAGTTTTAGAAAATGTTTGTTCTCTCATTGTGGACAGTGGTTCCTGCTGCAATTGTTGTAGCGCTAGAATACTTGAGAAGCTAAATCTACAGGTAATACCTCATCCTAAACCTTATAAACTGCAGTTGATAAATGAAGATGGGAAATTAACTGTAGAACAGCAAGTGAAAGTCGAGTTCTCTGTGGGAAACTACAAAGACAAATTTTTATGTGATGTAGTTCCCATGGAAGCTTATCATATTTTGTTGGGTAGACCTTGACAATTTGATAAGAAAACTATGCACAATGGTCTTACCAATGAGATTACTTTCACTCACAAAGAAAAGAAGTTTGTACTTTATCCCTTATCACCTTCACAAGTGGTAAAGGACCAAGTGCAAATGAGAAAAAAAAAAAAGAGGATAAAAATAAATATCTCTGTTATCCTTTAACACCTTCTCAGGTGTTGGATGGTAAAATAAGATTCAATAAGAAAATAAAAACTCAAATATTGCTAGCTCTTCTAGAACAAAAGGCGGTGTCTAAAGAGTTTAGTAATAAAAATCTAGAACAAGGGAGAAAAAACTTAGAAAAGAAAATTATGTACTCCTATCTAAAGAAATCTTGTGAAAAGTTGCCAAAAACAATAGGAAAACAAGAGGAATGACAACTTAATAAGACTAATTTTTATACAACTGCTAAAACTAACTCATTTGACTTGTTTGATGACTCCAACAGATGGATATTTGATCCTGGAGGATGAGCATAGTTTTCAAAGCAGGAATAAGGCTATTGTTCAAGATCAACCCTATAGACCTGAGGACAGATCCTTTCAAGAAGGAGGGGATGATGGAAACCATCCAGCCACACACAACCACATAATAAGGTAGTGACAAAGAAGAGGTAGACACATTGGATTTGAGGAAAAATCCTTCTCAAGAGGGAGGGGATGATGGAAGAAGCCCAAGCCCAAGTCAAAGCCTAATAAATAGAAGATATGGGCCAACTATAAGAGCTATGGCAAGAAGGATCCAAGAGGATTGGGACACTACTACTGATGGCAGAGAAACTTTCCTTTACATGTTTAAAATGTCATAAGTTTAGTTTAGGGTAGAATTTAATTTTTGTCAAAAAGTAGAATAGGAAAATTTATTTGTAATTTTTCCTTAGATGAAAGTTGGCACCTAAAATCCAACCTAGGGCAAATTAGGGTTTCTAAAACACCTAATTAACCATAGGTCGGTCATGACTAAGCACATGAGAGGAAGTTCACATTTTTCCATCACATGTTAAATGTGTTGCCATCACATTTTACATGTGCTCCATGTGCAAAGCATTAAGGCACCAATTCCCATGCCATTTCATTTGAATTTTCCCTCGACTTTCATTTTAATTTTCAGCCCTCTAACACTAAATAAGAGGGCTTGGCTCATGTAATTCTGAAGATTAATGTTGAGTGAAATTGCTGCCAAATTTGTGCCAATTCTCACTCTTGTCTCGTACCTGTAGGATAGACACCTTAGTCTTCATTCTTCATCTTTTCCAAGTGAAATGGCCTCACCAGTCACTCTTCACACCTAACACTTCACCTTCAAGTAAACCGCAGCTTCTAGGAGTTCCTTGCATGTTCCAAACCATGGCTTCCGCTACATTCAATTTCGTTTTTCAACTCATGGATGAAGGCACTGAAGCTAGGCTCCATCATCAGGCCATGCAACATAAGCTCCAAACTGATCTGGAGGCATACAAGGGCTGGGTTGCCCTTGAGGAAGGTTGTCGTAAGCTACTTGATGCAGATGCATCATTCCTCTATGTGTAACACTCTATTGCATTTGTAAATGCTCCCATTTGGCTCTTTGTTCTAATAGCATCTGCTCCCATGTGCTTTTTTGTTTTAACTGTATCTACTCCATGGTGGTGTGGAGACCTATCATTATCTCTAACATCAAAGCCTCCATAGAAGATGATAATGGGCCAAGTTGGTGGGTTGGTGAATGATGTAAGGGAGCATCGCCAGCTTGTGGAGATTGTTCCTCTGTATTAGTGCAATTGTGCACAATAAATTTCTGATCAATAGTTGGTCTAATTTTTACTGTTGGGTTCACTTCAACCCCATGACCTGCACAGAGAGTAGTTTTCAAAGCAGGGAACCCCAAGGAATCTTTTGCCTTCTAGTTATTATGATTTACCTCTAATTTAACAAACTTACAGATCTCATAAAAAGTAATTTTTGCTACATCAACAAAATAATCGTCTTTTAAGAGGCAATAAAGAAAGATGACACCTGGAAATATTTAAGTTTAACACATGTCCAATAAGCACAATGTTGGCCAACATGAACACCATCCATACTTAGTGATCCAGCCTCTTGACCAAAGCGTTAGAGCTTCTCCTTCCCGAACCTCGTCCTCACCAGCTTCATGCCAAGTGCACCGATGACCTTCACCTGAAAATCCTCCAAGAAACCTGAAAGAACAGTATGGCGCCTCTGCGGCCGGTTGCGCTCCGATGCTCAAGTCAGTGATTGAATCAACAAAGAATTTCAAAGAAAACTCAGAACCGTGTACAAGTGAATCACCACCAAAAATGAATCCTCTCCTAATTCCGTTAAGAATTTTATATATATACCTGAGTCTTTCTCTCTCCTGATGGTTATTCCTCTTGACACGTGGATAACATCTGGTCATACACGTGTCACCATCTGGAGTGCCTGCAGCTGAAACGTTACTTCCACTTTGCTCCTGCGACTAAGTTATCCACATAGGGAGTAGCTTAGTGCACAGGCTACTCTGGGCGCAACCTTAACATGATGAGCTGGTTAACACTGGGTATCACGACTCATACTACACATGGTGGCAGATATGCCACTTATCTTCCCTACTTCGGCGGCAGACATGCCACTTACCTTCTGTATTTAGACCATATAACAAGTGCTTACCAAGTCTTCTCAAATACCCGGCGATGTGCTCCTTTCGGCGACTTATTGACCACCTGATCTCCTAAACTTCACACACGGCGATCATGTGCAATTTAGGCGATTACCGATCTTCACACACGGCGATCATGTGCAATCTACGCGATTACCGATCTGTGCTTCTTGCGTAACGCTCTCGCTGGGAGCCAGGGTCCCAGCTTGACTGTGTGTTAACAGGAAACCCCCGATGACTAATCAGTGCTTCTTTACTTCTCGCGCTCTGCTTCCAGGTGCTCGCCTGGCACTGATCTGCGGGTGGTGGTCCCTTAGCAACTGACCACCGATCACCATTCTGAGTGATCTCCTCCCTGATTCACCTGCTATCTTCTACCACGTGTCACCATGTGAATGGTCCATGTGGTCAACTACTGCTGACGTCATCGACTACCGATGACCGACCGGATCACTTAGGATAAAGTCTTCATATATTTTCGTAATATTCTCCAAGGTTTCCTAGCTGGCCTTACTTGATAAGAATGATTAGCTAGGTAAATTTCTCTAGCCACCTCTTTATCATTGAAACCATAGATGCTGGCCTTCAGTTGGTGATAAATGCAGTCATCATGACCTCTTAATTGCAATGGGTCCCCCAAGAAAGCACTGATAGAGTCCCTATCAAAAGGCACCCATTTTCGTAATATTCTCCAAGGATTCCCAACTGGCCCTACTTGATAAGAATGATTAGCTAGGCAAATTTCCTCTAACTCTGAGCCTCATCTCTTGAGTCCCTTCGCGTCCTATCTAGGAATTAGCATAAAATTTACAAACTACCTCTGAATCATACTTACTCAATGAGTCTACCAGTCTCATCCAATTTCTTCTCTACAACCCATTTAAAAATATATCATATTGTTCAGGTTGCAGTTGCACTTTTCTTTTCGTGATGAATGTCCAATTCTAATTTCTTAATCTGTTTTGTTTTTCCTTTTTACTAAATCGATTCCTTGTTGGAGGTTAAGGAGAATTGGAGTCAATCCTAACATTCTTTCCCTTTGCACTTTGTGTTGTTGTGCTCTATGTATGACCCATTCTTTTCTGCAACACTATAGTTATAAAATTCTTCAAATATATCAATTTGTTATAGATAATCACAAAAATTTCCATTTAATTTCAACTTTTATAATGTTGCATCTACTATCATAGAAATGCCAAGGAACACTATAAAAAAAATGTATATTGTGATGGTTTTTTCTGTATAAAGTGGCGTTTATAACCGCCACAATATACGCGTGTGGCGGTTTCCCAAACCGCCATAGAACTGGCCGCCACAAAGTTTAATGTGACGGTTTTATGCTACCCGCCGCAACACCCGCCACTTTAACATTACATTTAAAGTGGCTGTTTTTATATGTAAATAGTGATAGTTATAACTGACACAATTTAATTCATTAAAGAAGATTATGGCACCATTATGTAGGGTATATTGTGGCGTTTTTAACCATCGTAATTTTAACTCTAAATAAATAAACTTTAACCACCTCTTTTTTTATCCTTTATATATATAAATTTTTAATTTTTTTATAATCTTTTTTATAATCTAGTTTGCACAATTAACTAAACATAATATATTTTCATAATAAAAAAATAAAATATACTAATAAAAATAAATAATGTATAAAACTTGTAAGCATCCACTCATTTCATTGAAAATTAAAACACATATAATATTGTTCAAAAGTTGATACATAATTGATAATGAAAACACAATTGTTCAAAAGTTCATACATTCCTAATCAAGTTTAGAATTAAAACATATATCCCTAATCACTTTTGCTTCCAGCACTTGATCCTATTATTTGATTAGGTGATGGAGCACCACTTCCAGTATCTGATGCCTAAAATAAATAAATAATTTTAAGTTAATGAAATTGAATGTTTATAATTATAAAATAAAAGACACTAAAAAATATTTAAATATATTAATACCTCATTGATGGATGCATGAACCAAATTAGCTGTCATTGCAGTAAAATGTTATGGAACATCTTTTCTCAAAACAATATATGCTAGCAAAGTGATCATTTGATTTTTCACAGTTGCAAGCTCAGAAAATTGAAATTGAATTATAACTTGTACTCCCTAATTAAAATCCACATCAAAACTGAATCAAGCATAACACGAATTCATTGTAATTAAGAAATAAATTTACAAAGAACACCAAATTAAAGTTTTGGAACATAGCTGAAAACACCAATTGGAATTTGAATGAATTTCAAGAACCTGCAAAAAGAATTAAAAAAAATAAAATAAATTTAGCATCATGCTATGAAACTAATGAATAAAATATTACATAAATCAAAATATATTTAAGTTAAAACTCACAATTTGTATTACATTTATATTTTATTATATATAACAATTTTTTTATCAATATAACACTTAAATTAAAACCTAATATTAAAAAAAGTTTGATATAACTGGGAGCAATAATGTGTTTGACTAAGACATGTGTGCCCTCACTCTCTCTCACGTGTCTCAACTTTCACTCAACTCATGCAGTATATAACTCATTAACTTACCAACTCAATAAGTGATGCAATAACAAAAAATTCTAATCATAAGCAGTATTCCCCTAACTAATGTTGCAATGCTAGAACACTTCTTCATGCTATAGGTCCATGATAACATATCCATAATCAAAACCAGCTGTGATAGGCACACCCTTAGCATTCCAAGCATATAGAATAGTGTTGGGTAGAGTCTCAACCTAACTAATGGGCAGAACATATACTTCAATGGATCTGGCTTACCACACCTAAAATGACCAAAGAGCCTAACCAGAGATGAAACAGGACAGCTGATGCGTTGAGAGAAATGATTGTTTTTGAGGTTTTGAAAGGTGAGTTTGGATTGTTGGAAGAGAGGAGTTGGAGAGGCTTAAATAGAGTATTTGAATCTGTGATGAAAGTTGAGGAGTTAATGAGCCTTTTCACTTTTTTGTTACGTGTCATTTGATGGTTCTAGTTATATATTCTTGGCCTTTTTAATAGCAACAAAGATAGAGCTAGAAATGAGAAAATATGAGTATTGGAAGTTGTAGCATAATTGAGCACGTTGTTGTTAATAATTGGAGCTTAGAAGCTACTCATATATACCATTATTTAATCTGCATTAAAAGGGTTCATCTGTAGAGTCAAGCTATTATGCTTAAAGTATATAACACTCATAACTAACAAAATGACTATCATAACGACAACTTATTAAAATAACAATATCTTTTTATATATTTTAATTAGTTTGACACAGTTGAAAGCAGGAAGGGGAAAGAGGAGAGGAATAAAATATGTTTAGAAGATGAGCAAAAGCATAAGAAGAACATGATTGAAGGATTAGATGCTTTGAATCATCATTAACTACATCATATGAAAACAGGTTGATCGTATAGAGAGAGAGAAACTAGAAATGACTAACAATGTAGAAAAGGTTAAAATTCTATATCTAGTTATTCATTAATTTATTACCTAGACTTTTCTTTTCTTAAGGCTTTTGTATAATTCTTCAAAGGCATGGATGCTACTCGTGTCATTATCAGTAACATCTACAAGAATAATATGGTAGGGTGAATAAATTCATTCATCAAAATTATTCTTGAAAAACATGAAAGGATTTCCTAGGAACCCTTACATTCTCAACTGTAAGATAATCTATTATGGACAATCCACTTGTTGTCCTTTGGGCTTCTTTGTCAGTCAGCCATCTAAGAATTCTGCAAAATAATTGTGATGAAATTATTCATTAGCCTAAATTAGATCAGTAAACCAATACAAACTTAACCTAGACCTGGGAGGGTCTACAAACTTAATGGCATTATACCTAAACAAATACAAAGCTTCAACTTAAGATTGACATTTTAACATGAAACCAAGCTTAAAGATTAATACCTGCATTAACACACCTTTTTACTAATAACTACACAAAACAATATCAGTATTCAAAAACATACACAACAACAACTGTTGTCCTTTTGGTCCAAAATCACAACTTTCAATTAGACATGTATATGCTTGTTTCATAATCATCACACACACACATGCTAATATATGGATGACAGAAACTGCATTTACTATATCGATCATAGACAATATAATGGTCAAGATAGTTCTTACCTTTACACAAGGTTGTTCCAAATCAATTACCTCTTTCTTTGCACCTGACTTATGACTCTAAATGGAAAATAAATCCATCAATCCAAATTACTCTTAAACCTTACTTTCTTCCTGTATCCATGGTGGTTCTGATTTGAGCGGGAAGCCTATTGCACATTACCATTATTCCAATTTTCAAATCAATATATGGATACAATGAATTAGTTGTTTATTAAGGGGTCAAAAGTATGGTACAATTGGACTTATCATGTGCGTTTCATTGGTGTAAATTCTATTGATGTTGGTGTTGATACTGGTTGCAGAATCTCAGATTTGGAAGCTTCAACTTCGACTTCGACCATAGTTTTAAACTTCAACTTCAACTTCAACTTCACCGAAATCAATAATTCAACAGTAACATCTTAAAAATATAAACGAATCCAGACCTTAATTGTAATTCATCATAATAATTTTGGTTACTCCATTTCATTCATTCTTCGTCAAGCAAATTTTTTAAAAAATATTACAAAGTATTATCAATTCCTAAAATCAACTTTTATAAACTAACCTTCATAGAATCATAGCACTCCCAACACAGGTTCCAGCTCCAAATAAAAATCCTTATAAACCTCTGCACCACCTCAATCAAACACAGAAAATCACAAAAATTAAATACCCAATCGAATATTAAAAACCTAAAGTTGAACCAATGATGAACTCACTGGAACCAAAAATCAACTGACCTTTTAAATCAATTTTAGAGGTTAAGCTGCAAAACATCGAAGCCATAACCAAGATTCAACCTTCTGTTCTTGATTTCGAAGATGGCGATGGCAGACGCAAGAGTGAGCGTTAGGAAGGCGAGCGTTAGTGAACGGAAGAGTGAAAGTTTTGTGAAGGTCGGAGTAGGGTTTCTTGAAGTTCAGAGTAGGGTTTCGTGTGGAGGCAACGTTAGGGATTTTTTGTTTCGTTAGCAGAGAGAGGGAAGAGGCATTAGGGTTTCGTGTAGAGCAGATAGAGGGACGAGAGTGAAGACAGGGTTTGAGCAGAGAGAGTGACGAGAGTGAAGATGGTTTCGTTAGCAGAGAGAGTGACGAGACTGAAGACAAGTTCCGCTTTCCAACTAAGCAAGTTTTCAAAAAAAATTCATTTTCCAAGTGAAAGTAAGTTTTCAAAAAAAAAATCAATTTCCAAGTAAAAGCAAGTTTTAAGAAAAAAAAAAAGGAATAATGGAATAGTGTAGGGAGGGAAAGCAAACGCGGGAATTTTATTATGAAGGATAATTGCGACAGTTAAAAATGACGTATTCTAAATGAAAATTCTAACGGTTAGTAAAATGTCGTATTATACGACAAATTGTGGCGGTTATTAATAACCGCTATATTAAAACCATCACTTTATACAAGATTTTTTGTAGTGGAATTACATCAAAATTTTAAACTAATTCACAAAATTTTCTATAAAAATTTCCTATAAGCACTTTATCAAACAGTTCATGGGCATTCCTAAAAAGGAATTTAATGAGTAAATAGAACCTAACTGATGTGAGTTGATTTTAGAATTGCACATTTTATTGGTTGCTCTTTGTTTAAGATTTTTTTGATTTATCAAATAAGGTGAGGACCCTAAGAAGATTCCCAGTGGACACAAACTTAAGCAAGTGGTTAAGTAAGTGTGAAGGTTCACTTCAGAAGGGCAAAGAGAAAAAGACAATAATATGGTGTGGATGATGCAAAAAGGTGCGGAAATTAAGATAACAAGATAAAGAGAACCAACAATTTAAAGATAACATGAATGAACATAGAGAAAGGGGAAATGGAAGGTGCAAAAGGAAATTAAAAAAAGGGGAAGAGATGAAGAGAGCTTATGGGAAGAAATGAAGTCATGCCACTTGGAGCAGAGGGACTCCAAGATGAGTGATGCAAGAGCCGCCACTTGAGATATTACCCACTCAAGATGAGACCCAGATAACTTGAGCCGCCACTTGAGATATTACCCACCCAAGATAAGACCCAACATGAGAGCTCAAAAGTCTCACAAAGTCACTCCTGCAAAGTTTCTTTACTTTAAATTCAAGTTGTAAATACATGAGGCAAGACACCTTATTTATAGGAAAGGGTGCCTTGGTGGGCAAGATGGGTGAAGGGCAGAAATGGCAAGGGAGAGGGACTGCCTAGGGTGTTGACCATGGTCAAAATCGCATCTTTAAGCATAGCTTCTAGAAGGTAGGTTAAAAACCCTAATTCTAGGTGCCTTGCCTTGAAAAAGTGGGCTTGGTACAAGCCCATTTTGCTAAGTACACTCCCTTTTATGCTAAGATGATCCAAGTTCACTTGAATCTTTAACCTTTTGAAAATATGAGTTTTCTAAAAAGCTGTTGAAATTTTAACATGTTGAAATTTTGAAACAACAGGTTGTTTTACCTTAGTAGTTTTTGAAAAGGTTTTGAAAAGCTTGACTTTGCTATCAAGTCAATTCAACGGATTGTTTTGACAAAACAACCGATTGTTTTTCTGAAAACCTTAACAGAATTCTGTTAGGTGGTTTTAATATGTTTTAAATGATCCTAACTACCTTGGCTCCTTTATTAAATGTTTTTGACCACTTGGTTGGTCTATATAAAGGTGGTTTTACGCTTCTAATCTTGGAGTAAGAAAAAGAGTTTATCAAAACAGCTTTTCCAAGATTTGAAAGAGCTTTGGATCATTCTTAAGTGTATGGAATAGGATTGGGTTGTATTCCTAAACTTTAAGCTTTGTGATACCCGGGTGTATTCTATTCCCTTCTTCCTTGATTACTATATTTCTGTATTTGTGTTGCCAAGGAGTGTTGTGTGTTCTTGAGGTGTTCAAGATCAACACTCTTGGTGTGGTTTTCCAAAGGTGGTGTGTTTCTTGAGGGGTTCAAGGTCACTACTTTGGAGTGTGGTGTTTGTAATCTGGTTTTCATTGCATAATGGTATACCCAATGGTTTCTGGGGACTGGATGTAGCTCTTGGTGTAAGAGTGAACCAGTATAAATTGCTTATGTGATTTTCTCTTGCCCTGAACTCTTTTGAATTCTGTTTTTAAGTTGTTTTAAATACTGCTGGTATAAACAACCGATTCAATCGAAGAAACAACCAGTTGTTTTTCCGTGTTTCATTTTAAAACAATTTTGGTTATTGGCTATCCTGATTCCCTTCTCTATAATTCAGCATTGAATTTCATTATACCTTCAAAGTTTGCGAAAATCTTCCTTAAACAATTCAGCCCCCCTCTTGTTTAAGGCCATATATTCTAACAAGTGTTCTTTTACAAAGCAGGAGGCCTGAAGGTTGTTCAGAAAGAAGTATCTTTTCAATTTTGTTTTCAAATTTTTCTTCTTTCTGAATGACCTTTTGGTAAGGAACACTCTTCTCCCACACCTCAGATTGGTCCCTAAGGACTTTCTCTTGATTTTTTATTTCTATTTTTATATTTTCTTCACTCTCACTAGTTTCTTCTTCTTGGCTATTATTTTCATCTTTGTCCCTTAAGATCATAGTTCTTTTATTACGACATTGAGATGCTAAATGACCCTTATCAAGACATTTAAAACAATGAATTTCTCTAGTTTGAGTGTGTGAGATATGCTCATTTTTTTATATGTTTTGGGAAGGTTCTAGAGATGTTTCTTTTATATGCTCTTTCTGATGGCAGAGGCCCCCTAAATACTGTTAAAATAGATGGCTTAAAATAAGAGGGGGGGGGGGGATGAATTATTTTTCAAAGATTTTCACAAATCCAAACTAAGAATGAAGTTCTTTATCAAATTACAGAAAGAAATATTAAGGAGATAAGATGAAACAAGATTAATAAAGCTGTGAACAGAATTTAACTTGTTAAAATTTTGATTTAATCGGTTGTTTATGTTATAAAAGCAAGAACCTAGATGTAAGCAATGTAATTAGCAGAAATATAACCGATTGATATTTTCTATTAACTGGTTATTTATGAGCACACAGAATAAGAACAAGTTCAATCAGTTAACACAGTAGAATTTTAGTCGATTGATATTTCGTATTAACCAGTTATTTATGACAGAATCAGAAAATATCAAACAGTTTATACAAGAGAGAGATAGAGAGATTTACACAGATCAATTATACTGGTTCACTCCCTTTAGAGCTACATCCAGTTCCCAGAACCATACTGGGCAATCCACTATTTGTAATGCACAACAGATTACAATTCACACAATTACAAAGATAAGATCTTCTCATCCAAGATCGCACACACACTGATCCTGCCGCTTGACTCGAACGTGGAGGATTGCCTCGTCACTCCTTCGTCTAGCCTTCTGCAACTGCGTGTTCTGCAAGAACGCTCCAAGAATCGTCGCTGGACCTCCAAACGTTGCCTGCAAAACAACGCAGACGGCGCCTCTAGCGGCCGTGTGCACTCCGACGCTCAAGTCAGGCAACAGGAACACCAAACTCTCACTGAATCTCTCTGTGAGACTCGTGTGTGCTCTCAGATCCACTTTCTCTTTCTATAACTGTTTTCTGTTATCACTGTGCAACGTGTAAGAACGCTTCCACAGTGACTCCGAGAAAACTATGTGTAAGACTGTGTAAGTTTGTAATCTGAAAAAGAACTCCCCTACCTTACATGACGTGGAGTGCTTTATACCTAGGTCGCGCCTCTCTCCCAGATGGTGACACGTGGAGGCATGCAACTGGCATCTACCGTACACACGTCACACCTGGAGGGCTTCTGCGCTTCTCTCTGTGCGGGCCACATGCTCCCAGGAGAGCGCCAGGTGTGGCTGGTCTAACCTCACTCGCCAGGCGCATCCTGCCTGCATGGCCTCGCCGCACGTCCTCTGAGTGGGCATCATGCGAGGTGCATGCGTAACGTTCTCGCTGGGAACCTTGGTCCCAGCTTAACACGCGTTGGCAAGAACCCCGATGACCGATCACCTCTGCATGCACTTACGACCGATCACCCTCTGCACACACTTACGACCGATCGCCCTCTGCACACACTTACGACCGACCGCCCTCTGCATGCACTTACGACCGATCGCCCTCTTAACGCCCGATCGCGCTCTTCATGCAGTCACGCCCGATCGGTGCCTTATAACTTTCCCCCGATGACCGGGCGGTGCCTCATAGCTTCCCCCCGATGACCGGGCGGTGCCTCGTGCCTATCCACCAACGTCCGTGTGGTGCTTCCAGGCGCTTATCTAGGCACCGCTCTGGGGGTGGTGGCCACTTGGTATCTGACTACCGATCACCGTTCTAGGTAATCTCCTCCCTGATTCACTTGCTCTTTCTACCACGTGCCACCCTGTGCATGGTCCACGTGGTCACCTGCTGCTGACGTCATCAACTACTGATGACCGATCGGATCACACACAACCTTTGTAATTCAGACCACACTAGAAAAGCCCTCTGCCTTAGCAGATTAACTGTTATCACACCCTATTACAATAAAAACAATTACAAGAAATGAATTAGGAATAGAATACACCTGAACCATGTATTCCTAGAAGCACTTCTTAATCAGAACAAAAACTATTGTGCAATCTTGAAAACTTTCTTTGCAAACTTTCTCTCAACACAGATTTTCAAATCTCTCTCTCTGATTTTTGTAAAAAGGTATTGTGTATTTCGTCATTTTCAAAGAGAGGAGAGAGTCCTAATTTATAACTCTTTAGGAGATGCTCGTTAAGGACAAACTAAAACAGTTAGAGAGCCAGCTGTAATTGGCCACAAAGATTTTCAACAAACAGTTTGTAAATTCAAATTTCAACCGATTAAAATATCGAGATAACCAATTGATTTAGTTAAAGCAGTTATGAAGTTAGTTTGAAAACCCCTCAGACAGTCCATGAGAAAAACAATCGGTTAAACCGAGATTATAACCGGTTGTTTTATCATAGTTTTCAAAAACTCTTTTTCTCTTTTAAAAATAGATTGCTCAGCCTAAGTTATTAATCAAGAGTCAACATACAAATTCTAAAACACTTTAAAAGACCTAAACTCTAGCAGCAACACAACAATTAAGCTTAGCACAGATTCTTCAAAGATATTGGATTCATCAAAGCCTTGATTTCAACAAATACAAGTTCAAGTTCTATCTCAAGCCCAACACATAGAAGATCTGGGCCAACTACAAGAGCTATGGTTAGAAGAATTCAAGAGGATTGGAACACTGCTACTGATGACAGAGAAATGTTCCTCTATATCACTAGTACAAAAAGGTACATTCACGACGGTTAAAATGGACATGTAAAGATGGTTCCTAAACCATCGTTATTGTAGGTGTCATTAAAAAGTAGTATTTTTAATGACGGTTACAACCGTCGTTATAAACATGGTATAGCGACGGTTACTTTTTAACTGTCTTTGTAAGTAGATACTAAATAATGATTTAATTTTTTTTTAAAGTTTTAAAGACGGTTGGGAACCGTCGTTATATGTATGTCTCTTTTAAAGAGACTATGGCTTTTAAAGATGGTTCCACGTGGAACCATCGTTATACATAGGTTTTTAAAAAAAAAAATTATTTTGTTTTTTAAAAACCTCAAACCTGTAGAAAATTTCCAATTCTGGAAAATCAAAACATTCAAAATCATAATTCGAATATGAAAAATACATACAGCAAATTATAACATTCTACAAAAAATTTTGCTAATATATGAAAAAGTTCAATGTTATTCTAATAATTTATCTACCCTAAGGTGTTATACATGGTTACAAAATATTTTGACCATGTTGTTCTCACGTACTCCAATGCTTCCGAACCTAGCGGCTATTGGTCGTTGAAAAACTGAGACATTTGAAATTTTTTGAATTAGTGCTTGAATAATAAATCTCGAATTTTAAAGTGTGTTTTGTTACCTGATCCCAACCTCTATCAATTGCGGCTCGCACAATAGTTGACATCCACTGCATAACATAATAACCGCACTCATAACTTCCGAATTGCTTGTTGGACTGCATGTGAAAATAAATGTATTAAATGAATGAGTGAGACACATTAAATTGAGTGAAAAAATATACTTTAAATACCTTAAGGTACATCTAAGTGAGTTTTTGTGCGTTTGCACTTCTCCTCCTACTCAACATGTTATATCCAGAGTAAGCACTAAATTAATAAGATTTTATGTTAAAATACATAACATTATATAATGCATAAGTAATAATAAATGTTAAATGAAATTTTCGTACCAATCTATAATGTGTTTAAAATAGGTAGGGGGTCTTTTATGTAAGGAGCAAAACCATGTAGCGGTATTATCTTGAAGAGATATGACCAATAGTTGCCAATGACACCTATATAACAAATCAATTAGTTTCTCTTATTTCAATATTTAATATAACTTATTTAATAAATAAAGACTTACTCGTGGATGTACGGAGAAAAATAAATTCGTTTTCCTCCATTCTTTAAGGTAGTGGTGATGTATGTTTCTATTTCTGACTTCTTGTTTCCAATTAATTGAATGACTTCAGGGTCTAAAAACCCATAAATATCGTGTTTCCCCTCATCGAAGCATAATCCATAAATATACCTAAATTTCAATAAGTTAGTACTAATATATTTAATAAATCAAAAGTATAAAGATTTTAATATTTGAACTTACATCATCCATAATTGCAGAATTGTTATGTTAATCTCTTGATTTTCGGATGCAAGGTCCAACAAGTCAGACATGTGAAAGTACAACGGTACATCACTATGCCTTCCAAAAACATTGGCATCCCATGGAACCTCTAGGACGGTTGTGTCTAAAGCTGTAGCAACTTCCACCAATGCCGCCACAGGATTCTCAATGGAGAATTTTTTCTTCTTTCGTAGAGGCAGTTTCGTCTTAGGTTCCTCCTACTCATCAACAAAAAAACAAATAATTAAATTAGTTAGAATGTAATATATATGATAAATAATTCTATTAGTATTAGTGCAAAGATATACCGTAGAGTCTATAGGTCTGATAAGATGTCTAGGCTAGGCAACGAAAGTATGTAATGCTTTTGCTACAATTGTCACTTCTGATGTCAGCATAGGAACTGCAACATCACCATAAAGGACCTTCTCCACCATGACCTTTATGAAATTAGAAGGAAGAGGCACATTGTGTAACATTGTGACCCCTTCATAACACTTACCTAGGGCAACGAATCGAGTCAAAGAATTATACCCAACATATAAGTTGCATTGGCTAGTTGAGCCAAAGTCATCTCCCGATAGATCAACCGCCGAACAACTCCCTTTAGTGCTAACTTTCTTAATAGGAGGCGGAGGTGGTTCATCTTCTACCATAGTAGGTGGTTGCTGCGAGAGTCCTAAACCCTCCCACCGATTTTCAAACTCCCTTTCCATCCGCTTATTAAACTCCTCCATTAAGCTTTCTCTAAGCTCTTGAGTTACCTCAGCCTTTATCTGTTGACATAACTGTAGTAAATACTCCTGGCTAGGTTGACTGGATGATTGTTCCTTGCTATGTGATGAAGGTCCAAAGTATGACCGAATCCCAACCCCATATCCAGCTACACAAACACGTCCAGGGTGCTCAGGTCGTCTGAGAGCAATTCGTTGAACTGTTTCTTCTGTAGACTTCGAACTCCATGTCCCTGATGGCTTTATACGGGCACACTTCCACATCTCATGTCGGGGTGGTGGGGATGGAGGCCTCAAAGAATCTACACTATTCCCTTCCTCAATGGATGTAGAATGTGCTTTAATCTTTTCTTAAAGCATCTTCGTCTCTAACAACTTATAACCACCACGGGACAATAAGTGTGGGGTATCATTGTGTGCCTGATTGGCTTTTGCTTTCTTCCGAACATCCTATCATCAAAATTCAAAATTTAATAATAAGTTAATATAAACTATATCCAAATATAACAAGTGATATTAACCTGCCATTTTTTAGTTTGTTGAATCTGCACAAACTTCTGCCAAGTTTGTTCATCAAGGGATGCATATTTTGTACAAGGATTTTCTTCTTTTCCTTTCACCATATATAAAATCTGCTCTCAATTTTGATTTGAACTGACGAAACTTGACACTCACATTAGAAAGAACCTTCACTTTCAAGGTTTCCACATTCAGAATCTTGTAATGCGTCTACATTATTTGGGATAATGAGTTCATAAACAAGTCTCGAAGTGAATAAAGTATAAATGAACTTTAGATTGAACAAAATAAAAAAAATTACATACCAGAATATCTTGCCAAATCATGTTTCTCTCGTGCTCGGTCACATGATCCCAGGACTAAGTTAAGATACAGATCCTTTCACAAGCAAGTACTCTAAGATAACTGCTAAATTTCTTTGCATATGGCCCAGTGGCCACACTAGTGTTGACATCAATAGACAATGGTATTTTGTCATCTTTATTTATCTTCTTAAACACATTCTTTAATCTCGTAGGTCCTCTACCAGTTTTTGAACGAGAAACTTTATCATCTGCCATGTTCCTGTTATCAAACAAATGTGATAAGCATCAATAATATAAAATAAAATTAAAAATTATATATTGTAAAACTAAACATGAATCACATGCACATACAAATATATATTCCTTCGTCATGATCATTTCGAGTTGCATGTACAACATCAGCAACATCCTCGTACTCTTTATTGATGGTCGTTCTTGTAAATGATTCAATCTCAGAAATTTCATTGTTTGTATCTTCTAGGTCATTATGTTGTTTTTTCCATGTAGCACAACAAACCAGTGTTCAGACGTAGGATCTTGGTATAGAAAACTTGGGAAGCTTGATGTGCCATTATGAATGGTTCGTCATGATAACCTATATTTCGAAAGTCAACCAAAGTCATTCCTAATTCATCAACTTTGACACTAGTCTTATTGTCAACCCACTTGCATTTGAAAACAGGTATAGTAAACTTGGTATAATTAACTTCCCAAATCTCTACTATGACACCATTATAAGGCATTGATCCCACAACAGGATTTTGATCCTTTGCAGTTGAAAATTGCATAGACTCTACCTCCAAGGTGACTCCGCTATTTTGCACTGTACTCCTATCATCTTGAGACTTTGTGTAAAACAAAAAACCATTTACTTCATAGCCAGAACAACATAAAACATCAAACTTAAGATTGTTTGCAAGCCATGTTAATGCTTCAGATGTTGATGGATCATTCATGATTTGTTGCTTAAACCATGAGATGAAAGTTTTGTTATGCTCAATTAACACCCATTTTTTTGATTGTCTTAGATTTTTATATTTGACAATGTCTTTCTGTGTATCTAAGTATGGTAACACCTCATCAATGTTATTTAGGATATACAAGTGTGCTTGCAGAACCTCTTCTCTAGATTTGCTTATGACATGTACAACTTTTGAAGATTTACTTATCAATCTACGAGAGTGCCAACATTTTTTAGGAACTCATATATATTTGGCTTTTGACAAATACTCGGAACAAAACTCAATAGATTCTTCTGAAATGTATCTTTCAATAATGGAAGCTTCTGGACGACATTGATTCTTCACATATCCTTTCAAAATCTTCATGTATCGTTCAACTGGATACATGCATCGCAAATAAACTGGCCCACACAATCTGATTTCTCTTACAAGATGAACAACCAAGTGTACCATGATATAAAAAAAAGATGGAGGAAAAAACATCTCGAGTTGACACAAGATAACAATTATTTCTTCTTCAAGTTCATCCAACTTCTGAGAGTCAATCTCTTTACTACATATGGAATTGAAAAATGAACATAGTCGAGTGATTGTATGCCTAACATTTTTTGGTAAGATTCCTCTAATAGCCATCGATAGTAATTGTTGCATTAGAACGTGACAATTATGAGACTTTCAGCCAATTAGTTTCAAATCATTCATAGATATAAGACTCTTCACATTTGAAGAGTAGCCTTGTGGTACCTTAACACCTTTAAGACATTCACAAAAACTTGTTTTCTCTTTCTTTGACAAAGTGTAACATGCTGCAGGCAAGAATGTACGTTTACCAACTTCTCATGGTGCCAATAACTCTCGTATATTCATCTAAATCAAATCCAGACGTGCAGTCACACCATCCTTTGTTTTGCCTTTAATGTTCAGAAGTGTTCCTATTAAACTGTCACACACATTCTTTTCTACGTGCATTACATCCATACAATGTCTGACATCTAACTTACACCAATACGAAAGATCAAAAAAGATTGATCTCTTCTTCCATATTTCACTCACAGTTTGCTTCTTCTTCATTTTTCCAAAAGTCACATTAACATTTTTTATCTTTTCATAAATTTCAATACCACTTAAGGGAGTGGGACAAATGTCATGTTCTTGGTATCCGTTAAAAGCTTTTTTCAATCTACGATACGGATGATATTTCTTTAGAAATCTACGATGCCCAAGATACACAGTTTTTCTTCCGTGTTTCAACTGCTCATAAAATGTCTTGTCTTCACATATTGGACATGCTTTATGGCCTTTCACACTATAACCTGACAAGTTCCCATATGCAGGGAAGTCATTGATAGTACAAACTAACATCGCATGCAATCGGAAAGATTCATTCTTAAACGCGTCAAACACATCAACCCCTTCATTCCACAATAACTTCAATTCTTCAATCAATGGATTAAGATAAACATCTATGTCATTTCCAGGTTGTTTTGGACCAGAGATCATCATAGATAACATCATGTATTTGCGCTTCATACACAAAGCAGGAGGTAAGTTGTAAATCACTAAAAAAAGGGCCATGAACTATGATTACTACTTAAATTTACAAAGGGATTCATTCTATCAGTTGCCAATCCAAGTCTTAAGTTTCTTGATTGTTTTCCAAATTTAGGAAATTCTTTATCAATCTTCTTCCATTGCAAAGAATTAGCTGGATGATGAATTAGTCCATCACATTTTCTATCATCTGCATGCCACCTAAGGTTTTTAACGTCATCTGCAATTGCAAACAAATGCTTAAGCCTTGGAATTATTGGAAGATACCAAATGACCTTAGCAAGAGGACCTTCATTTGTGACTTCATCCTTGTATTCTTTTTCACCAACTTTAACTTTATAACGTGACAAACCACACCTGGGATATTTTCTTAAATTACCATACTCATTTCTGTATAAAATACAATCATTAGGACATGAATGTATTTTTTTATATTCCATTCCCATCGGACAAAGAATATTTTTTGCCTCATAATTTCAAGTAGGTAATGTATTTCCTTCTGGGAGCATATCCTTCAACAATTCAAGTAATTCTATAAAGCTTTTGTCACTCCATCCATTCATTGCCTTCAAATTCATCAACCTTAACACTCCTAATAATCGTGTGAAATTAGTTGAACCAGGATACAAAGGAGTCTCTACATCATTAGACATATTTTTGAAAACTGCTTTAGCAAATGATTCCACTCCCACATCATGAATCATGTCCTCTAATCTATCATCCATTGGGAAATCATCAACAAACTCTGAAGCTTCGCAGACACTTGTTAATTGCAACAATTCACCATGCCACATCCATGTTGTATAATTTTTTAAAAACCCATCACACAGAAGATGTTCTCTAATTTCAGAAACATTAAATATTCTTCCATTTAAATAGTTCACACAAGGACACCTCATTCTTACTCCTTTATGATTACTAATGACATTACATCGTGCAAACTGTATGAATTCTTCCGCCCCTCTTTTGTATGCATTAGTTATACGTGGTGTATTAATCAAGCTCTGATCCATCAAGCTGGTAAACTCAGCAAATATTTAATTCATTATAAACCTAACTCAAAATTGCAGAAGGTCGGAGACCCCCAGACTCAGCATCAACACGTTTAATACAAATTGGTATTACATAATTCATTATAAAAACTAAATAATAATTGTTGAAGGTCAGACACCCTCGGACTCAGGATCAAATTGTTCAATGCATTAGATATTATCTAATTCATTATAAAAGAAAATCCAAATTGCAGAGGGTCGGACACCCTCGAACTCAGAATCGACTCGTTGCATTCACAAATTTATTAAAACACTAAGAAAAATGTAAAGAATATTAAAATTGTAATAAAAAAACTTATAAAATATTAAAACACTAATAAAAATAAAAAATATTAAAAAAAAGAATATTAAAACACTAACCTGGCGGGAAAAAATGGCGTGGGAAAAAAATGGGCTATTGAGTAGGGTTGAGGGTCGCCAGATGCGGAGGACCACTGCCGCGGACGACCACCAGCCTGTAGAGCGAAGGCACGCGCGACAGAGCAGAGGCGCGACGCGGTGAAGGAGAGAAGAGGCGCAGACCAGTGTTTGCGACGAAATAAACGCGTGATGCAACGGAGAAAAGGATCTCAGCAGCGTCGCGGCGGAGGGGGCGCGGAGCAGCATCGCGACAGAGGAGGCACGAAGCAGCGTCGCGGCAGAGGAGGCGCGGAGCAGCATGCACGATGGAGGAGGCGTGAAGCACTTTACGCGACGTTGAGTGATGTTCGGCGAATCAGCGACACAGCGCGGCGGTGCTTGTAGTGAAAATGGTGCTCGCAGTAGCATTGATTCATGGTGCTCGTGGTGGAAACAAAGTGCGGAGTTTGGTGACAAAGCAGCTTGAAAGGAGGCAGCTTGGAAGAGTTGAGAGTGAAAGAAAGTGATGAAAGAGTAAGAGTGAAAGAAGCTAAAGGTAGAGTGAGAGTGAAAGAAGCTGAGAGGAGAAGCCCGTGCTTTGACACAGCAGGAAACAACACTTGTAACGACGGGTGGTCTTGGGACCGTCTTTGTAAGTTCAAACATTGACATATAACAACGGTTGGCTTCAAGTGGCAAAATAATTACAAAAAGGCCACACGCCTCTTTTATTACGACTGTTCTTCGTAAACCGTCTTTATACAAGGTCGTTAATTTCGTATTTTGTACTAGTGTATGTTCAAAATGCCAAAAGTTTAGTGTAGAGTAGAATTTATTTTCTCTCAAAATTAGAATAGGAAATTACTGTAAATTTTCTTAGAATTTAATTTTGGCACATAAAATCAACCGAGGTTAATTTATAGTTTCTAAAACCTCTAAACTCACCTAGGCTGGTTTAAACAAGGTAAAAGAGTACACAATTAACACATGCTCCATGTGTTAAATGCGATGCATGACTACCTCCACATGATCCATATGAAACATGTGTTAAAAAGCTTTTCAACGCATGTTAAATATGATCAATGTGTTCCATGTGCCAAGGTGAATTACACGGACATTCCAAAGCTATTACAACTGCATTTGAATTTCATTTAGTTGGTCCTCCATTGCTATAAAAGGAGGAGCCTACCTCATGTAAAATCAAGATTAATCATAGAGTGAAATTGCTGCCAAGATTTTGTGCCAATTCTTAACTCTTGTCAACTTCCTGTCTAGGATAGGCAAGTTTAGTCTTCAACCTTCATCTTCCAGGTGAGCTGGCCGCACCACTGACCTCCATACCTGACCTGCACCTCCAAGGCAACCGTGATCTCCATGTGAGAGCCTTGTCCATGAGCAATCCATGAAAGCTCCTGCAAACTCCACCAAAGTTACTCCATCAGATGAAAGCATGCACCTATCATTCCCCCCTTTGGAACTCATCCTTGTCATAAGGTACAAAGTATGAACTTTGTTTTTTACTTGATTCTTTTTTCAAAATTTGTTTTTCAAGTTTAATGCAAAGTTGAATCAAGTCATTTAAATCTCTATAAGGTAAAAGTTCAACTTTGTTTCTTATCTCTAGTTTGAGATCACTTAAAAACCTTGAAATGGTGGTATTATTTTTTCCTTAATCCCTACCCTTATGATATATAACAACATCTTTTGCCAATATTCTTCTACACTCAGATTTTTTTGATGAAGTCTTTGGAGCTTGTCCATAAAATTCCAATTGTAGTATGAGGGAATATGGCAACATCTCAAGGCTCCCTAAAGATCATTCCAATATGTAATGGGACGGTCCTTGTGGAGACTTCTCTCTCTTTTTAGGGCAGTCCACCAATTCATAGCATTACCTTGAAAGCTTAGGGTGGCTAAGGGTACTTTTCTTTCCTCACTCACTTGGTGGAAAGCAAACAATTGTTCTACTTTCATTTCCTAGTCTAGATAGATTTCTACATTTTCTTGTCCATAGAAATGAGGTAGATCTACCCTAACCTCCCTTGGAATTTCTCTTCTTTCTCTTCTAACTCTCCTAGGTGGGGGTTGATAGTATTCATTAATTCTAAGACTCTTTTTTCTCAAAAGAATCACTCACCCTAGAGCTAGATTCATGAGAACTTCTTTTTGTTTTGTTGATGTATTCATCCCTTTCTTTAACTGTTTTCAAAACTTCTTCTAACAAAGCAAGATGAGTATCCCTTTCTTTGAGTTGGGCCTCATGTTAAAATTATCTATAGTAAAGTGATTGAAAGTCTTGAGCTAGTTGTTTCAAAAGGGATTTAATAGACTTTCTATTATTTTCACTAGAATGAGAAGACATGATTAAAGTTATGTGTTAAAATCAATTTACCACAAGAAAGATAGGTGGAGTAATGTAGGTAGATTCCCAGGAAAGGGAGGTGGATCACTTGGATCACTTAAGTACCAAACCTTTCCTTAGCCAGATTCTATCCTTCAAGACTTTCACAAACCTTTCTCTAAGTAATTCACTTAGAGCACAATCAAGAATGAAAACACTAAGTTTATGCAAGAAAACAAGAATGCTAAAACAATTTTAAACACAATTGAAATTAATCTAACTAGAAAGCTTTAAACTAGTCAAATTCCTAATGGTGAGGCTTCTTGGCACTTAGAACCTCAAAGACACACTCACCGTCTAATTGTGCTATTAATCCACTAATTGTTCAAGGTTTAACAAAATACAACTAAAAGAAAATACAATGAAAATTGGATTAACAAATTTCAGTAAATCATATTCTATGCAATCATTTCTTTTTGGCACTCCTTTCTTGTTTTGCCTTCCTTTCTTTTTGCACTCCCTCTTTGTGTAGACTTTGGACAAGATTGTTGTTGTTGAAAGAGAATGATGCTCCTTGAAAATTGTATAAGTGTTTGATGTAGCAAATGTAATGCTTTGCTTTGAAGCTTGTTATTTTGTATAATAGGGTAATGTGAGCTTAAGGTAGTATTTTTGCTTCGTGACCCACCTCATGGCTCTAATCAAGGTGATAAGATCAAGCACCAAGTTTTCTAAATGTTTTCCTCATGTCTTTTCTCAAAATATGTTTTCTGAAGAAAAATAAATCTGTTGTTCTGTAAAACAACAGGTTCTTTCTACACAGCCTTTTGCTTTAAAGTTTTTCACAAAGTTTTGCTTTGGCACAAGCAAATCTGTCTCAACCTTTCTTGTTTCTGATATGCTGAGCTGGAGGGGGTTTGAAAAACAATCCGCTTATTTCTAAATTCAACCTGTTCTTTTTATAACAGCCTTTAACTGTTTTTTGAAAAGTTGTTATAGACTGGTTGTCTTTATAAAGAATGGCACTTCTCTTTTAGAAATAACTAAGATTACATAGTTTTCAAGTGAGCTAAAATTTTTGGAGCAGAGATCACATTATTGCTAGTTTTGTAAAATCTTTCACAAAGTTTTTCAAGTGCTTGGTCCTTGGTTACCTTGATCAAAGAGAAGGTGATGTCACTGCTGGTCTGCAAATCTGGGCCACTGGTTTTGGGTTCTTGAATCTTCTGTTCAGGTGCTACTGTTCCATATTCTTTTCTGTGTAAAGGTGTTTGGTGTAATACTCTTCTTGATAGGGTTTCTTGAAGAGTAAGTAGAGCTGAAATAGGGTTTTTCAGCTTTGTATACCTTGTTCTTGTAGGGTTCAAGAACTGTAAGGAGTTGTAATTGTTTTGATCTTTTTAGTGAATTTTGCCTTGGTGTAAGGTAAAATTGGATGTAGCGCTTGACGAGTGAACCAGTATAATCTATGTGTGCTTTTCTCTTCTTAATCTTTGCACTAATTTTTGGCATAATTGAATAATCTGCCAGAAAATAAATCTGTTAAACTAAAATTGAATATGTTATTTCTGGGCGTGTTCATATTGTTCTTCAAGTTTCAATGTATGTTCTTAGGTGCTTATGAACATATGAGTATGTGTGATTGCTGAATAACTGATATCATAAAATCTCTTTTAATAACTCTGTTCAAGTTTCAATTCTTTCTTTTAAGTTGTTCTTAAACTGTCAAGAATTGGCTTTCTTGGTTGAATATCCTTCTTGATCTTGTTGCTATCAAAGTACCTAAACTGTTCTGAATAATTCTCTGTTTTATCTCAAGTCTAATCTGATCTTGCTTCTGTTTGTGTCAAAAGTAATAAAAATAAATTTGTTCTTTTATAAATCAATCTGTTCTTTTTCTGTGAATAACTGAAAACAGTTTTGATTTGCGAAAATCTTATAAGCTCAATTCACCCCCCCTCTTGAACTTAGACATTAATAGACCTAACACTCTTGCTATACCTCTTAAGGATATTCAACTTGGAGTATTCAAATCTGCACCTTAATTGAGGGATAAGGTTCTCACGAAAGATGTTAGCTCCAAACTTAACAAGGCACCTTTGAAATACTTCCACCAAGAAAGAGGTCAACAAAAGTTTAAAGCAACAAAAGTTCAATTTAAAATTGTATTACAGCAAAGAGAGTTGATATATGATAAACTTGAAAGAGTATTTGTAAGGACCTGTAAAATTGAATTGGAATAAAAGTGGTATATTTAAATAATTTCAGAAGATGTTATTATTTAAAATACAAAGAACTGGTAAATGAAGTTTCGTAGTAGTCGGACCTCGGACGTCGCCCAAGATCTGGGGTCAGCTGGTAGAGGTCGGTCGGCTGACATGTAGATCAAGAAGAGTAAGGGAGGAAAAGTTAAGTTAGAAGGCTACGAGGTCGCCGGTCGCCTGCTACACATGAGCGCCTGGTGGACGTCGCCAGGGCGCGAGAGGCATGCAGGCATCGCGCGGGCGCGAGAGGCATGCAGGCATCGCGCGGGCGCGAGAGGCATGCAGGCATCGCGCGGGCGCGAGAGGCATGCAGGCATCGCGCGGGCGCGAGAGGCATGCAGGCAGCGCGCGGGCGCGAGAGGCATGCAGGCATCGCGTGGGCGCGAGGCATGCGGGCATTGCCAGGGCGCGAGGCATGTGGACGTGGTCAAGGCGCGAGAGTTATGAGGGCGTCGCCAGGGAAGACATCGGTCGTCCCCCAGAGGAAGACATCGGTCGTCTTCCAGGGCGAAGGAGACATCGGTCGTTCGCCAGGATGAGTCAGCAGTGGAAAGTTATAGCGCGACGTCGAGTTTCACACCTTGAAGGTAAGACCCAGACTCCCAGCATGAAGCATAGTGCACGCACGCCACGTAGACAAAAAGGGTGGTTCAGAATAGTGACATCAGAATGTTGGCATGCGCGGGAGACACTCACGGTCGTACTGTTCAGAGCAGTGGCTGGCATGCACAAGCGACAACAGTGGCAGTACTGTTCAGAGCAGTGGTTGGCATGCACCAGAGACAACAGTGGTCGTACTGTTCAGGGCAGTGGTTCTCAGACTTCTCTGCAGAATGGGTGGTGGCAGCTGCTTTTGGTGGATAAGTTGGTTTAAGATACAGAAAACCCACTGCTGAGAGAAAGAAAAACGTTGCAGCCTTCAAAGAGAGAAAGAGTGAGTTACCTCCCTTCTCCTCCAGTTGCCTCCTTCGCGCTGCGATTCTAGCACCTTCACACGAGAGTGCGACGAGCGACAGCCACCATTAGAGCACCTGGGCAGTTCTCTGCAAGTCCTTCAATCAGACGCAAAAACAGAGCCAAGGCGTTCTTCAAGCTTTGTTGGGTTTCGGAACTCTAGGTGTTTGCGCAAGTCCAGGTAAGGGAAGCTAGACCTCTTTTTCCATACAAGCCATAGTTTGCTGTTTCTGAAGTGAGGGCGACGTGGTCGCCGGTTCTCTGTTTCTTTTCGAAATGCTCTGTTTTACGTGTTTGGGCGACGTGGTCGCCGGTTTTATATACAGTCTTCGAAATACCATATTTTGAACTAGATCGCCGGTTTTTGGCGCTGTTTTGCGAACTCCTTGTGTTTGATGTTGTTTTGAGAACTGCTTGAGATTTACATGAGATATTCGAAAATATGAATCCTTTGAAATGGCTATTGCTGTGATTGAAATCATTCTTTTAAGTGTGGCATGATGTCTTTGAATGCTGTGAATGTGGGATCGAGGCATAGTATTTTCAGGAAAGAAAATACCGTGTAAGATCTTGTGGTAGGTGCATTGATCGGTGATTCCTAAGGGGATATCCTGACTCTGCTGAGGTAATGGAATCACGTAGAGGAAGTTACTCAGTTGTTGAGAGTCGAAGGAGGTCTATATGATGGGCGTCTCGTGTGAAAAAGAACGAGCTCCGTCTGTCCTATGGATTAACCCTGTCATACCAGGAGAACTATGGTAACATTGAGATGATATATGCGCATGCTGTGTGGATTCACAGCGACCCTGTGTGGATTTCACAGTGGTGTGGTATGACAGGTGCAGATCTCTGAGTCTAATCAACCCACGAGTCAATCCGGAAGTAGTGTCAAGTGTCTTGTGTGGTGAGTCAGTGGAAAGTCTGACATGTGAAATGAGAAACTTGAATATTGATAGACACTTGATGCTGTATTGTGAAATAGAATGACTATGGGTGAATGTTGTGAAATGTGATTTTGGGCGATCAGCTGAATGCTATGAGCAGCTCTACGTTTTACATGGATATTTTGGAACTTGGTTTACTTGGATTTTCATGTTCTTGATTTAAACTTCTTTTAAATTATCTAGCTTACCCTTTTATCTGTTATTGTGGTTGTTTTCTCAAAACTGTGATGATCGTGTAATTGTTACACGGGAGCAGATGATCTTCCAGGAAGAAGAGCCCTCTAGTGATCGTCGGTTTTCTGTCTCTATCGGGTGATCGCCTGTGTCTGCCTCCATCGGGTGATCGCCTGTTTTTTTTCTGTCTTGATAGGAGATCGGTCTCGTCCGATAGGAGATCGGTTCCTTCCGATAGGAGATCGCCTGCTTTGTTTTCTTTTTCTGTACTTTGTTTATGTTTCTGGAAAATTTGACCGAATTTGTATTAAACTCCCTGTGAGGAGAAACTACATTTCACATATATAATATTTTGTTCATAGAATCTATTTGTTACCTTTATTTTCATTATATACATTTGTATAGTATTTTGGCGGGATGTTACATTAATGGTATCAGAGCAGTTCGTCCTTAGGATGACCTGAGGGCTGTGGATCCATTGTGTTTCTTCTGCTCATGAAAGTTATTTGAGTTTAAAATAATAACTATAGTGAAAGGTTTTCAAACGTTTTTGTATTGAAATTTTGTGTGTGCTTGGTGAATATATGTTCTAATTGAAAATCTTAGTATTAAGAATGAGAAGGTCTTGATAAAGTAGTGAGGGTGCACACTCATAACTGGATCGAGATGAGTCTCAATCTTAATTCCAAAGGTTTGATGTTTAGCATATATTAAATTCTGGTGTGAGCTATCTCATCCTCTTGAGTGTCTTTGTAATTGATTGAAAATGGTTGATTGGATTGGTGACTGCATACCAGTAGTTGTGCTGGTGTTATGCTTGATATTATAAGCATTATGATTCTGTTGATGAGCTCAAATTCGTAATGATTTTGAGATGCTGACCTTTGTAAGGTCTAGCTGTTACCCCCTTGAATGAATTGATTTCTTATCGATCTCATTCTTGTAGTTGTAGGGAATATAGGAATCTTATAATTTCAGAATCTGAAAACGAAGGAGATGGCACGTAGACCTTCTACCCCTCCCCAACCTCCTTCGGAGATGAGCCAGATTGCCAAGGCTATCGAGATGATGGCAACTGCCATCCAACAGCAGAATACGGTAATGGCCCAGATTCATCTGGCTGTAATGAATCATTTGGGAACTGCTGGATCGGCTGCAACAGCTTCCCAGGTCAATCAGCCTCGGGAGCAGGTAGGGATGACCGAGTTCATGAGGCACAACCCACCCAAGCTCAGTGGGAGTGCTACCCCTGATCAAGCAGATCCGTGGACCAGGGAGTTGCATGCCTTAGTAAGGAAGGCAAAGGTAGTGGAGACCCTGGAGAGGAATGATTCCAGGATAATCAGATCACACCCAGGGGCTCCCTCCAGTAGGAAGGCCAAGGTGCAGCACCCACAAAGCAAGCCTTATGCGAGACCTCCACCACGTCGGGCAGGAGCAGTTCCGCTCCAGTTTCAGCGGCAACAACCCTGGAAACCAAAGTGTTTCCGTTGTGGTGGGTTACATAACGTCAAGGTGTGCTCCAAGAGGAATTCAGAGAAAGGGTGTTTCACATGCCAAGAAATGGGGCACATTTCTAGAGATTGTCCTAACAGAAAAAGGATGACTCAACCCAGTGGTTCTCGACAGTTGAGGAATGAAGGCAGCAGACCTCAGGCAACAGGGAGAGTGTTGGCCATGTCAGGAGCAGAGGCGTCTCAGTCAGGTAACCTCGTGCAGAGTATATGTTTTATAGCTGGTAGGAGTGTAAAGGTTTTGTTTGATTCTGGAGCGACACACTCCTTTGTGTCAAGCCTGTGTGTAGCCGAGTTGGGCCTTCTAGTTAAGGAGTTACCTTTCGAACTGTTGGTCTCTACACCTGCGTCAGGGCAGGTGATGACCTCTACAGTTTGCCCCGAATGTCCAGTGATAGTAGAGGGACGCAGATTCAAGGTGAACTTGATCTGCCTACCTCTTCGGGACCTAGATGTTATCCTGGGAATGGATTGGTTAGCTGCCAATCACGTTCTCATTGACTGCGGTGGTCAGAGGATTGCATTTCCAGACCTCCAAGGATCAGATGTAATATCTGCTCGGCAAGGGCAGTCAGCGTTGGAAGAAGGGGCGAGGTGCTTCGTGATACTCGCTCGGTCGGAGGTGGAGAATAAAGGGGACGTAAGCAGAATACCCGTGGTGAAAGATTTCACGGATGTATTTCCAGAAGAGGTACCTGGGTTACCTCCTAAGAGGGAAGTGGAACTCTCTATTGTTTTGGTACCTGGAGCTGGACCAGTGTCAACGACCCCAGCTGAGTTGATGGAATTAGAGAAGGAAGTGTAAGTTAGATTTAGTGTACCAAGGTGTAGGTTCAGCTACATATAAGTTATGGAGAGTATGTAAGCAGGATGTTGAGAGTTTAAAGACTTAAGCATGTGTATCCATGGGAAGTACTGGAGTTAAGTTCCAAGATGAAAGTAGGAATCTTTCTTTGATCCGGAGCTTGGTGATGACCTCTAGCTGGACACAAGGCTTGAAATGGAAATTTGAGATTTGGTAGAGAATAAGTTTACAAGATGATTATATCATCTTGAGATGTATTAATGATTTTGGGAAAGAGGAAAGATGAAATATCTTAATTGTGTTTAAAGTTACAGTTAGGCAAAGAAAATTGTTGAAAAGCAACAGGCGGAGAAATTGCTTGGATGAGAGAGAAAGTCTCACGTGGGATGGATGTTGTTTAATTAATTTGGATTTGAAAGCTGTATGTGATTCGAAATTGGACACTAGTTTATGTTGAGTATGTAGGAGATGAATTGGATGTTATTCCAGAAAAGGGATTAGTGACCTGTCAATCACGTTTCCAAAGGTTAAGCTCAACGAAAGATAGTGTTTCCAAAGTTCAGCCGAGTTGATTAAATTGAAGAAAATAAGTGGAAGAGTTGTTAGAGGCGCAGTTAGTCAAGCCCAATATATCTCCTTGGAATTTCCAGCATTGTTGGTTAAAAAGGAAGAGGAAGGACCTCAACTGTGTAGGGATTACAGGAAGTTGAATAAGTTGACCATCCAGGACAACTACCCTCTACCCGTAATTGATGAGTGGGGGATCAGTTAGATGGAACTTCAGTGTCCTTAAAGTTTTATCGGAAATCTGGATAAAACCAGATTTTGCTAAGACAGAAGATGTGCAGAAGACAAGCCTTTTGAGGTTTAGTATGATGCCTCACATCAAAGTTTGAATTGTGTCTGGATACAAGAGAAGACAGGAGTTGCATATGTTCAATGCAACTCAAATTTCATGAGAGGAATTATTCTACTTATGATTTAGAATCGGCAGTGGTAGTGTTGTTATGGAGATTTGAAGACAGTAATTGTGTGAAGCTTTGTATGGGAAGAAATGCAGAATTCCCTTATTGTTGGAACCGGAGGGCGAATCAGTTTTGATTGAACAGTGAGAGGATCCTAGTCTAAAACGTATTGTGGAATTTGCTAGGCACCGATCAGGCTAAAGGCTTTGTAACGGGTAAAGATGGAATATTGAGATTAATGGCAGAATCTGCATACCAGCAGATGGAGAATGGAAATTGATGAAGTATTGGAGTAGTAAGAGTTGGTTCAACAGACAACCGAGAAGGTGAAACTGATGCAAGGCAGAATGAAAGCTTCTGAAAGTCGGCAGATGTCCTCGGCAGATCAGAGGAGAAGACCTTTGGAGTTTGCTGCTGGGGATCATGTCTTTATGAGGGAAGCAACAGCCAAGGGTGTAGGACGAGCTATCAGATCAAAGAAGCTGTCCCCTAAGTTGGTTGGGCCATGTCAGACCCAAGGGGGATCAGTCCAGTGGCTTATGAGATCACCCCACCTCCCCAATTAGCAAACCTGCATAATGTGTTTCACGTATCACAGCTAAGGAAGTATCTTGCAGACCCTAGTCACGTGTTGGAAGTGGACGACGTGCAGATCGGGTGATTCACCATGGAATTTGAAGGGAACCATGGGAGATGCATATGCCCACCTCTTTTCCTTGTAATTCAATTTTCGAGGACGAAAATTTTTCTTGTTGGGGAGAATGTAAGGACCTGTAAAATTGAATTGGAATAAAAGTGGTATATTTAAATAATTTCAGAAGATGTTATTATTTAAAATACAAAGAACTGGTAAATGAAGTTTCGTAGTAGTCGGACCTCGGACGTCGCCCAAGATCTGGGGTCAGCTGGTAGAGGTCGGTCGGCTGACATGTAGATCAAGAAGAGTAAGGGAGGAAAAGTTAAGTTAGAAGGCTACGAGGTCGCCGGTCGCCTGCTACACATGAGCGCCTGGTGGACGTCGCCAGGGCGCGAGAGGCATGCAGGCATCGCGCGGGCGCGAGAGGCATGCAGGCATCGCGCGGGCGCGAGAGGCATGCAGGCATCGCGCGGGCGCGAGAGGCATGCAGGCATCGCGCGGGCGCGAGAGGCATGCAGGCAGCGCACGGGCGCGAGAGGCATGCAGGCATCGCGTGGGCGCGAGGCATGCGGGCATTGCCAGGGCGCGAGGCATGTGGACGTGGTCAAGGCGCGAGAGTTATGAGGGCGTCGCCAGGGAAGACATCGGTCGTCCCCCAGAGGAAGACATCGGTCGTCTTCCAGGGCGAAGGAGACATCGGTCGTTCGCCAGGATGAGTCAGCAGTGGAAAGTTATAGCGCGACGTCGAGTTTCACACCTTGAAGGTAAGACCCAGACTCCCAGCATGAAGCGTAGTGCACGCACGCCACGTAGACAAAAAGGGTGGTTCAGAATAGTGACATCAGAATGTTGGCATGCGCGGGAGACACTCACGGTCGTACTGTTCAGAGCAGTGGCTGGCATGCACAAGCGACAACAGTGGCAGTACTGTTCAGAGCAGTGGTTGGCATGCACCAGAGACAACAGTGGTCGTACTGTTCAGGGCAGTGGTTCTCAGACTTCTCTGCAGAATGGGTGGTGGCAGCTGCTTTTGGTGGATAAGTTGGTTTAAGATACAGAAAACCCACTGCTGAGAGAAAGAAAAACGTTGCAGCCTTCAAAGAGAGAAAGAGTGAGTTACCTCCCTTCTCCTCCAGTTGCCTCCTTCGCGCTGCGATTCTAGCACCTTCACACGAGAGTGCGACGAGCGACAGCCACCATTAGAGCACCTGGGCAGTTCTCTGCAAGTCCTTCAATCAGACGCAAAAACAGAGCCAAGGCGTTCTTCAAGCTTTGTTGGGTTTCGGAACTCTAGGTGTTTGCGCAAGTCCAGGTAAGGGAAGCTAGACCTCTTTTTCCATACAAGCCATAGTTTGCTGTTTCTGAAGTGAGGGCGACGTGGTCGCCGGTTCTCTGTTTCTTTTCGAAATGCTCTGTTTTACGTGTTTGGGCGACGTGGTCGCCGGTTTTATATACAGTCTTCGAAATACCATATTTTGAACTAGATCGCCGGTTTTTGGCGCTGTTTTGCGAACTCCTTGTGTTTGATGTTGTTTTGAGAACTGCTTGAGATTTACATGAGATATTCGAAAATATGAATCCTTTGAAATGGCTATTGCTGTGATTGAAATCATTCTTTTAAGTGTGGCATGATGTCTTTGAATGCTGTGAATGTGGGATCGAGGCATAGTATTTTCAGGAAAGAAAATACCGTGTAAGATCTTGTGGTAGGTGCATTGATCGGTGATTCCTAAGGGGATATCCTGACTCTGCTGAGGTAATGGAATCACGTAGAGGAAGTTACTCAGTTGTTGAGAGTCGAAGGAGGTCTATATGATGGGCGTCTCGTGTGAAAAAGAACGAGCTCCGTCTGTCCTATGGATTAACCCTGTCATACCAGGAGAACTATGGTAACATTGAGATGATATATGCGCATGCTGTGTGGATTCACAGCGACCCTGTGTGGATTTCACAGTGGTGTGGTATGACAGGTGCAGATCTCTAAGTCTAATCAACGCACGAGTCAATCCGGAAGTAGTGTCAAGTGTCTTGTGTGGTGAGTCAGTGGAAAGTCTGACATGTGAAATGATAAACTTGAATATTGATAGACACTTGATGCTGTATTGTGAAATAGAATGACTATGGGTGAATGTTGTGAAATGTGATTTTGGGCGATCAGCTGAATGCTATGAGCAGCTCTACGTTTTACATGGATATTTTGGAACTTGGTTTACTTGGATTTTCATGTTCTTGATTTAAACTTCTTTTAAATTATCTAGCTTACCCTTTTATCTGTTATTGTGGTTGTTTTCTCAAAACTGTGATGATCGTGTAATTGTTACACGGGAGCAGATGATCTTCCAGGAAGAAGAGCCCTCTAGTGAGTGATCGCCGAGGAGGAGATCGCCGGTTTTCTGTCTCTATCGGGTGATCGCCTGTGTCTGCCTCCATCGGGTGATCGCCTGTTTTTTTTCTGTCTTGATAGGAGATCGGTCTCGTCCGATAGGAGATCGGTTCCTTCCGATAGGAGATCGCCTGCTTTGTTTTCTTTTTCTGTACTTTGTTTATGTTTCTGGAAAATTTGACCGAATTTGTATTAAACTCCCTGTGAGGAGAAACTACATTTCACATATATAATATTTTGTTCATAGAATCTATTTGTTACCTTTATTTTCATTATATACATTTGTATAGTATTTTGGCGGGATGTTACAGTATTGAATGAAAATAACAAGCAAACAAAATAAGGTACTCTGTACTGACCAGTCCTCGGACGTGGAGACCTGCTAACGACAACAAGCCACGTCAGCTCCTACAGCCATGTAGGTAGGGTCCCACAAGTATTGTGGAATAGTGGGTTGATGAGTAATCAGTGGTGTCGATCACCAGGGTAGGCTGATGTGCCCTCGTCACATCGTAGGGTGATGAGTCCTCGGCAACAAAGTGTGACGAGGTGACATCGGTGCTGGGTGATTTGAACGACATGGTCAAAACAGTTAAGATTGGTTCCCAGAGAGGGCCAATGTGAAGGGAAAACCTAGAGGTAAGGTGAGGCCCAAATCACAAAGAGCTTATGCGTGTGGCAGGGAAAGCACAGTTAGGTGCAGAGTCCTGAGGGGTCGAGTACTCATCAGAACTAGGGTTTCCCAGTAAAGTTACATGCATGACACGTGAACAGTGAAGGCACTCCCAGAACAGGTGGCCCCAGAGACTAGGTGCACGAGGAGGTACCCAGGTGGTTACCCTGTTAGAGTTTGCACTCCAGATAAGGAAACCTTATGTGCTAGATTATCCTAAGACTGGATAATAGCGGCGCAAGGGTATTCCAGTAAACCCTGAATATGGCTAGCAGCGCAGTGAACCCTAATTAGGGCTAGCGGCACAACAAACCCTAGAGTATATAAGGGGCAGTAAAACACTTCACAAAGGTACGCAATTACCAACCCTAAACACAGTTACTCAAAGACTTGGTGTTTCTTGCCCAATCTTGACTTGAGCGTCAGAGTGTAAACGGCCTCTAGGGCGCCCCCTTTCTCTTTTGCAGGTGCAGATTGCCTAGAGAGAACCAAGCACATATCAACATGAGGAAGGAGGCGTGTGAGTGTCGCAGAGTCAACCGACAGGCGGGTCAACCAGCTAGAACATACTCAATAAAAGGTGGCACATAAATTGAACCTTAAGAATGACACTAGATTTGGATTAAGAAAACCAAAATAGTACTACTGAAAATTTGAGGTATAAAATGTGTGACTTAAAAAATTTATACTGAACTGGATAATTCAAATTTGAATTTGAAATTTAAACCACAGAAAGTTCAAGATCTTAGCTCAAATTTGGTGCTAGAATCAAACCAAAATGATGTATCAATTAATTGTGATAAATTTTCCAAATCCGATGCCACTTCACCATTTTTTTCACGCCGAAATTGCACACTGATTTGATTTATCATTTTTTTTCTATTTTGAATTTTGCTTCACCTTTTTTTTTTCACTTTTTTAACACTTCAATCTGTTCAGATCCAGAATTTCACAAATTTTCATCAACGGAAATAATTGTGATAATTTGGACGCCTAATTTGGAATTAAAACAATATTAAGAAACTTCAAAGACACGATAGAATTGATGTATAGGAACTTGTATGGATCTAGCACACAAGCATGAACTCAAATCTAAAAATTAAAATGCACCAAAGGCTCCAAAACAGAATATGAAACTGCACTCAAATTTAAAATCAAACAACCAAAATTATCAAGAAAAGTACTACATAGAATTGATGACAATTTAAGAGAAACACGACTTGACAAAACTCAATTGGATTCAAAAATCAAAATGACTCAAATATAAGCAATATGAACTAATGGGTTGTTCTTCATGACCAATGTTCTTCTTTGAGGAAATGAGGTGAAAAGGTGGCGGAAGCAATGGAGGTGATGGATCAAGGATGGCTCATATAGAGCTATGGGTTCCTTGTAGGTGCATGAAAGGTATGCAGAGTGATAGGTTAGGCCAAATCACTTGGAGGAAGGTGAAGATGAAGATCAAAGTGTCTAACCTAGAGAGACTAGACAAAGAGTAGAAGCTAGCATAATTTCGACAACATTTACTCATATAAATTATCTTCCAAAAACATGAGCCAAAGTACCCTATTTATAGGAGATGGTGCCTTGGAGAGTAAGGAGCAAGGGTGGGATGGGGAATACATAAAAGAGGGGGCTACTAGGGTGTTGACTAAAGGTCAATACAGCCCCTTAGCATGCTTCTAGAAGGTATTCTACATTCCTACCCTAAAAGGCCTAGGTACAAGCTAAATTGTTAAATACACCCCCCTATTGTGCTAAATGAACCTTACTCAACTAAATTGTTAAATACACCCCCGATTGTGCTAAATGAACCCTACTCTACTGAAATTACAAATAAATTGAAATTAATTGATGCTTAGCTCCCATGGCTTGGGGTTTACTCCTTGTGGTCCTCTGAGGGGTCTTTGAATATGTAGAGAAAAGTTTCTCTGCCATCAGTAGCAGAGTCCCACTCTTCTTGAATCCTCTTTGCCATGGACCTAGTTGTTGGGCCTGAGCTTGGGCTTAGGCTTGGGCTTGGGCCTCTTCCATCATCCCCTCCTTCTTGAGAGGATCTGTCCTCAGATCTACAGGGTTGATCTCAAACAGCAGCCTTATTCCTGCTTTGAAAACTATGCTCGTCCTCCAGGATCAAATATTAACCTACAGTAAACATTAAAGAAAAGTGAGATAAGAAAATTAAGACTAGTGTATTCAAATAAAATAGTAAGGAAATAAGGCCCTTTGCTATTTTTATAAAAGTTTTGTTTGAAAGAAATAGGGCCCTTTTCAAAAATATTTTTGCTTCCTTTGTGCTGTTCATTGCCCAAGATAAGCAACAACATCACAAAGTGTTGTTTTTGTGATTTTTGAGAATAAGAGTAAGCATCATGATTCAAAGGAAAAGAAGAGTTCAAAGTATTGCAATCCCCCTTTAAGGGTTCTTTTGCCACTATGCTTGTAGGAGGTGTTGTAAGATACTCTTCATTCTTTCTAGATTCCACTTCTTCTTTTTCAAACAACCCCTCACTTGGCTTTTCTGTGGAGGAAAGGTTTATATCTATATTTGGTTCAGCTTCAGAAACAGATTTTTCTTTAAGCATATTCTCATAAGGGTTTTCTATGAAAAAAAAATTTAAGTCAATGTCTGGTTCAACTCCAAACAAAGGATTTTTTGTACTTTCCTTTTCTATCATCACTTTTTCTCTCTTTTCTTTCTCTTCTCTATCTTTCCTTTCATTATCCTATCTTTCTCTTTTGTCTTTCTCATTTTCTCTCTTTATTTTCATATGTACTTGGTCCTTTACCACTTGTGAAGGTGTTAAAGGATAGAGTACAAACTTTTTCTCCCTATGGGTAAAATTTATCTCGTTGGTAAGACCATTATGGATGGTTTTCTTGTCAAATTGCCATGGTCTTCCCAGTAAGATGTGGTAGGCTTCCATGGGTACTACATCACATAAAATCTCATTTTTATAGTTCCCCACAGAAAAACTATTTTTTCCTGCTTATCTACAGTTAATTCCCCATCTTTATTTATCCACTGAAGTTTGTAAGGTTTTGGATGAGGTATTAATTGTAGATTAAGCTTTTAAACCATCCTAGTGCTACAACAATTGCAGCAAGAGCCACTATCCACAATGAGAGAACAAATGTTTTCTGAAACTTTATGTCTTGTATGAAAGATGTTCTCTCTCTGTGTTTCATGGTTCACACTAGGTTGATTGTTGAGGGTTCTTCTGATCATCATTAATTCTCCGTCCCAAGGATATGCCCCCTCACTACTTTCCTTCTCTTCTTCCCCACTGCGGGGTTGTGAGGTAGACACTTCTTTTCCTACACTCTTGGGAGTTTCTTTGGATTTATCCTTTGAAAAACTATCCTCCCTTTCTCTTCTATACTCTGTCTTGGGATAAGAGTTAGAGTAAGAACTCTCCTTGCGACTTGATCCCTTTCCCAAATTTTGTTGTTCAACTTTTATACAAAGTTGGATCAAGTCATTCAAGTCCCTGTAGGGCAAAAGTTCTACTTTATCCCTTATCTCAAGATTGAGACCACTCAAGAACCTAGCTGTGGTGGTGGTGGCTTTTTCCCTAATAGAGGCTCTCATCATGTAGAGCTCCATCTTTTGCCCATACTCCTCTACACTCATGTTTTTCTGTTGGAGTCTTTGGAGCTTGTCCATTAACTCCCTATCGTAGTATGAAGGAATATGGCGGCGTCTCATGGCTCCCTTAAGGTCATTCCAATATTCTATGGGAGGGTCCCTGTGGAGGCGCCTATCTCTCTCTAGGACTGTCCACCAATAGATAGTGTTTCCTTGAAAGCTTAAAGTGGCTAAGGGTACTTTCCTTTCCTCACTAACATGATGGCAAGCAAAAAGTTGTTCTACTTTCATTTCCCAATCTAGGTATGTTTCAACATTTTCCTTTCCATAAAAATGAGGTAAGTCTACCCTAGTCTCTTTTGGGTGGCTTTCTCTCCTAGTTCTTCTAGGTGGAGGTTGATAATAATCATTTACTCTCAGACTCCCCTCAGCATGTGAGTCACTTGACCTAGAACTAGATGCATGTGATGCATGTGATTTTTTTAATTTTTGAATGTATTCATCTTTTTCTCTAACAATCCTTAACTCCTCTTCCAAAACTACAAGATGGGCATCTCTTTCTTTTTTATCTTCCAAAAGTTGAGCCTCATGTTGCAATTGTCTTCGTGATAGTGATTGAAAATCTCTAGCCAATTGTTTCAAAAGAGATTTTGTGGATTTTCTATCACTTTCACTATGACTTGAAGAATTAGTAGACATGTTTAGGGTTTGTGATAAAAGTAACTTTCAAAAAGAAAGATAGGTTGAGTGAAGTAGGTAATTTCCCAGGAAAGGGAGGTGGATCACTAGGATCTCTTAAGTACCAAGCCTTTCCTTAGCCAGATACTATCCCACAACACTTTCACAAACCTTTCTCTAAGCAATTTACTTAAAGCACAATCAAAGATAAAAAAAAAATTTATGCAAGAAAAAATTATGTAAAGCAATAAAACACAAATGAAAATTGCTATCTAGAAAACTTTTAAAACTAGTCGAATCCTAAGGTAAGGCTTCTTGGCACTTTGGAACCTTGAAGACACACTCACCTTCTAAGACGTATTAATCCACTAATTAATCAATGTCCTTGAAAATTACAACTCAAAGAAATACAAATAAATTAGGTCAACAAATTTTGATGCACAAAAATTTAAAGTCCTATTCTATGCACTCCTTCACTTGTAGCTCCTTTGTGTATATTTGTGTATATTTCAATGAGGTTGCTGTTGTCCCTTACTTTCTCTCCTTAGGTTATTCAACCTTAAATCTTTTAATCCATATCCTCTTTAGTGATATGGCTTTCACCAAAACAAAATTTTAGCTCCATACTCACCAAAGCACCTTTTAGGTCAAATCCACTTAAGAGAGGTCAAGCAAGTTTTAAAGCAACAAAACTCAAATTTAAAATCAAGGACTACTGTAAATGGAGTTGATATTTGACAAGACTTGAAAGAGTATTCAATAAAATTTGACAAGCAAAAAATTAAGGCACACAAGAAAAGGTAGCACACAGAGTGGAATCCTAGTGAATGGAACTAGAATAGATGAATAAAACCAAAAATAGCACTACATAATTTTTTTTGTGTAAATTTTTCAGAACTTTCCAATTTTATGCTGGACAGAATACTTCAAATTTGAGCTTGAAATTTTAACCACAGAAACTTCAATGTTTTAGCTCAAAATAGGCGTTGAAATTTCACTAAAACAGTGAGCCAAATAATTGTAATAATTTTTCCGAAATCACTACCGCGTCAGCGTTTTTTCAGAGTCAGGATTTTTGCACTCTGTTTGTATTTCATTTATCATTTTTTTGTATTTTGAATTTTGATGTGCTTCTTTTTTTCAATTTTTCTTAACAAATCAAGCTACTCAAATCCGAAAATTTCAGAATTTTTCACCAACAAATGTAATTTCTGGAAACGATTCCAGCCAACACAGTAGTAGTGAAAACAGAGAAATCCTAACTTGAAATTAGAAAATGGTAAAGAAACTTCAAAAACACAACGGAAATGATTGGAAACGAACTTGTATGGAACTAACACACAAGTATGAACTCAAATATGAAAATATAAAAGGCACTAAAGCTTCAAAAACATAAATATAAACTACACTCAAAACAAAATCAAGCAACCAAATCAACAATAAAAGGCACCACTTGGAATTTATGACATTGTAGGATGAACATGACTTTGACAAAACTTGTATGGATTCAAAAATAAAAATGACTCAACTAAAACCACTTTGCACCGATTAAAAACATCAATAAGACTCAAATAAAATAAAAATAAACAGCCAACACAAAAGAAACCTAAAACAATTTGAAAATGGAAGTTCAAGATCAAGTTGAACCAAAATACCAAATAGAAATTTAAAAACAGCAACACCAACTTAAAATGAAATTAAAAACAGCAAGACATTTAAGGATATGATGAACAACATGGAGTAAAGAAGAAGACTCAAAAATTAAAATGAAGAGAACATTTATCTCTTGAAGAACCAAAGCTCTAGATACCAAATGATGGGTTGTTCTTCATGACCAATGTTCTTCTTTGAGGAAATGAGGTGAAAAGGTGGCGGAAGCAATGGAGGTGACGGATCAAGGATGGCTCATATAGAGCTATGGGTTCCTTGTAGGTGCATGAAAGGTATGGAGAGTAATAGGTTAGCCAAATCACTTGGAGGAAGGTGAAGATGAAGATCAAAGTGTCTAACCTAGAAAGACTAGACAAAGAGTAGAAGCTAGCATAATTTTGGCAGCATTTACTCATATAAATTCATCTTCCAAAAACATGAGCCAAAGCACCCTATTTATAGGAGATGGTGCCTTGGAGAGTAAGGAACAAGGGTGGGATGGGGAATACATAAAAGAGGGGGCTACTAGGGTGTTGACTAAAGGTCAATGCAGCCCCTTAGCATGCTTCTAGAAGGTAGGGCTACATTCCTACCCTAAAAGGCCTAGGTACAAGCTAAATTGTTAAATACACCCCCCCCTCTTGTGCTAAATGAACCCTACTATACTAAATTGTTAAATACACCCCCGATTGTGCTAAATGAACCCAATTATACTGAAATTACAAATAAATTGAAATTAATTGATGCTCAGCTCCCATGGCTTGGGCTTTACTCCTTGTGGTCCTTTGAGGGGTCTTTGAATATGTAGAGAAAAGTTTCTCTGCCATCATTAGCAGAGTCCCACTCTTCTTTAATCCTCTTTGCCATGGACCTAGTTGTTGGGCCTGAGCTTGGGCTTAGGCTTGGGCTTGGGCCTCTTCCATCATGAACCGATTGAAATTGCAAGAAAGACTCAAATAAAGCAAAATTAAAACAACAACACGAAAACTCAAAAGAATCCTACACAAAATTGTACAAGGATTGCTCAAGAACAATTAAGCACAATGCACCAATTGGAATTTCAAAACAGCACACCAAATCAAATTGAAAATTCAAAAATAGCAAGAAAATATGGAGATTATGAACAACACGAAATCAAGAATCAAACACAAAAATTAACATAAAAATAAGAAGGCACACTTAGCTCTTGAAGAACCTTGGCTCTAGATACCACTTAATGGAATTATACCTTCATCCGGTTTGATTTCCTTGGTGGAGATTGGCGGAAGCATCACGGATTGAGATGGACAAGGAGCTCACGTAGAGCTTGTGGATTCCTTGAAGGTGAAGGTTAAGTATGGAGACTGATAGGTGAGGCCTAATCACTTAATCTAGGTGAAAATTTGAAGACTAGGTGTCTATCCTAAATAGGTAGGAGACAAGAGTGAGATTGGCTAGCAATTTGGCAGCAATTCACTTATTCATTAATCTTCTAAATTCATGAACCAAGCACCTCAATTTATAGGAGAGAGGGCTAAACATTTTGGAGCCAAAATTTGAAAATACAAAATAAAACTCTCCAACTCCAATGAGAAGGTGTCATATGGAGTCATGCTTTCCATGTTTAGTTCACACCTTCCATGTTAAATCCTCTGCACTCCTAGGCTACCATGTGGACGTCCATGTGCTCTATGCCAAGGTTATTTTTGTCCTCCAAAACACCCTAGACGTTTTAGGGTTACATTGGGCTCAAAGAAGCCGAATTGTTACCCTAGCTAGTCACTTTTAACCCTAACTAAACCTATTTTACTATTGGCCCAAATACAAACCGAAAAAACTATGCTACTTGGCCCAAATATTTGGTCCAATTATTTTATGCTAATAGCCCCAATACATGGCCCATGAAATCCTAAACAACTTTATAAAATTTATTTAAGCTAAAGCTTGACCCAAAAATAATGTTGATTAGTCAGCAGGAACCCAGTCTTCTTGTGTTCTTCTGACGAAAGCTTTAGTTTATGTTTTGATGACTTGGAGGTCTTCTTGGATATGATTGGACATTCCTTCACCCTAGAGTTATCCTCTTGATTGGGCCTACAAAAAGAATTAAAAGCCCAATTAGACCCATATTTGCAAATAAATCCATAAACAACCTATAGGTCTTCATCCTCCTTCTTATATGGTTGTGTGTGGCTGGACAGTTTCCATCAGTAAGTACCAATAAAAATAATAAAATCTAGAAATTATAAAATTTAAAACAAATCTTAAAATAAAATAAGATAAAAAAATTAAAAATAATAAACAATTAAAATATTCACAATATTTAGGAATTCATACTCTAAAATTAAAATTGTTCCTCGACAACGGCGCCAAAAACTTGATGACTATTTTACGACAAGTATACCAAGTCAGAATTAATAAATTGTCCTTAAAGACGGATATCGAAACCACAAGGAAAAGTTCAAAAATCTGAAGTATAATATTTACTAAATATGAAAAGATGTGTCAAAGTTGTTTCAATGGTTGTTTGTATCATGAATTTGCAAGAAATTAAATAAAAGCAAAGTAGATGATTTGGTTGAGTCAATTAGGAAAATTGGGCACTCATTTTTATTTTCAATGAATAAAAACATATAATATTCAATCTTAATTGACATTGATGCACATATAAAAATCATTCATATCAATTCTTCGCATACAAAATTATTAAGAATGTAAGGACCTGTAAAATTGAATTGGAATAAAAGTGGTATATTTAAATAATTTCAGAAGATGTTATTATTTAAAATACAAAGAACTGGTAAATGAAGTTTCGTAGTAGTCGAACCTCGGACGTCGCCCAAGATCTGGGGTCAGCTGGTAGAGGTCGGTCGGCTGACATGTAGATCAAGAAGAGTAAGGGAGGAAAAGTTAAGTTAGAAGGCTACGAGGTCGCCGGTCGCCTGCTACACATGAGCGCCTGGTGGACGTCGCCAGGGCGCGAGAGGCATGCAGGCATCGCGCGGGCGCGAGAGGCATGCAGGCATTGCGCGGGCGCGAGAGGCATGCAGGCATCGCGCGGGCGCGAGAGGCATGCAGGCAGCGCGCGGGCGCGAGAGGCATGCAGGCATCGCGTGGGCGCGAGGCATGCGGGCATTGCCAGGGCGCGAGGCATGTGGACGTGGTCAAGGCGCGAGAGTTATGAGGGCGTCGCCAGGGAAGACATCGGTCGTCCCCCAGAGGAAGACATCGGTCGTCTTCCAGGGCGAAGGAGACATCGGTCGTTCGCCAGGATGAGTCAGCAGTGGAAAGTTATAGCGCGACGTCGAGTTTCACACCTTGAAGGTAAGACCCAGACTCCCAGCATGAAGCGTAGTGCACGCACGCCACGTAGACAAAAAGGGTGGTTCAGAATAGTGACATCAGAATGTTGGCATGCGCGGGAGACACTCACGGTCGTACTGTTCAGAGCAGTGGCTGGCATGCACAAGCGACAACAGTGGCAGTACTGTTCAGAGCAGTGGTTGGCATGCACCAGAGACAACAGTGGTCGTACTGTTCAGGGCAGTGGTTCTCAGACTTCTCTGCAGAATGGGTGGTGGCAGCTGCTTTTGGTGGATAAGTTGGTTTAAGATACAGAAAACCCACTGCTGAGAGAAAGAAAAACGTTGCAGCCTTCAAAGAGAGAAAGAGTGAGTTACCTCCCTTCTCCTCCAGTTGCCTCCTTCGCGCTGCGATTCTAGCACCTTCACACGAGAGTGCGACGAGCGACAGCCACCATTAGAGCACCTGGGCAGTTCTCTGCAAGTCCTTCAATCAGACGCAAAAACAGAGCCAAGGCGTTCTTCAAGCTTTGTTGGGTTTCGGAACTCTAGGTGTTTGCGCAAGTCCAGGTAAGGGAAGCTAGACCTCTTTTTCCATACAAGCCATAGTTTGCTGTTTCTGAAGTGAGGGCGACGTGGTCGCCGGTTCTCTGTTTCTTTTCGAAATGCTCTGTTTTACGTGTTTGGGCGACGTGGTCGCCGGTTTTATATACAGTCTTCGAAATACCATATTTTGAACTAGATCGCCGGTTTTTGGCGCTGTTTTGCGAACTCCTTGTGTTTGATGTTGTTTTGAGAACTGCTTGAGATTTACATGAGATATTCGAAAATATGAATCCTTTGAAATGGCTATTGCTGTGATTGAAATCATTCTTTTAAGTGTGGCATGATGTCTTTGAATGCTGTGAATGTGGGATCGAGGCATAGTATTTTCAGGAAAGAAAATACCGTGTAAGATCTTGTGGTAGGTGCATTGATCGGTGATTCCTAAGGGGATATCCTGACTCTGCTGAGGTAATGGAATCACGTAGAGGAAGTTACTCAGTTGTTGAGAGTCGAAGGAGGTCTATATGATGGGCGTCTCGTGTGAAAAAGAACGAGCTCCGTCTGTCCTATGGATTAACCCTGTCATACCAGGAGAACTATGGTAACATTGAGATGATATATGCGCATGCTGTGTGGATTCACAGCGACCCTGTGTGGATTTCACAGTGGTGTGGTATGACAGGTGCAGATCTCTAAGTCTAATCAACGCACGAGTCAATCCGGAAGTAGTGTCAAGTGTCTTGTGTGGTGAGTCAGTGGAAAGTCTGACATGTGAAATGAGAAACTTGAATATTGATAGACACTTGATGCTGTATTGTGAAATAGAATGACTATGGGTGAATGTTGTGAAATGTGATTTTGGACGATCAGCTGAATGCTATGAGCAGCTCTACGTTTTACATGGATATTTTGGAACTTGGTTTACTTGGATTTTCATGTTCTTGATTTAAACTTCTTTTAAATTATCTAGCTTACCCTTTTATCTGTTATTGTGGTTGTTTTCTCAAAACTGTGATGATCGTGTAATTGTTACACGGGAGCAGATGATCTTCCAGGAAGAAGAGCCCTCTAGTGAGTGATCGCCGAGGAGGAGATCGCCGGTTTTCTGTCTCTATCGGGTGATCGCCTGTGTCTGCCTCCATCGGGTGATCGCCTGTTCTTTTTCTGTCTTGATAGGAGATCGGTCTCGTCCGATAGGAGATCGGTTCCTTCCGATAGGAGATCGCCTGCTTTGTTTTCTTTTTCTGTACTTTGTTTATGTTTCTGGAAAATTTGACCGAATTTGTATTAAACTCCCTGTGAGGAGAAACTACATTTCACATATATAATATTTTGTTCATAGAATCTATTTGTTACCTTTATTTTCATTATATACATTTGTATAGTATTTTGGCGGGATGTTACATTAATGGTATCAGAGCAGTTCGTCCTTAGGATGACCTGAGGGCTGTGGATCCATTGTGTTTCTTCTGCTCATGAAAGTTATTTGAGTTTAAAATAATAACTATAGTGAAAGGTTTTCAAACGTTTTTGTATTGAAATTTTGTGTGTGCTTGGTGAATATATGTTCTAATTGAAAATCTTAGTATTAAGAATGAGAAGGTCTTGATAAAGTAGTGAGGGTGCACACTCATAACTGTATCGAGATGAGTCTCAATCTTAATTCCAAAGGTTTGATGTTTAGCATATATTAAATTCTGGTGTGAGCTATCTCATCCTCTTGAGTGTCTTTGTAATTGATTGAAAATGGTTGATTGGATTGGTGACTGCATACCAGTAGTTGTGCTGGTGTTATGCTTGATATTATAAGCATTATGATTCTGTTGATGAGCTCAAATTCGTAATGATTTTGAGATGCTGACCTTTGTAAGGTCTAGCTGTTACCCCCTTGAATGAATTGATTTCTTATCGATCTCATTCTTGTAGTTGCAGGGAATATACGAATCTTATAATTTCAGAATCTGAAAACGAAGGAGATGGCACGTAGACCTTCTACCCCTCCCCAACCTCCTTCGGAGATGAGCCAGATTGCCAAGGCTATCGAGATGATGGCAACTGCCATCCAACAGCAGAATACGGTAATGGCCCAGATTCATCTGGCTGTAATGAATCATTTGGGAACTGCTGGATCGGCTGCAACAGCTTCCCAGGTCAATCAGCCTCGGGAGCAGGTAGGGATGACCGAGTTCATGAGGCACAACCCACCCAAGCTCAGTGGGAGTGCTACCCCTGATCAAGCAGATCCGTGGACCAGGGAGTTGCATGCCTTAGTAAGGAAGGCAAAGGTAGTGGAGACCCTGGAGAGGAATGATTCCAGGATAATCAGATCACACCCAGGGGGTCCCTCCAGTAGGAAGGCCAAGGTGCAGCACCCACAAAGCAAGCCTTATGCGAGACCTCCACCACGTCGGGCAGGAGCAGTTCCGCTCCAGTTTCAGCGGCAACAACCCTGGAAACCAAAGTGTTTCCGTTGTGGTGGGTTACATAACGTCAAGGTGTGCTCCAAGAGGAATTCAGAGAAAGGGTGTTTCACATGCCAAGAAATGGGGCACATTTCTAGAGATTGTCCTAACAGAAAAAGGATGACTCAACCCAGTGGTTCTCGGCAGTTGAGGAATGAAGGCAGCAGACCTCAGGCAACAGGGAGAGTGTTGGCCATGTCAGGAGCAGAGGCGTCTCAGTCAGGTAACCTCGTGCAGAGTATATGTTTTATAGCTGGTAGGAGTGTAAAGGTTTTGTTTGATTCTGGAGTGACACACTCCTTTGTGTCAAGCCTGTGTGTAGCCGAGTTGGGCCTTCTAGTTAAGGAGTTACCTTTCGAACTGTTGGTCTCTACACCTGCGTCAGGGCAGGTGATGACCTCTACAGTTTGCCCCGAATGTCCAGTGATAGTAGAGGGACGCAGATTCAAGGTGAACTTGATCTGCCTACCTCTTCGGGACCTAGATGTTATCCTGGGAATGGATTGGTTAGCTGCCAATCACGTTCTCATTGACTGCGGTGGTCAGAGGATTGCATTTCCAGACCTCCAAGGATCAGATGTAATATCTGCTCGGCAAGGGCAGTCAGCGTTGGAAGAAGGGGCGAGGTGCTTCGTGATACTCGCTCGGTCGGAGGTGGAGAATAAAGGGGACGTAAGCAGAATACCCGTGGTGAAAGATTTCACGGATGTATTTCCAGAAGAGGTACCTGGGTTACCTCCTAAGAGGGAAGTGGAACTCTCTATTGTTTTGGTACCTGGAGCTGGACCAGTGTCAACGGCCCCAGCTGAGTTGATGGAATTAGAGAAGGAAGTGTAAGTTAGATTTAGTGTACCAAGGTGTAGGTTCAGCTACATATAAGTTATGGAGAGTATGTAAGCAGGATGTTGAGAGTTTAAAGACTTAAGCATGTGTATCCATGGGAAGTACTGGAGTTAAGTTCCAAGATGAAAGTAGGAATCTTTCTTTGATCCGGAGCTTGGTGATGACCTCTAGCTGGACACAAGGCTTGAAATGGAAATTTGAGATTTGGTAGAGAATAAGTTTACAAGATGATTATATCATCTTGAGATGTATCAATGATTTTGGGAAAGAGGAAAGATGAAATATCTTAATTGTGTTTAAAGTTACAGTTAGGCAAAGAAAATTGTTGAAAAGCAACAGGCGGAGAAATTGCTTGGATGAGAGAGAAAGTCTCACGTGGGATGGATGTTGTTTAATTAATTTGGATTTGAAAGCTGTATGTGATTCGAAATTGGACACTAGTTTATGTTGAGTATGTAGGAGATGAATTGGATGTTATTCCAGAAAAGGGATTAGTGACCTGTCAATCACGTTTCCAAAGGTTAAGCTCAACGAAAGATAGTGTTTCCAAAGTTCAGCCGAGTTGATTAAATTGAAGAAAATAAGTGGAAGAGTTGTTAGAGGCGCAGTTAGTCAAGCCCAATATATCTCCTTGGAATTTCCAGCATTGTTGGTTAAAAAGGAAGAGGAAGGACCTCAACTGTGTAGGGATTACAGGAAGTTGAATAAGTTGACCATCCAGGACAACTACCCTCTACCCGTAATTGATGAGTGGGGGATCAGTTAGATGGAACTTCAGTGTCCTTAAAGTTTTATCGGAAATCTGGATAAAACCAGATTTTGCTAAGACAGAAGATGTGCAGAAGACAAGCCTTTTGAGGTTTAGTATGATGCCTCACATCAAAGTTTGAATTGTGTCTGGATACAAGAGAAGACAGGAGTTGCATATGTTCAATGCAACTCAAATTTCATGAGAGGAATTATTCTACTTATGATTTAGAATCGGCAGTGGTAGTGTTGTTATGGAGATTTGAAGACAGTAATTGTGTGAAGCTTTGTATGGGAAGAAATGCAGAATTCCCTTATTGTTGGAACCGGAGGGCGAATCAGTTTTGATTGAACAGTGAGAGGATCCTAGTCTAAAACGTATTGTGGAATTTGCTAGGCACCGATCAGGCTAAAGGCTTTGTAACGGGTAAAGATGGAATATTGAGATTAATGGCAGAATCTGCATACCAGCAGATGGAGAATGGAAATTGATGAAGTATTGGAGTAGTAAGAGTTGGTTCAACAGACAACCGAGAAGGTGAAACTGATGCAAGGCAGAATGAAAGCTTCTGAAAGTCGGCAGATGTCCTCGGCAGATCAGAGGAGAAGACCTTTGGAGTTTGCTGCTGGGGATCATGTCTTTATGAGGGAAGCAACAGCCAAGGGTGTAGGACGAGCTATCAGATCAAAGAAGCTGTCCCCTAAGTTGGTTGGGCCATGTCAGACCCAAGGGGGATCAGTCCAGTGGCTTATGAGATCACCCCACCTCCCCAATTAGCAAACCTGCATAATGTGTTTCACGTATCACAGCTAAGGAAGTATCTTGCAGACCCTAGTCACGTGTTGGAAGTGGACGACGTGCAGATCGGGTGATTCACCATGGAATTTGAAGGGAACCATGGGAGATGCATATGCCCACCTCTTTTCCTTGTAATTCAATTTTCGAGGACGAAAATTTTTCTTGTTGGGGAGAATGTAAGGACCTGTAAAATTGAATTGGAATAAAAGTGGTATATTTAAATAATTTCAGAAGATGTTATTATTTAAAATACAAAGAACTGGTAAATGAAGTTTCGTAGTAGTCGGACCTCGGACGTCGCCCAAGATCTGGGGTCAGCTGGTAGAGGTCGGTCGGCTGACATGTAGATCAAGAAGAGTAAGGGAGGAAAAGTTAAGTTAGAAGGCTACGAGGTCGCCGGTCGCCTGCTACACATGAGCGCCTGGTGGACGTCGCCAGGGCGCGAGAGGCATGCAGGCATCGCGCGGGCGCGAGAGGCATGCAGGCATCGCGCGGGCGCGAGAGGCATGCAGGCATCGCGCGGGCGCGAGAGGCATGCAGGCATCGCGCGGGCGCGAGAGGCATGCAGGCAGCGCACGGGCGCGAGAGGCATGCAGGCATCGCGTGGGCGCGAGGCATGCGGGCATTGCCAGGGCGCGAGGCATGTGGACGTGGTCAAGGCGCGAGAGTTATGAGGGCGTCGCCAGGGAAGACATCGGTCGTCCCCCAGAGGAAGACATCGGTCGTCTTCCAGGGCGAAGGAGACATCGGTCGTTCGCCAGGATGAGTCAGCAGTGGAAAGTTATAGCGCGACGTCGAGTTTCACACCTTGAAGGTAAGACCCAGACTCCCAGCATGAAGCGTAGTGCACGCACGCCACGTAGACAAAAAGGGTGGTTCAGAATAGTGACATCAGAATGTTGGCATGCGCGGGAGACACTCACGGTCGTACTGTTCAGAGCAGTGGCTGGCATGCACAAGCGACAACAGTGGCAGTACTGTTCAGAGCAGTGGTTGGCATGCACCAGAGACAACAGTGGTCGTACTGTTCAGGGCAGTGGTTCTCAGACTTCTCTGCAGAATGGGTGGTGGCAGCTGCTTTTGGTGGATAAGTTGGTTTAAGATACAGAAAACCCACTGCTGAGAGAAAGAAAAACGTTGCAGCCTTCAAAGAGAGAAAGAGTGAGTTACCTCCCTTCTCCTCCAGTTGCCTCCTTCGCGCTGCGATTCTAGCACCTTCACACGAGAGTGCGACGAGCGACAGCCACCATTAGAGCACCTGGGCAGTTCTCTGCAAGTCCTTCAATCAGACGCAAAAACAGAGCCAAGGCGTTCTTCAAGCTTTGTTGGGTTTCGGAACTCTAGGTGTTTGCGCAAGTCCAGGTAAGGGAAGCTAGACCTCTTTTTCCATACAAGCCATAGTTTGCTGTTTCTGAAGTGAGGGCGACGTGGTCGCCGGTTCTCTGTTTCTTTTCGAAATGCTCTGTTTTACGTGTTTGGGCGACGTGGTCGCCGGTTTTATATACAGTCTTCGAAATACCATATTTTGAACTAGATCGCCGGTTTTTGGCGCTGTTTTGCGAACTCCTTGTGTTTGATGTTGTTTTGAGAACTGCTTGAGATTTACATGAGATATTCGAAAATATGAATCCTTTGAAATGGCTATTGCTGTGATTGAAATCATTCTTTTAAGTGTGGCATGATGTCTTTGAATGCTGTGAATGTGGGATCGAGGCATAGTATTTTCAGGAAAGAAAATACCGTGTAAGATCTTGTGGTAGGTGCATTGATCGGTGATTCCTAAGGGGATATCCTGACTCTGCTGAGGTAATGGAATCACGTAGAGGAAGTTACTCAGTTGTTGAGAGTCGAAGGAGGTCTATATGATGGGCGTCTCGTGTGAAAAAGAACGAGCTCCGTCTGTCCTATGGATTAACCCTGTCATACCAGGAGAACTATGGTAACATTAAGATGATATATGCGCATGCTGTGTGGATTCACAGCGACCCTGTGTGGATTTCACAGTGGTGTGGTATGACAGGTGCAGATCTCTGAGTCTAATCAACGCACGAGTCAATCCGGAAGTAGTGTCAAGTGTCTTGTGTGGTGAGTCAGTGGAAAGTCTGACATGTGAAATGAGAAACTTGAATATTGATAGACACTTGATGCTGTATTGTGAAATAGAATGACTATGGGTGAATGTTGTGAAATGTGATTTTGGGCGATCAGCTGAATGCTATGAGCAGCTCTACGTTTTACATGGATATTTTGGAACTTGGTTTACTTGGATTTTCATGTTCTTGATTTAAACTTCTTTTAAATTATCTAGCTTACCCTTTTATCTGTTATTGTGGTTGTTTTCTCAAAACTGTGATGATCGTGTAATTGTTACACGGGAGCAGATGATCTTCCAGGAAGAAGAGCCCTCTAGTGAGTGATCGCCGAGGAGGAGATCGCCGGTTTTCTGTCTCTATCGGGTGATCGCCTGTGTCTGCCTCCATCGGGTGATCGCCTGTTTTTTTTCTGTCTTGATAGGAGATCGGTCTCGTCCGATAGGAGATCGGTTCCTTCCGATAGGAGATCGCCTGCTTTGTTTTCTTTTTCTGTACTTTGTTTATGTTTCTGGAAAATTTGACCGAATTTGTATTAAACTCCCTGTGAGGAGAAACTACATTTCACATATATAATATTTTGTTCATAGAATCTATTTGTTACCTTTATTTTCATTATATACATTTGTATAGTATTTTGGCGGGATGTTACAAAGAACGTCTCCTAAATATCGATTCCTCGCATATTCATAAAATTCTATTATCATTACGAGCAGATGTTATAAATAAATTAACATTTCAAATATATTCTTAGCATTCAAATATGTTAAAAATTTTCATTTAGTTCAGATGCTTAGAAGTACTTTCCAATTAAATCTAAGGATCAAAATCATGAATAAAGATTCAAACTTTAATAATAAAATGACAATATCAGTCATCAATTAGGAATAAAATATTATAAATAAATATCTTCTCAATACATAAGAATTTGAATATATTACTCTCAATCCCAAAGGGAAGAATTAGCCACTCGTGTTAGCCCTTACAATCACGGAAAGCAAGAAAAATTATCCAAGGTGTTTTTCCTTGACGAATGCTTCCTCTAGGGTTTTTTATCTCTCAATATCCTCCCAATAATGTCTAGGGTTATGCTTTACGCCTTCTATTTAACCTAATTGGGCTTGGGTTAAGTGACATCTCGCTCAAGCGAGATATTGCTTGCTTAAGCGAGTTTGACGAGAAAAAGCTGAACTTCACTGAAGTTAACTCACTTAAGTGAGCCTTGGGCGAGTTCCTCTGGAGTGATCTTGCTTGGGCGAGTTTGGGCAAGTTTTAAATGTTTGAACTTTGTCTTTTCATCTTGTCTTAAACTTTTCCATTCTTTTTTACCCCTTTTATCTCCATTTTTCTCTACAATCCTGAAATTAACACAAATTTGACAATAAATCGTTCACATTCATCTTATAATTCAACAATATGTAAAAATATTCAAATTCCTAAATTAGGGGTTGAATTATAACTATTTTATGAATTAAAGTCCATTAGTGCCTATATTTTTGTATGAAATATTATTGAATTATGACACTTGTCAATGATTTACGTCTTACCTCTACTTATTAAATGTAATAGACTGTCGGTTAAAATAATTATTCTACTAACTTATGTTCTTACCATCATCTGCGCCATAACAATGTCAAAGTGTTAGGTATTGAATGGCTAATTGTGTTGAATGTAGCTTCTAGCGGTATTGCTTCTTTGTTACTTCTAGGAGGGAAAACAACTCATTCTACATTTTGCATTCCATTGCTAATAAATGAGAAATCAACCTGCAATATAACTCAAGGAAGTCTTCGAGCTAGGTTGTTGATTCAAACTAAATTAATTATATGGGATTAAGCTCCAATGATGAATAGGTTATGATTTGAAGCTTTGGAAAAAAAATTTAAGGACATTTTGAGGGCTGAAAATGAAGAAAATGGTCATAAACCTTTTGGTGGTAAAGTCATTGTATTAGGAGCACATCTTAGGCAAAATTTGTCTATTGTCAAGAATGGATCAAGATATGACATTGTCAAGATAGCAATAAACTACTCTGAATTATGGAAACATTGCAAAGTCTTAAAACTTTCAGAGAATATGAGATTAAAGACTGGGAAATCATTCAAAATTGCATAATACATAAAAGAGTTTGTTGATTGGATCTTTCAAATTGGAGATGAAGATATGAACTTCAATGAAGTTGGTGAAGCAGTTTTCGAAATACGTGAGATCTTTTAATCGAAAATACTGAACAACCTTTGTTGAACCTGGTTGAATTTGTTTATCCTGACTTCCTACAAAATATGACCTCTGCTGGATTTTTTGATGATGGTGCAATAATTTTTCCTAGAATGAACTTGATTCCTTTTGATTCAGGGTTACCTTTTAAGTTTCAAAGAAGATAATGCCCAATATCTTTGTGCTTTACAATGACAATAAATAAAATCCAAGGTCAAACCCTTTCTAAAGTTGGCCTATATCTATCACGTCTAGTATTTACACATGGTCAGTTATGTTGAACAAGGTGCTTTGATGTCTCCAAATCCTAAAGGAAAGCTTAAAGACCTTGCTACTGGCTATGTGTCTGTTTTCAAGTTGTTTGAAACTTGTTAATTCACTCCTTAAGATGATCCAAGTTCATTTGAATCTTTAACCTTTTGAAAAGATGGGTTTTCTAAAAAGCTGTTGAAATTTCAACAGGTTGAAATTTCGAAACAACAGGTTGTTTTACCTTTGTAGTTTTTGAAAAGCTTGACTTTGCTGTCAAGTCAATTCAACCGATTGTTTTTTAGAAAATCTTAACAGAATTCTGTAAGTGGTTTTAATATGTTTTAAATGATCCTAACTACCTTGGCTCCTTTATTAAATGTTTTTGACCACTTGGTTGGTCTATATAAAGGTGGTTTTACGCTCCTAATCTTGAAGTAAGAAAAAGAGTATATCAAAACAGTTTTTCAAAGATTTAAAAGAGCTTTGGATCATTCTTAAGTGTGTGGAATAGGATTTGGTTGTATTCTTGAACTTTAATCTTTGTAATACCCAGGTGTATTATATTTCCTTCTTCCGTGATTACTGTATTTCTGCATTTGCGTTTCCAAGGAGTGTTGTGTGTTCTTGAGGTGTTCAAGATCAACACTCTTGGTGTGGTTTGCCAAAGGTAGTGTGTTTCTTGAGGGGTTCAAGGTCACTACTTTGGTGTGTGGTGTTTGTAATCTAGTTTTGATTGCATAGTGGAATACCCAGTGGCTTCTGGGATTGGATGTAGCTCTTGGTGTAAGAGTGAACCAGTGTAAATTGCTTGTGTGCTTTTCTCTTACTCTGAACTTTTTTAAATTCTGTTTTTAAGTTGTTTTAAATACTGCTGGTATAAACAACCAATTGAATCGAAGAAACAACCGGTTGTTTTTCTGTGTTTCATCTTAAAACAATTTTGGTTCTTGGCTATCCTGATTCCATTCTCTATAATTCTACATTGAGTTTCATGAAACCTTCAAAGTTTTTGTAAAAATTTATTAAACAATTCACCATCGCCCCCTTGTTTAAGGCCATATATTCTAATAATTGGCATGAAGAGCTTAGTTCTTTAAAATTACTCAAGTTTTCGATCCTAAATATTTTTCTTATGGCTGAAAAATTCCTTTTGGGGAGGGTGCCTCAATAAACAGGCCACCTTTGTTTTGTGGTTTAAATTACCAATTCTGGAAGGTACGAATGAAGATCTTTGTGGAATCACTAGATAGAGGAATTAGGGATATAATTGAGCATGACTCTCTTATTCCCAAATTTGAAAAGGATGGTGTTCTTATTGGAAAACCTTGGTCCTAATGGACTGATGCTGAGAATAAAAAGGCTAAGTTTGATTGCATTGTTAAGAATATCATTACCTCTGCCTTAAATTCTGATGAGTTTTTCTAGGTTTCTCAATGCGAATTTGCTAAGGAGATGTGGGATGCTCTAGAAGTAACTCATGAAGGAACAAATGATGTAAAGAGGGCGAGGAAACATACTCTGATCCAAGAGTATGAGATGTTCAGGATGCTCAAAGGAGAATCTATAGCTAATGTAAGAAAGAGATTCACACACATTGTCAATCACTTAATGAGTCTTGGAAAAGCTTTTGACAAAGAAGAGCTTAACATCAAGATTCTCAAGTGTCTTGATAGATCTTGGCAACCCAAAGTCACTCCCATATCTGAATGAAAGGATCTCACCTCCATGACCATTGCCTCATTGTTTGGAAAGCTAAGAGTGCACGAGTTGGAAATGGATAGACTCAATCTTCAAGAAAATGAGGACAGGGGTGTGAAAACAATTTCATTTAAGGCTGCTAGGAACAAAAAATGTCAAGACTCAAGTGATGAGAGTGAAGAGGAAACATTCAACTTGTTGTTCAAGAAATTCAGCAAGTTCATAAAGAAGTGAAACAACAAAAGTAACTCATCCAACATGTATGATTGCAAGAAACCTACTAAGCTTAACACTAACAAATATACATGCTTTGGATATAGTGAAGAAGGTCATATTAAAACTGAATGTCCCAACAAAGAGAGGAAAAACTTTAAGAAGCATGAGAAGAAAGGAAAAACAAGAAGAGCTTACAATGATGACTCATCAAGCACCTCTTCAAGTGATGAAGAAGAAGCAAATTTATGTTGAAGCACTTCTATTAATTTTAAGAATTATAGTCAACTTCTTGATGCCTTCAATGAAACTCATAAGGAAGCTAATAGAGGTTTAATCCTCTTAAACCTTTAGATTTGTTGCCTCTTCTGAATCCACAAGAATTTGTGCATAAGGAAGGAGTTACAAAAGATGAATTTGTTAAAAAAATGCATGAGAGGATTAAAGAACAAATACAACAACAAACAGAGAAATATGCAAAACACAGCAATAAGGGGAAGTGAGAGATAGTTTTTAAGGAAGGAGACTAGGTTTGGCTACATCTTAGAGAGGATAGATTTCCCACTAGAAGAAAATCTAAGCGTAGCCCCCGGCGGGATGGACCCTTCCAAGTTCTCAAGAGAATCAATGACAATGCATATATTCTGGATTTACCTAAAGAATATGGAGTTCATAATACTTTCAATGTTATGGACCTAATACCTTTTGCAGGAAGTAATGAAGAAGATGAAGCATTGGATTTGAGGACAAATCCTTCTCAAGAGGGAGGGGACGATGGAAGAGGTCCAAGCCCAAGCTCAAGTCCAAGTCAAAGCCCAAGCCAAAGGCCACTAAACAGAAGATATGGGCCAACTACAAGAGCTATGGCAAGAAGGATCCAAGAGGATTGGGGCACTGCTATTGATGGCAGAGAAACTTTCCTCTATATGTTTAAAAATGTCATAAGTTTAGTGTAGGGTAGAATTTAATTTTTGTCAAAGTAGAATAGGAAATTTTACTTGTAATAATTTTCCTAGATAAATTTTGGCACCAAAAACCAACTTAGGTTAAATTAGAGTTTCTAAAACTTCTAATTTAACCAAGGCCGGTCAACTTCACCATGGGAGAAGAGTACACAATTAACACATGCTCCATGTGTTAAATATGATACACGGCTTCTACCATATGATCCATATGAAACATGTGCCAGAAAGATTTACAACACATGTTAAATATGCTTCATGTGCTCCATGTGCCAAGATGCATTAGGCGGACATTCCAAAGCTATTTCCCTTGCATTTGAATTTCATTTTGTGGTCCTCCATTGCTATTGAAGGAGGTGCCTAGTGCATGCATTTCTCAAGATTAATGAAGAGTGGAATGGCTGCCAAAATTGTGCCAATTTTCACTCCTTGTCTCCTACTTCTCTAGGATAGACACCTTAGTCTTCAATCTTCATCTACTCCAAGTGAGATGGCCTCACCACTCACTCTCCACACCTAGTATGCACCTTCAAGGATTCCATCACCCTACGTGAATCCCTTGCACATTTTCCTCCAGGGATGCTTGTAAGGACCTGTAAAATTAAACTGGAATAAAAGGAATATATTTTAAACGAATTCTAAGTATGTTTTTATTTAAAATAAAAAGGAAGGAAAGTGTAGCTTAGAAGACTATGAGATCGCTAGGTTAGTACATAATCGCCTGTCGCCTAGATTACACATGATCGCCCAAAAGTGCACTCAGTATGTGGTCAGGATACTGGATCAACCATAGTGGGTTCCAAAAACCACGCGTATCAAGGTGTGGGTTAAGCCTTAAATACGCTGTGCATGCGAAGCTCTATGCTTGAGCATAAGAAATCGTCCTTAGTGTTGCATGCATGGGCGCACAAGGAGTAGTGCTGATCTACTCTTGGAAATGTGAAGCTACCGACGTCACCAAGTCATGTGGAGATGATACCTTGGACGTAACATAGTGGGATGAAGAACCTTCAGCAAGGCATGGCGATGTCGTCGGGCATCACCAGGGCGAGGGACATGCGGGCATCGCCAAGGCGCGAGGCATGCGGGCATCGCCAGGGCGCGAGAGACATGCGGGCATTGCCAGGGCGCGAGAGGCATGCGGGCATCGCCGGGGCGCGAGAGACATGCGGGCATCGCCAAGGCGCGAGGCATGCGGGCATCGCCAGGGCGCGAGAGACATGCGGGCATCGCCAGGGCGCGAGAGGCATGCGGGCATCGCCGGGGCGCGAGAGACATGCGGGCACTGCCAGGGCGCGAGACATGCGGGCATCGCCAGGGATAGACATCGGTCGTCTCCCAGAGAGAGACATCGGTCGTCTTCCAGGGCGAGACATCGGTCGTTCGCCAGGATGAGTCAGCGGTGGAAAGTTATCGCGCGATGTCGAGTTTCACACAGATAAGGTGGGGCCCAGGCTCCCAGCATGAAACGCCCTGCACGCGCGACACGTAGACAAAAAGGGTGGTTCAGAATAGTGACATCAGAGTGTTGGCATGCGCAGAGGCACGCGTGGTCGTACTGTTCAGAGCAACGTGCACGCAAGTTTCCCTGCAGAGTGGGTGGTGGCAGCGGCATTTGTGGACAAGTTGGTTTAGATTCAAAAACCCACTTCTGAGAGGAGAGAACGCTGCTGTGGTTCAAGAGTGACAGAGTGAGTCTACCTTCATCCTCCTCTTTTCTCTCCTTCGCGCTGCGATTCAGGAATCTCCAAGAACCAGTACGACGAGCGACGACTGCCCTTGGATACCTGGGGAGTTCTTTGCGAGTTTTTCTGTCAGGACGCTAGAACAGAGTTAAGGCATCTTTAAGCTTCGGTGGGTTTTGGAGCTCTTGGTGTTTTGCGCAAGTTCAGGTAAGGGAAGCTAGCATTTTCGTTTATAAAACGTTAGGTGTAAGGACCTGTAAAATTGAATTGGAATAAAAAGAGATATATTTTAAAAGAATTCTATGTATGTTTTATTTAGAATAGAAAGGGAGGAAAAAGTTAAGTATAGAAGGCTATGAGGTCGCCGGTCGCCTGCTACACATGAGCGCCAGGTGGACGTCGCGCGGGCGCGAGAGGCATGCAGGCATCGCGCGGGCACGAGAGGCATGCAGGCATCGCGCGGGCGCGAGAGGCATGCAGGCATCGCGCGGGCGCGAGAGGCATGCAGGCATCGCGCGGGCGCGAGAGGCATGCAGGCATCGCGCGGGCGCGAGAGGCATGCAGGCAACGCGTGGGCCCGAGAGGCATGCAGGCATCGCGCGGGCGCGAGGCATGTGGGCATTGCCAGGGCGCGAGGCATGTGGACGTGGCCAAGGCGCGAGAGTTATGAGGGCGTCGCCAGGGAAGACATCGGTCGTCTCCCAGAGGAAGACATCGGTCGTCTTCTAGGGCGAAGGAGACATCGGTCGTTCGCCAGGATGAGTCAGCGTTGGAAAGTTGTCGCGATGGCGAGCCTCACACAGATAAAGTGGGACCCAGACTCTCAGCATGAAACGTCCTGCACGCGCGCCACGTAGACAAAAAGGATGATTCAGAGTGGTGACATCAGAATGTTGGCATGCGCAAGAGACACTCGCGGTCGTACTGTTCAGAGCAGTGGTTGGCATGCACAAACGACAACAGTGGTCGTACTGTTCAGAGCAGTGGTTGGCATGCATAAACGACAGCAGTGGTCGTACTGTTCAGGGCAGTGGTTCTCAGACCTCCTGCAGAAGGGGTGGCAGCAGCAGCAAACGTGGGCAGGTAAGCTGGGATTCAAAAGCCACTGCGGGAAGGCAAAGAGTGTTACAGACTCAAGAGTGTTAGAGTGAGTGCAAACTTCCTCCCTCCCTTCTTCCCTTCCTTGCGTTGAGACTCAGGCAACCTCCAGCATCAGTGCGACACGCGACGTTGCCCTTAGAGCACCTAAGAGGTTCTCTGCAAGTTCTACAGACCAGGCGCTGAAAACAGAGACAAGGCGGGGTTCAAGCTTCGTTGGGTTTCGGAGCCCCTGGTGTTTGCGCAAGTCCAGGTAAGGGAAGCTAGACTTCATTTTCAATACAAGCCATAGTTTAGCTATTTTCTGAAGTGAGGGCGACGTGGTCGCCGGTTTTCGTTTTCATCCTTGTAAAATGCTCTGTGCTATGGGTTGGGCGACGTGGTCGCCGGTTTTAAATGCAGTCTTCGAAACACCCTGTTTTTGAACTAGATCGCCGGTTTTGGCGTTGTTTGGGAACTCTCTGTTTTTGGGTGTTGTTTTGAAATTACTTGAGATTTAAATGAAATATTCGAAGATCTGAACCTTGAAATGATTCGTTGCTGTGACTTGAATCAATTACTCGAGTGGTATGATGTTTTTGAATGCTGTGAATGTGGGATCGAGGCATAGTATTTTCAGGAAAGAAAATACCGTGTAAGATCTTGTAGTAGGTGCATTGATCGGTGATTCCTAAGGGGATATCCTGACTCTGCTGAGGTAATGGAATCACGTAGAGGAAGTTACTCAGTTGTTGAGAGTCGAAGGAGGTCTATATGATGGGCGTCTCGTGTGAAAAAGAACGAGCTCCGCCTGTTCTATGGATTAACCCTGTCATGCTTGGAGGGTGATGATATTGAGATTCATTCTACGCTTGTGAATGTGTGTGATTTCACGGCGACCCTGTGAATGTGTGTGATTTCACAGTGGGCAGTATGACAGGTGCAGATCTCTGAGTCTAATCAACGCACGAGTCAATCCGGAAGTAGTGTCAAGTGTCTTGTGTGATGAGTCAGTGGTGGTCTGACGTGAGAAATGAGAAACATTGAATTGATAGACACTTGATGCAGTTTTGTGAAATAGAATGACTCTTGAGAATATTGTGAAATGTGTGATTTCTGGGTGATCAGGTGAAGAGTATGAGAAACTTGATAACTTTACGTGAATATCTTGAAATTGTTTACCTTGATTTTATTTTAAGTATCCTTATTTAAACTCTTTTTAAATGTCTAGCTTACCCTGTGTTTTCGTTTGTGTTGTGGCCTTTTCTTAAACCTGTAATGATCGTGTATAATTTACACGGGAGCAGATGATGTTGCAGGAAGTAGAGCTCTTTAGAAAATTGTCGCTGGAAGGAGATCGCCTGTTTTCTTTTCTGTTGGGTGATCGCCCCTCTTGCTGCTTTATAATAGGAGATCGCCTTTATGAAAGGAGATCGCCCTTCTTATAGGAGATCGCCTATATGAAAGGAGATCGCCCTTCTTATAGGAGATCGCCCTTTTTGCCAGGAGATCGCCTATCTGTCTTTTGTATTGTATTTCGTTTACGTTTTTAATGGAGAAGTGATCGTTTGTATTAAACTCCCTGTGAGGAGAAACTTATTTATTTTATATAAAGATTCTGCTCACTTCAATCTATTTGTCATTTTATTTTCGTTTTATATTTATTCTCAAAGAAATTTGGCGGGATGTTACATTAATGGTATCAGAGCAGTTCGTCCTTAGGATGACCTGAGGGCTGTGGATCCATTGTGTTTCTTCTGCTCATGAAAGTTATTTGAGTTTAAAATAATAACTATAGTGAAAGGTTTTCAAACGTTTTTGTATTGAAATTTTGTGTGTGCTTGGTGAATATATGTTCTAATTGAAAATCTTAGTATTAAGAATGAGAAGGTCTTGATAAAGTAGTGAGGGTGCACACTCATAACTGGATCGAGATGAGTCTCAATCTTAATTCCAAAGGTTTGATGTTTAGCATATATTAAATTCTGGTGTGAGCTATCTCATCCTCTTGAGTGTCTTTGTAATTGGTTGAAAATGGTTGATTGGATTGGTGACTGCATACCAGTAGTTGTGCTGGTGTTATGCTTGATGTTATAAGCATTATGATTCTGTTGATGAGCTCAAAATTCGTAATGATTTTGAGATGCTGACCTTTGTAAGGTCTAGCTGTTACCCCCTTGAATGAATTGATTTCTTATCGATCTCATTCTTGTAGTTGTAGGGAATATAGGAATCTTATAATTTCAGAATCTGAAAACGAAGGAGATGGCACGTAGACCTTCTACCCCTCCCCAACCTCCTTCGGAGATGAGCCAGCTTGCCAAGGCTATCGAGATGATGGCAACTGCCATCCAACAGCAGAATACGGTAATGGCCCAGATTCATCTGGCTGTAATGAATCATTTGGGAACTGCTGGATCGGCTGCAACAGCTTCCCAGGTCAATCAGCCTCGGGAGCAGGTAGGGATGACCGAGTTCATGAGGCACAACCCACCCAAGCTCAGTGGGAGTGCTACCCCTGATCAAGCAGATCCGTGGACCAGGGAGTTACATGCCTTAGTAAGGAAGGCAAAGGTAGTGGAGACCCTGGAGAGGAGTGATTCCAGGATAATCAGATCACACCCAGGGGGTCCCTCCAGTGGGAAGGCCAAGGTGCAGCACCCACAAAGCAAGCCTTATGCGAGACCTCCACCACGTCGGGCAGGAGCAGTTCCGCTCCAGTTTCAGCGGCAACAACCATGGAAACCAAAGTGTTTCCGTTGTGGTGGGTTACATAACGTCAAGGTGTGCTCCAAGAGGAATTCAGAGAAAGGGTGTTTCACATGCCAAGAAATGGGGCACATTTCTAGAGATTGTCCTAACAGAAAAAGGATGACTCAACCCAGTGGTTCTCGGCAGTTGAGGAATGAAGGCAGCAGACCTCAGGCAACAGGGAGAGTGTTGGCCATGTCAGGAGCAGAGGCGTCTCAGTCAGGTAACCTCGTGCAGAGTATATGTTTTATAGCTGGTAGGAGTGTAAAGGTTTTGTTTGATTCTGGAGCGACACACTCCTTTGTGTCAAGCCTGTGTGTAGCCGAGTTGGGCCTTCTAGTTAAGGAGTTACCTTTCGAACTGTTGGTCTCTACACCTGCGTCAGGGCAGGTGATGACCTCTACAGTTTGCCCCGAATGTCCAGTGATAGTAGAGGGACGCAAATTCAAGGTGAACTTGATCTGCCTACCTCTTCGGGACCTAGATGTTATCCTGGGAATGGATTGGTTAGCTGCCAATCACGTTCTCATTGACTGCGGTGGTCAGAGGATTGCATTTCCAGACCTCCAAGGATCAGATGTAATATCTGCTCAGCAAGGGCAGTCAGCATTGGAAGAAGGGGCGAGGTGCTTCGTGATACTCGCTCGGTCGGAGGTGGAGAATAAAGGGGACGTAAGCAGAATACCCGTGGTGAAAGATTTCACGGATGTATTTCCAGAAGAGGTACCTGGGTTACCTCCTAAGAGAGAGGTGGAACTCTCTATTGTTTTGGTACCTGGAGCTGGACCAGTGTCAACGGCCCCAGCTGAGTTGATGGAATTAGAGAAGGAAGTGTAAGTTAGATTTAGTGTACCAAGGTGTAGGTTCAGCTACATATAAGTTATGGAGAGTATGTAAGCAGAATATTGAGGGTTTAAAGACTTAAGCATGTGTATCCATGGGAAGTACTGGAGTTAAGTTCCAAGATGAAAGTAGGAATCTTTCTTTGATCCGGAGCTTGGTGATGACCTCTAGCTGGACACAAGGCTTGAAATGGAAATTTGAGATTTGGTAGAGAATAAGTTTACAAGATGATTATATCATCTTGAGATGTATCAATGATTTTGGGAAAGAGGAAAGATGAAATATCTTAATTGTGTTTAAAGTTACAGTTAGGCAAAGAAAATTGTTGAAAAGCAACAGGCGGAGAAATTGCTTGGATGAGAGAGAAAGTCTCACGTGGGATGGATGTTGTTTAATTAATTTGGATTTGAAAGCTGTATGTGATTCGAAATTGGACACTAGTTTATGTTGAGTATGTAGGAGATGAATTGGATGTTATTCCAGAAAAGGGATTAGTGATCTGTCAATCACGCTTCCAAAGGTTAAGCTCAACGAAAGATAGTGTTTCCAAAGTTCAGCCGAGTTGATTAAATTGAAGAAAATAAGTGGAAGAGTTGTTAGAGACGCAGTTAGTCAAGCCCAATATATCCCCTTGGAGTTTCCAGCATTGTTGGTTAAAAAGGAAGAGGAAGGACCTCAACTGTGTAGGGACTACAGGAAGTTGAATAAGTTGACCATCCAGGACAACTACCCTCTACCCGTAATTGATGAGTGGGGGATCAGTTAGATGGAACTTCAGTGTCCTTAAAGTTTTATCGGAAATCTGGATAAAACCAGATTTTGCTAAGACAGAAGATGTGCAGAAGACAAGCCTTTTGAGGTTTAGTATGATGCCTCACATCAAAGTTTGAATTGTGTCTGGATACAAGAGAAGACAGGAGTTGCATATGTTCAATGCAACTCAAATTTCATGAGAGGAATTATTCTACTTATGATTTAGAATCGGCAGTGGTAGTGTTGTTATGGAGATTTGAAGACAGTAATTGTGTGAAGCTTTGTATGGGAAGAAATGCAGAATTCCCTCATTGTTGGAACCGGAGGGCGAATCAGTTTTGATTGAACAGTGAGAGGATCCTAGTCTAAAACGTATTGTGGAATTTGCTAGGCACCGATCAGGCTAAAGGCTTTGTAACGGGTAAAGATGGAATATTGAGATTAATGGCAGAATCTGCATACCAGCAGATGGAGAATGGAAATTGATGAAGTATTGGAGTAGTAAGAGTTGGTTCAACAGACAACCGAGAAGGTGAAACTGATGCAAGGCAGAATGAAAGCTTCTGAAAGTCGGCAGATGTCCTCGGCAGATCAGAGGAGAAGACCTTTGGAGTTTGCTGCTGGGGATCATGTCTTTATGAGGGAAGCAACAGCCAAGGGTGTAGGACGAGCTATCAGATCAAAGAAGCTGTCCCCTAAGTTGGTTGGGCCATGTCAGACCCAAGGGGGATCAGTCCAGTGGCTTATGAGATCACCCCACCTCCCCAATTAGCAAACCTGCATAATGTGTTTCACGTATCACAGCTAAGGAAGTATCTTGCAGACCCTAGTCACGTGTTGGAAGTGGACGACGTGCAGATCGGGTGATTCACCATGGAATTTGAAGGAAACCATGGGAGATGCATATGCCCACCTCTTTCCCTTATAATTCAATTTTCGAGGACGAAAATTTTTCTTGTTGGGGAGAATGTAAGGACCTGTAAAATTGAATTGGAATAAAAAGAGATATATTTTAAAAGAATTCTATGTATGTTTTATTTAGAATAGAAAGGGAGGAAAAAGTTAAGTATAGAAGGCTATGAGGTCGCCGGTCGCCTGCTACACATGAGCGCCAGGTGGACGTCGCGCGGGCGCGAGAGGCATGCAGGCATCGCGCGGGCGCGAGAGGCATGCAGGCAACGCGCGGGCCCGAGAGGCATGCAGGCATCGCGCGGGCGCGAGGCATGTGGGCATTGCCAGGGCGCGAGGCATGTGGACGTGGCCAAGGCGCGAGAGTTATGAGGGCGTCGCCAGGGAAGACATCGGTCGTCTCCCAGAGGAAGACATCGGTCGTCTTCTAGGGCGAAGGAGACATCGGTCGTTCGCCAGGATGAGTCAGCGTTGGAAAGTTGTCGCGATGGCGAGCCTCACACAGATAAAGTGGGACCCAGACTCTCAGCATGAAACGTCCTGCACGCGCGCCACGTAGACAAAAAGGATGATTCAGAGTGGTGACATCAGAATGTTGGCATGCGCAAGAGACACTCGCGGTCGTACTGTTCAGAGCAGTGGTTGGCATGCACAAACGACAACAGTGGTCGTACTGTTCAGAGCAGTGGTTGGCATGCATAAACGACAGCAGTGGTCGTACTGTTCAGGGCAGTGGTTCTCAGACCTCCTGCAGAAGGGGTGGCAGCAGCAGCAAACGTGGGCAGGTAAGCTGGGATTCAAAAGCCACTGCGGGAAGGCAAAGAGTGTTACAGACTCAAGAGTGTTAGAGTGAGTGCAAACTTCCTCCCTCCCTTCTTCCCTTCCTTGCGTTGAGACTCAGGCAACCTCCAGCATCAGTGCGACACGCGACGTTGCCCTTAGAGCACCTAAGAGGTTCTCTGCAAGTTCTACAGACCAGGCGCTGAAAACAGAGACAAGGCGGGGTTCAAGCTTCGTTGGGTTTCGGAGCCCCTGGTGTTTGCGCAAGTCCAGGTAAGGGAAGTTAGACTTCATTTTCAATACAAGCCATAGTTTAGCTATTTTCTGAAGTGAGGGCGACGTGGTCGCCGGTTTTCGTTTTCATCCTTGTAAAATGCTCTGTGCTATGGGTTGGGCGACGTGGTCGCCGGTTTTAAATGCAGTCTTCGAAACACCCTGTTTTTGAACTAGATCGCCGGTTTTGGCGTTGTTTGGGAACTCTCTGTTTTTGGGTGTTGTTTTGAAATTACTTGAGATTTAAATGAAATATTCGAAGATCTGAACCTTGAAATGATTCGTTGCTGTGACTTGAATCAATTACTCGAGTGGTATGATGTTTTTGAATGCTGTGAATGTGGGATCGAGGCATAGTATTTTCAGGAAAGAAAATACCGTGTAAGATCTTGTAGTAGGTGCATTGATCGGTGATTCCTAAGGGGATATCCTGACTCTGCTGAGGTAATGGAATCACGTAGAGGAAGTTACTCAGTTGTTGAGAGTCGAAGGAGGTCTATATGATGGGCGTCTCGTGTGAAAAAGAACGAGCTCCGCCTGTTCTATGGATTAACCCTGTCATGCTTGGAGGGTGATGATATTGAGATTCATTCTACGCTTGTGAATGTGTGTGATTTCACGGCGACCCTGTGAATGTGTGTGATTTCACAGTGGGCAGTATGACAGGTGCAGATCTCTGAGTCTAATCAACGCACGAGTCAATCCGGAAGTAGTGTCAAGTGTCTTGTGTGATGAGTCAGTGGTGGTCTGACGTGAGAAATGAGAAACATTGAATTGATAGACACTTGATGCAGTTTTGTGAAATAGAATGACTCTTGAGAATATTGTGAAATGTGTGATTTCTGGGTGATCAGGTGAAGAGTATGAGAAACTTGATAACTTTACGTGAATATCTTGAAATTGTTTACCTTGATTTTATTTTAAGTATCCTTATTTAAACTCTTTTTAAATGTCTAGCTTACCCTGTGTTTTCGTTTGTGTTGTGGCCTTTTCTTAAACCTGTAATGATCGTGTATAATTTACACGGGAGCAGATGATGTTGCAGGAAGTAGAGCTCTTTAGAAAATTGTCGCTGGAAGGAGATCGCCTGTTTTCTTTTCTGTTGGGTGATCGCCCCTCTTGCTGCTTTATAATAGGCGATCGCCTTTATGAAAGGAGATCGCCCTTCTTATAGGAGATCGCCTATATGAAAGGAGATCGCCCTTCTTATAGGAGATCGCCCTTTTTGCCAGGAGATCGCCTATCTGTCTTTTGTATTGTATTTCGTTTACGTTTTTAATGGAGAAGTGATCGTTTGTATTAAACTCCCTGTGAGGAGAAACTTATTTATTTTATATAAAGATTCTGCTCACTTCAATCTATTTGTCATTTTATTTTCGTTTTATATTTATTCTCAAAGAAATTTGGCGGGATGTTACATTAGGCGAGTAGGTTCTGAAGTGAGGGCGACGTGGTCGCCGGTTTTCTTATTCCTTTTCACAATGCTCTGTTTTTATGTGTGGGGCGACGTGATCGCCGGTTTTAATGTTGATTTCGAACTCCCCTATTTTAGTGTCGTTTGAAACTATTTGAGATTGAAATGTGATATTCGAAAATCTGAACCTTGGAATGATTGTTGCTGTGATTGGAATCGTTCATTTAAGTGTTATATGATGTGTTGAATGTTGTGAATGTGGGATCAAGGCATAGTATTTTCAGGAAAGAAAATACTGTGTAAGATCGTGTAGGATGTGCATTGATCGGTGATTTCTATAATGAGATATCCTGACTCTCCTGATATAATGGAATCATATAGATGAAGTTATTCAGGCGTTGAGAGTCGATGGAGGTTCATACGTATGGGTAAGTTGTTTGAAAGATAACTACTTGACCTGTTGTATGGATTAACCCTGTCATACTAAGAGAGTGATGAGATTGAGATTGAGATTATGTTTATGCGCATAGCTGTGGGAACTTTACAGCAATGTAGTATGACAGGTGCAGACCTCTGAGTCTAGTCAATGCACGAGTCTTCCGAAAGTAGTGTCAAGTGTCTATGTGTGATGAGTCAGTGGAAGTCTGACGTGAGAAATGAGAAACATTGAAATTGATAGACACTTGATGGAATTATGTGAATTGAACGACTCTTGAGGAAATTGTGAAATATGTGATTACTTGATGGTCATGTGAAGGGAATGAGAAAGTTGATGGTTTTTACGTGGGTGTCTTAAATTTGTTTTATCTTGATTTTAAAGTTTCATATCTAAATTCTCTTTAAAATATCTAGCTTACCCTACGTTTTTGTTTTGTGGATGTTTTCTTAAACCTGTGATGATCGTGTATAATTTACACGGGAGCAGATGATGTTGCAGGATGTAGAGCTCCTCAGTGAGTGGTTGCCGGAAGGAGATCGCTTGTTTTCTGTTTCTGTTAGGAGATCGCCTGTTTTTCTATTTTGCTGTATTTTGTTTAAGTTTGGAAACTGACTGGATATGTATTAAACTCCCTGTGAGGAGAAATTTCATTACATATATATATATATATATATATATATATATATATATATATATATATGTTCACTTCGATATTATTATTTTACCTTTATTTCATTATATAAATATGAAAAGGATTTGGCGGGATGTTACAGGGAGTTCCAAAAGCGGTGGGAGGGTTTAGGACTCTCGCAGCAACCACCTACTATGGTAGAAGATGAACCACCTTCGCCTCCTATTAAGAAAGTTAGCACTAAAGGGAGTTGTTCGGCGGTTGATCATTTGAGAGATGACTTTGCCTTAACTAGGCAATGCGAGTTATATGTTGAGTATAATTCTTTGACCCGATTCGTTGCCTTGGGTAACTGTTATGAAGGGGTCACAATGTGCCTCTTTCTTCTAATTTCATAAAGGTCACAGTGGAGAAGTTCCTTTGTGGTGATGTTGCAGTTCCTGTGCCGACATCAGAGGTCACAATTGTAGCAGAGGCATTACATACTTTCGTTGCCTGGCCTAGACATCTCGTCAAACCTATAAACCCTATGGTATATCTTTGCACTAATACTAATAGGATTATATATCAGATATAATACATTCTGAGTAATTTAAGTATTTGTTTGTTTGTTGATGAGTAGGAGGAACCTAAGACAAAACTGCCTCTGCAAAAGAAAAAAAAAATTCTCCATTGATGATCCTCTAGCGGCATTGGTGGAAGTTGCTAAAGCTTTAAACACAACCGTCATAGAGGTTCCGTGGGATGTCGATGTTTTTGGAAGACATAGTGATGTACCGTTGTACTTTCACATGTCTGATTTGTTGGACCTTGCATCTGGAAATCAAGAGACTAACATAACAGTTATGCAATTATGGATGATGTAAGTTCAAATATTAAAATCTTTATACTTTTGATTTATTAAATATGTTAGTACTAACTTATTCAAATTTAGGTATATTTATGGATTATGCTTCGATGAGTGGAAACACGATATTTATGGGGTTTTAGACCCTTAAGTCATTCAACGAATTGGAAACAAGAAGTCGAAAACACAAACATACATCACCACTGCCTTAAAGAATGGAGGAAAACAAATTTATTTTGCTCCATACATCTATGCGTAAGTCTTTATTTATCATACAAGTTATACTAAACATTGAAATAAGAGAAATTAACTTATTTGTTATATAGGTGTCATTGGCAACTATTGGTCATATCTGTTCAAGATTATACTGCTGCATGGTTTTGCTCTTGGAATAAAGGACCCCTTACCTATTTTAAACACATTATAGATAAGTACGAAAATTTCATTTAACATTTATTATTACTTATACATTATATAATGTTATGTATTTTAACATGAAATCTTATTATTATAGTGCTTACTCTGGATATGACATGTTGAGCGGGAGGAGAAGTGCAAACGCACAAAAACTCACTTGGGTGTACCTTAAGGTATTTAAAGTTTATTTTTTCACTCAATTTAATTGTCTAACTCATTCATTTAATACATTTATCACATGCAGTGCAACAAGCAATCTGGAAACTATGAGTGCGGTTATTATGTTATGTAGTGGATGTCGACCATTGTGCGAGCCGCAATTGATAGAGGTTGGGATCAGGTAATATGTCAATACAAAAGACACTTTAAAATTTGGGATTTATTATTCAAGCACTAATTCAAAAAATTTCAAATGTCTCAGTTTTTCAATGACCAACAACCGCTAGGTTCAAAAGCATTGGAGTACATGAGAACAACATGGTCAAAGTATTTTGTAACCATGTATAACAACTTAGGGTAAATAAACTATTAGAATAGCATAAAACTTTTTCATATATTAGAAAAACTTTTTGTAGAATGTTATAATTTATTGTATGTATTTTTTATATTTGAATTATGATTGTAAATGTTTTGATTTTCTGGAATTTCTGGAACTGGAAATTGTGTGCAGGTTTGAGGTTTTTTGTAAAAATAATTTTTTTTTCAATATGTATACAATGACGGTTCCACGTGGAACCCTCTTTAAAAGTCACACTAACAACGATGGTTCACCGTCTTTAAAACTTTTTTCTGAATTTTAAAAATTTGGTGTTTTGGTATCCGATTACGAAGACGGTTATAGTAACCGTCGTTATAAGTAAGTTTTAACGACGATCCTCAACTGTCGTTAAAAGCGTCTCGTTTTAACGATGCCCGCAATAATGACGGTTTGAGAACCGTCTTTACAAGTCCATTTTAACCATCGTGAATTAACGTTTTTGTACTAGTGTGAAGACCCCGAGGCCCACATCACAGCCTTCCATACACAGATGATGATTTCGGGAGGGACTGATACCATGCATTGTAAGTTATTTATGGGAACCTTTTTAGGAATGGTGCTGGACTAGTTCATTAGCCTCCCCGAAGGACATATCATGTCGTTTGACTACTTCTCGTCACTTTTCAAGGAGTAGTTCATCGTCAACCAGGCTCCCTCACCCGTTTCCTTCGACCTTTTTGATGTGAAGCAATACCAGGGAGAACCACTGAAGGACTTCCTGAATCTCTTTGGAGCGCTCGTGGTAAATTTACACACCAAAGACGACGCCATGATGGTACACGCCTTCAGGAAGGGGATCCTACCAAGACCTTTCCGTGATTCCCTGATCAGGTGTCAACCAAAGACTTTCAACGAGATCCGTCGTCGAGCTGTGGCCCACATCAACGTAGAAAAGCAGGTAATAGAAAAGCACATGAGGGTCAATCTGTCCAATGTGTAGCAGGTCACATTCAACCTATAGGGTGCATGAGGCCACAACAGGAAAGAAGGCTAAGTCGACGCCATATGAGTCGAAGAAGCCTAAGCCCACCACGCACAGCTTCAAAGTAGACCTCAAAGAGCTGATCGCCATTCCCGAGGTGCTAGCAGACTGAAGTTTCCCCAGAAGACTGACAAGAGGCTGAGACCCAGCAATGACAAGTGGTGTAATTTCCACCAGGCACGTGGTCACGGTCTAGGAAACTGCCTAGCACTAAGACACCAACTCGATGAATTGGTAAGAAACGATTTTCTGACAAACTACTTGCAGGAACTACAGGAGACCCTAGTGATGGTGGCCCCAGCAAGAGACCAGGGGCACGAGATACCCATCCACGGAGAGATCAACACCATCTTTGGAGGGTTCTCAGAAGGAGGGTGTACCGCTTCCCAACAAAGAAAGTACACCAGAGGATTGATGACTGTCGAGGAGAGGGAAGTTGACTAGTTCCCAGAACCTGACCTTGTTTTTATGAAGGCTGATCGGCTGGACGTGGTCCCACATGACAACGACCTGGTGGTGATTTCAGTGGTGACAGTGGGAAGGAAAGTACAACGGGTCCTTGTCGACCAGGGAAGTTCGGCAGACGTGATGTTCTGGCCGACCTTCAACAAGCTGCAATTATCACCCGACCAGTTGAGGCCTTACGATGACTGCCTATACGGTTTTGCGAGAGACCAAGTGGAGGTCAGAGGCTACATCAAGTTGAGGACGACGTTCACAGACAGCAATTCCTCTCGCACTGTTAACGTAAGGTATCTTGTAGTAAACGCTCCCTCTACTTATAACATTCTTTTGGGCAGGCCAACTTTGAACAGATTGAGAGCAGTACCCTCAACAAGACACATGAAAATGAAGCTGCCCTCCCTTGATGGAACAGTGATCACCATCAAGTCTGACCAGAAGACGGCTAGAAAATGCTACAAGAATAGCCTCAAGACAAAGAGAGGGATGTGCTCTGTCATTAACCGTTGATCCATGAATGAAGGAATCATCCGTGTAGAGGTCACCCCAGAGAGACAAACCGAGCCAACAGAAGAAGTCATGGAACAAGAGATCGGGGGCAAACAGTTCACACTTGGTAAGTCCCTGAGTCAGGAAGCGCAGGACCAGGTCACCAGGGTCTTGGCCCGACATCTAGACACCTTCGCGTGGACTGCCTCAGACATGCTAGGTATTGACCCTGACTTCTTGTGCCATCATCTTACCATGGACCCACAGGTCCGACCTGTACGCCAAAGGCGGAGAAAGTTCAATGAGGAGAGGCGGCAAGTCATTAGGCAGGAAACCCAGAAGCTGCTGGAGGCCAGTCATCAGGGAAATCTAGTACCCTGAGTGGTTGGCAAATGTGGTGTTAGTCAAGAAGGCTAATGGCAAGTGGAGGATGTGCGTCGACTTCACAGATTTGAATAAAGCCTGCCCCAAGGACTCTTACCCATTGCCCAACATTGATGTCTTAGTAGACAGCGCGTCAGGATGCAAACTCCTCAGCTTTTTGGATGCATTCTCTGGATACAACCAGATCCGGATGGACCCCAGAGACAAATGCAAGACAGCATTCATGACAGAGCTCTCAAGTTATTGCTACAAAGTGATGCCCTTTGGATTGAAAAACGCTTGAGCGACCTACCAGAGACTGATGGATAGGATACTCGAGGGCAAAATGTGCAGGCATACGCGAACAACATGGTCGTCACCTCCCAAGAGAAGGACCAACACGTCGCTAACCTGGAAGAGTTGTTCAACACCATAGCCAGGTACAAGTTATTGAACCCAGAAAAATGCGTGTTTGGGGTAGAAGCGGGAAAATTCTTGGGGTTCTTGCTGACAGAACATGGAATAGAAGCAAACCCCGAGAAGTGCGCGACAATCATGCCCATGAGGAGCCCGGTCTCAGTGAAGGAAGTACAGCAGTTGATAGGTCGGATGGTCGCCCTGTCTCGATTTGTTTCAACAGGAGGGGACAGGGGCTATCCTTACTTCTAGTGTTTGAAGAGAAACAACAAATTCGTGTGGACTGATGAGTGTGAGGAATCATTCCTCAAGCTAAAAGAGTATTTGGTCAGTCCCCCAGTATTGTGCAAGCCGCTTCCAGGTACCCCACTCCGCCTAGACTTTGCCATCTCAAAGTGGGCGATCAGTTTAGTTCTCATCCAGGAATAGGACCAGGTGCAGAAACCCATTTATTTTGTTAGCAAGGTCTTGCAGGGACCTGAGGTGCGCTACCAGGCCATAGAGAAGGCAGCGCTAGCTGTAGTGTTTTCAGCACGGAGGCTCCGACACTATTTTCACAGCTTCACTATCATTGTGATGACGGACCTCCCCATTCGCAAGGTCCTACAGAAACCTGATGTCGCAGGGAGAATGGTGCGCTGGGAAGTTGAGTTATCTGAGTTTGAGGTACAGTTTGAACCCAGAGGGCCAATCAAGGGCCAAGTTTATGCTGATTTTGTAGTAGAGTTGTCCTCAGAAGCCACACAGCAAGGAGAGGCAGACTTCAGATGGGTACTCTCAGTAGATGGGTCATCGAACTAGTAGGGCAGCGGTGCTGGAGTGATTTTGGAAGGACCAGGCAGGGTCTTGATCGAGCAAGCTCTGCATTTTGCCTTCAAAGCCAGTAACAACCAAGCAAAGTACGAGGCTTTGATCGCAGGAATGCTGCAAGCCAATGATATGAGAGAGGAATGTCTGCTAGCAAAGAGTGATTCGCTGCTCATAACAGGACAGGTGACGGGTGAGTAGCAGGCCAAGGACCCTCAGATGGTCGCTTACCTCGAATATGTGGAGCTCCTGAATAGAACTTTGATAGAGTTCGAGTTGCTACACGTACCCAGAGAACAGAATGTCAGAGTTGACTTGATGGCAAAGCTCGGTAGCTCAGGGAAGGGGGGCAGGCAGAGCACAGTCATCCAGAAGACTCTAAGAGCACCCGAACAGCCACAGATGGCATGATAGATGTTCATATGATAAGTGTTTCAGATGAAGGAAAGAGAAGTCACAGGTCACTAACCCAGGAAACATTGAAAACGCCCCGCATAAGCATATATGGACCGCCAAAAGAGAGATCGTCACAGGTTCACCTGGTCGAGGAAGGGGAAACTTGGATGACACCCTACCGACGCTACCTAGCTGACAGAGTGCTTCCCATGGACCCAACGGAGGCCAGAATGGTGAAAAAGAATGCAGCCTGCTATACTATGATTGATGACAACTTGTTTAAGCATGGCTACATCCATCCTATCTCGACCTGTGTAAGCGGAGCGCAGTGTACCCGTATCATGTCTAAGCTCCATGAAGGCATATGCAGAAGTCACGTCAGCAGTCAAGCTCTGTCGTCCAAATCCGTTCGAGTCGGTACAACAAGCCAACTATGAGAGAAGATTGTACGAGATATGCACAGCAGTGCAAGAGGTGCTAGCAGCACGCTGACTGACATAATGCGCCACCAGAGGAATTGAGGTTGCTCCATAGCCCATGGCCTTTCCATTTTCCATTCTTGGGGATCGACATCCTAAAGCCATTTCCTCTAGTGATTCGGCAAATAAAGTACCTCGTGGTGGCCATAGAATATTTCACTAAGTGCATCGAGGTTGAACCAGTGGCACAAATCACAACTCACAAAGTCCAACACTTTGTGTGGAAGAATATAGTTTGTCGCTTCGGGATCCCAAAGCATTTGGTGTCTGACAATTGCACCCAGTTCGCAAGCCAGCAGTTGGGCAAGTTGTGCACAGAGCTCGGCATCAAATAGGCATTTGCATCGGTCGAGCACCCCCAGACTAACGGACAGGTCGAATCGGCCAACAGAGTCCTGCTCAGGGGTTTAAAGAGAAGATTAGAGAAAGCTAAAGGAATGTGGGCAGAAGAGGTTCCCAGGATTGTGTGGGCATATCACACCACCCCACAATCCACTACCAAAGAAACACCCTTTAGCTTGGTATATGGGTCAGATGCCATGATTCCCAAAGAAATCTAGGAGAACTCGCCTCGCTTTAAGAACTTTGTAGCTGAGGAATCCAATGAGGAAAGGAGAGTGAATTTAGATTTGCTGGATGAGGTCAAGGAAGAGGCCCGCATCAAATCTAAAGCTTTAAAGAGAAAGATAGAGTATAAGCACAAATCCAAGCTGAGACCTCGGCAATTCCAGGTAGCCGACTTGGTGATGCGAAAAGCACACCCCTACCAGCTAGAAAACAAGTTGTCTCCCAAGTGGACTGGTCCATTAGGCTGGAGACCTTGGAGGGCGGTTCAATTTCCCGCACATGGAATGGTGCCAACCTCAAATTCTATTTCAGTTTATTACATTGTATACAGATTTCAGTTAGTTGCATTATATTTAGTTAATTTTTATTTTAGATGTATTCAGTTAAGGGGACACTCTTTTTCTCCACGGGGTTTTTTAACGAGGTCACCTAATAAAAGAAAAAAAATTAAGAAAGACATGTTTGTGTTGAGCAGTAAGTGAACCTCTCCTTGCCTTATACGCCAAGGACGAGAATAGTATGGTTCCATAGTGAAAGTCCTCTTCCTTGTCTTTATACAGCAAGGTTGAGGCAAGTGAAAGTCCTCTTCCTTGTCTTTATACAGCAAGGTTGAGGCAAGTGAAAGTCCTCTTCCTCGTCTTTATACAGCGAGGTTAAGGCAAGTGAAAGTCCTCTTCCTCGTCTTTATACAGCGAGGTTGAGGCAAGTGAAAGTCCTCTTCCTTGTCTTTGTACAGCAAGGTTGAGGCAAGTAAAAGGCCTTCCTTGACTTGTCAGCCAAGGTCGACACGGTGAAAGTCCTTTTTCTTGTCTTTGTACAGCAAGGTTGAAGCAAGTAAGAGGTCTTCCTTGACTTGTCAGCCTAGGTCGACACAATGAAAGTCCTTTTCCTTGTCTTTGTACAGCAAGGATAAGGCAAGTAAGAGGTCTTCCTTGACTTGTCAGCCAAGGTCGACACCAATACAAGTCCTTGCCCTTGTCTTTGTACAGTAAGGTTGAGGTTAGCAAGAGGTCCTCCTAGACTCATCAACCAAAGTCAATACCAGTGAAGTTTCCTTCCACGACTGATATGCCAAGGAAGAAGCTAGTGCATGAGATTGGGGGAACAAGTTAAGCGGGTATTGTGATGTTTGGGCCAGAGTAGCCATAGGGTACTTTCGAATTGACAAGGTTGCGTCAGAAACGGATGCAAATACAGAAGAAAAAAAACAGTATAGATAGGACATTGCAGGTTCATGAGTTCATCAGACGGAGGCTATACAAGTTTTGTTAAAAGGAAAAAGACACAGATGTAGTTTAAAAGCAAACAGAGACAATATTGAAAGAAGGAGCATCGAGTTATTAAAGAAAAGACTAAAGCGTCGAAGAGTAATTTCATTGAGATAAATTGTACAAATAGTTACAAAGTGCATGTTAGGAAAAAACTATACAGGGGAAGAAGATTAAGAGTCAGTGGAGGCCTCCACCAACTGCCCATCGACAACAACCTTCGTTAGATCGGTTTGGGAAAGATCCACCCTAGGATGCACGCGGGCAACCTGGGCGATGACATCCCCAAAGCTGGCACCATAGGTTTCAACTGCCTCGTTGGTGAGATCGTCGTTGGTTTTCTGGTAGAGTTCCTCCTTGTGGGTCATTTCCTCCTTCAGTTAGCCCATCTCCTCCCTCAGCTTGGCCAGCTCCACATCTCGCTGGGCCAAGTCCTCATTCCTCCGGCCCAACTCTTTAGCAACCTGGGCCATGGCCTTATCCTTGCCACCCAGCTCTTTCTTCAGGTCCTCCACGGAGAAGCAGAGCTTGTTGTTCCTAGCATATAACCGAAGGGCCTCTTGCGATTTCGAAAAGAAGAGGTCCTTGGTCTCTTTGTCAGCCTTGCGAAGCTCAGCCACCTCCAAGGTGAGCCCCGTTAGGCAACGCTCTGCCCCAGCAGCTACAAGAATCCTTTGCTCAGCCTCTTCCTGGGCCCTCCGTACCTTGGTAAGAAGGAGGTTGGACCTAGCAAGAGCCTCCCCGAAGTTCTTGGCCACTCTCTTCGTCAGAGTGCCCACCTCCATGCTCTCGAGGTCCTCTCGAACTTGGGTGGACTTCACCACCCTTTGGAGGAAAGGAGAGAGGGCAGTGGGAGGACCCCATGCTTCAACCTCAGGGGCACTCTCCCCCTGGCCCTCTTGCTCTTCAGCATTAGGGGAGAGGAGGCGCTCGGTGGGCACTCCCTGAAGGAAGGGGTCCCTCCCTCTTCCGAGCTTGAAGCAATGGGGATGGCAGATTCAGCTTTGCGTTTCCTCTTGAAGACCAAGCCGAAACAGGTGTCCTCGTCATCTGAAGGAGTGGCCTTAGTGACCACGGCCACACCTTGGGACCTAATGACGTGGAAGTGGCTTGGAGTAGGCGGGAGGGAGAGGACGGCGGTAGATGGGCCAGCAGCAGCAACAACATCAGATGGAACAGTAGTGGAGGGGCCAACACCGGTCTTCTTTGTGGCTAGGGCAGCCAGTCTCCTCCTTCTATCGGCACCAATCACCATGCCTACAACGAAACAGAAACTTGTGAGAAGGTATGTGAGAGACCCAATCAACAACAGGTAACACAAACAAAATAAGCAAAAAGCAGGCATATTCAGGACAAACAATGATAATCAAAGCAAGAAGACAAGTACCGATGTAGCCTTCAAGGCTTTAGGGTTGTACTCATTCTTGATCAGGTCAGCAGAGCTGAAGATTGATTGAAGACCAGAGAGGAACTCACACACTTTCTGATCCCATGGGTGCAAGTCTGTGAGACTCCTGGGCTTCGCCAGGGTGGGCCTCTCCACCTAGTAGAGGGGGAACCTGTCTAGGATGGTGGGGTCGCGTTCGTTGCAGCGAACCTTGAAGAATTTCTCCTTGAAGCCCTTATATGATTGTTGGAAGAGAGTCAGCAGAGCTCTTCCAACAACCCCATTGATGCTCACCCATAAGTTCTTCCCCAGACTCTTGGCTTCGAAGAAGTACAGGAAAGCATCCACGGAAGGCAGGTTTCCAAAATGCTCGCACAAAATGGCGAAGGCCCTGATGAAGGCCCAGCCATTGGGATGAAGCTGAGCGGGGGCTACGTTCATCTCCGTTAAGAGTGCCTGCTTGAAACCAGTGAAGGGAATGCGAGAATCATAAATAGTCCCTGGCAGTTATAGCAGATTAAAGAGCATCGCAATAGTAGAAACGAAGACAAAAATGGCAAAAAGAACATACCTTTAAGTGATTCTGAGCATAGGTGATGAGGTATCGAGGAAGGAAGTAGAGCGCTCAAGAAGTAGAGATGTTTGAAAGATGAACGAGAGAGGGAATGAAACAGTAAAGGGTGTATGGGGGAAAGGGTTTAACGTATAGGGGAAGCGCAAAGCGACAATGCATCTCAACCGTTGAGATTGCCATGTGTACGCTCTAAAAAAAGTAACTGATCTCGCCGCGGACTCGAGCGTGGGGAAAATGCCTCGTCACTCCTTCGTCTAGCTTTCTAGCTGCTGCGCGTTCTGCAAGGAGGCTTCAGGAACCTTCGCCGGAACTCCGAACGATGCCTGCAAAACACACAGACGGCGCCTCTAGCGGTCGTTGTAGCTCCGACGCTCAAGTCAGGCAACGGCAACACCAAAACTCTCTCTCGGATCTCTCTGTGTAAGACCCGTGTGTGTGTGCCCTCAGTCCTCCTTGATTCGAAAACTGAGTGTTCTTGGATTTGTGTTGTGTATTCTGAGGGAAAGACTGCATACCTGGTTTGGTGTTCTTCTTCCTCATATAAACCCGCGTAGCCCCTACTGGCTACCTCTAGGGCCACTTGATTACTCTGCACTGTCGTTTCCACTCCCCAGGGCTACCTTGCGTGCCAGCCTTCTTCACTTGAGTGCAAAGTCTGACAGGGGAGGCTGCGTGGGCACCTCTGTACCCCTCGACTTCTGTGCCTATCTGCCCTACCTATTCTCTGGGAACATCTTCACCGTCCATGTGGCAGACATGCAACCCCACTGGGAGACTCTAAACTTGATGGGTTCTTGTCCCAGCAGGATTCTGCACCTAACTGCGTCTTCTCATCTTCATGCGTGGTCGTCTCGCGACTAAGGCCATTCCCTGCCTCTGGGCGCTTTACTGATCATTGGTTGCGTTGTTCACATCGTGCGGCCGATGTGGCCTCGACACACACCGATGACCGAGGTATCTCTCATCCTGGCCGATGTCCGATGGCGCTTCTTCATGTTGTCGTGCTCTGCTTATGGAATCAGGCGAGGTCCTTGAGTAACGTTCTCGCTGGGAGCCTGGGTCCCAGTTTAACACGTGTTGGCAAGGAACCCCCGACGACTGATCACTCTGCATGCATCGATGACTGATCACTCTGTATACACCGATGACTGATCGGTGCTTCATCACTCTCGCGCTCTGCCTCCAGGCGCTCATGTAGGAGCCGATCTCCACCCTGGTACATCTGCTATCTCATGCCACGTGTTGCTCCGTGACTGGCCCACGTGGTCGTCTGCTGCTGACGTCATCAGGTACCGATGACCGACCAGATCACAAGCCCCCCAGTCTCGCGCTGTGAACTTGTTCTCAGTGAAGAGACTAAGTGCTCTTCGTTGCCAAAGAGAAGAAGGAGCTCGAAACTGATGTACCTGAGACCATGGCTGCTGGTGCCGAGGTTCTGATAGATGGGTTCCATGGGCTGGCAGGAGGTTCACTGCGCCCTTCCAGACTTGGACTCTGCCCAACCTAGCCTCCACCATTCAGTTGTTGATGGCCAGCTCATTCCTCCTCTTTGAGCTTCTTCCCTTGCGACTTCTCCCCTTGTGTAATCTCTTTTTCTCAGCTGCCTTTCTCTCTCTCCACCTTTAACTCACTCTGCATGTGGCCAACTGATGGTGTCTAAATGCTTCGACTGATCGCCCAAGACCTTGTTTGGGGAAGCTTTCATACTCAGAGCTTTGCTACCGACCACCGACTAGCATGTTAGCGCACTACCGATCAGTCACCGCGCTTCAGTTTTCGCATTACTTCTGTGTCACTCCAGCGCTAGTTGCATAGAGGGCCCGAACGCCAGGGATGACGCCTGTGTTCTGGGGAATCCTTCTCGATGACCCCTCTTGCCTCAGCCTCATTGTAAGAAGTCGAGGTGAGGTCTTTCTCCTCTCGCCTCAGCCTCGCTGTACAAAGCAGAGAAGAGGACTTTTCTCTGCCTGCACCCCGCTGTATAAAGTCGAGGGTGACGACTTTTTATCTGGCCCATGCCTCGCTGTACGAAGTCAAGGGAGAGGACTTTCTCTCGCCTGCACCCCTCTGTATAAAGTCAAGGGTGAGGACTTTTTATCTGAGTGGGTGCATTCTCCCAGGGGAGCACCAGGGGTGGCTGTCTAAGCGCACTTGCTAGGCGCATCCCTGCCTGCATGGTATCACCGCACGCCCTTTGAGTGGGCAACTCCCCTTCTTCTGGTTTGGAATCATGCGAGGTGCATGCGTAACGCTCTCGCTGGGAGTCTGGGTCCCAGCTTAACACGTGTTGGCATGACCCCGATGACCAACCTTCTTTCTGGAATCATGCGAGGTGCATACATAACGCTCTCGCTGGGAACCTGGGTCCCAGCTTAACACGTGTTAGCAAGACCCCGATGACCATGCACTGACCGAGTGCTCTGCTTCGAGTGCACCGATGACTGATCGCGTTCTACTTCTTAGTGATTTAAACGTGAAGATGATGTCTTGCTTTGGGGAAGAAGAGTTTTTCTTGTTGACCCCTATCAGTCGTCCGTGCTCGCGCCTGGGGCGAGCAGGCTCCAACCGATCACTTGCACTTTCATCCGGGGCAAGTAGGACTTGAAACTGGAAAACACGTGCACACTTGGTATACTGAAATCTTTTTTATTGGGTGGCCTCGTTAAAAACCCTCATCGGGAAAAGAGTGCCCCCTGATCTGTTCAACTATTTACAGTATATACATTGGGTGTGTGTACAGCGCAAGAATGCATCTACTTTATAACTTAACTGAAGTAGAATCTCAAGTGTGTAGCGTTCCATGTCCTGGGAATAGGTGCTCCATCCAGAGTCTCCAGCCGATAAGCTCCATTCTCCAACGCCTCAACTACTCTATATGGACCCGTCCACTTTGGAGATAACTTGTTCTCCATCTCATTCTGGTGTGCTTTCCTCATCACTAGATCGCCCTCCTGGAAACGCCTGGGCTTCACCTTGGAATTGTGCCTCCGTTCTACTCTTCTCTTGACAGCTTCAGCACTAACCCTGGCTCCCTCTCGCACTTCGTCCAGGAGGTCCAGATTCACCTTTCGCTCTTGATTGGACTCTTCGACGATAAAGTTTAGGAATCTAGGGGAGCTCTCTTGTATCTCCACGGGGATCATAGCATCCGTCCCATAGACAAGACTAAAGGGCGTCTCTTGGGTGCTAGACTGTGGGGTGGTATGGTAGGACCATACAATTCTGGGAACCTCTTCTGCCCAATTCCCCTTGGCTTTCTCTAATCTTCGCTTCAGTCCCCTAAGCAGCATTCGGTTGGCTGACTCCACCTGCCCGTTGGTCTACAGGTGTTCTACTGAGGCGAACACTTGTTGTATCTTCAGTTCTTCGCACATCTTTCTCAACTGATGACTGGTGAACTGAGTGCCGTTGTCGGATACCAGCCTCTTGGGTACCCCGAAACGACAGACAATATTCTTCCAGACAAAATGCTCGACCTTCTGAGCGGTGATGTGGGCCACTGGTTCCGCCTCCACCCATTTTGTGAAATACTCGATGGCCACTATGAGGAACTTCATCTGCCTGATCGCCAGAGGAAAGGGTCCCAGGATGCCGATTCCCCACGTGTGAAATGGCCACGGGCTATGGATGGACTTCAACTCCTCCGGGGGTGCCTTATGCCAGTCTGCATGAAGTTGGCATTGCTTGCACCGCTGAGCGTACTTCACACAGTCTTCCTTCAGTGTTGGCCAGTAATACCCTGCGCGGAGGATCCTACTTGCCAAAGCGCGACCACCGACGTGGCTTCCGCACACCCCTTCGTGCAACTCTGACATGAGTCTGGTGCATTGCTCTCCATGCACGCACATTTGTACTGGATGGGAAAAGCCAAATCTAAACAAGTTCCCATCGATTAGAGTAAACTTACTCGAGCTCTTCTTTATCTTCTTTGCCTCTGTTGGGTCCAGTGGGAGCACACCATCCTCTAGGTACAATTGGTACGGCGTTATCCACGTATCGGGCCCCTTGACAGCGCAAACTTCCATCGCCTCATCGGTCCTTGCCGGTCGCGCCCTCACCCTCGGTGCTTTCAGCGTTTCTTGAGTCAGGGACCGATGACTGATCGCCAGACGCTCCACCGACTTGGATACTTGAAGTATTTCATTGTCTGATACGAACGCTCGTGGTACCTTTAAAGTCTCTTGAATGACGGTCCTCTGTTTTCCCCCCTTGCCTGAGCTGGTCAGCTTGGCAAGCAGATCTGCTCTGGCATTTTGCTCGTGGGGCACATGCACCATGCACCAGCTCAAACTCATCGAAGGACGTCTTCATGAGCTGGACGTACTCCAGGTAGGCTGCCATCTGAGGATCTTTCGCCTGGAACTCCCCTGTAACTTGCCCAGTGACTAGCAATGAATCACTCTTAGCCACCAGACTTCTTGCTCCCATCTCTTTTGCCAGCAACATTCCTGCGATCAGGGCTTCATACTCCGCTTGATTGTTGCTAGCCTTGAAGGCAAAGCGAAGGGATTGTTCGATCAGCACCCCGTTCGGGCCTTCCAGAATGACTCCAGCACCGCTTCCCTGCTGATTGGAGGAGCCATCCACTGATAAGACCCATCGAAAAACTACGCCTTCTGCAGGTATCGCGACCGACGACAGTTCAACCACGAAGTCGGCGAACACCTGCCCCTTGATCGGTCCTCGGGGCTCGTACTGGATGTCGAATTCTGAGAGTTCCACAGCCCACTTGACCATCCTTCCTGCTATGTCTGGCTTCTTCAACACATTCTGGATGGGTAAGTCTGTCATGACCACTATGGTGAAGCTATGGAAATAGTGTCTGAGCCTTCTAGCTGAAAAAACTACCGCCAGTGCTGCCTTCTCCAGGTTCTGATACCTCGTTTCCGGGCCTCGCAGTACCTTACTTACAAAATACACAGGTTTCTGGACCTGATCTTGCTCTTGTACCAGGACCGAGCTGACCGCCCTCTCTGTCACAGCAAAATACAGGCGAAGAGGGGTGCCCATTTGTGGTTTACACAATACTGGTGGGCTCGCCAGATACTCCTTCAGCTTCAAGAAGGCTTCTTCGCATTCCGGTGTCCACACAAATCTACTGTTGCGCTTGAGACATTGGAAAAATGGATGACCCTTCTCTCCTCCAGCAGACATGAACCGTGACAAGGCGGCCAACCGACCAGTGAGCTGCTGCACCTCCTTCGCCGTCGTTGGGCTCCTCATTGCCACGATTGCCGCGCACTTCTCCGGGTTCGCCTCAATTCCACGCTCCGTTAGGAGGAAACCCAAGAACTTCCCAGCCTCCACACCGAAGATGCACTTCTCAGGGTTGAGCTTCAACCCATACTTGGCGATGGTGGTGAAAAGTTCCTCCAGATCAACTACATGGTGCGCCTTCTCCCGCGACGTGACCACCATGTCATCTACGTATGCATGCACGTTCCTTCCAAGCATGGGCGAGAGCACCCTATCCATAAGTCTCTGATAGGTAGCTCCTGCGTTCTTCAACCCGAATGACATTACCTTGTAGCAGTAGCAAGATCGTTCCGTCATGAAAGCAGTCTTGCACTCGTCCATGGGGTGCATCCTTATCTGGTTGTAGCCTGAGAAGGCGTCCAGAAAGCTGAGGAGCTTCCCCCCTGACGCGCTATCCACCAATGCATCTATACTAGGGAGAGGGTAGGAGTCCTTGGGGCAGGCCTTATTGAGATTAGTGAAGTCCACACACATCCTCCACTTGCCATTTGACTTCTGCACCAGTACCACGTTTGCCAGCCACTCGGGGTACTGGATCTCTCTGATATGTCCAGCAGCAAGGAGCTTCTGCGTCTCGTCATGGATCACCTTCTTCTTCTCTTCATTGAATCTCCTTCGCCTTTGGCGCACTGGCCGCGCCTTGGGGTCCATTGACAGGTGGTGGCAAAGGAAATCAGGGTCGATCCCCGGCATGTCAGAAGCTGACCACGCAAAAGCGCCCATGTACTTCTCAATCACACAGGCGATCTGTGCTCGGTCTTCCGTAGTGAGCGATTCCCCCAACTTAAACCTTTTTCCCCTTATCTCCACCTCTTTCCATCCCTCAGCTGGATGGGACCTCCTTTCATGGGCGATGACCGCCCTGGCGATGTCTAACTCACGAGGATCGATCACGCTCCCTGCTTCCGCTTCGACTTGAGCTACCTGAGAGCCCCCCAGCGTAGCATCTTCCATTACCTGATCTGCCTGTGCCCCACGAACCACCGATCTCTCCTGGAGCACGCCTGCTGGTGGTGTTGTAGTGACATGGCAGATGCTTCTCTTCTGCTTGAGGCTGTTCTCATAACAGCGCCTAGCCTCAGCCTGATCTGACTTGATGGTAATGACAGCCCCTTCCACCGACGGCAGCTTCAACTTCATGTGCCTCGTCAATGGCACTGCGCCCAACCTGTTGAGCGTGGGTCTTCCCAACAAGATATTGTATGCAGATGGGGCATTCACCACCAAGAACTTTATCTTCTCTGTGCGGGACGCCACTCCATCGGTGAACGTCGTCCTCAGCTCTATGTAGCCCCGCACCTCGACCTGGTCTCCCGCGAAACCATATAGACACCCAACATATGGCCTCAACTGATCGGGGGACAGTTGTAACTTGTTGAACGTCGGCCAGAACATGACGTCCGCTGAGCTTCCTTAGTCTACGAGCGCCCTGTGCACTCGTCTTCCCGCTGTCACCAGGGAGATGACCACCGGGTCGTTGTTGTGGGGTATTACGTCTTGCAAATCAGCCCTTGTGAAGGTGATGTCCACCTCGGGAAAATGGCCTTCATCCACCGAGTCCACGACCATCACCGACCGTGCATACCTTCTTCTCTGCGACCTGGAACACCCTCCGCCGGAAAAACCTCCCGCAATGGTCATCACCTCCCTATGCACAGGGATTTCGTGTTGCTGATCACCCGCTTGAGACCCCGAAGCGCGATCACCTGCGCTCCCCATAGGTAATCGGTTAGGAGACCTGTCTTCACCAACTCAGCGAGTTGACGTCCCAACGCCAGGCAGGTGCGGAGTGTGTGTCCATAAGCATGATGGAACTCACACCACTCATCCTTCTTCCTTCCAAGTACCCTGTCAGTCTTCTCTGGTACTCGGAGCCTTGCAGCCACGACAGGGATGGCGATCAGCTCCGCCAACTCTACGATGAAATCGTACCTAGGGGGTGCGTCGTGCTCCCTCGCACGCCCCCTGACCTGGTCTTTCCTAGGTGTATAGGGACGAGGCCTCCCTTGCACCCTCTTTCCTTCCTTGGCCTCATACACCCGCGCCTGTTGCTGTTGCTTCCCATGACCCCCGCGTGGCTTTGATGGTGTAACACTGCTTCTCTTCTCAGAGACCTCTGTCTCCGCTACTATGTGCGCCACCGCTCTTTGCCGAATCTCAGCGAAGGTGGCAGGGTGGCTTCTGATGAGCGATTCACTGAAAGGGCCAGGTAGCACGCCTTTCTTGAATGCATGCACCAGCATGCTCTCATCCTTGCTGGGCAATCTCACCACCTGCGCACCAAAGCGGTTGAGGAAGTCCTTCAGCGACTCCCCCTGGTTCTAGCGCACGTCGAACAAGTCGTAAGTCACCACCGGCGGCGCTCTATTGACTATATACTGCTCCGTGAATAGCTTTGAGAACTGATGGAAGGAGGTGATGTGTGTAAGGACCTGAAAAATTAAATTGGAATAAAAGAGTTATATTTTAAATGAATTCTAAGTATGTTTTTATTTAGAATAGAAAGGGAGGAAAAAGTTAAGTTTAGAAGGCTACGAGGTCGCCGGTCGCCTGCTACACATGAGCGCCAGGTGGACATCGCGCGGGCGTGAGAGGCATGCAGGCATCGCGCGGGCGCGAGAGGCATGCAGGCATCGCGCGGGTGTGAGAGGCATGCAGGCATCGCGCGGGCGCGAGAAGCATGCAGGCATCGCGCGGGCGCGAGAGGCATGCAGGCATTGCGCGGGCGCGAGAGGCATGCGGGCATCGCGCGGGCGCGAGGCACGCGGGCATTGCCAGGGCGCGAGGCATGTGGACGTGGCCAAGGCGCGAGAGTTATGAGGGCGTCGCCAGGGAAGACATCGGTTGTCTCCCAGAGGAAGACATCGGTCGTCTTCCAGGGCGAAGGAGACATCGGTCGTTCGCCAGGATGAGTCAGCAGTGGAAAGTTATCGCGCGACGTCGAGTTTCACACAGAGAAGGTAAGACCCAGACTCCCAGCATGAAGCGTAGTGCACGCACGCCACGTAGACAAAAAGGGTGGTTCAGAGTGGTGACATCAGAATGTTGGCATGCGCGGGAGACACTCGCGGTCGTACTGTTCAGAGCAGTGGCTGGCATGCACAAGCGACAACAGTGGCAGTACTGTTCAGAGCAGTGGTTGGCATGCACCAGAGACAACAGTGGTCGTACTGTTCAGGGCAGTGGTTCTCAGACTTCTCTGCAGAGTGGGTGGTGGCAGCTGCTTTTGGTGGATAAGTTGGTTTAAGATGCAGAAAACCCACTGCTGAGAGGAAGAAACGTTGCAGCCTTCAAAGAGAGAAAGAGTGAGTTACCTCCCTTCTCCTCCAGTTGCCTCCTTCGCGCTGCGATTCTAACACCTTCACACGAGAGTACGACGAGCGACAGCCACCATTAGAGCACCTGGGCAGTTCTCTGCAAGTCCTTCAACCAGACGCAAAAACAGAGACAAGGCGTTGTTCAAGCTTCGTTGGGTTTCGGAGCTCCTGGTGGTTTGCGCAAGTCCAGGTAAGGGAAGCTAGACTTCATTTTCAATACAAGCCATAGTTTAGCTATTTTCTGAAGTGAGGGCGACGTGGTCGCCGGTTTTCGTTTTCATCCTTGTAAAATGCTCTGTGCTATGTGTTGGGCGACGTGGTCGCCGGTTTTAAATGCAGACTCGAAATACCCTGTTTTTGAACTAGATCGCCGGTTTTGGCGTTGTTTGCGAACTCTCTGTTTTTAGTGTTACTTTGAACTGTTGAAGCTTAAATGTGATCTTCGAACATCTGAATCTTTGAAACGATCGTTGCTGTGACTTGAATCACTCCTTTAAGTGTTATGTGATGTGTTGAATGTGGTGAATGTGGGATCGAGGCATAGTATTTTCAGGAAAGAAAATACCGTGTAAGATCGTGTAGGATGTGCATTGACCGGTGATTCGTCATGATATCCTGACTCTCCTGAGATAATGAATTCATATAGATGAAGTTATTCAGGCGTTGAGAGTCGAAGGAGGTTCATACGTATGGGTGAGTCGTGTGAAACAGAACGAGCTCGGCCTGTTGTGTGGATTAACCCTGTCATGCTTGGATGGTGATGATATTGAGATTCATTATACGCTTGTGAATGTGTGTGATTTCACGGCGACCCTGTGAATGTGTGTGATTTCACAGTGGGCAGTATGACAGGTGCGAATCTATGAGTCTAGTCAATGCATGAGTCTTCCGGAAGTAGTGTCAAGTGTCTTGTGTGATGAGTCAGTGGAAGTCTGACGTGAGAAATGAGAAACATTGAATTGATAGACACTTGATGCAGTTTTGTGAAATAGAATGACTCTTGAGAATATTGTGAAATGTGTGATTTCTGGGTGATCAGGTGAAGAGTATGAGAAACTTGATAACTTGACGTGAATATCTTGAAATTGTTTACCTTGATTTTATTTTAAGTATCCTTATTTAAACTCTTTTTAAATGTCTAGCTTACCCTGTGTTTTCGTTTGTGTTGTGGCCTTTTCTTAAACCTGTAATGATCGTGTATAATTTACACGGGAGCAGATGATGTTGCAGGAAGTAGAGCTCTTTAGAAAATTGTCGCTGGAAGGAGATCGCCTGTTTTCTTTTCTGTTGGGTGATCGCCCCTCTTGCTGCTTTATAATAGGAGATCGCCTTTATGAAAGGAGATCGCCCTTCTTATAGGAGATCGCCTATATGAAAGGAGATCGCCCTTCTTATAGGAGATCGCCCTTTTTGCCAGGAGATCGCCTATCTGTCTTTTGTATTGTATTTCGTTTACGTTTTTAATGGAGAAGTGATCGTTTGTATTAAACTCCCTGTGAGGAGAAACTTATTTATTTTATATAAAGATTTTGCTCACTTCAATCTATTTGTCACCTTTATTTTCGTTTTATATTTATTTTCAAAGAAATTTGGCGGGATGTTACAATGTGGCCCTCCGGCAAGCTCACGAACCACTCCATAGCTACTCCGCTCAGTGTGCTCATAAGCATTTTGCAGTACACAGCGTCTGAACCTCCAGACAACATCATCTGAGTGTGGAAGGCTGTCAAATGTGCCTCTGGGTCTTCCACCCCCGTGAACGACGCCATCACTCCCACCAGGTTGGGGGGCACCACCGTGTTCATGATCTCGGGGGAGAAGGGCATAGGAAATGCTCTAGAGGGCGACGGCGGCATCGACGTCCTATCTTCGGATACGCGCTCATTCTGCGCCTGCAACTCCCTACGCAACTCCTCGTTGACGCGGTTCAACTCTTCATTCCTGCTATGCGATGCAGTCAGCTCTGCATGCATCTTCTCTTGCTCAACTCTCGACGCCACGACATTATCCTGCAACGCGCGCATCATCTCCATGACCTGCGCCATGGTCACAGTTCCTTCACCAGCAGGTGGTGGAGGTGTCGTTTGTCTGGTTCTTCTACTCATCTATGCGATTTCTACTCTCGTTCTTGTGTATGGGGGCTTCGTTTTACTTCGTGCCCCACGGTGGGCGCCAAATGATCTCGCCGCGGACTCGAGCGTGGGGAAAATGCCTCGTCACTCCTTCGTCTAGCTTTCTAGCTGTTGTGCGTTCTGCAAGGAGGCTCCAGGAACCTTGTAGAACTCTAAACTTGATGGGTTCTTGTCCCAGCAGGATTCTACACCTAACTGCGTCTTCTCATCTTCATGTGTGGTCATCTCGCGACTAAGGCCATTCCCTGCCTCTGGGCGCTTTACTGATCATTGGTTGCATTGTTCACATCGCGCGGACGATGTGGCCTCGACACACACCGATGACCGAGGTATCTCTCATCCTGGCCGATGTCCGATGGCGCTTCTTCACGTTGTCGTGCTCTGCTTATGGAATCAGGCGAGGTCCTTGAGTAACGTTCTCGCTGGGAGCCTGGGTCCCAGTTTAACACGTGTTGGCAAGGAACCCCCGACGACTGATCACTCTGCATGCACCGATGATTGATCACTCTGTATACACCGATGACTGATCGGTGCTTCATCACTCTCGCGCTCTGCCTCCAGGCGCTCATGTAGGAGCCGATCTCCACCCTGGTACATCTGCTATCTCATGCCACGTGTTGCTCCGTGACTGACCCACGTGGTCATCTGCTGCTGATGTCATCGGGTACCGATGACCGACCGGATCAGTAACGTATAGGGGAAGCGTGAAGCAACAACGCTTCCTAGCCTTTGAAATTTCCACGTGTACGCTCCAGGAAAAGTGTGGTGGGATGTCACATCGAGGCACTGTGCACGTCCAATCACTCAGAGAGCCACCTCAGTGCCACGTAGATCGCCAAGACGAGCAATTAGGCTTTTCACTGAAGTAGCCTCCGGCTCAAGCCTGGGGGCTTGTGTAGTGGCCAGACCTCAGACGTCGGCAGTGTACAGTAGAGGTCGGCACAGTAGGATCCACAAAAGGGTCCCTAGAAATTACATGTCATAAGTGTTACATTAGTGAATGCCCGATTCACAGATATACCTTGCAGGCAGAACGTGTATAAGACATTTGGGTCTGGCACAAGTAGATTGCCCCTAGGGGCGCCAATGCCCAAGAGCACTAGGGTTTTCAGAGAAAGTTGCATGCAAGGCACGTGAGAAATTAGGGCACTTACAAGAACGGGTTGGTCTTGCGGCGCTGGTACACACATTGTAACCCTAGCGACCATACCGTTAGATACGCACTCCAAAAAAAGAATGTTTCCATGAGCGTTGCACTCTAAGAAAGGAATGTTGTCACGGGAGTTGCACTAAGACTGTGCGATAGTATCCCGAAAAGGCAACCCTAAATTCGCTAGAGGTAAGGCTTTGGCAAGAGAATGTCAACGGTAGGTTAACCTAGAAATAGTTATATAAGGGGGGTAAACCTCAAGGTAAAGACACACTGTCTTCTACGTAAGACATAGTTCTTGCACACATATTGATGTGAATTCAAGAACATAAGATGAAAGGTTCTTGACATTCTTAGGAAACATCTTGAGTTGGTCATTAGAGAGGCACTTTTTCTTAGAATTGGATCAATGTTCTAAGTCAAGAACTCACCAAAACTAATGCCAAAACACAAACTCATATGGAAGTTTCAATTATTGTCAAATTGAACCGATTAAAGTGATAGGAAAAACCATAGCACCGAATAGAATTGGCATAGAAGAGAATTGAACCGAACAAAAATGAAATTAAAGGCAAGGAAACTGAATATAAGTGCTGGAAATTAAAGGCACCGAACCAAAACAAAAATAAATGAAGAACAAGCTGCTGGAAACACAAAACAACCGAACCAACACACAAGAACACAAGCTAAGACATGAAAATTAAAAGAGAAGGAAGGAAGGAGAAGAGAATGCTCATGAAGATGGAGGTATAGTTGGATGATCACGCAACTAAGAGGATGAAGGCTCCTAGATGAGTGTGCAAGCCGCCACTTGAGGTAACCATTGAACCTTCAAGATAAGACTAGTGAAGAAGATGCAAAGCTCTCCAATGCTCACTCAAAAATTGAGTATAGTTTCTCTAATTCAAAATTCAAAATCTGAAAAATACAAGGGCAGCACCTTAATTTATAGTGTGAAGGTGCTGAAATGCAAGCTAAATGAATTCAAAACTCCCCCCAAATTCAAATGAAAATGGCGCCTAAACAAGTCATGAGGAAGGTGTGACTTCTTCTCTCACTTTGGCACCTCCTATTTTAACTCCTACACCTATCTACTAACGCACCCCCCTCCTAATGCTCCTAACTAAAGACCTAAAGATGCTTTAACACAAGAGGTTTCTCATGTTTTCCTTTAAGCACCCTCACACAATGAAATTACAAAAAGGGAAAATAAACGTCCCCTTGCTCCTAAAGCTTTGAACATTCTTCTTGTGAGGCTTTGAGGTTGACTTTGATCTCCATGAATGTCCTCAACCTCTTCTTCTTCATAATGATTGGCCTCCATGTCCTCTTGAGCTTGATCTCCATCATACTCCCCGAGTTGGAGAGAATTCGACCACGAATTCTAGAGACCTATAGAAAAAGGAGTTAGATCGCTGATATTAAAAGTATGACTACCTAAGAATGTATCAGGCATATCTAACTCATAAGCATTGTCATTAATCCTCTTGAGGATTTGGAAAGGTCCATCTCCTCGAGGCATAAGTTTGGACTTCCTTTGAGTAGGAAAACGATCCTTCCTCAAATGAAGCCAAACCCAATCACCCTCATCAAAGACCAATGCTTTTCTCCTTTTGTTGGTAAGTTCCGCATACTTGCCAACCTTCTTCTCAATTCTCTTCTTGATGTCTCTATGCAAAGTTTTCACAAAAGAAGCCTTTTCATCACCATCTTTGCACAAGACATCCTCAAGAAGGGGAATAGGAAGAAGATCAAGAGGTGTTAAGGGATTAAACCCATAGACAACCTCAAAAGGAGAATGAGAGGTGGTAGAATGTACTACATGGTTATATGCAAACTCAATATGAGGTAGTAAATTCTCCCACACTCTAGGGTTTCTCGAAATAAAGCATCTCAATAGTTGGCCCAATGTTCTATTAACCACTTCGGTTTGACCATCAGTTTGTGGGTGACAAGTGGTAGAAAATAAAAGCTTAGTACCAAGCTTGCCCCACAAGGTCTTCCAAAAATGGCTTAAGAACTTTGGGTCTCTATCGGACACAATAGTCCTAGGTATCCCATGCAAGCGAACCACTTCTTGGAAGAAGAGGTTTGCTATATGACATGCATCATCCACTTTGTGGCAAGGAATAAAGTGAGCCATCTTTGAAAAATGATCCACTACCACAAAAATGGAGTCCTTTCCCTTTGATGTCTTGGGTAATCCTAAGATGAAATCCATAGAAATATCAACCCAAGGCATTGAAGGGATAGGAAAGGGAGTATACAATCCATGGGGATGCATCCTAGATTTAGCTTTGCGGCAAGCTATGCATTTATCATACAAACTATGAACATGTTTATGCATATGAGGCCAAAAGAAATGTTCATGCAACACATCCAAAGTTTTAGCAATCCCAAAATGTCCCATCAAACCCCCTTCATGTGCTTCTCTAACAAGAGATGATCTACTAGAACCATGAGGAACACAAAGACGTTTTCCTTTAAAAAGAAATCCATTTTGTATAAAAAAATATTTGTGTCCTCCCTTAAGACACTCTTGAAAGATTTGAGAAAAATCAAGGTCATCATGATAAAGATCCTTAATGTGATCAAAGCCAAGAAATTGAGATTCCAAAATGTTTAGCAAAGTATATCTTCTAGAAAGTGCATCCGCCACAATGTTTACTTTGCCTTGCTTGTGCTTGATCACATAAGGAAATTGCTCAAGGAATTCTACCCATTTGGCATGCCTCTTGTTGAGCTTGTTATGGCTTTTCAAATTGATCCGGTCAGTCATCGGTAGTCGATGACGTCAGCAGCTGATGACTACGTAGGTCAGTCACAGAGTGACGCGTGGCATGAGATAGCAGATGAACCAGGGTGGAGATCGTTCAAGAACGGCGATCAGGGGCCAGTTTCCGGGTGACCTCTGCCAGCAGATCAGTTCCTAGACGAGCGCCTGGAAGAAGAGCGCGAGAAGTGATGAAGCACCGATCAGTCATCGGTGCATACAGAGTGATCAGTCGTCGGGGGTTCCTTGCCAACACGTGTTAAACTGGGACCCAAGCTCCCAGCGAGAACGTTACTCAAGGACCTCGCCTGATTCCATAAGCAGAGCACGACAACGTGAAGAAGCGCCATCAGACATCGGCCAGGATGAAAGATACCTCGGTCATCGGTGTGTGTTGAGGTGACATCGGCCGCGCGATGTGAACAACGTGACCAGTGATCAGTAAAGCGCCCAGAGGCAGGCAGTGGCCTTAGTCGCGAGACGACCATGCATGAAGATGAGAAGACGCAATTAGGTGCAGAATCCTGCTGGGACAAGAACCCATCAAGGTTAGAGTCTCCCAGTGGGGTTGCATGCCTGCCACGTGGACCGTGAAGATGTTCCCAGAGAATAGGTAGGGCAGATAGGCACAGAAATCGAGGGGTACAGAGGTACCCACGCAGCCTCCCCTGTCAGACTTTGCACTCGAGTGAAGAGGGCTGGCACGCAAGGTAGCCCTGGGGAGTAGAAACGGCAGTGCAGAGTAATCAAGTGGCCCTAGAGGTAGCCAGTAGGGGCGACGCGGGTTTATATGAGGAAGAAGAACACCAAACCAGGTATGCAGTCTTTGCCTCAGAATACACAACACAAAACCAAGAACACTCAGTTTTCGAATCAAAGAGGACTGAGGGCACACACACACGGGTCTCACACAGAGAGATCCGAGAGAGAGTTTTGGTGTTCCCGTTGCCTGACTTGAGCGTCGGAGCTACAACGGCCGCTGGAGGCGCCGTCTGTGTGTTTTGCAAGCATCGTTCGGAGTTCCGGCGAAGGTTCCTGGAGCCTCCTTGCAGAACACGCAGCAGTTAGAAAGCTAGACGAAGGAGTGATGAGGCATTTTCCCCACGCTCGAGTCCGCGGCGAGATCACAAATATTTAAGAGATTCATGATCACTATGGATCACAAACTCTTTAGGAAAAAGATAATGTTGCCAAGTATGCAAAGCTCTAACAAGTGCATATAACTCTTTATCATAGGTAGAATAGTTGAGATGACTACCTTTCAATTTGTCACTAAAATAGGCTATGGGGTGGCCCTCTTGAAGGAGGACAGCCCCAATGCCTATATTGGAAGCATCACACTCTATCTCAAATGTCTTAGTGAAATTAGGAAGGGCCAATATGGGAGCATTAGTCAATCTTTCTTTTAAAATCTCAAAAGCTTTTTGTTGTGCTTCTCCCCATTGAAAGACCACATCCTTTTTCACTATGTCATTGAATGGTGCGGCAATTGTACCAAAGTTAGGTACAAAGCGTCTATATAAAGATGCAAGTCCATGGAAACTTCGGACTTCATTGATGTTTGAAGGTGTAGGCCAATTTTGAATGGCCACCACCTTAGCTTGGTCCACATGGACCCCCTTACAACTCACAACAAACCCTAGGAATTCTATATGATCAAGAGCAAACATACATTTAGCAAGGTTAGCATACAAATGTTCCTTCCGAAGGGTTTCCAAAACTTTCCTAACATGCAACCTATGTTCATTCAAAGATAAGCTATAAATGAGAATATCATCAAAATAAAAAACAACAAACTTACCCATGAAAGGTCTCAACACATGATGCATGAGGCGCATGAAAGTACTTGGTGCATTGGTCAAGCCAAAAGGCATAACCAACCACTCATAGAGACCAAAGTTGGTCTTAAAAGTTGTCTTCCATTCATCACCCGGTTTGATACGGATTTGATTGTAGCCGCTTTTAAGATCAATCTTTGAAAATATTTTAGAACCATGCAACTCATCCAACAAGTCATCAAGCCTAGGTATGGGATGCCTATACTTAATTGTTATGTTGTTTATGGCCCTACAATCCGAACACATCCTCCATGATCCATCTTTCTTAGACACTAGGATGACAGGCATAGCACACGGGCTCATACTATCTTGGACCCACCCTTTCTCTATTAAGGCTTTTACTTGTTGGCGAATTTCCATGGTTTCACTTGGATTCGTCCTATAGGCTGGACGATTTGGTAAAGAAGAGCCCGGTATCAAATCAATTTGGTGCTCAATCCCTCGCAAAGGTGGAAGTCCTTTTGGAGGATCTTGAAACACATCTTGAAACTCATCTACCAACTTTTCCAGACTATGAGGACTATCAACAAGTGGTTCTATCTTAAGAGTTCTAGGGATGGCTAAGAAAAGAGGATGGTGTGCCACTAATTCCCTATGAAGCTCATGCCTAGACACAAGGAGTGTAGGCTTGGAACTCTTATTCTTTTTATCTTTTTTATCTTTTCCCTCTTTTTCACTCTCCCTCTTTTTCTTCATTAAGATTTGTTCCTCATGGACTTCTCTAGGAGAGAGAGATTTTAGAGTAATCTTGTGACCATGGAAATCAAAAGAAATTTTGTTGGAAAAGCCATCATGTAAAATTTTTCTATCAAATTGCCAAGGCCTTCCCAAAAGCACATGTGTGGCTTCCATGGGCACAACATCACACAAGACCTCATCTTTGTATTTTCCAATAGAGAAATGGATGAGGACTTGCCTATTTACAACTATTTCCCCTACTTCACTAAGCCATTGCAACTTATAGGGTTTGCTATGAGAGATGGTAGGCAAGCCAAGCTTATCTACAACTCTTGTACTAGCTACGTTTGCACAACTACCCCCATCCACTATCAAGGAGCATATGTTGTTTTGAATAAGACATCTTGTATGAAAAATATTTGCCCTTTGACTTTCATCAAAGGGTTGGGAAACTTGACCAAGAAGTCTTCTCACAACCAACAAGTCTCCTTCTAATGGACTCTCACTCTTATTCCCACTAGATGCACTTGAATGTGAAGAATGCCTAGGTGTATCCGAATCATGCTCACTCATAATAATGCCATCATGCATGTACATGTTCCTTTTAGAAGGACAATTTGAAGCAATATGACCATAACCCAAACACTTAAAGCATTTCTTACTAGACGTTTTGATTGGTGACTTAGGCCTAGAAGTAGATGGCTTAGATTCCTTGGGTTTGAAAGAGGAATCTTGGGAAGGAAATTTTGAAAAAGATTTTTTATTTCTCCAAGACTTGTTATAGTAGCCATCATTGGAAGAGTTTTTAAAAGAATTGTTCTTAGCAAGTTGGGCTTCCACCTTCATTGGTAAGTGAACTAAAGATCCCAATGATGAGTACTCTGGCAATTCCACAATGTCTTAGATATCCTTCCTAAGTCCACTAACAAACCTAGCAATCATGGCCTCCTCACTTTCTTCTAAGTCAATTTTAAGCACAAGCATTTCAAGCTCCTTGAAATATTCATCCACATTTAGCGTGCCTTGTTGAAACCGTTGGAGTTTCAACATAAGGTCTTTCCTAAAATGTGGAGGCACAAACCTAGCACACATTTGATATCTTAAAGAGTTCCAAGAGTCCACGGGAGGACCCTTGTGATATATAATGTCCTTTACTACTCCATGCCACCATTTCATGGCATAATCACTAAATTCTAAGGTAGCTAGCTTAAGATTGTGCTCTTCTTGGATCTCATGGATCTCAAATATTTGTTCACACTTGGCCTCCCAATCTAAATATACATTTGGATCACTAGAGCCACTAACAGTAGGAAGCTTGACCAAAGGAAGCCTTGACTTTGCATCTTAATAGTATCCATTGCCATGGTGAGGTCTCTCCCCTTGATTGTGATGTCTTTGGCCATGAAATTGGGGTGGAGTCCTTCTTCTCCTATGGTCCTCTTCACGGCCTATGTTATTGGAGGAAGCTCTTGTGGAATGTCTTTGTGAATGATGTCCATCATGAATAGAGGGAGATGGCCTAGCATGTTGCAACTCCATCTCTTGCAATTTTTCTTCCAAGCGTCTAATGGTTCTTTGTGCTTCATGTAATTCACCAAGGATTGAAGCTTTGGAAGGAGAATTCTGCTTGTAGGATGCATCACTTGAAAATCCTGCCATTTGTAATTAAAAAGAACAAAAACAGCAAAGACACAAAACAGCAAACAAGGCAAGAATTAAAATGGCAAAACAGTGAGCTTGGCAATGAAATTGCCGAAGTGAATTGAGGCAGAAAATATATCACTCTCAAAGAAATAAAGTCCTTGCACCAATCTGATCTTGAGGTCTTGGAAACCTCAAATGAAATATGTCAAAGCAAGGCACACCAATCTCAAAGCCAACACCACAAAACCAAAGAAACAATAAAGACAAACAAGAAAAGGTATAAGCAAGAAAAGGCAATTTCAAAAGGAATACTAGATGTAGACAAACTCAAAGAGTAATGAACAATTAGACAAGCAAGAAAAAATAAGGAACTCAATGAGAAAGTAGGCACACAAAAGAATACTTAAAGAAAAGCAATAGAGTAGATGAAGAAAACAAAAAAAATGAGCTACTGGAAAAAAAAAATTTATGCAAACTGTGCTTGATATTCACTGATTTATCTGGAATAATATAGAGTGAACTGGACTATGAAATTTTAACCACACAAACTTCAAGATGTTAACTCAAAAATGGCACTGAAATTATGTAAAAACAGCAAGCCAATAAAATGAGATAAATTTTTCAAAATCGCTGCCAGATTACCGTATTTTTTTCGGCAAGAATGTACACTTTTTGTATTTTAGTTATCATTTTTTGTGTACGTTGAATTTTTTTGTACATCTTTTTTCTATTCTTTTCTAACACTTTGAAGATAACAAATCCAGAATTTCAGAAATTTCCAGTGAGTAAATCAATTGCAATAAGCAAAAACAGTAAGCACTTGTTTTCAGAAACAGAGGAATCCTAAGAGGAATGAAAAACAGAATTATGAACTAGCAAAGACATAATGGAAATTGTGTAATAGAACTTGTATAGGTCTAAAATACAAGTATGAACTCAATCTAAAACAGAAAATGCACAAAGGATCAAGCAATAAACTCAAAAAACAGAATGTAAACCAAAGCACGAAACAAAAAATTGCAATAAAACTACGACAAGAAGTGATGACATATTATGGAAAAACAAGACAATGACAAAATTATTATAGATTCAAAAAGGAAAATACTCAAACATATGATAGGCACAAATAAGAAAACAGCAATAAAACTCAAAATAAGCCTAAAAACAGAAATGTAAACACAAGAATATAGAGCTCTTGAATTAAAGTGCAACACAACTCAAAAATTAAACAAGAACACACCTAAACTCTAGATACCACATGATGTGAATTCAAGAACATAAGATGAAAGATTCTTGACATTCTTAGGAAACATCTTGAGTTGGTCATTAGAGAGGCACTTTTTCTTAGAATTGGATCAATGTTCTAAGTCAAGAACTCACCAAAACTAATGCCAAAACACAAACTCATATGGAAGTTTCAATTATTGTCAAATTGAACCGATTAAAGTGATAGGAAAAACCATAGCACCGAATAGAATTGGCATAGAAGAGAATTGAACCGAACAAAAATGAAATTAAAGGCAAGGAAACTGAATATAAGTGCTGGAAATTAAAGGCACCGAACCAAAACAAAAATAAATGAAGAAAAAGTTGCTGGAAACACAAAACAACCGAACCAACACATAAGAACACAAGCTAAGACATGAAAATTAAAAGAGAAGGATGGAAGGGGAAGAGAATGCTCATGAAGATGGAGGTATGGTTGGATGATCACGCCACTAAGAGGATGAAGGCTCCTAGATGAGTGTGCAAGCTGCCACTTAAGGTAACCATTGAACCTTCAAGATAAGACTAGTGAAGAAGATACAAAGCTCTCCAATGCTCACTCAAAAATTGAGTATAGTTTTTCTAATTCAAAATTCAAAATCTGAAAAATACAAGGGCAGCACCTTAATTTATAGTGTGAAGGTGCTGAAATGCAAGCTTAATGAATTCAAAACTCCCCCCAAATTCAAATGAAAATGGCGCCTAAACAAGTCATGAGGAAGGTGTGACTTCTTCTCTCACTTTGGCACCTCCTATTTTAACTCCTACACCTATCTACTAACGCACCCCCCTCCTAAAGCTCCTAACTAAAGACCTAAAGATGCTTTAACATAAGAGGTTTCTCATGTTTTCCTCTAAGCACCCTCACACAATGAAATTACAAAAAGGGAAAATAAACGTCCCCTTGCTCCTAAAGCTTTGAACATGCTTCTTGTGAGCCTTTGAGGTTGACTTTGATCTCCATGAACATCCTCAACCTCTTCTTCTTCGTGATGATTGGCCTCCATGTCCTCTTGAGCTTGATCTCCATCACATATTATAAGCTTATGCACTTTTGCTTGTTTGATGTTTCTTGCCCTGTATTGACTTGAGCCTCAGAGTGCAGTTGCAAGTAGGGCCCCCTCTGTCTCAATAGAGTCATCCTTGTGGGAGCACAGAACCACTGCAAAGATAGGAGGAGCCACCATCTGCCTCAGAGTCAACGGCGACTGAGTCAACCGGCAAGAACAAGACTTAATATAATAGCCAAATTATAATTTTTTATAATATTATAATTTAAAATTGAGATTCTATAAAAATCACCCTGCTTACACGGGTCACGAACTAATAAATAACATTTGATAAAGTTTTATTAATCTTAAACATTACTTTAGATAAATATAAGAATTTTAAAATTGGAACTTTTGGGAATTTTATCACTTTTCTTAACTTCATTTTATCCCTAATATTGGATGGTGAAGAAAGAAAGTTAAAGAGAAATGTAGTGGTCAGACCTCGGACGTCGGCAGTATACAGTAGAGGTTGGCATAGTAGAGGTCGACACAGTAGGACCCACAGAAGGGTCCCCATAAATTACATGTATTAAGTATTACATTAGTGAAAGCTCGATTGACAGATATACCTTGCATACAGAACGTGTATAAGACATTTGGGTCTGGCACAAGTAGACTACCCCTAGGGGCGCTAAAGCCCAAGAGCGCTAGGGTTTTCAGAGAAAGCTGCATGGAAGGCACTTGAGAACTTAGGGCACTTACAAGAATGGGTTGGTTTCGCAGTGCTGGTACACACGTTGTAACCTAGAGGCAAGGCTTTGGCAATAGAATATCAGCGACAGGTTAACCTAGAAACAATTATATAAGGGGGTAAGACCCAAGGTAAAGGACACACTGTCTTCTACGCAAGACATAGTTTGTACACACATATTATAAGCTTATGCACTTTTGCTTGTTTGATGTTTCTTGCCCTGTGTAGCGGCCAGACCTCGGTCGTCGAGAACAGATAGTAAAGGGTGATCGGTGTGCCTCCTCAGAGAGGGGTGATCAGCCATCAGTGTGTTGCCTTAGAGAAGGGTTATCAGTCATCAGTGTGTTCCCTCAGAGAGAGGTGATCAGTAATTGGTGTGTGTGTTCCCTCAGAGAAGGGTGATCAGTCATCGGTGTGTTCCCTCGGAGAAGGGTGATCGGTGTGTACTGACCAAGTAGTCAGGTGTGATGACGTAATTGTGAGGTAATCATGTGGGCATGCTTGAGGAGGACATGTGGATCAAGAAGAGTAAGAGAAAGGAAAGTGTAGCTTAGAAGTTGATGAGATTGTCGTTTGTTGAAGAAGGCAGCGGTCTCCGATTTCTCTCGTATGTAATCAGTAATCGCCTAGATTGCACATGATCGCCGTGTGTGAAGATTAGGAGATCAGGTGGTCAACAAGTCGCCGAAAGGAGCACATCGCCGAGTATTTGAGAAGACTTGGTAAGCACTTATTATATGGTCTAAATACAGAAGATAAGTGGCATGTCTGCCGCCAAAGTAGAGAAGATAGTGGCATATCTGCCACCATGTGTAGTGTGAGCCGTGATACCCAGTGTTAACCAGCTCGCCATGTTAAGGTTGTGCCCAGAGTAGCCTGTGCACTAAGCTACTCCCTGTGTGGATAACTTAGTCGCAGGAGCAAAGTGAAGGTAACGTTTCAGCTGCAGGTGTAAGGACCTGAAAAATTTATTGGAATGAAAGAGTATGTTTTAAATAAATTCTAAGTATGTTTTTATTTAGAATAGAAAGGGGGAAAAAGTTAAGTTTAGAAGGCTACGAGGTCGCCGGTCGCCTGCTACACATGAACGCCAGGTGGACATCGCGCGGACGCGAGAGGCGTGCAGGCATCGCGCGGGCGTGAGAGGCATGCAGGCATCGCGCGGGCGTGAGAGGCATGCAGGCATCGCGCGGGCGCGAGAGGCATGCAGGCATCGCGCGGGCGCGAGAGGCATGGAGGCATCGCGCGGGCGCGAGGGGCATGCGGGCATCGCGCGGGCGCGAGGCACGCGGGCATTGCCAGGGCGCGAGGCATGTGGACGTGGCCAAGGCGCGAGAGTTATGAGGGCGTCGCCAGGGAAGACATCGGTTGTCTCCCAGAGGAAGACATCGGTCGTCTTCCAGGGCGAAGGAGACATCGGTCGTTCGCCAGGAAGATGTCATTGGTGGTTGTCTTCGCGCGAGGTCATCGGTAGTTGTCTTCGCGCGAGGTCATCGGTGGATCGTCTTCGCGCGAGAGGTCATCAGTGGTTTCTCTTCGAGCTGGTAGTCATCGGCGAAAGGTCATCGCGCGACGTTGAGTTACACCCAGAGAACGTGGGCCCCAGACTCCCAGCAAGAGATGTTCTGCACGCGCGCCACGTAGACAAAAGAGTGGTTCAGAATAGTGACCTCAGAGCGTAGCCTGCGCAGAGGCACGCTTAGTAGTACTGTTCAGGGAAGCGTGCACGCAAACTTCCCTGCAGAGTAGGTGGTGGCAGCTGCTTTTGGAGGGATAAGTTGGTTTAAGTTACAAAAAAAATCCACGGCTGAGAGAAAAGAAAACATTGTTGTATTCGACGAGAGAAAGAGTGAGTTCCCTCCCTTCTCCTCCAGTTACCTCCTCCGCGTTGCGATTTCAGCATCTCCACACAAGAGTACGACGAGAAGCAACACCATTGGAGCACCTGGGAAAGTTCTCTGCAACTCCTTCAAAACCAGACTCAAGAATAGAGCCAAGGCATTCTTCAAGCTCTGTTGGATTTCGAAGCTCCTGGTAGTTGCGCAAGTCCAGGTAAGGGAAGCTAGACCTCTTTTTCCATACAAGCCATAGTGTAGCTATCTCTGAAGTGAGGGCGACGTGGTCGCCATTTTTGTTTTCATCTGCGTAAAATGCTCTGTTTGTGTGCTTGGGCGACGTGGTCGCCGGTTTTATATACAGTCTTCGAAACACACTGTTTTTGAACTAGATCGCCGGTTTTGGCGTTGTTTGTGAACTCTCTGTTTTTGGGTGTTGTTTTGAAACTACTTGAGATTTAAATGAAATATTCGAAGATCTGAACCTTGAAATGATTCGTTGCTGTGACTTGAATCAATTACTCGAGTGGTATGATGTGTTTGAATGCTGTGAATGTGGGATCGAGGCATAGTATTTTCAGGAAAGAAAATACCGTGTAAGATCTTGTAGTAGGTGCATTGATCGGTGATTCCTAAGGGGATATCCTGACTCTGCTGAGGTAATGGAATCACGTAGAGGAAGTTACTCAGTTGTTGAGAGTCGAAGGAGGTCTATATGATGGGCGTCTCGTGTGAAAAAGAACGAGCTCCGCCTGTCCTATGGATTAACCCTGTCATACCAGGAGAACTATTGACATTGAGATGATATATGCGCATGCTGTGTGGATTCACAGCGACCCTGTGTGGATTTCACAGTGGTGTGGTATGACAGGTGCAGATCTCTGAGTCTAATCAACGCACGAGTCAATCCGGAAGTAGTGTCAAGTGTCTTGTGTGGTGAGTCAGTGGAAAGTCTGACGTGAGAAATGAGAAACATTGATAATTTATAGACACTTGATGCAGTATTGTGAAATGGAATGACTATGGGTGAATGTTGTGAAATGTGTGATTTTGGGCGATCAGGTGAATGATATGAGCAACTCTACATTTTACATGGATATTTTGAAACTTGTTTTACTTTGATTTTCATGTTCATGATTTAAACTTCCTTTAAATTATATAGCTTACCCTGCGTGTTTTGGTTCTGTGGCTGTTCTTTTAAAACTGTGATGATCGTGTATAACTTACACGGGAGCAGATGATCTTCCAGGAAGTAGAGCTCCTTAGGGAGTGGTCGCCGGAAGCAGATCGGCTGTTTTGGGTCCTCCGATGGGAGATCGGCCTCGTTCGATAGGAGATCGGTCTCTTCCGATAGGAGATCGCCTGCTTCGTTTCTTTTACTGCATTTTGTTTATGTTTCTGAAAAAAAAAAATTTGACCGAATTTGTATTAAACTCCCTGTGAGGAGAAACTACATTTCATATATATAATATTTTGTTCATAGAATCTATTTGTTACCTTTATTTTCATTATATACATTTGTATAGTATTTTGGCGGGATGTTACATTAATGGTATCAGAGCAGTTCGTCCTTAGGATGACCTGAGGGCTGTGGATCCATTGTGTTTCTTCTGCTCATGAAATTTATTTGAGTTTAAAATAACAACTATAGTGAAAAGTTTTCAAACGTTTTTGTATTGAGATTTTGTGTGTGCTTTGGTGAATATATGTTATAACTGAAAATCTTAGTATTAAGAATGAGAAGGTCCTGATAAAGTAGTGAGGGTGCACACTCATAACTGGATCGGGATGAGTCTCAACCTTAATTCCAAAGGTTTGATGTTTAGCATATATTGAATTCTGGTGTGAGCTATTTCATTTTCTTGAGTGTCCTTGTAATGGATTGAAAATGGTTGATTGGATTGATGACTGCATACCAGTAGTTGTTCTGGTGTTATGCTTGATGTTATAAGCATTATGATTCTGTTGTTGAACTCAAATTCTTAATGACTTTGAGATGCTGACCTTTGTAAGGTCTAGATGGTACCTCCTGAATGAATTGATTTCTGATCGATCTCATTCTTGTAGTTGTAGGGAATATAGAAACCAATAGATTCAGAATCCAGAACGAAGAAGATGGCACGTAGACCTTCTACCCCACCCCAACCTTCCTCAGAGATGAGCCAGATCGCCAAGGCCATCGAGATGATGGCGACTGCCATTCAGCAGCAGAATGCGGCGATGGCTCAGAACCATCAAGCCACAATGCAACACTGGGAAACTGCCCGATCTGCTGAGACAAACTCCCACGTCGGTCAGCCCCAAGAACAGATGGGACTGGCCGAGTTCATGAGGCACAACCCACCTAAGTTCAGTGGGAATGCTACCCCTGACCAGGCAGATCAGTGGGTCAGGGAGTTGGAGAAAATCTTTAGGGCGACCTCCTGCCCTGAAGAGAAGAAGCTGCTGTTCGCCACTTATCTGCTATCAGGAGAAGCTGAGTTCTGGTGGATGGGAGCTCAGCAGATGATGGAGGCACGAGAGGATGTATTGGATTGGGAGAGCTTCAGGGTGAAGTTCTTGGAGAAATACTTCCCTGACAGTGCCAAGTTTGCAAGGGAAGCTGAGTTCTTAAAGTTGGAGCAGGGGGACATGTCAGTAAACGCCTATGCTGCTCGTTTTGAGTACCTCGCCCGGTTTTATACCCAGGCGACCTCCGAGGCCTGGAGATGTAGAAAATTCGAAGAAGGACTGAAGCATGGGCTGAAGAGGACCCTAGCCCCGATGTGCATCAGGGAATTCCACGCCTTAGTGGAGAAGGCGAAGATGGTGGAGACCCTGGAAAAGGGTGATTCTCGGGTGATGAGGTCACACCAGGGAGGTTCCTCCAGTGGGAGGGCTAAGGCACAGCACCCACAAAGCAAACCCTATACGAGACCTCCACCACATCGGGCAGGAGCAGCACCTCCCCAGTTTCAACAGCAGCAACCTTGGAAACCCAAGTGTCTTCACTGTGGTGGACCACACGCCTCCAATGCTTGTTTCAAGAAGATTTCAGAGAGGAGATGTTTTGTCTGCCAAAAGATAGGGCACGTTGCTAGAGAGTGCCCTAGCAGGAATGGGGCGACCCAACCCAGTGGCTCCCAACAGTTGAGGAACGAGGGCAACAGACCTCAGGCAACAGGGAGGGTGTTCGCCATGTCTGGAACAGAGGCAGCTCAGTCAGGTAACCTCATCCAAGGTGTTTGTTTTATTGCTGGTAGAGGTGTAAGGGCTTTGTTTGATTCTGGAGCGACACACTCCTTTGTGTCAAGCCTGTGTGTAGCTGAGTTGGGCCTCCTAGTGAAGGAGTTACCTTTCGAACTGTTGGTCTCTACACCTGCGTCAGGACAGGTGTCGACCTCTACGGTGTGCCCCGAATGTCCAGTAATTGTGGAGGGACGCAGATTCAAGGTGAACTTGATCTGCCTACCTCTTCAGGACCTGGATGTTATCCTGGGAATGGATTGGTTAGCTGCCAATCACGTTCTCATAGACTGTGGTAGGCAGAAAGTAGCGTTTCCAGACCCCCAAGAATCGGATGTGTTATCAGTTCAACGAGGGCGATCAGAGCTGGAAGGAGGGGCGAGGTGCTTCGTGGTGCTCGCCCGGTTGGAAGTGGAGAATAAAGGGGACGTAAACAGGATACAAGTGGTGAAAGATTTCACAGATGTATTCCCAGAAGAGGTGCCTGGGTTACCCCCTAAGAGAGAAGTGGAATTCTCTATTGACTTGGTACCTGGAGCTGGACCAATATCAATGGCACCTTACAGGATGGCACCAGCCGAGTTAGTGGAGTTAAAGAAGCAAGTGGAAGAGTTGCTGGAGAAGCAATTCATCAGACCCAGCGTATCTCCATGGGGAGCTCCAGTGCTCCTAGTCAAGAAGAAGGATGGAGGGTCTCGGTTGTGTATAGACTACAGGCAATTGAACAAATTGACCATCAAGAACAAGTACCCCCTACCTCGGATTGATGATTTGATGGACCAAATTCATGGGGCCTCGGTGTTCTCCAAGATTGACCTGAGATCGGGGTATCACCAAATCTTGGTAAAAGCTGAAGATGTTCAGAAGATAGCTTTTAGGTCTCGATATGGGCACTACGAGTATGTAGTGATGCCATTTGGAGTCACCAATGCTCCAGCTCTATTCATGGACTACATGAATAGGATCTTTCGCCCTTTCTTGGATAAGTTTGTGGTGGTCTTCATAGATGACATCCTCATTTATTCAAGGACCGAGGAAGAGCATGAGGAACACCTGAGGACAGTATTGGAAATACTGAGAGAGAAGCAGCTCTATGCCAAGTTCTCCAAGTGTGAGTTCTGGCTGAGGGAAGTCAACTTCTTAGGACACGTGATATCTGCCCAAGGGATCTCGGTAGATCCAGCCAAGGTAGAGGCAGTGCTGCAATGGGAACGTCCTAAGACCGTGACTGAGATAAGGAGCTTTGTGGGGTTGGCGGGCTACTATTGGAGGTTTATTGAGGATTTTTCCAAGATAGTGGCTCCTTTAACACAGCTAACCCGCAAGGACCAACCTTTTGCTTGGACCGACCGATGTGAGCAGAGCTTCATGGAACTAAAGGAGAGGTTGACCAGTGCTCCAGTGCTGGTGATCCCCGAGGTAGGAAGACCTTTTGATGTCTTCTGTGACGCTTCACATCAAGGCTTGGGATGTGTTTTAATGCAAGAGAAGAGAGTGGTTGCATATGCTTCAAGACAAATCAAGGTTCATGAGAGAAACTACCCTACGCATGACTTGGAGTTGGCGGCAGTGGTTTTTGCCTTGAAGATCTGGAGGCACTATCTATATGGAGCTCGGTTCCAGGTGTTCAGTGACCACAAGAGCTTGAAGTACCTGTTCGATCAGAAGGAACTAAACATGAGACAAAGAAGGTGGATGGAATTCCTAAAGGATTACGACTTTCAACTCATGTATCACCCAGGGAAGGCCAATGTAGTGGCAGATGCCTTGAGTAGGAAGTCTATACAAGTCGCCACCATGATGATGGAAGAGCAGAAACTGATCGAGCAGTTCAGAGACTTAAACCTTGGAGTAGAATTTCACGTGAATCACATTAGTTGTAGCAAGCTGACTATAACTAATGACTTCCTGGGAATGTTGAAGGATAAGCAATTGGAGGACCCTAGCCTGAAGCGCACTGTAGAGTCACTAGGGACAGATCAGGCGAGAGGCTTTGAGATGGGCGATGATGGGATCTTGAGGTTTGATGGCAGAATTTGCATACCTGCAAATGATGAGTTGAAGAAGATGATCCTAGAGGAAGGTCATAAGAGTCGCCTTAACCTTCATCCAGGCATGAACAAGATGTACCATGACTTGAAGGAGTCATTTTGGTGGTCGGGCATGAAGAGGGACATCGCCCAGTATGTGACAACCTGCTTAACGTGTCAGAAGGCGAAGGTAGAGCATCAAAGACCTGGCGGGCTGTTGCAGCAACTGGATATCCCTGAGTGGAAGTGGGACAGCACCGCCATGGATTTTGTCACTCATTTACCCAGATCGGCAAAAGGTCATGATGCAATCTGGGTCATCATTGATAGGCTGACGAAGAGTGCCCACTTTCTTCCAGTGAATATGAAGATGCCTATGGTCAAGCTGGCACAGCTATACATCCAAGAAATAGTAAGGCTGCATGGAGTGCCTTCCAGCATCGTTTCAGATAGAGATCCCAGGTTTACTTCACGGTTTTGGCAGACCTTACAAGAATGCTTGGGAACTAAGTTGAGGATGAGCTCTGCATATCATCCCCAAACAGATGGTCAGTCAGAGAGAACGATCCAATCTCTGGAAGATCTGCTGAGGGCGTGCGTCTTGGATCAATTGGGAAGTTGGGAGGAGGTGTTGCCACTAGTGGAGTTTACCTATAACAATAGCTACCACGCCAGTATTGGGATGGCCCCATATGAAGCCCTGTATGGGAGGAAATGCAGAACCCCCTTATGTTGGTACCAAGAGGGCGAAGCAGTCTTGGTTGGGCCAGAGTTGATTCAACAGACGACCGAGAAGGTAAAGCAGATACAAAGCAGAATGAAAGCTTCTCAGAGTAGGCAGAAGTCCTATGCAGATCAGAGGAGAAAGCCGTTGGAGTTTGCTGCTGGAGATCACGTGTTCATGAAAGTGACACCAACCAAGGGTGTAGGGCGGGCGATCAGGTCAAAGAAGTTGTCCCCTAAGTTCGTGGGACCATATCAGATCTTAAGAAGGATTGGCCCAGTGGCGTATGAGATCGCCCTACCTCCCCATCTGGCGAATCTGCACAATGTCTTTCACGTGTCACAGCTGAGGAAGTACATGGCAGACCCCAGTCATGTGCTGGATGTAGACGACGTGCAGATCAGAGATGACTTGTCCTTTGAAGTGAAACCAGTCAGGATTGACGATCGGCAAAGTAAACAGCTCAGAGGCAAGACCATCGACATGGTGAAAGTGGTGTGGGATGAGAGATCGGGGGATTCAACTTGGGAGTTAGAAGAACCCATGAGGGAGGCTTATCCATACCTCTTTTCCTTGTAATCCAATTTTCGAGGACGAAAATTTTTCTTGTTGGGGAGAATGTAAGGACCTGAAAAATTTATTGGAATGAAAGAGTATGTTTTAAATAAATTCTAAGTATGTTTTTATTTAGAATAGAAAGGGGGAAAAAGTTAAGTTTAGAAGGCTACGAGGTCGCCGGTCGCCTGCTACACATGAACGCCAGGTGGACATCGCGCGGACGCGAGAGGCGTGCAGGCATCGCGCGGGCGTGAGAGGCATGCAGGCATCGCGCGGGCGTGAGAGGCACGCAGGCATCGCGCGGGCGTGAGAGGCATGCAGGCATCGCGCGGGCGCGAGGGGCATGCAGGCATCGCGCGGGCGCGAGGGGCATGCGGGCATCGCGCGGGGCGCGAGGCACGCGGGCATTGCCAAGGCGCGAGGCATGTGGACGTGGCCAAGGCGCGAGAGTTATGAGGGCGTCGCCAGGGAAGACATCGGTTGTCTCCCAGAGGAAGACATCGGTCGTCTTCCAGGGCGAAGGAGACATCGGTCGTTCGCCAGGAAGATGTCATCGGTGGTTGTCTTCGCGCGAGGTCATCGGTAGTTGTCTTCGCGCGAGGTCATCGGTGGATCGTCTTCGCGCGAGAGGTCATCAGTGGTTTCTCTTCGAGCTGGTAGTCATCGGCGAAAGGTCATCGCGCGACGTTGAGTTACACCCAGAGAACGTGGGCCCCAGACTCCCAGCAAGAGATGTTCTGCACGCGCGCCACGTAGACAAAAGAGTGGTTCAGAATAGTGACCTCAGAGCGTAGCCTGCGCAGAGGCACGCTTAGTAGTACTGTTCAGGGAAGCGTGCACGCAAACTTCCCTGCAGAGTAGGTGGTGGCAGCTGCTTTTGGAGGGATAAGTTGGTTTAAGTTACAAAAAAAATCCACGGCTGAGAGAAAAGAAAACATTGTTGTATTCGACGAGAGAAAGAGTGAGTTCCCTCCCTTCTCCTCCAGTTACCTCCTCCGCGTTGCGATTTCAGCATCTCCACACAAGAGTACGACGAGAAGCAACACCATTGGAGCACCTGGGAAAGTTCTCTGCAACTCCTTCAAAACCAGACTCAAGAATAGAGCCAAGGCATTCTTCAAGCTCTGTTGGATTTCGAAGCTCCTGGTAGTTGCGCAAGTCCAGGTAAGGGAAGCTAGACCTCTTTTTCCATACAAGCCATAGTGTAGCTATCTCTGAAGTGAGGGCGACGTGGTCGCCATTTTTGTTTTCATCTGCGTAAAATGCTCTGTTTGTGTGCTTGGGCGACGTGGTCGCCGGTTTTATATACAGTCTTCGAAACACACTGTTTTTGAACTAGATCGCCGGTTTTGGCGTTGTTTGTGAACTCTCTGTTTTTGGGTGTTGTTTTGAAACTACTTGAGATTTAAATGAAATATTCGAAGATCTGAACCTTGAAATGATTCGTTGCTGTGACTTGAATCAATTACTCGAGTGGTATGATGTGTTTGAATGCTGTGAATGTGGGATCGAGGCATAGTATTTTCAGGAAAGAAAATACCGTGTAAGATCTTGTAGTAGGTGCATTGATCGGTGATTCCTAAGGGGATATCCTGACTCTGCTGAGGTAATGGAATCACGTAGAGGAAGTTACTCAGTTGTTGAGAGTCGAAGGAGGTCTATATGATGGGCGTCTCGTGTGAAAAAGAACGAGCTCCGCCTGTCCTATGGATTAACCCTGTCATACCAGGAGAACTATTGACATTGAGATGATATATGCGCATGCTGTGTGGATTCACAGCGACCCTGTGTGGATTTCACAGTGGTGTGGTATGACAGGTGCAGATCTCTGAGTCTAATCAACGCACGAGTCAATCCGGAAGTAGTGTCAAGTGTCTTGTGTGGTGAGTCAGTGGAAAGTCTGACGTGAGAAATGAGAAACATTGATAATTTATAGACACTTGATGCAGTATTGTGAAATGGAATGACTATGGGTGAATGTTGTGAAATGTGTGATTTTGGGCGATCAGGTGAATGATATGAGCAACTCTACGTTTTACATGGATATTTTGAAACTTGTTTTACTTTGATTTTCATGTTCATGATTTAAACTTCCTTTAAATTATATAGCTTACCCTGCGTGTTTTGGTTCTGTGGCTGTTCTTTTAAAACTGTGATGATCGTGTATAACTTACACGGGAGCAGATGATCTTCCAGGAAGTAGAGCTCCTTAGGGAGTGGTCGCCGGAAGCAGATCGGCTGTTTTGGGTCCTCCGATGGGAGATCGGCCTCGTTCGATAGGAGATCGGTCTCTTCCGATAGGAGATCGCCTGCTTCGTTTCTTTTACTGCATTTTGTTTATGTTTCTGAAAAAAAAAAATTTGACCGAATTTGTATTAAACTCCCTGTGAGGAGAAACTACATTTCATATATATAATATTTTGTTCATAGAATCTATTTGTTACCTTTATTTTCATTATATACATTTGTATAGTATTTTGGCGGGATGTTACAGCAGGTACTCCAGATGGTGACACGTGTATGACCAGATGTTATCCACGTGTCAAGAGGAATAACCGTCAGGAGAGAGAAAGACTCAGGTATATATATAGAATTCTTAACGGAATTCGGGGGAGGATTGATTTTGGTGGTGATTCACTTGTACACGGTTCTGAGTTTTCTTTGAAATTCTTTGTTGATTCAATCACTGACTTGAGCGTTGGAGCGCAACCGGCTGCAGAGGCGCCATACTGTTCTTTTAGGTTTCTTGGAGGATTATCAGGTGAAGGTTATCGGTGTACTTGGCGTGAAGCTGGAGAGGACGAGGATCGAGAAGGAGAAGTTCCAACGCTTTGGTCAAGATGCTGGATCACCCTATATTGACTTGAGCGTCAGAGTGTAGTTACAGGTAGGGCCCCCTCTATCTCAACAGAGTCATCCTTGTGGGAGCACAGAACCACCAGAAAGATAGGAGGAGCCACCATTTGCTTCAGAGTCAACGGCGACTGAGTTAACCGGCAAGAACAAAAAATAAATAAATAAAATATGAAATTGTTTATTTTTCATGAGTTTTCAAGGTCTTAGGTGTGTTTTCATTTATTAGGTCATTCTTTCTTTTGGTAGCCTTGTTTGGGGGGCTTCAATTCTTCCCTTTCAGATTCCATTCCATGATATAATTTATGTGTAGATCATAACCAAAAGTGTGGAAGAATGAGTTTACTTTATAGTTTAAGTAACTCCTTATTTATATATATATATATATATATATATATATATATATATATATATATATATATATATATATATATATATATATATATATATATATATGAGCCATTATTATAAGACGTAAGTCAATTTTTTTATAATGAAATGTGAAGCTTTAAATGATTTCTATTAAAAAAATATATAATTTATACTAAACTTGTTAAACCTTCTTTCTTACATTTATTTTTCACATTTTTCTCTTTCTATTAGTTTTTCGTTGTCAATTTTTTATCAATTTATTTCATGTACACCTTCGCTCTCAAAAAAAAAAAACATTGCATTTAAGATTTAGTTGTTCATACTTAAGTAAAGTATGATAGACAAATTTAAAAATTAACTGTTTTTAAAGTTTATTGTTACATTTCATCAACTTTGTTACACACTTCCTTATGTGTTTCACCTTCTCTCTCAAAAAAACATTACATTTAAGAATGATCATAAATAATTATGTTTCTGATGTTAGTTACTTTAGATCATTTAACATCAGTTGAAAAATGTTTAGATAATTTAATAATGGTTTTCAATTCAGTTGTAACAATTTTCTTAATTTATACTTAATTACAATGTTAGTAAGCATAGGTATATAATAGATACAATACAAGCAAGCATAGGTATATCATTGATATGATTAATTAAAACATATAAATTTAAGGGAAATCTTCATATAATATAATTTTGTCAAATTAAAACAGATGCTGATATATTAAAAAATTATAGGTTTCAATCATTATGCGTCTAAATATGTACTAAACTCAGTATTATTCACCAGTAATCATTACAAGAACAATCTCCATTTTCAAAATGATGGAATCTATTGCGATCTCTAACCACAATTTTTCGCCTAGTAATCTTTGCAATGAGCTTGATCATTGCGTGGCAATCATCACATATCCTTAAATTTTTTCCAACTCTAAGTTTTGTGAAAGGTTGAGTTGAGATTAGTCCATAGCATATTGCAAGTCTCTCACTATGTACAGACAAAGCCAATTCCTTTTGTTCCACATCAAGATCATGTAAAGCCACTTCAGTTGCAGGTGAATAACCTTCCAACTTTGTCAAATAGTTCAACTCTTCTAACTTTTCGTAGATTCTTTTCCTGTCAGGGTGTCTAAGGTCTCCTGAAAGAAACTCATGAATGGCATTATTGACTTCAATAGAACTACACCCTGGTTCCTTTATCATTCCTCCCTTCTCCATCTTTTCTCTAACTTCTGCAGCATTATTCCATCTTCCCAAAGAAGCATAGAAATTTGACAACATGATGAATGAACCAGAATCTATCCCAGAATGTTCAGTCAAAAGTTTTGCAACTTTTTCTCCTATCTCTATGTTTCTGTAGATTTTACAAGCACTTAATAAAGAACAAAGCATTTTATCATCAGCTTGTCCTCCCATCCTCAGAATGAAGTCAAAGGCCTCTTCAAGCCTACCTACCCTGCCGAGAATGTCAACCATGCATCCATAGTGTTCCACCTCTGGTTCAATCCCATGAACTGTTTTCATAGAATGAAATATCTCCCAACCCAAATCCACCAACCCCCCATGGCTACAAGCATTCAAAACCCCAACAAATGTTATACCATTTGGCCTAACCCTCTGCATAAGCATTTCCCTAAACAACTCAACAGCTTCAATGCTCTTCCCATGCATAGCCAATCCCCTGATCATGGAATTATAAGTTGACACATCCTTCACTTTCACCTCATCAAACAAAACCTGTGCCTCATCAATGTCACCACACCTCGAATACATGTTGATCAAAGCGCCGGCAACAAACCAGTTAACCTTAACATCGCACTTGCACAAGTAGGCGTGAATCCATCGCCCGAGTTCCAAAGCTCCCAACTGCGAACACGCAGACAGGACACAAACAAAGGTAACCTCATTAGGCCTCACACCCTTCACCTGCATCTCCCTAAACATCTCCAACCCCCTATTAAACTCCCCATTCCGTACCAACCCATCAATCATCAATGTCCAGCAGACCGTGTCCCGACTCCTCATCTCATTGAACACCCCAACCGCCTCCTCAACCATCCCACAATCGAAACACGAACCCATCATAACGGTACACGCAACAACATCGCGTTCAGGCATTTCATCAAACATCTTCCACGCATCCTCCAGCACCCCACATTTCCCGTACAATTCCACCAGCTTCAACGCTATGGACCTATCCAAACACAACCCACGTTTAAAAACAAGCCCATGAACCTCTCTGCCCCTTCCCAGGGCTCGTTGAAGCACACACGCTTTCAACACCGCAGTGACTGCATAGCTGTCAGCCAAAACATGACCACGAACCATTTGGCCAAACAAGTTGATGGCATCAGTGTAAAAGCCAAAGGACACAAACCCATCAATGAGGGAAGTATAAAGGTACACATTTGGGTTTTGGGTGCAGTGGAAGAGCTTGGTGGCATGATCGATGGAGTTCAGCTTGCAATATTGGCGAAGAAGTTCGAAGGCCACAAAAGGGTCTTGTGAAATTCCGGTTTTTATGGCGTGACCGTGAATTGGTTGAACATGTTTGGGGTTCCTGCGGTTCTTGAGAAGAAGTGAAATTACGTTTTTACGAAGGTAGGGATCATTGGAGTTGGAATGTGGATTTGAAGAGTGGTATTGTAGGTTTAAGGTTATAGTTGGAACTGCGGAAATTATCATTTCATGGACAACGTTTCTGTTCTTCCCTGTTTGGTTATGGCCTTTTGCAACAGCAAACTAGCGTTTTGTACCGTATTTGGATCCACGTTTTCTTACCTCAAACGCGCACGAGCTTCAGCTTCTGCTTTTAACATGACACGATAGTACTATTGTGGGAAAATCATATGAGGAATAAATACCTTCATTTCTTTCAAAAAAAAAAAAAAGAAAGTAAAGGCTGAAATTAAAAACATAAAAGTTGAAGTCATTTTAGGATTTAATACTTGTGTAGAATATACGTAACATTGATATATTCGAAATGTAAGGATCTAGAAATTTATTTGGAATAGAAGTAGTATGTTTTAAATGATTTCTGAATATGTTATTATTTAAAACGAAAAGAGCTTGTAATAGAAATTTCATAGTGGTCAGACCTCGGATGTCGTCCAAGGTCTGAGGGCGGCATGGTAGAGGTCGGTCGGTCAGGTCATAGTGCGTTCCAGGAAATCACATGTACCAAGGTGTGATTTGAACCTTAGGTACGCTATGCATGCAAAACTCTATGCTGGGGCATAAGAGATTTTGCTTAGTGTTGCATGCATTGGCGCGCAAGGAGTGAGTACCGACCTGTCCTCGGTCAGGAGAACTACCGACGTCACCGAGCCATGTAGGGGTGATGCCACAGGCGTGGAGTAGATAGTCGATGAACCCTCAGCAGGGTGTGACGATGTGACATCGGTGACTAGAGTGAGGCGATGTGTCCTCATCACACGCAAGGGCGATGAGAGATCGCCAGGGTGAGGCATCGGTCGTCTGTCAGGATGAGGAATCGGTCGTCTGCTAGGATGAGGCATCGGTCGTCTGCCAGGGTAAGAGACACATCGTTCATCGGTGGATGGTCATCGCGCGAGGTCGTGTTTCACACAGATAAGGTGGGGCCCAGGCTCCCAGCATGAGCGTTCTGCATGCGCGATATAACATCCCGCCAAATTACTTTTCATAAATATAAAATGAAATAAAGGTAAAACAAAAATGTTTAAATGAACATACGTATTTATATAAAATGAAGTTGCTCCTCACAGGGAGTTTAATACATAACCAGTATATTTTTCCAAAACTTAGACAAAATACAGCCAAATAAATTGAAACCGGCGATCTCTCTACATAAACCGGCGATCTACTATCAGAAGACCAAAAACAGCCGATCTCCTATCATACAACTTAAAAAGGGTGATCGCCTAACAGAACTAACTATATGTGGGCGATCTCCTCCCGGCGACCACTCACTGAGGAGCTCCACCACCTGCAACCTCGTCTGCTCCCGTGTAGAAATACACGATCATCACAGTTTAAGAGAAAACAGCCACAGAGCAATACAAAAGAAAAGGGGTAAGCTAGATGGTTTAAAAGCTTTTAAATCAATAGTAAACATAAAACTTCACACCATTCATGATCCATAACAATTACAACCATCAACATATCCATTATCCACATACTCGTCAAGTGTCCATTTGCTACTTTCAGTATTCAAGATTCACACGTCAGACTTTCCACTGACTCACAATGCATAGACACATGACACTACTTCCGGATTGACTCGTGCGTTGACTCAGGCTCAGAGATCTGCACCTGTCATACCATACCACTGTGAAATCCACACAGGGTCGCTGTGAAATCCACACAGCCATGCGCATATATAATCTCAATGTCATCAACTCTCCCGGTATGACAGGGTGAATTCATATAACAGGCCGAGCTCGTTCTTTTTCACACGACTCACCCATTCATATGAACCTCCTTCGACTCTCACCAACTGAATAACTTCCTCTATGTGGTTCCATTATCTCAGCAGAGTCAGGATATCTCCTTCTAGACAAGCCCCTAGTCAATACACCTACACACGATCTTACACGGTATTTCCTTTCCTGAAAATACTATGCCTTGATCCCACATTCACAACATTCAAACATCATACCACTCAAATGAATGATTCAAATCACAGCAACAATCATTTCAAAGGTTCAGATTTTCGAGTATTACATGTATTTCACCTTTAAATCTCAAACAGCTTCTAACAACACAAAAACAGGGAAGTTCGAAATCCGTATTTAAAACCGGCGACCACGTCGCCCAACCACATAGAACAGAGCATTGCGAAAAGAAACAGAAAACTGGCGACCACGTCGCCCTCACTTCAGAAACAGCTAATCTATGGCTTGTATTGAAAATGAAGGCTAGCTTCCCTTACCTGGACTTGCGCAAAACACCAAGAACTCCAAAACCCCACGAAGCTTAAAAGATGCTCTCACTCTGTTTTTGCGTTTGGTTTGTAGGACTTGCAGAGAACTTCCCAGGTGCTCTAATGGTAGCCGTCGTTCGTCGTACTTTTGGGTGAAGGTGCCTGAGTCGCAGTGCGAAGGAGAGAAAGGAGAAGAAGGGAGGTAAACACACTCTTTCGCTCTTGAACCACTGCAACGTTTCTTTCTCTCAGAAGTGGGTTTTTGCATCTTAAACTAACTTGTCCACAAAAGCCGCTGCCACCACCCATTCTGCAGGGAAGTTTGCGTGTACGATGCACTGAACAGTACGACTAAGCGTGCCTCTGCGCAGGCTAACACTCTGAGGTCACTATTCTGAACCATCCTTTTTGCCTACGTGTCGCGCGTGCAGGACGTTTCATGCTGGGAGCCTGGGTCCCACTTTACTCTGTGTGAAACTCGACGTCGCGCGATAACTTTCCACCGCTGACTCATCCTGGCGAACGACCGATGTCTCCCTCGCCCTGGAAGACGACCGATGTCTCTCTCGCCCTGGAAGACGACCGATGTCTCTCTCTGGGAGACGACCGATGTCTATCCCTGGCGACGCCCGCATAACTCTCCCGCCCTGGCCACGTCCACATGCCTCGCGCCCTGGCGATGCCCGCATGCCTCTCGCGCCCTGGCCACGTCCACATGCCTCGCGCCCTGGCGATGCCCGCATGCCTCTCGCGCCCTGGCCACGTCCACATGCCTCGCGCCCTGGCGATGCCCGCATGCCTCTCGCGCCCTGGACACGTCCACATGCCTCGCGCCCTGGACACGTCCACATGCCTCGCGCCCTGGCGATGCCCGCATGCCTCTCGCGCCCTGGCCACGTCCACATGCCTCGCGCCCTGGCGATGCCCGCATGCCTCTCGCGCCCTGGACACGTCCACATGCCTCGCGCCCTGGCGACGTCCACATGCCTCGCGCGCCCTGGCGACGTCCTCGCGCCCTGGCGATCATGTGTAGTAGACGACCGGCGATTAAGTACTAACTAGGAGATCTCATAGTCTTCTAAGCTACACTTTCCTTCCTTTTTATTTTAAATAAAAACATACTTAGAATTCATTTAAAATATACCCCTTTTTATTCCAATTGAATTTTACAGGTCCTTACACGCGACACGTAGTCAGTAAGAGTGCTTTAGAACAGTTGGCACCAGAGAGTTGGAATGGAATGTGACCCAGAGTTAGTGTGCGCAGAGACCCACGTGGCCATCCTATTAGAGGAAACCCACACGCAAGGTTGCTCAGAGAGTGGGTGATGGCCGTGAAGGCTACAGAGCCGTTCGACCATAATAGCTGAGGGAATAAGCTCATTTCGTTCCCCTTCTCCTTTCTCCTCCTTCTCTCAACGTCACGGACGCCTCCCTCACCAATTGACGACGGCGACTGCCACTGGACTGTGGTGTTTTTCTCTGCAAGTTTTCCGATCAGGACGCTAAAACAGGGTAAGTTGTTTTGCTCTGTTTTTTCGAGTCGATTCTGAACTTGAGAGGGTTGCCTCTGCATAGGCGTTGCATGCGACTCTCTTAGCTTAAGAAATCGTCTCTGTTAACGTAGAAAATGAGTAGTATAATTAGTTTTGTGATTAAGGCTCCATGGTGCAGGTTAGGACATCTTTAAGTTTCGGTGGGTTTGGAGCTCTTAGTGAGTTTTTACGCAAGTCCAGGTAAGGGAAGCTAGCTTTATTTTCAATAACAACCGTAGGCTAGAAGATTCTGAAGTTGGGGCGACGTGGTCGCCGGTTTCAAACTTTCTTGCACGATGCTCTGTTTTTATGTGTGGATCGGAATTTGTTTGAGCTTGAAATGTGAAATTTTAAATATAGTAGATGCTGTGAAATGCATATGATTTTTGAAATCTTGAACTTTGGTATGATTTGGATTGTTTAGAAACGGTTGAAAATATGATATGATTGAATCGTTCATGGATGTGTTGTATGAATATGGAATGATGTGAAAATGTGGTCAAGACATAGTATTTTCAGGAAAGGAAATACCGTGTTGAGATTGTTATGAGGGTGTATTGATCTGTGAGTATCCTGTGAATGAGACGATCCTAACTCTACTGATATGATGGAATCACATAGATGAAGTTATTCAATTGGTGAGAGTCGAAGGAGGTTCATATGTATGGGTAAGTTGTTTGAAAGATAATTAACTTGACCTGTTATATGAATTAACCCTGTCATACTGGGAGAGTGATGATATTGAGATTATTTATGCACACGGCTGTGTGGATTCACAGCGACCCTGTGTGGATTCACAGTGGTGTAGTATGACAGGTGCAGGTCTCTGGATGCTAAGTTCAACGCACGAGTCTTCCGGAAGTAGAGTCAAGTGTCTACGTGTTGTGAGTCAGTGGAAATTCTGACGTGAGATAGATGAATATTGAAATTATTGGTAGACACTTGATGGTTATATGAAATGATAGACACGTGATGAAGTTATGAAATTGTGAATATTGCTGATTACGTGGATGTGAAATTGTGAAGTGTGTGAAATGAAAAATGATGGTTTATGATGATATCAAGTTTCATATTTAAAGTTTTTAAAATAGTTAGCTTACCCCTGTGTTTTGTTTTGTGTTTGTTTTCTTTAAAACTGTGATGATCGTGTATAATTTACACGGGAGCAGATGATGTTGCAGGTAGTAGAGCTCCTCAGTGAGCATTTTGGAGAAAAGGGACCGTCTGTCTTGAATGCTGTATTTTGTTTTATTTTGAAAACTCCTGTTGGAGATGTATTAAAATTCCCAAGAAAAGGGATGTTATTTTGAGATACAATGTATGGAATGGATGAATTATATTTTATTATATATACAAATGTTAATTTGATATTATTGTTTTACCTTTATTTTATTATATAAAAATGAATAAGATATTGAGGGGCGTTACATTAATGGTATCAGAGCAGTTCGTCCTCAGGATGACCTGAGGATAGTGGGTTCATTGTGTTTCTTCTGCTTATAAATAATTATTGGAGTCTTAATTACAGCTTTAGTGAAAGGTTTTCAAATGTTTTTCTGATTGAAATCTTGTTTGTGCTTTAGTAAATATATGCTCTAAATGGAAAAAATTTTAGTATTAAGAGTGAAAGGACCTTGATAAAGTAGTGAGGGTGCACACTCATAACTGGATCGAGATGGTTCTCAATCTTAATTCTAAAAGTTTGATGTTTGGCATATATTAAATTCTGGTGTGATTTATTTCATTTTGTTAAGTGTTTTGTATTTGATTGAAAGTTGTCTTTTGATTGATAGTTTTACACAATAATTTTTTTGGTGTTATGCTTTATATTATAAGCATTATGATCTTGTTGATAAACTCAAATTCTAGATGAGTTGAGATGCTGATCTTTGTAAGATCTAGATGTTGTCTTCTAAATGAATTTATTCTTTATCAAGTTCATTTTATAGGAATATGATTAGAGAATGATAGTTTCAATATCTTAAACAGAGAATGGCTCCTAGACCGCCTACCCCTCCCCAACCTTCTTCTGAGATGAGCCAGATTGCCAAGGCTCTTGAGATGATGGCAAGTTGATGGAAGAGGGCCAAGCACAACCTTCCATGAAAGGCAAGAGCCAAGTCAAGAGCGTCTAAGACCAAGCTAGGAGTGTCTAAGACAAGCTAGGAGCGTCTAGGACGAGAAGGCCAAGCTAGAAGCGTCTAGGACAAGAAGACTTGGATCAAAGCTATGAATGGGAGAGTGGCATACTAGCACATATTCCGTGAAGGCCCATCAAATGTAGTTTAGCTTTAATTGGGGTGTAAATAGCATAGCCATGTGGACAAATGTTTATTTTTCTGCACATTAGAATTAAGGAGAAGTTAACCTTCCCACTATTCTAGAAAGCCCATGGAGGGGGTGAACTTACAAACTAGACACACCCTTCCCCATGTGCTCACACTTTCCATGTGGCCCATGTGCTTCACATTTACATTTCATTTGGCTAGCATTAGGGTTGCATTATGGTCCTCCTTAGCCTATAAAAGGAGGAGCCTACACCTTGTATTTTCAAGATTAAATAGAGTATTGTTATGCTGCCCAAATTGTGCCATACACTACTCCTTGCCTAACACTTAGGTTTTAGTCTTCAATTCATCACTACCAAAGGGGCTAGCCAAACCTCCCCATTTCCTCACTCTTCATGCACCTTCAAGGCACCCATGCTTCCTAGGAAGGCCTTGCTCACCTCCTCCATAAGCTTCCGCATCCATCATCACCAAGGAATTCCAAAATCCAAAGAAGAGCTCATAGGAATGCTATCATTTGGTATCAGAGCTATGGTTCTTCAAAGATGAGTATCTCTTTTCATTTTCTTTTTGAGTTCTTCTTTTCTCCAAGTTGTTCATCTTTATTCCAAGTTGTCTTGCTGTTTTTTGTGTTTTAATATGATTTGAATGCTTGTTTATTCATTTCATTTGGTGGGTTTGTTCAAACTTGTGCTTGAACATCTATTTTCAATTTTGTGTAGGATTCTTGATATATTTGTGTTGCTGTTTTTATTTTTAGGTATTTGAGTCTTGCTTGAAATTTCATTTGGGTCATATGATGTTCTTGTGTCTTTTCATTTTATGAATCCATAAGTTTTGTCTAAGTCATGTGTTTCCATATTTGTCATCAAATCCTAGTAGTACTCTTTTTGATTTATTTGTTTCTTGTTTTTGGTCTGAATGTTTGATCTGAAATCTGTTTTGAGTTCTTATTTGTGTGTTAGATCCACACAAATTCCATCATATTAACTCCATTGTGTTTTTAAGGTATATCATTATGTTTTTCATTCCAGTTTTCAGAACCCCTGTTTTCACATTTCTGTGCTGACTGTTTTGCCTTATGAAAATTACATACATCATCAAAAATTTCTGAGCCTCTGGATTTCAAATATTTGAGGTGTTATCAAAAGGACCAAAAAAGAACCATCTGAAAAAAAGAAATAGAAAAAAAAAGATAAATATTACAAAAAAAGTGTGCAATCCTGACGTTCCAGCTGGCAGCTCTGAGCACTGATTTTATAAAATTTACCAAAATTAATTGGTATATGCGTTTGGAGTGAAACCAACGCCAAAAGTTTGTTAAGATCTTGTTCTGATTGTGTCTCAATTTTCAGAAGCAAATACAAAAGGGTCAGCTCAGCATAAATCTTTTAAAGATACGCTTTCTGGACCACAACAATATGTGCTTTTCTGTGGTGCTGTTTTTTTGGTTTTTAAATCAAATCTAGTGCTATTCCTAGGTTCCTTTTTGTGTGCCATCCATTATTTGAGTACCTTTTATTTGCTTGTCTAATTTCATTTGAACTCTTTCTAGTTGTGTCACATTTAAATTCCATTTGTGTGGTACTATTTTTCAAATTAATTTGTTTCTTGCTTTCTTTCTTTGGCCTCTAAGCTTGTTGGTGGATTAAATATCAATGGGTACTTGTTGAGTGAGAATTTGACTTGAGGGGAGTCTAGCTTGCTTAATAGGTGCTGGATTGAAGATTTTATTGACCTAATTCCAAGAGGAACAAAGGCAAAGGGCAGCAACAAACACCATACTACAAATACACCACACACTTTGGAAGGCCCAACAAGTAGAAAAGCAACAAAAGGGGTGCAACTAGAAGAACAACAAAAGGGGTGCAAATAGTAAAAGCAACAAAGGGAGTGTCATTTAATTTCTTTGCAATCTTGCTTGTGTTAATTACTTGTTAATCACGCAATTAGTCGGTGAGTGTGTCTTCAAGGGCTCCAAGTGTCCAAGAAGCCTCACCTAGGGCCGTCTAGCTTGATTTTGTTTTTATTAATTGCTTTAATTGAACCAACTTGCTTTAATCACTTCGTTAATTTCTTGTTTAATCTTGTTTAAGGCTTTCATAGCTTGCATTGTTTTCTTGCATTAAAAATTTGATTTCTTCAACCTAATTGTGTTTTAAGTGGTTTACTAAGAGAAAGCTTTGTGTGAAGACATTGAGGGATAGTCTTTGGCTAAGGCAAGGCTTGGTATTTAAGTAGTCCATTGTGACTCACCTCCCTTACCTGGAAGACTACCTTCTTTGACTTCCCTAAATTTTCTCAAGGTAAAATATTTCTATACACAAAGGTCTAGTCATGTCTTCTCATTCCTTTAAATCTCTTAAAAGTGAGGTGAAATCCTTGAAATCTCTTTTGGAACAACTTTCCAAGAATATTCAATCAATTTCATCTAAACAATTGGAGAATGAGGCCAAAACTAATGAATTGACTAAATCAAAGGATGAGAAGTCTCACATTTCAAAAAAATTACCTTCTCATGCATCTATCTCTAAAAAGCATGATTCTTTTGGGGAGGGAAGACATAGAAGAGATAGAAAAGAACAAGAAAGCCCAAGAGAGGTTAGGGTAGACCTACCCCATTCCCATGGAAAAGAAAATATAGAAACTTGCCTAGATTGGGAAATGAGGGTAGAAAAATTGTTTGCTTCCCATAAAGAAAGAAAGGAAAGAAAGATACAAAAGAAAAGAGAGGAAGCCGAAAGGGAAGCTAAAGAAAAAGAAAAAGAAAAGCATGAGAAGACCCTTGAGAAACAAAAGGCGTGGGAGAATAGTGTTCCTTCTCACAAGGTCATTCAACAAGACAAAAGATTTAAAAATACCTTTGAAAATATGCGTCTTGTTGAACAACCTAGCCTTTCCTTTTGTAAAGGAACACTTGCAAGCATAGTAACAAAAAAAGAGTCTTTAAAAGAAGCTTGCATAGATAAAGATAAAGTGGATTATTTCTCATATGTGCTAGGATATCACCAAGTGAATGTCAAGTTATTTACAAGCATCTACAAAAACAAATTTTTATGTGAAGTAGTGCCTAAAGAAACTTGTCATGTCCTATTGAGACAACCATTGCCAAGTGTGCAACTTCTCATAAACAATGGTTGTAACAACGAGACTATCTTTACACATAAGAGAAAAATTCTTCATGAAGGAGAACTCATGGACCAAATTAGAGTTGATAAAACTCTAGAGCTTTTAAAAGGAAAACTTTTGTCACCCATGAGAAAAGATGTTCAAAGACATTACTCTAGATACATTTCTTGTTTTAAAAATACACCTAAGGTGATGTCTCATGAACTCTATACTCCTTTACCTTTTGCAAATGATCCTTGGGAAGACATAAACCTCAATTTTATCTTAGAGCTTCCTAGGACAACAAAAGGTTTTGATTCCATTTTTATGGATATGGATAATCTCTTCTATATAGAAGTGACAAGTCTTCATGGTTTATCTTCAAGCATAGTATTCGATAGAGCTCCAAAATTTGAAAACCATCATTTGAGGAATCTTTTAGAAATAAAATTTTTATCCTCAAAAGAATGGTCAAAATAAAATTGAAAACATAGCTCTTTTTACTATGCCTAGAGAAATCATGAAAGACAATCACAATTCTTGGGATGAGTATCCTTTTGAGCATGCATACAATGGAGTAGTCCACAAGACTACTAATATTTCTACATTTGAAATTGCATGTGGACTTAATCCTCTTTCGCTTTTTAAGTTGTTACCCTTTCCTAAAGGTATTGTGCCTAAGGAAAAGGTAACCAATATTGAAAATTTTCAAATACATAAGAGGATTAGAGAACACATACAACCATCAAAAGAGAAATATTGTACAAAGTTGCCAAAAACAAAAGAAAAACAAAAATGGCAACTTCATACAATTAAGTTCTCTCCAATTGCTCACACTAACACCTTTACTTTGTTTGATGATTTCCATAGGTAGACGTTTGATCCGAGAGGACAAGCCTTGCCGAAACAATAGGCTGCTATCCGAGATCAAATCTGTAGATCTGAGGATAGATCTTCTCAAAGGAGGAGGAGATGATGGACACCATCCAGCCCCATCCATCCCCCTAGTTGAAGACAAAGCAAGGGATTTGAGGACAAATCCTTTTTCAAGAGGGAGGGGATGATGGAAGAGGGCCAAGCACAACCTTCCATGAAAGGCAAGAGCCAAGTCAAGAGCGTCTAAGACCAAGCTAGGAGCGTCTAAGACAAGCTAGGAGCGTCTAGGACGAGAAGGCCAAGCTAGAAGCGTCTAGGACAAGAAGACTTGGATCAAAGCTATGAATGGGAGAGTGGCATACTAGCACATATTCCGTGAAGGCCCATCAAATGTAGTTTAGCTTTAATTGGGGTGTAAATAGCATAGCCATGTGGACAAATGTTTATTTTTCTGCACATTAGAATTAAGGAGAAGTTAACCTTCCCACTATTCTAGAAAGCCCATGGAGGGGGTGAACTTACAAACTAGACACACCCCTCCCCATGTGCTCACACTTTCCATATGGCCCATGTGCTTCACATTTACATTTCATTTGGCTAGCATTAGGGTTGCATTATGGTCCTCCTTAGCCTATAAAAGGAGGAGCCTACACCTTGTATTTTCAAGATTAAATAGAGTATTGTTATGCTGCCCAAATTGTGCCATACACTACTCCTTGCCTAACACTTAGGTTTTAGTCTTCAATTCATCACTACCAAAGGGGCTAGCCAAACCTCCCCATTTCCTCACTCTTCATGCACCTTCAAGGCACCCATGCTTCCTAGGAAGGCCTTGCTCACCTCCTCCATAAGCTTCCGCATCCATCATCACCAAGGAATTCCAAAATCCAAAGAAGAGCTCATAGGAATGCTATCACAAGTGCTATCCAACAATAGAATGCGGCAATGGCTCAGAATCATCAAGCTGCAATGCACCATTGGGAAATTGCTAGATCGGCTGCAACAGCTTCCCACGTCGGTCAGCCTCAGGAGCAGATGGGACTGACCGAGTTCATGAGGCACAACCCACCCAAGTTCAGTGGGAATGCTACTCCTGACCAAGCCGATCAATGGATTAGGGAGTTAGAGAAAATCTTTAGGGCGACCTCCTGCCCTGAAGATAGGAAATTGGTGTTTGCTACCTATCTGCTATCTGGAGAAGCAGAGTTCTGGTGGATGGGAGCTCAGCTTCCCATGATGGAAGCCAGAGCCGAAGTGTTAGACTGGGAAAGTTTCCGAATGAGGTTTCTGGAGAAATATTTTCCAGATAGTGCAAGGTTTACGAAGGAAGCGGAATTTCTCAGGTTGGAGCAAGGAGAGATGTCCGTGAACGCTTATGCTGCTAGGTTTGAGTACCTAGCCAGATTTTATACCCAAGCTACCTCTGAGGCTTGGAGGTGTAGAAAGTTTGAAGAAGGTTTAAAGCATGAGCTGAAGAAGACCATAGCACCTATGTGCATCAGGGAGTTTCATGCCTTAGTGGAGAAGGCAAAGATGGTGGAGACCTTGGAAAGGGGTAATTCCAGGGTGATCAGGTCACACCCAGGGGGGTCTTCCAATGGGAAGGCCAAGGTGCAGCATCAACAAAACAAGCCTTATGCGAGACCTCCACAGCATAGAGCAGGAGCAGTTCCGCCCTAGTTTCAGCAGCAACAAACATGGAAACCCAGATGTTTCACATGCCAAAAGACGAGACACATTTCTAGAGATTGTCCTAGCAGGAATAGGATGACTCAATCCGTTGGTTCTCAGCAGTTGAGGAATGAAGGCAGTAGACCTCAAGCAGCAGGGAGAGTGTTTGCTATGACAGGAGCTGAGGCGTCTCAGTCAGGTAACTTGGTGCAAGGTGTTTGTTTTATAGCTGGTAGAAGCGTAAAAGCCTTGTTTGATTCTGGAGCGACACACTTTTTTGTGTCAAGTTTGTGTGCGGCCGAGTTGGGCCTTCTAGTGAAGGAGTTGCCGTTTGAACTGTTGGTCTCTACACCTGCATCAGGACAGGTATTGACTGTAAGGACCTGTAAAATTGAATTGGAATAAAAAGGGATATATTTTAAATGAATTCTAAGTATACTTTTATTTAAAATAAAAAGGAAGGAAAGTGTAGTTTAGAAGACTATGAGATCGCCGATCGCCTACTACACATGATCGCCAGGGCGCGAGGGACATGCGGACATCGCCAGGGCGCGAGGCATGTGGACGTCGCCGGGGCGCGAGAGGCATGCGAACGTCGCCAGGGATAGACATCGGTCGTCTCCCAGAGAGAGACATCGGTCGTCTTTCAGGACGAGACATCGGTCGTTCGCCAGGATGAGTCAGCGGTGGAAAGTTGTCGCGCGATGTCGAGCTTCACACCGATAAAGTGGGACCCAGACTCCCAGCATGAAACGTCCTGCATGCGCGCCACGTAGACAAAAAGGGTGGTTCAAAATAGTGACATCAGAATGTTGGCATGCGCAAGAGACACTCGTGGTCGTACTGTTCAGGGCAGTGGTTGGCATGCACAAGAGACAACAGTGGTCGTACTGTTCAGGGCAGTGGTTGGCATGCACAAGAGACAACAGTGGTCGTACTGTTCAGGGCAGTGGTTGGCAGGCGCAAGAGACAACCGTGGCCGTACTGTTCAGTGAAATAGTACACTCAGGCTTTCCTGCAGAAGGGGTGGCAGCAGCAGCATACGTGGACAGGTAGGCTTGGATTCAAAAGCCCACTGCGGGAAGGCAAAGAAGGTTACAGTGGCTCAAGAGTGGAAGAGTGTCTGCATCTTCATCCCTCTCTTTTCTCTCCTTCGCGCTGCAACTCAGGCAACCTCAAGCACCAGTGCGACGAGCGACGACTGCCCTTAGAGCACCTGGGAGGTTCTCTGCAAGTTCTACAAACCAGACGCTGAAAACAGAGCTAAGGCATCCTTTAAGCTTGGTGGGTTTTGGAGCTCTTGGTGTTTTGCGCAAGTCCAGGTAAGGGAAGCTAGCCTTATTTCCAATGAAAATCCTTATATTCATGATTGAGATGATGGGGGCGACGTGGTCGCCGGTTTTTCAACTGTTATTGTATAATCCTCTGTTTTTGAACGAGATCGCCGGTTTTGGCGTTGTTTTTCGAACTCCCCTATTTTTGGTGTTGTTTGAAGCTGTTTGAGATTTAAATGTGAAACGTATGTGATATTCGAAAATCTGAACCTTTGAAATGACTGTTGCTGTGATTTGAATCATTCATTTGAGTGGTATGATGTTTTGAATGTTGTGGATATGGGATCAAGGCATAGTATTTTCAGGAAAGAAAATACCGTGTAAGATCGTGTGTGATGTGTATTGACTAGGGACCTGTCTAGAAGGAGATATCCTGACTCTGCTGAGATAATGGAACCACATAGAGGAAGTTATTCAGTTGGAGAGAGTCGAAGGAGGTTCATATGAATGGGTGAGTCGTGTGAAAAAGAACGAGCTCGGCCTGTTATATGAATTAACCCTGTCATACTAGGAGAGTGAAGATATTGAGATTCATTTATGCGCATGGCTGTGTGAGTTTCACAGCGACCCTGTGTGGGTGATGTAGTATGACAGGTGCAGATCTCTGGGTCTGAGTCAACGCACGAGTCTTCCGGAAGTAATGTCAAGTGTCTTGTGTGATGAGTCAGTGGAAGTCTGACGTGAGGAATGAGGAACATTGAAATTGTTAGACACTTGATGCATTATGTGAAATAGAATGACTCTTGAGAATATTGTGCAATATGTGTTTTAGTTGATGGTTTACGTGGGTGTCTTTAATTTGTTTCATCTTGATTTTAAAGTATAATATCTAAACTCTTTTTCAAATGTCTAGCTTACCCTGTGGTGTTTCTTTGGTGTTGTGTTTGGCTCTTTCTTAAACCTGTGATGATCGTGTATAACTTACACGGGAGCAGATGATGTTGCAGGAAGCTGAGCTCCTCAGTGAGTGGTCGCCGGAAGGAGATCGCCTGTTTCTACTTCTGTTAGGCGATCACCCTTTTGCTGTCTTCTGATAGGAGATCGCCCTCTTCTTATAGGAGATCGCCCTCTTCTGATAGGAGATCGCCTGTCTTGTTTTTTTACTGTATTTTGTTTACGTTTTCTGGAAAAGTGACCGAATTTGTATTAAACTCCCTGTGAGGAGAAACTACATTTCATATATATAATTTTGTTCACTTCAATCTATTTGTTACCTTTATTTTCATTATATAAACATGAATAGTATTTTGGCGGGATGTTACATTGACCTCTACAGTTTGCTCTGAATGTCCAGTAATAGTAGAGGGACGCAGGTTCAAAGTAAATTTGATCTGTCTACCTCTTCAAGATCTGGATGTTATCCTAGGAATGGATTGGCTATCTACCAATCACATTCTCATAGATTACGGTAGACAGAAGGTGGTGTTTCTAGATCTCAAAGAGTCAGACTTGATATATGCTCAGCATGTGTGGTCGGAGTTGAAAGAAGGGGCGAGGTGCTTTGTGATCCTAGCTCAAATGGAAGTGAAGAATGAAGAAGATATGTGTAAGGACCTAGAAAATTTTATTGGAATGAAAGTGATATATTTTAAGTGAATTCTAAGTATGTTTTTATTTAAAATATAAAGGAAGGAAAGTGTAGCTTAGAAGTCTACGAGATCACCGTTGTTGAAGACGGAGGCGACCTCCGACTTCTCTGGTACATAATCGCCAATCGCCTATGGTGCACATGATCGCCGAAAGTGCACTCGGTATGTGGTCAAGATACTGGATCAACCATAGTGGGTTCCAAAAACCACGCGTATCAAGGTGTGGGTTAAGCCTTAGATACGCTGTGCATGCGAAGCTCTATGCTTGAGCTTAAGAAATCGTTCTTAGTGTTGCATGCATGGGCGCACGAGGAGTAGTGCTGATCTACTCTTGGAAATGCGAAGCTACCGACGACCAAGTCATGTGGAGATGATACCTTGGACGTAACATAGTGGGATGAAGAACCTTCAGCAAGGCGTGGCGATGTGTCGTCGGGCATCGCCAGGGCGCGAGGCATGCAGGCATCGCTAGGGCGCGAGGAATGTGGGCATCGCCAGGGCGCGATGTAACATCCCGCCAAAATATTATTCATATTTATATAATGAAAATAAAGGTAACAAATAGATTGAAGTGAACAAAATTATATATATGTAAAGAAGTTTCTCCTCACAGGGAGTTTAATACAATTCGGTCACTTTTCCAGAAAACGTAAACAAAATACAGTAAAATAGCAAGGCAAGCGATCTCCTATCAGAAGAGGGTGATCTCCTATCAGAAAACAGAAGTAGGGTGATCGCCTAACATGAATAGAAAACAGGCGATCTCCTTCCGGCGACCACTCACTGAGGAGCTCTACTTCCTGCAACATCATCTGCTCCCGTGTAAATTATACACGATCATCACAGGTTTAAGAAAGAGCCAAACACAACACCAAAATCACAGGGTAAGCTAGATATTTGAAAGAGAGTTTAGATATGAACTTTAAAATCAAGATAAAACAAATTCAAGATACCCACGTAAACCATCAACTAAACACATATTGCACAATTCCTCAAAGGTCATTAAAATCACAACATTTATCAAGTGTCTATCAATTCAATGTTTCTCATTCTCACGTCAGACTTCCACTGACTCATCACACAAGACACTTGACCCTACTTTCGGAAGACTCGTGCGTTGAACTTAGCATCCAGAGACATGCACCTGTCATACTTCATTTGCTGTAATGTTTCCACAGCCATGCGCATCAACACAATCTCGATCTCAATTCATCACTCTCACAGTATGACAGGGTTAATCCATAAGACAGGCCGAGCTCGTTCTTTTTCACACGACTCACCCATTCATATGAACCTCCTTTGACTCTCACCAATTGAGTAACTTCCTCGATGTGATTCCATTATCTCAGCAGAGTCAGGATCGCCTCATTCACAGGATACTTACAGATCAATACACTCCATAACCAAATCTCAACACGGTATTTCCTTTCCTGAAAATACTATGTCTTGATCCCACATTCACGACATTCCACACATCATACCACTCAAATGAATGATCCAAATCACAGCAACAGTCATTTCAAAGGTTCAGATTTTCGAATATCACATGTATTTCACATTTAAATCTCAAACAGCTTCAAACAATACCAAAAACAGGGGAGTTCGAAAAACAACGCCAAAACCGGCGATCTCGTTCAAAAACAGAGGATTATACAATAACAGTTGAAAAACCGGCGACCACGTCGCCCCCATCATCTCAATCATGAATATAAGGATTTTCGTTGGAAATAGGGCTAGCTTCCCTTACCTGGACTTGCGCAAAACACCAAGAGCTCCAAGACCCACCGAGCTTAAAGGATGCCTTAGCTCTGTTTTAGCATCTGGTTCGTAGAACTTGCAGAGGACCTCCCAGGTGCTCTAAGGGCAGTCGCCGCACGTCGCACTGGTGCTGGAGGTTGCCTGAGTTGCAGCGCGAAGGAGAGAAAAGAGAGGGATGAAGATGTAGACACTCTTTCACTCTTGAGCCACTGTAACCTTCTTTGCCTTCCCGCAGTGGGCTTTTGAATCCAAGCCTACCTGTCCACGTATGCTGCTGCTGCCACCCCTTCTGCAGGAAAGCCTGACAACCACTGCCCTGAACAGTACGACCACTGTTGTCTCTTGTGCATGCCAACCACTGCCCTGAACAGTACGACCACTGTTGTCTCTTGTGCATGCCAACCACTGCCCTGAACAGTACGACCACTGTTGTCTCTTGTGCATGCCAACATTCTGATGTCACTATTCTGAACCACCCTTTTTGTCTACGTGGCGCGCGTGCAGGACGTTTCATGCTGGGAGTCTGGGTCCCACTTTTCTGTGTGAAGTTCGACATCGCGCGAAAACCATCCACCGATGACCGCTCGCGCGATGACTACCCACTGAGGTCTCATACTGGCAAACGACCGATGTCTCCCCCTGGAAGACGACCGATGTCTCTCCCTGACGACGCTCGCATGCCCCTCGCGACCCAGCGATGCCTGCATGCCTCGTGTAACATCCCGCCAAAATACTATACAAATGTATATAATGAAAATAAAGGTAACAAATAGATTGAAGTGAACAAAATATTATATATATGAAATGTAGTTTCTCCTCACAGGGAGTTTAATACAAATTCGGTCAAATTTTCTAGAAACATAATAAAATACAGTAAAAAAAAACAAAGCAGGCGATCTCCTATCGGAAGAGACCGATCTCCTATCGGACGAGGCCGATCTCCTATCAGAGGACCCAAAACAACCGATCTGCTACCAGAACAGAAATCAGGCGATCTCCTTCCGGCGACCACTCACTAAGGAGCTCTACTTCCTGGAAAATCATCTGCTCCCGTGTAAAATACACGATCATCACAGTTTTAAGAGAAAACAGCCAGAGAACAATACCAAGGGTAAGCTAGATATTTTTAAACTTTAAATTTTAAACTGGACAACCAACGTAGATCAGCCTTTTTAAACATTCACAAGAGTCCATCACTTTCTCATTCATATCACACTGCCATCAAGAAATCACATGTTTCACAATATTTTCAAGAGTCGTTCTATTCACATAATGCACCAAGTGTCTATCAATTCAATGTTTTTCATTTCTCACGTCAGACTACCACTGACTCAGCACACAAGACACTTGACACTACTTCCGGAAGACTCGTGCATTGACTAGACTCAGAGATTCTGCACCTGTCATACTAAGCTGTTGTAATGTTTCCACAGCTATGCGCATCAACACATTCTCGATCTCAAGTTCACCATTCTCACCGTATGACAGGGTTAATCCATATAACAGGCCGAGCTCGTTCCCTTTTGAACAACTCACCCATACATATGAACCTCCTTCGACTCTCAACGCCTGAATAACTTCATCTATATGAATCCATTATCTCAGGAGAGTCAGGATAATCTCATTATAGACATCACCGATCAATGCACATCCTACACGATCTTACACGGTATTTTCTTTCCTGAAAATACTATGCCTTGATCCCACATCCACAGCATTCAACACATCATACAACACTTAAATGAATGATTTCAATCGCAGCAAAACTCACTCCAAGGTTCTTATTTTTGAATATCTCATTTAAATCTCAAACCGTTTCAAAGCAACACCAAAAACAGGGAGTTCGCAAACAACGCCAAAACCGACGATCTGTTTCAAAAACAAGGTATTTCGAAGTCTGTATATAAAACCGGCGACCACGTCGCCCAAACACATAGAAACAGAGCATTCACGAAGATGAAAACGAAAACCAGCGACCACGTCGCCCTTACTTCAGAAACAGCTAATCTATGGCTTGTATTGAAAATGAAGGCTAGCTTCCCTTACCTGGACTTGCGCAAAACACCGAGAGCTCAAAACCCACCGAGCTTGAAGGATGCCTTAGCTCTGTTTTCAGCGCCTGGTCTGTAGAACTTGCAGGGAACCTCTTAGGTGCTCTAAGGGCAACGTCGCTTGTCGCACTGATGCTGGAGGTTGCCTGAGTCGCAACGCAAGGAAGGGAAGAAGGGAGGGAGGAAGTTTGCACTCACTCTAACACTCTTGAGTCTGTAACGCTCTTTGCCTTCCCGCAGTGGCTTTTGAATCCCAACTTACCTGTCCACGCATGCTGCTGCTGCCACCCCTTCTGCAGGAAAGCCTGAGAACTACTGCCCTGAACAGTACGACCACTGTTGTCTCTGGTGCATGCCAACCACTGCTCTGAACAGTACTACCACTGTTGTCGCTTGTGCATGCCAACCACTGCTCTGAACAGTACGACCGCGAGTGTCTCCTGCGCATGCCAACATTCTGATGTCACCACTCTGAACCACCCTTTTTGTCTACGTGGCGCGTGTGCAGGACGTTTCATGCTGGGAGTCTGGGTCCCACTTTACTCTGTGTGAAACTTGACGTCGTGCGATAACTTTCCACTGCTGACTCATCCTAGCGAACGACCGATGTCTCCTTCGCCCTGGAAGACGACCGATGTCTCCTTCGCCCTGGAAGACGACCGATGTCTCCTTCGCCCTGGAAGACGACCGATGTCTCCTTCGCCCTGGAAGACGACCGATGTCTCCTTCGCCCTGGAAGACGACCGATGTCTTCCCTGGCGACGCCCTCATAACTCTCGCGCCCTGGCTACGTCCACATGCATCGCGCCCTGGCGATGCCCGCATGTCTCTCGCGCCTTGGCCACGTCCACATGCCTCGCGCCCTGGCAATGCCCGCATGCCTCTCGCGCCTTGGCCACGTCCACATGCCTCGCGCCCTGGCAATGCCCGCATGCCTCGCGCCCTGGCAATGCCCGCATGCCTCGTGCCCGCGCGATGTCTGCATGCCTCTCGCGCCCGCACGATGCCTGCATGCCTCGCGCCCTGGCGACGTCCACCTGGCGCTCATGTGTAGTAGGCGACCGGCGATCTCATAGCCTTCTAAACTTAACTTTTCTTCCTTTACTCTTCTTGATCCACACATCATCCGACCGACCTCTACCAGCTGACCCCAGATCTTGGGCGACGTCCGAGGTCCGACTACTACGAAACTTCATTTACCAGCTCTTTGTATTTTAAATAATAACATCTTCTGGAATTATTTAAATATACCACTTTCATTCCAATTCAATTTTACAGGTCCTTACATTCTCCCCAACAAGAAAAATTTTCGTCCTCGAAAATTGAATCACAAGGAAAAGAGGTAGGGATAGGCTTCTCTCATGGTTCCTTCTAATTCCCAAGTTGTATCACCCGATCTCTCATCCCACACCACTTTCACCATATTGATGGTCTTGCCTCTGAGCTGCCTACTCTGCTGAACGTCAATCCTGACTGGTTTCGCTCCCAACAACAAGTCATCCCTGATCTGCACATCGTGTACTTCTAACACGTGACTAGGGTTGTGACACGTGAAAGACATTGTGCAGATTCGCTAAATGGGGAGGTAGGGCGATCTCATAAGCCACTAGACCGATCCTTCTTAAGATCTGATAGCTCGTCCTACACCCTTGGTCGGTGTCACTTTCATAAATGCATGATCTCCAACAGCAAATTCCAAAGGTCTTCTCCTCTGATCTGCATAGGACATCTGTCGACTTTGAGAAGCTTTCATTCTGCCTTGCATCAGTTTCACCTTCTTGGTTGTCTGTTGAACCAACTCTTACTACTCCAGTACTTCATTAAATTCCATTCTCCATCCCTGCATATGGAGTATGCTGCTCCATTGAGCGCCAACTCCAGTACTCACACTCTACTTCCAACCCCGAAGACTTGGTCGAGCAAGTCCAGAACTAAGCCCTTAACAGAACCAGGACTAGCCCCCTGTAGAGAAAGTGAGCAAGATCCCTTCATCGGAAGGAAAGAGGACAGCTGACTACTGCTCATGTCCCCCAGCTAATTCAAACTAGGATCCGAAATATCCTTCTAGGAATCAACTTCCGCATCTTGATCAAAACCATCCATCGACTTCCCAACTGCTGATCTAATTCTCACGCTCCCTAAAGGAACACCTTTGGTTCACCACTATGCTACATAATTCTGCACCTTATAAAAACAAAGTTCTTGTTGCTGTTACTTTCTAAATCATCATTATGACTTCTTTTGCCAACTCGGCTCCCTGCTCCCATCATTTCCTCCTTGTTCAATGTATACATTGGATGCATTGATTTGGGTTCAGGTGCCTATCTGAAAGGCATACAAGAACGAACGCACTATGTATCTCAACTACAACCATGTAAGTAGTGGAGCCGATTGGAAAATTTCCTCTGCATCCAGAATTTCTTGCTTAAGGACAACTCTATTCCTCTTCTCCAAGATACCACATACTATTGCCACCCACATTCCCTTCCACACCTGATTCTACTTGGATGACATACGTATAAGATAAAAGTTCTCAAGGTGGGACCTCAAATCCTTATGTCGAACAAGTAGAACACTTATCCACTTGAAGCACATAGACCAGCCACGTTGCTTTAAAGTTAAAGTTAGTGGCCCACGCATCCTCCTGAAATCTCACATCCCCTCCGCCTCCAACTTTCCAAACAATGACTTTTTGGAACTAACCATCATCTTCACCCTCCTCGCACACCTTACGTACATCTCTCCACCACCACGATTGATATTTCGAATGAGCTCGGCTTCCCCCAAGTTCCGAGTCATATTTGGATACAAGAATATCTTTCCATTTCCCTTTCTCATCACTCCTCATCCACCATTTCCATACTCATCTTCCAAATCACGATCCACAAAACAGCATCCATTCTGCGTGAAGCTTTCTCTCTTATCCCAGCAACTTCTCTACTTGGTATTTTTCAGCAAATTTCTCTGTCTAATTGAACTTTAGACATAAATACAATATCTCCTCTTTCCTTTTAAGCTTGTGGTTAAGCTAGAGTCATCTCATGCTGTTTCATCGACATAAACATCTCCCAAGCTTCAAATAAAAGAAAATTCATTCTTTCATTTTTGGAACTTAACCCCGGTACTTCCTATGGATACACATGCTTAAGTCTTTAAACCCTCAACATTCTGCTTATATACTCTCCATAACTTATATGTAGCTGAAACTAAACCTTGGTACACTAAATCTAACTTACACTTCCTTCTTTAATTCCACCAACTCAGCTGGAGTCATTGACACTGGTCCAGCTCCAGGTACCAAAGCAATAGAGAATTCCACCTCTCTCTTAGGAGGTAATCCAGGTATTTCTTCTGGAAATACATCCATGAAATCCTTCACCAAGGTATCTTGCTTACGTCCTCTTCATTCTTCACTCCCAACCGAGCTAGGATCATGAAGCACCTCGCTCCTTTCTCCCAACTCCGACCACCCATGCTGAGCAGATATCACATCTGACTCTTGGAGATCTGGAAACGCTAATTTTCTGCCTACCGCGACCTATGAGAATGTGATTGGCAGATAGCCAATCCATTCCTAGGATAACATCCAGATCCTGAAGAGGTAGGCAGATCAAGTTTACTTTGAATCTGCGTCCCTCTACCATCACTGGACATTCAGGGCAAACTGTAGAGGTCAACACCTGTCCTGGTACAGGTGTAGAGACCAACAGTTCAAACGGTAATTCCTTCACTAGAAGGCCCAACTCGGCTACACACAAGCTTGACACAAAAGAGTGTGTCGCTCCGGAATCAAACAAAACTCTAACGTATCTACCGGCTATAAAGCAACACTCTGTACTAAGTTACCTGACTGAGATGCCTCCGCTCCAGACATGGCAAACACTCTCCCTCCTGCCTGAGGTCTGCTGCCTTTGTTCCTCAACTGCTGGGAACTAACGGGTTGAGTCATCCTTTTTCTGTTAGGACAATCTCTAGAAATGTGCCCCATCTCTTGACATGTGAAACACCCTTTCTCTGAATTCCTCTTGGAGCACACCTTGACGTTATGTAACCCACCACAACGGAAACACCTTGATTTCCACGGTTGTTGCTGCCGAAGCTGGAGCGGAACTGCTCCTGCTCGATGTGGTGGAGGTCTCGCATAAGGCTCGCTTTGTGGGTGTTGCACCTTGGCCTTCCCACTGGAGGGACCCCCTGGGTGTGATCTGATTACCCTGGAACCACCCCTCTCCAGGGTCTCCACTCTCTTTGCCTTCTCTACTAAGGCATGGGACTCCCTGATCCACTGATCTGGTTGGTTCGGAGAAACGTTCCCACCGAACTGGGTTGGGTTGTGCCTCATGAACTCGGTCATCCCCATCTGCTCCCGAGGCTGATTGACAGGGGAAGCTGTTGCAGCCGATCCAACAGTTTCCAAATGATTCATTACAGCCTGATGAATCTGGGCCATTACCGTATTCTGCTGTTGGATGGCAGTTGCCATCATCTCCATGGCCCTGGCGATCTGACCCATCTCTGAAGAAGGTCGGGGAGGGGTAGGAGGTTTACGAGCCATCTTTCCTCGTTTTCAGATTTTGAAACTATGGGTTTCTATATTCCCTACAACTACAAGAATGAGATCGATTAAAAATCAATTCATTCAGGAGGTAACATCTAGACCTTACAAAGGTCAGCATCTCAAAGTCATTAAGAATTTGAGCTCATCAACAGAATCATAATGCTTATAACATCAAGCATAATACCAGAACAACTACTGGTATGCATTCATCAATCCAATCAACCATTTTCAATCATTACAAAGACACTCAAGAAAATGAAATAGCTCACACCAGAATTCAATATATGCTAAACATCAAACCTTGGAATTAAGATTGAGACTCATCTCGATCCAGTTATGAGTGTGCACCCTCACTACTTTATCAAGACCTTCTCATTCTTAATACTAAGATTTTCAGTTAGAACATATATTCACCAAAGCACACCCAAAATTTCAATACAAAAACGTTTGAAAACCTTTCACTATAGTTGTTATTTTAAACTCAAATAAATTTCATGAGCAGAAGAAACACAATGGATCCACAGCCCTCAGGTCATCCTAAGGACGAACTGCTCTGATACCATTAATGTAACATCCCGCCAAAATACTATACAAATGTATATAATGAAAATAAAGGTAACAAATAGATTGAAGTGAACAAAATATTATATATATGAAATGTAGTTTCTCCTCACAGGGAGTTTAATACAAATTCGGTCAAATTTTCTAGAAACATAATAAAATACTGTAAAAAAAAACAAAGCAGGCGATCTCCTATCGGAAGAGACCGATCTCCTATCGGACGAGGCCGATCTCCTATCAGAGGACCCAAAACAACCGATCTGCTACCAGAACAGAAATCAGGCGATCTCCTTCCGGCGACCACTCACTAAGGAGCTCTACTTCCTGGAAAATCATCTGCTCCCGTGTAAAATACACGATCATCACAGTTTTAAGAGAAAACAGCCAGAGAACAATACCAAGGGTAAGCTAGATATTTTTAAACTTTAAATTTTAAACTGGACAACCAACGTAGATCAGCCTTTTTAAACATTCACAAGAGTCCATCACTTTCTCATTCATATCACACTGCCATCAAGAAATCACATGTTTCACAATATTTTCAAGAGTCGTTCTATTCACATAATGCACCAAGTGTCTATCAATTCAATGTTTTTCATTTCTCACGTCAGACTACCACTGACTCAGCACACAAGACACTTGACACTACTTCCGGAAGACTCGTGCATTGACTAGACTCAGAGATTCTGCACCTGTCATACTAAGCTGTTGTAATGTTTCCACAGCTATGCGCATCAACACATTCTCGATCTCAAGTTCACCATTCTCACCGTATGACAGGGTTAATCCATATAATAGGCCGAGCTCGTTCCCTTTTGAACAACTCACCCATACATATGAACCTCTTTCGACTCTCAACGCCTGAATAACTTCATCTATATGAATCCATTATCTCAGGAGAGTCAGGATAATCTCATTATAGACATCACCGATCAATGCACATCCTACACGATCTTACACGGTATTTTCTTTCCTGAAAATACTATGCCTTGATCCCACATCCACAGCATTCAACACATCATACAACACTTAAATGAATGATTTCAATCGCAGCAAAACTCACTCCAAGGTTCTTATTTTCGAATATCTCATTTAAATCTCAAACCGTTTCAAAGCAACACCAAAAACAGGGAGTTCGCAAACAACGCCAAAACCGGCGATCTGTTTCAAAAACAAGGTATTTCGAAGTCTGTATATAAAACCGGCGACCACGTCGCCCAAACACATAGAAACAGAGCATTCACGAAGATGAAAACGAAAACCGGCGACCACGTCGCCCTTACTTCAGAAACAGCTAATCTATGGCTTGTATTGAAAATGAAGGCTAGCTTCCCTTACCTGGACTTGCGCAAAACACCGAGAGCTCAAAACCCACCGAGCTTGAAGGATGCCTTAGCTCTGTTTTCAGCGCCTGGTCTGTAGAACTTGCAGGGAACCTCTTAGGTGCTCTAAGGGCAACGTCGCTTGTCGCACTGATGCTGGAGGTTGCCTGAGTCTCAACGCAAGGAAGGGAAGAAGGGAGGGAGGAAGTTTGCACTCACTCTAACACTCTTGAGTCTGTAACGCTCTTTGCCTTCCCGCAGTGGCTTTTGAATCCCAACTTACCTGTCCACGCATGCTGCTGCTGCCACCCCTTCTGCAGGAAAGCCTGAGAACTACTGCCCTGAACAGTACGACCACTGTTGTCTCTGGTGCATGCCAACCATTGCTCTGAACAGTACTACCACTGTTGTCGCTTGTGCATGCCAACCACTGCTCTGAACAGTACGACCGCGAGTGTCTCCTGCGCATGCCAACATTTTGATGTCACCACTCTGAACCACCCTTTTTGTCTACGTGGCGCGTGTGCAGGACGTTTCATGCTGGGAGTCTGGGTCCCACTTTACTCTGTGTGAAACTCGACGTCGTGCGATAACTTTCCACTGCTGACTCATCCTGGCGAACGACCGATGTCTCCTTCGCCCTGGAAGACGACCGATGTCTCCTTCGCCCTGGAAGACGACCGATGTCTCCTTCGCCCTGGAAGACGACCGATGTCTCCTTCGCCCTGGAAGACGACCGATGTCTCCTTCGCCCTGGAAGACGACCGATGTCTCCTTCGCCCTGGAAGACGACCGATGTCTTCCCTGGCGACGCCCTCATAACTCTCGCGCCCTGGCTACGTCCACATGCATCGCGCCCTGGCGATGCCCGCATGCCTCTCGCGCCTTGGCCACGTCCACATGCCTCGCGCCCTGGCAATGCCCGCATGCCTCGCGCCCGCGCGATGCCTGCATGCCTCTCGCGCCCGCACGATGCCTGCATGCCTCGCGCCCTGGCGACGTCCACCTGGCGCTCATGTGTAGTAGGCGACCGGCGATCTCATAGCCTTCTAAACTTAACTTTTCTTCCTTTACTCTTCTTGATCCACACATCATCCGACCGACCTCTACCAGCTGACCCCAGATCTTGGGTGACGTCCGAGGTCCGACTACTACGAAACTTCATTTACCAGCTCTTTGTATTTTAAATAATAACATCTTCTGGAATTATTTAAATATACCACTTTCATTCCAATTCAATTTTACAGGTTCTTACACCTCGCGCCCCGACGACGCCCGCATGCCTCTCGCGCCCCGGCGTTGCCCGCATGCCTCGCGCGCCCTGGTGACGTCCACATGCCTCGCGCCCTGGCGATGCCAGCATGCCTCTCGCGCCCTGGCGACGTCCACATGCCTCGCGCCCTAGCGACGTCCGCATGCCTCTCGCGCCCTGGCGATGCCCGCATGCCTCTCGCGCCCTGGCGACGTCCACATGCCTCGCGCCCTGGCGACGTCCGCATGCCTCTCGCGCCCTGGCGATGCCCGCATGCCTCTCGCGCCCTGGCGAACATGTGTAGTAGACGACCGGCGATCTCATACCTTCTAAACTACACTTTCCTTCCTTTTTATTTTAAATAAAACATACATAGAATTCATTTAAAATATATCCCTTTTTATTCCAATTCAATTTTACAGGTCCTTACACGCGAGGCATGCGGGCATCGCCAGGGCGCGAGACATGCGGGCATCGCCAGGGCGCGAGGCATGCGGGCATCGCCAGGGCCAGACATCGGTCGTCTTCTAGAGAAAGACATCGGTCATCCGCCAGGATGAGTCATCGGTGGAAAGTTATCGCGCGATGTCGAGTTTCACACAGATAAGGTGGGACCCAGGCTCCCAGCATGAGACGTCCTGCACGCGCGACACGTAGACAAAAAGGGTGGTTCAGAATAGTGACATCAGAGAGTTGGCCTGCGCAGAGACACACGTGGTCGTACTGTTCAGGGAAGCGTGCACGCAAGCTTTCCTGCAGAGTGGGTGGTGGCAGCGGCAATTATGGACAAGTTGGTTTAGATTCTGATCCGGTCGGTCATCGGTATCCGATGACGTCAGCAGTAGATGACCACGTGGGTCAGTCACAGAGCAACGCGTGGCATGAGATAGCAGATGACCAGGGTGGAGATCGTTCAAGAATGGCGATCAGTGGTCAGCTACCGAGTGACCACCACCAGAAGATCGGTTCCTACATGAGCGCCTGGAAGCAGAGCGCGAGAAGTGATGAAGCACCGATCAGTCATCGGTGCATGCATAGTGATCAGTCATCGGTGCATGCAGAGTGATCAGTCATCGGTGCATGCAGAGTGATCAGTCGTCGGGGGTTCCTTGCCAACACGTGTTAAACTGGGACCCAGGCTCCCAGCGAGAACGTTACTCAAGGACCTCGCCTGATTCCATAAGCAGAGCACGACAACGTGAAGAAGCGCCATCGGACATCGGCCAGGATGAGAGATACCTCGGCCGAGGTGTGTGTGTCGAGGTGACATCGGCCGCGCGATGTGAACAATGCGACCAAAGAAGCGCCCAGAGGCAGGGAGTGTCCTTAGTCGCGAGACGACCACGCATGAAGATGAGAAGACGCAGTTAGGTGCAGAATCCTGCTGGGACAAGAACCCACCAAGGTTAGAGTCTCCCAGTGGGGTTGCATGCCTGCCACGTGGACGGTGAAGATGTTCCCAGAGAATAGGTAGGGCAGATAGGCACAGAAGTCGAGGGGCACAGAGGTACCCACGCAGCCTCCCCTGTCAGACTTTGCACTCGAGTGAAGAAGGCTGGCACGCAAGGTAGCCCTGGGGAGTAGAAACGGCAGTGCAGAGTAATCAAGTGGCCCTAGAGGTAGCCAGTAGGGGCGACGCGGGTTTATATGAGGAAGAAGAACACCAAACTAGGTATGCAGTCTTTGCCTCAGGATACACAACACAAAACCAAGAACACTCAGTTTTCGAATCAAAGAGGACTGAGGGCACATACACACGGGTCTCACACAGAGAGATCCGAGAGAGAGTTTTGGTGTTCCCGTTGCCTGACTTGAGCGTCGGAGCTACAACGGCCGCTAGAGGCGCTATCTGTGTGTTTTACAGGCATCGTTCGGAGTTCCGGCGAAGGTTCCTGGAGCCTCCTTGCAGAACGCGCAGCAGTTAGAAAGCTAGACGAAGGAGTGACGAGGCATTTTCCCCACGCTCGAGTCCGCGGCGAGATCATTTGGCGCCCATCGTGGGGCACGAAGTAAAACGAAGCCCCCATACACAAGAACGAGAGTAGAAATCGCACAGATGAGTAGAAGAACCAGACAAACGACACCTGCACCACCTGCTGGTGAAGGAACTGTGACCATGGTGCAGGTCATGGAGATGATGCGCGCGTTGCAGGATAACGTCGCGGCGTCGAGGGTTGAGCAAGAGAAGATGCATGCAGAGCTGACTGCATCGCATAGCAGGAATGAAGAGTTGAACCGCGTGAACGAGGAATTGCGCAGAGAATTGCAGACGCAGAATGAGCGCACAGTCGAAGATAGAACGTCGATGCCGCCGTCTCCTCCTAGGGCATTTCCTATGCCTTTCTCCCCCGAGATCATGACCACGGTGGTGCCTCCCAACCTGGTGGGAGTGAAAGCGTCGTTCAATGGGGTGGAAGACCCAGAAGCGCATTTGACGGCGTTCCACACTCAGATGATGCTGTCTGGAGGCTCCGACACTGTGTACTACAAAATGTTTATGAGTACACTGCGCGGAATAGCCATGGAGTGGTTCGTGAGCCTGCCAGAGGGCCACATCACCTCCTTCCATCAGTTCTCAAAGCTATTCACGGAGCAGTATATAGTCAACAGAGCGCCGCCGGTGGTGACTTACGACCTGTTCGACGTGCGCCAGAACCAGGGGGAGTCGCTGAAGGACTTCCTCAACCACTTTGGTGCGCAGGTGGTGAGATTGCCCAGCAAGGATGAGAGCATGCTGGTGCATGCATTCAAGAAAGGCGTGCTACTTGGCCCTTTCAGTGAATCGCTCATCAGAAGCCACCCTGCCACCTTCGCTGAGATTCGGCTACGAGCAGTGGCGCATATAGTAGCGGAGACAGAGGTCTCTGAGAAGAGAGGCAGCACTGCGCCGACAAAGCCGCGCGGAGGTCAGGGGAAGCAGCAGCAGCAGGTGCGAGTGTATGAGACCAGGGAGGAGAGGAAGGTGCAGGGAAGGCCTCGTCCGTATGCACCCAGGAAGGACCAGCCCAGGGGGCGTGCAAGGGAGAACAACACACCCACTAGGTATGATTTCGTGATAGAGTTGGCAGAGCTGATCGCCATCCCTGCCGTGGCTACAAAACTCCGAGTACCAGAGAAAACTGACAAGGTACTTGGAGGGAGGAAAGACGAGTGGTGTGAGTTCCATCAGGCGTATGGACACACGCTCCACACATGCCTGGCGTTGGGGCGTCAACTTCCTGAGTTGGTAAAGACAGGTTTCCTGACCGATTACCTGAGGGAGGCGCAAGGTGATCGCGCTTCGGGGTCCCAGGCAGGTGATCAGCAGCATGAAATCCCTGTGCACGGAGAAATCAGGTGATAGAAGATGCTACACTGGGGGGGCTCCCAGGTAGCTCAGGTGGAAGCAGAGGCAGAGTCTTTAAGCTCGGCGATAGAAAGTTGCAAAGAGAAAGGCAAAGAGTCCAGTTCTTTAGCTGTTGACTTTGTATATCCGCCAGTCGATCCCAAGACCTGGATGAATGAGGGTTACACTTCTGTGAACCTCGCCAGACCCCAGATAGTGTGGGATTTCTGCACGTCTGCAGGAGAAAGAGGGATTGGAGAAGCACTTGAAATCATGAGCTTCCCGCACAAGTTCGAGGAAGTCCAGTCAGTTCACTTTAACACACCTCGCGATGGTGTAACGAAGGGGAAGCAACGAGCTTATGGAGAGCTTGGGAGGCGCGAACAAGTTTGAAGTGAAGGACAGCTTTTTGTCGTTGCTGGAAGAATGGTGTGCTCGCCAGGTCGATCATCGCCAGGGCCTATACAGAGTAGTTGAGGCGCTGGAGAATGGGGCTTATAGGCTGGAGACCCTTTATGGAGCACCTATCCCATGGACATGGAACGCTACACACTCAAGCTTCTACTTCAGTTAAGTTGTAAGGTAGATGCGTTCTTGCGCTGCACACACACTCAATGTATATACTGTAAATAGTTGAGCAAATCAGGGGGCACTCTTTTCCCTGATGAGGGTTTTTAACGAGGCCACCCAATAAAAAAAGATTTCAATATGTCAAGTGTGCACATGTTTCCCAGTTTCAAGTTATGCTTGCCCTAGATGCAAGTGCAAGTGATCGGTTGGAGCCTGCTCGCCACAGGCGCGAGTACGGACCACTGACCTATATTCTCCTCACCCCAGGAGTGAGTGCAGGTGGCTAAAGTTTGGGAACTCGGGAGTACTAGTAAAACCAAGAGAGGGAAAGGGAAGATTTCGAGAAACGTCCAACAGGAACCAGACCTAAAGGTCGATGACCTCGGGGCAAGCAAGAGGGGTCGACAAGAAAAATTCTTCTTCCCCGAAGCAAGACATCATCTTCGCGTTTAAGCACCAAGAAGCAGAGCGCGATCAGTCATCGGTACACCCAAAGCAAGATCAGCCGTCGGTGCATGTCGGGAGTGAGTACTCGGTCGTGCATTGGTCATCGGGGTCTTGCTAACACGTGTTAAGCTGGGATCCAGGTTCCCAGTGAGAGCGTTACACATGCACCTCGCATGATTCCAGAAGAAGGTTGGTCATCGGGGTCTTGCTAACACGTGTTAAGCTGGGACCCAGGTTCCCAGCGAAAGCGTTACGCATGCACCTCGCATGATTCCAGAAGAAGGTTGGTCATCGGGGTCTTGTTAACATGTGTTAAGCTGGGACCCAGGCTCCCAGCGAGAACGTTACGCATGCGCCCCGCATGATTCCAAACCAGAAGAAGAGGAGTTGCCCACTCAAAGGGCGTGCGGTGATACCATGCAGGCAGGGATGCGCCTAGTGAGTGCGCTTAGACAGCCACCCTTGGTGCTCCCCTGGGAGCATGCACCCACTCAGAGGAGAAAGTACTCACCCTCGACTTTGTACAGCAGGGTGCAAGCCGAGAAAGTCCTCTTCCTCTGCTTTTTACAGCAAGGTTGAGGCGAGAGAAAGTCCTCTTCCTCTGCTTCTTACAGCAAGGTTGAGGCAAGAGAACCAAGTCCTTCTCCTCTGCTTCATACAGCAAGGTTAAGGCAACAGAGAAAGTCCTCTTCCTCTGCTTTTTACGACAAGGTTGAGGCGAGATAAAAAGTCCTCACCGCAACTTTGTACAGCGAGGCTGAGGCGAGAGGAGAAAGAACTCACCTCGACTTCTTACAGCGAGGCTGAGGCAAGAGGGGTCATCGAGAAGCATTCCCCAAAAACACAGGCGTCATCTTTGGCGTTCGGGCCCTCTATGCAACTAGCGCTGGAGTGACACAGAAGTAATGCAAAACCTGAAGGGCGGTGACTGATCGGTGGTGCGCTAACATGCTAGTCGGTGGTCGGTAGTAAAGCTCCGAGTATGAAAGCTTCCCCAAACAAGCTCTTGGGCGATCAGTCGAAGCATTTAGACGCCATCAGGTCAGTCATCCAACATGAATTTATGCATAAAAGATTTATATACAAGTTTGTAGCAGAAAAAGAAATTACACAAAAGGAGAAGTGGCAAGGGAAGAAGCTCAAGGAGGAGGAATGAGCCTGCCATCGACCACTGAATGGTGGAGGCTAGGTTGGGTAGAGTCCAAGTCTGGCAGGACGCAGTGAACCTGCTGCAAGCCCATGGAACCCATCTATCAGAGCCTCGGCACCAGCAGCCATGGTCTCAGGTACATCGGCTTCGAGCTCCTTCTTCTCTTTGGAAGACCACTTAGTCTCTTCCCTGAGAACAAGTTTGCAGCTCAAGACTAGGGGGCTTGTGATCCGGTCGGTCATCGGTATCCGATGACGTCAGCAGTAGATGACCACGTGGGTCAGTCACAGAGCAACGCGTGGCATGAGATAGCAGATGACTAGGGTGGAGATCGTTCAAGAACAGCGATCAGTGGTCAGCTACCGAGTGACCACCACCAGAAGATCGGTTCCTACATGAGCGCCTGGAAGCAGAGCGCGAGAAGTGATGAAGCACCGATCAGTCATCGGTGCATGCATAGTGATCAGTCATCGGTGCATGCAGAGTGATCAGTCATGGGTGCATGCAGAGTGATCAGTCGTCGGGGGTTCCTTGCCAACACGTGTTAAACTGGGACCCAGGCTCCCAACGAGAACGTTACTCAAGGACCTCGCCTGATTCCATAAGCAGAGCACGACAACGTGAAGAAGCGCCATCGGACATCGGCCAGGATGAGAGATACCTCGGTCGAGGTGTGTGTGTCGAGGTGACATCGGCCGCGCGATGTGAACAACGCGACCAAAGAAGCGCCCAGAGGCAGGGAGTGTCCTTAGTCGCGAGACGACCACGCATGAAGATGAGAAGACACAGTTAGGTGCAGAATCCTGCTGGGACAAGAACCCACCAAGGTTAGAGTCTCCCAGTGGGGTTGCATGCCTGCCACGTGGACGGTGAAGATGTTCCCAGAGAATAGGTAGGGCAGATAGGCACAGAAGTCGAGGGGCACAGAGGTACCCACGCAGCCTCCCCTGTCAGACTTTGCACTCGAGTGAAGAAGGCTGGCACGCAAGGTAGCCCTGAGGAGTAGAAACGACAGTGCAGAGTAATCAAGTGGCCCTAGAGGTAGCCAGTAGGGGTGACGCGGGTTTATATGAGGAAGAAGAACACCAAACCAGGTATGCAGTCTTTGCCTCAGGATACACAACACGAAACCAAGAACACTCAGTTTTCGAATCAAAGAGGACTGAGGGCACACACACGGGTCTCACACAGAGAGATCCGAGAGAGAGTTTTGGTGTTCCCGTTGCCTGACTTGAGCGTCGGAGCTACAATGGCCGCTAGAGGCGCCGTCTGTGTGTTTTACAAGCATCGTTCGGAGTTCCAGCAAAGGTTCCTGGAGCCTCCTTGCAGAACGCGCAGCAGTTAGAAAGCTAGACGAAGGAGTGACGAGGCATTTTTCCACACGCTCGAGTCCGCGGCGAGATCAGATTAAAAAACTCACTGCTGAGAGGAAAAGAACGTTGCAGTGGTTCAAGAGTGACAGAGTGAGTTTACCTTCATCCTTCTCTTTTCACTCCTTCACGCTGCGATTCAGGCATCCTCAAGCACCAGTACGACGAGCGACGACTGCCCTTGGACACCTGGGGAGTTCTCTGCGAGTTTTCCGTTAGGACGCTAGAACAGAGTTAAGGCATCTTTAAGCTTCGGTGGGTTTTGGAGCTCTTGGTGTTTTGCGCAAGTTCAGGTAAGGGAAGCTAGCATTTTCGTTTATAAAAACGTTAGGCGAGTAGGTTCTGAAGTGAGGGCGACGTGGTCGCCGGTTTTCATATTCCTTTTCACAATGCTCTGTTTTTATGTGTGGGGCGACGTGATCGCCGGTTTTAATGTTGATTTCGAACTCCCCTATTTTAGTGTCGTTTGAAACTATTTGAGATTGAAATGTGATATTCGAAAATCTGAACCTTGGAATGATTGTTGCTGTGATTGGAATCGTTCATTTTAGTGTTATATGATGTGTTGAATGTTGTGAATGTGGGATCGAGGCATAGTATTTTCAGGAAAGAAAATACCGTGTAAGATCGTGTAGGATGTGCATTGATCGGTGATTTCTATAATGAGATATCCTGACTCTCCTGAAATAATGGAATCATATAGATGAAGTTATTCAGGCGTTGAGAGTCGATGGAGGTTCATACGTATGGGTAAGTTGTTTGAAAGATAACTACTTGACCTGTTGTGTGGATTCACCCTGTCATACTAGGAGAGTGATGAGATTGAGATTGAGATTATGTTGATGCGCATAGCTGTGGGAACTTTACAGCAGTGTAGTATGACAGGTGCAGATCTCTGAGTCTAGTCAATGCACGTGTCTTCCGGAAGTAGTGTCAAGTGTCTTGTGTGATGAGTCAGTGGAAGTCTGACGTGAGAAATGAGAAACATTGAAATTGATAGACACTTGATGGAATTATGTGAATTGAACGACTCTTGAGGAAATTGTGAAATATGTGATTACTTGATGGTCATGTGAAGGGAATGAGAAAGTTGATGGTTTTTACGTGGGTGTCTTAAATTTGTTTTATCTTGATTTTTAAGTTTCATATCTAATTTCTCTTTAAAATATCTAGCTTACCCTGCGTTTTTGTTTTGTGGATGTTTTCTTAAACTTGTGATGATCGTGTATAATTTACACGGGAGCAGATGATGTTGCAGGAAGTAGAGCTCCTCAGTGAGTGGTCGCCGGAAGGAGATCGCCTGTTTCTGTTTCTGTTAGGCAATCGCCTGTTTTCTGTTTATGATAGGAGATCACCTGTTTTCTATTTTCTGTTAGGAGATCGCCTGTTTTTCTATTTTGCTGTATTTTGTTTAAGTTTGGAAAACTGACTGGATATGTATTAAACTCCTTGTGAGGAGAAATTTCATTATATATACATATATATATATATATATATATGTTCACTTCGATATTATTGTTTTACCTTTATTTTATTATATAAATATGAAAAGGTTTTTGGCGGGATGTTACAATATGGGCAGTATACATGTGGTGAAGGATTTCATGGATGTATTTCCAGAAGAAATACCTGGATTACCTCCTAAGAGAGAAGTGGAATTCTCTATTGATTTGGTACCTGGAGCTGGACCAGTGTCAATGGCACCTTACAGAATGGCTCCAGCTGAGTTGATAGAATTAAAGAAGCAAGTGGAAGAGTTGTTGGAGAAACAATTCATCAGACCCAATGTATCTCCATGGGGGGCTCCAGTGCTTCTAGTTAAGAAAAAGGATGGAGGGTCTCGGCTGTGTGTAGATTACAGACAGTTGAATAAGTTGACCATCAAAAATAAGTATCCTCTGCCTAGAATTGATGATTTGATGGATCAATTGCATGGAGCCTCGGTGTTCTCAAAGATTGATCTGAGAACGGGATACCACCAAATTTTGGTGAAGGCTGAAGATGTTCAGAAGACGGCATTTAGGTCTCGTTATGGACACTATGAGTATGTGGTGATGCCGTTTGGAGTAACAAATGCTCCAGCTCTGTTCATGGATTACATGAATAGAATTTTTCGTCCTTTCTTGGATAAGTTTGTTGTAGTCTTTATAGACGAAATACTTATTTATTCAAGGACCGAGGAAGAACATGAAGAACATCTGAAGACAGTGTTGGAGATTCTGAGGGAGAAGCATTTATATGCCAAGTTCTCTAAGTGTGAGTTCTGGTTGAAGGAAGTCAACTTCTTAGGACATGTAATATCTGCTCAGGGGATCTCAGTGGATCCAGCCAAGGTAGAGGCAGTGCTTCAGTGGGAACGTCCTAAGACAGTCACTGAGATAAGAAGTTTTGTGGGTCTAGCTGGCTACTATCGAAGGTTTATTGAAGATTTTTCCAAGGTAGTAACTCCTTTGACTCAGTTAACTCGCAAAGATCAACCTTTTGCTTGGACTGACAAATGTGAGCAGAGTTTCGTGGAGCTAAAGAAAAGATTGACTAGTGCTCCGGTGCTAGTGATCCCAGATGTAGGAAAACCTTTTGATGTTTACTGTGATGCTTCACATCAGGGTTTGGGATGTGTTTTGATGCAAGAGAAAAGAGTAGTTGCATATGCTTCAAGGCAACTCAAAGTTCATGAAAAGAACTATCCTACTCATGACTTAGAGTTGGCAGCGGTAGTGTTTGCCTTGAAGATTTGGAGGCATTATTTGTATGGAGCTCTATTTCAGGTGTTTAGTGACCATAAAAGTCTGAAATATTTGTTCGATCAAAAGGAGTTGAATATGAGACAAAGAAGATGGATGGAGTTTCTAAAGGACTATGATTTCCAACTCATGTATCATCCAGGGAAGGCCAATGTAGTGGCAGATGCTTTGAGTAGAAAATCAATACAAGTATCAACCATGATGATTGAAGAGCAGAAGTTGATCGAGCAGTTCAGAGACTTAAACTTGGGAGTAGAATTCCATGTTAATCATATTAGTTGTAGTAAGTTAACTATAATTAATAATTTCATTAGAATGATAAAGGATAAGCAATTAGAGGATCCTAGTCTGAAGCGTACTGTGGAATTACTTGGCACCGATCAGGCTAAAGACTTTGTTATGGGAGATGATGGGGTCTTAAGGTTTAATGGCAGAATTTGCATACCTGAGAATGAAGAGTTGAAGAAGATGATCCTAGAAGAAGGTCACAAGAGTTGTCTTAGCTTACATCCAGGTATGAACAAGATGTACCAGGACTTAAAGAAGTCATTTTGGTGGTCGGGCATGAAGAAAGAAATCGCGCAGTATGTTGCTACCTGTTTGACATGTCAGAAGGCGAAGATAGAACACCAAAGGCCTGGTGGTTTGTTGCAGCAATTGGATATTCCTGAGTGGAAATGGGACAACATTGCAATGGATTTCGTTACCCACTTACCTAGATCGGTAAGGGGTCATGATGCAATCTGGGTCATAGTTGATCGGCTGACGAAGAGTGCCCACTTTCTTCCAGTTAATTTGAGAATATCCATGGCCAAGTTGGCTCAGTTGTACATCAGAGAAATTGTGAGGCTGCATGGAGTGCCTTCCAGCATTGTTTCGGATAGAGATCCCAGGTTCACTTCTCGGTTTTGGCAGACTTTACAAGATTCCTTGGGAACTAAGTTGAGGATGAGCTCTGCATATCATCCTCAAACAGATGGACAGACGGAGAGAACAATCCAGTCCTTGGAAGATCTGCTGAGGACATGTGTCTTGGACCAATTGGGAAGCTGGGATGAGATGTTGCCGCTGGTGGAGTTTACTTATAATAACAGTTACCACGCCAGTATTGGGATGGCACCATATGAAGCCTTGTATGGGAGGAAATGCAGAACTCCTTTATGTTGGTACCAGGAGGGCGAAACAATCTTGGTCGGGCCAGAGTTGATTCAGTAGACAACCGAGAAGGTGAAACAGATAAAAGCCATAATGAAAGCTTCTCAAAGTCGGCAGAAATCCTATGCAGATCAGAGGAGAAAACCTTTGGAGTTTGCTGCTGGGGATCATGTGTTTATGAGAGTGACACTGACAAAGGGTGTAGGACGAGCTATCAGATCGAAGAAGCTGTCTCCTAAGTTTGTTGGACCATATCAGATTCTAAGGAGGATCGGTCCAGTGGCTTACAAGATTGCTCTACCTCCCCAATTAGCAAATCTGCATAATGTCTTTCACGTATCACAGCTAAGGAAGTATCTTGCAGACCTTAGTCACGTGTTGGAAGTGGACGATGTGCAGATCAGGGATAACTTGTCGTTTGAAGCGAAACCAGTTAGGATTGACGATCAGCAGAGTAAACAGCTCAGAGGCAAGACCATCAACATGGTAAAGGTGGTGTGGGATGACAGATCGGGTGATTCAACATGGGAATTAGAAGAAACCATGAGAGAAGCCTATCCCTACCTCTTTTCCTGGTGAGTCAATTTTGGGGGACGAAAATTTTTTCTTGTTGGGGAGAATGTAAGGATCTAGAAATTTATTTGGAATAGAAGTAGTATGTTTTAAATGATTTATGAATATGTTATTATTTAAAAAGAAAAGAGCTTGTAATAGAAATTTCATAGTGGTCAGACCTTAGATGTCGTCCAAGGTCTGAGGGCGGAATGGTAGAGGTCGGTCGGTTGGGTCATAGTGGGTTCCAGGAAATCACATGTGCCAAGGTGTGATTTGAACCTTAGGTACACTATGCATGCGAAACTCTATGCTGAGGCATAAGAGATTTTCCTTAGTGTTGCATGCATTGGTGCGCGAGGAGTGAGTACCGACCTGTCCTCGGTCAGGAGAACTACCGACGTCACCGAGCCATGTAGGGGTGATGCCACATGCGTGGAGTAGATAGTCGATGAACCCTCAGCAGGGTGTGTTGATGTGACATCGGTGACCAAAGTGAGGCGATGTGTCCTCATCACACGCAAGGGCGATGAGAGATCGCCAGGGTGAGGCATCGGTCGTCTGCCAGGGTAAGAGACACATCGTTCATCGATGGATGGTCATCGCGCGAGGTCGTGCTTCACACAGATAAGGTGGGGCCCAGGCTCCCAGCATGAGCGTTCTGCATGCGCGACACGTAGTCAGTAAGAGTGCTTTAGAACAGTTGGCACCAGAGAGTTGGTATGGAATGTGACCCAGAGTTAGTGTGCGCAGAGACCCACGTGGCCATCCTGTTAGAGGAAACCCACACGCAAGGTTGCTCAGAGAGTGGGTGATGGCCGCTACAGAGCCGTTCGACCATAATAGCTGAGGGAATAAGCTCATTTCGTTCCCCTTCTCCTTTCTCCTCCTTCTCTCAACATCATGGACGCCTCCCTCACCAGTTGACGACGGCGACTACCACTGGACTGTGGTGTTTTGCTCTGCAAGTTTTCCGATCAGGACGCTAAAATAGGGTAAGTTGTTTTGCTTTATTTTTTCGAGTCGATTCTGAACTTGAGAGGGTTGCCTCTGCATAGGCGTTGCATGCGACTCTCTTAGCTTCAGAAATCGTCTCTGTTAACGTAGAAAATGAGTAGTATAATCAGTTTTGTGATTAAGGCTCCATGGTGCAGGTTAGGACATCTTTAAATTTCGGTGGGTTTGGAGCTCTTAGTGAGTTTTTACGCAAGTCCAGGTAAGGGAAGCTAGCTTTATTTTCAATAACAACCGTAGGCTAGAAGATTCTGAAGTTGGGGCAACGTGGTCGCCGGTTTCAAACTTTCTTGCACGATGCTCTGTTTTTATGTGTGGATCGGAATTTGTTTGAGCTTGAAATGTGAAATTTTAAATATAGTAGATGCTGTGAAATGCATATGATTTTCGAAATCTTGAACTTTGGTATGATTTGGATTGTTTAGAAACGGTTGAAAATATGATATGATTGAATCGTTCATGGATGTGTTGTATGAATATGGAATGATGTGAAAATGTGGTCAAGACATAGTATTTTCAGGAAAGGAAATACCGTGTTGAGATTGTTATGAGGGTGTATTGATCTGTGAGTATCCTGTGAATGAGACGATCCTGACTCTACTGATATGATGGAATCACATAGATGAAGTTATTTAGTTGGTGAGAGTCGAAGGAGGTTCATATGTATGGGTAAGTTGTTTGAAAGATAATTAACTTGACCTGTTATATGAATTAACCCTGTCATACTGGGAGAGTGATGATATTGAGATTATTTATGCGCATGGCTGTGTGGATTCACAGCGACCCTGTGTGGATTCACAGTGGTGTAGTATGACAGGTGCAGGTCTCTAGATGCTAAGTTCAACGCACGAGTCTTCCGGAAGTAGAGTCAAGTGTCTACGTGTTGTGAGTCAGTGGAAATTCTGATGTGAAATGATAGACACGTGATGAAGTTATGAAATTGTGAATATTGCTGATTACGTGGATGTGAAATTGTGAAGTGTGTGAAATGAAAAATGATGGTTTATGATGATATCAAGTTTCATATTTAAAGTTTTTAAAATAGTTAGCTTACCCCTGTGTTTTGTTTTGTGTTTGTTTTCTTTAAAACTGTGATGATCGTGTATAATTTACATGGGAGCAGATGATGTTGCAGGTAGTAGAGCTCCTCAGTGAGCATTTTGGAGAAAAGAGATCGTCTGTCTTGAATGCTGTATTTTGTTTTATTTTGAAAACTCCTGTTGGAGATGTATTAAAATTCTCTAGGAAAGGGATGTTATTTTGAGATACAATGTAAGGAATGGATGAATTATATTTTGTTATATATACAAATGTTAATTTGATATTATTGTTTTACCTTTATTTTATTATATAAATATGAATAAGATATTGAGGTGCGTTACACGAAATAGTTGACTTTTGATGTAGCTAGAATCGCTTTCAATAATGAATATCGCTTATTGCGATAGAGAATTTTTTACAGATTTAAAAGTCTATAAATATCACTTTAGAAATATTCGTCGATACTCAATATTTTTATTCATTTCTCACTTACCTATTCTCTAAAGCTCTTACTTGCTTGAATGTTAGAAAATCATTTATAAATGGATCATTATAATTTTTATCAGCAAAACAGGACAATCTTTTACAGAAGAATAACTCAATCAATTCATACATAAGACATTTAACTCAAACCATTTCAACTCATAACTGATAACAAGATTTGGGTTGTTTTCATTCGATTGTTTCTCACTTGGTTTGGGAATTTGTTGGTTTCATTTATTCCTTCGTTTATTGGTATGAGAATTTGTTTGATTTCTTGCTTGATTACTAAGGGTATTGTGTAGAGGTGAGACTATAGAAGGTTGGTTGTGCTTTTGTACGTGGTGGTGTCCTTAGATTGAGAAGCTCTTCTTAATTTGAAGAAATAGTTTTTTAGTATATCACATCAATAAGCTCATAAACTCATTTAAGTGTATGGATGTTTTTGCACACTGCATTAGATGATTTGTTGTCAATGTTTGATTTGGTGTAATAATAATTCTGTGTATGGCTGAAATGTTGTGCACACCACCTTAAAAAAATTACATAAATAGAATGAGTATTAGAATAATATATATATATATAAATAGTACATTTTACGTAAAATTGATTAATAGTAATAGTTTAGTGTTACACTTAGCTTTCAACATCAATGCAAGTTCTTCCGAAGGTTTTAAAATATATTCTCGCCGGTTGACTCAGCCGCCGTTGACTCTGAGGCAGGGGGATGGCTCCTTCTATCTTCGCGGTGGTTCTCCAAAGTATGGCTCCGTTGAAATAGAGGGGGCCCTACCTGTAACTGCACTTCGACGCTCAAGTCAATATAGGACAAGAAACATCAAACAAGCAAAAAGTGCTTAAGCTTATAACGTGTTCTTGTCGGTTGACCCGCCTGTCGGTTGACTCACGACACTCACACGCCTCCTTCCTCACGTTGATATGTGCTTGGTTCTTTCGAAGCAATCTGCACCTGCAAAAGAGAAAGGGGGCGCCCTAGAGGCCGTTTGCACTCCGACGCTCAAGTCAGTGTAAGGCAAGGAACACTAAGTGTATTGAGTTTCTCTCTGTGTTTAGGTCTAGAAACTGCGTACCTTTGTGAAGTATTTTACTGTCCCTTATATAGTCTAGGGTTTACTGCGCCGCTAGCCCTAATTAGGGTTTACTGCGCTGCTAGCCATATTTAGGGTTTACTGGAATACCCTTGCGCCGCTATCACCCAATCTTAGGGTAATCTAGCACATAAGGTTTCCTTCTCTGGAGTGCAAACCTTAACAGGGTGACCACCTGGGTGCCTCCTTGTGCACCTAGTCTCTGGGGCCACCTGTTCTAGGAGTGCCTTTACTGTTCACGTGTCATGCATGTAGCTTTACTGGGAAAACCCTAGTTCTGGTGAGTACTCGTCCCCTCAGGACTCTACACCCAACTGTGCTCTCCCTGCTACCCGCATAGGCACTTCGTGATCCAGGCCTCTCCCTACCTCTGGGTATTTAACTGGTCTTCACCCAAGGCCGATGTCACCTCGCCATACTCTGAGTGGCGATGACACCTCAGCCCATCCTGGTGGTCTGACGACTACTCACCCTTCCCTGTGGGGACGCGCTGATGACTAATCACCCTTCTCTGTGGGAACATGCTGATGACTAATCACCCTTCTCTGTGGGAACATGTTGATGACTGATCACCCTACTCTGAGGGGACACACCGATGACTGATCACCCTACTCCGAGGGGAATGACTGATCACCCTTCTCTAAGGGAACACACCGATGACTGATCACCCTTTAATCCAAGCTGCCTGCGGGGTCCACCCCACGTGGCTTTGGCCCATGCTGTGGGACCCAGCTGACGTGGTTCGCCCTTTACTACCTGTTCTCGGTGTCCGAGGACTGGTCGGTACACAAGCCCCCCAGTCTCAAGCTGTTAACTTGTTTCAGCGAAGAGACTAAGTCATTGGCCCGGGCGACCTACGTGGCTCTGCGCGTATGGACATAAGTAGCACGCTGAAGGGACATCTCACCACCTTGTCATCGCCCACATCTCTTACCCTCTGAGGACTTCATTGGTGAGCTCTCTGCTCGAATTGAGGACTTCTTTCTCGACAAAGAAGTGTAAAGGAGCTCTTCTTCTGGAATCATGCGAGCTGCATGCGTAACGCTCTCGCTGGGAGCTTGGGTCCCAGCTTAACACGTGTTGGAAAGACCCGATGACCATGCGCCGATGACTGATCGGTGCTTTATTACCTCTCGCGCTCTGCTGTCAGGCGCTCATCTAGGCATTGATCTGCTGGTGGTGGTCACTTTAGCACTGACCACCGATCACCGTTTTGAGTGATCTCCCCTCTGATTCACCTGCTATCTTCTACCACATGTCACCCTGTGAATGGTCCACGTGGTCATCTGCTGTTGACGTCATCAACTACCGATGACCGACCGGATCACAAGCCCCCCAGTCTCGAGCTGTGAACTCGTTCTCAGCGAAGAGACTAAGTGGTCGATGGCAAGATCATTCCTCCTCCTTGAGCCTTTCCCTTTGCAACTTCTTCTTTTCTGTGTAATTTCTTTTTCTGCTTCATAACTGGACGACTGACTTGACGGGCCTAAATGCTTCGGCTTCTCGCAGCAGAACTTGATTCTACCACCGACCACCGACTAGCATGTTGGTGCACCACTGATCAATCATCGCGCTTCAGGCTCTTCTTCACTTCTCTGTTACTCCAGCGCTAAGCACATAGAGGGCCTGAACGCCAAAGATGACGCCTGTGTTTTGGGGAATGCTTCTCGATGACCCCTCTTGCCTCAGCCTCGCTGTAAGAAGTTGAGGTGAGGTCTTTCTATCTCGCCTCAGCCTCGCTGTATAAAGTCGAGGTGAGGACTTTTTTCACTCGCCTCCACCTTGTTGTAAAAAGCAGAGGAAGAGGACTTTCTCTCGCCTACACCCCGCTGTACAAAGTCGAGGGTGAGGACTTTCTTATCTCGCCTCAGCCTCGCCGTACAAAGTCGAGGTGAGGACTTTCTTATCTCGCCTCAGCCTCACTGTACAAAGTCGAGGGAGAGGACTTTCTCTCTGGCCCGTGCCTCGCTGTACAAAGTTGAGGGAGAGGACTTTCTCTCGCCTACACCTCGCTGTACAAAGTCGAGGGTGAGGACTTTCTTCTCGCCCCAACCTTGCTGTAAAAAGCAGAGGAAGAGGACTTTCTCTCGCCTACACCCCGCTGTACAAAGTCGAGGGTGAGGACTTTCTTATCTCACCTCAGCCTCGCTGTACAAAGTCGAGGCGAGGACTTTCTTATCTCGCCTCAGCCTCGCTGTACAAAGTCGAGGTGAGGACTTTCTTCTCTGGTGAACCTTGCTGTTCACGTTGGGTGTTCTCACTCGAAGGGGAGGTGTTCTCGACGAACCTACCTTCCCGCTTACGAGACCTCTAACCCCAAGTGACAGGTTCAATCTTGCCTCGCATCGCTCACAGGCGAGGGAGGACTTAACTGGTGAACCTGGCTGTTCACGTTGGGCGTTCTCACTCGAAGAGGAGGTGTTCTTGACGAACCTACCTTCCCGCTTACGAGACCTCTAACCCCCAAGTGACAGGTTCAATCTTGCCCCGCATCGCTCACAGGCGAGGGAGGACTTAACTGACCCCACATCGCTCATAGGCGAGGAGGATTTATCTGACCTCACATCGCTCACAGGTGAGGAGGATTTATCTGGGCGAACCCTTCTGTTCACGTTGGAAGTTCTCACTCGAAATGGAGGTGTTCTCTACGAACCTACCTCTCCACTCACGAGACCTCTAACCCCAAGTGACAGATTCTAACTAACCTCACATCGCTCACAGGCGAGGAGGATTTCTCTGGGCGAACCCTTCTTTCACATTGGAAGTTCTCACTCGAAGTGGAGGTGTTCTCTGCGAACCTACCTCTCCACTTACGAGACCTCTAACTCCAAGTGACAGGTTCTATCTCGCCTCAGCCTCGCTGTAAGAGTCGAGGGAAGAGGACTTTTCTCTCACCTCAACCTTGTTGTAGGAAGCAGAGGAAGAGGACTTTTCTCTCGCCTCAACCTTGCTGTAAGAAGCAGAGTCCTGTGTGGTCATTCGAGGTGCATGCGTAACGCTCTCGCTGGGAGACTGGGTTCAGCTTAACTGTGTGTTAGCAAGAAACCCGATGACCAGGAACCGATGACTGATCGGCGCTTCTTTACGTTGTCGCGCTCTCCTTCCAGGCGCTCCTCTAGGCACTGATCTACTGGCGGTGGTCACTCAGCAAGTGACCACCGATTGTAACGCCCCTCAAAGTCTTTTCATATTTATATAATAAAATAAGCGTAGACATTAATTTATAAAAAAAAAACAACATATGTATATATATTGAAAATACATCATCCCATACATTGTATCTCAAAAAGAAACGTCCCTCTTATGGGGGTTTTAATACATTCCATCAACTGTTTCGAAATAGAACCAAAATACAGCATAAAAAGAAAACAGGCGATCTCTACCTCCAACTGCTCACTGAGGAGCTCGACTACCTGCAACATCATCTGCTCCCGTGTAAAATACACGATCATCACAGTTTTAAGAAAAACAGCCACAGAACAAAACACAGGGTAAGCTAGCTATTCTAAAACTTGAAGTACGAAACTTTAAAATCAATATAAAACAGATTTAAAACACCCACGTAAAATCCATCAATTTTCCCATTCATTTCACACACTTCACAATTTCATCAAGTGTTATTTGTTTCACATAAACCATCAAGTGTCTATCAAATTTCAATAATTCTCTTTCTCACGTCAGACTTCCACTGACTCACCACACATAGACACATACCACACCATTGTAAAGTCCACACAGGACAGCTAGTGAAGTCCACACAGGACAGCTCGTGAAGTCCACACAGGACAGCTAGTGAAGTCCACACAGGACAGCTCGTGAAGTCCACACAGGACAGCTAATGAAGTCCACACAGGATAGCTCGTGAAGTCCACACAGGACAGCTAATGAAGTCCACACAGAACAACTCCTGAAGTCCACACAGGACAGCTAATGAAGTCCACACAGGACAGCTCGTGAAGTCCACACAGGACAGCTAATGAAGTCCACACATGACAGCTCGTGAAGTCCACACAGGACAGCTAATGAAGTCCACACAGGATAGCTCGTGAAGTCCACACAGGACAGCTAAATATCATCAATTCACCCAATGCACCATACAACACTTAAATGAACGATTCCAACCACAGCAACAATCGTATCAAGGTTCAGATTTTCCAATATCACATGCATTTGACATATCAATCTCAAAGAAGTTCAAAGCGAAAACAACATTAAAACTGGCGATCACGTCGCCCCACACATAAAAACAGAGCATCGTGAAAAAGAATATGAAACCGGCGACCACGTCGCCCTCACTTCAGAACCTACTCTCCTAAAGTTTTTATAAACGAAAATGCTAGCTTCCCTTACCTGGACTAGCGTAAACTTCACTAAGAGCTCCAACCCAACGAGATTCAAGGATGCCTTAACTCTGTTTTAGCGCTTTGAGCAGAAAACTTGCAGAGCACAACGTCAGGAATCCAGGGTAGTCGCCGATCTTCAATTGGTTCGCTAGGACGTATGAACGCAGGGAGAAGGAGAGGAAAGGAACAGGGAACCAATGCTAACTCTCTCAATCACTCTCGAACCACAACAACGTCCACTGCCTCTCAGGAGTGAGTTTTGAATCTAAACCAACTTGCCAAGAAATGCCGCTGCCACCACCCACTCTGCAGGAAACCTTGCGTTCACACTTCCTTGAACAGTATGACCACGTGGGTTTCTGCGCATACCAACTCTCTGATGCTAACTATTCTGAAACACACTTTTTGTCTACGTGTCGCGCATGCAAGACGTCTCATGCTGGGAGCCTGAGTCCCACCTTATCTGTGTGAAACACGACATCGCGCGATAACCTTCCACCGATGACTGCTCGTGCGATGACTATCCACCGATGTCTCATCCTGGCGGACGACCGATGTCTCTACCTGAAAGACGAGCGATGTCTCTCCCTGGAAGTTGACCGATGTCTCTCCCTGGAAGACGACCGATGTCTCTCCCTGGAAGACGACCGATGCGTTCCTCATCCTGGCGATGACCGTCTGTCTCTCACCCTGGCGATCCCCGCGTGTCTCTCGCCCTGGCGATGCCCGCATGTGTCTCGCCCTGGCGATGCCCGCATGTCTCTCGCCCTGGCGATGACTGATGACACATCGCCACGCCTTGCTAAAGGTTCTTCATCCCACTATGTTACGTCCAAGGTATCACCTCCACATGGCTTGGTGACGTCGGTAGCTTCACATTTCCAAGAATAGATCAGCACTACTCCTCGTGCGCCCATGCATGCAACACTAAAGACGATTTCTTATGCTCAAGCATAGAGCTTCGCATGCACAGCGTATCTAAGGCTTAACCCACACCTTGATACGCGTGGTTTTTGGAACCCACTATGGTTGATCCAGCATCTTGACCACATACTAAGTGCACTTTTAGCGATCATGTACACCATAGGCGATTGGCGATCATGTGTACTCTAGGCGACAGGCGATTATGTGCCAGAGAAGTCGGAGATCGCCTCCGTCTTCAACAACGGCGATCTCGTCGACTTCTAAGCTACACTTTTCTTCCTTTACTCTTCTTGATCCACATGTCTTCCTCGAGCACACCCACGTGATTACCTCACGATAAAGTCATCGCACCTGACTACTTGGTTAATACAATGGTCAGCTGACCGACCTCTACCAGCTGACCCCAGACCTTGGGCGACGTCCAAGGTCCGACTACTACGAAACTTCTATTACCAGCTCTTTGTATTTTAAATAATAACATCTTCAGAAATTATTTAAATATAACACTTTTATTCCAATTAAAGTTTTTAGGTCCTTACATTCTCCCCAACAAGAAAAATTTTCGTCCTCCAAAATTGAATTACAAGGAAAAGAGGTAGGGATAGGCTTCTCTCATGGTTTCTTCTAACTCCCAAGTTGAATCCTCTGATCTGTCATTTCATTGGTTGAAGTAGAGACTTGCAGACCAGAAAACCTTTCTCAAATACTTGATCCTTAAAACTTCTAATTCCTTTTGTTTTAGATGTCCTTCATTGGCATGAACTGATCTGCAATGACTTGGGTTGACATCAACATTATTATTCAGTCTAGAAACTGCAGAGATGGAGTTTCTTCCAGGATTTTCATTTTTTTTTCAGTTCAGAAACAACCAGTTTGTAGCTTGACTTCACATTAGGCACCGTTTCTTGTCAAATCGATGGTGAAGCAGCAAAAGCTTGAGGGAGCACGGTTTCTTTCTTCAGGCGCCCCTCTGGTTCATTTCTTCCTTGATTACTAATAGCAGATCAGGAAAAACCCACCCCTTTAGCAGATGGTTGGGATTTCAGAGCTGCTAACTCGGAAATTCCAATGGATACATCCATATTAGCATTGCATGGGATCTCAGGGTGCTCAGTATTCAACACACAGATCATAAATCCCTCACTGTGTTCAGGGTGAGGACTTGTTGCTACAGCTGACGATGCAGCATTGTTTCTAGGATCAGAAACGAAACGCTGACCACCACAACTGCCCATTTAAAGGATTAGCTGCAAATCCCATCCCATTAGAAACACAAGGCACGGAAAGTTCTGCTTCCCCATCCAACTTTCTGCAATTTACTAACATCGCTAGAAGAACTCAACATCATCATAACACGGCTTATCCTTATTCTTATCCATAGCCGTTACCTCCTTCCCTTCTACATTCACAGGCAGAACTGCATCCTCATTTGCCAAGTTCAGGAGACTTACGGCATCAGGAGCCTTTAATCTCTACCCACCATTTCCATACTCATCTTTCAAATCACGATCAACAAAACAGCATCCATTCTGCGTGAAGCTTTCTCTCTTATCCCAGTAACTTCTCTACCTAGTATTTTTCAACAAATTTCTCTGTCTAATTGAACTTTAGACATAAATACAATATCTCATCTTTCCTTTTAAGCTTGTGGTTAAGCTAGAGTCATCTCATGCCGTTTCATCGACATAAACATCTTCCAAGCTTCAAATAAAAGAAAATTCATTCTTTCATTCTTGGAACTTAACTCTGGTACTTCCCATGGATACACATGCTTAAGTCTTTAAACCCTCAACATACTGCTTATTTACTCTCCATAACTTATATGTAGCTGAAACTAAACCTTGGTACAACTAAATCTAACTTACACTTGCTTCTTTAATTCCATCAACTCAGCTGGAGCCATTCTGTAGGGAGCCATTCACACTGGTCCAGCTCCAGGTACCAAAATAATAGAGAATTCCATCTCTCTCTTAGGAGGTAGTCCAGGTATTTCTTTTGGAAATACATCCATGAAATCCTTCACCACATGTATACTGCCCATATCTTCATCATTCTTCACTCCCCCTTGAGCTAGGATCACAAGGCACGTCGCCCCTTCTTTCAACTCCGACCATACATGCTGAGCAGATATCATGACTCTTGGAGATCTGGAAACACCACTTCCTGCCTACTGCAATCTATGAGAATGTGATTGGCAGATAGCCAATCCATTCCCAAGATAACATCCAGATCCTGAAGAGGTAGACAGATCAAATTCACTTTGAACCTGTGTCCCTCTACTATCACTGGACATTCAGAGCAAACTGGGGAGGTCAAAACCTGTCCTGATGCAGGTGTAGAGACCAACCGTTCAAACGGCAGCTCCTTCACTAGAAGGCCCAGTTCGGTTGCACACTGATTTGACACAAAAGAGTGTGTCGCTCCAGAATCAAACAAAACTCTAACGTATCTACCAGTTATAAACAAGCACCTTGTACTAGGTTACCTGACTGAGATGCCTCTGCTCCAGACATGGCAAACACTCTCCCTGCTGCCTGAGGTCTGCTGCCTTCGTTCCTCAACTGCTGGGAACCACTGGGTTGAGTCGCCCTATTCCCGTTAGGACACTCTCTAGCAAGGTGTCCCGTCTCTCGGAAGATGTAGCATCTTCTCCCTGAATCTCTCTTGGGGCACACATTGGATGTGTGTGGTCCACCACAATGGAAACATCTGAGTTTCCAGGGCTGTTGCTGCTGAAACTGGGGCGGTGCTGCTTCTGCCCTATGCTGTGGAGGTCTCGCATAAGGCTTATTCTGTTGTTGCTGCACCTTGGCCTTCCCACTAGAAGAACCCCCTGGGTGTGACCTGATCACCCGAGAGTCACTCTTCTCCAGTGTCTCCACCATCATCGCCTTCTCCACTAAGGCGTGAAATTCTCTTATGCACATAGGTGCTATGGTCCTCTTCAGCTCATGCTTCAGTCCTTCTTCAAATTTCCTACACCTCCAAGCCTCAGAGGTCGCCTGGGTATAGAATCGGGCGAGGTACTCAAACCGAGCAGCATAAGCATTCACTGACATCTCCCCCTGCTCCAATCTGAGGAATTCTGCTTCCTTCGCAAACCTTGCACTATCTGGGAAGTATTTTTCCAGAAATCTCACCCTGAAGCTCTCCCAGTCTAAAACATCAGCTCTGGCTTCCATCATCTGCTGAGCTCCCATCCACCAGAACTCGGCTTCTCTAGATAGCAGATAGGTGGCGAATACCAATTTCTTCTCTTCAGGGCAGGAGGTCGCCCTAAAGATTTTCTCCAACTCCCTGACCCACTAATCTGCTTGATCAGGGGTAGCATTCCCACTGAACTTGGGTGGGTTGTGCCTCATGAACTCGGTCAGTCCCATCTGTTCCTGAGGCTGACCGACGTGGGAAGCTGTTTCAGCCGACCGAGCAGTTTCCCAATGGTGCATTGCAGCTTGATGATTTTGAGCCATTGCTGCATTCTGTTGTTGGATGGCAGTTGCCATCATCTCAATAGCCTTGGCAATCTGGCTCATTTCCGAAGAAGGTTGGGGAGGGGTAGGAGGTCTACGTGCCATCTTCTGTGTAAGATTAGGAAACTATTATTCTCTAATCATATTCCTATAAAATGAACTTGATAAGGAATCAATTCATTTAGAAGACCACATCTAGGGCTTACAAAGGCCAGCATCTCAAATTCATCAAGAATTTTGAGTTTATCAGCCGATCATGATACTTACAGCAGCAAGCATAACACCAAAACAGCCACTGGTATAAAACCATCAGTCCAAACAACCACTTTCAATCAATTACAAAGACACTCAACAAAGTGAAATAATTCACACCAGAATCCAATGTATGCTAAACATCAAACTTTCAGAACTAAGATTGAGAATCATCTTGATCCAGTTATGAGTGTGCACCCTCACTACTTTATCAAGATTCTTTCATTCTTAATACTAAAATTTTCAGTTAGAGCATATATTCACTACAGCACACACAAAACTTCAATAAGAAAACCTTCAAAACCTTTCACTATAGTTTTTATTTAAAACTCCAATAAAATTTTGTGAGCAGGAGAAACACAATGGATCCACTGCCCGCAGGTCATCCTAAGGACGAAATGCTCTGATACCATTAAATGTAACGCCCCTCAAAGTCTTTTCATATTTATATAATAAAATAAGCGTAGACATTAATTTATAAAAAAAAACAACATATGTATATATATTGAAAATACATCATCCCATACATTGTATCTCAAAAAGAAACGTCCCTCTTATGGGGGTTTTAATACATTCCATCAACTGTTTCGAAATAGAACCAAAATACAGCATAAAAAGAAAACAGGCGATCTTTTCCTCCAACTGCTCACTGAGGAGCTCGACTACCTGCAACATCATCTGCTCCCGTGTAAAATACACGATCATCACAGTTTTAAGAAAAACAGCCACAGAACAAAACACAGGGTAAGCTAGCTATTCTAAAACTTGAAGTACGAAACTTTAAAATCAATATAAAACAGATTTAAAACACCCACGTAAAATCCATCAATTTTCCCATTCATTTCACACACTTCACAATTTCATCAAGTGTTATTTGTTTCACATAAACCATCAAGTGTCTATCAAATTTCAATAATTCTCTTTCTCACGTCAGACTTCCACTGACTATCCACCGATGTCTCATCCTGGCGGACGACCGATGTCTCTACCTGGAAGACGACCGATGTCTCTCCCTGGAAGTCGACCGATGTCTCTCCCTGGAAGACGACCGATGTCTCTCCCTGGAAGACGACCGATGCGTTCCTCATCCTGGCGATGACCGTCTGTCTCTCGCCCTGGCGATCCCCGCGTGTCTCTCGCCCTGGCGATGCCCGCATGTGTCTCGCCCTGGCGATGCCCGCATGTCTCTCGCCCTGGCGATGCCCGCATGTCTCTCGCCCTGGCGATGCCCGCATGTCTCTCGCCCTGGCGATGCCCGCATGTCTCTCGCCCTGGCGATGACTGATGACACATCGCCACGCCTTGCTGAAGGTTCTTCATCCTACTATGTTACGTCCAAGGTATCACCTCCACATGGCTTGGTGACGTTGGTAGCTTCACATTTCCAAGAATAGATCAGCACTACTCCTCGTGCGCCCATGCATGCAACACTAAGGACGATTTCTTATGCTCAAGCATAGAGCTTCGCATGCACAGCGTATCTAAGGCTTAACCCACACCTTGATACGCGTGGTTTTTGGAACCCACTATGGTTGATCCAGCATCTTGACCACATACTAAGTGCACTTTCGGCGATCATGTACACCATAGGCGATTGGCGATCATGTGTACTCTAGGTGACAGGTGATTATGTGCCAGAGAAGTCGGAGATCGCCTCCGTCTTCAACAACGGCAATCTCGTCGACTTCTAAGCTACACTTTTCTACCTTTACTCTTCTTGATCCACATGTCTTCCTCGAGCACACCCACGTGATTACCTCACGATAAAGTCATCGCACCTGACTACTTGGTTAATACAATGGTCAGCCGACCGACCTCTACCAGCTGACCCCAGACCTTGGGCGACGTCCGAGGTCCGACTACTACGAAACTTCTATTACCAGCTCTTTGTATTTTAAATAATAACATCTTCTGAAATTATTTAAAAATAACACTTTTATTCCAATTAAAGTTTCTAGGTCCTTACACCGATCACCGCTCTAAATGATCTCCACCCTGATTCACCTGCTATCTTATTCCACGTGTCACCCTGTGAGTGGTCCACGTTGTCATCTGCTGCTGACGTCATCGACTACCGATGACCGACCGGATCACCCTCCCTCTTGAAGAGGGTTTGTCCTCAAATCACAAGCTTCTGCCTTTTCATTTTCTCTACCTGCAAAGGGTGTTAGATCCATAACATGGAAGGTAGTATGTACTCCATATTCCTCAGGTAGGTCAATTTGATATGCATTATTATTGATTTTTTTGAGAACTTGGGAAGGACCATCACCCCGAGGACTAAGTTTAGACTTCCTCTGATTAGGGAATCTATCTTTTCTAAGGTGAAGCCAAACCCAGTCTCCCTCCTCAAAAATCATCTCTCTCTTCCCCTTATTGCTATGTTTCATGTATTTCTCTGTTTGTTGCTATATTTGGTTCTTAATCCTCTCATGCATTTTCTTTGCAAATTCATTCTTCGTTACTCTTTCTTTATACACAAAATTTTGTGGATTAGGTAGAGGTAAAAAATCCAAAGGAGTAAGAGGATTGAACTGATACACAACCTCAAATGGAGAAATATTAGTAGTTTTATGAACTACCCTATTATATGCAAACTCAATATGAGGAAGGTACTCATCCCAAGATTTGTGGTTTCCTTTCATGATTGACCTAAGCATAGTGAAAAGAGATCTATTTACAACTTCAGTTTGTCCATACGTTTGAGGATGACAAGAAGTTGAGAAGTTACAGTTTATAGGCAAAATGATGAAGTACAAAAGGGGAGAGAGGGTTCTAATCTTTAGGAGCGTCCACCAGTTGGCCATCCACTATGATTTTCCTTAGGCCCGTTTGGGAGAGGTCCACCTCGGGATGCACGCAAGCAACCTGGGCGAGGGCGTCACCAAATCTGGCACCGTAGGCTTCAGCTGCCTCGTCGGTGAGTTCTTCCTTAGCCTACGAGCCATTTCCGCTGTAAGGACCTGTAAAATTAAATTGGAATAAAAGGAATATATTTTAAATGAATTCTAAGTATCTTTTTATTTAAAATAAAAAGGAAGGAAAGTGTAGCTTGAAAGACTATGAGATCGCCTGGTTAGTACATAATCGCCTGTCGCCAGGGCGCGAGGCATGCGGACATCGCCAGGGCGCGAGGCATGCGGGTATCGCCAGGGCGCGAGAGGCATGCGGGCATCGCCAGGGCGCGAGAGACATGCGGGCATCGCCGGGGCGCGAGAGGCATGCGGGCATCGCCAAGGCGCGAGAGACATGGGGCATCGCCGGGGCGCGAAACCCTAAAATTAAATTGGAATAAAAGGAATATATTTTAAATGAATTCTAAGTATCTTTTTATTTAAAATAAAAAGGAAGGAAAGTGTAGCTTGAAAGACTATGAGATCGCCTGGTTAGTACATAATCGCCTGTCGCCAGGGCGCGAGGCATGCGGACATCGCCAGGGCGCGAGGCATGCGGGTATCGCCAGGGCGCGAGAGGCATGCGGGCATCGCCAGGGCGCGAGAGACATGCGGGCATCGCCGGGGCGCGAGAGACATGCGGGCATAGCCGGGGCGCGAGAGGCATGTGGGCATCGCCAAGGCGCGAGAGACATGCGGGCATCGCCGGGGCGCGAGAGACATGCGGGCATCGCCGGGGCGCGAGAGACATGCGGGCATCGCCAGGGCGCGAGAGACATGCGGGCATCGCCGGGGCGCGAGAGACATGCGGGCGTCGCCAGGGATAGACATCAGTCGTCTCCCAGAGAGAGACATCGGTCGTCTTCCAGGGCGAGACATCGGTCGTTCGCCAGGATGAGTCAGCGGTGGAAAGTTGTCGCGCGATGTCGAGCTTCACACGGATAAGGTGGGACCCAGGCTCCCAGCATAAAACGTCCTGCACGCACGCCACGTAGACAAAAAGGGTGGTTCAGAATAGTGACATCAGAGTGTTGGCATGCGCAGGGACACCCGTGGTCGTACTGTTCAGGGAAGCCGTTGGCATGCGCAAGAGACACTCGTGGTCGTACTGTTCAAGGGAGCGTACACTCAGGCTTTCCTACAGAGTGGGTGGTGGCAGCAGCATGCGCGGACAAGTAGACTTAAATGCAAAAACCCACTTCGGGGAGGTAAAGAACGTTGCAGTGGTTCAAGAGTGACAGAATGAGTTCACCTTCATCATTCTCCTTTCTCTCCTTCGCGCTGCGATTCAGGCATCCTCAAGCACCAGTGCGACGAGCGACGAGTGCCCTTAGAGCACCTGGGAGGTTCTCTGCAAGTTCTACAAACCAGACGCTAAAACAGAGCTAAGGCATCTTTAAGCTTCGGTGGGTTTTGGAGCTCTTGGTGTTTGGCGCAAGTCCAGGTAGGGGAAGCTAGCCTTATTTCCAACGAAAAACCTTATATTTGATGATTGAGATGATGGGGCGACGTGGTCGCCGGTTTTCAACTGTTATTGTATAATCCCCTGTTTTTGGACGAGATCGCCGGTTTTGGCGTTGTTTTTCGAACTCCCTTATTTTTGTGTTGTTTGAAACTGTTTGAGATTTAAATGTGATATTTGAAAATCTGAACCAGGGAATGATTGTTGTTATGATTGGAATCATTCATTTAAGTGTTATATGATGTGTTGAATGTTGTGAATGTGGGATCAAGGCATAGTATTTTCAGGAAAGAAAATACCGTGTAAGATCGTGTAGGATGTGCATTGATCGGTGATTTCTTTAATGAGATATCCTGACTCTCCTGAGATAATGAATTCATATAGATGAAGTTATTCAGGCGTTGAGAGTCGATGGAGGTTCATACGTATGGGTGAGTGTTTGAAAGATAACTACTCGACCTGTTGTGTGGATTCACCCTGTCAAACTGTGAGAGTGATGAGATTGAAATCGAGATTATGTTGATGCGCATAGCTGTGGAAACTTTACAGCAGTGTAGTATGACAGGTGCAGATCTCGGAGTCTAGTCAATGCACGAGTCTTCCGGAAGTAGTGTCAAGTGTCTTGTGTGATGAGTCAGTGGAAGTCTGACGTGAGAAATGAGAAACATTGAAATTGATAGACACTTGATGAATTATGTGAATTGAACGACTCTTGAGGAATTGTGAAATATGTGATTACTTGATGGTCATGTGAAGGGAATGAGAAAGTTGATGGTTTTTAAGTGGGTGTCTTAAAATTTGTTTTATCTTGATTTTGAAGTTCATATCTAAACTCTCTTTCAAATATCTAGCTTACCCTGTGTTTTTGGTGTTGTGTTTGGCCTTTTTCTTAAATCTGTGATGATCGTGTATAATTTACACGGGAGCAGATGATGTTGCAGGAAGTAGAGCTCCTCAGTGAGTGGTCGCCGGAAGGAGATCGCCTGTTTCTATTTCTGTTAGGCGATCACCCTTTTTCTGTTTTCTGATAGGAGATCGCCGTTTTTCTGATAGGAGATCGCCATTTTCTGATAGGAGATCGCCTTTTTCTGTTAGGAGATCGCTTGTCTTTCTATTTTACTGTATTTTGTTTAAGTTTTGGAAAATTGACCGATTATGTATTAAACTCCCTGTGAGGAGAAACTTCATTACATATATATAATTATGTTCACTTCAATATATTTGTTTACCTTTATTTCATTTTATAATTATTCCAAAGTATTTGGCGGGATGTTACATTAATGGTATCAGAGCAGTTCGTCCTTAGGATGACCTGAGGGCTGTGGATCCATTGTGTTTCTTCTGCTCATAAAATTTATTTGAGTTTTAAATAAAAACTATAGTGAAAAGTTTTCAAACGTTTTTGTATTGAAATTTTGTGTGTGCTTTAGTGAATATATGCCCTAACTGAAAATCTTAGTATTAAGAATGAAAGGATCTTGATAAAGTGGTGAGGGTGCACACTCATAACTGAATCGAGATGATTCTCAATCTTAATTCCAAAGGTTTGATGTTTAGCATACATTGAATTCTGGTGTGATTTATTTCATTTTATTGAGTATTTTTGTAATTGATTGAAAGTGGTTGTTTGGATTGATGGTTGTATACCAGTAGCTGTTCTGGTGTTTTGCTTAAGGTTATAAGCATCATGATTCTGTTGATGAACTCAAATTCTTAATGACTTTGAGATGCTGACCTTTGTAAGGTCAAGATGTTACCTCCTGAATGAATTGATTTCTTATCGATCTCATTCTTGTAGTTGTAGGGAATATAGAAACCAATAGTTTCAAATCTGAAACGAAGAGAGATGGCACGTAGACCTCCTACCCCTCCCCAACCTTCTTCGGAAATGAGCCAGATTGCCAAGGCTATTGAGATGATGGCAACTGCCATCCAACAACAGAATGCAGCAATGGCTCAGAACCATCAAGCTGCAATGCACCATTGGGAAACCGCTCGGTCGGCTGAGACAAATTCCCACGTCGGTCAGCCTCAGGAACAGATGGGACTGACCGAGTTCATGAGGGACAACCCACCCAAGTTCAGTGGGAATGTTACCCCTGATCAAGCAGATCAGTGGGTCAGGGAGTTGGAGAAAATCTTTAGGGCGACCTCCTGCCCTGAAGAGAAGAAATTGGTGTTCGCCACCTATCTGTTATCTGGAGAGGCCGAGTTCTGGTGGATGGGAGCTCAGCAGATGATGGAAGCCAGAGCTGAAGTATTAGACTGGGAGAGCTTTAGGGTGAAATTTCTGGAAAAATACTTCCCAGATAGTGCAAAGTTTGCGAAGGAAGCAGAATTCCTCAGATTGGAGCAGGGGGAGATGTCTGTGAATGCTTATGCTGCTCGGTTTGAGTACCTCGCCCGATTCTATACCCAGGCGACCTCCGAGGCTTGGAGGTGTAGGAAGTTCGAAGAGGGGCTGAAGCATGGGCTGAAGAGGACCATAGCCCCGATGTGCATCAGGGAATTTCACGCCTTAGTAGAGAAGGCGAAGATGGTGGAGACCCTGGAAAAGGGTGATTCTCGGGTGATCAGGTCACACCCAGGGGGTTCTTCGAGTGGGAAGGCTAAGGTGCAGCACCCACAAAGCAAGCCCTATGCGAGACCTCCACCACATCGGGCGGGAACAACGTCATCCCAGTTTCAGCAGCAACAACCTTGGAAACCCAAGTGTTTCCATTGTGGTGGACCACACACGCCCAATGTGTGCCCCAAGAAGGCTTCGGAGAGAAGGTGTTTTGCCTGCCAAAGGACGGGACACATTGCTAGAGAGTGCCCTAACAGGAATGGGGCGACTCAACCCAGTGGTTCTCAGCAGTTGAGAAACGAAGGCAGCAGACCTCAGGCAACCGGGAGAGTGTTTGCCATGTCAGGAGCAGAAGCGTCTCAGTCAGGTAACCTCGTGCAAGGTGTTTGTTTTATAGCTGGTAGAGGTGTAAAAACCTTGTTTGATTCTGGAGCGACACACTCCTTTGTGTCAAGCCTGTGTGTAGCCGAGTTGGGCCTTCTAGTGAAGGAGTTACCGTTTGAACTGTTGGTCTCTACACCTGTGTCAGGAGAGGTGTTGACCTCTACAGTTTGCCCCGAATGTCCAGTGATAGTAGAGGGACGCAGATTCAAAGTGAACTTGATCTGCCTACCTCTTCAGGACCTGGATGTTATCCTGGGAATGGATTGGCTAGCTGCCAATCACGTTCTCATAGACTGCGGTAGTCAGAAGATAGCGTTTCCAGACCTCCAAGAGTCAGATGTGATATCAGCTCAGCATGGGTGGTCGGAGTTGGAAAGAGGGGCGAGTTGCTTCGTGATGCTAGCTCGGTTGGAAGTGAAGAATGAAGGGGACGTAAGTAGAATACATGTGGTGAAAGATTTCACGGATGTATTTCCAGAAGAAGTACCTGGATTACCCCCTAAGAGAGAAGTGGAATTCTCTATTGATTTGATACCTGGAGCTGGACCAGTGTCAATGGCACCTTACAGGATGGCACCAGCCGAGTTGGTAGAATTAAAGAAGCAAGTGGAAGAGTTGTTGGAGAAACAATTCATCAGACCCAGTGTATCTCCATGGGGGGCTCCAGTGCTCCTAGTTAAGAAAAAGGATGGAGGGTCTCGGTTGTGTATAAATTACAGGCAGTTGAACAAGTTGACCATCAAGAACAAGTACCCCCTACCTAGAATTGATGATTTGATGGATCAAATACATGGGGCTTCGGTGTTCTCAAAGATTGATCTGAGATCGGGGTACCACCAAATTTTGGTAAAAGCTGAAGATGTTCAAAAGACAGCATTTAGGTCTCGTTATGGGCACTATGAGTATGTGGTGATGCCGTTTGGAGTAACAAATGCTCCAGCTCTGTTCATGGACTACATGAATAGGATTTTTCGCCCTTTCTTGGATAAGTTTGTAGTAGTCTTCATAGACGACATACTCATTTATTCAAGGACCGAGGAAGAACATGAAGAACATCTGAGGACAGTGTTGGAGATTCTGAGGGAGAAGCAACTCTATGCCAAGTTCTCTAAGTGTGAGTTCTAGCTGAAGGAAGTCAACTTCTTAGGACACGTGATATCTGCCCAGGGGATCTCGGTGGATCCAGCCAAAGTGGAGGCAGTGCTTCAGTGGGAACGTCCTAAGACAGTTACTGAGATAAGGAGTTTTGTGGGCTTAGCAGGCTACTATCGGAGGTTCATTGAGGACTTTTCCAAGGTAGTGGCTCCTTTAACACAGCTGACCCGCAAGGATCAACCTTTTGCTTGGACCGACCGATGTGAGCAGAGCTTCATGGAACTAAAGGAAAGGTTGACTAGTGCTCCAGTGCTGGTGATCCTAGAGGTAGGAAGACCTTTTGATGTCTACTGTGATGCTTCACATCAGGGTTTGGGATGTGTTTTGATGCAAGAGAAAAGAGTGGTTGCATATGCTTCAAGGCAACTCAAGGTTCATGAGAGGAACTATCCTACTCATGATTTGGAGTTGGCGGCTGTGGTGTTTGCCTTGAAGATTTGGAGGCACTATTTATATGGAGCTCGGTTCCAGGTGTTCAGTGACCATAAGAGCCTGAAATACCTGTTCGATCAGAAGGAACTAAACATGAGACAAAGAAGGTGGATGGAGTTTCTAAAGGACTACGATTTTCAACTCATGTATCATCCAGGGAAGGCCAATGTAGTGGCAGATGCTTTGAGTAGAAAATCAATACAAGTAGCCACCATGATGATGGAAGAGCAGAAACTGATCGAGCAGTTCAGAGACTTAAACCTTGGGGTAGAATTTCATGTAGATCACATTAGTTGTAGTAAGCTGGCTATAACTAATGACTTCCTTGGAGTGATAAAGGACAAGCAGTTGGAGGATCCTAGCCTGAAGCGTACTGTGGAGTCACTAGGGACCGACCAGGCTAAAGACTTTGTGATGGGCGATGATGGGATCTTGAGATTTGATGGCAGAATTTGCATACCTGCAAATAAAGAGTTGAAGAAGATGATCCTAGAGGAAGGTCACAAGAGTCGCCTTAGCCTACATCCAGGCATGAACAAGATGTACCATGACTTGAAGGAGTCATTTTGGTGGTCGGGCATGAAGAGAGACATCGCCCAGTATGTTACAACCTGCTTAACACGTCAGAAGGCGAAGATAGAGCATCAAAGACCTGGCGGGTTGTTACAGCAACTAGATATCCCTGAATGGAAATGGGACAGCATCGCCATGGACTTTGTCACCCATTTACCCAGATCGGTAAAGCGTCATGATGCAATCTGGGTCATCATTGATCGGCTGACGAAGAGTGCCCACTTTCTCCCAGTGAATATGAGGATGCCTATGGCCAAGTTGGCACAGTTGTACATCAAAGAAATTGTGAGGTTGCATGGAGTGCCTTCCAGCATTGTTTCGAACAGAGATCCCAGGTTCACTTCACGGTTTTGGCAGACTTTACAAGATTGCTTGGGAACTAAGTTGAGAATGAGCTCGGCATATCATCCTCAAACAGATGGGCAGTCAGAGAGAACGATCCAGTCCTTGGAAGATCTACTGAGGACGTGTGTCTTGGATCAATTGGGAAGTTGGGATGAGGTGTTGCCGCTGGTGGAGTTTACCTATAATAACAGTTATCACGCCAGCATAGAGATAGCGACATACGAAGCCTTGTATGGAAGGAAATGCAGAACTCCATTGTGCTGGTACCAGGAGGGCGAAACAGTATTGGTTGGACCAGAGTTGATTCAGCAGACGAATGAGAAGGTGCAACAGATAAAAGACAGAATGAAAGCATCTCAAAGTAGGCAGAAATCCTATGTAGATCAGAGGAGAAAACCTTTGGAGTTCGCTGCTGGAGACCATGTGTTCATGAGAGTGACACCAACCAAGGGTGTAGGACGGGCAATCAGATCAAAGAAGTTGTCCCCTAAGTTCGTGGGACCATATCAGATCTTAAGGAGGATTGGTCCAGTGGCTTATGAGATCGCCTTACCTCCCCATTTAGCGAATCTGCACAATGTCTTTCACGTATCACAGCTGAGGATGTACATGGCAGACCCTAGTCATGTGCTAGAAGTGGACGATGTGCAGATCAAGGATGACTTGTCCTTTGAAGCAAAACCAGTTAGGATTGACGATCGGCAAAATAAACAGCTCAGAGGCAACACCATCAACATGGTGAAAGTGGTGTGGGATGAGAGATCGGGTGATTCAACTTGGGAGTTAGAAGAAACCATGAGAGAAGCTTATCCATACCACTTTTCCTTGTAATTCAATTTTCGAGGACGAAATTTTTTTTTGTTGGGGAGAATGTAAGGACCTGTAAAATTAAATTGGAATAAAAGGAATATATTTTAAATGAATTCTAAGTATGTTTTTATTTAAAATAAAAAGGAAGGAAAGTGTAGCTTAGAAGACTATGAGATCGCCTGGTTAGTACATAATCGCCTGTCGCCAGGGCGAGAGGCATGCGGGCATCGCCAGGGCGCGAGAGACATGCGGGCATCGCCGGGGCGCGAGAGGCATGCGGGCATCGCCAGGGCGCGAGAGACATGCGGGCATCGACGGGGCGCGAGAGACATGCGGGCATCGCCGGGGCGCGAGAGACATGCGGGCATCGCCAGGGCGCGAGAGACATGCGGGCATCGCCGGGGCGCGAGAGACATGCGGGCATCGCCAGGGCGCGAGAGACATGCAGGCATCGCCGGGGCATGAGAGACATGCGGGCGTCGCCAGGGATAGACATCAGTCGTCTCCCAGAGAGAGACATCGGTCGTCTTCCAGGGCGAGACATCGGTCGTTCGCCAGGATGAGTCAGCGGTGGAAAGTTGTCGCGCGATGTCGAGCTTCACACGGATAAGGTGGGACCCAGGCTCCCAGCATGAAACGTCCTGCACGCGCGCCACGCAGACAAAAAGGGTGGTTCAGAATAGTGACATCAGAGTGTTGGCATGCGCAGGGACACCCGTGGTTGTACTGTTCAGGGAAGCGGTTGGCATGCGCAAGAGACACTCGTGGTCGTACTGTTCAGGGGAGCGTACACTCAGGCTTTCCTGCAGAGTGGGTGGTGGCAGCAGCATGCGCGGACAAGTAGACTTAAATGCAAAAACCCACTTCGGGGAGGTAAAGAACGTTGCAGTGGTTCAAGAGTGACAGAGTGAGTTCACCGTCATCATTCTCCTTTCTCTCCTTCGCGCTGCGATTCAGGCATCCTCAAGCACCAGTGCGACGAGCGATGACTGCCCTTAGAGCACCTGGGAGGTTCTCTGCAAGTTCTACAAACCAGACGCTAAAACAGAGCTAAGGCATCTTTAAGCTTCGGTGGGTTTTGGAGCTCTTGGTGTTTGGCGCAAGTCCAGGTAAGGGAAGCTAGCCTTATTTCCAACGAAAAACCTTATATTCGATGATTGAGATGATGGGGCGACGTGGTCGCCGGTTTTCAACTGTTATTGTATAATCCCCTGTTTTTGGATGAGATCGCCGGTTTTGGCGTTGTTTTTCGAACTCCCTTATTTTTGTGTTGTTTGAAACTGTTTGAGATTTAAATGTGATATTCGAAAATCTGAACCAGGGAATGATTGTTGTTGTGATTGGAATCATTCATTTAAGTGTTATATGATGTGTTGAATGTTGTGAATGTGGGATCAAGGCATAGTATTTTCAGGAAAGAAAATACCGTGTAAGATCGTGTAGGATGTGCATTGATCGGTGATTTCTTTAATGAGATATCCTGACTCTCCTGAGATAATGAATTCATATAGATGAAGTTATTCAGGCGTTGAGAGTCGATGGAGGTTCATACGTATGGGTGAGTGTTTGAAAGATAACTACTCGACCTGTTGTGTGGATTCACCCTGTCATACTGTGAGAGTGATGAGATTGAAATCGAGATTATGTTGATGCGCATAGCTGTGGAAACTTTACAGCAGTGTAGTATGACAGGTGCAGATCTCTGAGTCTAGTCAATGCACGAGTCTTCCAGAAGTAGTGTCAAGTGTCTTGTGTGATGAGTCAGTGGAAGTCTGACGTGAGAAATGAGAAACATTGAAATTGATAGACACTTGATGAATTATGTGAATTGAACGACTCTTGAGGAATTGTGAAATATGTGATTACTTGATGGTCATGTGAAGGGAATGAGAAAGTTGATGGTTTTTACATGGGTGTCTTAAAATTTGTTTTATCTTGATTTTTAAGTTCATATCTAAACTCTCTTTCAAATATCTAGCTTACCCTGTGTTTTTGGTGTTGTGTTTGGCCTTTTTCTTAAACCTGTGATGATCGTGTATAATTTACACGGGAGCAGATGATGTTGCAGGAAGTAGAGCTCCTCAGTGAATGGTCGCCGGAAGGAGATCGCCTGTTTCTATTTCTGTTAGGCGATCACCCTTTTTCTGTTTTCTGATAGGAGATCGCCGTTTTCTGATAGGAGATCGCCTTTTTCTGTTAGGAGATCGCCTGTCTTTCTATTTTACTGTATTTTGTTTAAGTTTTGGAAAATTGACCGATTATGTATTAAACTCCCTGTGAGGAGAAACTTCATTACATATATATAATTATGTTCACTTCAATATATTTGTTTACCTTTATTTCATTTTATAATTATTCCAAAGTATTTGGCGGGATGTTACATCCGCCCTCATCTCTGCAGAGGATTCAACCGTTTCCCTCTTCAGCTGATCCAACTCCTGCTTCATTTGCGCCATCTCCGCCTCTCGCCGCGCCAAGTCATCAACGCGATGACCCAGCTCCTCCTTGAGGTCTGCAACTTCTTTTTCTTTGCGCTGCAGCTCACCCTTGAGGTCTTCCACTGTCAGGCGGAAGTCGTTGCATTTGGAGTGAAGGTGGAGGGCCTCCTGAGACTTTGAGAACAGGAGGTCCCTCACCTCCTTGTCGGACTTTCGCAGTTCAGCAACCTCAAGGGTGAGGCTGGTCAGAGGACGCTCCGACCCCACTGAATCAGAGGCCCGGTGCTCGGCGTCCAGCTGTACCTTTCACATCTTCTTGAAAAGAAGGCTGGATCTGCCAAGCGCCTTCCCAAAGCTTAGGGCCACCTACTCCATGAGAGCCCCCACTTCCATGTCTTTCATATCTTCGGTTTCTTGGGAAGACTTCATGGTGCGTTGAAGGAAGGGGGCCAGACCGACAGGGGGGCTCGGCCAGGCGCTTTCTCCCTGTCCTTCAGGTTCTGTGATGTGTAGGGGAGAGGAAGCGCTTGGAGGGTTATCCCTGAAGGAAGAGACACCCTCATCCTCAGAGTCAGAGGACACTTGGATAGCCTTCCTCTTCCTCTTGAAGACCAACCCTGAGTGGGTGCCCTTGTCGTCGGATGGGGGAGGTCTAGCCGCCTCCAGTGCATTTTGAGTTTGGGGGAGGGGGACAGGGGCCGCGGCAGCAAAGGGAGCGGCGGCGAGGGCGGCAGTGTTGGGGTCGCCACCACTGGAAGGGTTGGCTTAGACTGATTGGGAGGTGCCCGCTGCACCCTTCTTGGCAGCACGAGCCGCCAGTTGTTTCCTCCTCTCAGCGTCGATGGTCATTTCTGCCACAGATGGAAAACATAAATATATCAAGTAAGCAATAGATTAACATATGAAATAGATAAGAACAAGTGCAACCAGGTAAGCAGAAACAAAGAGAACCGTAGATACCTATATACCCCCACATGGTTTTGGGGTGATACTCGTTTTTTATGACCTCGACGCTGCTGAATACTGCTTTGAGGCCAGAAAAGAACTTGCACACCTCTTTGTCCTGAGGGTGCAAGTCTGTTAAGGCCCGGGGTTTGGTCAGGTTGGGGGTTTCCACCCAGTAAAGGGGAAACCCGTCCAAGAGTGTAGGGTCTGTGGCGCGACAACAAATCTTGAAGAACTTGCCCTTGAACCCTTTATAAGATTGCTAGAAAAGGGTTAGCAGCGCTCTCCCAGCAACCCCGTTGAGGCTGACCCAGAAGTTTTTCCCCGGACTCTTGGCCTCGAAGAAGTAGAGGAAGGAGTCTACTGAAGGTAGGCGCCCGAAGTAATTGCAAAGGATGGCGAAGGCCCTTACGAAGGCCCAACCATTTGGATGAAGTTGAGCGGGGGCGACGTTCATCTTAGTCAGCAGTGCCCGCTCGAAGCCGCTTAAGGGGAGGCGTAGGCAAACCCTCTAAAAGACAATTGAGTATATGAAGCAGAAGGGGGCCTCCTGAACCGAAGCCTCGTTGCAACAAACAGGCTCACCCACCTTCCAGGGATCACCCCCACGAACTTGTCCTCCTCCTTTCCAAAGATGCGGGAGGCATAACTGGCTTTGATTCTCACCTCCTTTTTCCTATAATCGACTATAAATTTGGAGGTGGTGAACTCGGACACTTCCTTCAAGAGTCCTTCAGGGGCCCAGGGATACAGCGACTGATAGAAGTCAAATTGGAGCCCTAGGACTACTTGGTGAGCGGGGGGCTGAGAGGAAGCTGAATCAACTCTGGAGTGGGAGGAGGTAGAGTGATCCATTTGAAAATAGTGAAGGCTAAAACAAGAAAAAAGAAGAAGGGAGAAGACAGGCTCAGAGGAGGGATGGAATAAGCGTATATTGCGACGAGAAAATAGGGCATGATGAGATGAGTTGAGCAGAAAACATAAACAGACCCAGGCAGTTATAAATGCATGAAGGAGAATCGCAATAGCAAAAGAAAGTAATAAATGATGAAAAGAATGTAATTTTAACAAATTGCGAGTGAAGTTGATGAAGGGTTGAGAGAGAAGAAGAGAGCGGTCGAAGAAGCAAAGAGTTTTGAAAAGGTGAAATGAGAAGGAATGAAATAGTGAAGAGTGTAGAAGGCAAAGGGTTAACGTATAGGGGAAGCACGAATCGACAAAGCACCCTAGCCGTTGAGATTGCCACGTGTACACTCCAGGGAAAGTTTGGTGAGATGTCACCTCGAAGCACTGTGTGCATACCATCACTCATTTTCACCGCAGTGCCACATAGGTCGACAGGTCGAGCAGTTAGGCTTTCTTGCTGAAACAAGTTCCAACTCGAGCCTGGAGGGCTTGTGTAGTGGCCAGACCTCGAACGTCAGCACATGAGTGAGAGGTCGGCACAGGAGAGGTCGGCATGGTAGGGCCCACAGAGGGGTCCACAGAATTACACGTGTTAAGGAACGAAACCAGATTCACAGAAGTGCCATGCATGCAGGATGTGGTCAAGACGTAAGGCTTTGACACGATAGAATTATCCTTAGAAACGCATGGGAGGCACGTGAAGGTTTTGAGGCACGTGAGGTATTAAGTTATTAGATAAGTTTGGGCTGGCGGCGCTGGGTTAGACACTAAAACCCTAGCAGCCACTCCTTAAGTTACTCACTCCAGAAAAGAGATAGGCCCACGAGAGTTGCACTCTAAGAAAGGAAGGTTGCCACGGTATTATAGGGAAATTGTGCCCTAGAATCCCGTGGAGATAACCCTAAATTCTCTAGAAGCAGCACTTGGGCAGGGGCATGCAGGCGGCAGGTAACCTAAAAACAGCTATATAATGGGGTAATGCCCAAGGTAAACACAAGTTCTGATGAGGACCTAGAAGGGAATACGCCTACTCACCAGGCCCAACCTCAGAGGAGGCAAACTAGGAGCATGACACAAGACCAAGGGCCAAGTCAGGATGCTCCAACCAATGCCTTAGCTCCCACCATACCTCAGAGGATTACAAGAAGCAGAGCACAAGCTTTGGGTGCTGAGCATCAATTGTTTTCTTTATTTGTAATAGTAGTAAAGAGGTGTCCTTAAGTATTAGAGGGGGGGTGTATTAGCAAATAGGTGCCTTTAGCAATAGAAGGGGGTGTGCTATCAAAAAGGTGCCCTTAGCAATTGAAGGAGGGGTGTGCTATCAAAAAGGTGCCCTTAGCAATAGAAGGAGGGGTGTGCTAGCAAATAGGTGCCTTTAGCAAAAGAAGGAGGTGTGTACTATCAAATGTTGCATTTTTGACCTATCTTCTAGAAGATTAGGATGATGGTGTGGTTTGACTAAAGTCAATACCCTAGGCAGCGCCACTTTTTGTATTTCCATCCCTACCCTTTAAGCTTGCTCACCAAGGCTCCTAAACCTATAAATAAGGAGGCCTACCTAATGTATTTCCAAGTTGAAAATTAGAGTAAAGTTACTATACACAATTTGTGTTAGAGTTTGTGAGCATTGTCTCCTTACAGCATTGTCTTATCTTGTGAGATTTAGAGAGCTCTTAAGTGGCGGCATCCTTCACTCATCTTGGAGTAAACCACCATCCAAGTGGCGTGATCACTTCTCTAGCTTCATTCTCCTAAGTTTCCTTTCACTCATCTTTTTCCATTCCATTTCCATTCCAAATTTCAATTCCGAAATCTACGTCTTGTTCTTGTTTTAATGCTTTGTTTCCTATTCGGTTTCCTTCATTATGTTTAGTTTCCTCTTTTTAATTTCAGCACCTTTACTTGTCATCATCTTCACCATAATTGTGTTTTCCTTTTGCCTTTGTGAAATGAACCTGCACATCTACTTAACCACTTGGTTAAGTTAATGTCCAGTGGGGATTTTCCTTAGGTTCTCACCTTAATCATCCTAAAATCTCAATCCTAATTAAAGTGCCACCATAAAATGCTAAATCATAAAATAAACTCACCTCATGTGGTATTCAGAGCTATGGTTTTGTTTATCTTTTTGAGTTGATTTGGCACTTTATTTTGTGCAGAATTTTTTTTAGGTTCCTTTTTGAGTTAGCTATTATGTTTTTGCTTTATTTTGAGTCTTTCTTGCTGTTTTAATTGGTGCAAATTAATTGTGTTTGAGTCATTTTGATTTTTGAATCCATACCAGTTTTGTCAAGTCATGTTTCTCCTACAATGTCATCAATTCTATGTAGTCCTTTTATTGCTAATTTTGGTTGATTGATTTTATTTGAGTGCAGTTTTATAATTCTGTTTTGAGCCTTTGATGCATTTTAACTTTTAGATTTGAGTTCATGCTTGTGTGATAGATCCATACAAGTTCAAATACATCAATTCCATTTTCTCTTTGTAGTTTCTCAATGCTATTTTTCATTCCAGAATAGGTTTCCTCTATTTCACTGAATCTGTGCTGACTATTTTCGTTTATGCAAATTAAATTTGTTGGAGAAAAATTATGAAACTCTGGATTTGAGTATTTTGAAGTGTTAAGAAAAAGTGAAAAAAAGAAGTGTAGCAAAATACAAAATACAAAAAAAATGATAAATGAAATACAGAGAGTACAATATTCTGACGCTGGAAAAACGGTGAAGTGGCAGTGATTTTCGGAAATTTATCACAATTATTTGGCGCACTTTTTTGATACAATTTCAGTGCCTACTTTGAGCTAAGACATTGAGCTTTCTGTGGTTTAAATTTCACATTCAAATTGGCATTATTCAGCTCAGCATAAATTTTTAAAGTCACACAAAATTTTACACATATTCCAGTAGTACTGTTTTTGTTTTCTTCATCCAATTCTAGTACCATTCTCTAGGTTCTCTTTGTGTACTACCTTTTATTGAGTGCCTTATTTTCTTTGCTTGTCATTTTCATTCAATATTCTTTTCTAAAGTTTTGTCATATCTCTCTTTCCATCTTTGGTTTAGCTTTTCTTGTTTAAGTTTTTCTTGCTTGTCTTCTTGTTTCCTTCAAGTTTTGTTTCGGTTTCATCTTGCTTGAGTGATCGAGGCTTTGTCCTTTTTCATTTGAGGGTTTTCATCAATCAAGAAAGTCCTCTGAGGAGTGGGAAAAATTTCTTGAGTGCATTGAGTGTTTCTCCTCCAAACCACAAGCTTCAGCTTGTTTTTCCACTAACTTTGCTTTCCTAATTGTTTGTTCTATTTGTGTCTTCTTTATGGCTAATCTTTCTTCAGGTGAATCTTCCAAACCTCATCCTCCACAAAAAGCCTTCCTTATTGGTGAATTGTGTAACATCCCGCCAAAATACTATACAAATGTATATAATGAAAATAAAAGTAACAAATAGATTGAAGTGAACAAAATATTATATATATGAAATGTAGTTTCTCCTCACAGGGAGTTTAATACAAATTCGGTCAAATTTTCCAGAAACATAAACAAAATACAGTAAAAGAAACAAAGCAGGCGATCTCCTATCGGAAGGGACCGATCTCCTATCGGAAGAGACCGATCTCCTATCAGAGGACCCAAAACAGCCGATCTGCTGCCAGAACAGAAATCAGGCGATCACCTTCCGGCGACCACTCACTAAGGAGCTCTACTTCCTGGAAAATCATCTGCTCCCGTGTAAAATACACGATCATCACAGTTTTAAGAGGAAAACAGCCAGAGAACAATACAAAGGGTAAGCTAGATATTTTTAAACTTTAAATTTTAAACTAGACAACCAACGTAGATCAGCCCTTTTTAAACATTCACAAGAGTCCATCACTTTCTCATTCATATCACACAGCCATCAAGAAATCACATGTTTCACAATATTTTCAAGAGTCGTTCTATTCACATAATGCACCAAGTGTCTATCACTTCAATGTTTCTCATTTCTCACGTCAGACTTCCTCTGACCCATCACACAAGACACTTGACACTACTTCCGGAAGACTCATGCATTGACTAGACTCATAGATTCGCACCTGTCATACTGCCCACTGTGAAATCACACACATTCACAGGGTCGCCGTGAAATCACACACATTCACAAGCGTATAATGAATCTCAATATCATCACCATCCAAGCATGACAGGGTTAATCCATACAACAGGTCGAGCTCGTTCCCTTTTGAACAACTCACCCATACGTATGAACCTCCTTCGACTCTCAACGCCCGAATAACTTCATCTATATGATTCCATTATATCAGGAGAGTCAGGATATCATAACGAATCACCGGTCAATGCACATCCTACACGATCTTACACGGTATTTTCTTTCCTGAAAATACTATGCCTTGATCTCACATTCACAACATTCAACACATCATATAACCCTTAAAGGGATGATTTCAATCACAGCAAAAACTCACTCCAAGGTTCTTATTTTTGAATATCACATTTACATCTCAAACAGTTTCAAAACAACACCAAAAACAGGGGAGTTCGTAAAACAGCGCCAAAACCGGCGATCTAGTTCAAAACGGGGTATTTCGAAGTCTGCATTTAAAACCGGCGACCACGTCGCCCAAACACATAGAAACAGAGCATTCACGAAGATGAAAACGAAAACCGACGACCACGTCGCCCTCGCTTCAGAAACAGCTAATCTATGGCTTGTATTGAAAATGAAGTCTAGCTTCCCTTACCTGGACTTGCGCAAAACACCAGGAGCTCCGAAACCCAACGAAGCTTGAACAACGCCTTGGCTCTGTTTTTGCGTCTGGTTGAAGGACTTGCAGGGAACCTCCCAGGTGCTCTAATGGTGCTGCCTCTCGTCGTACTCTTGCGTGCAGATGCTAGAATCGCGGCGCGAAGGAGATATCTGGAGGAGAAGGGAGGTAACTCACTCTTTCTCTCTTAGAAAGCTGCAACGTTTTTGTTTCTCTCAGCAGTGGGTCTCTGCATCTTAAACCAACTTATCCCTCAAAAGCAGCTGCTACACCCACTCTGCAGAGAAGTCTGAGAACCACTGCCCTGAACAGTACTGCCACTGTTGTCGCTTGTGCATGTCAACCACGGCTCTGAACAGTACGACCGCGAGTGTCTCCTGCGCATGCCAACATTCTGATGTCACTATTCTGAACCACCCTTTTTGTCTACGTGGCGTGCGTGCACTACGCTTCATGCTGGGAGTCTGGGTCTTACCTTCTCTGTGTGCAACTCGACATCGCGCGATAACCTTTCGTCGATGACCCCTCGCGCGAAAACAATTCACCGAAAGACATCTCGCGCGAAGGCTATCCACCGATGACCTCTCGCGCGAAGGCTATCCACCGATGACCTCTCGCGCGAAGACTATCCATCGATGACCTCTCGCGCGAAGGCTATCCACCGATGACCTCTCGCGCGAAGATAATCCACCGATGACATCTCGCGCGAAGACTATCCACCGATGACCTCTCCTGGTGGACGACCGATGTCTCCCCCTGGAAGATGCCCGCATGCATCGCGCCCTGGCGACGTCTGCATGCCTCGCGCCCTGGCGACGACGTGTAGTCTAGGCGACCGACGATCATGTACTACTAGGCGATCTCATAGTCTTCCAAACTACACTTTCCTTCCTTTTTATTTTAAATAAAAACATACTTAGAATTCATTTAAAATATAACTCTTTTATTCCAATTTAATTTTTCAGGTCCTTACAAATTGGAAGTGGCCAAAAGAACCATAGCCCAAAAGGAGGAAGAAATGAGGCAAATGGAGGCAAGACTTCAAAGACTTGAAATGGCTCATGAAGGACCACCTAGAGGAAGAAGATGGGAGCAAAGGCAGCAGTCAAGAGCCTACACAAATTATGGAAGCTATGAAGATGAACAAGATTGGAGAGATCAACACTTTGAGGAGCGGCACTTTCAACATCATCATCATCATCATCCAACTCCCAAAACCCCTTTCCCTTTCATTAAATTGCCAAGTTTTAATGGGGACTGCGATCCCAATGTTTACCTAGGATGGGAGGCTAAGGTAGAACAAATGTTTAATGTGTATGAGGTCCAAGATGACCAAAAAGTTAAGTTAGCCTCCTTAGAGTTTGTAGACTATGCCATGCAGTGGTGGCATAAGACTGTAATGGACATTGGACTTAACAAGAGGCCAGCCGTGGTCTCTTGGGAGGATTTAAAGTTATGCATGCGAGCTAGATTTGTGCCTCCACACTATAGGACCGATCTCTTGTTGAAGCTCCAACGGCTTCATCAAGGCACACAAAGTGTGGATGCTTATTTTAAGGAACTTGAAACAACTTTAACAAAGGTTGACATGCATGAAAGTGAGGAGTCCAAAATGGCTAGATTTGTAAGTGGCTTAAGACGGGATATCCAAGATGTGGTAGAACTCTATGAGTACTCCAATTTAGAAAAGTTGGTTCACCTTGCCATCAAGGTAGAATCACAAATTTCTAAGAAAACTTCTTTTAAAAATGCTCATAATGATGGCTTTTACCACTCTTCTTGGAAAAACAAAAACAAAACTTCTTCACCTTTTCCATCCAAAGAGTCCACTTACAAACCTAGGGATTCTAAACCCTCCACTTCAACTCCTAAATCTCCGATTAAAAGCTCAAGTAGGAAATGTTTTAATGTTTAGGCTATGGTCACATTGCTTCTAATTGTCCTACTAAACGCAATATGATGATGCATGATGGGGTAGTTCTAAGTGATCATAGTTCCCAAAGATCTAGGTCTCCTAACCCTTCTAGTTCCCAAAGTGAGGAAGAGAGTGAAAGTCCATGTGAAGGCGACTTATTAGTAGTGAGACGAATGCTAGGACAAGTTTTAAAGCCCTTTAATGAAAGTCAAAGAGAAAATATTTTCCATACTAGATGTCTCATTAATGATAAGTTGTGTTCCTTGATAGTGGATGGGGGAGTTGTGCAAATGTCGCCAGCATAAGAGTGGTAGAACACCTTGGGTTACCTACCATCTCTCATGCCAAGCCCTACAAGCTTCAATGGTTAAGTGAAGAGGGGGAGATCATAGTTAATAAACAAGTCCTTATAGCCTTCTCAATTGGTAAATACAAGGATGAGGTCTTGTGTGATGTTGTCCCTGTGGAAGCAACCTATATCCTTTTAGGTAGGCCATGGCAATTTGATCGAATAACAATTCATGATGGCCTTACCAACAAAATCTCTTTCTACTTCCATGGGCATAAGATCACATTAAAATCTCTCTCACCAAAAGAAGTCCATGAGGACCAAGTGAGAATGAAAGAAAAAAGAGAGAAAGAAAAAGAGAAAAAGAGTTCTTAGAGAAGACTTCTCATATCACCTAAAGAGGTAAAAAAGGTAATGCTCACACACAGGTCTATCTATATAGCCTTCCCTAGGACCCTTAAGAGTAAGTCGGCTAAGGTTAGTTCTTCATGCTTGGAAGATTTGGTAAAGGAATTCAATGATGTGTTTCAAGATCCCCCAAAAGGATTACCACCTCTTAGGGGAATTGAGCACCAAATAGATTTTATTCCTGGAGCTTCTTGATCCTGCCGCTTGACTCGAACGTCAACACTCTTCCTTCCCAGCTCCAAACCTTCCAAGAAACCTGAAAGAACAGAAAGGCGCCTCTGCGGCCAGTGTAGCTCCGACGCTCAAGTCAGTGGACAAATCAACAAATTCTCTCAGAGAAAACTAGGAACCGTGCAAGTGAATTGTTACTAAAAATGAATCCTTCCTCAATACTGTTAGGAATTCTGTATATATACCTGTGTTTTTCTCTCTCCTGACGGTTATTCCTCTCGCCACGTGGACCGCATCTGATCGTACACGTGTCACCATCTGGAGTACCTGCAACTGAAACGTTACTTTCCCTTTACTCCTGCGACTAAGTTATCCACACAGGGAGTAACTTAGCATGCAGGCCGTTCTGGTCACAGCCTTAAAGCTGGCTAATACTGGTTATTACGGTTCTTAGAGCACACGGGCCAATATACCACCTATCTCCTGTATTTAGACCATGTAATAAACGTTCACCAAGTCTTCTCCAATACCCGGCGATGTCATCTTTCGGCGATGTCCTCCTTCGGCGATGTCCTCACATACGGCGATCACGTGCAATCCAGGCGTTTACTGATTTCATACGAGAGAAGTAGGAGACCGCCGCCTTCTTCAACAAACAGCGATTCCCTCAACTTCCAAGCTACATTCTCTTTCCTCTTGCCCTTCTTGATCCATGCATTCTCCCGCCATGTCGTTCCACGTGGCACCCTGTGATTGGTCCACGTGGCAATCTACTGCTGAAGTCATCAACTACCGATGACCGACCGTATCAACTCTCGCCGGGAACCTTGGTCTCAACTTAACACGCGTTGGCAAGAACCCCGATGACCGATCGCCCTCTGCATGCACTTACGACCGACCGGTGCCTCATAACTATCCCCCGACGTCCGTGTGGTGCCTGATGACTATCCACCGACGTCCGTGCGGTGCCTCCAGGCGCTTACCTAGGCACCGCTCTGGGGGTGGCGGCCACTAGGTATCTGACTACCGATCACCGTTGTAAGCAATATCCTTCCTGATTCACTTGCTCTTTCTACCACGTGCCACTCTGTGTATGGTCCACGTGGTCACCTTCTGCTGACGTCATCAACTACTGATGACCGACCGGAACACAAGCCCCCCAGTCTCAAGCTGTGAACCTGTTCACAGCAAAGAGACTAAGAAGTCGTCTTCTGGCGGTCTACAGGAGCGCACACTCTAGCAATAACACTGTTTCATTTCTTCTTCTTCGCCTTCAGACATTCAAAGCATCTCTCTGTGACACCTTTCGACTTCTTCAACCTCCAATCTTCGTCCGACGTCTTTCTGATCACCCAAAGGTGACGTCTTTCTGATCACCCAAAGGTAGCCTCTTATCTCTTCTACTGACGACTGATCACCCGCTAATCCAAGCTGCCTGCTAGGTCCGCTCCACGTGGCTTTGGTCCATGCTGCAGGACCCGGCTGACATGGATCGCCCTTTGCTATCTGTTCTCGACGACCGAGGTCTGGCCACTACACTTCTTTACCAAATAGGCCAGCATATAGGACCAACCCATCTGAGGCCAAAGAGATTCAACAACAAGTAGAGTAGTTAATAGCTAAGGGGTGGGTGCAAGATAGCATGAGTCCTTGTGCTATGCCTGTGATTCTTGTCCCTAAAAAGGATGGGAGTTGGAGGATGTGTACGGATTGTCGCGCAATAAATAACATAACAATCAAATATAGGCATCCCATTCCCAGGTTAGATGACTTGTTGGATGAGTTATGTAACGCCCCTCAGAATCCCTGGGTGTGATCTGATTACCCTGGAATCACTCCTCTCCAGGGTCTCCACCCTCTTTGCCTTCTCCACTAAGGCATGAAACTCCCTGATCCACTGATCTGTTTGGTCCGGAGAAGCATTCCCACGGAACTGGGGTGGGTTGTGCCTCATGAACTCGGTCAGCCCCATCTGCTCCTGAGGCTGATTGACCTGGGAAGCTGTTGCAGCCGATCCAGCAGTTTCCCAATGATGCATTACAGCCTGATGAATCTGAGCCATTACCGTATTCTATTGATGGATAGCACTTGCCATCATCTCTATAGCCCTGGCAATCTGGCTCATTTCCGAAGAAGGTTAGGGAGAGGTAGGCGGTCTAGGAGCCATTTTTCTTCGTTTCAGATTTTGAAACTATTGGTTTCTATATTCCCTACAACTATAAGAATGAGATCGATAAGAAATCAATTCATTCAGGAGGTAACATCTAGACCTTACAAAGGTCAACATCTCAAAGTCATTTAGAATTTGAGTTCATCAACAGAATCATAATGCTCAAAATAGAAAGCATAACACCGAACAGTCATGGGTACAAAACTATCAATCAAATATCACCACACTTAATAATTGGGATAAAACACACCAGAAGTGGATATATGCTCAACATCAAACTTTTAGAATTAAGATTGAGAACATCTCGATTCAGTTATGAGTGTGCACCCTCACTACTTTATCAAGATCCTTTCACTCTTAATACTAAAATTTTTCATTTAGAGCCTATATCTACTAAAGCACAAACAAGATTTCAATCAGAAAACATTTGAAAACCTTTCACTATAGCTTTGATTAAGACTCCAATAGCAGGAGAAACACAATGAACCCACTCTCCTCAGGTCATCCTAAGGACGAACTGCTCTGATACCATTAATGTAACGCCCCTCAGAATTTTTGTTCATTTTTATATAATAAAATAAAGGTGAAACAATAATATCAAAAATTTAACATAGATATGTACATAATATAATTCATCCATTAATACAAATGTGCCTCAGAATAATGTCCCTTTTCGAGGAAGTTTTAATACATCTCCATACAGGAGTTTTCAAAATAAAACAAAACAACAGCATTCAAAAACCGGCAATCTCCTCCTCCAGAAATGCTCACTGAGGAGCTCTACTACCTGCAACCTCATCTTCTCCCGTGCAAATATACACGATCATCACAGGTTTAAGAAAAACAACCATGATACAAAACAAAAGGGTAAGCTAGATATTTTTAAAACTTTAAATATGAAACTTTATATCAAAAGAAAGCATAAATCTTCACACCATTCATAATCTATAACAATTTCAGCCATCAATATCCCCATATTCCACGAACTCGTCAAGTGTCTATTCAATACATTCAATACTCATGGTTCACACGTCAGACTTTCCACTGACTCATAACATATAGACACATGACTCTACTTCCGGAAGACTCGTACGTTGAACTTAGCATCCAGAGGCCTGCACCTGTCATACGAAATTGCTGTAAAGTTCCCACAGCTATGCGCATAAACATAATCTCGATCTCAATCTCAATATCCTCACTCTCTCAGTATGACAGGGTTAATCCAAATAACAGGTCAAGTCAGTTATCTTTCAAACGACTTACCCATACATATGGATCTCCTTCGACTCTCACAAACTGAATGACTTCATCTATGTGATTCCATCATATCAGCAGAGTCAGGATCGTCTCATTCACAGGATACTCACAGATCAATACACCCTCATAAAATCTCCACACGGTATTTTCTTTCCGTAAAATACTATGCTTTGATCACTCTTTCACATTCATCCAATACATCATATCACACGTAAAAGCACAATTCCATCATATAATATTTTGAATCTTTTCTTAAATAATCCCAATCACAGAAACAATCATACCAAAGTTCAGATTTTCGAATATCATATGCATTTCACCTTTCAATCTCAAACAATTTCAATACGACACTAAAACAGGGGATTTCTAAATTTGCATTAAAACCGGCGATCACGTCGCCCCACACATAAAAATAGAGCATCGTGCAAGAAAGTTTGAAAATCGGCGACCACGTCGCCCCAACTTCAGAATCTTCTAGCCTACGGTTGTTATTGAAAATAAAGCTAGCTTCCCTTACCTGAACTTACGCAAAATCACTAAGAGCTCCAAAACCCACCGAAGCTTAAAGATGTCCTAACCTGCACCATGGAGCCTTTATCACAAAACTGACTATACTACTCATTTTCTACGCTAACAGAGACGATTTCTGGAGCTAAGGGAGTCGCCGGCAACGCCTATGCAGAGGCAACCCTCTCAAGCTCAGATTCGACTCGAAAAACAGAGTAAAACGACTTACTCTGTTCTAGCGTCCTGACGGGAGAACTTGCAGAGACTTCCTAGAAGGACAATGGCAGTCGCCGATCGTAGCACTGGTACGTGAGGATAGCTGCGTCTTCGAGTGGAGGAGAAAGGAGAAAGGGAAACTAAATGAGCTGATTCCCTCAGCTCTTAAGGTCGAACGGCTCTTTAGCCTTCACTGCCATTACCCACTCTCTGAGCAACCTTGCGTGCACACTTCCTTGAACAGTATGACCACGTGGGTTTCTGCGCATACCAACTATCTGATGCTAACTATTCTGAAACACCCTTTTTGTCTACGTGTCGCGCATGCAGGACGTCTCATGCTGGGGGCCTAGGCCCCACCTCATCTGTGTGGAACACGACCTCGCGCGATGACCATCCACTGATGTCTCATCCAGGCGGACGAACGATGTCTCTCCCTGGAAGACGACCGATGCGTCCCTTATCCTGGAGATGACCGTGTGTCTCTCGCCCTGGCGATGCCCGCGTGTCTCTCATCCTGGCGATGCCCGCGTGTCTCTTGCCCTGGCGATGCCCGTGTGCCTCTCGTCCTGGCGATGCCCGCGTGCCTCTCGTCCTGGCGATGCCCGCGTGCCTCTCGTCCTGTTGGCGATCTCTTATCGCCCTTGTGTGTGACGAGGACACATCGTCCCACTCTGGTCACCGATGTCACATCGTCACACCTTGCGGAAGGTTCATCCTCCCATTCCTCTAAGTCTGTGTTATTACGGTTCACACTACTCATGGTGGCAGACATGCCACCTATCTTCTATATCACTCATCTTCTGTATTTAGACCACATACTAAGTGCTTACCAAGTCTTCTCGAATACACGGCGATGTGCTCTTTTCGGCGATCATGTACACCATAGGCGATCGGCGATTTCATATGGGGGAAGTTGGAGGCCGCCGCCTTCTTCAAAAACGGCGATCTCCTTGACTTCTAAGCTACACCTTCCTTTCTCTTACCCTTCTTGATTCACGTGCCTCCCCCCTTTCAAGCACGCCCACGTGATTACCTCACGATGAAGTCATCGCACCTGACTACTTGGTTAGTACACTGGTTGTAACATCCCGCCAAAATACTATACAAATGTATATAATGAAAATAAAGGTAACAAATAAATTCTATGAACAAAATATTATATATATGAAATGTAGTTTCTCCTCACAGGGAGTTTAATACAAATTCGGTCAAATTTTCCAGAAACATAAACAAATTACAGTAAGAGAAACAAAGCAGGCAATCTCCTATCGGAAGAGACCGATCTCCTATTGGACGAGGCCGATCTCCTATCGGACGAGGCCGATCTCCTATCGGACGAGGCCGATCCCGTATCAGAGGACCCAAAATAGCCGATCGGCTACCAGAACAGAAATCAGGCGATCTCCTTCCGGCGACCACTCACTAAGGAGCTCTACTTCCTGGAAGATCATATGCTCCCGTGTAAAATACACGATCATCACAGTTTTAAGAGAAAACAGCCAGAGAACAATACAAAGAAAAGGGTAAGCTAGATGGTTTAAAAGCTTTGAAATAAATAGCAAACATAAAACTTCACGCCATTCATGATCCATAACAATTAGAACCATCAACATATCCATTATCCACATACTCGTCAAGTGTCCATTTGCTACTTTCAGTATTCAAGATTCACACGTCAGACTTTCCACTGACCCACAATGCATAGACACATGACACTACTTCCGGATTGACTCGTGCGTTGACTCAGGCTCAGAGATCTGCACCTGTCATACCATACCACTGTGAAATCCACACAGGGTCGCTGTGAATCCACACAGCCATGCGCATATATAGTCTCATATCATCACTCTCCCGGTATGACAAGGTTAATTCATATAACAGGCCGAGCTCGTTCTTTTTCACACGAGTCACCCATTCATATGAACCTCCTCCGACTCTCCACAACTGAATAACTTCATCTACGTGATTCCATTATATGAGCAGAGTCAGGATATCTCCTTCTAGACAAGCCCCTAGTCAATACACCTATACAGATCTTACACGGTATTTCCTTTCCTGAAAATACTATGCCTCGATCCCACATTCACAGCATTCAAGACATCATACCATGCAAAGGAATATTTCAAATCACAGCAACAATCATTTCAACGTTTCAAACTTTCGAATATCACATATATATTGTATTTAAATCCCAAAGCAGCTTCAAACAACGTCAAACACAGGGGAGTTTGAAACCCGTATTTAAAACCGGCGACCACGTCGCCCAACCACATAGAACAGAGCATTTCGAAAAGAAACAGAGAACCGGCGACCACGTCGCCCTCACTTCAGAAACAGCAAAACTATGGCTTGTATTGAAAACAAAGGCTAGCTTCCCTTACCTGGACTTGCGCAAAACACCAGGAGCTCCGAAACCCAACGAAGCTTGAACGACGCCTTGGCTCTGTTTTTGCGTCTGGTTTGAAGGACTTGCAGAGAACTTCCCAGGTGCTCCAATGGTGCTGCCTCTCGTCGTACTCTTGCGTGAAGATGCTAGAATCGCGGCGCGAAGGAGATATCTGGAGGAGAAGGGAGGTAACTCACTCTTTCTCTCTTTGAATGCTGCAACGTTTTTTTCTTTCTCTCTCAGAAATGGGTTTTTTTTTTGTATCTTAAGCTGGCTTCTCCACAAAAACCGCTGCCACCACCCACTCTGCAGGGAAGTTTGCGTGTACGCTTCACTGAACAGTACGACTAGGCGTGCCTCTGCGCAGGCTAACACTCTGAGGTCACTAGCCTGAACCACTCTTTTTGTCTACGTGTCGCACATGCAGGACGTTTCATGCTGGGAGCCTGGGTCCCACCTTACTCTGTGTGAAACTCGACGTCGCGCGATAACTTTCCACTGCTGACTCATCCTGGCGAACGACCGATGTCTCCCTCACCCTGAAAGACGACCGATGTATCCCTCTGGGGGACGACCGATGTCTTCCTCTGGGAGACGACCGATGTCTTCCCTGGCGACGCCCTCATAACTCTCGCCCCTTGGCCACGTCCACATGCCTCGCGCCCTGGCAATGCCCGCATGCCTCTCGCGCCTTGGCCGCGTCCACATGCCTCGCGCCCTGGTGATGCCCGCATGCCTCTCGCGCCCGCGCGATGCCTGCATGCCTCTCGCGCCCGCGCGATGCCTGCATGCCTCTCGCGCCCGCGCGATGCCTGCATGCCTCTCGCGCCCGCGCGATGCCTGCATGCCTCGCGCCCTGGCGACGTTCACCTGGCGCTCATGTGTAGCAGGCGACCGGCGATCTCATAGCCCTCTAAACTTAACTTTCCTTCCTTTTCATTTTAAATAAAGACATACTTAGAATTCATTTAAAATATATCTCTTTTATTCCAATTAAATTTTACAGGTCCTTACATTGGTCAACCGACCGACCTCTACCAGCTGACCCCAGACCTTGGGCGACGTCCAAGGTCTGACCACTATGGTATTTTCTATTTTTATGTCCTTTTTATTTTAAATAATAACATACCCAGAAATTATTTAAAATCTATCACTTCTATTCCAAATAATTTATAGGTCCTTACATTCTCCCCAACAGGAAAAATTTTCGTCCCCGAAATTGAATTACAAGGAAAAGAGGTAGGGATAGGCTTCTCTCATGGTTTCTTCTAATTCCCAAGTTGAATCACCCGATCTGTCATCCCACACCACCTTTTCCATGTTGATGGTCTTGCCTCTGAGCTGCTTACTCTGCTGATCGTCAATCCTGACTGGTTTCGCTTCAAACGACAAGTCATCCCTGATCTGCACATCGTCCATTTCCAACACGTGACTAGGGTCTGCAAGATACTTCCTTAGCTGTGACACGTGAAAGACATTATGCAGATTTTCTAATTGGGGAGGTAGAGCAATCTCATAAGCTACATGACCTATCTCCCTTAAGATCTGATATGGTCCAACAAACTTAGGAGACAGCTCCTTTGATCTGATAGCTCGTCCTACACCCTTGGTCGGTGTCACTTTCATAAATACATGATCTCCAACTACAAACTCCAAAGGTCTTCTCCTCATTGTCAACATCATCACTGCCTCTACAAGAGTTATTATCCTTGTGTTCATTTAAGGCCAGAAGTGTCTTCACAGCCTTGTCAGCTTCATCATCACAGCCACCACCAGAGTTGTTACCCTTGTCCTCATGAGCGACATAGAGTGGCGCCCTCAAAGTTATTCCCTTCATATTTTCCAGATCCACAGGGGTTTCCAAACCAAACGATTCTTGCTCAACCTTCTTAGCAACTTCAACTTTGGGGATGGATGATGATTCACTTTCTAAGGCAGAGCAATCTGACTAAGATCCATTTACCACTGACATTAGCTGCAGTTACAACACCTTCCCACCCTCCATCACACCACCAGGCATCCACTGCTGATTCAAACTCAAGAGTGTGACCTGAATGGCGTTCAGGAGAGCATGGCTTGACTGTTAAGCGGCCTGAACATCGCATACCCAATTAATCAGTAGCTGCCCCTCTAGATGAAGGGACCCATTCTTCTAGTTTCTGTGGTCCCTCTTTATCAAGTAAATCATCGTACTGGACCTTCAGCAGCCTTGGAGACACACTCCAGATTTTTCATCTAAATCAGCATTCTCTAATGCCACTATCTTGCCAAAGTACCTCTATCCTAGCACCGACCTGAAAGAACAGTTTAGGTTTTGGTCCACATTTTGTCATTTCATTGGTAGGAGTAGAGACTTGCAGACCAGAAAACCCCTCTCAAAATTTGATCCTTAAACTTCTAATTCCTCTTGTTTCAGATGTCCATCATTGGCACAAACTGATTTGCAATGATTTGGGTTGGCATCAACATTGTTATTCTGTCTAGAAACTGCAGAGATAGAGTTTCTTCCAGGATTTTCACTTTTCAGTTCAAAAATGACAAGTTTGTAGCTCGAATTCACATTAGGTACCGTTTCTTGTCGAACCGATTGTGAAGTAGCAAAAGACTGAAAGAGAACAGCTTCTTTCCTTCAGGCACCCATCTGGTTCATTTCTTCTTTGATTACTAATAGCAGATTATGAAAAACCCACCTCTTTAGCAACTGGTTGGGATTTCAGAGCTGCTAACTCAGGAATTCCAATGGATACATCCATATTAGCATTGCATGGGATCTCAGGGTGCTCAGTATTCAACACACAGATCATAAATCCCTCACTGTGTTCAGGGTGAGGACTTGTTGCTACAGCTGACGATGCAGCATTGTTTTTAGGATCAGAAACGAAATGCTGATCACCACAATTGCCACCTAATGGATTAGCTGTAAATCCCATTCCATCAGAAACACAAGGCACAGAAAGTTTTGCTTCCACATCCAACTTTTTGCAATTCACTAACATCACTAGAAGAACTCAACGAAAGTGAATCAACACCATCATAACATGGCTTATCCTTATTCTTATCCGTGGCCATTACCTCCTTCCCTCCTACATTCACAGACAGAGCTACATCCTCATTTGCCAAGTTCAGGAGACTTTCGGCATCAGGAGCCTTTAACTTCAACCCACCATTCCCACACTCATCTTTCAAATCCCGATCAACAAAACAACACCCATTCTGGGTGAAACCTTCTCTCTTAGGAGGTAGTCCAGGTATTTCTTCTGGAAATACATCCATGAAATCCTTCACCACAGGTATACTGCCCATATCTTCTTCATTCTTCACTCCCCCTTGAGCTAGGATTACAAAGCACCTCGCCCCTTCTTTCAAGTCCGACCACACATGCTGAGCAGACATTACATCTGACACTTCGAGATTTGGAAACACCACTTTCTGCCTACCGCAATCTATGAGAATGTGATTGGTAGATAGCCAATCCATTCCTAGGATAACATCCAGATCTTGAAGAGGTAGGCAGATCAAATTTACTTTGAACCTGCGTCCCTCTACCATCACTGGACATTCAGAGCAAACTGTGGAGGTCGCAACCTGTCCTGATGCAAGTGTAGAGACCAATAGTTCAAACGGCAGCTCCTTCACTAGAAGGCCCAACTCGGCTACACACAGACTTGACACAAAAGAGTGTGTTGCTCCGGAATCAAACAAAATTCTAACGCATCTACCAGCTATAGAGCAAACACTTTGTACTAAGTTACCTGACTGAGATGCCTCAGCTCCCGACATAGCAAACACTCTCCCTACTGTCTGAGGTCTACGGTCTTCATTCCTAAACTGCCGAGAACCACCGGGTTGAGTCATCCTATTCTTGTTAGGACACTCTCTAGCAACATGTCCCATCTTTTGCCATTTGTAGCATCTTTTCTCTGAATTCCCCTTGGAGCACACGTTGACGTTATGTGGCCCACCACAACGGAAACATCTTGGTTTCCATGGTTGTTGCTGCTGAAACTGGGGCGGTGCTGCACCTGCCCTATGCTGTGGAGGTCTTGAATAAGGCTTATTCTGCTGCTGCTGCACCTTGGCCTTCCCACTGGAGGAACCCCCTGGGTGTGATCTGATTACCCTGGAATCACTCCTCTCCAGGGTCTCCACCCTCTTTGCCTTCTCCACTAAGGCATGAAACTCCCTGATCAACTGATCTGTTTGGTCCGGAGAAGCATTCCCACGGAACTGGGGTGGGTTGTGCCTCATGAACTCGGTCAGCCCCATCTGCTCCTGAGGCTGATTGACCTGGGAAGCTGTTGCAGCCGATCCAGCAGTTTCCCAATGATGCATTACAGCCTGATGAATCTGAGCCATTACCGTATTCTATTGATGGATAGCACTTGCCATCATCTCTATAGCCCTGGCAATCTGGCTCATTTCCGAAGAAGGTTGGGGAGAGGTAGGCGGTCTAGGAGCCATTTTTCTTCGTTTCAGAATTTGAAACTATTGGTTTCTATATTCCCTACAACTATAAGAATGAGATCGATAAGAAATCAATTCATTCAGGAGGTAACATCTAGACCTTACAAAGGTCAACATCTCAAAGTCATTTAGAATTTGAGTTCATCAACAGAATCATAATGCTCAAAATAGAAAGCATAACACCGAACAGTCATGGGTACAAAACTATCAATCAAATATCACCACACTTAATAATTGGGATAAAACACACCAGAAGTGGATATATGCTCAACATCAAACTTTTAGAATTAAGATTGAGAACATCTCGATTCAGTTATGAGTGTGCACCCTCGCTACTTTATCAAGATCCTTTCACTCTTAATACTAAAATTTTTCATTTAGAGCCTATATCTACTAAAGCACAAACAAGATTTCAATCAGAAAACATTTGAAAACCTTTCACTATAGCTTTGATTAAGACTCCAATAGCAGGAGAAACACAATGAACCTACTCTCCTCAGGTCATCCTAAGGACGAACTGCTCTGATACCATTAATGTAACGCCCCTCAGAATTTTTGTTCATTTTTATATAATAAACTAAAGGTGAAACAATAATATCAAAAATTTAACATAGATATATACATAATATAATTCATCCATTAATACAAATGTGCCTCAGAATAATGTCCCTTTTCGAGGAAGTTTAAATACATCTCCATACAGGAGTTTTCAAAATAAAACAAAACAACAGCATTCAAAAACCGGCGATCTCCTCCTCCAGAAATGCTCACTGAGGAGCTCTACTACCTGCAACCTCATCTGCTCCCGTGCAAATATACACGATCATCACAGGTTTAAGAAAAACAACCACGATACAAAACAAAAGGGTAAGCTAGATATTTTTAAAACTTTAAATATGAAACTTTATATCAAAAGAAAGCATAAATCTTCACACCATTCATAATCTATAACAATTTCAGCCATCAATATCCCCATATTCCACAAACTCGTCAAGTGTCTATTCAATACATTCAATACTCATGGTTCACACGTCAGACTTTCCACTGACTCATAACATATAGACACATGACTCTACTTCCGGAAGACTCGTGCGTTGAACTTAGCATCCAAAGGCCTGCACCTGTCATACGAAATTGCTGTAAAGTTCCCACAGCTATGCGCATAAACATAATCTCGATCTCAATCTCAATATCCTCACTCTCTCAGTATGACAGGGTTAATCCATATAACAGGTCAAGTCAGTTATCTTTCAAACGACTTACCCATACATATGGACCTCCTTCGAATCTCACCAACTGAATGACTTCATCTATGTGATTCCATCATATCAGCAGAGTCAGGATCACCTCATTCACAGGATACTCACAGATCAATACACCCTCACAAAATCTCCACACGGTATTTTCTTTCCTGAAAATACTATGCTTTGATCACTCATTCACATTCATCCAGTACATCATATCACACGTAAAAGCACAATTCCATCATATAATATTTTGAATATTTTCTTAAACAATCCCAATCACAGAAACAATCATACCAAAGTTCAGATTTTCGAATATCATATGCATTTCACCTTTCAATCTCAAACAATTTCAAAACGACACTAAAACAGGGGATTTCTAAATTTGCATTAAAATCAGCGATCACGTCGCCCCACACATAAAAATAGAGCATCGTGCAAGAAAGTTTGAAAATCGGCGACCACATCGCCCCAACTTTAGAATCTTCTAGCCTACGGTTGTTATTGAAAATAAAGCTAGCTTCCCTTACCTGAACTTGCGCAAAATCCCTAAGAGCTCCAAAACCCACCGAAGCTTAAAGATGTCCTAACCTGCACCATGGAGCCTTTATCACAAACTGACTATACTACTCATTTTTTACGCTAACAGAGACGATTTCTGGAGCTAAGGGAGTCGCCGGCAACGCCTATGCAGAGGCAACCCTCTCAAGCTCAAATTTGACTCGAAAAACAGAGTAAAACGACTTACTCTGTTCTAGCGTCCTGACGGGAGAACTTGCAGAGACTTCCCAGAAGGACAATGGCAGTCGCTGATCGTAGCACTGGTACGTGAGGATAGCTGCGTCTTCGAGTGGAGGAGAAAGGAGAAAGGGGAACTAAATGAGCTGATTCCCTCAGCTCTTAAGGTCGAACGGCTCTTTAGCCTTCACTGCCATTACCCACTCTCTGAGCAACCTTGCGTGCACACTTCCTTGAACAGTATGACCACGTGGGTTTCTGCGCATACCAACTATCTGATGCTAACTATTCTGAAACACCCTTTTTGTCTACGTGTCACGCATGCAGGACGTCTCATGCTGGGGGCCTGGGCCCCACCTCATTTGTGTGGAACACGACCTCGCGCGATGACCCTCCACTGATGTCTCATCCTGGCAGACGAACGATGTCTCTCCCTGGAAGACGACCGATGTCTCTCCCTGGAAGACGACCGATGCGTCCCTCCTCCTGGCGATGACCGTGTGTCTCTCGCCCTGGCGATGCCCGCGTGTCTCTCGTCCTGGCGATGCCCGCGTGTCTCTTGCCCTGGCGATGCCTGCGTGCCTCTCGTCCTGGCGATGCCCGCGTGCCTCTCGTCCTAGCGATGCCCGCGTGCCTCTCGTCCTGTTGGCGATCTCTTATCGCTCTTGTGTGTGACGAGGACACATCGTCCAACTCTGGTCACCGATGTCACATCGTCACACCTTGCTGAAGGTTCATCCTCCCATTCCTCTAAGTCTGTGTTATTACGGTTCACACTACTCATGGTGGCAGACATGCCACCTATCTTCTATATCACTCATCTTCTGTATTTAGACCACATACTATGTGCTTACCATGTTTTCTCGAATACACGGCGATATGCTCTTTTCGGCGATCATGTACACCATAGGCGATTGGCGATTTCATACGGGGGAAGTCGGAGGCCACCGCCTTCTTCAAAAATGGCGATCTCCTTGACTTCTAAGCTACACCTTCCTTTCTCTTACCCTTCTTGATTCACGTGCCTCCCTGCTTTCAAGCACGCCCACGTGATTACCTCACGATGAAGTCTTCGCACCTGACTACTTGGTTAGTACACTGGTCAACCGACCGACCTCTACCAGCTGACCCCAGACCTTGGGCGACGTCCGAGGTTTGACCACTATGGTATTTTCTATTTTTATGTCCTTTTTATTTTAAATAATAACATACCCAGAAATTATTTAAAATCTATCACTTCTATTCCAAATAATTTATAGGTCCTTACAAGTTACATGGGTCTCAGGTATTTACCAAAATTGATCTTCAGAGCGGTTAAAACCATATCCGGATTAAACCGGGGGATGAATGGAAAACTGCCTTTAAGACCAAATTTGGTTTATACGAGTGGTTAGTCATGCCCTTTGGCTTAACCAATGCTCCAAGCACCTTCATGCGATTTATGCATCATGTTTTAAGACCCTTCATTGGCAAGTTTGTAGTGGTTTACTTTGATGATATTCTCATCTACAGCTTGTCTTTAGAGGAACATCAACAACATGTTAGGCAAGTTCTAGAAACCCTTAGGAAAGAATATTTGTATGCTAATCCTGAAAAATGTGTGTTTGCAATAGACCACATAGAATTCCTAGGGTTTGTGGTATGTTTTAAAGGGGTGCATGTAGATGAAACAAAGGTTGCAACAATTAAACATTGGCCCACACCCACCAATGTTAGTGAGGTACGAAGCTTTCATGGCCTTGCTAGCTTTTATAGGAGGTTTGTGAAATACTTTAGTACCATTGCCGCACCTCTCAATGCCATAGTAAAGAAGGATGTTGTGTTTAAATGGGGCCTTGAACAAGAAAAAGCTTTTGACACTTTGAAAGATATGTTAACTAAGGCACCCATTTTAGCACTCCCTAACTTTACTAAGACATTTGAGATAGAATGTGATGCCTCTAACATAGGCATTGGGGCAATCCTCCTCCAAGAAGGTCACCCCATAGCTTATTTTAGTGAGAAACTCAAAGGGAGTCACCTCAACTACTCCACCTATGATAAGGAACTTTATGCTCTTGTGAGAGCCTTGCAAAATTGGCAACACTATCTTTTTCCCAAGGAATTTGTGATACATAGTGATCATGAATCCCTTAAGTATTTGAAAGGCCAAAGCAAGCTCAATAAGAGACATGCTAAGTGGGTGGAGTTCATTGAGCAATTTCCTTATGTGATCAAACATAAGCAAGGTAAAATTAATGTGGTAGCGGATGCTCTTTCAAGAAGGCATACCTTGCTAAATGTTTTAGAAGTTAACTACTTGGGCTTTGATCACATAAAGGAAAACTATAAAGATGACCTTGAGTTTTCTCAAATCTTCCAAGAGTGCTCAAAGGGTGGACACAAAGACTATTTCATCCATGATGGGTTTCTTTTTAAAGGAAAAAGACTTTGTGTTCCGCAAGGGTCTTTGAGACAATCCCTTGTTAGAGAGGCACATGAGGGTGGATTAATGGGTCACTTTGGGGTAGCTAAAAATTTAGATACATTGCATGAACATTTTTTTTGGCCTCACATGCGAAAATCCATACATAGTTTCTGTGACAAATGCATAGCATGTAGGAAGGCTAAGTCTAAAGTGCAACCCCATGGTTTATATACCCCTCTCCCCATCCCTAATATGCCTTGGGTAGATATTTCAATGGATTTTATTCTGGGTCTTCCCAAGACATCTCGGGGTATGGATTCTATTTTTGTGGTTGTGGATAGATTTTCTAAAATGGCTCATTTTATTCCATGCCACAAAGTAGATGATGCAACTCATATTGCAAATCTCTTCTTTAAGGAAGTAGTTCGTTTGCATGGGCTCCCTAAGAGTATAGTGTCTGACAGGGATTCTAAGTTCTTAAGTCACTTCTAGAGGACCTTGTGGGGAAAACTTGGAACTAAACTCCTGTTTTCTACTACTTGTCACCCCCAAACTGATGGTCAAACAGAAGTGGTCAATAGGACTTTAGGTCAAATGTTAAGATGCCTTATCTCAGGGAACCCAAGAGTGTGGGAAAACTTAATACCTCATATTGAGTTTGCTTACAACCGAGTAGTTAATTCTACTACTTCTCACACCCCTTTTGAGGTAGTGTATGGGTTTAATCCCCTCACACCCCTTGACCTCCTTCCTATTCCTGTGTTAGATGATGTGTTGTGCAAGGATGGTTTTGAAAAAGCTTCTTACATAAAAGACTTGCATAACCACATTAAGCTTCAAATAGAAAGGAAGGTCAGCAAGTATGCTGAGTATGCCAATAAGGGGCGTAAGGCTTTGATCTTTGAACCTGGGGACTGGGTTTGGCTTCACTTGAGAAAGGATAGATTTCCTACTCAAAGGAAGTCCAAACTTCTGCCACGAGGTGATGGTCCTTTTCAGGTCATCAAAAGGATCAATGATAATGCCTATGAGTTAGATCTTCCTGATACATATTTAAGTAGTAATTCTTTCAATATTAGTGATCTAACCCCTTTTTCCACAGGTCTTCCAAATTCGTGGACGAATTCCCTCCCACCCGGGGAGGATGATGAGGACCTAGAAGGGAATATGCCTACTGACTAGGCCCAACCTCAGAGGAGGCAGACTAGGAGCATGACACAAGACCAAGGGCCAAGTCAGGATGCTCCAACCATTGCCTTAGCTCCCACCATACCTCAAAGGATTACAAGAAGCAGAGCACAAGCTTTGGGTGCTGAGCATCAATTGTTTTCTTTATTTGTAATAGTAGTAAATAGGTGTCCTTAAGTATTAGAGGGGGGGTGTACTAGCAAATAGGTGCCTTTAGCAATAGAAGGGGGTGTGCTATCAAAAAGGTGCCCTTAGCAATTGAAGGAGGGGTGTGCTATCAAAAAGGTGCCCTTAGCAATAGAAGGAGGGGTGTGCTAGCAAATAGGTGCCTTTAGCAAAAGAAGGAGGGATGTACTATCAAATGTTGCTTTTTTGACCTATCTTCTAGAAGATTAGGATGATGGTGTGGTTTGACTAAAGTCAATACCCTAGGCAGCCCCACTTTTTGTATTTCCATCCCTACCCTTTAAGCTTGCTCACCAAGGCTCTTAAACCTATAAATAAGGAGGCCTACCTCATGTATTTCCAAGTTGAAAATTAGAGTAAAGTTACTATACACAATTTGTGTTAGAGTTTGTGAGCATTGTCTCCTTACACCATTGTCTTATCTTGTGAGATTTAGAGAGCTCTCAAGTGGCGGCATCCTTCACTCATCTTGGAGTAAACCACCATCCAAGTGGCGTGATCACTTCTCTAGCTTCATTCTCCTTAGTTTCCTTTCACTCATCTTTTTCCATTCCATTTCCATTCCAAATTTCAATTCTAAAATCTACGTCTTGTTCTTGTTTTAATGCTTTGTTTCCTATTCGGTTTCCTTCATTATGTTTAGTTTCCTCTTTTTAATTTTAGCACCTTTACTTGTCATCATCTTCACCATAATTGTGTTTTCATTTTGCCTTTGTGAAATGAACCTTCACATCTACTTAACCACTTGGTTAAGTTAATGTCCAGTGGGGATTTTCCTTAGGTTCTCACCTTAATCATCCTAAAATCTCAATCCTAATTAAAATGCCACCATAAAATGCTAAATCATAAAATCAACTCACATCAGGTTCACACACCAACACAATTCTTTATAAGCTTAGAGTTTTCATACACTCTCGGTTTGAGATACCTTAGTTATTTGATGTTTCTTGCCCTGTACTGACTTGAGCATCGGAGTGCAATTACAGGTAGGGCCCCTCTACTTCATTGGAGCCATTAACCCACTGCAAGGTAGGAAGGACTCCCAACCTATCTCAGGGCCAACGACAACCGAGTCAACCGGCAAGAACACCACTCATCACCTTCTTTAATTCTAATTTGGTGATATCCACTTTTAAGGTCAATCTTGGAAAATATGGTAGACCCATGCAATTCATCAAACATATCATCAAGTCTAGGAATTGGATGCCTGTATTTGATGGTGATATTGTTGATGGCCCTACAATCACAACACATTCTCCACTTGCCATCTTTCTTTGGCACCAACAAAATAGGTACAACACAAGGACTTAGGCTTTTTTGAACCCAGCCCTTCTTCAACAATTCTTGAACTTGTGACTCTATCTCCTTAGTCTCTTCCGGATTAGTTCTGTAAGCTGGTCTATTTGGTAAACTAGCTCCCAGAACTAAATCTATTTGGTGTTCTATACCCCTAACAGGTGGAAGTCCAATAGGTCCTTCCTCAGGGAATACATCACCAAATTCTTTTAAAAGTTTTTGGACTTGAAGAGGTAGTTCACAAACTTCAGAAAGTGTGGCAGTGCATGCAAGTGTTCCTTTACACAGAAGGAGGCCTAAAGGTTGTTCAGATAGAAGTATCTTTTCAATTTTATTTTCAAGTTTTTCTTCTTTCTGAATGACCTTGTGGGAAGGAACACTCTTTTCCTACGCCTCAACATCATTCCTAAGGATTTTCTCTTGTTTTCCTTTTTTTTTCTTTTTCTCATTTTCTCTTTTTATTTTCATTTGTACGTGGTCCTTTACCACTTGTGAAGGTGTTAAAGGATAGAGTACAAACTTTTTTTCCCTATGGGTAAAAGTTATCTCGTTGGTAAGACCATTATGGATGGTTTTCTTGTCAAATTGCCATGGTCTTCCCAATAAGATGTGGCAGGCTTCCATGGGTACTACATCACATAAAATCTCATCTTTATAGTTCCCCTCAAAAAGACTGATTTTTACCCGCTTATCTACAGTTAATTCCCCATCTTCATTTATCCACTGAAGTTTGTAAGGTTTTGGATGAGGTATTAAATGTAGATTAAGCTTTTCAACCATCCTAGTTCTACAACAATTGCAGCAAGAGCCACTATCCACAATGAGAGAACAAATGTTTTCTGAAACTTTACATCTTGTATGAAAGATGTTCTCTCTTTGTGTTTCATGGTTCACACTAGGTTGATTGGTGAGGGTTCTTCTGATCATCATTAATTCTCCCTCACAAGGATATGCCCTCTCACTACTTTCCTTCTCTTCTTCCCCACTAGATTCTTCATCTTGGCTGCTATACTCATCCCTCCCTCTTAAGATCATGGTTCTCCTATTTGGGCACTGGGATGCTATATGGCCTCTACCAAGACACTTGAAGCACTGGATGTCTCTACTGCGGGGTTGTGAGGTAGACACTTCTTTTCCTACACTCTTGGGAGTTTCTTTGGATTTATCCTTTGAAAAACTATCCTCCCTTTCTCTTTTATACTCTCTCTTGGGATAAGAGTTAGAGTAAGAACTCTCCTTGCGACTTGATCCCTTTCTCAAATTTTGTTGTTCAAATTTTATACAAAGTTGGATCAAGTCATTCAAGTCCCTGTAGGGCAAAAGTTCTACTTTATCCCTTATCTCAAGATTGAGACCACTAAGGAACCTAGCTATGGTGGTGGTGGCTTCTTACCTAATAGAGTCTCTCATCATGTAGAGCTCCATCTTTTGCCTATACTCCTCTACACTCATGTTTTTCTGTTGGAGTCTTTGGAGCTTGTCCATTAACGCCCTATCGTACGTAGTATGAAGGAATATGGTGGCGTCTCAGGGCTCCCCTAAGGTCATTCCAATATTCTATGGGAGGGTCCCTATGGAGGTGCCTATCTCTCTCTAGGGTTGTTCACCAATACATAGCGTTTCCTTGAAAGCTTAAAGTGGCTAAGGGTACTTTCCTTTCCTCACTAACATGATGGCAAGCAAAAAGTTGTTCTACTTTCATTTCCCAATCTAGGTATGTTTCCACATTTTCCTTTCCATAAAAATGAGGTAAGTCTACCTTAGTCTCTGTAGGGTGGCTTTCTCTCCTAGTTCTTCTAGGTGGAGGTTGATAATAATCATTTACTCTCAGACTCCCCTCAGCATGTGAGTCACTTGACCTAGAACTAGATGCATGTGATGCATGGGATTTTTTTAATTTTCGAATGTATTCATATTTTTCTCTAACAATCCTCAACTCCTCTTCCAAAACTGCAAGATGGGCATCTCTTTCTTTTTTATCTTCCAAAAGTTGAGCCTCATGTTGCAATTGTCTTAGTGATAGTGATTGAAAATCTCTAGCCAATTGTTTCAAAAGACATTTTGTGGATTTTCTATCACTTTCATTATGACTTGAAGAATGAGTAGACATGTTTAGGGTTTGTGATAAAAGTAATTTTCAAAAAGAAAGATAAGTGGAGTGAAGTAGGTAATTTCCCAGGAAAGGGAGGTGGATCACTAGGATCTCTTAAGTACCAAGCCTTTCCTTAGCCAGATACTATCCCACAACACTTTCACAAACCTTTCTCTAAGCAATTTACTTAGAGCACAATCAAAGATAAAAACAAAATTTGTATGCAAGAAAAACTATATAAAGCAATAAAACACAAATGAAAATTGCTATCTAGAAAGCTTTTAAAACTAGTCGAATCCTAAGGTGAGGCTTCTTGGCTCTTGGGAACCTTGAAGACACACTCACCGTCTAAGACATATTAATCCACTAATTACTCAATGTCCTTGCGAATTAAAACTCAAAGAAATACAAAGAAATTAGGTCAACAAATTTTGATGCACAAAAATTTAAAGTCCTATTTTATGCACTCCTTCACTTGTAGCTCCTTTGTGTATATTTGTGTATTTTTCAATGAGGTTGCTGCTGTCCCTTGCTTTGTCTCCTTAGGTTATTCAACCTTAAATATTTAATCCAGCTCCTCTTTAGTGATATGGCTTTCACCAAAACAAAATTTTAGCTCCACACTCACCAAAATACTTTTTAGGTCAAATCCACCAAAGAGAGGTCAAGCAAGTTTTAAAGCAACAAAACTCAAATTTAAAATCAAGAACTACTGCAAATGGAGTTGATATTTGACAAGACTTGAAAGAGTATTCAATAAAATTTGACAAGCAAAAAATTAAGACACACAAGAAAAGGTAGCACACAAAGTGGAATCTTAGTGAATGGAACTAGAATAGATGAATAAAACCAAAACAGCACTACCGAATTTTTTTGTGTAAATTTTTCACAACTTTCCAATTTTATGCTGAATAGAATAATTCGAATTTGTGCTTGAAATTTTAACCACAGAAACTTCAATGTTTTAGATCAAAATAGGCGTTGGAATTTCACCAAAACAGTGAGCCAAATAATTGTAATAATTTTTCTGAAATCACTGCCGTGTCAGCGTTTTTTCATAGTCAGGATTTTTGCACTCTGTTCGTATTTCATTTATCATTTTTTTTTTGTATTTTGAATTTTGATGTGCTTCATATTTAAAATTTTTCTTAACACATCAAGCTACTCAAATCCAAAATTTCAGAATTTTTCGCCAACAAATGTAATTTCTGGGAACGATTCCAGCCAGCACAGTAGCAGTGAAAACAGAGAAATCCTAACTTGGAATTAGAAAACAGTAAAGAAACTTCAAAAACACAATGGAAATGATTGGAAACGAACTTGTATGGAACTAACACACAAGTATGAACTCAAATATGAAAATATGAAAGGCACCAAAGCTTCAAAAACAGAAATATAAACTGCACTCAAAACAAAATCAAGCAACCAAATCAACAATAAAAGGCACCACTTGGAATTTATGACGTTGTAGGATGAACATGACTTTGACAAAACTTTTATGGATTCAAAAATCAAAATGACTCAACTACAAACACTTTGCACCGATTAAAAACATTAATAAGACTAAAATAAAATAAAATAAAATAGCCAACACAAAAGAAAGCTAAAATAGTTTAAAAATGGAAGTTCAAGATCAAGTTGAACCAAAATACCAAATAGAAATTTAAAAATAGCAACACCAACTTAAAATGAAATTAAAAACAACAAGACATTTAAGGATATGATGAACAACATGGAATAAAGAAGAAGACTCAAAAAATAAAATAAAGAGAGCACTTATCTCTTGAAGAACGAAAGCGCTAGATACCAAATGATGGGTTGTTCTTTATGACCATTTGTTCTTCTTGAAATATGAGGTAAAAAGGTGGCGGAAGCTATGGATGATATGGGTCAAGGATGGCTCATATAGAGCTATGGGTTCCTTGTAGGTGCATGAAAGGTATGGAGAGTGATAGGTTAGGCCAAATCACTTGGAGGAAGGTGAAAATGAAGATCAAAGTGTCTAACCTAGAGAGACTAGACAAAGAGTAGAAGCTAGCAAAAATTTGACAGCATTTAATCATTAAAATTGATCTTAAAAAAATATGAGCCAAAGCACCCAATTTATAGGAGACGGTGCCTTGGAGAGTAAGGAGCAAGGGTAGGATGGGGAATACATAAAAGAGGGGGCTGCTAGGGTGTTGACTAAAGGTCAATGCAGCCCCTTAGCATGCTTCTAGAAGGTAGGGCTACATTCCTACCCTAAAGGCCTAGGTACAAGCTAAATTGTTAAATACACCCCCCTATTGTGCTAAATGAACCCTACTCTACCAAATTGTTAAATACACCCCCGATTGTGCTAAATGAACCCTACTCTACTGAAATTACAAATAAACTGAAATTAATTGATGCTCAGCTCCCATGGCTTGGGCTTTACTCCTTGTGGTCCTCTGAAGGGTCTTTGAATATGTAGAGAAAAGTTTCTTTGCCATCAGTAGTAGAGTCCCACTCCTCTTGAATCCTCTTTGCCATGGACCTAGTTGTTGGGCCTGATCTTAGGCCTTTTCCATCAGAAACTCTGCAAGAGTGTTTAGTGAGACTTGAGTGCTCTCCTTTTTGGGTCTTATCTTGAGTGTTTGTGCACTTCAAGTGGTGGCTCTTCACCACTCATCTTGGAGTCTTCCACCATTCCAAGTGGCATTATTCATTGCATTTCTCCATAAGCTTTCTTCATCTCTTCATCCTTTTCATTCTTGTTTATGCCACTTTCTATTCCATTTTATGTCTTTCTATGTTCTTTAATTTCAGCCTTTACATTGTCTTTCTTTATCTTGTTCATTGTCTTAATTCTGCACCTCATCATCATCTTCACCATATAATTTCTTTTTATTTTTGCCCTCTAGAAGTGAACCTTCAGACTTTCTTAACCACTTGGTTAAGTTTGTGTCCAGTGGTAATCTTCTTTGGGTTTCTCACTCTATTCTGCTTAAAACAAAATAAACTCATAAACAAAGTGCAACCCATAAAATGTACAATTTTAAAATCAACTCACATCCCCATGACTGGCCTCTTGTTTAACCCAATGTCCATTACAATTTGATGCCACCACTATATGGCATAATCCTCAAACTCTAGGGAAGATAACTTAACTTTTTGGTCCTCATCTATCTCATACATATTAAATATTTGTTCTACATTAGCTTCACATCCTAGGTACAAATTTGGGTCACTAACCCCATTAAAACTAGGTAGCTTAATAAAAGGAATGGACTTCTTTGGTTGGTGATGATGATGACGCCTAGCTTCATAATTCTGCACTCTCTAATCTTCTTGATCCGGTCGGTCATCGGTAGTCTATGACGTCAGCAGCTGATGACGACGTGGGTCAGTCGCAGAGTGACGCGTGGCACGAGAAAGCAGATGAACCAGGGTGGAGATCGTTCAAGAACGACGATCAGTGGTCAGCTACCGAGTGACCATCACCAGAAGATCAGTTCCTACTTGAGCGCCTGGAAGCAGAGCGCGAGAAGTGATGAAGCACTGATCAGTCATCGGTGCGCGCAGAGTGATCAGTCATCGGTTCATGCAGAGTGATCAGTTGTCGGGGGTTCCTTGCCAACACGTGTTAAACTGGGACCCAGGCTCCCAGCAAGAACGTTACTCAAGGACCTCGCCTGATTCCATAAGCAGAGCACGAGGACGTGAAGAAGCGCCATCGGACATCGGCCAAGATGAGAGACACATCGGTCATCGGTGTGTTGAGGTGACATCGGCCGCGCGATGTGAACAACGCAACCAAAGATCAGTAAAGCGCCCAGAGGCAGGGAGCGGCCTTAGTCGCGAGACGACCACGCATGAAGATGAGAAGACGCAGTTAGGTGCAGAATCCTGTTGGGACGAGAACCCACCAAGGTTAGAGTCTCCTAGTGGGTTGCATGTCTGCCACGTGGATGGTGAAGATGTTCCCAGAGAATAGGTAGGGCAGATAGGCACAGAAGTTGAGGGGTACAGAGGCACCCACGCAGCCTCCCCTGTCAGACTATGCACTCAAGTGAAGAAAGCTGGCACGCAAGGTAGCCCTGGGGAGTGGAAACGACAATGCAGAGTAATTAAGTGGCCCTAGAGGTAGCCAGTAGGGGCTACGCGGGTTTATATGAGGAGGAAGAACACCAAACCAGGTATGCAATCTTTACCTCAGAAGACACAACACTAAACCTAGAGCACTCAGTCTTTGAATCGAAGAGGACTGAGGGCACACACACACGGTCTCACACAGAGAAACCTGAGAGAGACTTTTTGGTGTTCCCGTTGCCTGACTTGAGCGTCGGAGCTACAACGGCCGCTAGAGGCGCCGTCTGTGTGTTTTGCAGGCACCGTTCGGAGTCCCGTCGAAGGTTCCTGGAGCCTCCTCGCAGAACGCGCAGCAGTTAGAAAGCCAAACGAAGGAGTGACGAGGCATTCTCCCCACGCTCGAGTCCGCGGCGAGATCACTTCTTCATCTTCTTCTTAACTTTCATAGTGCATGTGGTACTTTGTAGTTCTTCTAGGCTCCGACCTTCTTTCTTTGGGTTGTTTCTCTTAGGTGTCTTCAAGTCGTTGCATCCTTTATACCAATTGCCTCATGTGTTCTTCCTTTTGAACCAAGTTCCTCTTTGTCTCTTCAAGCTCCATCATAAGATGTGCTATTTAAGGAGAAGGTGTTTTGGAAGATTCCCCTAATGACAAATGATGCATAATTGTACATAAAAAAAATCAAACAATTAGTTTTAAAACATAATTAAGTCACTCTCTCACGAGTATCACTTGGCTTGTTTGAGAAAAAGGATGAAAGATAGGTTAAGTTCACTAAAAAGAAAGGTTCCCAATTTTCAAAGAGTCCACAATTGGGATTAAGACTTCAAGTGAAAGAGGTCAAAACTCACATCACTCACTCAACAAGGACTCCACAAAAATTAAGAAAATTTAAAGACTTGCAAGAAAAGTTGAAAGAAAGAAAACTAAACCAAAGTTGAATTAAGATGAAGACAAAACTTTAAGCAAGATAAACAATAAAATCACTTTTAAGAAACAAAATTTGCCACACAAATAGAATCCCTATTTTTAGAAATTTGAATTTTGAAATGTTAGTGCACTTAACTTTTCTTTGTTTCTTTTTACAGATTCAAAATTTCCATATTATTTTTCATGCATATTTTTAATTCACTTTTCAATTTTCAAAAAGGATCTTGGATTGGGATTCAATTCATATGAGCACTTGCATTTTATGTTTGGAATTAAATCAGCCACTACTAAAATAACTTTTAGTTTTTTTTTAGTTCTTCATAATTAAAATCAAAATAAGCAGAGTGGAATTAATACTTCTGGAACACTAAGAACAAAATTACTAAAGAAAAAGCTAAGGCAAATTTTAATGACAAAGGAATTCAAAAGCGGAATTTAAATTGCTTAATGAATATAAAGGCTGAATTGTAAATGACAAGGATTTTTAAAGGTTGAATTGAAATGACAAGGAATTTACAGTGTTGGAAAATAAAGACATTGTTCAAATGAGCTGAAATTGTAAAGTGGAAATCAAATCAGAAAAAATTAAGCACAAAATAACCATGCTCTAATACCACATGATGTGAGTTGATTTTTAGATTTGCACATATTTTTAGGAATTTCACTTGATTGTTATTAACAATTATGGTGAGGCTCAATGAAGATTTGATAGGTGCCTTCTTCCAAATTGCATTCTTGCTTGAATTTTTGGAGGACTTGGCGAAAGCTAATGGAGGAAATGGATCAAGGAGAGCTCCAATGAAGTTATAGTTTCCTTGTAGGTGCATGAAGAGTAGGAAGAGTGATTGGTTAGGCCATATCACATGAAGAGATGACGAAGAAAACCAAAGGTGTCTATCCTAGAGAGATTTAGATAAGGGAGTAAATAAGCTAGCAATTTGGCAACATAATACTCATAAATTGATCTTATTAAAATGTGAGCCAAACACCACTTTATATAGGATAGAGGTCCGACCAATGCTTATGTAACGCCCCTCAAAATATTGGTCATATTTATATAATAAAATAAAGGTGAAACAATAATATCAAAATTGAACATAAATATATACATAGTATAATTCATCCATTAGTACAAATGTGCCTCAAAATAATATCCCTTTTTGAGGCAGTTTTAATACATCTCCATACAGGAGTTTTCAAAATAAAATTAAAAAAAAAACCACAGCATTCAAAACCGGCGATCTCCTCCTCCAGAAAGTGCTCGCCGAGGAGCTCTACTACCTGCAACCTCATCTGCTCCCGTGCAAATATACACGATCATCACAGGTTTAAGAAAAACAACCACGATACAAAACAAAGGGTAAGCTAGATATTTTTAAAAACTTTAAATATGAAACTTTATATCAATAGAAAGCATAAATCTACACACCATTCATAATCTATATCAATTTCAACCATCAACATCCCCATATTCCACAAACTCGTCAAGTGTCTATTCAATACATTCAATACTCATGGTTCACACGTCAGACTTTCCACTGACTCATAACATATAGACACATGACTCTACTTCCAGAAGACTCGTGCGTTGACTCAAACTCAGAGATCTGCACCTGTCATACCACACCACTGTGAAATCCACACAGCCATGCGCATACATAATCTCAATATCATCACTCTCCCGGTATGACAGGGTTAATTCATATAACAGGTCAAGTCAGTTATCTTTCAAACAACTTACCCATACATATGAACCTCCTTCGACTCTCAACAACTGAATAACTTCATCTATGTGATTCCATTATATCAACAGAGTCAGGATATCTCCTTCTAGACAAGTCCCTAGTCAATGCACATTACACACGATCTTACACGGTATTTTCTTTCCTGAAAATACTATGCCTTGATCCCACATTCACAACATTCAATGCATCATAAAACACGTAAAAGCACAATTCCATCATATAATATTTTGAATCTTTTCTTAAACAATCCCAATCACAGAAGCAATCATTCCAAGGTTCAGATTTTCGAATATCACATGCATTTCTCATTTCAATCTCAAACAGTTTCAAAACGACACTAAAACAGGGGATTTCTAAATTTGCATTAAAACCGGCGATCACGTCACCCCACACATAAAAACAGAGCATCGTGAAATAAAATATGAAACCGGCGACCACGTCGCCCTCACTTCAGAACCTACTCGCCTAAAGTTTTTATAAACGAAAATGCTAGCTTCCCTTACCTGGACTTGCGTAAAATCTCACTACGAGCTCTAACCCACCGAACTTAAGGATACCCGAACTCTGTTTTAGCGTCCTGATCGGAGAACTCGTAGAGAACTTCCTAGGAGCCCAAGGGCAGTCGTCGATCGTCGTACTGGTGCTTGAGGATGCCTGAATCGCAGCGCGAAGGAGAGAAAAGAGAAGGATGAAGGTAAACTCACTCTGTCACTCTTGAACCACTGCAACGTTCTTTGCCTCTCAGAAGTGAGTTTTTGAATCTAACCCAACTTGTCCACAAATGCCGCTGCCACCACCCACTCTGCAGGAAAGCTTGCGTGCACACTTCCTTGAACAGTATGACCATGTGGGTCTCTGCGCATACCAACTCTCTGATGGTACTATTTTGAAACACTCCTAATGTCTACGTGTCGCGCATGCAGAACGTTCATGCTGGGAGCCTGGGTCCCACCTTATCTGTGTGAAACACGACATCGCGCGATAACCTTCCACCGATGACTGATGTCCTTCTCATCCCGGCGATGACTGATGTGCCTCTCATCCCGGCGATGACTGATGTCCTTCACATCCCGACGATGACTGATGTGCCTCTCATCCCGGCGATGACTGATGTCCTTCACATCTCGGCGATGACTGATGTGCCTCTCATCCCGGCGATGACTGATTCCTCTTCCTGATGGACGACTGATTCCTCATTTTGGCAGACAACCGATGTCTCACCCTGGCAGACCACCGATGTTCCACCCCGGCAGACAACCGATGTCTCACCCTGGCAGACCACCGATGTCTCACCCTGGCAGACCATCGATGTGTCTCCCATCCTGGTTGATGACCGATGCTCCTCTCATCCTGTTGGCGATCTCTTGTCGCCCTTGTGTGTGACGAGAACACATCGCCTTACTCTGGTCACCGATGTCACATCGTCACACCTTGCTGAAGGTTCATCCTCCCATTATGTTACGTCCAAAGTATCACCTCCAGATGGCTTGGTGACGTCGGTAGCTTCACATTTCCAAGAATAGATCAGCACTACTCCTCGTGCGCCCATGCATGCAACACTAAGGACGATTTCTTATGCTCAATCATAGAGCTTCGCATGCCCAGCGTATCTAAGGCTTAACCCACACCTTGATACGCATGGTTTTTGGAACCCACTATGGTTAACCCAGCATCTTGACCACATACTTGTTGAACCAAGTGGAGTTCAAGGTTTTGAAGAATCCAAATCCTTTGAAGGATGATGAAGCCTCTGCTTGTGTGATGCTGCTGTGCTGCTTTATAGTTTTGTTCTGGGGTAGTTCAAAGTGTAAACCAATATTAGATTTAATCTCAAAGCAAAAAGCATCTCAATCTTTAATGAAACAAAGTGTTTTTCAAACTAAGTTGAAACAACCGATTGTTCTGTCGAGACAACCGATTGTTTATACTTAGATGTTTTGAGAAAGTTTTGAAAACTGTTTTTGATTGGAGAAAACTGTTAAGTGACAAAACAACCGATTGATTCGAGGAAACAATCGATTGTTTGTTTTGGAACCATAACAGAAAAAACTGTTTTCTTTGACTGAGCTTTAAATGATTTGAAACTGTATACGCTCCAGTCATTAAATGCTTTGACCAATCTTTTTGAGAGCAATTATGGATAAACAATCTTTCCTTTTATAATCAGAAGATCTGTATTATATAAGCTTTTTTTGGTTTTGAAAAAGAAAGATATCAAAAGTACTAAGAACTGAAAAAGAGATTGCTGAAGTGCTTGAGAGATTGATTGAAGTATTGGGATAGGTTTTTCACTTGTATTGATTTCAGATCTCATCTGTAACAAGTGTAATTCTGTAAACTGTTGAATCTTTTCTGTATACGTTGCTGAGATTGTCTGTGTGACCTTGAGGTATTCAAGATCAGAGATCTCAGTGTTGACCAAGGAGAGTGTGTGTCTTGAAGGGTTCAAGGTCATTCTCTTGGTTGTTGTGTAAGTAATCTGGGTTTGATTGCTTAGTGGATTTCCTCAGGGTTTCTGAGAAGACTGGATGTAGCTCTGGGTTGGAGTGAACCAGTATAAACATCTGTGTACAATCTCTCTATCCCTAACTCTTTAATTTCAGTTTATTTGTTTGCTGGTATAAACAACCGATTGTTTCGAAGAAACAACCGATTGTTTTCCTGGCAGTGCTGTATTGCTTGCTGTTTTGGCAAACTGAATTGCTTAATCATTTGATTTCTGAAAGATATTCATTCTAGCTTGGAAAAGTTTGCGAAAACCTCTTTAAACAATTCACCCCCCCCTCTAGTTTAAAGCCATATTTCCTAACAATTGGCATCAAGAGCTTGGTTCTTGAAAGTCATTCAAGTTGATCCTAAAATCTTTTTTCTATGGCTGGAAAAATATCTTTTGAGGAGGGTGCTTCAATCTACAAACCACCTTTATTCTGTGGATTGAATTATAAGTTTTGGGAAGCAAGAATGAAAATCTTTATTGAATCAATTGATCAAAGAATTTGGGACTCAATTGAGAATGGCCCTTACATTCCAAAATTCAAAAAGGATAATTCCTTTATTGTAAAACCTTTGTCCAAATGGACAGATGAGGAATGTAAGATGGTTCAGCTTGATAGGTCTGCTCAAAACATCATAGCTTCTGCACTGGATACTAATGAATTTTTCAGGATTACAAAGTGCAAAACTGCTAAGGAAATGTGGGAGACTCTCAAGGCTGCTCATGACTCAAAGGAAGCAATGACAAAGAGTCAAGTAAGAAGGAAGAAAAGGCAGAATAAGAAAAGTCTCAATCTTTGCTTAATGGCCAGAAAGGAGGATGACTCATGTAGTGTAAGTTCATCAAACTCTTCAAACTCTGAAAATAATAGTCAATTGCTTCAAGCCTTTCAAGAAACACGTGAAGAAGCAAACATATTGGCTCTCTTAAACAATAGATTGAAAGAAAAGAATAGCTGGCTTAAAAATAGGGTAAAAGCACTGGAAGAGGATTTAGAAAATTCAAAAATGGATTTTGAAAATCTGGAAATCATTTACAAAAACTCCTCTTGCAAGTGTGATACTCTAATTTGTGAAAATTGTGAAAATCTTGAAAAGAAGGTACATTATCTTGTTAAAACAGTGGATAAGCTTTCAAAAGGCCAATCTAACTTTGAGAGTGTGCTAGCATCTCAAAAGTGTGTTTTTGGAAAATCAGGATTGGGCTTTAATCCACAAAACCAGCAAGAAAGCTTTTCAAAATCGTTTTCAAGGGTGCCAGAAAAACAATCGATTGGACCATCGAAATAATCGGTTGTTACATGCTTCTATTGCATGAAGAGAGGTCATTCTGTGCGATTCTGTAAAATCAGGAAACATGCTGTTCCTAAAGGGTTTATGAAGTGGATTCCCAAGAAAAATGAAGATTGTTTTAATGAGTATAACCCAGATGGACCCTCATTCATAAGGGGACCAAACCTATGTACTTGAGATTTTTCTTTGTAGGAAATCTTGGAGGAGAAAAAGCAGCTTTGGTACTTGGACAGTGGATGCTCCAAGCATATGACAGGGGACAAATCAAAGTTCCTGAGAATATCCTTCAAGCAAGAGGGTCATGTCACCTATGGAGATAACAACAAAGGAAGAATTCTTGGAAGAGGATCCATAGGAGATGAGAGCATCTTGGTGATTCATGATGTGCTCTTTGTTGAAGGCCTAACATCAGTCACCTCAAAGTCTTTGGCTGTAACTGTTTTGTTCTCAACAATGGAAAGGAAAGCTTGGGAAAATTTGATGAGAAAGCTGACCTTGGCATCTTCATTGGTTATTCCCTTACAAGCCATGCTTATAGAGTCTATAATAAAAGGTTGATGACTGTAGAAGAATCAGTTCATGTTGTCTTTGATGAGGTAAATCGCAGAATCAGTGAGAACCCAAAGATCAGTGCTGAGGAAGATGAACAGAGCATCAGTTTGGAGAAGCTGGAAATCTGTACAGAAAAACAACCGGTTGATTCGCAGAAACAACCGATTGAAATTCTGCAACAGAGTGAGCTGCCCAAAGAGTGGAGAATTCCCAAAGATCTGTCAGTGGATAACATCATAGGGCAGATAAAGGAAGGTGTCTCCACACGTAGCTCCATCTCAAACTTCTGCAGACACACAACTTTTGTCTCTCAAATTGAACCTAAGTCAATTGAAGAAGCTCTCAAGGATGAGAAGTGGGTTGAAGCTATGCAAGAAGAGCTAAATCAATTCGAAAGAAATGAGGTATGGTTTCTTGTTCCTAGAACTAATGAAATGAATATTATTGGTGCAAAATGGGTTTTCAGGAACAAGCTAGATGAGGAAGGAGTGATCACAAGAAATAAAGCAAGGCTAGTTGCCAAGGGCTACAATCAAGAAGAGGGCTTAGACTATGATGAAACCTTTGCTCCTGTGGCTAGATTGGAGGCTGTGAGGCTGCTGCTGGCTTTTGCATGTATGAGTGGTTTTAAACTCTTCCAAATGGATGTAAAAAGTGCCTTCTTGAATGGCTACATCAATGAGGAAATCTATGTAGATCAACCACCGGGTTTTGAAGACCACAAGTATCCCAATCATGTTTTCAAGTTGAAGAAAGCTTTGTATGGTCTGAAACAAGCTCCAAGGCAGTGGTATGAGAGGATTAGCAACTTTCTGCTATCTCTTGGCTATGAAAGAGGAATGGTAGACAAGACTCTCTTCATCAAGAAGTCACTTGCAGAAATAATTCTTGTGCAAATATATGTTGATGACATCATCTTTGGTGCTACACAAGATAGGTTGTGTGAAGAATTTGTGGCTGCTATGAAAGGTGAGTTTGAAATGTCTATGATGGGAGAACTATCTTTCTTTCTTGGATTGCAGGTTAAACAAACAAAGGATGGGATCTTCTTAAGTCAATCAAAGTATTGCAAGGAGATTCTCAAAAAGTTTGAAATGGAAAACTGCAAAGAGGCAAGCACTCCAATGCCATCAAGCTGCTACATGGATGCAGATACTGCTGGAAAGAGTATAGATCAAACAAAGTTCAGAGGTTTGATTGGATCATTGCTTTATCTAACAGCAAGTAGGCCGGATATCATGTTTGCAGTGTGCCTATGCTCAAGGTATCAAGCAAATCCTAAAGAGTCACACTTCAAAGCTGCCAAGAGGATTCTGAAATATCTCAAAGGAACATCATCTGTAGGCTTATGGTATCCTTCTCATTCTCCAATACACTTAATTGGTTATTCAGATTCTGATTTTGCAGGTTGTAAGCTAGATAGAAAAAGCACAAGTGGCACTTGTCACCTTCTTGGCTCTAGCCTAATCTCATGGCATAGCAAGAAGCAAGCATGTGTTGCTCTCTCAACTGCAGAGGCAGAATATATTGCTGCTGGTAGCTGTTGTGCACAGATTCTATGGCTCAAACAACAACTTGCAGATTTTGGATTACAAATCAGCAAAGTTCCCTTGATGTGTGATAACACAAGTGCAATCAACCTTACCAAAAATCAAATCCAGCACTCAAGGACCAAACATATTGAAATCAGACATCATTTTATCAGAGATCATGTGCAAAATGGAGACTGCGAAGTGAAGTTTGTGGAGACCAAACTGTAGTTAGCTGACATCTTCACAAAGCCTTTGCCAAAAGAGCGGTTTTTCTTCTTAAGAAATGAGTTAGGTATCCTTGATCTAAATAATCTCTCTTAAAATCCGTGTTTGGTACATGTTAAAGTCTATTTGTGAAGACAAATAGGGGGAGAATTATTTGGTACTTGTATTTCTGTATCTTATTTGCATAAAATGTTTAAAAAACTCTGAGTGTAAAGTGTTTTCTGCTGCTGCTGATAAAAACAACCGATTGTCCCGTGTAAACAATCGATTGAATTTTATGTTTAAAAAAAAGAGGATTAATCTAACTTGCTGCTGTAAGAAGTTTTGGATAGTGCAAATGTCTTCTATGCAGGAACTGCTTCAGATTTAATCAGTACAACACAAGCACCAGGGATTTGTCTTCATCAAATAGGGGGAGATTGTTGAACCAAGTGGAGTTCAAGGTTTTGAAGAATCCAAATCCTTTGAAGGATGATGAAGCCTCTGCTTGTGTGATGCTGCTGTGCTGCTTTATAGTTTTGTTCTGGGGTAGTTCAAAGTGTAAACCAATATTAGATTTAATCTCAAAGCAAAAAGCATCTCAATCTTTAATGAAACAAAGTGTTTTTCAAACTAAGTTGAAACAACCGATTGTTCTGTCGAGACAACCGATTGTTTATACTTAGATGTTTTGAGAAAGTTTTGAAAACTGTTTTTGATTGGAGAAAACTGTTAAGTGACAAAACAACCGATTGATTCGAGGAAACAATCGATTGTTTGTTTTGGAACCATAACAGAAAAAACTGTTTTCTTTGACTGAGCTTTAAATGATTTGAAACTGTATACGCTCCAGTCATTAAATGCTTTGACCAATCTTTTTGAGAGCAATTATGGATAAACAATCTTTCCTTTTATAATCAGAAGATCTGTATTATATAAGCTTTTTTTGGTTTTGAAAAAGAAAGATATCAAAAGTACTAAGAACTGAAAAAGAGATTGCTGAAGTGCTTGAGAGATTGATTGAAGTATTGGGATAGGTTTTTCACTTGTATTGATTTCAGATCTCATCTGTAACAAGTGTAATTCTGTAAACTGTTGAATCTTTTCTGTATACGTTGCTGAGATTGTCTGTGTGACCTTGAGGTATTCAAGATCAGAGATCTCAGTGTTGACCAAGGAGAGTGTGTGTCTTGAAGGGTTCAAGGTCATTCTCTTGGTTGTTGTGTAAGTAATCTGGGTTTGATTGCTTAGTGGATTTCCTCAGGGTTTCTGAGAAGACTGGATGTAGCTCTGGGTTGGAGTGAACCAGTATAAACATCTGTGTACAATCTCTCTATCCCTAACTCTTTAATTTCAGTTTATTTGTTTGCTGGTATAAACAACCGATTGTTTCGAAGAAACAACCGATTGTTTTCCTGGCAGTGCTGTATTGCTTGCTGTTTTGGCAAACTGAATTGCTTAATCATTTGATTTCTGAAAGATATTCATTCTAGCTTGGAAAAGTTTGCGAAAACCTCTTTAAACAATTCACCCCCCCTCTAGTTTAAAGCCATATTTCCTAACAATACTAAGTGCACTCCCGTTGATCACGTACACCATAGGCGATTAGCGATCATGTGTCCTCTAGGCGACAGGCGATTATGTGCCAGAGAAGTCGGAGATCGCCTCCGTCTTCAACAACGGCGATCTCGTAGACTTCTAAGCTACACTTTCCTTCCTTTATATTTTAAATAAAAACATACTTAGAATTTACTTAAAATATATCACTTTCATTCCAATAAAATTTTCTAGGTCCTTACACTTACAAAAAAGAGAGGGAAATTGAAAAGTGTTTTAGGTTTGAATTAGGCGCCACATTAGTGTCACATGGCAAGCATGATCAGGTGTGCTCCATGTCACCTAATTAGGTCTAAATGACTGGCCTAGTTTAAATGTAGGCTGTAATGAATCCTTAATTATACCCTAGGTAGGTTTTAGAGGCCTAACCCTAATCCTAATTCACTTAAGAAAAATTACAAGTAAAATTCCTATTCTAATTTTAACAAGAAAATAAACTCCATTCTAGAAAAATTTACACTAGGTTATGACATTCATAAACATGTATAAAAGGGTGTCTCTGCTATCAGTAGAAGAGTCCCAATCTTCTTGTGTCCTCCTTGCCATATCTCTAGTGATTGGTCCTGAACTTGACCCTCTGCCATCATCCCCTCCCTCTTGAAGAGGATTTGTCCTCAAATCACATGTCCTTGCCTCATCATTTGTGCTACCTACAAAAGGTGTTAGATCCATAACATTAAAGGTAGCATGCAATCCATATTCCTCTCTTGGGCATGATTCACAAGGACATGATTCATAAGCCTCATGAAAGTGCTAGGTGCATTAGTGAGTCCAAAAGGCATCACTAACCACTCATATAGTCCAAATTTGGTCTTAAAAGCAGTTTTCCACTCATCATTCTCTTTTATTCTTATTTGGTGATATCCGCTTTTGAGGTCAATCTTGGAAAATATAGTGGATCCATGCAATTCATCAAGCATATCATCAAGTCTAGGAAATAGATGCCTATATTTGATGGTGATGTTATTGATGGCTCTACAATCACAGCACATTCTCCACTTGCCATCTTTCTTGGACACCAACAAAACAGGTACAACACAAGGAGTTAGACTCTTTTGAACCCAACCCTTTTCCAACAATTCCTAAACTTGTGATTCTATCTCCTTAGTCTCCTCAGGATTAGTTTTGTAAGTTGGTCTATTTGGTAGACTAGCTCCCGAAACTAAATCTATTTGATGTTATATACCCCTTAAAGGTGGAAGTCCAATGGGTCCTTCCTTAGGGAATACATATCCAAATTCTTTTATAAGATTTTTGACTCTTGCAGGTAGCTCACTGACTTCAGAAAGTGTGGTAGTGCATGTAAGTGCTCCTTTACACATAAGGAGGCCTGAAGGTTTTTTATATAGAAGTATCTTTTTAACTTCATTTTTTTCAAATTTTTGTTTTATCCAAATTACATTGTGGGAAGGAGCACTTTGCTCCCACGCCTCAACATTGTCTTTAAGGATTTTCTCTTAATTTTGTAATTTTTTTTTTTACATTTTCTCTTTTTTGTTTCATTTGTACTTGGTCCTTTACCACTTGTGAGGGTGTTAAAGAATAAAGTACAAACTTCTTTTCCCTATGGATAAAAGTGATCTCGTTGGTAAAATCATCATGGCTAGTTTTCTTGTCAAATTGTCATGGTCTTCCCAATAAGATGTGGCAGGCTTCCATGGGTACTACATCACATAAAATTTCATCTTTTAATTCCCCACAAAAAGACAGAATTTTACCTGCTTATCCATAGTTAAGTCCCCATCTTCATTCAACCATTGAAGTTTGTAAGGTTTTGGGTGGGGTATAACTTGTAGATCAAGCTTTTCAACCAACCTAGTGCTACAACAATTGTAGCAAGATCCACTATCCACAATGAAAGAACAAGTATGATGTGAGTTAATTTTAGATATATTCATTAGGTGACACTTTATTAGAATTAGGATAAATATTCTTAAGCAATTTAGGTGAGAAATCTAAGGAAAATTCCCACTGGACATTAACTTAACAAGTGTTAAGTAGATGTGAAGGTTCATTTCCAAAGATCAAAGGAAAAACACAATTAATAATGATGAATGAAAGAAGAACAAGGTGCGGAACTAAAACAGAATTGAAAAACAAAATGGAAACACAAACTAAAGAGGAAGAACAATCAAACAAGAATGAAAACAAGAACACCAACACAAGACATGTTTAGGAATTGAAATGGAGTGGAATTGGAATTGAGAGATGAATGATAGAAAACTTATGTGGTTGAAGACATGGAAGGGAAGAACACGCCACTTGAGAGGATGAAATGCTCCAAGATGAGTGTAGTTTTCACCACTTGAGAGCTCCCAAAACTCACAAGATAAGATTAAAGCTAGGAGAACAATTCTCACTAATCTCACACAAAATGTGTATAATAACTTTACTTCAAATTCAATGTTATTTTACATGAACCAAGCACACTAGTGCAAAATGATGAAAGGAATACTCCTTTCCAAGTGCGGCTTCGCGCTAAAACGCATTTGTTAAAAATGCGGTGGCATTTTTGAAATTAGTTTGTTTTACAAATGTGGTTATTAGTTAAAACCGCAATTGTAAATGAAAGTTTTTCATTTACAGATGCGGTCATATGTATGACCGCATCTGTAAATCAAAAAATTTCATTTACAAATGCGGTTTTAACTAATAACCGCATTTGTAAAATGTTTTTAACCTAAAATTTGAAGCGTGCCACTGCACTTTCACTCTTTCTTCTCTGCTCTTGCTTGTCGTTGTTGCTGCGCTGCGCTCTGTGTTCCTTGCTTCTGTGCATCTTCAGTGCTATTGCTTCCATTGTGAGTTTCGTATCCCATTTCATTCTCTTCAGTTCGCTTTAGGAATGTTGTTCTTATATATGGTTTTTTCCTTGCAGTGCTTGAAGTTACTGTTGCATTGCTCCGTTGCTGTCGCGCCACTCTTCCGCTTCCACCTCTGGTTTTCTACCACTTGAATCAGCATTTTCGCACACAAGGTTGGTTCATCTTTAGATTTTTTGAATTTTACTTTGTTTATTTTGAATTTTTGACTTTATGTATTATAATTTGTATATTATTTAATATAAATTTGTATTATATAATTTTTAATTTTTAAAATTTATATTATTTAGTTGGTAGTTTTTATGTTAGTTTTGTTTTAGATTTTGTGAATTTTTTTTTTGCTGTACTTTGAATATTTTTTTTTTATGTATTATAATTTGTATATTATTTAATATAAATTTGTATTAATTTATATAATTTGTATTATATAATTTCTATTTTCTAAAATTTAAATTATTTAGTAATTATTTGTTAGTTTATAGTAGAATTTATGTTATGTTAGTTGTTACATTAGAATAGAATATCGTGTTTGTATTTAGACCTCCGACAATAATACGTGCTGGTATTGAGTCCGGGGGTGTTCGACCCTCGGCAAATGCATGAGATAGAACACTTATTAGAAAATCCTAGGTACTATATTGCAGAATATATAATGGATCGAAGTTGGATTCATTGTGCTCGTATAAGTGATGAGTACGAAAGAGGAGTAGAAGAATTTATACAATTTGCGCAGCGTAATGCGATTAATAGTGGTCGTGATGGAGGAAAGATTAGGTGTCCGTGCGTTAACTGTTTGAATGGAAGGATACTGGATGTGAATATCATGAGGGAACACCTGCTATGTGATGGGTTTCTTCGATCTTATACAACTTGGACATGGCATGGTGAATTATTAAATTTACCACGTGTTTCCGTAACTGAAGAATATGTGGGATCCACCACGGATGAAGCAGAACAGATGATGTAGTTGATGATCGATTGGAGGACATGATTCGTGATGTGGGAGCTGAGTCTTTTGCAAAAGCGCATGGATATGGAAGTATGTCAAGCGATGCAGAGACTCCATTGTACCCTGGATCAACTAACTTCACACGGTTGTCGCCGGTGTTAAGATTGCTGAATTTGAAGGCACTAAATGGATGGACTGATAAAAGTTTCACGGAATTGCTCCAGCTGTTGAAGGATATGCTTCCAGAGGGAAATACTCTACCTAATCGTAATTACGAGGCCAAAAAGATTCTTTGTCCAATGGGTATGGAGTATAAAAAGATACATGCATGTCCTAATGATTGTATATTATACCGGAAAGATTTTGAATTGTTGAAAAGTTGTCCGAGGTGTGGGTTATCACGTTATAAATTGAAACAAACAAATGATGATACTATTGAAGAGATGGAAAAGCATAGACCCCCAATGAAGGTTATGTGGTATCTTCCCATCATTCCAAGGATGAAGCGTTTGTTTGCAAACCCAGACGATGCTAAGAATCTTAGATGGCATGTAGATGAGAGGAAATGTGATGGCATGTACCGACATCCAGCTGATTCTGTTCAGTGGAAGAAATTTGATGATGAGTTTCCAGAGTTTGGTAAAGAATCAAGAAATATCCGACTTGGTCTAGCTACAGATGGAATGAATCCGTTTGGTAATATGAGTACTGTACCGACCAGTCCTCGGACGTCAGCTGGGTCCCACAGCATGGGCCAAAGCCACGTGGAATGGACCCCACAGGGGGTATTGAACAGAGAGGGGTGATTAGTCATCAGCCTATAGGAAAGGGTGATTAGTCATCAGCCTACAGGGAAGGGTGATTAGTCATCAGCCTACAGAGAGGGGTGACTAGTCATCAGACTACAGAGAGGGGTGACTAGTCATCAGACTACGATCACCAGGATGGGCGGAGGTGTCATCGTCACTCAGCAGGTCGAGGAGTCCTCGACGACAGAGTATGGCGAGGTGACATCGGCCTTGGGTGATTTGAACAGCGTAAACAGAGCAGCTAAGATTGGTTCCCAGAGTGGGCCAGTGACCAGTTGAATACCCGGAGTTAGGGAGAGGCCTGGATCACGAAGAGCCTATGCGGGTAGCAGGGAGAGCACAGTTAGGTGTAGAGTCCTGAGGGGATGAGTACTCACCAGAACTAGGGTTTTCCCAGGGAAGCTACATGCATGGCACGTGAACAGTGAAGGCACTCCCAGAACAGGTGGCCCCAAAGACTAGGTGCACAAGGAGGCACCCAGGTGGTCACCCTGTTAAAGTTTGCACTCCAGAGAAGGAAACCTTATGTGCTAGATTACCCTAAGATTGGGTGATAGCGGCGCAAGGGTATTCCAGTAAACCCTAAATATGGCTAGCAGCGCAGTAAACCCTAATTAGGGCTAGCGGCGCAGTAAACCCTAGACTATATAAGGGACAGTAAAATACTTCAGAAAGGTGCGCAGTTTCTAGACCTAAACACAGAGAGAGAAACACAATACACTTGGTGTTACTTGCCCTACACTAACTTGAGCGTCGAAGTGCAAACGGCCTCTAGGGCGCCCCCTTTCTCTTTTGCAGGTGCAGATTGCTTCGAAAGAACCAAGCACGTATCGACGTGAGGAAGGAGGCGTGTGAGTGTCGTGAGTCAACCGACAGGCGGGTCAACCGGCAAGAACATTTGGCGCCCACCATGGGGCCGGAGTAAAACAAGGTCCCATACACGAGAGTGAGAGTAAGAACCACGGAAGATGAGGAATACAAGACACGGGTCTGTTCCACCAAATGGAGGCGACAGCGTTACCATGCAACAACTGATGGAAACGATGCGCGCCCTCCAGGAGACGGTGGCGGAATCTCGAGCGCATCAGGCGCGTATGCAGGAAGACCTGGCCGCCTCACAGGCCAAGAATGAAGAGTTGCACCGAGCGAATGAGGAGCTACGCTTGAATTTGCAACATATGCAACAAGCTGGAGATCGTGGGGAAGATGATCGAGCCCCACCAGTGCCCCCAAGGGCCTTTCCCATGCCTTTCTCCCAGGCGATCATGAACACGGTGGTCCCAGCCACCTTTGTAGGGCCTAAGACCGTGTTCACCGGGAAAGAGGATCCTGAAACGCATCTCACTGCTTTCCATACGCAAATGATGTTGTCGGGAGGATCTGACGCAGTGCACTGTAAGCTCTTTATGGCCACACTGACAGGAACTGCGCTAGAATGGTTCGTGAGTTTGCCTGAAGGACATATCACGTCTTTCGCGCAATTCTCCGTGCTGTTCAGGGAGCAATATCTTGTCAACAGGGCCCCTCCACCAGTGTCTTACGATCTTTTTGATGTAAGGCAGCATCAGAGGGAGTCCCTTAAAGGTTACCTCAATAGGTTTGGGGCGATGGTGGTAAGGTTGCACACCAAGGATGAAGACATGGTGGTGCACGCCTTCAGGAGGGGCGTATTGCCAGGGCCTTTCAGCGAATCTCTGATATGCAGCCGCCCCAAGACCTTCGGCGACATAAAATGACGTGCGGTGGCCCACATTGTCGCCGAAGGAGAGCTCAACGAGAAGCGAGAAAGCGCAGTCTCGTTAAGGCCCCGAGCGCCTAGTCGGCCTTAACCGCTGCGGGTGCACGAGGCGACCACGAAGAAGAAATCTCAAGGGAAACAGAAGCCCTACGAGCCCCAAAAACCACAACCTAGGGCGCGAGGCAAAGATGACATGCCCCCTAGGCATGAATTTGTGGTGGAGTTGAAGGAACTGATTGCCATTCCTAACGTGGCAGAAAGGTTGAAGATGCCCCCAAAGAGTGACAAGAGGTTGGGGCCCAACAAAAATGCGTGGTGCGAATTCCATCAGGCTTTTGGGCACCCCGTTCGAAATTGCCTGGCCCTGGCTCACCAATTGGACGAGTTGGTGAAGAGTGGGTTTTTGAATGACTACCTAAAGGAGGCATCGGAAGGTGAGACGGTTGTTGCACCAAGGGCAGACCAGGGGCATGAAGTGCCCATACATGGTGAGATCCACACTATATCAGGTGGGTTCTCAGGAGGAGGGTGCACTTCTTCGCAACGTAAGAAGTATGCACGTTCAGTGATGACAGTGGAGGCCTGCGAGGAAGATCACTTTCCGGACATCGACCTCATCTTCACAAAGGCTGATCGCCGGGATGTTGTCCCCCATGATAACGATCCGGTGGTCATTTCAGTAGTCACTGCCGCACGTAAGGTGCACCGGGTATTGGTCGATCAGGGAAGCTCGACCGATGTGATGTTCTGGTCGACTTTCAACAAGCTACAGTTGTCTCCTGATCAGCTGCGACCCTATGTCGGCTGTTTGTATGGGTTCGCAGGAGACCAAGTAGAAGTGCGGGGGTACATAGAGCTGAGGACCACGTTCACCGATGGAGTGGCATCCCGCACAGAGAACATCAGGTACCTTGTGGTGAACGCTCCCTCTGCCTACAACATACTTCTAGGCAGACCAGCCCTGAACCAGCTAGGAGTTGTAGTGTCCACAAGGCATATGAAGATGAAGTTGCCATCGATGGAGGGGATGGTGGTAACCATCAAGTCAGATCAAAAAGAGGCTAAAAGGTGCTATGAGAATAGCCTCAAGACAAAGCGGGGAGTGTGCATGGTGACCACTTCACCACCGGGGGGAGATGTCAATGAAGCAGATATGCCCCGAGGTGACGTCGGGGTCACCCGAGCAGAGGTCGCCCGAGCGAGGCGACCCGAACCGGCAGCAGAGGTCGCCCGAGCGAGGCGACCCGAACCGGCAGAAGAGGTCGTGGAGAAGGAGATCGGGGGAAAGATTTTCAAGCTGGGTAAGTCCCTGTCTGATAGCATTCCTATGAGCTCTTCTTTGGATTTTGGAGTTCCTTGGTGATGATGGATGCAGAAGCTTATGGAGGAGGTGAGCAAGGCCTTCCTAGGAAGCATGGGTGCCTTGAAGGTGCATGAAGAGTGAGGAAATGGGGAGGTTTGGCCAGCCCCTTTGGTAGTGATGAATTGAAGACTAAAACCTAAGTGTTAGGCAAGGAGTAGTGTATGGCACAATTTGGGCAGCATAACAATACTCTATTTAATCTTGAAAATACAAGGTGTAGGCTCCTCCTTTTATAGGCTAAGGAGGACCATAATGCAACCCTAATGCTAGCCAAATGAAATGTAAATGTGAAGCACATGGGCCACATGGAAAGTGTGAGCACATGGGGAGGGGTGTGTCTAGTTTGTAAGTTCACCCCCTCCATGGGCTTTCTAGAATAGTGGGAAGGTTAACTTCTCCTTAATTCTAATGTGCAGAAAAATAAACATTTGTCCACATGGCTATGCTATTTACACCCCAATTAAAGCTAAACTACATTTGATGGGCCTTCACGGAATATGTGCTAGTATGCCACTCTCCCATTCATAGCTTTGATCCAAGTCTTCTTGTCCTAGACGCTTCTAGCTTGGCCTTCTCGTCTTAGACGCTCCTAGCTTGTCTTAGATGCTCCTAGCTTGGTCTTAGACGCTCTTGACTTGGCTCTTGCCTTTCATGGAAGGTTGTGCTTGGCCCTCTTCCATCATCCCCTCCCTCTTGAAAAAGGATTTGTCCTCAAATCCCTTGCTTTGTCTTCAACTAGGGGGATGGATGGGGCTGGTTGGTGTCCATCATCTCCTCCTCCTTTGAGAAGATCTATCCTCAGATCTACAGATTTGATCTCGGATAGCAGCCTATTGTTTCGGCAAGGCTTGTCCTCCTGGATCAAACGTCCACCTATGGAAATCATCAAAGAAAGTAAAGGTGTTAGTGTGAGCAATTGGAGAGAACTTAATTGTATGAAGTTGCCATTTTTGTTTTTCTTTTGCTTTTGGCAACTTTGTACAATATTTCTCTTTTGATGGTTGTATGTGTTCTCTAATCCTCTTATGTATTTGAAAATTTTCAATATTGGTTACCTTTTCCTTAGGCACAATACCTTTAGGAAAGGGTAACAACTTAAAAAGCGAAAGAGGATTAAGTCCACATGCAATTTCAAATGTAGAAATATTAGTAGTCTTGTGGACTACTCCATTGTATGCATGCTCAAAAGGATACTCATCCCAAGAATTGTGATTGTCTTTCATGATTTCTCTAGGCATAGTAAAAAGAGCTATGTTTTCAATTTTATTTTGACCATTCTTTTGAGGATAAAAATTTGAAGAGTACAACTTAATTTCAAGTTTTTCTAAAAGATTCCTCAAATGATGGTTTTCAAATTTTGGAGCTCTATCCAATACTATGCTTGAAGATAAACCATGAAGACTTGTCACTTCTATATAGAAGAGATTATCCATATCCATAAAAATGGAATCAAAACCTTTTGTTGTCCTAGGAAGCTCTAAGATAAAATTGAGGTTTATGTCTTCCCAAGGATCATTTGCAAAAGGTAAAGGAGTATAGAGTTCATGAGACATCACCTTAGGTGTATTTTTAAAACAAGAAATGTATCTAGGGTAATGTCTTTGAACATCTTTTCTCATGGGTGACAAAAGTTTTCCTTTTAAAAGCTCTAGAGTTTTATCAACTCTAATTTGGTCCATGAGTTCTCCTTCATGAAGAATTTTTCTCTTATGTGTAAAGATAGTCTCGTTGTTACAACCATTGTTTATGAGAAGTTGCACACTTGGCAATGGTTGTCTCAATAGGACATGACAAGTTTCTTTAGGCACTACTTCACATAAAAATTTGTTTTTGTAGATGGTTGTAAATAACTTGACATTCACTTGGTGATATCCTAGCACATATGAGAAATAATCCACTTTATCTTTATCTATGCAAGCTTCTTTTAAAGACTCTTTTTTTGTTACTATGCTTGCAAGTGTTCCTTTACAAAAGGAAAGGCTAGGTTGTTCAACAAGACGCATATTTTCAAAGGTATTTTTAAATCTTTTGTCTTGTTGAATGACCTTGTGAGAAGGAACACTATTCTCCCACGCCTTTTGTTTCTCAAGGGTCTTCTCATGCTTTTCTTTTTCTTTTTCTTTAGCTTCCCTTTCGGCTTCCTCTCTTTTCTTTTATATCTTTCTTTCCTTTCTTTCTTTATGGGAAGCAAACAATTTTTCTACCCTCATTTCCCAATCTAGGCAAGTTTCTATATTTTCTTTTCCATGGGAATGGGGTAGGTCTACCCTAACCTTTCTTGGGCTTTCTTGTTCTTTTCTATCTCTTCTATGTCTTCCCTCCCCAAAAGAATCATGCTTTTTAGAGATAGATGCATAAGAAGGTAATTTTTTTGAAATGTGAGACTTCTCATCCTTTGATTTAGTCAATTCATTAGTTTTGGCCTCATTCTCCAATTGTCTATATGAAATGTGTTGTACGTCCTTGGAGAGTTGTTTCAAAAGAGATTTTATGGACCTTACATCACTTTCAATGGACTTGGAAGAGTGAGTAGACATGACTAGAACTTTGTGTATAGAAATGTTTTACTTTTAAGAAAGAAGAGGAAAGTTAATGAAGGTAGCTTTCCAGGTAAGAGAGGTGAGTCACAATGGACTACTTAAATACCAAGTCTTGCCTTAGCCAAAAACTATCCCTCCAAAACCTTTACACAAGTCCTTCTTTAGGTAAAACACTTAGAACACAATGAGGATGAAGAAATCAAATTTTTAATGCAAGAAAACAATGCAAGCTATCAAAGCCTTAAACAAGATTAAACAAGAAATTAACGAAGTGATTAAAGCAAGTTGGTTCAATTAAAGCAATTAATAAAAACAAAATTAAGCTAGACGGCCCTAGGTGAGGCTTCTTGGACACTTGGAGCCCTTGAAGACACACTCACCGACTAATTGCGTGATTAACAAGTAACTAACACAAGCAAGATTGCAAAGAAATTAAATGACACTCCCTTTGTTGCTTTTACTATTTGCACCCCTTTTGTTGTTCTTCTAGTTGCACCTCTTTTGTTGCTCTTCTACTTGTTGGGCCTTCCAAAGTGTGTGGTGTATTTGTAGTATGGTGTTTGTTGCTGCCCTTTGCCTTTGTTCCTCTTGGAATTAGGTCAATAAAATCTTCAATCCAGCACCTATTAAGCAAGCTAGACTCCCCTCAAGTCAAATTCCCACTCAACAAGTACCAATTGATATTTAATCCACCAACAAACTTAGAGGCCAAAGAAAGAAAGCAAGAAACAAATTAATTTGAAAAACAGTACCACACAAATGGAATTAAATGTGACACAACTAGAAAGAGTTCAAATGAAATTAGACAAGCAAATAAACTCAAATAATGGATGGCACACTGTAAGGACCTAGAAACTTTAATTGGAATGAAAGTGTTATATTTAAATAATTTCAGAAGATGTTATTATTTAAAATACAAAGAGCTGGTAAACGAAGTTTCATAGTAGTCGGACCTCGGACGTCGCCCAAGATCTGGGGCCAGCTGGTAGAGGTCGGTCGGCTTACCATTGCAGTAACATAGTAGTCAGGTGCGATGACTTTATCGTGAGGTAATCACGTGGATGTGCTCGAGGAAGACATGTGGATCAAGAAGAGTAAAGGAAGAAAAGTGTAGCTAAGAAGTCTCCTATGTGATCGCCTGGTTAGTGCATGACCGCCTGCCGCCTATGGTGCACATGATCGCCGAAAGTGCACTCAGTATGTGGTCAAGGTACTGGATCAACTAGAGTGGGTTCCAACAACCACGCGTATCAAGGTGTGGGTTAAGCCTTAGATACACTGTGCATGCGAAGCTCTATGCTTGAGCAAAAGAGATCGCCCTTAGTGTTGCATGCATGGGCGCACGAAGAGTGGTGCTGGTCTACTCTTGGAAATGTGAAGCTACCGACGTCACCGAGTCATGTGGAGATGATACTTTGGACGTAACATAGTGGAATGAAGAACCTTCGGGAAGGCGTGACGATGTGTCGTCGGGCATCGCCAGGGCGCGAGGCATGCAGGCGTCGCCAGGGCAAGATGCATGCGGGCATCATCAGGGGGAGACATCGGTCGTTCGCCAGAGAGAGGTCCTCAGTGGATAGTCTTCGCGCGAGAGGTCATCGGTGGATTGTCTTCGCGCGAGAGGTCATCAGTGGATAGTCTTCGCGCGAGATGTCATCGGTGGATTGCCTTCGCGCGAGAGGTCATCGGTGGATTGTCTTCGCGCGAGAGGTCATCGGTGGATTGTCTTCGCGCAAGAGGTCATCGGTGGATTTTCTTCGCACGAGAGGTCATCAGTGGATAGCCTTCGCGGGAGAGGTCATCGGTGGGTAGACTTCGCGCCTGTGGTCATCGGTGAAAGGTCATCGCGCGACGTCGAGTTACACATAGAGAAGGTGGGACCCAGACTTCCAGCATGGAACGTCCTGCACGCGCGCCACGTAGACAAAAAGAGTGGTTCAGAATAGTGACCTCAGAGTGTTAGCCTGCGCAGAGGCACGCTCAGTAGTACTGTTCAGGGAGTGGTTGGCCTGCACAAGAGACAACTGTAGTCGTACTGTTCAGGGAAACGTACACTCAGACTTCTCTGCAGAGTGGGTGTGGCAGCTGCTTTTGGTGGATAAATTGGTTTAAGATGCAGAGACCCACTGCTGAGAAAACAAAAAAAAACGTTGCAACATTCAAAGAGAGAAAGAGTGAGTTATGTAAGGACCTAGAAACTTTAATTGGAATGAAAGTGTTATATTTAAATAATTTCAGAAGATGTTATTATTTAAAATACAAAGAGCTGGTAAACGAAGTTTCATAGTGGTCGGACCTTGGACGTCGCCCAAGATCTGAGGTCAGCTGGTAGAGGTCGGTCGGCTTACCATTGCAGTAACATAGTAGTCAGGTGCGATGACTTTATCGTGAGGTAATCACGTGGATGTGCTCGAGGAAGACATGTGGATCAAGAAGAGTAAAGGAAGAAAAGTGTAGCTAAGAAGTCTCCTATGTGATCGCCTGGTTAGTGCATGATCGCCTGCCGCCTATGGTGCACATGATCGCCGAAAGTGCACTCAGTATGTGGTCAAGGTACTGGATCAACTAGAGTAGGTTCCAACAACCACGCGTATCAAGGTGTGGGTTAAGCCTTAGATACGCTGTGCATGCGAAGCTCTATGCTTGAGCAAAAGAGATCGCCCTTAGTGTTGCATGCATGGGCGCACGAAGAGTGGTGCTGGTCTACTCTTGGAAATGTGAAGCTACCGACGTCACCGAGTCATGTGGAGATGATACTTTGGACGTAACATAGTGGAATGAAGAACCTTCGGGAAGGCGTGACGATGTGTCATCGGGCATCGCCAGGGCGCGAGGGATGCGGTCATCGCCAGGGCGCAAGGCATGCGGGCATCGCCAGGCACGGGACATGCGGGCATCGCCAGGGCGCGAGGCATGTGGACATCGGTGGTCCACCAGGGTGATACATCGGTCGTCTTCCAGGATAATCCATCGGTGGAAGGTCATCGCGCGAGATGTCATCAGTGGATAGTCATCGCGCGAGAGGTCATCGGTGGATAGTCATCGCGCGAGATGTCATCAGTGGATAGTCATCGCGCGAGAGGTCATCGGTGGAAGGTCATCGCGCGAGATGTCATCAGTGGATAGTCATCGCACGAGATGTCATCGGTGGATAGTCATCGCGCGAGAGGTCATCGGTGGAACGTTATCGCGCGATGTCGAGTTTCACGCCGATAAGGTGGGACCCAGGCTCTCAGCATCAGACGTACTGCACGCGCGACACGTAGACAGAAAGGGTGGTTCAGAATAGTGACCTCAGAGTGTTAGCCTGCGCAGAGGCATGCGTAGTCGTACTGTTCAGGGAAGCGTACACGCAACCTTTCCTGCAGAGTGGGTGGAGGCAGCGGCATTCCTGGGCAAGTTGGCTTAGATTTAAACTCACCCCTGAGAGGTAAGAGACGAGAGGTGATTAGAAAGTGATTTAGAGAGTTAACGTTGGCTCCTTCTCCTCCAGATATCTCCTTCGCGCTGCGATTCTAGCATCTTCACACAAGAGTACGACGAGAGGCAGCACCATTAGAGCACCTGGGAGGTTCTCTGCAAGTCCTTCAACCAGACGCAAAAACAGAGCCAAGGCGTTGTTCAAGCTTCGTTGGGTTTCGGAGCTCCTGGTGTTTTGCGCAAGTCCAGGTAAGGGAAGCTAGACCTCTTTTTCCATACAAGCCATAGTGTAGCTATCTCTGAAGTGAGGGCGACGTGGTCCCCATTTTTGTTTTCATCTGCGTAAAATGCTCTGTTTGTGTGCTTGGGCGACGTGGTCGCCGGTTTTATATACAGTCTTCGAAACACCCTGTTTTTGAACTAGATCGCCGGTTTTGGCGCTGTTTTACGAACTCCCCTGTTTTAGTGTCGCTTTGAGCTTGTTTGTGACTGATATGTGAAATGCACGCGTTTTTGGAAAAAGTCTGAACCTGGATACGTTTGTTGCTGTGGTTGAGATCGTTCATTTGAGTATTGTATGGTGCGTTGGGCGAATTGATGGGTGCGTTGGGCGAATTGATGATCTTTAGCTGTCCTGTGTGGACTTTGTTTGCTGTCCTGTGTGGACTTTGCTTGCTGTCCTGTGTGGACCTTGGTTGCTGTCCTGTGTGGACTTTGCTTGCTGTCCTGTGTGGACCTTGGTTGCTGTCCTGTGTGGACTTTGCTTGCTGTCCTGTGTGGACCTTGGTTGCTGTCCTGTGTGGACTTTGCTTGCTGTCCTGTGTGGACCTTGGTTGCTGTCCTGTGTGGACTTTGCTTGCTGTCCTGTGTGGACCTTGGTTGCTGTCCTGTGTGGACTTTGCTTGCTGTCCTGTGTGGACCTTGGTTGCTGTCCTGTGTGGACTTTGCTTGCTGTCCTGTGTGGACCTTGGTTGCTGTCCTGTGTGGACTTTGCTTGCTGTCCTGTGTGGACCTTGGTGGCTGTCCTGTGTGGACTCCGGTTGCTGTCCTGTGTGGACTTTACAGTGGTATGGTAAGTGTCTATGTGTGTTAAATCAGTGGAAGTCCGACGTAAGAAATGAGAAACTTTATAATTTTATGTAGGTATATGGAATTTGTTTTATCCTGATTTTTATGTTCATACTTAAACTCTTTTTTTAAACCATCTAGCTTACCCCTTTTCTTTTGTATTGCTCTGTGGCTGTTTTCTTTTAAAACTGTGATGATCGTGTGTTTTACACGGGAGCAGATGATGTTGCAGGAAGTAGAGCTCCTTAGAAAATTGTCGCTGGAAGGAGATCGCCTGTTTTCTTTTCTGTTGGGTGATCGCCCCTCTTGCTGTTTTATAATAGGAGATCGCCTTTATGATAGGAGATCGCCCTTCTTATAGGAGATCGCCCTTTTTGCCAGGAGATCGCCCTTTCTGCCAGGAGATCGCCTATCTGTCTTTTGTATTGTAATTCGTTTACGTTTTTAATGGAGAAGTGATCGTTTGTATTAAACTCCCTGTGAGGAGAAACCTTATTCTCATATATAAAATTTTAATTCACTTCAATCCATTTGTTACTTTTATTTTCATTATATAAATACATATGTATAGTATTTTGGCGGGATGTTACAAGTTACCTCCCTTCTCCTCCAGTTGTCTCCTTCGCACTGCGATTCTAGCACCTTCACACGAGAGTACGACGAGCGACAGCCACCATTAGAGCACCTGGGCAGTTCTCTGCAGGTCCTTCAACCAGACGCAAAAACAGAGCCAAGGCGTTCTTCAAGCTTTGTTGGGTTTCGGAACTCTAGGTGTTTGCGCAAGTCCAGGTAAGGGAAGCTAGCCTTCATTTTCAATACAAGCCATAGATTTGATGTTTCTGAAGTGAGGGCGACGTGGTCGCCGGTTTTCATTTTCATTTTCGTGAAGCTCTGTTCTATGTGTGGGGCGACGTGGTCGCCGGTTTTAAGTCCTTTTTCAGTGATGCTCTGTTTCTATGTGTTTGGGCGACGTGGTCGCCGGTTTTAAATGCAGACTTCGAAATACCTTATTTTTGCACCAGATCGCCGGTTTTGGCGCTGTTTTACGAACTCCCTGTTTTTGATGTTGTTTTGAAACTGTTTGAGATTTAAATGAGATATTCGAAAATAAAGACCTTGGAGTGAGTTTTGCTGTGATTGAAATCATTCCTTTAAGTGTTGTGTGGTGTTTTGAATGTCGTGAATGTGGGATCAAGACATAGTATTTTCAGGAAAGGAAATACCGTGTTGAGATTTGGTTATGAGGTGTCTTGATCTGTGAGTATCCTGTGAATGAGGCGATCCTGACTCTGCTGAGATAATGGATCTAAATTCTCTTTAAAAATATCTAGCTTACCCTTTATCTTGTGTTGCTCTGTGGCTGTTTTCTCTTAAAACTGTGATGATCGTGTATTTTACACGGGAGCAGAGGATCTTCCAGGGAGTAGAGCTCCTCAGTGAGTGGTCGCCGAAAGGAGATCGCCTGTTCCCGTCTCTATCGGGTGATCGCCTGTTTCTGCCTCTATCGGGTGATCGCCTGTTTTTCTGTCCTGATAGCAGATCGGCTGTTTTGGGTCTTCTAGTAGTAGATCGCCGGTTTCAATTATTGACTGTATTTTGTTTAACTTTTGAAAACATTTGACCTGGTTATGTATTTAACTCCCTAAGAGGAGCAACTTCATTTCTTATATATATAATATCATGTACTCTTCAATATTATTTGTTTACCTTTATTTTCATTATACATGTATGTATGGTTTTATTTTGCGGGATGTTACACACACAAAAAGGAACCTAGGAATAGCACTAGATTTGATTTAAAAACCAAAAAACAACACCACAGAAAAGCACAAATTGTTGTGGTCTAGAAAGCGTATCTTTAAAAGATTTATGCTGAGCTGACCCTTTTGTATTTGCTTCTGAAAATTGAGACACAATCAGAACAAGATCTTAACAAACTTTTGGCGTTGGTTTCACTCCAAATGCATGTACCAATTAATTTTGGTAAAGTTTATAAAATCAGTGCTCAGAGTTGCCAGCTGGAACGTCAGGATTGCACACTTTTTTTGTGATATTTATATATTTTTTTCTATTTCTTCTTTTCAGATGGTTCTTTTTTTGTCCTTTTGATAACACCTCAAATATGTGAAATACAGAGGCTCAGAAATTTTTGATGATGTATGTGATTTTCAAAAATGAAAACAGTCAGCACAGAAAAGTGAAAAACAGGGGGTTCTGAAAACTGGAATGAAAAACAGAATGATATACCTCAAAAACACAATGGAGTTAATATGATGGAATTTGTGTGGATCTAACACACAAATAAGAACTCAAACTAAAATTAAAAATGCACCAAAGGATCAACACAAAACAGATTTCAGATCAAACATTCAGACCAAAAACAAGAAACAAATAAATCAAAAAGAGTACTACTAGGATTTGATGACAAATATGGAAACACATGACTTAGACAAAACTTATGGATTCATAAAATGAAAAGACACAAGAACATCATATGACCCAAATGAAATTTCAAGCAAGACTCAAATACCTAAAAATAAAAACAGCAACACAAATATATCAAGAATCCTACACAAAATTGAAAATAGATGTTCAAGCACAAGTTTGAACAAACCCACCAAATGAAATGAATAAACAAGCATTCAAATCATATTAAAACACAAAAAACAGAAAGACAACTTGGAATAAAGTTGAACAACTTGGAGAAAAGAAGAACTCAAAAAGAAAATGAAAAGAGATACTCATCTTTGAAGAACCATAGCTCTAGATACCAAATGATAGCATTCCTATGAGCTCTTCTTTGGATTTTGGAGTTCCTTGGTGATGATGGATGCAGAAGCTTATGGAGGAGGTGAGCAAGGCCTTCCTAGGAAGCATGGGTGCCTTGAAGGTGCATGAAGAGTGAGGAAATGGGGAGGTTTGGCCAGCCCCTTTGGTAGTGATGAATTGAAGACTAAAACCTAAGTGTTAGGCAAGGAGTAGTGTATGGCACAATTTGGGCAGCATAACAATACTCTATTTAATCTTGAAAATACAAGGTGTAGGCTCCTCCTTTTATAGGCTAAGGAGGACCATAATGCAACCCTAATGCTAGCCAAATGAAATGTAAATGTGAAGCACATGGGCCACATGGAAAGTGTGAGCACATGGGGAGGGGTGTGTCTAGTTTGTAAGTTCACCCCCTCCATGGGCTTTCTAGAATAGTGGGAAGGTTAACTTCTCCTTAATTCTAATGTGCAGAAAAATAAACATTTGTCCACATGGCTATGCTATTTACACCCCAATTAAAGCTAAACTACATTTGATGGGCCTTCACGGAATATGTGCTAGTATGCCACTCTCCCATTCATAGCTTTGATCCAAGTCTTCTTGTCCTAGACGCTTCTAGCTTGGCCTTCTCGTCCTAGACGCTCCTAGCTTGTCTTAGACGCTCCTAGCTTGGTCTTAGACGCTCTTGACTTGGCTCTTGCCTTTCATGGAAGGTTGTGCTTGGCCCTCTTCCATCACTGTCTCAGGAGACCCAAGATCAGGTAGCGGGGGTTATAGGAAAGCATCTGGACGCTTTCGCTTGGTCTCCCTCAGACATGACGGGTATTGACCCCGATTTTCTATGCCATCGCCTGGCACTGAATCCCCAAGCCAGACCAGTCCGCCAAAGAAGAAGGAAGTTCAATGATGAACGAAGGCAGGTAGTCAGGGAGGAAACGCAGAAGTTGCTGAAAGCAGGTCACATACGGGAAATACAATACCCTGAGTGGCTTGCGAATGTTGTCCTGGTAAAAAAGGCCAATGGGAAATGGAGGATGTGTGTGGACTTCACAGATCTTAACAAGGCTTGTCCGAAAGATTCCTACCCTCTGCCCAACATAGATGCGTTAGTAGACAGTGCCTCGGGCTGCAAGTTACTCAGTTTCTTGGACGCTTTCTCCGGGTACAATCAGATCAAGATGCACCCGATGGATGAGAACAAGACTGCGTTCATGACAGAGCTGTCTTGTTACTGCTACACAGTCATGCCATTTGGCCTGAAGAACGCGGGTGCCACATATCAGAGGCTGATGGACAAGGTCCTCGCCCCCATGCTGGGACGCAATGTGCAGGCCTATGTAGATGACATGGTAGTGATGTCCCAGGCACGAGATCAGTATGTTGACAACTTGGAGGAGCTGTTCAATACAATAGCGAAGTACAGGCTGAAGTTGAATCCAGAAAAATGCATCTTTGGGGTGGAAGCGGGCAAGTTCCTTGGGTTTTTGCTCACGGAAAGAGGGATTGAGGCCAACCCAGACAAGTGTGCAGCGATTATAGCCATGAGGAGCCCGACGTCGGTCAAAGAAGTGCAACAGTTGACGGGTCGGATGGCTGCACTCTCCAGGTTCGTGTCCGCAGGAGGAGACAAAGGCCACCCTTATTTCCAATGCCTAAGGAGGAATAGCAGATTCACCTGGACTGCAGAATGTGAGCAGGCCTTCCTTAAGCTCAAGGAGTATTTGGCCAGCCCGCCGGTCTTGTGCAAGCCTCAGCTCGGCACACCCCTGCGTCTGTACTTTGCAGTTATAGATAGGGCGGTAAGTGCTGTCTTGGTTCAAGAACAGCAACAGAGCCAGAAGCCCATTTATTTTGTCAGTAAGGTGTTGCAGGGGCCCGAGACGAGATACCAAGCCTTAGAAAAGGCAGCATTAGCAGTGGTGTTTTCAGCCAAGAGACTTCGCCATTATTTCCAGAGCTTCACAGTGGTGGTGATGACAGATCTGCCGATATTTAAGGTCCTGCAGAAGCCCGATGTGGCGGGAAGAATGGTGCGTTGTGTAACATCCCGCCAAAATACTATTCATGTTTATATAATGAAAATAAAGGTAACAAATAGATTGAAGTGAACAAAATATTATATATATGAAATGTAGTTTCTCCTCACAGGGAGTTTAATACAAATTCGGTCAAATTTTCCAGAAACATAAACAAAATACAGTAAAAAAAACAAAGCAGGCGATCTCCTATCGGAAGAGGCCGATCTCCTATCGGAAGAGGCCGATCTCCTATCGGAAGACAGCAAAAGGGGGATCGCCTAACAGAAGTAGAAACAGGCGATCTCCTTCCGGCGACCACTCACTGAGGAGCTCTTCTGCCTGCAACATCATCTGCTCCCGTGTAAATTATACACGATCATCACAGGTTTAAGAAAGAGCCAAACACAACACCAAAGAAACACCACAAGGTAAGCTAGACATTTGAAAAAGAGTTTAGATATGAACTTTAAAATCAAGATAAAACAAATTCAAGATACCCACGTAAACCATCAACTAAACACATATTACACGATTCCTCAAAGGTCATTAAAATCACAACATTTATCAAGTGTCTAATAATTTCAATGTTCCTCATTTCTCACGTTAGACTTCCACTGACTCATCACACAAGACACTTGACACTACTTCCGGAAGACTCGTGCATTGATTAGACTCAGAGATCTGCACCTGTCATACTAAACAGCTGTAATGTTTCCCCAGCTATGCGCATCAACACAATCTCGATCTCAAGTTTTATCACTCTCACAGTATGACAGGGTGAATCCACACAACAGGTCGAGCTCGTTCCCTTTTGAACAACTCACCCATACGTATGAACCTCCATCGACTCTCAACGCCTGAATAACTTCATCTATATAAATTCATTATCTCAGGAGAGTCAGGATATCTCATTTGGAATCACCGATCAATGCACATCCTACACGATCTTACACGGTATTTTCTTTCCTGAAAATACTATGCCTTGATCCCACATTCACCACATTCAACACATCACATAACACTTAAAGGAATGATTTCAATCACAGCAAAACTCACTCCAAGGTTCTTATTTTCGAATATCTCATTTAAATCTCAAACAGTTTCAAAGCAACACCAACAACAGGGAATTCGCAAACAACGCCAAAACCGGCGATCTGGTTCAAAAACAGGGTATTTCGAAGTCTGTATATAAAACCGGCGACCACGTCGCCCAAACACATAGAAACAGAGCATTCACGAAGATGAAAACGAAACCGGCGACCACGTCGCCCTCACTTCAGAAACAGCTAATCTATGGCTTGTATTGAAAATGAAGGCTAGCTTCCCTTACCTGGACTTGCGCAAAACACCGAGAGCTCCGAAACCCACTGAGCTTGAAGGATGCCTTAGCTCTGTTTTCAGCGCCTGGTTTTGTAGAACTTGCAGAGAATCTCCCAGGTGCTCTAAGGGCAGTCGTCGCTCGTCGCACAGGTGCTGGAGGTTGCCTGAGTTGTAGCGCGAAGGAGAGAAAAGGGAGGGATGAAGATGCAGACACTCTTTTACTCTTGAGTCACTGTAACGCTATTTGCCTTCCCGCAGTGGCTTTTGAATCCAAGCTTACTCGTCCACGTATGCTGCTGCTGCCACCCCTTCTGCAGGAAAGCCTGAGAACCACTGCCCTGAACAGTACGACCACTGTTGTCTCTTGTGCATGCCAACCACTGCCCTGAACAGTATGACCACTATTGTCGCTTGTGCATGCCAACCACTGCTTTGAACAGTACGACCGCTGGTGTCTCCTGCGCATGCCAACATTCTGATGTCACCACTCTGAACCACTCTTTTTGTCTACGTGGCGCGTGTGCAGGACGTTTCATGCTGGGAGTCTGGGTCCCACTTTATCTGTGTGAAGCTCATCATCGCGCGACAACTTTCCACCACTGACTCATCCTGGAGAACGACCGATGTCTCCCTCGCCCTGGAAGACGACCGATGTCTCCCTCGCCCTGGAAGACGACCGATGTCTCCCTCGCCCTGGAAGACGACCGATGTCTATCCGTGGCGACGCTCTCATGCCTCGCGCCCTGGCAATGCCCGCATGCCTCTCGCGCCCTGGCAATGCCCGCATGCCTCTCGCGCCCTGGCAATGCCCGCATGCCTCGCGCCCTAGCGATGCCCGCATGCCTCTCGCGCCCTGGCAATGCCTGCATGCCTCGCGCCCTGGCGATGCCCGCATGCCTTTCGCGCCCTGGCAATGCCCGCATGCCTCGCGCCCTGGCGATGCCCGCATGCCTCTCGCCCGCGCGATGCCTGCATGCCTCGCGCCCTGGCGCTCATGTGTAGCAGGCGACCGGCGATCATGTACTACTAGGCGATCTCATAGAGTTCCAAACTACAGTTTCCTTCCTTTTTATTTTAAATAAACACATACTTAGAATTCATTTAAAATATACCCCTTTTTTTCCAATCCAAAAGTACAGGTCCTTACACGTTGGGCAGTCGAGTTGTCAGAATTCGACATCCAGTATGAACCCAGGGGCCCGATCAAAGGACAGGTCTACGCTGACTTTGTGGCCGAGATGTCCTCAACAGAGGCCCAGCAGGAGGGACCCAATTTCAAATGGGTATTGTCAGTAGACAGGTCCTCGAATCAGCAAGGCAGCGGAGCAGGGGTGATCTTGGAAGGACCCAAGGGATTGTTGATAGAGCAGGCCCTGCGATTCGCTTTCAAAGCCAGCAATAACCAGGCGGAGTATGAGGCTTTGATCGCTGGGATGTTGTTGGCAAAGGAGATGGGAGCGCAGAGCCTTATGGCCAAGAGTGACTCATTGTTGGTCACCGGTCAAGTGGTGGGAGAATACCAGGCCAAAGACCCTCAGATGGCCTCTTACTTGGAGTATGTCCAGAGATTGAAGAGTTCATTTGAAATATTTGAACTAGTACATGTGCCCAGGGAGCAGAATGCCAGAGCTGACTTGTTGGCCAAACTCGCCAGCTCAGGCAAGGGGGGCAGACAGAGGACGGTCATCCAGGAGACCCTGAGGGCACCTCGTACTTATACAGCCGATATCTTGGTGGGAGTCCATCAGATTAGCCAGTCAGATGGTGAGAAGAGGAGTCATCGCTCGTTGACTCAAGAAACTTTGAAGAAACCACGAGTCAACGCATGCATGCTGTTCTTGCCGGTTGACCCGCCTGTCAGTTGACTCACGACACTCACACGCCTCCTTCCTCACGTTGATATGTGCTTGGTTCTTTCGAAGCAATCTGCACCTGCAAAAGAGAAAGGGGGGCGCCCTAGAGGCCGTTTGCACTCCGACGCTCAAGTCAGTGTAAGGCAAGGAACACCAAGTGTATTGAGTTTCTCTCTGTGTTTAGGTCTAGAAACTGCGTACCTTTGTGAAGTGTTTTACTGTCCCTTATATAGTCTAGGGTTTACTGCGCCGCTAGCCCTAATTAGGGTTTACTGCGTTGCTAGCCATATTTAGGGTTTACTGGAATACCCTTGCGCCGCTATCACCCAATCTTAGGGTAATCTAGCACATAAGGTTTCCTTCTCTGGAGTGCAAACTTTAACAGGGTGACCACCTGGATGCCTCCTTGTGCACCTAGTCTCTGGGGCCACCTGTTCTGGGAGTGCCTTCACTGTTCACGTGCCATGCATGTAGCTTTACTGGGAAAACCCTAGTTCTGGTGAGTACTCGTCCCCTCAGGACTCTACACCCAACTGTGCTCTCCCTGCTACCCGCATAGGCACTTCGTGATCCAGGCCTTTCCCTAACTCTGGGTATTTAACTGGTCATTGGCCCACTCTGGGAACCAATCTTAGCTGTTCTGTTTACGCTGTTCAAATCACCCAAGGCCGATGTCACCTCGCCACACTCTGTCGCCGAGGACTCCTCGACCTGCTGAGTGATGATGACACCTCCGCCCATCCTGGTGATCTGACGATTACTCACCCGTCTCTCTAGGTTGATGACCCATCACCCTCCTCTGTAGGCTGATGACTAATCACCCCTCTCTATAGGCTGATGACTCGTCACCCTTCTCTCCGTAGGCTAATGACTAGTCACCCCTTTCTGTAGGCTGATGACTAGTCACCCCTTTCTGTACAATACCCCTTATGGGGTCCACTCCATGTGGCTTTGGCCCATGCTGTGGGACCCAGCTGACGTCCGAGGACTGGTCAGTACACAAGCCCCCAGTCTCAAGCTGTTAACTTGTTTCAGCGAAGAGACTAAGTGATGGGCGAGGACTGCTCGGTACACAAGCCCCCCTAGTCTCGAGCTACTAACTTGTTCCAGTGTAGAGACTAAGTCATTGTCTTGGGCGGCCTACATGGCTCTGCGCATAAGTACATGAATAGTGCGCTGAGAAGACACTTCACCAACCCCCTTTCATCTGCTAACACGTGGCTGCATCAACGATTTGAGATTCATAACGTTTGCGCTCCCTAGGGCTACGTTAAACCTCTTCAAAACCCCTCGCCACTTCACTGTTTCATCACCTTGCATTCTCACTTCTGCATACTCTATCTTCCAGCGCACGCTCTCTTCTTCCCACCAGACTTTTCACGCTTCTCCGCTCTTCCTCAACCAAAGGTATGATTTTTATGTCTTCTCCTCCTTCATAACATAAACTCGATCATCCATATGGTATGCTGTAACTATTTTGGGCCTATGTGTGGCTTATGCATTCTAGGGTTTTGTTCTTCTTTCCTGGGTTCATTCTACCTTTGTTTCTTCGTCCACCATTGTTTTCTTCTGAGCCTTTCTTCGTTTCCTGCCTCTCATTTGTTTAGATTCGAGATGACCAGAACCAAAACCACCTTCAACCCTCCTCCAACTGTAGCGGTCGATTACAAGGCCCTCTACCCATGGGCTTCTGAGGATCTCCTTGCCGAGACCTCCAAACTCACATCCTGCGAGGATCTTCGCAAGCACAGGGATGATGAGAATGAGATTAAAGGACGCGTCTTCGGCAGGGAAACTGACGCGTACGTCTCTATGCGTCCCTGCACAGCAAACGAGCCTGTGTGCGCCGATGATCGCTGCAACGATGGGGAACCGTTTTTCTCCTTTTACGCCACCATCTTCAAAAAAGTCAAAGTCCGTCTCCCTTTCACCGGGTTCGAAAGGGCTTTGCTCACAGAATTAAATGTGGCCCTGCTCAACTGCACCCCAACAGTTGGGCCTTCATTAGGGCGTTCTCCATCCTCTGCAATAATCTAGGGTTCACCCCCTCCGTTGATGTCTTTCTTTACTTCTTCGAGGCGAAGAGCCCCGGCAAGAGGCTTTGGGTGAGCCTGAATGGGGTGGCAGGGAGAGTCCTTCTAACTCTCTTCTCGCAGTCATACAAGAACTTCAAGGGAAGGTTCTTTCGAGTCTGCTGCAGCTCTTACGACCCCACCATGCTCGATGAGTTTCCCTTATACTGGGTGGGGGAGTTGAAGTTCAAGAAGCCACGCAGGCTCGAGGAGTTGACTGTAAGGACCCAGAAAATTTTATTGGAATGAAAGGGTTATATTTAAATAATTTCAGAAGATGTTATTATTCAAAATACAAAGAGCTGGTAAACGAAGTTTCATAGTAGTCGGACCTCGGACGTCGCCCAAGATCTGGGGTCAGCTGGTAGAGGTCGGTCGGATGACGTGTGGATCAAGAAGAGTAAAGGAAGAAAAGTGTAGTTTAGAAGACTATGAGATCGCCGGTCGCCTACTACACATGATCGCCAGGGCGCGAGGACGTCGCCAGGGCGCGCGAGGCATGTGGACGTCGCCAGGGCGCGAGGACGTCGCCAGGGCGCGCGAGGCATGTGGACTTCGCCAGGGCGCGCGAGGCATGTGGATGTCGCCAGGGCGCGCGAGGCATGCAGGCAACGCCGGGGCGCGAGAGGCATGCGGGCGTCGTCGGGGCGCGAGGCATGAGGCATCGCCGGGTCGCGAGAGGCACGCGGGCGTCGCCAGGGAGAGACATCGGTCGTCTTCCAGGGAGAGACATCGGTCGTTCGCCAGTATGAGACCTCAGTGGATAGTCATCGCGCGAGCGGTCATCGGTGGAAGGTTATCGCGCTATGTCGAGCTTCACACAGAGAAAGTGGGACCCAGACTCCCAGCATGAAACGTCCTGCACGCGCGCCACGTAGACAAAAAGGGTGGTTCAGAATAGTGACATCAGAATGTTGGCATGCGCAGGAGACAACAGTGGTCGTACTGTTCAGGGCAGTGGTTGGCATGCACAAGAGACAACAGTGGTCGTACTGTTCAGGGCAGCGGTTGGCATGCACAAGTGACAACAGTGGTCGTACTGTTCAGGGCAGTGGTTGTCAGGCTTTCCTGCAGAAGGGGCAGCAGCAACAGCATACGTGGACAGGTAGGCTTGGATTCAAAAGCCACTGCGGGAAGGCAAAGAGCGTTTTCAGTAACTCAAGAGCGAAAGAGTGAGTTTACCTCCCATCTCCTCCATTCTCTCCTTCGCACTGCCATTCTGGCACCTTCACACAAGAGTACGACGAGCGACGGCCACCATTAGAGCACCTGGGAGGTTCTCTGCAAGTCCTTCAAAACAGACGCAAAAACAGAGCCAAGGCATTCTTTAAGCTTCGTTGGGTTCGGAGCTCCTGGTGTTTTGCGCAAGTCCAGGTAAGGGAAGCTAGCCTTCATTTTCAATACAAGCCATAGATTAGCTGTTTCTGAAGTGAGGGCGACGTGGTCGCCGGTTTTCGTTTTCATCTTTGTGAATGCTCTGTTTCTATGTGTTTGGGCGACGTGGTCGCCGGTTTTATATACAGACTTCGAAATACCTTGTTTTTGAACCAGATCGCCGGTTTTGGCGTTGTTTGCGAACTCCCTGTTTTTGGTGTTGCTTTGAAAACGGTTTGAGATTTAAATGTGATATTCGAAAATAAGAACCTTGGAGTGAGTTTTGCTGTGATTGAAATCATTCATTTAAGTGTTGTATGATGTGTTGAATGTTGTGGATGTGGGATCAAGGCATAGTATTTTCAGGAAAGAAAATACCGTGTAAGATCGTGTAGGATGTGCATTGATCGGTGATGTCTATAATGAGATTATCCTGACTCTCCTGAGATAATGGATTCATATAGATGAAGTTATTCAGGCGTTGAGAGTCGAAGGAGGTTCATATGTATGGGTGAGTCGTGTGAAAAAGAACGAGCTCGGCCTGTTATATGGATTAACCCTGTCATACTGTGAGAATGGTGAACTTGAGATCGAGGATGTGTTGATGCGCATAGCTGTGGAAACATTACAACAGCTTAGTATGACAGGTGCAGAATCTCTGAGTCTAGTCAATGCACGAGTCTTCCGGAAGTAGTGTCAAGTGTCTTGTGTGCTGAGTCAGTGGTAGTCTGACGTGAGAAATGAGGAACATTGAATTGATAGACACTTGATGCATTTTGTGAAATAGAATGACTCTTGAAAATATTGTAAAGTGTGTGATTTCTTGGCGATCAGGTGAAGGGAATGAGAAACTCTATAGTTTTACGTGGGTATCTTGAATTTGTTTTACCTTGATTTCAAAGTTCATATCTAGCTCTTTTTAAATGTCTAGCTTACCCTGTGTTTCTTTTGTGTTGTGTTTGGCCTTTTCTTAAACCTGTAATGATCGTGTATAATTTACACGGGAGTAGATGATGTTGCAGGATGTAGAGCTCCTTAGTGAATTGTCGCTGGAAGGAGATCGCCTGTTTTCTATTTCCGTTGGGAGATCACCCCTTTTGCTGCTTTCTGATAGGAGATCGCCTATATGATAGGAGATCGCCCTTCTAATAGGAGATCACCCTTCTGTCAGGAGATCGCCTATCTTTCTATTGTATTGTATTTTGTTTATGTTTTAATGGAAAAGTGATCGTATTTGTATTAAACTCCCTGTGAGGAGAAACTTTAATTACATATATATAATTTTATTCACTTCAATCTATTTGTTACTTTTATTTTCATTATATAAATATGAATAGTATTTTGGCGGGATGTTACATTAATGGTATCAGAGCAGTTCGTCCTTAGGATGACCTGAGGGCTGTGGATCCATTGTGTTTCTTCTGCTCATGAAAGTTATTTGAGTTTAAAATAACAACTATAGTGAAAGGTTTTCAAATGTTTTTGTATCGAAATTTTGTGTGTGCTTTGGTGAATATATGCTCTAACTGAAAATCTTAGTATTATGAATGAGAAGATCTTGATAAAGTAGTGAGGGTGCACACTCATAACTGGATCGAGATGAGTCTCAATCTTAATTCCAAAGGTTTGATGTTTAGCATATATTGAATTCTGGTGTGAGCTATTTCATTCTCTTGAGTGTCTTTGTAATTGATTGAAAATGGTTGATTGGATTGATGATTGTATACCAGTAGCTGTTCTGGTGTTTTGTTTAAGTTTATCAGCACTATGACTCTATTGATGAGCTCAAATTCTTAATGACTTTGAGATGCTGACCTTTGTAAGGTCTAGCTGTTACCTCCTGAATGAATTGATTTCTTATCGATCTCATTCTTGTAGTTGTAGGGAATATAGAAACCTATAGTTCCAAATCTGAAACGAAGAGTGATGGCAAGTAAACCTCCTACCCCTCCCTAACCTTCTTCGGAAATGGGCCAGATTGCCAAGGCTATAGAGATGACGGCAAATGCTATCCAACAACAGAATACGGTAATGGCTCAGATTCTTCAGGCTGTAATGCATCATTGGGAAACTGCTCGGTCGGATGGAACAGCTTCCCACGTCGGTCAGCCTCAGGAACGGATGGGACTGACCGAGTTCATGAGGCACAACCCACCCAAGCTCAGTGGGAATGCTACCCCTGATCAAGCAGATCCGTGGATCAGGGAGTTTCATGCCTTAGTAGGGAAGGCAAAGGTGGTGGAGACCCTGGAGAGGAGTGATTCCAGAGTAATCAGACCATGCCCAAGGGGTCCCTCCAGTGGGAAGGCCAAGGTACAGCACCCACGACGCAAGCCTTATGCGAGACCTCCACCACATCGGACAGGAGCAGATCCGCCCCAGTTTCAGCAGCAACAACCCTGGAAACTTAAATGTTTCCACTGTGGTGGACCACACACAGCCAATGTGTGCCCCAAGAGAGATTCAGAGAGGAGATGTTTTGCCTGTCAAAAGACGGGACACGTTGCTAGAGATTGTCCTACCCAGAATAGGATGACTCAACCCAGTGGATCCCAACAGTTGAGGAATGGAGGCAGTCGACCTCAGGCAGCAGGGAGAGTGTTTGCCATGCCTGGAGCGGAGGCATCTCAGTCAGGTAACTTAGTACAGAGTGTTGCTCTATAGCTGGTAGATGCGTTAGAATTTTGTTTGATTCTGGAGCGACACACTCCTTTGTGTCAAGCCTGTGTGTAGCCGAGTTGGGCCTTCTAGTGAAGGAGTTACCGTTTGAACTGTTGGTCCCTACACCTGCGTCAGGACAGGTGTTGACCTCTACAGTTTGCCCCGAATGTCCAGTGATAGTAGAGGGACGCAGATTCAAAGTGAATTTGATCTGCCTACCTCTTCAGGATCTGGATGTTATCCTAGGAATGGATTGGCTATCTGCCAATCACATTCTCATAGGTCGCGGTAGGCAGAAAATTAGCGTTTCCAGATCTCCAAGAGTCAGATGTGATATCTACTCAGCACGGGTTGTCGGAGTTGGAAAGAGGGGCGAGGTGCTTCGTGATGCTAGCTCGGTTGGAAGTGAAGAATGAAGAGGACGTAAGCAAGATACCTTGGTGAAAGATTTCATGGAAGTATTTCCAGAAGAAATACCTGGATTACCTCCTAAGAGAGAGGTGGAACTCTCTATTGATTTGGTACCTGGAGCTGGACCAGTGTCAATGACTCCAGCTGAGTTGATGGAATTAAAGAAGGAAGTGTAAGTTAGATTTAGTGTACCAAGGTTTAGTTTCAGCTACATATAAGTTATGGAGAGTATATAAGCTGAATGTTGAGGGTTTAAGGACTTAAGCATGTGTATCCATGGGAAGTACCGGGGTTAAGTTCCAAGAATGAAAGAATGAATTTTCCTTTATTTGAAGCTTGGGAGATGTTTATGTCGATGAAACCGCATGAGATGACTCTAGCTTAACCACAAGCTTAAAAGGAAAGAGGAGATATTGTATTTATGTCTAAAGTTCATTTAGCCAGAGAAATTTGCTGAAAAATACCAAGTAGAGAAGTTACTGGGATAAGAGAGAAAGCTTCACGCAGAATGGATGCTGTTTTGTGGATCGTGATTTGGAAGATGAGTATGGAAATGGTGGGTTGAGATTTAGGGCTCCTGATGCAGTAAGTCCCCTGAACTTGGCAAATGAGGATGCAGTTCTGCCTGTGAACGTAGAAGAGAAGGAGGAAATGGCTATGGATAGAATAAGGGTAAGCCGTGTTATGATGGTGTTGAGTTCTTCTAGCAATATTAGTAAATTGCAGAAAGTTGGAGGTGGAAGCAGGACTTTCCGTGCCTTGTGTTTCTAATGAGATGGGATTTGCAGCTAATCCTTTAGATGGGCGGTTGTGGTGGTCAGCGTTTCGTTTCTGATTTTAGAAACAATGCTGCATTGTCAGCTGTATCTGTTCTTCCAGGTCGGTGCTAGTATAGGGGTACGCTGGCGTGATGGTGGCGTTGCAGAATGCTGATTTAGATGAAAAATCTGGAGTGTGTCTCCAAGGCTGCTGAAGGTCCAGTGCGATGAGTTGCTTGATAAAGAGGTAACGCAGAAACTAGAGGAATGAGTCTCTTCGTTTAGAGTGGCAGACGCTGATTTATTTGGGTATGCGATGTTCAGACCGCTTAACAGTCAAGCCATGCTCTCCTGAATGCCATTCAGGTCGCCCTCTTGAGTTTGAATCAGCATTGTATGCCTGGCGGTATGACGAGTGGCGGGAAGGTGTTGTGACTGCAGTTAATGTCGGTAGTAGATGGATCTTCACCGGATTGCTCTACCTTAGAAAGTGAATCATCATCCATCCCCAAAGTTGAAGTTGCTAAGAAGGTGAGCAAGAATCGTTTGGTTGGGAACCCTTGTGGATCTGGAAAATATGAAGAGAATAACTCTGAGGGAGCCACTCTATGTCGCTCATGAGGACAAAGATAATAACTCTTGTAGAGGCAGTGATGATGTTGACAATGAGGAGAAGACCTTTGGAGTTTACTGCTGGAGACCATGTGTTCATGAGAGTGACACCAACCAAGGGTGTAGGAAGAGCGATCAGACCAAAGAAGTTGTCCCCTAAGTTCGTGGGACCATATCAGACCTTAAGGAGGATTGGTCCAGTGGCTTACGAGATCGCCCTACCTCCCCAGTTAGCGAATCTGCACAATGTCTTTCACGTATCACAGCTGAGGAAGTACATGGCAGACCCTAGTCACGTATTAAAAGTGGACGACGTGCAGATCGGGTGATCCAACGTGGGAAATAGAAGAAACCACGAGAGAAGCCCATCCATACCTCCTTTCCTTATAATTCAATTTTCGGGGACGAAAATTTTTCTTGTTGGGGAGATTGTAAGGACCCAGAAAATTTTATTGGAATGAAAGGGTTATATTTAAATAATTTCAGAAGATGTTATTATTCAAAATACAAAGAGCTGGTAAACGAAGTTTCATAGTAGTCGGACCTCGGACGTCGCCCAAGATCTGGGGTCAGCTGGTAGAGGTCGGTCGGATGACGTGTGGATCAAGAAGAGTAAAGGAAGAAAAGTGTAGTTTAGAAGACTATGAGATCGCCGGTCGCCTACTACACATGATCGCCAGGGCGCGAGGACGTCGCCAGGGCGCGCGAGGCATGTGGACGTCGCCAGGGCGCGCGAGGCATGTGGACGTCGCCAGGGCGCGCGAGGCATGTGGATGTCGCCAGGGCGCGCGAGGCATGCGGGCAACGCCGGGGCGCGAGAGGCATGCGGGCGTCGTCGGGGCGCGAGGCATGAGGCATCGCCGGGTCGCGCGAGGCATGAGGCATCGCCGGGTCGCGAGAGGCACGCGGGCGTCGCCAGGGAGAGACATCGGTTGTCTTCCAGGGAGAGACATCGGTCGTTCGCCAGTATGAGACCTCAGTGGATAGTCATCGCGCGAGCGGTCATCGGTGGAAGGTTATCGCGCTATGTCGAGCTTCACACAGAGAAAGTGGGACCCAGACTCCCAGCATGAAACGTCCTGCACGCGCGCCACGTAGACAAAAAGGGTGGTTCAGAATAGTGACATCAGAATGTTGGCATGCGCAGGAGACAACAGTGGTCGTACTGTTCAGGGCAGTGGTTGGCATGCACAAGAGACAACAGTGGTCGTACTGTTCAGGGCAGCGGTTGGCATGCACAAGCGACAACAGTGGTCGTACTGTTCAGGGCAGTGGTTGTCAGGCTTTCTTGCAGAAGGGGCAGCAGCAACAGCATACGTGGACAGGTAGGCTTGGATTCAAAAGCCACTGCGGGAAGGCAAAAAGCGTTTTCAGTAACTCAAGAGCGAAAAAGTGAGTTTACCTCCCATCTCCTCCATTCTCTCCTTCGCACTGCCATTCTGGCACCTTCACACAAGAGTACGACGAGCAACGGCCACCATTAGAGCACCTGGGAGGTTCTCTGCAAGTCCTTCAAAACAGACGCAAAAACAGAGCCAAGGCATTCTTTAAGCTTCGTTGGGTTCGGAGCTCCTGGTGTTTTGCGCAAGTCCAGGTAAGGGAAGCTAGCCTTCATTTTCCATACAAGCCATAGATTAGCTGTTTCTGAAGTGAGGGCGACGTGGTCACCGGTTTTCGTTTTCATCTTCGTGAATGCTCTGTTTCTATGTGTTTGGGCGACGTGGTCGCCGGTTTTATATACAGACTTCGAAATACCTTGTTTTTGAACCAGATCGCCGGTTTTGGCGTTGTTTGCGAACTCCCTGTTTTTTGTGTTGCTTTGAAAACGGTTTGAGATTTAAATGAGATATTCGAAAATAAGAACCTTGGAGTGAGTTTTGCTGTGATTGAAATCATTCATTTAAGTGTTGTATGATGTGTTGAATGTTGTGGATGTGGGATCAAGGCATAGTATTTTCAGGAAAGAAAATACCGTGTAAGATCGTGTAGGATGTGCATTGATCGGTGATGTCTATAATGAGATTATCCTGACTCTCCTGAGATAATGGATTCATATAGATGAAGTTATTCAGGCGTTGAGAGTCGAAGGAGGTTCATATGTATGGGTGAGTCGTGTGAAAAAGAACGAGCTCGGCCTGTTATATGGATTAACCCTGTCATACTGTGAGAATGGTGAACTTGAGATCGAGGATGTGTTGATGCGCATAGCTGTGGAAACATTACAACAGCTTAGTATGACAGGTGCAGAATCTCTGAGTCTAGTCAATGCACGAGTCTTCCGGAAGTAGTGTCAAGTGTCTTGTGTGCTGAGTCAGTGGTAGTCTGACGTGAGAAATGAGGAACATTGAATTGATAGACACTTGATGCATTTTGTGAAATAGAATGACTCTTGAAAATATTGTAAAGTGTGTGATTTCTTGGCGATCAGGTGAAGGGAATGAGAAACTCTATAGTTTTACGTGGGTATCTTGAATTTGTTTTACCTTGATTTCAAAGTTCATATCTAGCTCTTTTTAAATGTCTAGCTTACCCTGTGTTTCTTTTGTGTTGTGTTTGGCCTTTTCTTAAACCTGTAATGATCGTGTATAATTTACACGGGAGCAGATGATGTTGCAGGATGTAGAGCTCCTTAGTGAATTGTCGCTGGAAGGAGATCGCCTGTTTTCTATTTCCGTTGGGAGATCACCCCTTTTGCTGCTTTCTGATAGGAGATCGCCTATATGATAGGAGATCGCCCTTCTAATAGGAGATCACCCTTCTGTCAGGAGATCGCCTATCTTTCTATTGTATTGTATTTTGTTTATGTTTTAATGGAAAAGTGATCGTATTTGTATTAAACTCCCTGTGAGTAGAAACTTTAATTACATATATATAATTTTATTCACTTCAATCTATTTGTTACTTTTATTTTCATTATATAAATATGAATAGTATTTTGGCGGGATGTTACATTGACTGTCCCTGACCAAGAACTCTGCCAGACCATTTCCAGCTGGGGCGTGGTGTTTGACTCCACCCAGCTGATTAGGCATGAGTATGACGCTGAGACTCTCAGCGTGTACATTAGTACACCAACTTCATCTTGCACTTAACTGTTCACGTACTTAACACCTTGTCTTTCTCATACTTTTCATTGTTCCCTGCAGGCATGGTACTCAACGCTGATAAGAAGAAAAGGCTGGCGGATGTGCTGAATCGCCGCAATGCTAGCGGTTCGGCCCCTGCAGGTCCTTCATCACCCGCGGGTGCTGCCTTGGAACCTATTGCTGAAAAGTCCAAGAGGGCAGCCCCTGTGGAAGTTTCTGATGACGAGGACACCTGCTCCGGCCTTGTCTTCAAAAGAAAAAGGGTGGGGACAGCCGCGGAGGTCTCTTCAGCCACAGAAGGGCACCCTTCATCCTTTAGGGAGCACCCCCCCAGCGCCTCCTCCCCTCCTGAGCCAATCTTAACGCTTGAGGGGGGTGGGGAGAGTGCTCCTCCCTCTGGTCAGATGCCTTCTGCCCCAGAATTGCCTTCTCTGCTCCAAAGGTCACTTGCTCAGATGCCTGGCAGAGCTGTTTTGGAGGCCATGGACAGAAACTCCCTTGAGAACCTCCTCAGCCATGGTCTCGGGGAGTTCTTGGCCGCTTCCAACTCCTTGCTGGTCAAGGGCAGTGTTGAGGCGGAGCTGCTTGAGGAGACCGCCCAACTGAAGAAAGAGCTGGAGCAAAAGGATCTCCAACTCCGTCAAGCGGCCAAGCACGAGACTGCCCTTAATCAAGAACTGGGTAGTCTCCGTCAATCCGAGAAGGAGACCAAGAAGCTCCTTTTCTCCAAGGGGCAGGAGGCCCTCCAGCTTGAAGCTAAGATACTCCCCCTCCGCAACAAGATCATTGAACTGGAAGAGCAAGCAGAGGGGCCTCAAGCTAAAATGGCCAAGCTGGAGGAGAGGGCGACCGATCGAGAAGTTCAGCTGGGCAAGGTTGAGGAGGAACTTGCCCAACAGATTGAACTGCTGAAGAAGACCGAGACTGAGCTTATTGATGACGCCGCCGACGCCTATGGGGAAGGCTTTGGTGATGCCCTTGCTCAGGTTGCCTGCGTGCATCCTGAGATGGACCTCTCACCATACTCCGCAACTATGCAGGTGGTCGACAGGCAAATAGTGCCCAGATAGGTCTTCTGAACAGTTGTATTTAGCTGAACATCTTGTAATCACCCTCCTTTGTAATATAAACTTCGATTTATGCATTGTTCATCTTTTTGTCGTGCTTTGTATCTGGTAGGCTCACGATCACAAATAATGCACCTGCAAAAATGAACCTCAAGTAGCATGTTTTTTCTGCTAATTTCATTAATGAACCTTAAATTTAATCTGGGTGTTCTCACTCGGAGGGGGAAAGTGTTCCTTATGAACTCCCCTCTCCCTTCACGAGACCTCTAACCCCAACTAATAGGTTCTGATTGACCTGTCATCGCCCATGGACGACGTAGGATTTAACTAGGCGAACCCTTCTTTCACATTGGAAGTTCTCACTCGAAGTGGAGGTGTTCTCTGCGAACCTACCTCTCCACTTACGAGACCTCTAACTCCAAGTGATAGGTGCTAACAGCGAACCCTTCTTTCACATTGGAAGTTCTCACTCGAAGTGGAGGTGTTCTCTGCGAACCTACCTCTCCACTTACAAGACCTCTAACTCCAAGTGATAGGTGCTAACAGCGAACCCTTCTTTCACATTGGAAGTTCTCACTCGAAGTGGAGGTGTTCTCTGCGAACCTACCTCTCCACTTACGAGACCTCTAACTCCAAGTGATAGGTTCTAACTGACCTCACATCGCTCACAGGCGAGGAGGATTTCTCTGGGCGAACCCTTCTTTCACATTGGAAGTTCTCACTCGAAGTGGAGGTGTTCTCTGCGAACCTACCTCTCCACTTACGAGACCTCTAACTCCAAGTGACAGGTTCTAACAACATTGTACAAACACATTACAAGCATATATCTTTAACTGAATTTTATTGGGTGACCTCATTAAAAACCCTTAGAAGGGAAAAAAGAGTGTCCCCTGTATTGTCTGGTGTACAAAATTACATGGCTTTAACTGAAATAATACTTCAGGTGGGTCGCATTCCATGTTCGAGGAATCGGACCTCCTTCTAAAGTCTCAAGCCTGTATGCTCCATTCCCTAGGGCCTCTGTCACTCTGAAAGGACCAGTCCACTTAGGGGATAACTTGTTCTCTATCTGGTATGGAGACGCCTTGCGCATGACGAGGTCTGCCACCTGGAACTGCCGAGCTCTCAACTTTGAAGTGTGTTTGAGCTCGACCCTCCTCTTCAGCGCCTCAGCTTTGATTCCTGCTTCTTCCCTAGCTTCATCCAAGAGATCAAGATTCACCTTCCTCTCTTCATTGGACTCCTCAGCTACAAAGTTCTGGAAACGTGGTGAGTTCTCCTGGATCTCCACGGGAATCATGGCATCTGAACCATATACCAAACTAAAGGGAGTCTCCTTGGTAGTGGACTGGGGAGTAGTATGGTAGGCCCATACTATTCTGGGAACCTCCTCGGCCCACCTTCCCTTTGCTTTCTCCAATCTTCTCTTCAGCCCTCTGAGAAGGACTCGGTTAGCCGACTCGACCTGCCCATTGGTCTGCGGGTGCTCGACTGACGCAAACACTTGCTTGATCCCCAGCTCTGTACATAGCTTCCCCAACTGCTGGCTTGCAAACTGCGTGCCATTGTCAGACACCAAGCGTTTGGGTACCCCAAAGCGGCAGACTATATTCTTCCACACGAAGTGTTGGATCTTCTGTGTTGTAATCTGTGCTACTGGCTCAGCTTCAATCCACTTCGTGAAATATTCTATGGCGACCACGAGGTACTTCATCTGCCTTATCGCCAAAGGGAAAGGCCCCAAGATGTCAATTCCCCATGTATGAAACGGCCAAGGGCTGTAAATCGACCTGAGCTCTTCTGGTGGTGCCTTAGGCCAATCAGCATGCAACTGGCATTGCTTGCATTGCTGTGCATGCCTAGTGCAATCTTCCCTCATTGTCGGCCAGTAGTACCCTGCTCGTACGGCCTTAGAGGCCAGAGCTCGGCCTCCGATGTGACTACCGCAGATACCTTCATGGAGCTCTGCCATTATCCTCACACACTGCTCGCCATGCACGTAGACTAAGATGGGGTGAGTAAACCCATGTCTGTACAACTCGCCTTCAATGAGCGTGTACTTGGACGAGTTCTTCTTTATCTTTTTTGCCTCCTCCGACTCTGCTGGGAGCATTCCATCCGCTATGTAACGCTTGTAGGGCGTCATCCATGTCTCACCATTTTGTAGTAGGCAGATTTGTGGCGCTTCTACCCCTATTCGCATGCATGCGCTGACTCGTGGTTTCTTCAGAGTTTCTTGAGTCAACGAGCGATGACTCCTCTTCACACCATCTGACCGGCTGATCTGATGGACTCCCACCAAGTTATCAGTTGTATAAGTACGAGGTGCCCTCAGGGTCTCCTGGATGACCGTCCTCTGTCTGCCCCCCTTGCCTGAGCTGGCGAGTTTGGCCAACAGGTCAGCTCTGGCATTCTGCTCCCTGGGCACATGTACTAGTTCAAACATTTCAAATGAACCCTTCAATCTCTGGACGTACTCCAAGTAAGAGGCCATCTGGGGGTCTTTGGCCTGGTATTCTCCCGCCACTTGACCGGTGACCAACAATGAGTCACTCTTGGCCATAAGGCTCTGCGCTCCCATCTCCTTTGCCAGTAACATCCCAGCGATCAAAGCTTCATACTCCGCCTGATTATTGCTGGCTTTGAAAGCGAATCGCAGGGCCTGCTCTATTAACAACCCCTTGGGTCCTTCCAAGATCACCCCTGCTCCGCTGCCTTGCTTATTCGAGGACCCATCTACTGACAACACCCATTTGAAATTGGGTCCCTCCTGCTAGGCTTCGGTTGAAGACATCTCTGCCACAAAGTCAGCGTAGACCTGTCCTTTGATCGGGCCCCTGGGTTCATACTGGATGTCAAATTCTGACAACTCAACTGCCCAACGCACCATTCTTCCTGCCACATCGGGCTTCTGCAAGACCTTACATATCAGCAGATCTGTCATCACCACCACTGTGAAGCTTTGGAAATAGTGGCGTAGTCTCCTGGCTGAGAACACCACTGCTAATGCTGCCTTCTCTAAGGCTTGGTATCTCGTCTCGGGTCCCTGCAACACTTTGCTGACAAAATAAATGGGCTTCTGGCTCTGTTGCTGTTCTTGAACCAAGACAGAACTTACCGTCCTATCTGTAACTGCAAAGTACAAACGCAGGGGTGTGCCTGTAACATCCCGCCAAATACTTTGGAATAATTATAAAACGAAATAAAGGTAAACAATTATTTTGAAGTGAACATAATTATATATATGTAATGAAGTTTTCTCCTCACAGGGAGTTTAATACATAATCGGTCAAATTTTTCCAAAAAACTTAAACTCAAATAAAATACAGTAAAATAGCAAGGCAGGCGATCTCCTATCAGAAGAGGGCGATCTCCTATCAGAGGACAGCAAAAGGGTGATCGCCTAACAGAAGTAGAAACAGGCGATCTCCTTCCGGCGACCACTCACTGAGGAGCTCTGCTTCTTGCAACATCATCTGCTCCCGTGTAAATTATACACGATCATCACAGGTTTAAGAAAGAGCCAAACACAACACCAAAAGAAACACCACAGGGTAAGCTAGACATTTGAAAAAGAGTTTAGATATTATACTTTAAAATCAAGATGAAAAAAATTAAAGACACCCACGTAAACCATCAACTAAAACACATAATGCACAATTCCTCAAAGGTCGTTAAAATCACAAAATTCATCAAGTGTCTATCAATACAATGTTTCTCATTTCACACGTCAGACTTCCACTGACTCATCACACAAGACACTTGACACTACTTCCGAAATACTCGTGCGTTGAACTTAGCATCCAGAGACATGCACCTGTCATACTTCATTTGCTGTAATGTTTCCTGTAAGGACCTGTAAAATTGAATTGGAATAAAAAGAGATATATTTTAAATGAATTCTAAGTATGCTTTTATTTAAAATAAAAAGGAAGGAAGGTGTAGTTTAGAAGACTATGAGATCGCCTAGTTGGTACTTAATCGCCGGTCGTCTACTACACATGATCGCCAGGGCGCGAGGACGTCGCCAGGGCGTGTAAGGACCTGAAAAATTAAATTGGAATAAAAGAGTTATATTTTAAATGAACTCAAAGTATGTTTTTATTTAAAATAAAAAGGGAGGAAAAGTTAAGTTAGAAGGCTACGAGGTCGCCGGTCGCCTGCTACACATGAGCGCCAGGTGGACGTCGCCAGGGCGCGAGAGGCATGCAGGCATCGCGCGGGCGCGAGAGGCATGCAGGCATCGCGCGGGCGCGAGAGGCATGCGGGCATCGCGCGGGCGCGAGGCATGCGGGCATTGCCAGGGCGCGAGGCATGTGGACGTGGCCAAGACGCGAGAGTTATGAGGGCGTCGCCAGGGAAGACATCGGTCGTCTCCCAGAGGAAGACATCGGTCGTCTCCCAGAGGAAGACATCGGTCGTCTCCCAGAGGAAGACATCGGTCGTCTTCCAGGGCGAAGGAGACATCGGTCGTTCGCCAGGATGAGTCAGCAGTGGAAAGTTATCGCGCGACGTCGAGTTTCACACAGAGAAGGTAAGACCCAGACTCCCAGCATGAAGCGTAGTGCACGCACGCCACGTAGACAAAAAGGGTGGTTCAGAATAGTGACATCAGAATGTTGGCATGCGCAGGAGACACTCGCGGTCGTACTGTTCAGAGCAGTGGTTGACATGCACAAGCGACAACAGTGGCAGTACTGTTCAGAGCAGTGGTTGGCATGCACCAGAGACAACAGTGGTCGTACTGTTCAGGGCAGTGGTTCTCAGACTTCTCTGCAGAGTGGGTGTAGCAGCTGCTTTTGAGGGATAAGTTGGTTTAAGATGCAGAGACCCACTGCTGAGAGAAACAAAAACGTTGCAGCTTTCTAAGAGAGAAAGAGTGAGTTACCTCCCTTCTCCTCCAGATATCTCCTTCGCGTCGCGATTCTAGCATCTGCACGCAAGAGTACGACGAGAGGCAGCACCATTAGAACACCTGGGAGGTTCTCTGCAAGTCCTTCAACCAGACGCAAAAACAGAGCCAAGGCGTTGTTCAAGCTTCATTGGGTTTCGGAGCTCCTGGTGTTTTGCGCAAGTCCGGGTAAGGGAAGCTAGCCTTCATTTTCAATACAAGCCATAGATTAGCTATTTCTGAAGTGAGGGTGACGTAGTCGCCGGTTTTCATTTTCATCTTCGTGAATGCTCTGTTTCTATGTGTTTGGGCGACGTGGTCGCCGGTTTTAAATGCAGACTTCGAAATACCCCGTTTTGAACTAGATCGCCGGTTTTGGCGCTGTTTTACGAACTCCCCTCTTTTTGGTGTTGTTTTGAAACTATTTGAGATGTAAATGAGATATTCGAAAATAAGAACCTTGGAGTGAGTTTTTGCTGTGATTGAAATCATCCCTTTAAGTGTTATATGATGTGTTGAATGTTGTGAATGTGAGATCAAGGCATAGTATTTTCAGGAAAGAAAATACCGTGTAAGATCGTGTAGGATGTGCATTGACCGGTGATTCGTTATGATATCCTGACTCTCCTGATATAATGGAATCATATAGATGAAGTTATTCGGGCGTTGAGAGTCGAAGGAGGTTCATACGTATGGGTGAGTTGTTCAAAAGGGAACGAGCTCGACCTGTTGTGTGGATTAACCCTGTCATGCTTGGATGGTGATGATATTGAGATTCATTATACGCTTGTGAATGTGTGTGATTTCACGGCGACCCTGTGAATGTGTGTGATTTCACAGTGGGCAGTATGACAGGTGCGAATCTATGAGTCTAGTCAATGCATGAGTCTTCCGGAAGTAGTGTCAAGTGTCTTGTGTGATGGGTCAGAGGAAGTCTGACGTGAGAAATGAGAAACATTGAAGTGATAGACACTTGGTGCATTATGTGAATAGAACGACTCTTGAAAATATTGTGAAACATGTGATTTCTTGATGGCTGTGTGATATGAATGAGAAAGTGATGGACTCTTGTGAATGTTTAAAAAGGGCTGATCTACGTTGGTTGTCTAGTTTAAAATTTAAAGTTTAAAAATATCTAGCTTACCCTTTGTATTGTTCTCTGGCTGTTTTCCTCTTAAAACTGTGATGATCGTGTATTTTACACGGGAGCAGATGATTTTCCAGGAAGTAGAGCTCCTTAGTGAGTGGTCGCCGGAAGGTGATCGCCTGATTTCTGTTTCTGGCAGCAGATCGGCTGTTTTGGGTCCTCTGATAGGAGATCGATCCCTTCCGATAGGAGATCGCCTGCTTTGTTTCTTTTACTGTATTTTGTTTATGTTTCTGGAAAATTTGACCGAATTTGTATTAAACTCCCTGTGAGGAGAAACTACATTTCATATATATAATATTTTATTCACTTCAATCTATTTGTTACCTTTATTTTCATTATATACATTTGTATAGTATTTTGGCGGGATGTTACATTAATGGTATCAGAGCAGTTCGTCCTTAGGATGACCTGAGGGCTGTGGATCCATTGTGTTTCTTCTGCTCATGAAAGTTATTTGAGTTTAAAATAACAACTATAGTGAAAGGTTTTCAAACGTTTTTGTATTGAAATTTGTGTGTGCTTTGGTGAATATATGTTCTAACTGAAAATCTTAGTATTAAGAATGAGAAGGTCTTGATAAAGTAGTGAGGGTGCACACTCATAACTGGATCGAGATGAGTCTCAATCTTAATTCCAAAGGTTTGATGTTTAGCATATATTGAATTCTGGGGTGAACTATTTCATTCTCTTGAGTGTCTTTGTAATTGATTGAAAATGGTTGATTGGATTGATGATTGTATACCAGTAGCTGTTCTGGTGTTTTGTTTATCAGCACCATGACTCTGTTGATGAGCTCAAATTCTTAATGACTTTGAGATGCTGACCTTTGTAAGGTCTAGCTGTTACCTCCTGAATGAATTAATTTCTTATCGATCTCATTCTTGTAGTTGTAGGGAATATAGAAACCTATAGTTCCAAATCTGAAACGAAGAGAGATGGCACGTAGACCTTCTACCCCTCCCCAACCTTCTTCGGAGATGAGCCAGATTGCTAAAGCTATCGAGATGATGGCAACTGCCATCCAACAACAGAATGCAGCGATGGCTCAGAACCATCAAGTTACAATGCACCACTGGGAAACTGCTCGGTCGGCTGAAACAAATTCTCACGCCAGTCAGCCTCAAGAACGGATGGGACTGACTGAGTTCATGAGGCACAACCCACCCAAGTTTAGTGGGAATGCTACCCCTGATCAGGCAGATCAATGGGTCAGAGAGTTGGAGAAAATCTTTAGGGCGACCTCCTGCCCTGAAGAGAAGAAACTGTTGTTTGCCACCTATCTGTTATCTGGAGAAGCTGAGTTCTGGTGGATGGGAGCTCAGCAGATGATGGAGGCCCGAGAGGATGTATTGGATTGGGAGAGCTTCAGAGTGAGGTTCTTGGAGAAATACTTCCCAGACAGCGCCAAGTTTGCGAGGGAAGCTGAGTTCCTAAAGTTGGAGCAGGGGGATATGTCAGTAAACGCCTATGCTGCTCGGTTTGAGTACCTCGCCCGATTCTACACCCAGGCGACCTCCGAGGCCTGGAGGTGTAGGAAGTTCGAAGAGGGGCTGAAGCATGGGCTGAAGAGGGCCATAGCCCCGATGTGCATCAGGGAATTTCACGCCTTAGTAGAGAAGGCGAAGATGGTGGAGACTCTGGACAAGGGTGATTCTCGGGTGATCAGGTCACACCCAGGGGGTTCTTCCAGTGGGGAGGCCAAGGTGCAGCACCCACAAAGCAAGCCTTATTCGAGACCCTCTCAGCATAGGGCAGAAGCAGCACCGCCCCAGTTTCAGCAGCAACAACCCTGGAAACTTAAATGTTTCCACTGTGGTGGACCACACACAGCCAATGTGTGCCCCAAGAGAGATTCAGAGAGAAGATGTTTTGCCTGTCAAAAGACGGGACACGTTGCTAGAGATTGTCCTACCCAGAATAGGATGACTCAACCCAGTGGATCCCAACAGTTGAGGAATGGAGGCAGTCGACCTCAGGCAGCAGGGAGAGTGTTTGCCATGACTGGAGCGGAGGCATCTCAGTCAGGTAACTTAGTACAGAATGTTGCTCTATAGCTGGTAGATGCGTTAGAATTTTGTTTGATTTTGGAGCGACACACTCCTTTGTGTCAAGCCTGTGTGTAGCTGAGTTGGGCCTTCTAGTGAAGGAGTTACCGTTTGAAACTGTTGGTCTATACACCTGCATCAGGACAGGTGTTGACCTCTACAGTTTGCCCGAATGTCCAGTGATAGTAGAGGGACGCAGATTCAAGGTGAACTTTATCTGCCTACCTCTTCAGGATCTGGATGTTATCCTGGGAATGGATTGGCTTGCTGCCAATCACGTTCTCGTAGTCTGTGGTAGTCAGAAGATAGCGTTTCCAAACCTCTAAGGGGCATACGTGATATCTACTCAGCGAGGGTGGTCGGTGTTGGAGGAAGGGGCGAGGTGCTTCGTGAATCCTAGCTCAGTTGGGAGTGAAGAATGAAGAGGACGTAAGTTGGATACCTGTGGTGAAAGATTTCATGGATGTAATTTCAGAAGAAATATCCGGATTACCTCCTAAGAGAGAAGTGGAATTCTCTATTGATTTTGGTACCTGGGGCTGGACCAGTGTCAATGGCACCTTACAGGAGGGCTCCAGCCGAGTTGGAAGAGTTTACCTATAATAACGGTGATCATGCTGGCATTGGGATGGCAACGTATGAAGCTTTGTATGGAAGGAAATGCAGAACTCCTTTGTACTGGTACCAGGAAGCAGTATTGGTTGAACCAGAGTTGATTCAGCAGACGACCGAGAAGGTGCAGATCAGGGATGACTTGTCCTTTGAAGTGAAACCAGTCAGGATTGACGATAGGCAAAGTAAACAGCTCAGAGGCAAGACCATCAGCATGGTGAAAGTGGTGTGGGATGAGAGATCGGGTGATTCAACTTGGGAGTTAGAAGCACCCATGAGAGAAGCCTATCCATACCTCTTTTCCTTGTAATTCAATTTTCAAGGACGAAAACTTTTCTTGTTGGGGAGAATGTAAGGACCTGAAAAATTAAATTGGAATAAAAGAGTTATATTTTAAATGAATTCTAAGTATGTTTTTATTTAAAATAAAAAGGGAGGAAAAGTTAAGTTAGAAGGCTACGAGGTCGCCGGTCGCCTGCTACACATGAGCGTCAGGTGGACGTCGCCAGGGCGCGAGAGGCATGCGGGCATCGCGCGGGCGCGAGGCATGCGGGCATTGCCAGGGCGCGAGGCATGTGGACGTGGCCAAGACGCGAGAGTTATGAGGGCGTCGCCAGGGAAGACATCGGTCGTCTCCCAGAGGAAGACATCGGTCGTCTCCCAGAGGAAGACATCGGTCGTCTTCCAGGGCGAAGGAGACATCGGTCGTTCGCCAGGATGAGTCAGCAGTGGAAAGTTATCGCGCGACGTCGAGTTTCACACAGAGAAGGTAAGACCCAGACTCCCAGCATGAAGCGTAGTGCACGCACGCCACGTAGACAAAAAGGGTGGTTCAGAATAGTGACATCAGAATGTTGGCATGCGCAGGAGACACTCGCGGTCGTACTATTCAGAGCAGTGGTTGACATGCACAAGCGACAACAGTGGCAGTACTGTTCAGAGCAGTGGTTGGCATGCACCAGAGACAACAGTGGTCGTACTGTTCAGGGCAGTGGTTCTCAGACTTCTCTGCAGAGTGGGTGTAGCAGCTGCTTTTGAGGGATAAGTTGGTTTAAGATGCAGAGACCCACTGCTGAGAGAAACAAAAACGTTGCAGCTTTCTAAGAGAGAAAGAGTGAGTTACCTCCCTTCTCCTCCAGATATCTCCTTCGCGTCGCGATTCTAGCATCTGCACGCAAGAGTACGACGAGAGGCAGCACCATTAGAACACCTGGGAGGTTCTCTGCAAGTCCTTCAACCAGACGCAAAAACAGAGCCAAGGCGTTGTTCAAGCTTCATTGGGTTTCGGAGCTCCTGGTGTTTTGCGCAAGTCCGGGTAAGGGAAGCTAGCCTTCATTTTCAATACAAGCCATAGATTAGCTATTTCTGAAGTGAGGGCGACGTAGTCGCCGGTTTTCGTTTTCATCTTCGTGAATGCTCTGTTTCTATGTGTTTGGGCGACGTGGTCGCCGGTTTTAAATGCAGACTTCGAAATACCCCGTTTTGAACTAGATCGCCGGTTTTGGCGCTGTTTTACGAACTCCCCTCTTTTTGGTGTTGTTTTGAAACTATTTGAGATGTAAATGAGATATTCGAAAATAAGAACCTTGGAGTGAGTTTTTGCTGTGATTGAAATCATCCCTTTAAGTGTTATATGATGTGTTGAATGTTGTGAATGTGAGATCAAGGCATAGTATTTTCAGGAAAGAAAATACCGTGTAAAATCGTGTAGGATGTGCATTGACCGGTGATTCGTTATGATATCCTGACTCTCCTGATATAATGGAATCATATAGATGAAGTTATTCGGGCGTTGAGAGTCGAAGGAGGTTCATACGTATGGGTGAGTTGTTCAAAAGGGAACGAGCTCGACCTGTTGTGTGGATTAACCCTGTCATGCTTGGATGGTGATGATATTGAGATTCATTATATGCTTGTGAATGTGTGTGATTTCACGGCGACCCTGTGAATGTGTGTGATTTCACAGTGGGCAGTATGACAGGTGCGAATCTATGAGTCTAGTCAATGCATGAGTCTTCCGGAAGTAGTGTCAAGTGTCTTGTGTGATGGGTCAGAGGAAGTCTGACGTGAGAAATGAGAAACATTGAAGTGATAGACACTTGGTGCATTATGTGAATAGAACGACTCTTGAAAATATTGTGAAACATGTGATTTCTTGATGGCTGTGTGATATGAATGAGAAAGTGATGGACTCTTGTGAATGTTTAAAAAGGGCTGATCTACGTTGGTTGTCTAGTTTAAAATTTAAAGTTTAAAAATATCTAGCTTACCCTTTGTATTGTTCTCTGGCTGTTTTCCTCTTAAAACTGTGATGATCGTGTATTTTACACGGGAGCAGATGATTTTCCAGGAAGTAGAGCTCCTTAGTGAGTGGTCGCCGGAAGGTGATCGCCTGATTTCTGTTTCTGGCAGCAGATCGGTTGTTTTGGGTCCTCTGATAGGAGATCGGTCCCTTCCGATAGGAGATCGCCTGCTTTGTTTCTTTTACTGTATTTTGTTTATGTTTCTGGAAAATTTGACCGAATTTGTATTAAACTCCCTGTGAGGAGAAACTACATTTCATATATATAATATTTTATTCACTTCAATCTATTTGTTACCTTTATTTTCATTATATACATTTGTATAGTATTTTGGCGGGATGTTACAGGGCGCGCGAGGCATGTGGACGTCACCAGGGCGCGCGAGGCATGTGGACGTCGCCAGGGAGAGACATCGGGCGTTCGCCAGTATGAGACCTCAGTGGATAGTCATCGCGCGAGCGGTCATCGGTGGAAGGTTATCGCGCGATGTCGAGCTTCACACAGAGAAAGTGGGACCCAGACTCCCAGCATGAAACGTCCTGCACGCGCGCCACGTAGACAAAAAGGGTGGTTCAGAATAGTGACATCAGAATGTTGGCATGCGCAAGAGACACTCGCGGTCGTACTGTTCAGAGCAGTGGTTGGCATGCACAAGCGACAACAGTGGTCGTACTGTTCAGAGCAGTGGTTGGCATGCACAAGCGACAACAGTGGTCGTACTGTTCAGGGCAGTGGTTCTCAGGCTTTCCTGCAGAAGGGGTGGCAGCAGCAGCATACGTGGACAGGTAAGCTGGGATTCAAAAGCCACTGCGGGAAGGCAAAGAGCGTTACAGACTCAAGAGTGTAAGAGTGAGTGCAAACTTCCTCCCTCCCTTCTTCTCTCCTTTGCGTTGTGACTCAGGCAACCTCAAGCATCAGTGCGATAAGCGACATTTGCCTTTAGAGCACCTAAGAGGTTCCCTGCAAGTGCTACAAGCCAGGCACTGAAAACAGAGCTAAGTCATCCTTTAAGCTCGGTGGATTTTTGAAACCGTTGGTGTTTGCGCAAGTCCAGGTAAGGGAAGCTAGCCTTCATTTTCAATACAAGCCATAGATTAGCTGTTTCTGAAGTGAGGGCGACGAGGTCGCCAGTTTTCTGTTTCTTTTCGCAATGCTCTGTTCTATGTGGTTGGGCGACGTGGTCGCCGGTTTTAAATACGGATTTCAAACTCCCCTGTTTTGATGTTGTTTGAAGCTGTTTGGGATTTAAATACAATATACATGTGATATTCGAAAATCTGAACCCTTGAAATGATTGTTGCTTTGATTTGAATCATTCATTTGAGTAGTATGATGTTTTGAATGTTGTGAATGTGGGATCAAGGCATAGTATTTTCAGGAAAGGAAATACCGTGTAAGATCGTGTGTAGGTGTATTGACTAGGGGCTTGTCTAGAAGGAGATATCCTGACTCTACTGATATAATGGAATCACGTAGATGAAGTTATTCAGTTGTGGAGAGTCGGAGGAGGTTCATATGAATGGGCGAGCAGTGTGAAAAAGAACGAGCTCGGCCTGTTCTATGAATTAACCCTGTCATACCGGGAGAGTTAATGACATTGAGATTATATGCGCATGGCTATGTGGATTTCACAGCGACCCTGTGTGGATTTCACAGTGGTATGGTATGACAGGTGCAGATCTCTGAGCCTGAGTCAACGCACGAGTCAATCCGGAAGTAGTGTCAAGTGTCTTGTGTGATGAGTCAGTGGAAGTCTGACATGAGAATGAGAAACTTTGAATTGATAGACACTTGATGAATGTTGAGATTTTAATGACCTTCGAGGAATCGTGCAATATGTGTTTAGTTGATGGTTTACGTGGTTACCTTGAATTTGTTTTACCTTGATTTTAAAGTTCATATCTAACTCTTTTTAAATGTCTAGCTTACCCTGTGTTTCTTTTGTGTTGTGTTTGGCCTTTTCTTAAACCTGTAATGATCGTGTATAATTAACACGGGAGCAGATGATCTTCCAGGAAGTAGAGCTCCTTAGTGAGTGGTCGCCGGGGAAGAGATCGCCGGTTTCTATCTCTTGGTGGTGATCGCCGGGTTTATGTCCTGATAGCAGATCGCCTGTTTAGGGGTCTTCTGTTAGGAGATCGCCGGTTTATGTATGGAGACCGCCGTTTTCGTTGTATTTGATTGATTTCGTTAAGTTTTGAAAAACATTTGACTGGTTATGTATTAAACTCCCTGTGAGGAGCAACTTCATTACTTATATATATATAATTATGTTCTCTTCAACATTATTTGTTTACCTTTATTTTCATTATATACATATGTATAGTTTTTGGCGGGATGTTACATTAATGGTATCGGAGCAGTTCGTCCTTAGGATGACCTGAGGGCTGTGGATCCATTGTGTTTCTTCTGCTCATGAAATTTATTTGAGTTTAAAATAACAACTATAGTGAAAGGTTTTCAAACGTTTTTGTATCGAAATTTTGTGTGTGCTTTGGTGAATATATGCTCTAACTGAAAATCTTAGTATTAAGAATGAGAAGGTCTTGATAAAGTAGTGAGGGTGCACACTCATAACTGAACCGAGATGATTCTCAATCTTAATTCCAAAGGTTTGATGTTTAGCATACCTTGAATTCTGGTGTGATTTACTTCATTTTATTGAGTGTTTTCGTATTGATTGAAAGTGGTTGTTTGGATTGATGATTGTATACCAGTAGCTGTTCTGGTGTTTTGCTTAAGTTTATAAGCACTATGATTCTGTTGATGAGCTCAAATTCTTAATGACTTTGAGATGCTGACCTTTGTAAGGTCAAGATGTTTCCTCCTGAATGAATTGATTTCTTATCGATCTCATTCTTGTAGTTGTAGGGAATATAGAAACCTGTAGTTTCAAATCTGAAACGAAGAGAGATGGCACGTAGACCTTCTACCCCTCCCCAACCTTCTTCAGAGATGAGCCAGATTGCTAAGGCTATCGAGATGATGGCAACTGCCATCCAACAACAGAATGCAGCGATGGCTCAGAACCATCAAGCTACAATGCACCACTGGGAAACTGCTCGGTCGGCTGAAACAAATTCTCACGCCAGTCAGCCTCAAGAACGGATGGGACTGACTGAGTTCATGAGGCACAACCCACCAAGTTTAGTGGGAATGCTACCCCTGATCAGGCAGATCAATGGGTCAGAGAGTTGGAGAAAATCTTTAGGGCGACCTCCTGCCCTGAAGAGAAGAAGTTGGTGTTCGCCACCTTTTTGCTATCTGGGGAAGCTGAGTTCTGGTGGATGGGAGCTCAGCAGATGATGGAGGCCCGAGAGGATGTGTTGGACTGGGAGAGCTTCAGGGTGAAGTTCCTGGAGAAATACTTCCCAGACAGCGCAAGGTTTGCGAGGGAAGCTGAGTTCCTAAAGTTGGAGCAGGGGGATATGTCTGTGAACGCCTATGCTGCTCGGTTTGAGTATCTCGCCCGATTCTACACCCAGGCGACCTCTGAGGCTTGGAGGTGTAGGAAGTTTGAAGAGGGACTGAAGCATGGGCTGAAGAGGACCATAGCCCCGATGTGCATAAGGGAATTTCACGCCTTGGTAGAGAAGGCGAAGATGGTGGAGACCCTGGAAAAGGGTGATTCTCGGGTGATCAGGTCACACCCAGGGAGTTCTTCCAGTGGGAAGGCTAAGGTGCAGCACCCACAAAGCAAGCCTTATACGAGACCTCCACCACGTCGGGCGGAAGCAGCGCCATCCCAGTTTCAGCAGCAACAACCTTGGAAACCCAAGTGTTTCCATTGTGGTGGACCTCACGCGTCCAATGCGTGCCCCAAGAAGGCTTCTGAAAGAAGGTGTTTTGTCTGCCAAAGGACGGGGCACGTTGCTAGAGATTGCCCAAGCAGAAATGGGGCGACCCAACCCAGTGGCTCTCAGCAGATGAGGAACGAAGGGGGCAGACCTCAGGCAACAGGGAGAGTGTTTGCCATGTCAGGAGCAGAGGCGTCTCAGTCAGGTAACCTCGTGCAGGGTATATGTTTTATAGCTGGTAGGGGTGTAAAAGCTTTGTTTGATTCTGGAGCGACACACTCCTTTGTGTCAAGCCTGTGTGTAGCCGAGTTGGGCCTTCTAGTGAAGGAGTTACCTTTCGAACTGTTGGTCTCTACACCTGCGTCAGGACAGGTGTCGACCTCTACAGTTTGCCCCGAATGTTCAGTGATAGTAGAGGGACGCAAATTCAAAGTGAACTTGATCTGCCTACCTCTTCAGGACCTGGATGTTATCCTGGGAATGGATTGGCTAGCTGCCAATCACGTTCTCATAGACTGCGGTAGTCAGAAGGTAGCGTTTCCAGACCCCCAAGAATCAGAGGTGATATCAGTTCAGCACGGGTGGTCAGAGTTGGAAGAAGGGGCGAGGTGCTTCGTGATGCTAGCTCGGTTGGAAGTGAAGAATGAAGTGAAGAATACACGTGGTGAAAGATTTCACGGATGTATTTCCAGAAGAGGTACCTAGGTTACCCCCTAAGAGAGAAGTGGAATTCTCTATTGACTTGGTACCTGGAGCTGGACCAGTGTCAATGGCACCTTACAGGATGGCACCAGCCGAGTTAGTAGAGTTAAAGAAGCAAGTGGAAGAGTTGCTGGAGAAACAATTCATCAGACCCAGTGTATCTCCATGGGGGGCTCCAGTGCTCCTAGTCAAGAAGAAGGATGGAGGGTCTCGGCTGTGTATAGATTACAGGCAGTTGAACAAGTTGACCATCAAGAACAAGTACCCCCTACCCAGAATTGACGATTTGATGGACCAAATACATGGGGCCTCGGTGTTCTCCAAGATTGATCTGAGATTGGGGTACCACCAAATTTTGGTCAAAGCTGAAGATGTTCAAAAGACAGCTTTTAGGTCTCGGTATGGGCACTATGAGTATGTGGTGATGCCGTTTGGAGTAACCAATGCTCCAGCTCTGTTCATGGACTACATGAATAGGATTTTTCGCCCTTTCTTGGATAAGTTTGTGGTGGTCTTCATTGACGACATACGTATAGTTTTTGGCGGGATGTTACATTTCCACAGCCATGCGCATCAACACAAACTCGATCTCAATTCATCACTCTCACAGTATGACAGGGTTAATCCATAGAACAGGCCGAGCTCGTTCTTTTTCACACGACTCACCCATTCATATGAACCTCCTTCGACTCTCACCAACTGGATAACTTCCTCTATGTGATTCCATTATCTCAGCAGAGTCAGGATCGCCTCATTCACAGGATACTCACAGATCAATACACTTCATAACCAAATCTCAACACGGTATTTCCTTTCCTGAAAATACTATGTCTTGATCCCACATTCACGACATTCCACACATCATATAACACTTAAATGAATAATTCCAATCACAACAACAATCATTTCATGGTTCATATTTTCGAATATCACATTTAAATCTCAAACAGCTTCAAAACAACACAAAACAGGGGAGTTCGAAAAACAACGCCAAAACCGGCGATCTCGTTCAAAAACAGAGGATTGTACAATAACAGTTGAAAAACCGGCGACCATGTCGCCCCCATCATCTTAATCATCGAATATAAGGATTTTCGTTGGAAATAAGGCTAGCTTCCCTTACCTGGACTTGCGCAAAACACCAAGAGCTCCAAAACCCACCGAGCTTAAAGGATGCCTTAGCTCTGTTTTAGCGTCTGGTTTGTAGAACTTGCAGAGAACCTCCCAGGTGCTCTAAGGGCAGTCGTCGCTGGTTGCACTGGTGCTTGAGGTTGCCTGAAACGCAGGGCTAAGGAGAGAAAAGAGAGGGATGAAGATGCACTCACTCTTTCACTCTCGAGTTTCTGTAACGTTCTCTGCCTCCTCGCAGTGGGTTTTTGAATCCAAGCCTACTAGTCCACGCATGCTGCTGCCACCACCCCCTCTGCAAGAAAGCCAGAGTGTACGTTTCACTGAATACTACGGCCATGGTTGTCTTCTTGTGCATGCCAACCACTTCCCTGAACAGTACGACCGCGAGTGTCTCTTGTGCATGCCAACCTTCTGATGTCACTATTCTGAACCACCCTTTTTGTCCACGTGGCACGCGTGCAGGACGTGCCATGCTGGGAGTCTGGGTCCCACCTTAACTGTGTGAAACTCGACATCGCGCGATAACCTTCCACCGATGACCGCTCGCGCGATGACTATCCACTGAGGTCTCATGCTGGCAAACGACCGGTCTCTCTCTCTGGGAGACGACCGATGTCTATCCCTGGCGACGCCCACATGCCTCTCGCGTCCTGGCGATGCCTGCATGCCTCGCGCCCCGACGACGCCCGCATGCCTCTCGCGCCCCAGCGTTGCCCGCATGCCTCGCGCCCCGGCGTTGCCCGCATGCCTCTCGCGCCCTGGCAACGTCCACATGCCTCGCGCCCTGGCGATGCCCGCGTAGTAGGCGACCGGCGATTATGTACTAACCAGGAAATCTTATAGTCTTCCAAACTACACTTTCCTTCCTTTTTATTTTAAATAAAAACATACTTAGAATTTATTTAAAATATATCCCTGTTTATTCCAATTTAATTTTACGGGTCCTTACAGTGCCGAGTTGAGGCTTGCACAAAACTGGTGGGCTGGCCAGGTACTCCTTGAGCTTAAGGAAAGCCTGCTCACATTCTGCAGTCCAGGTGAATCTGCTATTCCTCCTTAGGCATTGGAAATAAGGGTGACCCTTGTCTCCTCCGGCTGACACGAACCTAGAGAGTGTAGCCATCCGACCCGTCAACTGTTGCACTTCTTTGACCGACGTCGGGCTCCTCATGGCTATGATTGCTGCACACTTGTCTGGGTTGGCCTCAATCCCTCTTTCCGTGAGCAAAAACCCAAGGAACTTGCCTGCCTCCACCCCAAAGACGCACTTTTCAAGATTCAACTTCAACCTGTACTTTGCTATTGTGTTGAACAGCTCCTCCAAGTCGTCAATATGTTGATCTCGTGCCTGGGACGTCACTACCATGTCATCTACATATGCCTGCACATTGCGTCCCAGCATGGGGGCGAGGACCTTGTCCATCAGCCTCTGATATGTGGCACCCGCATTCTTCAGGCCAAACGGCATGACTGTGTAGCAGTAACAAGACAGCTCTGTCATGAACGCAGTCTTGTTCTCATCCATCGGGTGCATCTTGATCTGATTGTACCCGGAGAAAGCGTCCAAGAAACTGAGTAATTTGCAGCCTGAGGCACTGTCTACTAACGCATCTATGTTGGGCAGAGGATAGGAATCTTTTGGACAAGCCTTGTTAAGATCTGTAAAGTCCACACACATCCTCCATTTCCCGTTGGCCTTTTTTACCAGGACGACGTTCGCAAGCCACTCAGGGTATTGTATTTCCCGTACGTGACCTGCTTTCAGCAATTTGTGTGTTTCCTCCCTGACTACCTCCCTTCGCTCATCATATAACTTCCGTCTCCTCTGGCGGACTGGTCTGGCTTGGGGATTCAGTGCCAGGCGATGGCATAGAAAATCAGGGTCAATGCCTGGCATGTCTGAGGGGGACCAAGCGAAAGCGTCCAGATGCTTTCCTATAACCCCCGCTAACTGATCTTGGGTCTCCTGAGATAGGGATTTACCCAGCTTGAAAATCTTCCCTCCGATCTGCTTCATTTGTTCCTCCTCCCGGTGGTGAGGTGGTCACCATGCAGACTCCCCTCTTCGTCTTGAGGCTATTCTCATAGCACCTTTTAGCCTCCTTTTGATCTGACTTGATGGTTACCACCATCCCCTCCATCGATGGAAACTTCATCTTCATGTGCCTTGTGGACACCACGGCCCCCAGCCGGTTCAGGGCCGGTCTGCCCAGAAGTATATTGTAGGCAGAGGGAGCGTTCACCACAAGGTACCTGATGTTCTCTGTGCGGGATGCTATTCCATCAGTGAACGTGGTCCTCAACTCTATGTATCCCCACACTTCTACTTGGTCTCCTGCGAACCCATACAAACAGCCGACGTAGGGTCGTAGCTGATCAGGAGACAACTGTAGCTTGTTGAAAGTCGACCAGAACATCACATCGGCCGAGCTTCCCTGATCGACCAGTACCCGGTGCACCTTACGTGCGGCAGTGACTACTGAAATAACCACCGGATCGTTGTCATGGGGAACAACATTTCGGCGATTAGCCTTTGTAAAGACGAGGTCGATGTCCGGAAAGTGATCTTCCTCGCAGGCCTCCACTGCCATCACTGAACGTGCATACTTCTTTCGTTGCGAAGAGGTGCACCCTCCTCCTGAGAACCCACCTGATATAGTGTGGATCTCACCATGTATGGGCACTTCATGCCCCTGGTCTGCCCTTGGTGCAGCAACTGTCTCACCTTCCGATGCCTCCTTTAGATAGTCGTTCAAAAACCCAGTCTTCACCAACTCGTCCAATTGGTGAGCCAGAGCCAGGCAATTTCGAACGGGGTGCCCAAAAGCCTGATGGAATTCGCACCATGCATTTTTGTTGGGCCCCAACCTCTTGTCACTCTTTGGGGGCATCTTCAATCTTTTTGCCACGTTAGGAATGGCAATCAGTTCCTTCAACTCCACCACAAATTCATGCCTAGGGGGCATGTCATCTTTGCCTCGCGCCCTAGGCTGTGGTTTTTGGGGCTCGTAGGGCTTCTGTTTCCCTTGAGCTTTCTTCTTCGTGGTCGCCTCGTGTACCCGCAGCGGTTGAGGCCGACTAGGCGCTCGGGGCCTTAACGGAACTGCGCTTTCTCGCTTCTCGCTGAGCTCCCCTTCAGCGACAATGTGGGCCACAGCACGCCGTTTTATGTCGCTGAAGGTCTTGGGACGGCTGCGTATTAGAGACTCGCTGAAAGGCCCTGGCAATACGCCCTTCCTGAAGGCGTGCACCACCATGTCTTCATCCTTGGTGTGCAACCTTACCACCATCGCCCCAAACCTATTGAGGTAATCTTTGAGGGACTCCCTCTGATGCTGCCTTACATAAAAAAGATCGTAAGACACTGGTGGAGGGGCCCTGTTGACAAGATATTGCTCCCTGAACAGCGCGGAGAATTGCGCGAAAGACGTGATATGTCCTTCAGGCAAACTCACGAACCATTCTAGCGCAGTTCCTGTCAGCGTGGCCATAAAGAGCTTACAGTGCACTGCGTCGGACCCTCCTGACAACATCATCTGCGTGTGGAAAGAAGTGAGATGCGTTTCAGGATCTTCTTTCCCGGTGAACACGATTTTAGGTCCTACAAAGGTGGCTGGGACCACCGTGTTCATAATTGCTTGGGAGAAAGGCATGGGAAAGGCCCTTGGAGGCACTGGTGGGGCTCGATCATCTTCCCCATGATCTCCAGCTTGTTGTATATGCTGCAAATTCAAGCGCAGCTCCTCATTTGCTCGGTGTAACTCTTCATTCCTGGCCTGTGAGGCGGCCAGGTCTTCCTGCATACGCGCCTGATGCGCTCGAGATTCCGCCACCGTTTCCTGGAGGGCGCGCATCGTTTCCATCAGCTGTTGCATGGTAACGCTGTCGCCTCCGTTTGGTGGAATGGACACGTGTCTTGTATTCCTCATCTTCTGTGGTTTTTCTCTCACTCTCGTGTATGGGACCTTGTTTTACTCCGGCCCCACGGTGGGCGCCAAATGTTCTTGCCGGTTGACCCGCCTGTCGGTTGACTCACGACACTCACACGCCTCCTTCCTCACGTTGATATGTGCTTGGTTCTTTCGAAGCAATCTGCACCTGCAAAAGAGAAAGGGGGGCGCCGTAGAGGCCGTTTGCACTCCGACGCTCAAGTCAGTGTAAGGCAAGGAACACCAAGTGTATTGAGTTTCTCTCTGTGTTTAGGTCTAGAAACTGCGTACCTTTGTGAAGTGTTTTACTGTCCCTTATATAGTCTAGGGTTTACTGCACCGCTAGCCCTAATTAGGGTTTACTGCGCTGCTAGCCATATTTAGGGTTTACTGGAATACCCTTGCGCCACTATCACCTAATCTTAGGGTAATCTAGCACATAAGGTTTCCTTCTCTGGAGTGCAAACTTTAACAGGGTGACCACCTGGATGCCTCCTTGTGCACCTAGTCTCTGGGGCCACCTGTTCTGGGAGTGCCTTCACTGTTCACGTGCCATGCATGTAGCTTTACTGGGAAAACCCTAGTTCTGGTGAGTACTCGTCCCCTCAGGACTCTACACCCAACTGTGCTCTCCCTGCTACCCTCATAGGCACTTCGTGATCCAGGCCTCTCCCTAACTCTGGGTATTTAACTGGTCATTGGCCCACTCTGGGAACCAATCTTAGTTGTTCTGTTTACGCTGTTCAAATCACCCAAGGCCGATGTCACCTCGCCACACTTTGTCGCCGAGGACTCCTCGACCTGCTGAGTGACGATGACACCTCCGCCCATCCTGGTGATCTGACGACTACTCACCCGTCTCTCTAGGTTGATGACCCATCACCCTCCTCTGTAGGCTGATGACTAATCACCCCTCTCTATAGGCTGATGACTAATCACCCCTCTCTATAGGCTGATGACTCGTCACCCTTCTCTCCGTAGGCTGATGACTAGTCACCCCTTTCTGTAGGCTGATGACTAGTCACCCCTTTCTGTACAATACCCCTTATGGGGTCCACTCCACGTGGCTTTGGCCCATGCTGTGGGACCCAGCTGACGTCCGAGGATTGGTCAGTACACATGCTAATGGGGGTAGAGGCGTCACAGATCTGCCTACTACAGAATGGTGAGACATGGATGACGCCCTATAAGCGTTACATAGCAGATGGAATGCTCACTTGTATTTATTGACGGAGTCTTTTTTCTCTTAAACTCTGTGCCCATTTTTGGAACAATCTTGCCAACTAACAATGCGTTAATGACCGTCTTTAGTTAAGTAGCACGATCCTCATTTGGTTTGTTTCCGATGTTAACACCTATAAGCGGAGAGGTTTATTTACCATTCTTGACATTGGCATATGAAGGCAAGGGAGAGGTTCACTTGCCATTCTCGACCTTGGCGTATAAAGGCAAGGAAGAGTTTTACTGGGAAACCACACTATTCTCGACCTTGGCGTATAAAAGCAAGGGAGAGGTTCACTTGTTGTTCTAGACCTTGGTGTATAAAGGCAAAGAAGAGTTTTAGTGTGGAACCATATTATTCTCGACCTTGGCTTATAAAGGCAAGGGAGAGGTTCGCTTGCTGTTCTCGACCTTGGCGTATAAAGGCAAGGGAGAGGTTCACTTGTTGTTCTCGACCTTGGTGTATAAAGGCAAGGGAGAGGTTCACTTGTTGTTCTCGACCTTGGCGTATAAAGGCAAGGGAGACGTCTTTTTATGGAACCATACTGTTCTCGACCTTGGCGTATAAAGGCAAGGGAGAGGTTCACTTGTTGTTCTCGACCTTGGCATATAAAGGCAAAGGAGACATCTTTCTGTGGAAGCATATTGTTCTCGACCTTGGCGGCAAGGGAGACGTCTTTCTGTGGAACCATACTGTTCTCGACCTTGGCGTATAAAGGCAAGGGAAAGGTTCACTTGTTGTTCTCGACCTTGGCGTATAATGGCAAAGGAGACGTCTTTTTGTGGAACCATACTACTTTCGACGTTGGCATATAAAGGCAAGGGAGAGGTTCACTTACTTTTTACTGTATGATACATTGAAAACACATTTTTTTCAACTAGCTTTTTATTGGGTGACCTCATTAAAAAACCCTGATAAGGGAAAAAGAGGAGTGTCCTCCTAACTGCGTACAATAATATAGCTGACTGAAATGAAACTTAACTGCATATAATAGTGTAACTAACTGAAATAAAACTTAAGGTTGGCTCCATTCCATGTTCGGGGAATTGTCCCACCTTCTAAAGTCTCCAGTCTATATGCTCCGTTCCCAAGCGCCTCTGTCATGCGAAATGAGCCAGTTGATGTTTTAATTTGTGCAAATTCATTGTGTTTGAGTCATTTTGATTTTTGAATCCATACAATTTTTGTCAAGTCATGTTTCTCCAACAATGTCATCAATTCTATGTAGTCCTTTTATTACTAATTTTAGTTGATTGATTTTATTTGAGTGCAGTTTTATAATTTTGTTTTGAGCCTTTGGTGCATTTTAATTTTTAGATTTGAGTTCATGCTTGTGTGATAGATCCATACAAGCTCTAATACATCAATTCCATTCTGTCTTTGTAGTTTTTCATTCCAACTTAGGTTTCCTCTGTTTTCCTGAATCTGTGTTGACTGTTTTTGTTTATGCAAATTAAATTTGTTGGAGAAAAATTCTGAAATCTTGGATTCAAGTAGTTTGAAGTGTTAAGAAAAAGAGAAAAAAAAGAAGTGAAGTAAAATTTGAAATAAAAAAAAACGATAAATCAAATACAATCAGTGTGCAATTCTAGCGCGAAAAAAAAATGCTGAAGTGGCATCAGATTTGAAAAATTAATCACAATTGATTGGTGTATCCTTTTGGTATGATTCCAGCGCCAAATTTGAGCTAAGATCTTGAAATTTCTATGGTTTAAATTTCAAATTCAAATTTGAATTCTCCAGCTCAGCATAAATTGTTTAAGTCACGCATTTTGACACCTTAATATTCTTACTTTAAGCCAAACAACTTTAGAATGCCTGACCTCATAATCTTACCAAGTAAAGGTCGTCTTACCTAACTTTAAACCAAACAACTTTAGAGCACCTCAACTCAGAATCTTACTGAGAAAAGGTCGTCTTACCTAAATTTAAGCCAAACAACTTCAGAACGCCTGAACTCAAAATCTTACCAAGAAAAGGTCATCTTACCTTACTTAAGCCAAACAATCTCAGTTGTGGTTGATTAAAGTTTAGAGCTTAACTCGAAATATTACCAAGAAAAGGTCGTCTTACCTAACTTAAGCCAAGGAATATTAGTTGTGGCCAATTAAACTTCAAAACACCTGAACTTAGAATCTTACCGAGAAAAGGTCGTCTTACCTAGCTTTAAGCCAAACAACTTCAGAGCGCCTGAACTCAGAATCTTACCAAGAAAAGGTCATCTTACCTGACTTTAAACTAAACAACTTCAGAGTGCCTCAACTTAGAATCTTTCTGAGAAAAGGTCGTCTTAACTAACTTTAAGCAAAACAACTTCAGAGGGCCTGAATTAAAATCTTACCAAGAAAAGGTCGTCTTACCTGACTTAAGCCAAACAATCATTGTTATGGCCGATTAAAGTTTAGAGAGCCTAAACTCATAATATTACCAAGAAAAGGTCGTTTTACCTCACTTAAGCCAAACAATCTTAGTTGTGGCCAATTAAACTTTAGAGCGCCTAAACTCATAATCTTATGAAGAAAAGGTTGTCTTACCATGTGCTAATTCAAGTAAATCAAAAAAACTAAATGCATCATGTTCCAAGAACAAATTTATCACACATTCTTCAAAAAGAAAGCATTAAGCAAGAATATCTTAGCTGAAATACAACTTGAGGTTTTCCACATTGCATGCTCGAGGAATGGCTTCCCCCTCCACAGTCTTTAGTCTATACAATCCATTCCTGAGCACCTCGACTACACGATTGCGTAAGTCTTCCTTCGATTCTTCAAACTACTCTCGTAGCACTTTCTAGCCGCCTTCTGATCGGCCTTTATGGTGATTACTCGTCCTTCCTCTGAAGGCAGCCTTATCCTCATATGAGTTATCGAGGCTATTGCTCCCAACCTGTTCAGGGATGGGTGACCTAGAAGCAAGTTATAAGTAGAAGGCACGTCAACAACAATATACTTGATGGTGATGGTCCTGGCCGCGTTTTCATCAGTGAAGGTTGTCCTCAACTCAACATACCCTTGTACTTCTACCTGATCTCCTGCAAAGTCGACCAAACACCCATCATATGGCCTCAACCGGTCAGCATTGGCTTCTTCGTTTACTGCTTGGAGGGCTCTCATGATCTCCATGAGTTGTTGTAAGGCAGGGTCTTCACACTTCCTTTAGATCCCAGCGGTGCTTGCCTTGTGTTCCTCATCACGTAAGAAAACTAAAATACAACTCTGGATAGGATCAAGTTTTATTGGGCCCCACGTGGGCGCCAAATGTTCTTTTCGGTTGACTCTTTCGCCAATTGACCTGGGTTGAACACACCTCTTCGAATCTGCCTCTTCTGGATACTGATTTGCGTCTTCTTATTGCACTGGAATGTGGCTCCGTTGTGACAGAGGGTGCCCTACCTGTTGATTATACTTTGACAATCAAGTAAATGAGGGCTTACGAAAAAGTAAACACTTTCAATTTAGTGTGCAAAAACAACGTACCTTCACTTGAGGTCTCGAGCCCCTTTTATAACTATTCGTGTAACAGCTTTCTTTCACAAGAATATAATCTCAACTGAAAGCATAACTGGAAACATTTAATCTTTTATCTTAACAGAAAAACCACCTGTCACAGGCACCAATTATCTTCTTGTGCTAACCATAGGCTAACATCCTGTTTTACGTGTGCACCATTATTCTCGAGTGCTCCTCTTTTATTCTAAAAAACTATTAATTATTATGCAACTAGCATGCATATTATCACAAGAGATAAAATATCTCTTTATCTTTATAATAATATGATAACATATTTAAACAATAACAATTATATCTTTTATCTTCACAATAATATCACAAGAGATAAAATATCTCTTTATCTTTTATCTTCCGAATAATATCACAAGACATAAAATATCTCTTTATCTTTTATTTCAGAATAATATCACAAGAGATAAAATATCTCTTTATCTTTTATCTTCAGAATAATATCACAAGAGATAAAATATCTCTTTATCTTTTATCTTCAGAATAATATCACAAGAGATAACATATCTCTTTATCTTAATTACCTTTTTCGGGCTAACCAACATCTGGGCCAAACTCGTGACCCACCCTTTGGGCCCAATTGTCCCGACCCTCGAGCACTCTTGTCCAATACAAGCTCAAAGAGGCCCAATTGTAACCCTAGCTAGACTTTCTACTTCCTATTTTAATAGGCCCAATACATGGCCCTAAAATAAGGTCAATATACAAGCCCAAATAAAATCCTACACTATTATTTACAATTTTATAAGACTAGGAACTTTGGAAGAAAAGTTAAAAGTTAATTCTCCATAAAAATAAAGTTTTTTGAACTCCTTCTTCTTCCATTCTTCTTGGCATGACTTTAATTAAAGGTCCAATATGTATCCTTTTGGATGGTTCTCCATCATACCCTCCCTCTTCAAAAAGATTTTTTCTTACATCTAATTCACTAGTATTGTCAGCACGACCTGCAAAAGGAATCAAATCACAAAATGTAAAAGTAGTGCTACCTCCATAATCAGTTGGGAGGTCTAACTTATATGAATTTTCATTTATGAATTGAAGGACTTGGAATGGACCAACTCCCCTAGGACTAAGTTTTGACTTTCTTTAATTTGGAAATCTTTCTTTTCGTAAATGTAGCCAAACCCATTCTTCTTCCTCAAAAATTATTTTCTTTCTCCCTTTTTTGTTGCTTTCAACATATTTTTAAGTTTGTTTTTCAATTTGGGCTTTAACCTTCTCATGGAACTTCTTAATAAACTCCATTCTAGAAACTCCTTCTTTATGAATCAAAGAAGAATTTGTTGGAAGTGGTAGTAAATCAAGAGGTTTGAGAGGATTAAATCCATAAGCAACCTCAAAAGGAGAAAAATTAGTAGTTTTGTTGACTACTCTGTTAAAAGAAAATTCTACTTGAGGAAGATATTCATCGCAGGACTTCTTGTTGTCCTTTAAAAGTGCCCTCAACAATATGGATAGAGATCTGTTTACTACCTAAGTTTGTCCATCAGTTTGAGGATGACATGTTGTAGAAAACATAAGTGTAGTTCCTAATTTAGACCATAAAGTTTTCCAAAAATGACTTTGGAACTTCACATCTCTATCAGACAAAATAGTTTTGGGTAAACCATGCAACTTGACACCTTCTTTGAAAAATATTCTGGCAATTTAATTAGCATAATCTATCTTGTGGCATGGAATGAAATGAGTTATTTTACTAAAACGATCAACTACCACAAAAATAGAATCATAACCCCTTTGTGTTCTTGGAAGTCCTAGAACAAAATTCATGCTAATGTCTTCCAAGGGGGCGCTAGCTGTAGAAAGAGGAGTATAAAGTCCATTGTTAGAATTAGAGGCCTTAAACAAAAGGGGGGTGAATTGTTTTTGAAAGATTTTCACAAACTTTGAAGGTATAATGAAAGCCAATGAAGAATCACAGAGAAAGAAACCATGATATCCAAGGTACAAAACTGTTTTAGTTGATTTCCAGAAAATCAACTGGTTGTTTATGCGATTCAACCAGTTGTTTTTATCAGCAGTTAATAAAAACAACTTAAAATAGATATAAGTGAGATCAGGGAAAGAGAGAATCACATAAACAAATTTATACTGGTTCACTCTTACACCAAGAGCTACATCCAGTCCCTAGAAACCACTAGGTATTCCACTATGCAATCAAACACAGATTACAAACCACACACACCAAAGAAGTGCTCTTGAATCCCTAAAAAACACACACTTCCTTTGGCAAACCACAACACAAAATTCAAAACACCCTCTGAATCTGCACACCAGAGTTATTACAAAAATACAAGAGAGAATAAGGAATGATCACACCTGATACAGATTGAAAACTAAAGATTACACAACAATCCTATTCCACTCTTTGAGAAAATCCAAAAGCTTGAAGTAAATCTTGCAGAAAATTGATTCAAAGATTATAATATGATATCTTGAACCCAGAAGCGTAAAACAAACTATTTAAACTGCAAAAGGTTGTTAAAAACATTTAATGCAAGAGCAAAATCAGTTTTGAGTCATTTAAAACAGATTTACCAAACTTAACAAAATTCTGTTAAGGATTTCAAAAAAACAATCGGTTGAAATGTCGAAACAACCAATTGAATTGGTTTGATAGCAAGGTCAACCAAATTCAAACAGTTTTAAATCCTTTTCAAAAACCTCTAAGTGTTAAACAACTGATTGAAATGATAAAACAACAGGTTGTTTTTCCACTTCTTCAGAAAACACTGTTTCAAAAAGGTTTTGATTTAAACTAGTTTTGGATTCCAACTAAGAGCGGATTAAAAATTCAAACTACCTAGAACCCACACACACAAGCAGCATCCAAGCCTTCAACCAATCTTCATGGATTTGGAGACATCAAAGCTCTTGTTCAACATCCATGAGGCATAATTTTAGGCTTAGCTTGCAAACAAGTACATTTAGAACAATGCCTTTAAACATCTACTCTCATGTGAGGCCAATATAATTTTTCTTTTAAAATAGTTTAAGTTTTATCAACTCCATGATGGCCTATGAGGCCCCTTCATGACTTTCTATTACAAGACGATTTCTGATGGATCCTTGGGGAATATAAATTTTCCCTTTATTAAAAAGATAACCCCTCAAGAATATGGAACCCATCTCAATGCTTCTTGATAAGAGATGCAAATTGTTCACCTTTCTCATACAATTTCATTATGTTATCAAACCTTAGTATTTGTGAGCCCAAAGTATTAAGTAAGTTGTGGCGCCTAGATAAAGCACCAACTACCATGTTACTCACCCCTTTCTTGTGTTTAATAAGATAAGGGAATTTCTCTAAATATTCTACCCATTTTGTATGTCTTTTATTTAATTTTCCCTACCCCCTTATGTATTTTAGTGACTTATGATCAGTATGAAAGTTCCCATGTTTGGAGGGCACGGATGAGAGCATAAAGCTCTTTATCATAGGTGGGATGATTTAAGATGGGTCCTTTAACTTTTTTCACTAAAAATGCAATAGGATGACCACCTTGTATTAACACCACACCTATACCCACACCAGAAGCTTCACACTCTAGCTCAAAAGTTTTAGAAAAAGCAGGAAGAGCCAAAATGGGTGCGTATGTTAACTTATCTTTTAAAGCTTCAAAGGCTTTTTCTTGTTTTTCACCCCAAGCAAAAACTACATCCTGCTTAACTAAATCATTAAGAGGAGTTGATAAGTAGAGAAGTCCTAAAAAAACGTCTATAAAACTCATCTAACCCATGGAAATTATGGACTTCGCCTACATTGGTAGGGGTGGGCCATTCTTGGATAGCCTTTATTTTCTTAGCATCTACATGAACACCATCTTTCCCAACCATGAGTCCTAGAAAACTACATTTTTGTGACAAAAAGTATATTTGTCAACATTGGCAAAGAGATGATGTTTTTTTAGAATAATTAAGACTTGTCGAAGATGACCTAAGTCCTCATCTAGATTCTTATTGTAAATTAAAATGTCATCAAAGTAGACAACCACAAAATGGCCTATACAATCCCTTAGTACATGATTCATTAATCTGGTAAAAGTGCCAGGGGCATTGGTCAAACCAAAAGGCATGACTAACCACTCATACAATCCAAACTTAGAAAAGCAATTTTCCATTCGTCTCCTTCTTTAATTCTAATTTGATGATAGTCACTTTTAAGATCAATTTTAGAAAATAAAGTTGACCCATGCAATTCATCTAACATATCATCTAACCTTGGGATTGGGTGCCTATATTTTATAGTTACATTATTGGTGGCCCAACAACCAGTACACATTCTCAAAGACCTGTCTTTCTTGGGGACCAATAACACGGGCACAACATAATGACTACATAATGACTAAGACTATTCTAAACCCAACCCTTCTTCAGCAAGTCAGTAACTTGTTTCTCTATAAGATGGCCTATTGGGTAGACTGGCTCCAGGAACAAAATCAATTTGGTGTTCAATTCCCCGTAAAGGTGGAAATCCACAAGGAACCTCCTTAGGAAAATTATCATTAAAATATTTCCAAGATTTTTTCAAAACAACTATTTTAGAAGAGGCACAACACTCCAAACCCTTTTTCTTCTTTCTTTTAATTAATTTGGAAAAGAGAGTTTTTTTCTTTGACTTTTTCTTCTCCCCTCTCCTCATCAATTTTTTTTAGAGTTATTTGGTTCTCAATCACTTGTTAAGGTGAAAGAGGATAAAGAATTATTTTTCTTCCCTTGTGATTGAAGTTGATCTTATTGGGGAGGCCATCATGAGTAGTTTGTTTGTCAAATTGCCATGGCCTTCCAAGTAAAATATGTCCAGCTTCTATTGGTACTAACTATATCAAACAAAACATTTTCATTATAATTACCAATGAAAAACGGAATACTTACTTGGTCCTTAACTATTATTCCATCATCCCTTTTAATCCACTGAAGTTTATAAGGTTTTGGATGTGAAACAATTGTTAAGGCTAACTTGTCACCAATCTAGAACTATAACAATTACAACAAGAATCACTATTCACAATCACTGAGCAAATATTTTCAAAAGCTTTACAACAAGTGTGAAATAGGTTTTCTCGTTGAGATTGTTGCAAGTCCATAGATTGGTTCCCAAGAAATCTTCTCACCATAAAGAGACTTCCTTCACAAGTTGGAGTCTCCTCCTCCTTTAATTCCAGAACTTCATCCTTATTGGATGGGGATGTAGAGTTACTAGTATCATCACTATCAAAATCTTTTAAAAACATATTACTTTTTTTAGGACACTCAGAAGCATAATGTCATTTTTCTTGACACTAAAAGTGTAACATCCCGCCAAATACTTTGGAATAATTATAAAATGAAATAAAGGTAAACAAATATATTGAAAAGAACAAAATTATATATATATAAAGAAGTTTCTCCTCACAGGGAGTTTAATACATATTCGGTCGATTTTCCAAAAACGTAAACAAAATACATTAAAATATGAATACAGGCGATCTCCTAACAGCAAAAAGGCGATCTCCTATCAGAGAACGACGATCTCCTATCAGAAAACAGAAAAAGGGTGATCGCCCAACAGAAAGAGGAACAGGCGATCTCCTTCCGGCGACCACTCACTGAGGAGCTCTACTTCCTGCAACATCATCTGCTCCCGTGTAAATTTTACACGATCATCACAGGTTTAAGAAAAGCCAAACACAACACCAGAAATCACAGGGTAAGCTAGATATTTAAAAGAGAGTTTAGATATGAACTTTAAAAATCAAGGTAAAACAAATTCAAGATACCCACGTAAAACTATCAATTTTCTCATTCAACTGGCGGTAATCTACACACAACCGAGACCCTCCATCCTTTTTCTTAACTAGAAGCACTGGAGCCCCCCATGGAGATACACTAGGCCTGATGAATTGTTTCTCCAAAACCTCTTCCACTTGCTTCTTTAATTCCATCAACTCAGCTGGAGCCATTCTGTAGGGTGCCATTGACACTGGTCCAGCTCCAGGTACCAAATCAATAGAGAATTCCACTTCTCTCTTAGGAGGTAGTCCAGGTATTTCTTCTGGAAATACATCCATGAAATCCTTCACCACATGTATACTGCCCATCTCTTCTTCATTCTTCACTCCCATTTGAGCTAGGATCACAAAGCACCTCGACCCTTCTTTCAACTCTGACCACACATGCTGAGCAGATATCACATCTGACTCTTGGAGATCTGGAAACACCACTTTCTGCCTACCGCAATCTATGAGAATGTGATTGGCAGATAGCCAATCCATTCCTAGGATAACATCCAGATCCTGAAGAGGCAGACAGATCAAATTTACTTTGAACCTGCGTCCCTCTACTATCACTGGACATTCTGAGCAAACTGTGGAGGTCGTAACCTGCCCTGATGCAGGTGTAGAGACCAACAGTTCAAATGGCAGCTCCTTCACTAGAAGGCCCAACTCGGCTACACACCGACTTGACACAAAAGAGTGTGTCGCTCTAGAATCAAACAAGGCTTTTACACTTCTACCAGCTATAAAACAAACACCTTGCACCAAGTTACCTGACTGGGATGCCTCCGCTCCTGACATAACAAACACTCTCCCTGCTGCCTGAGGTCTGCTGCCTTCATTCCTCAACTGCTAAGAACCACTGGGTTGAGTCGCCCTATTCCTGTTAGGACACTCTCTAGCAACATGCCCCATCTTTTGGCAGGTGTAACACCTTCTCTCTGAATTCCTCTTGAAGCACACATTGGATGTGTGTGGTCCACCACAATGGAAACATCTGGGTTTCCATGGTTGTTGTTGCTGAAACTGGGGCGGTGCTGCTCCTGCCCTATGCTGTGGAGGTCTCGCATAAGGCTTATTCTGCTGCTGCTGCACCTTGGCCTTCCCACTGGAAGAACCCCCTGGGTGTGACCTGATCACCCAGGAATCACTCTTTTCCAGAGTCTCCACCATCTTTGCCTTTTCCACTAAGGCGTGAAACTCCCTCATGCACATAGGGGCTATGGTCCTCTTCAGCTCATGTTTCAGTCCTTCTTCGAACTTCCTACACCTCCAAGCCTCAGAGGTAGCCTGGGTATAGAATCGGGCGAGGTATTCAAACCGAGCAGCATAAGCGTTCACAGACATCTCTCCCTGCTCCAACCTTAGAAATTCAGCTTCCTTCGCAAACCTTGCACTATTTGGGAAGTATTTCTCCAGAAACCTCATCCTGAAGCTCTCCCAGTCTGATACTTCCTCTCGGGCTTCCATCATTTGTTGAGTTCCCATCCACCAGAACTCGGCTTCTCCAGATAGCAGGTATGTAGCAAACACCAACTTCTTATCTTCAGGGCAGGAGGTCGCCTTGAAGATTTTCTCTAACCCCCTGACCCATTGATCTGCTTGGTCAGGAGTAGCATTCCCACTGAACTTAGGTGGGTTGCGCCTGAGGAACTCGGTCAGTCCCATCTGCTCCTGAGGCTGACCGACGTGGGGAGCTGTTGTAGCCGATCTAGCAATCTCCCAATGCTGCATTGCAGCTTGATGATTCTGAGCCATCGCCGCATTCTGTTGCTGGATAGCACTTGCCATCATCTCAATGGCCCTGGCGATCTAGCTCATTTCTGCAGAAGGTTGGGGAGGGGTAGGTGGCTTAGGAGCCATTTTTCTCTGTATAAGATTAGGAAACTATTATTCTCTAATCATATTCCTATAATATGAACTTGATAAAGAATCAATTCATTTAGAAGACCACATCTAGGTCTTACAAAGGTCAGCATCTCAAAATCATCTAGAATTTTGAGTTTATCAGCAAGATCATGATACTTATAACATCAAGCAAAACACCAGAACAGCTACTGGTATAAAACCATCAATCCAAACAACCACTCTCAATCAATTACAAAAACACTCAATAAAATGAAATAATTCACACCAGAATTCAATATATGCTAAACATCAACCTTTAGAATTAAGATTGAGAATCATCTCGATCCAGTTATGAGTGTGCACCCTCACTACCTTATCAAGATCCTTTCATTCTTAATACTAAAATTTTCAGTTAGAGCATATATTTACTAAAGCACACACAAAATTTCAATAAGAAAAACATTTAAAAACCTTTCACTATAGCTTTAATTCAAAACTCCAATAAACTTTTGTAAGCAGAAGAAACACAATGAACCCACTACCCTCAGGTCATCCTAAGGACGAACTGCTCTGATACAATTAAGTGTAACGCCCCTTATCATCCACTCATACATATATAATATGAAATAACATTGAAATAAAAGATTATCAAAATTAACATATGTATATATATTATAAGATACATCCACCCCATACAATGTATTTCAAAATAATATCCCTTCTCTAGGGAATTTTAATACATAACCATCCAGTGTTTCCAATAAAACAAAATACAGCATAAGAACAGGCGATCTCCTTGTCCAACCACTCACTAAGGAGCTCTACTACCTGCAACATCATCTGCTCCCGTGTAAATTACACACGATCATCACAGTTTTTAAAGGAAACAACCACAAAACAAAACAAGGGGTAAGCTAGCTATTCACAAAAAAAAACTTGAAGTACGAAACTTTAAAATCAACATAAATCAGCTTTTAAACACCCACATAAAATCCATCTTCTTTCTCATTCATATCACACAACCATCAAGTGTCTATCAACAATTTTCAATATTCATCTTTCTCACGTCAGAATTCCCACTGACTCACAACACATAGACACTTGACTCTACTTCCGGAAGACTCGTGCGTTGACTCAGACTCAGACTCAGAGATCTGCACTTGTCATACTACACCATTGTGAATCCACACAGGGTCGCTGTGAATCCACACAGCTATGCGCATAAATAAATCTCAATATCATCACTCTCCCAGTATGATAGGGTTAATTCATAGAACAGGTCAAGTTAGTTATCTTTCAAACAACTTACCCATTCATATGAACCTCCTTCGACTCTCAACACCTGAATAACTTCATCTATGTGATTCCATTATCTCAGGAGAGTCAGGATATCTCCTTCTAGACAAGTCCCTCTAGTCAATGCACATTACACACGATCTTACACAGTATTTTCTTTCCGGAAAATACTATGCCTTGATCCCACATTCACAACATTCAATGCATCATACAACACGTAAATGGACGGTTCCAAATCATAGCAACAATCAAAACCAAGTTCAGAATTTCGAAAATCATATACAGTTCACATTTCAATATCAAACAATTTCAATTCGTCTCTAAAACAGGGGATTTCAAAACAAACATTAGAACCGGCGATCACGTCACCTAAATTTCAGAATCTTCTAGCCTAAGGTTTTTATTGAACGAATGCTAGCTTCCCTTACCTGGACTTGCGTAAAAACTCACTAAGAGCTCCAAACCCACCAAGACTTAAGGATACCTTAGCTCTGTTTTAGGCGTTCTGATTGGAAACTTGCAGAGTCACTTGCCCGGAGTCCAAAGGCAGTCACCGGCCATCAACTGGTGAGTGAAGGTGCGCGAACATATAGAGAAGGAGAGAAAGGAAACGGGGAACCAAAACTCAACTCACTCAATTTCTCTCTACTCAAGCAGCATTCGAACATTGCCTATCAGAGTAAATTTTGAACTTAAGCCACCTTGCCCAGTAATGCCGCTGCCACCACCTACTCTGCAGGAAAGCTTGCGTGCACATTTCCTCTGACAAAACTGCCACGTGATGTCTCTGTGCGTACCAACTTTGGGTTTCCTGCCTTACCAACTCTCTGATGCCAACTATTCTGAAACACCCTTTCTGTCTACGTGTCGCACATGCAGAACGTTCTCGCTGGGAGCCTGGGTCCCACCTTAACACGTGTAGCAGGGAGCCCCGATGACCATACAGTGATGACCATCCACCGATGACTGATGTGTCTCTCATCCCGGCGATGACTGATGTGCCTTTCATTCCGGCGATGACTGATGCGCCTCTCATTCCGACGATGACTGATGTGCCTCTCATTCCGGTGATGACTGATGTGCCTCTCATTCCGACGATGACTGATGTGCCTCTCATTCCGGCGATGACTGATGTGCCTCTCATTCCGGCGATGACTGATGTCCGATGACACATCGTCACACCCTGCTGAAGGTTCATCAACCCACCACTCCGCGTCTAAGTTATCACCTCCACATGGCCTGGTGATGTCGGTAGTTTCCTTGCCCGAGGAGAGGTCGGTACTAACTCCTCGCGCGCCAATGCATGCAACACTAAGGACAAACTCTTATGCCCCCGCATAGAGTTTCGCATACATAGCGTATCTAAGGTGCAAATCACACCTTAATACGTGTGATTTTTGGAACCCCCTATGGTCCCCCGACCGATGTAAGGACCTGAAATTTATTGGAATGAAAGAGTATGTTTTAAGTAAATTCTAAGTATGTTTTATCTAAGTTAAAAAGGAAGGAAAGTGTAGTCTAGAAAAAACTATAAGAGTTCCTTGTTTATACATCATCGCCGGTCGCCTAGACTACACGTCATCGCCTGGGCGCGAGGCATGCAGGCGTCGCCAGGGCGCGATGCATGCGGGCATCATCAGGGGGGGGGGGGTGAGACATCGGTCGTTCGCCAGGAAGAGGTCATCAGTGGTTTGTCCTCGCGCGAGAGGTCATCAGCGGTTTGTCTTCGCGCGAGAGGTCATCAGTGGTTTGTCCTCGTGCGAGAGGTCATCAGCGGTTTGTCATCGCGCGAGAGGTCATCGGTGGTTTGTCTTCGTGCGAGGTCATCGGTGGTTCGTCTTCGCGCTGGTAGCCATCGGCGAAAGGTCATCGCGCGGCGCTTAGTTACACACCGAGAACGTAGGACCTAGACTCCCAGCAAGAGACGTTCTGCACGCGCGCCACGTAGACGAAAAGGTGGTTCAGAATAGTGACCTCATAGCGTAGCCTGCGCAGAGGCATGCTTAGTAGTACTGTGCAGGGAAGCGTACACGCAAACTTCCCTGCAGAGTGGGTGGTGGCAGCTGCTTTTGGAGGGATAAGTTGGTTTAAGTTACTGAAATCCACTACTGAAGAGGAAGAAAACGTTGTTGTAGTCGAAGAGAGAAAGAGTGAGTTCCCTCCTCCGCGTTGCGATTTCAGCCTCTCCACACAAGAGTACGACGAGAAGCAACACCATTGGAGCACTTGGGTAGTCCTCTGCAAGTTCTTCAGACCAGACGCGAAAAAACAGAGCCAAGGTATTCTGCAAGCTTCGTTGGATTTCGAAGCTCCTGGTGGTTGCGCAAGTCCAGGTAAGGGAAGCTAGACCTCTTTTTCCATACAAGCCATAGTGTAGCTATCGCTGAAGTGAGGGCGACGTGGTCGCCATTTTTGTTTTCATCTGCGTAAAATGCTCTGTTTGTGTGCTTGGGCGACGTGGTCGCCGGTTTTATATACAGTCTTCGAAACACCCTGTTTTTGAACTAGATCGCCGGTTTTGGCGCTGTTTTGCGAACTCCTTGTGTTTGATGTTGTTTTGAGAACTGCTTGAGAATTACATGAGATATTCGAAAATATGAATCCTTTGAAATGGCTATTGCTGTGATTGAAATCATTCTTTTAAGTGTGGCATGATGTCTTTGAATGCTGTGAATGTGGGATCGAGGCATAGTATTTTCAGGAAAGAAAATACCGTGTAAGATCTTGTGGTAGGTGCATTGATCGGTGATTCCTAAGGGGATATCCTGACTCTGCTGAGGTAATGGAATCACGTAGAGGAAGTTACTCAGTTGTTGAGAGTCGAAGGAGGTCTATATGATGGGCGTCTCGTGTGAAAAAGAACGAGCTCCGTCTGTCCTATGGATTAACCCTGTCATACCAGGAGAACTATGGTAACATTGAGATGATATATGCGCATGCTGTGTGGATTCACAGCGACCCTGTGTGGATTTCACAGTGGTGTGGTATGACAGGTGCAGATCTCTGAGTCTAATCAACGCACGAGTCAATCCGGAAGTAGTGTCAAGTGTCTTGTGTGGTGAGTCAGTGGAAAGTCTGACATGTGAAATGAGAAACTTGAATATTGATAGACACTTGATGCTGTATTGTGAAATGGAATGACTATGGGTGAATGTTGTGAAGTTTGTGATTTTGGGCGATCAGCTGAATGCTATGAGCAGCTCTACGTTTTACATGGATATTTTGGAACTTGGTTTACTTGGATTTTCATGTTCTTGATTTAAACTTCTTTTAAATTATCTAGCTTACCCTTTTATCTGTTATTGTGGTTGTTTTCTCAAAACTGTGATGATCGTGTAATTGTTACACGGGAGCAGATGATCTTCCAGGAAGAAGAGCTCTCTAGTGAGTGGTCGCCGGGGAAAGAGATCGCCTATTTCCACCTCTCGGTGGTGATCGCCGGTTTTCGTGTCCTGATAGAAGATCGCCCGTTTTGAGGTCTTCTGTTTGGGATCGCCGTTTTATGTTGGAGATCGCCGTTTTTTTTTAGACCGCCGGTCTTACTGTATTTCATTTATTTTCGTTAAACCTTGAAAACATTTGATTTGGTTATGTATTAAACTCCCTAAGAGGAGTAACTTCATTTCTGATATATATACATATTATCTTGTACACTCCAATATTATTTGGTTACACTTAATTTCATTATACATGTATGTATGTATTATTTTGGCGGGATGTTACATTAATGGTATCAGAGCAGTTCGCCTTAGGATGACCTGAGGGCTGTGGATCCATTGTGTTTCTTCTGCTCATAAAATTTATTTGAGTTTTAAATAACCACTATAGTGGAAGGTTTTCAAACGTTTTAGTTTTGAACTCTTGCGTGTGCTTGGGTGAACGTGTGCCTAACTGAAAATCTTAGTATTAAGAATAAGAAGGTCTTGATAAAGTGGTGAGGGTGCACACTCATAACTGGATCAAGATAATTCTTAATCTTAATTCCAAAGGTTTGATGTTTAGCCTACATTGAATTCTGGTGTGATTTTTGAGTGTTCTTGAATTTGACTGAGGTGGTAGTTTGGACTGATGTTTGCACACCAGTAACTGTTCTGGTGTTTTGTGTGAAGTTATAAGTGTTATGATTCTGTTGATGAACTCAAATTCTAGATGACTTTGAGATGCTGACCTTTGTAAGGTCTAGCTGTTACCCCTTGAATGAATTGATTCTTATCGATTTCATTCTTATAGTTGTAGGGAATATAGAAGTCAATAGATTCAGAAGATGGCACGTAGACCTGCTACCCCACCCCAACCTTCCTCAGAGATGAGTCAGATCGCCAAGGCCATCGAGATGATGGCGACTGCCATTCAGCAGCAGAATGCGGCGATGGCTCAGAACCATCAAGCCACAATGCAGCACTGGGAAACTGCCCGATCTGCTGAGACAAACTCCCACGTCGGTCAGCCCCAAGAACAGATGGGACTGGCCGAGTTCATGAGGCACAACCCACCTAAGTTCAGTGGGAATGCTACCCCTGACCAGGCAGATCAGTGGGTCAGGGAGGTGGAGAAAATCTTTAGGGCGACCTCCTGCCCTGAAGAGAAGAAGCTGTTGTTTGCCACGTATCTGCTATCAGGAGAAGCTGAGTTCTGGTGGATGGGAGCTCAGCAGATGATGGAGGCCCGAGAGGATGTTCTGGATTGGGAGAGCTTCAGGGTGAAGTTCTTGGAGAAATACTTCCCAGACAGCGCCAAGTTTGCAAGGGAAGCTGAGTTCTTAAAGTTGGAGCAGGGGGACATGTCAGTAAACGCCTATGCTGCCCGTTTTGAGTACCTCGCCCGGTTCTATACCCAGGCGACCTCCGAGGCCTGGAGGTGTAGGAAGTTCGAGGAAGGGCTGAAGCATGGGCTGAAGAAGACCATAGCCCCGATGTGCATCAGGGAGTTCCACGCCTTAGTGGAGAAGGCGAAGATGGTGGAGACCCTGGAAAAGGGTGAGTCTCGGGTGATCAGGTCACACCCAGGAGGTCCTTCCAGTGGGAGAGCTAAGGCACAGCACCCACAAAGCAAACCCTATGCGAGACCTCCATCACATCGGGCAGGAGCAGCACCTCCCCAGTTCCAACAGCAACAACCTTGGAAACCTAAGTGTCTTCACTGTGGTGGACCACACGCCTCCAATGCTTGTTTCAAGAAGACTTCAGAGAGGAAATGTTTCGTCTGCCAAAGGACAGGGCACGTTGCTAGAGAGTGCCCTAGCAGGAATGGGGCGACCCAACCCAGTGGCTCCCAACAGTTGAGAAACGAGGGCGGCAGACCTCAGGCAACAGGGAGGGTGTTCGCCATGTCTGGAGCAGAGGCAGCTCAGTCAGGTAACCTCATCCAAGGTGTTTGTTTTATTGCTGGTAGAGGTGTAAGGGCCTTGTTTGATTCTGGAGCGACACACTCCTTTGTGTCAAGCCTGTGTGTAGCCGAGTTGGGCCTCCTAGTGAAGGAGTTACCTTTCGAGCTGTTGGTCTCTACACCTGCGTCAGGACAGGTGTCGACCTCTACAGTGTGCCCTGAATGTCCAGTGATTGTAGAAGGACGCAGATTCAAGGTGAACTTGATCTGCCTACCTCTTCAGGACCTGGATGTCATCCTGGGAATGGATTGGTTAGCTGCCAATCACGTTCTCATAGACTGTGGTAGGCAGAAGGTAGCGTTTCCAGACCCCCAAGAACCGGATGTGTTGTCAGTTCAACAAGGGCAATCAGAGCTGGAAGGAAAGGCGAGGTGCTTCGTAGTGCTCGCCCGGTTGGAAGTGGAGAATGAAGGGGACGTAAACAGGATACAAGTGGTGAAAGATTTCACAGATGTATTCCCAGAAGAGGTGCCTGGGTTACCCCCTAAGAGAGAAGTGGAATTCTCTATTGACTTGGTACCTGGAGCTGGACCAGTGTCAATGGCACCTTACAGGATGGCACCAGCCGAGTTAGTGGAGTTAAAGAAGCAAGTGGAAGAGTTGCTGGAGAAGCAGTTCATCAGACCCAGCGTATCTCCATGGGGAGCTCCAGTGCTCCTAGTCAAGAAGAAGGATGGAGGGTCTCGGCTGTGTATAGACTACAGGCAATTGAACAAATTGACCATCAAGAACAAGTACCCCCTACCTCGGATTGATGATTTGATGGACCAAATTCATGGGGCCTCGGTGTTCTCCAAGATTGACCTGAGATCGGGGTATCACCAAATCTTGGTAAAAGCTGAAGATGTTCAGAAGACAGCTTTTAGGTCTCGATATGGGCACTACGAGTATGTAGTGATGCCATTTGGAGTCACCAATGCTCCAGCTCTATTCATGGACTACATGAATAGGATCTTTCGCCCTTTCTTGGATAAGTTTGTGGTGGTCTTCATAGATGACATCCTCATTTATTCAAGGACCGAGGAAGAGCATGAGGAACACCTGAGGACAGTATTGGAAATACTGAGGGAGAAGCAGCTCTATGCCAAGTTCTCTAAGTGTGAGTTCTGGCTAAGGGAAGTCAACTTCTTAGGACACGTGATATCTGCCCAGGGGATCTCGGTAGATCCAGCCAAGGTAGAGGCAGTGCTGCAATGGGAACGTCCTAAGACAGTGACTGAGATAAGGAGCTTTGTGGGGTTGGCGGGCTACTATCGGAGGTTTATTGAGGATTTTTCCAAAGTAGTGGCTCCTTTAACACAACTGACCCGCAAGGACCAACCCTTTGCTTGGACCGACCGATGTGAGCAGAGCTTCAGGGAACTAAAGGAGAGGTTGACCAGTGCTCCAGTGCTGGTGATTCCAGAAGTAGGAAGACCTTTTGATGTCTTCTGTGATGCCTCACATCAAGGCTTGGGATGCGTCTTGATGCAAGAGAAGAGAGTGGTTGCATATGCTTCAAGGCAACTCAAGGTGCATGAGAGAAACTACCCTACTCATGATTTGGAGTTGGCAGCGGTAGTGTTTGCCTTGAAGATCTGGAGGCATTATCTTTATGGAGCTCGGTTCCAGGTATTCAGTGACCACAAGAGCTTGAAGTACCTGTTCGATCAGAAGGAACTAAACATGAGACAAAGAAGGTGGATGGAATTCCTAAAGGACTACGACTTTCAACTCATGTATCACCCAGGGAAGGCCAATGTAGTGGCAGATGCCTTGAGTAGGAAGTCTATACAAGTCGCCACCATGATGATGGAAGAGCAGAAACTGATCGAACAGTTCAGAGACTTAAACCTTGGAGTGGAATTTCACGTGAATCACATTAGTTGTAGTAAGCTAACTATAACTAATGACTTCCTTGGGATGTTGAAGGATAAACAATTGGAGGACCCTAGCCTGAAGCGCACTGTGGAGTCACTAGGGACAGATCAGGCGAGAGGCTTTGAGATGGGCGATGATGGGATCTTGAGGTTTGATGGCAGAATTTACATACCTGCAAATGATGAGTTGAAGAAGATGATCCTAGAGGAAGGTCATAAGAGCCGCCTCAACCTTCACCCAGGCATGAACAAGATGTACCATGACTTGAAGGAGTCATTTTGGTGGTCAGGCATGAAGAGGGACGTCGCCCAGTATGTGGCAACCTGCTTAACGTGTCAAAAGGCGAAGGTAGAGCATCAAAGACCTGGCAGGCTGTTGCAGCAACTGGATATCCCCGAGTGGAAGTGGGACAGCATTGCCATGGATTTTGTCACCCATTTACCCAGATCGGTAAAGGGTCATGATGCAATCTGGGTCATCATTGATAGGCTGACGAAGAGTGCCCACTTCCTCCCAGTAAATATGAAGATGCCCATGGCCAAGTTGGCACAGCTGTACATCAAGGAGATTGTGAGGTTGCATGGAGTGCCTTCCAGCATCATTTCAGATAGAGATCCCAGGTTCACTTCACGGTTTTGGCAGACCTTGCAAGAGTGTTTGGGAACCAAGTTGAGGATGAGCTCTGCATATCATCCCCAAACAGATGGTCAGTCAGAGAGGACGATCCAATCTTTGGAAGATCTGCTGAGGGCATGCGTTTTGGATCAATTGGGAGGTTGGGAGGAGGTGTTGCCACTAGTGGAGTTTACCTATAACAATAGCTACCACGCCAGCATTGGGATGGCACCATATGAAGCCCTGTATGGGAGGAAATGCAGAACTCCCTTATGTTGGTACCAGGAGGGCGAGGCAGTCTTGGTTGGGCCAGAGTTGATTCAGCAGACGACCGAGAAGGTGAAGCAGATACAAAGCAGAATGAAAGCCTCTCAGAGTAGGCAGAAGTCCTATGCAGATCAGAGGAGAAAGCCTTTGGAGTTTGCTGCTGGAGATCACGTGTTCATGAAAGTGACACCAACCAAGGGTGTAGGGCGGGCGATCAGGTCAAAGAAGTTGTCCCCTAAGTTCGTGGGACCATATCAGATCTTAAGAAGGATTGGCCCAGTGGCGTATGAGATCACCCTACCTCCCCATCTGGCGAATCTGCACAATGTGTTTCACGTGTCACAGCTGAGGAAGTACATGGCAGACCCTAGTCATGTGCTAGATGTAGACGACGTGCAGATTAGGGATGACTTGTCCTTTGAAGCCAAACCAGTCAGGATTGACGATCGGCAATGTAAACAGCTCAGGGGCAAGACCATCGACATGGTGAAAGTGGTGTGGGATGAGAAGTCGGGGGATTCTACTTGGGAGTTAGAAGAACCCATGAGGGAGGCTTATCCATACCTCTTTTCCTTGTAATCCAATTTTCGAGGACGAAAATTTTTGTTGTTGGGGAGAATGTAAGGACCTGAAATTTATTGGAATGAAAGAGTATGTTTTAAGTAAATTCTAAGTATGTTTTATCTAAGTTAAAAAGGAAGGAAAGTGTAGTCTAGAAAAAACTATAAGAGTTCCTTGTTTATACATCATCGCCGGTCGCCTAGACTACACGTCATCGCCTGGGCGCGAGGCATGCAGGCGTCGCCAGGGCGCGATGCATGCGGGCATCATCAGGGGGGGGGGGTGAGACATCGGTCGTTCGCCAGGAAGAGGTCATCAGTGGTTTGTCCTCGCGCGAGAGGTCATCAGCGGTTTGTCTTCGCGCGAGAGGTCATCAGTGGTTTGTCCTCGCGCGAGAGGTCATCAGCGGTTTGTCATCGCGCGAGAGGTCATCGGTGGTTTGTCTTCGTGCGAGGTCATCGGTGGTTCGTCTTCGCGCTGGTAGCCATCGGCGAAAGGTCATCGCGCGGCGCTTAGTTACACACCGAGAACGTAGGACCTAGACTCCCAGCAAGAGACGTTCTGCACGCGCGCCACGTAGACGAAAAGGTGGTTCAGAATAGTGACCTCATAGCGTAGCCTGCGCAGAGGCATGCTTAGTAGTACTGTGCAGGGAAGCGTACACGCAAACTTCCCTGCAGAGTGGGTGGTGGCAGCTGCTTTTGGAGGGATAAGTTGGTTTAAGTTACTGAAATCCACTACTGAAGAGGAAGAAAACGTTGTTGTAGTCGAAGAGAGAAAGAGTGAGTTCCCTCCTCCGCGTTGCGATTTCAGCCTCTCCACACAAGAGTACGACGAGAAGCAACACCATTGGAGCACTTGGGTAGTCCTCTGCAAGTTCTTCAGACCAGACGCGAAAAAACAGAGCCAAGGTATTCTGCAAGCTTCGTTGGATTTCGAAGCTCCTGGTGGTTGCGCAAGTCCAGGTAAGGGAAGCTAGACCTCTTTTTCCATACAAGCCATAGTGTAGCTATCGCTGAAGTGAGGGCGACGTGGTCGCCATTTTTGTTTTCATCTGCGTAAAATGCTCTGTTTGTGTGCTTGGGCGACGTGGTCGCCGGTTTTATATACAGTCTTCGAAACACCCTGTTTTTGAACTAGATCGCCGGTTTTGGCGCTGTTTTGCGAACTCCTTGTGTTTGATGTTGTTTTGAGAACTGCTTGAGAATTACATGAGATATTCGAAAATATGAATCCTTTGAAATGGCTATTGCTGTGATTGAAATCATTCTTTTAAGTGTGGCATGATGTCTTTGAATGCTGTGAATGTGGGATCGAGGCATAGTATTTTCAGGAAAGAAAATACCGTGTAAGATCTTGTGGTAGGTGCATTGATCGGTGATTCCTAAGGGGATATCCTGACTCTGCTGAGGTAATGGAATCACGTAGAGGAAGTTACTCAGTTGTTGAGAGTCGAAGGAGGTCTATATGATGGGCGTCTCGTGTGAAAAAGAACGAGCTCCGTCTGTCCTATGGATTAACCCTGTCATACCAGGAGAACTATGGTAACATTGAGATGATATATGCGCATGCTGTGTGGATTCACAGCGACCCTGTGTGGATTTCACAGTGGTGTGGTATGACAGGTGCAGATCTCTGAGTCTAATCAACGCACGAGTCAATCCGGAAGTAGTGTCAAGTGTCTTGTGTGGTGAGTCAGTGGAAAGTCTGACATGTGAAATGAGAAACTTGAATATTGATAGACACTTGATGCTGTATTGTGAAATGGAATGACTATGGGTGAATGTTGTGAAGTTTGTGATTTTGGGCGATCAGCTGAATGCTATGAGCAGCTCTACGTTTTACATGGATATTTTGGAACTTGGTTTACTTGGATTTTCATGTTCTTGATTTAAACTTCTTTTAAATTATCTAGCTTACCCTTTTATCTGTTATTGTGGTTGTTTTCTCAAAACTGTGATGATCGTGTAATTGTTACACGGGAGCAGATGATCTTCCAGGAAGAAGAGCTCTCTAGTGAGTGGTCGCCGGGAAAAGAGATCGCCTATTTCCACCTCTCGGTGGTGATCGCCGGTTTTCGTGTCCTGATAGAAGATCGCCCGTTTTGAGGTCTTCTGTTTGGGATCGCCGTTTTATGTTGGAGATCGCCGTTTTTTTGAGACCGCCGGTCTTACTGTATTTCATTTATTTTCGTTAAACCTTGAAAACATTTGATTTGGTTATGTATTAATCTCCCTAAGAGGAGTAACTTCATTTCTGATATATATACATATTATCTTGTACACTCCAATATTATTTGGTTACACTTAATTTCATTATACATGTATGTATGTATTATTTTGGCGGGATGTTACAACCGACGTCTACCAGCTGACCTCAGACCTTGGGCGACGTCCGAGGTCTGACCACCATGAAACTTCTATTACAAGCTCTTTTCATTTTAAATAATAACATCTTCAGAAATTATTTAAATATAACACTTTTATTCCAATTAAATTTTTTTCTAGGTCCTTACACCATCCGTTTGAGGATGACGAGAAGTTGAAAACTTCAATTTAGTTCCAAGCCTTTCCTAGAGAGTTCTCTAGAAATGACTTATAAATTTTGGATCTCTATCAAACACTATACTTTTGGGTAGACCATGAAGTCTCACCACTTCTCTAAAGAAGAGCCTAGAGATATTGTTTGCATCATCTATTTTGTGGCATGGTATAAAATGTGTCATTTTATTAAACCTATCCACAACCACAAAAATAGAATCAAAACCTCTTGCAATCCTAGGAAGTCCTAAAATAAAGTCCATGCTAATGTCTTCTCATGGAGCATTTGCAACAGGTATAAGAGCATAGACTCCATGAGGCATTATTTTAGGTTTAGCTTTTAAACATGAAATGCATCTAAAACAATGTCTCTGAACATCTTTTCTCATGTGTGGCCAAAAGAATTTTCCTTATGATGAAAACCAAGCCCACAAGGTGATGATCAAGGACGCTAAAGAATATAAAGAGAAGTCACCTCAAAGTAGAGACCTCACCAAATGGAGAATGGGACAAAGACCAGAGCACCTAAAGTTCTTCCTGCTGGTCTTCTTAATGATTAGAAAATATTGTAAATAATTTGGGCTCACTTTGGGGGTCCAAATAGCAAATATAGGCTAGAATAAGGTTCCTTTAGTATAATAGGGGGTGTAGTTAGCATTTTAGGATGTTATTGGCCCTTTTGGAAGGCTTTTTGACCTAGTTTCTAGAAGGACAAGCCAAGGATGCGGGTTTGACTTAGTTAAACCCTAAGGCTGCCCATTTTTTTCACTCTTCCCATCCTACCCCTTATGCTTGCTCTCCAAGGCTCCTTCACCTATAAATAAGGAGGCCTACCTCATGTATTTTCATGTTGAATTTAGAGTAAAGTTACTATACACAATTTGTGTTAGATTTTGTGAGCTTTGTCTCCTTACACTATTGTCTTATCTTGTGAGAATTAGAGAGCTCTCAAGTGGCGGCATTCCTCACTCATCTTGGAGCAAACCACCATCCAAGTGGCATGATCCTTCTCTAGCTTCATCCTCCTAAGCTTCCTTTTCCTTCATCTTTTCCTTCCATTATCATTCCATCTATTCATAAACATGCTCTTATTTTGCTTCATTATGTCTATTTGGTTTTTATATGTTGCTCTTGTTTTCCTTATATAATTCCACACCATAACTTGTCATCATCACCACCTTATAATTATGTTTTCCTTTTGCCTTTGTGAAATGAACCTTCACATCTGCTTAACCATTTGGTTAAGTTAATGTCCAGTGGGGATTTTCCTTAGGTTCTCACCTTAATCATCCTAAAATCTCAATCCTAATTAAAGTGTCACAATAAAATGCTAAATCATAAAATAAACTCACATCACTTAGGGTATAAATCATCAAACTCTTTTAAAAGTTCTTTTACCTGAGGAGGTAGAATACTAGCTTCAGAAGATGTGGTAGTGCATGTAAGTGTTCCTTTACACAGCAAAAGGCCTGTAGATTGTTGACAAACTTCCATGGGAACCACATCACATAAAACTTTGTCTCTATAGTTTCCCACAGAGAACTTGACTTTCACTTGCTTATCTACAGTTAATTCCCCATCTTCATTTATCCACTAAAGTTTGTAAGGTTTAGGATGAGGTATTACATGTAGATTAAGCTTTTCAACCATCCTAGAGCTGCAACAGTTGCAGCAAGAACCACTATCTATAATGAGAGAACATACATTTTCAAAAAATTTACATCTTGTGTGGAAAATGTTCTCCCTTTGTGACTCTTGGTCCACACTAGGTTGGTTGTTGAGGGTTCTACGAATCATCATTAACTCCCCCTCACATGAATACACTCCCTCACTATTTACTTTCCCCTCTTCCCTGCTAGCTTCTTCACTTTGACTACTATATTCATCCCTCCCTCTTAAGAGTATGGTTCTCTTGTTTGGGCACTAGCCAGGTATATGACCTCTACCAAAGCACTTCTAACATTTAGAGTCTCTGCTATGGGGCTGTGAGCTAGAGGTATCTATTTCTGTTTTCTTGGGAGTTTCTTTTGGTTTTTCTTTTATGGGTTCCTCCCTTTTATACTCTCTCTCGGGATAGGAGTTAGAATATGAACCTTCCCTACGACTTGATATTTTTCTCAAATTTTTTTGTTCAACTTTGATGCAAAGTTGAATTAAATCATTCAAGTCTCTGTAGGGTAAAAGTTCAACTCTATCTCTAATCTCAAGATTGATTCCACTCAAAAATCTTGCTATATTTGTGGATTCTTCCTCCCTAATGGAGGCTCCCATCATATAAAGCTCCATTTTCTGCCTATATTCTTCCACACTCATTGATGGAGATCAAGTAGAAGAGGATTTCACTAATGGAGGAAGAGGCCATCCACCCAAGCATTTAAAATTCTTCTTACCAGTCTTCTTAAAAGGTAGAACATTTTGGGTTCTCTTGAAAATTCAAAAGATAGTAGTATAAATAAATCTTTGTAAATACTCTTGTATCAATTTGTAAATAATATAGAAATAGCCTTAGGAGTATGCCAAAGAGGAAAACCAAAAAGAAACCTCTAAATCTAAGGCGTTTTAGGCACTTTCTTTAGGAAAAAGTGACTCTTCTACTACTTTCTCTCTTAGGCACTAGAAGGAGCTAGAAGAGTGACTCTTCTCACTCCTTCCCCTTTGTAACATGTCCAACCCTCCTTATTATAAATAGGAGTGCTTGGTTCTTAATAATAAAAAGTTGAAAGTTAGAAGTAAAGAAACTATCTTGAAATTGAGAGAGAGTGAGTTTGTCAGACTTGTCTCTTCTTCTCCTCCATGTCTTATCTTGTGAGCTTTGGAGACTCTCAAGTGGCGGCACCACCCACTCATCTTGGAAGAACCACCCTCCAAGTGGCGTGAATCACATCTCCAAAAGGCTACAACCACATAAGTCATTTCTATTCATCTTCTAAAAATACCCATTTTTGTTCTACTTGTTTCTTTTCAATTATAATTGGTTCATTCTCTTCCTTGTGATGTCCTCTATCATTTGATGTGTTGTTCTTCCATTTTAATCGGTTCAAACTTGTTATAGCAACCTGTTTTGGTTCGGTTTCCATGGGTATTATGGTTCATGTTGTTTTCTTGAATTTCCAATAGTAGGTTGTGTTCTTGTTATGTTTTCTATTACTAGTTTCAATTCTTGTTGTGTTCTTGTTTTAGTTCTTGTTTCTTTGTACTTTTTTTGTGTTGTTACTGCACTTTGGTTGCTGTTCTTGAATTACCCATTCATATTCCATTCTTATCTTACACTACAAGTTACCTATTCATGTATTTTTAGTATGAACCTTTGTTTTCTTGAGTAGAAACTCTATTAATTGTTCTTTAGAATTTTGATCCTAATTCTTGAAAGTGTCATGAATACAATGAAACCTTTATCAACTCAACCCAAACCAAGAAAGGTTCATAATGAACTCACATCACTCATAGATTTCCGTTTGAGTCTCTGGAGCTTGCCCATTAACTCCCTATTATAGTAGGAAGGGATATGACGGCGTCTTAAGGCTCCCCTAAGATCATTCCAGTATTCTATGGGAGGGTCCTTATGAAGGCGCCTGTCTCTCTCTAAGGCAGTCTACCAATACATAGCATTTCCCTGAAAGCTAAGGGTAGCTAGGGGTACCTTTCGTTCCTCACTTACTGATGTGAGTTGATTTTAGATTCATTATATTTGTGACACTTTTAAGAATTAGGATCAAGATTCGTAGCAATTATAGGTGAGTCACCTAAGGAAAATCCCCACTGGACATTAACTTAACAAGTGTTAAGTAGATGTGAAGGTTCATTTCCAAAGGTCCAAGGTTAAAACACAATTAGAGGTAAAGGATGATGACAAAATAGGTGTAGAATTAAAACACAAAATAGAATTGAATCAGGCACAAAAACAGAACACAAAATAGAATTGAAACAACACACAAGTTCAAGGAAGCTTAAGGAATCATCAATGGAGACAATGCCTTCCAAAATGATGAACCAAACTCAATTATGAGTGCTATATCCTTGTACACAACAATTGAACTGAATAGAAATGAATAAGAACACAAACTATTGAATGAAAATACAAACTAACACAGCTGCACCGATTGGAAGTGAAGAACAAGGCAAAGAAACAAAATAACTGATTGAAATTCAAAGACTAAAAGAACAATCGATTAAATGAACAAAGGAAAATGAAGGAAGATGAAACTTATGTGGTTGTAGCCATGGATTGGGAATGGATACGCCATTTGGAGGTGATGATCCAAGATAAGTGTTGGATTGCCACCACTTGAGAGCTCCCAAAGCATCACAAGATGAGACAAGGAAGAGGAGAACAAGTCTCACACAATTCACTCACAACTTGAGTATAATAACTTTACTTCTATTTCAATGTTAAATTTACAATGATCAAGCACCTCTATTTATAGTTTTAGAGGGATGAAATGAAATAGGGAAATTTCAAATGAAACACATTCAAAATTGGCGCCTAAACAAGTCACAAGGGAGGTGTGACTTATTTTCTTACTTTGGCACCTCCTAAAACTACATCTACACCTACTCTTTATGTCACATGGAAGGTGTGACTTGATTTTGTACATTAACACCCCTTATTTCTATGTCTACACCTTTTTTTTATTTTCTAATAAAACTACTCTAAAGAGATTACAACAAGTGACAACAATTGATGTCCATCTCCTTAAAGCTTTGGCCTTGCTCCTAGTAAATCTTTGAGTTATGACTTGAGCTTGGGCCTTATGTTGGGCTTGGCCTTCATGTTGGGCTTGGGCCTCTTGTTGGGCTTGGGCCTCATCTTTTTAAGAAGACTAATAGGAAGAACTTCAAATGTTTTGGCCCTTGTCCATTCCTCCTATGCATGAAGTCTTTATTTGCTTGTTGAGATACCCTTAAGGTTTAGTATCCTTGGTCATCTTCATGTGGTTGTGGCTTGCATCACTTACTCTATGGCAAGCAAAAAATTGTTCTACCTTGATTTCCCAATCTCGGTAAGCTTCTACATTATCTTTCCCATGGAAATAAGGTAAGTCTACCCTGACCTTCTTACTGCTTTCTTTTCTTTTTTCTCTAGCTCTTCTGGAGGGTGGTTGATAGTATTCATTAATCCTAAGGCTTTGTTCACCAAGAGAATCACTACCCCTAGAGCTAGATGCATGTGAACTTCTTTTTGTTTTATGGGTGTATTCATCTTTTTCTTTAACCATCCTCAACTCATTCTCCAACAAAGCAAAATGAGCATCCCTCCCTTTGAGTTGGGCCTCATGTTGTAGTTGTCTAAATGAAAGTGATTGAAAGTCTTGTGCAAGTTGTTTTAAAAGATATTTGATTGACTTCCGATCATCTTCACTAGAGTTAGGAGAATGAGTAGACATGATTAAAGCAATTTACCACAAGAAAGATAGGTGTAGTAATGTAGGTAGATTCCCAGGAAAGGGAGGTGGATCACTTGGATCACTTAAGTAACAAGCCTTTCCTAGCCAGATTCTATCCTTCAAGACTTTCACAAACCTTTCTCTAAGTAATTCACTCAGAGCACAATCAAGAATGAAAACACAATTTTTATACAAGAAACAAATATGCTAAAGCCATTAAACACAAATGAATTAATTCTAACTAGAAAGCTTTAAACTAGCCAAATTCCTAATGATGAGGCATGTTGGCACTTGTGAACCTTCAAGACGCACTCATCGAATAATTACGTGATTAATCCACTAATTGTTCAAGGTTTAACAAATTACAACTCAAGAAAATACAATGGAAATTGGATTAACAAAAATTGTAAGTCCTAATCTATGCACTTGTTCCTTTTGGCACTCCTTCTTTTGCTTTGCACCTTTTCTATTTGCACTCCCTCTCTGTGTATATTTGTGTATAACCTTGTTGCTGCACTCTTGCTATACCTCTTTTAGGATAGTCACTTGAAGTAATCAATTGAGCACCTACTAAGTGATAATGGCACTCACCACAAAGGTTAGCTCCAAACTTAACAAGCACCTTTTGAAAACTTCCACCACATAAGAGGTCAACAAACTTAAAGCAACAAAAGCTCAATTTGAATTTGGACAACAGCAAAGAGAATTAAAATGTGACAAAACTAGAAGGAATATTGAAGAAAAATTGACAATCAAGCAAAATAAGGCAATCAACAAAGCTAGCACACAAAATAGATATTTCAAGATGTCAGCTAACTTTTGGCGCTTAAATCACACAAAACACATGCACCCATTAATTACGATAAAATTTTCAAATTTGGTGCCAGATTACTGTTTTTTTTTTGCGCCAGTTTTGAACACTGATTTTGTTTGATTTATCATTTTTTTTTTCACTTCGAATTTTGATTCACTGTCTTTTTCTTTTTTTTAATAAGACATCAAACTTCTCAAATCCAGATTTACAGAATTTTTCTCCACCGGAATCAAATTTCACAATGAAAAACAGCCAGCACAGTTTTAGAAATCCTAATTTGGAATTAAAAATACTGATAAGAAACTTCAAGAACACAAAGGAAATTGATGTATATGAAATTGTGTGGATCTAACACACAATTATGAACTCAAAACCAAAAGTAAAAATGCACCAAAGGATCAATTCAATACAGATTAGATCTGGACTCAAAAATCAAATCAAGAAACCAAAGAATCAACAATAGGTACTACTTGGAAGTGATGACAAATTTGGATTCACATGACTATGACAAAACTTAGTATAGATTCATAAAATCAAAATGAATCAAATCTAAACAAATTGAACCGATTGAAATGGCAAAAAGGACTCAAATCTTAGAAAAATTAAAACAGCACACCAAAACACACAAGAATCCTACTCAAAATTGAAATTAGAAGCTCAAGAACAAGTTGAACATATTGCACCGATTGAATTTCTCAAATCAGCAACTAAATCAAAATTAAATTGCAAAAACTGCAAGACATTCAAGGATCATATGAAGAAAAACACAGAAATATTAAGAACAACACAAAATCAAAAAGATGAAAAGAAGAAGACACTTAGCTCTTGAAGAACCTTGGCTATAGATACCACTTGATGTAGCCTAGCTTGAGTAATTTCTTTCATGAGCTAAAAACGAATTTGAAGATGGCGGAAGCTATGGTTGAAGACGTGCAAAGAGCTCCTAGGAGTTGTGGTTTCCTTGAAAGTGAAGTGTTAGGTGTGGAAAGTGAGTGGTGAGGCCATCTCACTTGGAAAAGATGAAGAATGAAGAGTAAAGGTGTCTATCCTAGAGGTAGGAGACAAGAGTGAGAATTGGCACAAAGTTAGTAGAAATTTCACTCAAACTAATCTTGAGAATTACATGAGCCAAGCACCTCCTTTTATAGCAATGGAGGGCTGAAATTACAAGCTAAATTAAAATGAAATGTAAGGCAAATTAGCGCCTAATGAGAGCACACATGGAAGGTGTGACTAAGGTGGTGTGATTAGCGTTTATGCACTCCTCCATGGCCTTCTCATGACCGGCTTAGATTAAATTAGGTGTTTTAGAAACCCTAATTTAATCTAGGTTGGTAATTAGGTGCCAAAATTAATTATGAGAAAAATTACAAATAAAATTTCCTATTCTATTTTGTCAAAAATTAAATTCTACCCTACACTAAAGTTATGGCATTTTTAAACATATAGAGGAAAGTTTCTCTACCATCAGTAGCAGTGTCCCAATCCTCTTGGATTCTTCTTGCCATAGCTCTTGTAATTGGCCCATATCTTCTATTTAGTGGGCTTGGGCTTGACCTTTGACTTGGACTTGGGCTTGGGCCTCTTCCATCATAATTCATCAAGCATATCATCAAGTCTAGGAATTGGATGCCTGTATTTGATGGTGCTATTTTTGATGGCTCTACAATCACAACATATTCTCCATTTTCCGTTTTTCTTAGGCACCAACTAAATAAGTACAGCACAAGGACTTAAACTTTTTTAAACCCAGCCCTTCTCCAACAATTCCTGAACTTGTGATTCTATCTCCTTAGTCTCTTCAGGATTAGTCTATAAGCTGGTCTATTTGGTAGACTACCTCCCGGAACTAAATCTATTTGGTGTTTTATACCCCTAAAAGGTGAAAGTCCAATGGGTTCTTCCTTTGGGAATACATCACCAAATTCTTTTATAAGATTTTTAACTTTAGGAGGTAGCTCACTAACTTCAAAAAGTGTGGCAGTGCATGCAAGTGCTTCTTTACACATAAGGAAGCTTGAAGGTTGTCCAAATAGAAGTGTTTTCTTAACTTCATTTTTTTCAACTTTTTGTTCTATCTGAATGACCTTGTAGGAAGGAGCACTTTTCTCCCAGGCCTCAGCATTGTCCATAAGGACTTTCACTTGATTTTCGATTTCTTTCTTTTTTTTTCTCATTTTCTTCACTCTTACTAGTTTCTTCTTCTTGGCTACTATATTCATCTTTGTCCCTTAAGATCATAGTTCTTCTATTGGGACATTGAGATGTTAAATGATCCCTATATACCAAGACAATTAAAACACTGAATTTCTCTAGTTCGAGTGTGTGAGATGCGCTCATATTTAGATAGGTTCTGGGGAGGTTTTAGAGATGTTTCTTTTATATGCTTTACCCCCCTTTGGAACTCACCCTCGTCATAAGGAACAGAGTATGAACTTTTTTTTTTTTTTGACTTGATTCTTTTCTCAAAATTTGTTTTTCAACTTTAATGCAAAGTTGAATCAAGTCATTTAAATCCCTATATGGTAAGAGTTCAACTCTATCTCTTATCTCAAGATTGAGACCACTTAAGAACCTAGATATGGTGGTATTATTTTCTTCCGTAATCCATGCTCTCATCATATATAACTCCATCTTTTTCCTATATTCTTCTACACTCAGATTTTTTTTGATGAAGTCTTGGGAGTTTTTTCATCAACTCCCTATTGTAGTATGAGGGAATATGGCAACATCTCAAGGCTCCCCTAAGGTCATTCCAATATGTAATGGGAGGGTCCTTTTGAAGACGTCTCTCTCTTTCTATGGCAGTCCACAAATACATTGCATTAGATTGAAAGCTTAAGGTGGCTAGGGGTACCTTCCTTTCCTCACTAACATGATGGCAAGAAAAAAGTTGTTCTACTTTCATCTCCCAATCTAGATATACCTCAACATTCTCCTTACCATAAAAATAAGCTAGGTCAACCCTAGTCTCTATTGGTTGGCTTTCTCTCCTAGTTCTTCTAGGTGTAGGTTGATACTAGTCATTGATTCTAAGGCTCTTTATCTTAGCATGAGAGTCACTAGACCTAGAACTAGATGCATGTCATTTTTTTAAATTTTCTAATGTATTCATATTTTTCTCTAACAATTTTCAATTCTTCTTCTAAGATTGCAAGATGGGCATCTCTTTCTTTCTTTTCTTCCAAAACTTGAACCTCATGTTGTTGCAATTGTCTCAGTGATAGTGATTGAAAATCTCTAGCAAATTGTTTCAAAAGAGATTTTATGGATTTTCTATCAGAAGAATGAGTAAACATGTTTAGAGTTATGTGATAAAATTAATTTCCAAAAAGAAAGATAGGTGGAGTGAAGTAGGTAATTTCCCAGGTGGATCACTAGGATCTCTTAAATACTAAGCCTTTCCTTGCCAGATACTATCCCACAACACTTTCACAAACCTTTATCTAAGTAATTTACTTAGAGCACAATCAAATATGAAAACAAAATTTTATGCTAGAAAAATTCAAAGCAGTAAAGGACACAAATGAAAATTTTTATCTAGAAAGCTTTTAAAACTAGTCGAATTCCTAAGGTGAAGCTTCTTGGCACTTTGAACCTTCAAGACAAACTCACCGACTAAAGCGAATTAATCCACTAATTAATTAAAATAATGAAAATTACAACTCAAAGAAATACAAAGAAATTAGGTCAACAAATTTTGATGCACAAAACTGTTAAGACCTATTCTATGCACTCCTTCACTGTAGCTTCTTTTTTGGTATTTCTGTATATTTTTATATAAGGTTGTTGTTGTCCCTTGCTTTGCCTCCTTAAGATATTCAACCTTTAATATTCAACTCTGCACCTCTTTAGTGATATAGCTCTCACCAAAAAAAATTAGCTCCACTACTCACTAAAGCACCTTTTAGGTCATTTCCACCAAAAAGAGGTCAAACAAGTTTAAATCAACAAAACTCAATTTAAAAACATAGTACTATAGCAAAGGAAATTAATATTTGACATGACTTGAAAGAGTATTCAATAAAATTGACAAGCAAAAAATTAAGGTATACAAGAAGAGGTAGCACTCAAATTGAAACCTAGAGAATGGTACTAGAATTGGATGAACAAAACCAAAAACAACACTACTGGATTTTTGTGTAAAAAATTTCTTAACTTTCTCAATTTATACTGGGAAAAATAATTCAAATTCAAATTTGAAATTTAAACCACAGAAACCTCAATGTTTAAGCTCAAACTAGGCGCTAGAAATTCACCAAAACAGTGCGATAATTAATTGTAATATTTTTTCAAAATCATTGCCGCTTCACTTTTTTTTTTCATAGTCAAAATTTTGCACTCTGTTCGTATTTCATTTATCATTTTTTTTTATTTTGAATTTTGCTATACTTCTTTTTTATCACTTTTTCTCAACACATCAAATTTTCCAAATCTAGAATTTCAAAAATTTTCATTAACGAAATGAATTTTTATAGACGTTTTTAGCCAACACAAAAAATTGTAAAAACAGAAAAATCCTAGTCTGGAATTAAAAAACAACAATGAAACTTCAAAAATATAATAGAATTGGATGGAAAATGAACTTGTATGGAACTAACACACAAATATGAACTCAAATCTTGAAAAATAAAAAATGCACCAAAGCTCAAATTCATAATTATAAACTGCACTCAAATTAAAATCAAGCAACCAAATCAAAAACAATAAGCACCACTTGGAATTGATGACATTGTAGGATGAACATGACTTTGACAAAACTTGAATTGATTCAAAAATTAAAATGTCTCAACCACAAACAATTTTCACCAATTGAATTATCAAGAAGACTCAATTAAAATAAAAAAAAAACAAAACAGCACACTCAATTAGGAACCTTAAACAATGTAAAACTGGAATGTTCAAAACAATTGAACACAAATGCACCGATTAAAATTTTCCAAACAACAACATGAACTAAAATTGAAATTAAAACAGCAAGACAACCAAAACAATTGATGAACACACACGGAAAAATGAAGAACATAAAAATTAAAAGAAGAGAAGGCACTTATCTTTTGAAGAACCATGGCTCATAATACCAAATGATGGAATGTGCCTTCATGACTGAATTGTTTTCTTGAAATTTTGAGAGGATTGGCGGAAGCTTGATGGAGGGAATGGAACAAGGATGGCTCCAATAGAGCTATGGTTTCCTTGAAGGTGCATGATAGGTAGGGAGAGTGATTGGTTGGGCCATATCACTTGGAGAAGGTGAAGAAGAAGATTAAGGTGTCTATCCCAGAGAGGCAAGACAAGAGAGTGAGAAAGCATGCAATCTTGGCATTAATTTACTCATTCATTAATCTTTGAAAAATTAGATCCAAGCACCTCAATTTATTGGAGAGAGGGTTGAACATTTTGGAGCCAAAATTTGAAAATTCAAAATAAAACTCTCCAATGAGAAGGTGCCATGTGGGGTCGTGCTTTCCATGTTTAGCTCACACCTTCCATGCTAAATCCTCTCCACTCCTAGGTTGCCATGTGGACGTCCATGTGCTCCATGCCAAGGTGATTTTCGTTCTCCAATATACCCTAGGCATTTTAGGGTTACATTGGGCTCAAAGAAGCCCAATTGTTACCTTAACTAGTCACTTTTAACCCTAACTAGACCTATTTTACTATTGGCCCAAATACAAGCCCAAAAACGTATGCTACTTGGCCCAAATATTTGGTCCAATTATTTTATGCTACTAGGCCCAATACATGGCCCATGAAATCCTAAATAACTTTATACAATTTATTTAAGCTAAATCTTGGCCCAAAAATAATGTTGACTAGTCAGCAGAAACTCAATCTTCTTGTGTTCTTCTAACCAAAGCTCTAGTTTATGTTTTGATGAGTTGGAGGTCTTCTTGGATATGTTTGTACATTCCTTCACCTTAAAGTTGTCCTCTTGATTGGACCTACAAAAATAAAGAAAAGCCCAATTAGACCCATATTTGCAATTAAATCAATAAACAACCTTTAGGTCTTCATCCTCTTTATTATCTGGTTGTGTATGGCTGGGGGCTCTGCCATCAATTATGAGTTACCTTGTGAAGGTGATTTGTTAGTAGTAAGGCGCATGCTTGGACAAACTCAAAATCCTTTTGATGAAAGTCCAAGGGAAAATATTTTTTATACTAGATGCCTTATTAATGACAAATTATGTTCATTAATTGTAGATGGGGGTAGTACAAATGTGGCAAGTACAAGAGTGGTGGATAAACTTAGACTAACCACCATCTCTCATACAAAGGCCTACAAATTACAATGGCTTAGTGAAGAAGGAGAAATCACAGTCAATAAACAAGTCCTTATAGCATTCTCCATTGGAAAATATAAAGATGAAGTTTTATGTGATGTTGTGCCAATGGAAACCACACATGTGCTTTTGGGAAGAACTTGGCAGTATGATAGAAATATTTTACATGATGGCCATACTGAAAAAATTTCTTTCAACTTCCAAGGGCACAAGATTATGTTAAAACCTCTCTCTCCAAAAGAGGTTAATGAGGATAAAATAAAAATGAAAACAAAAAGAGAAAATGAAAAAGATAAAGAAAGAAAAGATGAAACGTGTATCAATACCTCACCTCACATTGCAAACAATCATGTTGACTAGTACAGCAATACAAACTGCACCTCCAAGGTGTTCTTCTTATCTTTTTCATTACCTAATGATTCTAAATACTTGACATCTTTGATAAAGAATTTTGAGGCTGATATTCAAACACCTCCTAAAGGTTCCCACCTTCTAAGAGGATTCTCACCAAAAAGTCATTTCATCCCCAAATATTCTTTCCAAACATGGCCTGTATATATAACTCACCCATATAAACTTCCAAAGCTTTGTGAACATACGTTTACTTCACAACCCACATCTCACAATGTCTTAACTATGAACAAACTAACAATGTTATTTACAGGAGTTCAAAATTCGAGGTCGAATTCTTTCCAACTTGGGGGGCATGATACAACCCAATTAGCTAAGCAGATGACCAAGGACACAAGAGGCGCTTCACACTTTGATCAGTCATCTAAGCTTACAAGACAAAGCCCCACTAAATATCGGAAAGACCTCAGCAGAAGAAGAACTGGACATAGACCAGAGCATCAAATGTTCTTTCTTCTGGTCTTCATAGAAGACAAAATGTTTGTAAATAAATTGGGCTCACTTTGGGGGTTCCAAATAGAAGAATAAACTAGAGTAAGGTGTGCTTAGTAATTTAAGTAGGGTGTGGTTAGTAATTTGAGTAGCATGTGCTTAGTAATTTGAGCTTAGTGCCAAGCCCACCTTTCATGACAAGTGCTTATAGGTTTAGGGTTTCTTTGACCTACCTTCTAAAAGGCTTCTCACAAATGACACCCCTACGCCTCTATCTTGTTCTCCAAGATATTCTCTCCTATAAATAGAGTTTCTTGCCTCATGTATTTCACTTTGAATTTAAATAGAAAGGAAACTCTGCAATAGTGTTTTGTGAGCTTTGTCTCATAGAAATTGGGTCTTATCTTGGGTGTTTGTGCACGTAAAGTGGCGGCTCTTCACCACTTATCTTGGAGTCTCCTCCCCTCCAAGTGGCGTGATTCATTATTCCATAAGCATCTCTTAATCTCTTCACCTTTGTGTTTTTCTTTCCTTTCCCTTACGCCATTCTTCCATACTTTTATTCATTTGTGTTTGGCTTTCTTCATTATCTTATGCTTCTTTTCATGTCTTTTATTTCCGCACCTTTATCATCATAATCACCATACTTGTGTTTTCTCTCTGCCCTCTAGAAGTGCACCTTGACACTTACTTAACCACTTGGTTAAGTTCGTGTCCAGTGGGAATCTACTTTGAGTTTCTCACCATATTCTGCTTAAAATAAAAACTTATAAACTAAGTGTAAGCCATAAAATGTGCAATCTTAAAATCAACTCACATCAATTTGGGTGTTTGAGAAATGAAGAGGTAAAACAACATAGACTAAATATTTTACAATGTCAGCAAACCATGGAACTTTAGTGTTCAAAGAATATAAGCGTCATTCAGGAAACCTATCACTAATCAGTAAGGATTCATGGTCCCTTTAGTTGATCTCAGGTAATCAACAACTTGATTTATATTTCTTCTTTTATCCTTGATTTTCAAATCAAATTCTTATAACAACAACATCCATATTAGGAGTTTTGGCTTGGCATCTTTCATTTTTAGCAAATATTTTAGTGTAAAATGATCAATAAACATAATAATTTTGGAACAAAGAAAATATGCCCTGTGTAACATCCCGCCAAATCCTTTTCATATTTATATAATGAAATAAAGGTAAAACAATAATATCGAAGTGAACATATATATATATATATATATATGTAATGAAATTTCTCCTCACAGGGAGTTTAATACATATCCAGTCAGTTTCCAAACTTAAACAAAATACAGCAAAATAGAAAAACAGGCAATCTCCTAACAGAAACAGAAAACAGGCGATCTCCTAACAGAAACAGAAAATAGGCGATCGCCTAACAGAAACGGAAAACAGGCGATCTCCTTCCGGCGACCACTCACTGAGGAGCTCTACTTCCTGCAACATCATCTGCTCCCGTGTAAATTATACACGATCATCACAGGTTTAAGAAAACATCCACAAAACAAAAACGCAGGGTAAGCTAGATATTTTAAAGAGAATTTAGATATGAAACTTTAAAATCAAGATAAAACAAATTTAAGACACCCACGTAAAAACCATCAACTTTCTCATTCCCTTCACATGACCATCAAGTAATCACATATTTCACAATTTCCTCAAGAGTCGTTCAATTCACATAATTCCATCAAGTGTCTATCAATTTCAATGTTTCTCATTTCTCACGTCAGACTTCCACTGACTCATCACACATAGACACTTGACACTACTTCCGGAAGACACGTGCATTGACTAGACTCAGAGATCTGCACCTGTCATACTACATTGCTGTAAAGTTCCCACAGCTATGCGCATCAACATAATCTCAATCTCAATCTCATCACTCTCCTAGTATGACAGGGTGAATCCATACAACAGGTCAAGTGGTTATTTTTCAAACCACTTACCCATACATATGAACCTCCATCGACTCTCAACGCCTGAATAACTTCATCCATATGATTCCATTATATCAGGAGAGTCAGGATATCTCATTATAGAAATCACCGATCAATGCACATCCTACACGATCTTACACGGTATTTTCTTTCCTGAAAATACTATGCCTTGATCCCACATTCACAACATTCAACACATCATACAACACTTAAATGAACGATTCCAATCACAGCAACAATCATTCCACTGTTCAGATTTTCAAATATCACATGCATTTCACATTTCAATCTCAAACAGTTTCAAACGACACTAAAACAGGGAAGTTCGAAATCAACATTAAAACCGGCGATCACGTCGCCCCAGACATTAAAACAGAGCATCGTGAAAAGGAATATGAAAACCGGCGACCACGTCGCCCTCACTTCAGAACCTACTCGCCTAACGTTTTTATAAACGAAACTGCTAGCTTCCCTTACCTGAACTTGCGCAAAAACACCAAGAGCTCCAAAACCTACCGAAGCTTAAAGATGCCTTAACTCTATTTTAGCGTCCGGTTTGGAGAACTTGCAGAGAACTTCCCAGGAGTCCAAGGGCAGTCGTCGCTCGTCGTACTGGTGCTTGAGGATGCCTGAATCGCAGCGCGAAGGAGAGAAAAGAGAAGGATTAAGGTAAACTCACTCTGTCACTCTTGAACCACAGCAACGTTCTTTGCCTCTCAGAAGTGAGTTTTTGAATCTAAACCAACTTGTCCACAATTGCCGCTGCCACTACCCACTCTGCAGGAAAGCTTGCGTGCACACTTCCTTGAACAGTATGACCACGTGGGTTTCTGCGCATACCAACTCTCTGATGCTAACTATTCTGAAACACCCTTTTTGTCTACGTGTCGCGCATGCAGGACGTCCCATGCTGGGAGCCTGGGTCCCACCTTATCTGTGTGAAACACGACATCGCGTGATAACCTTCCACCGATGTCTCATCCTGGCGGACGACCGATGTCTCTCCCTGGAGGACGACCGATGTCTCTCCCTGGAAGACGATCGATGTCTATCCCTGGCGATGACCGCATGTCTCTCGCCCTGGCGATGCCCGCGTGTCTCTCGCCCTGGTGTAACATCCCACCAAATCCTTTTCATATTTGTACAATAAAATAAAGGTGAAACAATAATATCGAAGTGAACATATGTATATATATGTATAATGAAATTTCTCCTCACAGGGAGTTTAATACATATCCAGTCAGTTTTCCAAACTTAAACAAAATACAGCAAAATAGAAAAACAGGCGATCTCCTAACAGAAAACAGAAAACGGCCGATCTCCTAACAGAAACAGAAACAAGCGATCTCCTTCCGGCGACCACTCACAGAGGAGCTCTACTACCTGCAACCTCATCTGCTCCCGTGCAAATATACACGATCATCATAGGTTTAAGAAAAACAACCACGATACAAGATAAAAGGGTAAGCTAGATATTTTTAAAAACTTTAAATATGAAACTTTATATCAATAGAAAACATAAATCTTCACACCATTCACAATCTATATCAATTTCAACCATCAACATCCCCATATTCCACAAACTCGTCAAGTGTCTATTCACTACATTCAATATTCATGGTTCACACGTCAGACTTTCCACTGACTCATAACATATAGACACATGACTCTACTTCCGGAAGACTCGTGCATTGACTCAGACTCAGAGATCTGCACCCGTCATACCACACCACTGTGAAATCCACACAGGGTCGCTGTGAAATCCACACAGCCATGCGCATACATAATCTCAATATCATCACTCTCCCGGTATGACAGGGTTAATTCATATAACAGTCAAGTCAGTTATCTTTCAAACAACTTACCCATACATATGAACCTCCTTCGACTCTCCACAACTGAATAACTTCATCTATGTGATTCCATTATATCAGCAGAGTCAGGATATCTCCTTCTAGACAAGTCCCTAGTTAATGCACATTACACCCGATCTTACACGGTATTTTCTTTCCTGAAAATACTATGCCTTGATCCCACATTCACAACATGCAATGCATCATACAACACGTAAAAGCACAATTCCATCACATAATATTTTGAATATTTTCTTAAACAATCCCAATCACAGAAACAATCATTCCAAGGTTCAGATTTTCGAATATCACATGCATTTCACATTTCAATCTCAAACAGTTTCAAACGACACTAAAACAGGGGATTTCAAAAACAACATTAAAACCGGCGATCACGCGCCCTACACATAAAAACAGAGCATTGTGAAAAGGAATATGAAAATCGGCGACCACGTCGCCCTCACTTCAGAACCTACTCGCCTAACGTTTTTATAAATGAAAATGCTAGCTTCCCTTACCTGAACTTCCGCAAAACACCAAGAGCTCTAAAACCCACCGAAGCTTAAAGATACCTTAACTCTGTTCTAGCGTCCTGACGGAAAACTCGCAAAGAACTCCCCAGGTGTCCAAGGGCAGTCGTCGCTCGTCGTACTGGTGCTTGAGGATGCCTGAATCGCAGCGCAAAGGAGAGAAAAGAGAAGGATGAAGGTAAACTCACTCTGTCACTCTTGAACCACTGCAACGTTCTTTTCCTCTCAGGAGTGAGTTTTTGAATCTAAACCAACTTGTCCACAATTGCCGCTGCCACCACCCCCTCTGCAGGGAAGCTTGCGTGCACGCTTCCCTGAACAGTACGACCACGTGTGTCTCTGCGCATGCCAACTCTCTGATGTCACTATTCTGAACCACCCTTTTTGTCTACGTGTCGCACGTGCAGGACGTCTCATGTTGGGAGCCTGGGTCCCACCTTATCTGTGTGAAGCACGACATCTCGCGATAATCTTCCACCGATGACTCATCCTGGCGGACGACCGATGTCTCTCTCTGGAAGACGACCGATGTCTCTCTATGGAAGACGACCGATGTCTATCTCTGGCGACGCCCGCATGTCTCACACCCTAGCGATGCCCGCATGTCTCTCACGCCCTGGCGATGCCCGCATGTCTCTCGAGCCCTGGCGATGCCCGCATGCCTCGCGCCCTGGCGATGCCCGCATGCCTCGCGCCCTGGCGATGCCCGCATGCCTCGCGCCCTGGCGATGCCCGCATGCCTCGCGCCCTGGCGATGCCCATATGCCTCGCGCCCTGGCGATGCCCATATGCCTCGCGCCCTGGCGATGCCCGCATGCCTCGCGCCCTGGCGATGCCCGACGACTTCGCCACGCCTTGCTGAAGGTTCTTCATCCCACTATGTTACGTCTAAGGTATCATCTCCACATGAATTGGTGACGTCGGTAGCTTCACATTTCCAAGAGTAGATCAGCACTACTCCTCGTGCGCCCATGCATGCAACACTAAGGACGATTTCTTATGCACAAGCATAGAGCTTCGCATGCACAGCGTATCTAAGGCTTAACCCACACCTTGATACGCGTGGTTTTTGGAACCCACTATGGTTGATCCAGTATCCTGACCACATACTGAGTGCACTTTCGGCGATCATGTGCACCATAGGCGATTGGCGATCATGTACACTACAGGCGATTGGCGTTCATGTGTAGTCTAGGCGACAGGCGATTATGTACTAACCAGGCGATTTCATAGTCTTCTAAGCTACACTTTCCTTCCTTTTTATTTTAAATAAAAACATACTTAGAATTCATTTAAAATATATTCCTTTTATTCCAATTTAATTTTATAGGTCGTTACATTCTCCCCAACAAGAAAAATTTTCGTCCTCGAAAATTGAATTACAAGGAAAAGAGGTATGGATAGGCTTCTCTCATTGGTTCTTCTAACTCCCAAGTTGAATCACCCGATCTCTCATCCCACACCACTTTCACCATGTTGATGGTCTTGCCTTTGAGCTGTTTACTTTGCCGATCGTTAATCCTGACTGGTTTCGCTTCAAAGGACAAGTCATCCTTGATCTGCACATCGTCCACTTCCAGCACATGACTAGGGTCTGCCATGTACTTCCTCAGCTGTGATACGTGAAAGACATTATGCAGATTCGCTAAATGGGGAGGTAGGGCGATCTCATAAGCTACTGGACCAATCCTCCTTAAGATCTGATATGGTCCCACGAACTTAGGGGACAACTTCTTTGATCTGATCGCCCGTCCTACACCCTTGGTTGGTGTCACTCTCATGAACACATGGTCTCCAGCAGCAAACTCCAAAGGTTTTCTCCTCTGATCTGCATAGGATTTCTGCCTGCTTTGAGAAGCTTTCTGTTCTTTTCGGTTGACCCGCTTGTCGGTTGACTCACGACACTCACACGCCTCCTTCCTCACGCGTATACGTGCTTGGTTCTTAGGCTGATTAGTCATCAGCCCTCTCTATAGGCTGATGACTAGTCACCCCTTTCTGTACAATAACCCTTATAGGGTCCACTCCACGTGGCTTTGGCCCATGCTGTGGGACCCAGCTGACGTCCGAGGACTGGTCAGTACACTTTCATTCTGTCTTGTATCTGTTTCACCTTCTCGGTTGTCTGCTGAATCAACTCTGGCCCAACCAAGACTGCTTCGCCCTCCTGGTACCAACATAAGGGAGTTCTGCATTTCCTCCCATACAGGGCTTCATATGGTGCCACCCAATACTAGCGTGGTAACTGTTATTATAAGTAAACTCCACCAGCGGCAACACCTCATCCCAACTTCCCAATTGATCTAAGACACACATCCTCAGCAGATCTTCCAAGGACTGGATCGTTCTCTCTGACTGTCCATCTGTTCGAGGATGATATGCCGAGCTCATTCTCAACTTGGTTCCCAAGCAATCTTGTAAGGTCTGCCAAAACCGTGAAGTGAACCTGGGATCTCTATCCGAAACAATGCTGGAAGGCACTCCATGCAACCTCACAATTTCTCTGATGTACAGCTGTGCCAATTTGGCCATAGGCATCCTTATATTCACCGGAAGAAAGTGAGCACTCTTCGTCAGCCGATCAATGATGACCCAGATTGCATCATGACCCTTTACCGATCTGGGTAAATGGGTAACAAAATCCATGGCGATGCTGTCCCATTTCCATTCAGGGATATCCAATTGCTGTAACAAATCGCCAGGTCTTTGATGCTCTACCTTTGCCTTCTGACACGTCAAGCAGGTAGTCACATACTGGGCGATGTCTTTCTTCATGCCCGACCACCAAAATGACTCCTTCAAGTCATGGTACATCTTGTTCATGCCTGGATGTAGGCTAAGGCGACTCTGGTGACCTTCCTCTAGGATCATCTTCTTCAACTCTTCATTTGCAGGTATGCAAATTCTGCCATTAAATCTCAAGATCCCATCATCGCTCATCACAAAGTCTTTAGCCTGGTCGATCCCTAGTGACTCCACAGTACGCTTCAGACTAGGGTCCTCCAACTGCTTATCCTTTATCACTCCAAGGAAGTCATTAGTTATAGCCAACTTACTACAACTAATGTGATTCACATGAAATTCCACTCCAAAGTTTAAATCTCTAAACTACTCAATCAATTTCTGTTCTTCAATCATCATGGTTGATACTTGTATTGATTTCCTACTCAAGGCATCTGCCACTACATTGGCCTTCCCTGGATGATATATCAGTTGGAAGTCATAGTCTTTTAGGAACTCCATCCATCTCCTTTGTCTCATATTTAACTCCTTCTGATCAAACAGATATTTCAGGCTTTTGTGGTCACTAAACACCTGAAACCGAGCTCCATATAAATAGTGCCTCCAAATCTTCAAGGCAAACACCACAGCCGCCAACTCCAAATCATGAGTATGATAGTTTCTCTCATGAACCTTGAGTTGCCTTGAAGCATATGCAACCACTCTTTTCTCTAGCATCAAAACACATCCCAAACCCTGATGTGAAGCATCACAGTAGACATCAAAAGGTCTTCCTACATCGGGGATCACCAGCACTGGAGCACTAGTCAACCTTTCCTTTAGTTCCATGAAGCTTTGCTCACATCGGTCGGTCCAAGCAAAAGGTTGATCCTTGCGGGTCAACTGTGTTAAAGGAGCCACTACCTTGGAAAAGTCCTCAATGAACCTCCGATAGTAGCCTGCTAAACCCACAAAACTCCTTATCTCAGTAACTGTCTTAGGACGTTCCCACTGAAGCACTGCCTCCACTTTGGCTGGATCCACCGAGATCCCCTGGGCAGATATTACATGTCCTAAGAAGTTGACTTCCTTCAACCAGAACTCACACTTAGAGAATTTGGCATATAATTGCTTCTCCCTCAGGATCTCCAATTGCTTCCTCGGTCCTTGAATAAATGAGTATGTCGTCTATGAAGACTACCACAAACTTATCCAAGAAAGGGCGAAAAATTCTATTCATGAAATCCATGAACAGAGCTGGAGCGTTTGTTACTCCAAACGGCATCACCACATACTCATAGTGCCCATAACGAGACCTAAATGCTGTCTTTTGAACATCTTCAGCTTTTACCAAAATTTGGTGGTACCCCGATCTCAGATCAATCTTTGAGAACACCGAGGCCCCATGTAATTGATCCATCAAATCATCAATTCTAGGTAGGGGGTACTTGTTCTTGATGGTCAACTTGTTCAACTGCCTGTAATCTATACACAACCGAGACCCTCCATCCTTTTTCTTAACTAGGAGCACTGGAGCCCCCCATGGAGATACACTGGGTCTGATGAATTGTTTCTCCAACAACTCTTCCACTTGCTTCTTTAATTCTACCAACTCGGCTGGAGCCATCCTGTAAGGTGCCATTGACACTGGTCCAGCTCCAGGTACCAAATCAATAGAGAATTCCACTTCTCTCTTAGGAGGTAATCCAGGTATTTCTTCTGGAAATACATCCATGAAATCTTTCACCACATGTATCCTGCTTACGTCCTCTTCATTCTTCACTTCCAACCGAGCTAGGATCACGAAGCACCTCGCCCCTTTTTCCAACTCCGACCACCCATGCTGAGCAGATATCACATCTGACTCTTGGAGGTCTGGAAACGCTATTTTCTGACTACCGTAGTCAATGAGAACGTGATTGGCAGATAGCCAATCCATTCCCAGGATAACATCCAGGTCCTGAAGTGGTAGGCAGATCAAGTTTACTTTGAACCTGCGTCCCTCTACTATCACTGGACATTCAGGGAAAACTGTAGAGGTCAACACCTGTCCTGACGCAGGTGTAGAGACCAACAGTTCAAATGGTAACTCCTTCACTAGAAGGCCCAACTCGGCTACACATAGGCTTGACACAAAGGAGTGTGTCGCTCCAGAATCAAACAAGGCTTTTACACCTCTACCAGCGATAAAACAAACACCTTGCACTAGGTTACCTGACTGAGATGCCTCCGCTCCTGTCATGGCAAACACTCTCCCTGCTGCCTGAGGTCTGCTGCCTTCATTCCTCAACTACTGAGAACCACTGGGTTGAGTCGCCCCATTCCTGTTAGGGCACTCTCTAGCAACGTGCCCCGTCTTTTGGCAGGTGTAACACCTTCTCTCTGAATTCCTCTTGAAGCACACATTGGATGTGTGTGGTCCACCACAATGGAAACATTTGGGTTTCCAAGGTTGTTGCTGCTGCAACTGGGATGACACTGTTCCTGCCCGATGTGGTGGAGGTCTCGCATAGGGCTTGCTTTGTGGGTGCTGCACCTTGGCCTTCCACTGGAAGAACCCCCTGGGTGTGACCTAATCACCCGGGAATCACCCCTTTCCAGAGTCTCCACCATCTTCGCCTTCTCTACTAAGGCGTGAAATTCCCTGATGCACATAGGGGCTATGGTCCTCTTCAGCCCATGCTTCAGTCCCTCTTCAAACTTCCTACACCTCCAAGCCTCAGAGGTCGCCTGGGTATAGAATCGGGCGAGATACTCAAACCGAGCAGCATAAGCATTCACTGACATCTCCCCCTGCTCCAATCTGAGGAATTCTGCTTCCCTCGCAAATCTTGCACTATCTGGGAAGTATTTTTCCAGAAATATCACCCTGAAGCTCTCCCAGTCTAACACTTCAGCTCTGGCTTCCATCATCTGCTGAGCTCCCATCCACCAAAACTCGGCTTCTCCAGATAGCAGATAGGTGGCGAACACCAATTTCTTCTCTTCAGGGCAGGAGGTCGTCCTAAAGATTTTCTCCAACTCCCTGACCCACTGATCTGCTTGATCAGGGGTAGCATTCCCACTGAACTTGGGTGGGTTGTGCCTCATGAACTCGGTCAGTCCCATCTGTTCCTGAGGCTGACCGACGTGGGAATTTGTTTCAGCCGACCGAGCAGTTTCCCAATGGTGCATTGCAGCTTGATGATTCTGAGCCATTGCTGCATTCTGTTGTTGGATGGCAGTTGCCATCATCTCAATAGCCTTGGCAATCTGGCTCATTTCCGAAGAAGGCTGGGGAGGGGTAGGAGGTCTACGTGCCATCTTTCTTCGTTTCAGATCTTGAAACTATTGGTTTCTATATTCCCTACAACTACAAGAATGAGATCAATAAGAAATCAATTCATTCAGGAGGTAACATCTAGACCTTACAAAGGTCAGCATCTCAAAGTCATTAAGAATTTGAGTTCATCAACAGAATCAGAATGCTCAAAAAAAGAAAGCATAACACTGAACAGTCATGGTTACAAACTACCAATCAAATATCACCACACTTAATAATTGGGATAAAACACACCAGAAGCGGATATATGCTCAACATCAAACTTTTAGAATTAAGATTGAGAACATCTCGATTCAGTTATGAGTGTGCACCCTCACTACTTTATCAAGATCCTTTCACTCTTAATACTAAAATTTTTCATTTAGAGCCTATATCTACTAAAGCACAAACAAGGTTTCAATCAGAAAACATTTGAAAACCTTTCACTATAGCTTTAATTAAGACTCCACTAGCAGAAGAAACACAATGAACCCACTCTCCTCAGGTCATCCTAAGGACGAACTGCTCTGATACCATTAATGTAACATCCCGCCAAATCCTTTTCATATTTGTATAATAAAATAAAGGTAAAACAATAATATCGAAGTGAACATATGTATATATATATGTATAATGAAATTTCTCCTCACAGGGAGTTTAATACATATCCAGTCAGTTTTCCAAACTTAAACAAAATACAGCAAAATAGAAAAACAGGCGATCTCCTAACAGAAAACAGAAAACGGGCGATCTCCTAACAGAAACAGAAACAGGCGATCTCCTTCCGGCTACCACTCACAGAGGAGCTCTACTACCTGCAACCTCATCTGCTCCCGTGCAAATATACACGATCATCACAGGTTTAAGAAAAACAACCACGATACAAGATAAAAGGGTAAGCTAGATATGTTTAAAAACTTTAAATATGAAACTTTATATCAATAGAAAACATAAATCTTCACACCATTCACAATCTATATCAATTTCAACCATCAACATCCCCATATTCCACAAACTTGTCAAGTGTCTATTCACTACATTCAATATTCATGGTTCACACGTCAGACTTTCCACTGACTTATAACATATAGACACATGACTCTACTTCCGGAAGACTCGTGCGTTGACTCAGACTCAGAGATCTGCACCCGTCATACCACACCACTGTGAAATCCACACAGGGTCGCTGTGAAATCCACACAGCCATGCGCATACATAATCTCAATATCATCACTCTCCCGGTATGACAGGGTTAATTCATATAACAGGTCAAGTCAGTTATCTTTCAAACAACTTACCCATACATATGAACCTCCTTCGACTCTCCACAACTGAATAACTTCATCTATGTGATTCCATTATATCAACAGAGTCAGGATATCTCCTTCTAGACAAGTCCCTAGTCAATGCACATTACACCCGATCTTACACGGTATTTTCTTTCCTGAAAATACTATGCCTTGATCCCACATTCACAACATTCAATGCATCATACAACACGTAAAAGCAAAATTCCATCATATAATATTTTGAATCTTTTCTTAAACAATCCCAATCACAGAAACAATCATTCCAAGGTTCAGATTTTCGAATATCACATGCATTTCACATTTCAATCTCAAACAGTTTCAAACGACACTAAAACAGGGGATTTCGAAAACAACATTAAAACCGGCGATCACGTCGCCCCACATATAAAAACAGAGCATTGTGAAAAGGAATATGAAAACCGGCGACCACGTCGCCCTCACTTCAGAACCTACTCGCCTAACGTTTTTATAAATGAAAATGCTAGCTTCCCTTACCTGAACTTCCGCAAAACACCAAGGGCTCTAAAACCCATCGAAGCTTAAAGATGCCTTAACTCTGTTCTAGCGTCCTGACGGAAAACTCGCAGAGAACTCCCCAGGTGTCCAAGGGCAGTCGTCGCTCGTCGTACTGGTGCTTGAGGATGCCTGAATCGCAGCGCGAAGGAGAGAAAAGAGAAGGATGAAGGTAAACTCACTCTGTCACTCTTGAACCACTGCAACGTTTTTTTCCTCTCAGGAGTGAGTTTTTGAATCTAAACCAACTTGTCCACAATTGCCGCTGCCACCACCCCCTCTACAGGGAAGCTTGCGTGCACGCTTCCCTGAACAGTACGGCCACGTGTGTCTCTGCGCATGCCAACTCTCTGATGTCACTATTCTGAACCACCCTTTTTGTCTACGTGTCGCGCGTGCAGGACGTCTCATGCTGGGAGCCTGGGTCCCACCTTATCTGTGCGAAACACGACATCGCGCGATAACCTTCCACCGATGACTCATCCTGGCGGACGACCGATGTCTCTCCCTGGAAGACGATCGATGTCTCTCTCTAGAAGACGACCGATGTCTATCCCTGGCGACGCCCGCAATACTCACGCCCTGGCGATGCCCGCATGTCTCTCGCGCCCTGGCGATGCCCGCATGCCTCGCGACCTGGCGATGCCCGCATGCCTCGCGCCCTGGCGATGCCCGCATGCCTCGTGCCCTGGCGATGCCCGCATGCCTCGCGCCCTGGCGATGCCCGCATGCCTCGCGCCCTGGCGATGCCCGCATGCCTCGCGCCCTGGCGATGCCCGCATGCCTCGCGACCTGGCGATGCCCGCATGCCTCGCACCCTGGCGATGCCCGCATGCCTCGCGCCCTGGCGATGCCCGCATGCCTCGCGCCCTGGCGATGCCCGCATGCCTCGCGCCCTGGCGATGCCCGCATGCCTCGCGCCCTGGCGATGCCCGACGACTTTGCCACGCCTTGCTGAAGGTTCTTCATCCCACTATGTTATGTCCAAGGTATCATCTCCACATGACTTGGTGACGTCGGTAGCTTCACATTTCCAAGAGTAGATCAGCACTACTCCTCGTGCGCCCATGCATGCAACACTAAGGACGATTTCTTCTGCACAAGCATAGAGCTTCGCATGCACAGCGTATCTAAGGCTTAACCCACACCTTGATACGCGTGGTTTTTGGAACCCACTATGGTTGATCCAGTATCCTGACCACATACTGAGTGCACTTTCGGCGATCATGTGCACCATAGGCGATTGGCGATCATGTACACTACAGGCGATTGGCGTTCATGTGTAGTCTAGGCGACAGGCGATTATGTACTAACCAGGCGATCTCATAGTCTTCTAAGCTACACTTTCCTTCCTTTTTATTTTAAATAAAAATATGCTTAGAATTCATTTAAAATATATTCCTTTTATTCCAATTTAATTTTACAGGTCCTTACACCTGGCGATGCCCGCATGTCTCTCGCCCTGGCGATGCCCGCATGTCTTTCGCCTGACGATGCTCGCATGTCTCTCGCCCTGGCGATGACTGATGACACATCGCCACGCCTTGCTGAAGGTTCTTCATCCCACTATGTTACGTCCAAGGTATCACCTCCACATGGCTTGGTGACGTCGGTAGCTTCACATTTCCAAGAATAGATCAGCACTACTCCTCGTGCGCCCATGCATGCAACACTAAGGACGATTTCTTATGCTCAAGCATAGAGCTTCGCATGCATAGCGTATCTAAGGCTTAACCCACACCTTGATACGCGTGGTTTTTGGAACCCACTATGGTTGATCCAGCATCTTGACCACATACTAAGTGCACTCCCGTTGATCACGTACACCATAGGCGATTGGCGATCATGTGTAATCTAGGCGACAGGCGATTATGTGCCAGAGAAGTCGGAGATCGCCTCCGTCTTCAACAACGGCGATCTCGTAGACTTCTAAGCTACACTTTTCTTCTTTTACTCTTCTTGATCCACATGTCTTCCTCGAGCACACCCACGTGATTACCTCACGATAAAGTCATTGCACCTGACTACTTGGTTAATACAATGGTCAGCCGACCGACCTCTACCAGCTGACCCAAGACCTTGGGCGAAGTCCGAGGTCCGACTACTACGAAACTTCTATTACCAGCTCTTTGTATTTTAAATAATAACATCTTCTGAAATTATTTAAATATAACACTTTTATTCCAATTAAAGTTTCTAGGTCCTTACATTCTCCCCAACAAGAAAAATTTTCGTCCTCGAAAATTGAATTACAAGGAAAAGAGGTAGGGATAGGCTTCTCTCATGGTTTCTTCTAATTCCCAAGTTGAATCACCCGATCTGTCATCCCACACCACGTTCACCATGTTGATGGTCTTGCCTCTGACCTGCTTACTCTGTTCATCGTCAATCCTGACTGGTTTCGCTTCAAACGACAAGTCATCCCTGATCTGCACATCGTCCACTTCCAACACGTGACTAGGGTCTGCAAGATACTTCCTTAGCTGTGAGACGTTGATCCTGCCGCTTGACCCGAACATGGAGGATCACCTCGTCACTCCTTCGTCTAGCCTTCTGTTCTGCAGGAACGCTCCAAGAACCACCGCCGGAACTCCAAACGCTGCCTGCAAAACACACAGACGGCGCCTCTGGCGGCCGTTGTAGCTCCGACGCTCAAGTCAGGCAACAGGAACACCAAAACTATATTTGAATCTCTCTGTGAGACTCGTGTGTAACTGAAACTCTCAAATGTGTAAGCTGTATGAATCTGTCAAAAAACCTCTCTCAATTTCGTTAAGACTTTTGTATATATACCTGAGTCTTTCTCTCTCCTGACGGTTATTCCTCTCGACACGTGGATAACATCTGGTCGTACACGTGTCACCATCTGAAGTATCTGCAGCTGAAACGTTACTTCCACTGTGCCCCTGCGACTAAGTTATCCACACAGGGAGTAGCTTAGTACGCAGGCTACTCTGGGCGCAACCTTAACATGGCGAGCTGGTTAACCCTGGGCATTGCAGCTCACACTACACATGGTGGCAGATATGCCACTTATCCTCTGTGCTTAGACCATACAACAAGTGCTTGCCAAGTCTTCTCAAACACCCGGCGATGTGCTCTTTCGGCGACTTGCTGACCACCTGATCTCCTAACCTTAACACACGGCGATCATGTGCAAACTGGGCGATTACTGATCCATACCGGCGATGAGCGATTACTCATTCTCAAGGCAATAGGCGATTACTCACCTCAAGGCGATAGGCGATTACCCATCTTCAAGGCGATAGGCGATTACTCAACATCACAGGCGATAGGCGATTACCATTCTGAGCGATCGCCTCCCTGATTCGCCTGCTATCCTCTACCACGTGTTACTCTGTGAATGGTCCACGTGGTCAACTGCTGCTGATGTCATCGACTACCGATGACCGACCGGATCACAAGCCCCCCAGTCTCGAGCTGTGAACTTGTTCTCAGCGAAGAGACTAAGAAATCGTCTTCTGACGGTCTACAGGAGCGCACACTCTGGTACTAACACTGTTTCATTCCTTCTTCTTCGCCTTCAGACATTCAAAGCATCTCTCTGGATCATCTAGAGATTCACCTTCCCTATTTTCTTCTTCTCAAACGCGCTAGGGTTCGCTGCGTTTCTTCTCTTTAACTCTCTGCATGTGACTAACTGTTAACTAGCTTAGGCTTTAGCGCGATCTAACTGCAACCCCTCAAACTTGGCTCTGACTTGATCGCGGCTAACTGTTACCTTAGCATTGCCTTCAACATAACTTCGTGCTGGATGACTGACTTAACGGGCCTAAACATTTCGGCTTCACGCAGCAGAACTTTCTTCTACCACCGACCACCGACTAGCATGTTAGTGAACCACCGATCAGTCATCGCGCTTCTGGCTTCGCTGCACTTCTCTGCCACACCAGCGCTGAACGCATAGAGGATCTGAACACCAACTATGACGCCTGTGTTTTGGGGAAGAAAAGTGCTTCTCGGTGACCCCTCTTGTCCCAACCTTGCTGTAAGAAGTCGTGGGTGAGGTCTTGCTTCTCCCACCTTAGCGTCGCTGTAAAAAGCAGAGGGAAGGGACTTGGTTCTCTTGCCTCAACCTTGCTGTAAGAAGCAGAGGAAGCGGACTTTTCTCTCGCCTCAACCTTGCTGTGAAAAGCAGAGGAAGAGGACTTGGTTCTCTCGCCTCAACCTTGCTGTAAAAAGCAAAGGGAAGAGGACTTTTTTTTTTCTTTCTCTGTTGCCTCAACCTTGCTGTAAAAAGCAAAGGAAGAGGACTTTCTCTCGCCTGCACCTCGCTGTACAAAGTCGAGGGAGGACTTTCTCTTGGGTGCACGCTCCCAGGGGGGCGCCAGGCGTGGCTGTCTAAGCGCACACATTGGGCGCGCCCTGCCTGCATCGCCTCATCGCGCGTTCACCGACGTCCCGACCGGCGAGGACCTCTTCTTCTAGAATCATACGAGGTGCATGCTTAACGCTCTCGCTGGGAACTTGGGTCCCAGCTTAACACGTGTTAGCAAAACCCCGATGACCGTGCACCGACCGAGTACTCACTTTCTACATGCACCGACGGCTGATCGTGGTCTGCATGCACTGATGGCTGATCGCGCTCTACATCCCAGCGCTTATCTAGGGGTTGATCTGCGGGTGGTGGCCACTTGGTAACTCACCACCGATCACCTGGTCTTGCACCTAGGGCAAGGAGAACTTTAAACTGGGATCACTCGCACACTTTATGTACTGAAAATCTTTTATTGGGTGGCATCGTTAAAAAGAGTGCCCTTGATCTGCTCAACTGTTTTAATACACTAAGTATGTGTACAGCATGATAGCGCATCTACTTTACAACTCAACGAGAGTAGGAAAGAAGCGTGTAGCATCCTGGGTTCCGGGGATAGTCGTTCCGTCCAGAGTCACCAGCCGACAAGCTCGATTCTTCAACGTCTCAACCACTCTGGATGGGGTCTCCTTTAACCGGCGATGACCGCCCTGGCGATGCACACACGTGGTGCGATCATGCCTTCCGCTTCAGCTCTGGGAGCCCCCCCAGTGTAGCCTCTTCCATCACCTCACCTCCCCAAACACAGGGAGTTCATGCTGCTGGTCGCCTTCCTGGGACCCCGAACCGCGATCACCTTGCGTCTCCTGCAGGTAATCGGTCAGGAACCCTGTCTCCACCAACTCGGCAAGCTGACGCCCCAACGCCAGGCAGTTACGGAGTGTATGTCCATAAGCTTGATGGAATTCACACCACTCATCCTTCCTCCCTCCAAGTACCCTATCGGTTTTCTCTGGCACATGGAGTCTTGCTGCCACAGCACGGATGGCGATCAGCTCCGCCAAGCTTATCATGAAATCATACCTGGGGGGTGCGTTGCTTGCACGCCCCCTGGTCTAGTCTTTCCTTGGTGCATAAGGGCGAGACCTTCTCTGCTCCTTCCTCCCTTGCTTGATCTCATGCACCCGCGCCTGTTGCTGCTGATTCCCCTGACCTCCACGTGGCTTCGACGGTGCAGCACTTCCTCTCTTCTCGGAGACCTCTGTCTCTGCTACTATGTGTGCCACCGCGCGTCGCCGTATCTCGGTGAAGGTGGCAGGGTGGCTCCTGATGAGCGATTCACTGAAAGGACCAGGGAGGACACCTCTCTTGAACGCATGCACCAGCATGTCCTCATCCTTGCTGGGCAATCTCACCACCTGCGCCCCAAAGCGACTGAGGTAGTCCTTCAACGGCTCCCCTTGATACTGGCGCACGTCAAACAGGTCGTAGGACACCACTGGCGCAGGTCGGTTGATGATGTACTGCTCCATGAACAGCTTCGCGAACTGATGGAAGGAAGTGACGTGGTCCTCTGGCAGGCTCACGAACCACTCCATAGCCACTCCGCTCAGCGTGCTCATGAACATCTTGCAGTACACAGCATCTGAACCTCCAATCAGCATCATCTGAGTGTGGAAGGCTGTCAGGTGTGCTTCTAGATCTTCCGCCCCCGTGAACGACGCTTTCAGTCCCACCAGATTGGGAGGCACCACCGTGTTCATGATTTCGGGGGAGAAAGGCATAGGGAATGCTCTCGGAGGCGACGGTGGCGTCGACGTCCTCTCTTCAGCTGCGCGCTCCCTCTGCGCCTGCAATTCCCTACGCAGCTCTTCATTCATACGATTCAACTTTTCGTTTCTTCTCTGCGATGCAGTCAGCTCTGCACGCATCCTCTCATGCTCAACTCTCGATTCCGTGACGCTATCTTGCAGCGCGCGCATCATCTCCACTACCTGCGCCATGGTAATGGCTCCTTCTTCAGCAGATGACGCAGGTGAGGTTTGCCTAGTTCTTCTACTCATCTCCTCTGCACTTCGACGTAACTTCACCTCGACGAAATGATCAAGGAGCTCCAAGAAACGTCAAGAAACCTCAAGAAACTGCGACGTGGATGGGAACCAGATTCACACGGGCCCCACGGTGGGCGCCAAATGATCCTGCCGCTTGACCCGAACGTGGAGGATCACCTTGTCACTCCTTCATCTAGCCTTCTGTTCTGCAGGAACGCTCCAAGAACCACCGCCGAAACTCCAAACGTTGCCTGTAAAACACACAGACGGCGCCTCTGGCGGCAGTTGTAGGTCCGACGCTCAAGTCAGGCAACAGGAACACCAAAACTATATCTGAATCTCTTTGTGAGACTCGTGTGTAACTGAAACTCTCAAATGTGTAAGCTGTAAGAATCTGTCAAAAAACCTCTCTCAATTTCATTAAGAGTTTTGTATATATACCTGAGTCTTTCTCTCTCCTGACGGTTATTCCTCTCGACACGTGGATAACATCTGGTCGTACACGTGTCACCATCTGAAGTATCTGCAGCTGAAACGTTACTTCCACTGTGCCCCTGCGACTAAGTTATCCACACAGGGAGTAGCTTAGTACGCAGGCTACTCTGGGCGCAACCTTAACATGGCGAGCTGGTTAACCCTGGGCATTGCAGCTCACACTACACATGGTGGCAGATATGCCACTTATCCTCTGTGCTTAGACCATACAACAAGTGCTTGCCAAGTCTTCTCAAACACCCGGCGATGTGCTCTTTCGGCGACTTGCTGACCACCTGATCTCCTAACCTTAACACACGGCGATCATGTGCAAATTGGGCGATTACTGATCCATACCGGCGATGAGCGATTACTCATCCTCAAGCTGATAGGCGATTACTCACCTCAAGGCGATAGGCGATTACCCATCTTCAAGGCGATAGGCGATTACTCAACATCACAGGCGATAGGCGATTACCATTCTGAGCGATCGCCTCCCTGATTCACCTGCTATCCTCTACCACGTGTTACTCTGTGAATGGTCCACGTGGTCAACTGCTGCTGATGTCATCGACTACCGATGACCGACCGGATCACACGTGAAAGACACTATGCAGATTTGCTAATTGGGGAGGTAGGGCGATTTCATAAGCCACTGGACCGATCCTCCTTAAGATCTGATATGGTCCAACAAACTTAGGAGACAGCTCCTTTGATCTGATAGCTCGTCCTACACCCTTGGTCGGTGTCACTTTCATAAATACATGATCTCCAACTACAAACTCCAAAGGTCTTCTCCTCATTGTCAACATCATCACTGCCTCTACAAGAGTTATTATCCTTGTGTTCATTTAAGGCCAGAAGTATCTTCACAGCCTTGTCAGCTTCATCATCACAGCCACCACCAGAGTTGTTACCCTTGTCCTCATGAGCGACATAGAGTGGCTCCCTCAAAGTTATTCCCTTCATATTTTCCAGATCCACAGGGGTTTCCCAACCAAATGATTCTTGCTCACCTTCTTAGCAACTTCAACTTTGGGGATGGATGATGATTCACTTTCTAAGGCAGAGCAATCTGACGAAGATCCATCTACCACTGACATTAGCTGCAGTTACAACACCTTCCCACCACCCATCATACCACCAGGCATCCACTGCTGATTCAAACTCAAGTGGGCGACCTGAATGGCGTTCAGGAGAGCATGGCTTGACTGTTAAGCGGCCCGAACATCGCATACCCAATTAATCAGTAGCTGCCCCTCTAGATGAAGGGACCCATTCCTCTAGTTTCTGTGGTCCCTCTTTATCAAGCAACTCATCGTACTGGACCTTCAGCAGCATTGGAGACACACTTCAGATTTTTCATCTAAACCAGCATTCTCTAACGCCACTATCTTGCCAAAGTACCTCTATTCTAGCACCGACCTGGAAGAACAGATTAGGCTTTGGTCCACATTTTGTCATTTCATTGGTAGGAGTAGAGACTTGCAGACCAGAAAACCCCTCTCAAATTTGATCCTTAAACTTCTAATTCCTCTTGTTACAGATGTCCATCATTGGCACGAACTGATTTGCCATGACTTGGGTTGGCATCCACATTGTTATTCTGTCTAGAAACTGCAGAGATAGAGTTCCTTCCAGGATTTTCACTTTTCAGTTCAAAAACGACAGGTTTGTAGCTCGAATTCACATTAGGCACCTGTTCTTGCCGGTTGACCCGCCTGTCGGTTGACTCACGACACTCACACGCCTCCTTCCTCACGTCGATACGTGCTTGGTTCTTTCGAAGCAATCTGCACCTGCAAAAGAGAAAGGGGGCGCCCTAGAGGCCGTTTGCACTCCGACGCTCAAGTCAGTGTAGGGCAAGTAACACCAAGTGTATTGTGTTTCTCTCTCTGTGTTTAGGTCTAGAAACTGCGTACCTTTGTGAAGTATCTTACTGTCCCTTATATAGTCTAGGGTTTACTGCGCCCCTAGCCCTAATTAGGGTTCACTGCGCTACTAGCCATATTTAGGGTTTACTGGGATACCCTTGCGCCGCTATCACCCAATCTTAGGGTAATCTAGCACATAAGGTTTCCTTCTCTGGAGTGCAAACTCTCACAGGGTGACCACCTGGGTGCCTCCTTGTGCACCTAGTCTCTGGGGCCACCTGTTCTGGGAGTGCCTTCACTGTTTACGTGCCATGCATGTAGCTTCACTGGGAAAACCCTAGCTCTGGTGAGTACTCGTCCCCTCAGGACTCTATACCCAACTGTGCTCTCCCTGCTACCCGCATAGGCACTTCGTGATCCAGGCCTCTCCCTAACTCTGGGTATTTAATTGGTCACTGGCCCACTCTGGGAACCAATCTTAGCTGTTCTATTTACGCTATTCAAATCACCCAAGGCCGATGTCACCTTGCCACACTTTGTCGCCGAGGACTCCTCGACCTGCTGAGTGACGATGACACCTCCGCCCATCCTGGTGATCTGACGACTACTCACCCGTCTCTGTAGTCTGATGACTATTCACCCCTCTCTGTAGTCTGATGACTAGTTGTAACATCCCGCCAAAATACTATGCATATGTATATAATAAAAATAAAGGTAAACAAAATATATTGAAGTGAACATAATTATATATAAGTAATGAAGTTGCTCCTCACAGGGAGTTTAATACATAACTGGTCAAATTTTCTCAAAACTTAACAAAATCAATCAAATACACGAAAACGGCGGTCTCCATACATAAACCGGCGATCTCCTAAGAGAAGACCCCTAAACAGGTGATCTGCTATCAGGACATAAATCCGGCGATCACCACCAAGAGATAGAAACAGGCGATCTCCTCCCCGGCGACCACTCACTAAGGAGCTCTACTTCCTGGAAGATCATCTGCTCCCGTGTAAATTATACACGATCATCACAGTTTTAAGAAAACAGCCACAGAACCAAAACACGCAGGGTAAGCTAGATATTTTAAAGAGAGTTTAAATATGAACATTAAAATCAAGATAAAACAAATTCAAGATACACACGTAAAACTATAGAGTTTCTCATTCCCTTCACCTGATCGCCAAGAAATCATACATTTCACAATATTTTCAAGAGTCGTTCTATTTCACATAATGCACCAAGTGTCTATCAATTCAATGTTTCTCATTTCCCACATCAGACTTCCACTGACTCAGCACACAAGACACTTGACACTACTTCCGGAAGACTCGTGCATTGATTAGACTCAAAGATCTGCACCTGTCATACTGAACAGCTGTAATGTTTCCCCAGCTATGCGCATCAACACAATCTCAATCTCAAGTTCATCATTTCTCACAGTATGACAGGGTTAATCCATGGAACAGGTCGAGCTCGTTCTGTTTCACACGACTCACCCATTCATATGAACCTCCTTCGACTCTCACCAACTGAGTAACTTCCTCTATGGGATTCCATTATCTCAGCAGAGTCAGGATATCTCATTAGGAATCACCGATCAATGCACATCCTACACGGTCTTACACGGTATTTTCTTTCCTGAAAATACTATGCCTCGATCCCACATTCACCACATTCAACACATCACATAACACTTAAAGGAATGATTTCAATCACAGCAAAACTCAATCCAAGGTTCTTATTTTCGAATATTTCATTTAAATCTCAAACAGTTTCAAAGCAACACCAAAAACAGGGATTTCGCAAACAACGCCAAAAACCGGCGATCTGGTTCAAAAACAAGGTATTTCGAAGTCTGTATATAAAACCGGCGACCACGTCGCCCAAACACATAGAAACAGAGCATTCACGAAGATGAAAACGAAAACCGGCGACCACGTCGCCCTCACTTCAGAAACAGCTAATCTATGGCTTGTATTGAAAATGAAGGCTAGCTTCCCTTACCTGGACTTGCGCAAAACACCAGGAGCTCCGAAACCCAACGAAGCTTAAAGAATGCCTTGGCTCTGTTTTTGCGTCTGGTTTGAAGGACTTGCAGAGAACCTCTTAGGTGCTCTAAGGGCAAACGTCGCTTGTCGCACTGATGCTTGAGGTTGCCTTAGTCACAACGCAAAGGAGAGGAGAAGGGAGGGAGGAAGTTTGCACTCACTCTAACACTCTTGAGTCTGTAATGCTCTTTGCCATTCCCGCAGTGGCTTTTGAATCCCAGCTTACCTGTCCACGTATGCTGCTGCTGCCACCCCTTCTGCAGGAAAGCCTGAGAACCACTGCCCTGCACAGTACGACCACTGTTGTCGCTTGTGCATGCCAACCACTGTTCTGAACAGTACGACCACTGTTGTCGCTTGTGCATGCCAACCACTGCTTTGAACAGTACGACCGCGAGTGTCTCCTGCGCATGCCAACATTCTGATGTCACTATTCTGAACCACCCTTTTTGTCTACGTGGCGCGCGTGCACTACGCTTCATGCTGGGAGTCTGGGTCTTACCTTCTCTGTGTGCAACTCGACATCGCGCGATAACCTTTCGTCGATGACCTCTCGCGCGAAGACAATCCACCGATGACCTCTCGCGCGAAGGCTATCCACCGATGACCTCTTCCTGGCGGACGACCGATGTCTCCCCCTGGAAGATGCCCGCATGCCTCGCGCCCTGATGATGCCCGCGTGCATCGCGCCCTGGCGACGTCTGCATGCCTCGCGCCCTGGCGATGACGTGTAGTCTAGGCGACCGGCGATTATGTACTAACAAGGAAATCTTATAATCTTCTAAACTACACTTTCCTTCCCTTTTTATTTTAAATAAAACATGCATAGAATTCATTTAAAATATAACTCTTTTATTCCAATTTAATTTTTCAGGTCCTTACACTAGTCACCCCTCTCTGTAGGCTGATGACTAATCACCCTTCCCTGTAGGCTGATGACTAATCACCCTTTCCTGTAGGCTGAAGACTAATCACCCCTCTCTGTAGGCTAATGACTAATCACCCCTCTTTGTTCAATACCCCCTGTGGGGTCCATTCCACGTGGCTTTGGCCCATGCTGTGGGACCCAGCTGACGTCCGAGGACTGGTCAGTACACAAGCCCCCCAGTCTCAAGCTGTTAACTTGTTTCAGCGAAGAGACTAAGTCATGGGCGAGGACTGATCGGTACACAAGCCCCCCAGTCTCAAGCTGTTAACTTGTTTCAGCGAAGAGACTAAGTCGTCGGCCCGAGCGACCTACATGGCTCTGCGCGTAATTACATGAGTAGCACGCTGAAGGGACATCTCACCACCTTGTCATCGCCCACATCTCTTACCCTCTGAGGACTTCATTGGTGAGCTCTCTGCTCAAATTGAGGACTTCTTTCTCGACAAAGAGGTGTTAATCACCGTTCTCCCCGATGACCTTGCACCGATGACTGATCGGTGCTTCATTATTTCTCGCGCTCTGCTGTCAGGCGCTCATCTAGGCACTGATCTGCTGGTGGTGGTCACTTTAGCAACTGACCACCGATCACCATTCTGAGTGATCTCCCCTCTGATTCACCTGCTATCTTCTACCACATGTTACCCTGTGAATGGTCCACGTGGTCATCTGCTGCTGACGTCATCAACTACCGGTGACCGACCGGATCACAAGCCCCCCAGTCTCGAGCTGTGAACTCGTTCTCAGCGAAGAGACTAAGTGGTCGATGGCAAGATCATTCCTCCTCCTTGAGCTTCTCCCTTTGCAACTTCTTCTTTTCTGTGTAATTTCTTTTTCTGCTTCATAACTTGTATAAACCTTTCAGCTGTAAAGGCTCACTGCATTGACTTCAATATGAATGAAATCCTTGCTCTAGCTGCATGTCCCTTTCCATTTTTAACTCTCTGCATGTGACTCAGCATTGTCTTTAACTTCATGCTGGACGACTGACTTGACGGGCCTAAATTCTTCGGCTTCTCGCAGCAGAACTTGCTTCTACCACCGACCACCGACTAGCATGTTGGTGCACAACCGATCAGTCATTGCGCTTCAGACTCTGCTTTACTTCTCTGTTACTCCAGCGCTAAGCACATAGAGGGCCTGAACGCCAAAGATGATGCTTGTGTCTTGGGGAAGAAAAGTGCTTCTCGATGACCCTTCTTGCCTCAGCCTCGCTGTAAAAAGTCGTGGTGAGGTCTTTTTTCTCTTGCCTCTGCCTTGCTGTACAAAGTCGAGGGAGAGGACTTTCTTCTCTCGCCTCAACCTCGCTGTACAAAGTCGAGGTGAGGACTTTGTTATCTCGCCTCAGCCTCGCTGTACAAAGTCGAGGGAGAGGACTTTCTGCTCTCGCCTCAGCCTCGCTGTAAGAAGTCGAGGGTGAGGACTTCTTCTCTGGCCTCAGCCTCGCTGTAAGAAGTCGAGGTGAGGACTTCTCCTCTCGCCTCAGCCTCACTGTAAGAAGTCAAGGGTGAGGACTTCTTCTCTGGCCTCAGCCTCGCTGTAAGAAGTCGAGGTGAGGACTTCTCTCGCCTCAGCCTCGCTGTAAGAAGTCGAGGTGAGAACTTCTCTCGCCTCAGAATCGCTGTAAGAAGTCGAGGTGAGGACTTTTTCTCTCGCCTCAGCCTCGCTGTAAGAAGTCGAGGGTGAGGACTTCTTCTCTGGCCTCAGCCTCGCTGTAAGAAGTCGAGGTGAGGACTTCTCTTGCCTCAGCCTCGCTGTAAGAAGTCGAGGTGAGGACTTTTCCTCTCGCCTCAGCCTCGCTGTAAGAAGTCGAGGGTGAGGACTTCTTCTCTGGCCTCAGCCTCACTGTAAGAAGTCGAGGTGAGGACTTCTCTCGCCTCAGCCTCGCTGTAAGAAGTCGAGGTGAGGACTTTTCCTCTCGCCTCAGCCTCGCTGTAAGAAGTCGAGGGTGAGGTCTTTTCCTCTCGCCTCAGCCTCGCTGTAAGAAGTCGAGGTGAGGACTTCTCAGGTGAACCTTTCTTTCAAGTTGGGAGTTCTCACTCGAAGAGGAGGTGTTCCTTACGAATCTTCCTTCCTACTTACGTGACCTCTAACCCCCACTGACAGGTTCTAACTGACCTCACATCGCTCATAGGCGAGGGAGGATTTCACTGGGCGAACCCTTCTTTCACGTTGGAAGTTCTCACTCGAAGGGGAGGTGTTCTCTACGAACCTACCTCTCCGCTTACGAGACCTCTAACTCCAAGTGACAAGCTCTAACTGACCTCACATCGCTCATAGGCGAGGGAGGATTTCACTGGGCGAACCCTTCTTTCACATTGGAAGTTCTCACTCGAAGGGGAGGTGTTCTCTACGAACCTACCTCTCCACTTACGAGACCTCTAACTCCAAGTGACAGGTTCTCACTGACCTCACTTCGCTCATAGGCGAGGGAGGATTTAACTGTACGCATGTCATACCTGAAGGGCCTTTGCGCTTTCTCTGTGCGCCTAAGTTATTCCCTTGGGAAGTAGCTTAGCGCGTTTCTTTCCTCTGAGCGAGTCTCATGCCCCCATGAGAGCACCCGAGGTGGTTGGTGTAAGCACACTCGCCAGGCGCTGCATCCTGCATGCACGATCTCCCCACACAGTGCCATGCACGTAATGGGTTAAGAGAGTCACCGATCTGACTAGCTTTCTTACACCATCCTCATGCACAACCCTACTGGCGAGCAACTCCTCTTCTCCTGGTTTGGAATCATGCGAGGTGAATGCATAACGCTCTCGCTGGGAGCCTGGGTCCCAGTTTAACTGCGTGTAGCAAGAAACCCCGATGACCATGCATGATCGGTCATCGTCCTTTAGGCCCGAACGTCGATCACCGTCGATGACACCTGGTACCGAGGGGTGAAGAGTGTTTCTCGATGACCCCTCTTTCCTGTTCCAATGTCATCAACCTCATGCGAATCGGGTTATTCTGTCCCTTTCCCACTCCTGGGGTGAGAAGAACTTTAAAACTGGGAAATACTTGCACACTTGATATACTTAAATCCTTTATTGGGCGGCCTCGTTAAAGAGAGTGCCCCCTGATCTGCTCAACTGTTTATAATATGTATGTTCTGAGTGTGTGTACAATGCAAGAACGCATCTATTTTACAATTTAACTGAAGTAGAAATTCAAGTGTGTAGCGTTCAATGCCCTGGGGATAGTTGTTCCATCCAGAGTCTCCAGCCGATGACCTTCCTGGCGATGCCTGACTCACGAGGACCGATCATGCCCTCTGCTTCAGCTTCCACCTGAGCTATCTAGGAGCCCCCCAACGTAGCGTCTTCCTTCACCTGATTTCCCCGAGCACAGGGATGTCATGTTGTTGGTCGCCTGCCTGGGGCCCCGCAGCGCGATCACCCTGCGCCTCTCGCAGGTAATCTGTAACATCCCGCCAAAATACTATTCATATTTATATAATGAAAATAAAGGTAACAAATAGATTGAAGTGAACAAAATTATATATATGTAAAGAAGTTTCTCCTCACAGGGAGTTTAATACAAATTCGGTCACTTTTCCAGAAAACGTAAACAAAATACAGTAAAATAGCAAGGCAGGCGATCTCCTATCAGAAGAGGGTGATCTCCTATCAGAAAACAGAAGTAGGGTGATCGCCTAACATGAATAGAAAACAGGCGATCTCCTTCCGGCGACCACTCACTGAGGAGCTCTACTTCCTGCAACATCATCTGCTCCCGTGTAAATTATACACGATCATCACAGGTTTAAGAAAGAGCCAAACACAACACCAAAATCACAGGGTAAGCTAGATATTTGAAAGAGAGTTTAGATATGAACTTTAAAATCAAGATAAAACAAATTCAAGATACCCACGTAAACCATCAACTAAACACATATTGCACAATTCCTCAAAGGTCGTTAAAATCACCAAATTTATCAAGTGTCTATCAATTCAATGTTTCTCATTCTCACGTCAGACTTCCACTGACTCATCACACAAGACACTTGACCCTACTTCCAGAAGACTCGTGCGTTGAACTTAGCATCCAGAGACATGCACCTGTCGTACTTCATTTGCTGTAATGTTTCCACAGCCATGCGCATCAACACAATCTCGATCTCAATTCATCACTCTCACAGTATGACAGGGTTAATCCATAAGACAGGCCGAGCTCGTTCTTTTTCACACGACTCACCCATTCATATGAACCTCCTTCGACTCTCACCAACTGAGTAACTTCCTCGATGTGATTCCATTATCTCAGCAGAGTCAGGATCGCCTCATTCACAGGATACTTACAGATCAATACACTCCATAACCAAATCTCAACACGGTATTTCCTTTCCTGAAAATACTATGTCTTGATCCCACATTCACGACATTCCACACATCATACCACTCAAATGAATGATCCAAATCACAGCAACAGTCATTTCAAAGGTTCAGATTTTCTAATATCACATGTATTTCACATTTAAATCTCAAACAGCTTCAAACAACACCAAAAACAGGGGAGTTCGAAAAACAACGCCAAAACCGGCGATCTCGTTCAAAAACAGAGGATTATACAATAACAGTTGAAAAACTGGTGACCACGTCGCCCCCATCATCTCAATCATGAATATAAGGATTTTCGTTGGAAATAAGGCTAGCTTCCCTTACCTGGACTTGCGCAAAACACCAAGAGTTCCAAAACCCACCGAGCTTAAAGGATGCCTTAGCTCTGTTTTCAGCGTCTGGTTTGTAGAACTTGCAGAGAACCTCCCAGGTGCTCTAAGGGCAGTCGTCACACGTCGCACTAGTGCTGGAGGTTGCCTGAGTCGCAGCGCGAAGAAAAGAGAGGGATGAAGATGCAGAAACTCTTTCACTCTTGAGCCACTGTAACCTTCTTTGCCTTCCCGCAGTGGGCTTTTGAATCCAAGCCTACCTGCCCACGCATGCTGCTGCTGCCACCCCTTCTGCAGGAAAGCCTGAGTGTACGTTCTCACTGAACAGTACGCCCACGGTTGTCTCTTGTGCCTGCCAACCACTGCCCTGAACAGTACGACCACTGTTGTCTCTTGTGCATGCCAACCACTGCCCTGAACAGTACGACCACTGTTGTCTCTTGTGCATGCCAACATTCTGATGTCACTATTCTGAACCACCCTTTTTGTCTACGTGGCGCGCGTGCAGTACGTTTCATGCTGGGAGTCTGGGTCCCACTTTATCGGTGTGAAGCTCGACAACGCGCGACAACTTTCCACCGCTGACTCATCCTGGCGAACGACCGATGTCTCGTCCTGAAAGACGACCGATGTCTCTCTCTGGGATGTTGAACCAAGTGGTGTTCAAGGTTTTGAAGAATCCAAATCCTTTGAAGGATGATGAAGCTTTTGCTGTGCTTGCTGTTGCTGTGCTGGTTTAGTTAGGATCTGGGTAGTTTGAGTTGTGTAACTCAACCTTTGATTGAATCTAAAGCTCAAGCATCTCAACTTTCAAACAAAGTAAAGTGTTTTTTCAAACTGAGTTAAAACAACCGATTGTTTTATCGAAACAACCGATTGTTTTAAGCTTAGGTGTTTTGAAAACTGTTTTGAAATGTGAAAATTGGTTAAGTAACAAAACAACCGATTGATTCGAGGAAACAATCGATTGTTTGTTATGTTTTTATAACAGAAAACAGTTTTGACTTTGACTGAGCTTTAAATGGTTTTAATTCATACGCTCCAGTCATTAAATGCTTTGACCAATCTTTCTAAAGCAATTAAGAGTTTGTTAAGATTTGATTACAAACTTCTTCTTTATATATATACAGAAAAACAGATTTGAAAAAGAGAGAACCTAAGTGAATTGTGAAAGTTTTTCTAAGAGTTGGAGATTGCTTAGAGTTTTGGTTGATCAAAGTGCTGAGATAGGATTCTCTTGTATTGATTTCAGATTGCTTCTGTAACAAGTGTAATCCTAGTAATTCTGTGAACATTCGTTTTGTGCTGTTGCTAAGAAGAGCTGTGTGTTCTTGAGGGGATCAAGATCAGCTTTCTTAGTGTGGTGTGCTGACCAAGGAAAGTGTGTTTCTTGAGGGTGTTCAAGGTCACTTTCTTGGTTGTGTGTAAGTAATCTAGTGTTGATTGCTTAGTGGATTTCCTCAGGGTTTCTGAGAAGACTGGATGTAGCTCTGGGTTGGAGTGAACCAGTATAAAACATCTGTGTACAATCTCTCTATCCCTAACTCTTTAATTTCAGTTTATTTGTTGTTTGCTGGTATAAACAACCGATTGTTTCGAAGAAACAACCGATTGTTTTCCTGGCAGTGCTGTTTTGCTTGCTGTTTTGGCAAACTGAATTGCTTAATCATTTGATTTCTGAAAGATATTCATTCTAGCTTGGAAAAGTTTGCGAAAACCTCTTTAAACAATTCACCCCCCCTCTAGTTTAAAGCCATCTTTCCTAACAATTGGCATCAAGAGCTTGGTTCTTGAAAGTCATTCAAGTTGATCCTAAAATCTTTTAAAATGGCTGATAGACTACCTTTTGGGGAAGGTGCTTCAATAAACAGACCACCCTTGTTCTGTGGTTTGAATTACCAGTTTTGGAAAGTTAGAATGAAAATATTCATGGAATCTCTTGACAAAGGAATTTGGGATGCAATTGAAAATGGTCCTTTTATACCAAAGTTTGAAAAAGATGGTTCTGTCATTGAGAAGCCATGGTCTCAATGGACTGATGCAGAAAGCAAAAAGGCCAAATTTGATTGCATTGCCAAAAATATTATAACCTCTGCTTTAAATTCTGATGAGTTTTTCAGGGTATCACAATGTAAATCATCAAAGGAAATGTGGGATACTTTGGAGGTCACTCATGAAGGAACAAATGAAGTTAAAAGAGCTAGAAAGCATGCTCTAATCCAAGAGTATGAAATGTTCAGAATGCTTAAAGGTGAAACAATTGCTGAAGTACAGAAAAGGTTTACTCATATCATCAATCACCTTATGAGCCTAGATAAGACTTTTGACAAAGAAGAGCTAAACATCAAGATCTTGAAATGTCTTGATAGAGCATGGCAACCAAAGGTAACTGCTATTTCTGAATCTAAAGATCTAACATCCTTAAGTGTTGCTTCTTTGTTTGGAAAGCTTAGGGAACATGAGCTAGAGATGAATAGACTCAATGTTCAAGAGAATCAAGATAAGCACACAAGGAGCATAGCCTTGAAAGCATCCAAACACAAGGGAAAGCAAGAGTCAAGTGATGATAGTGATGAGGAAAATCTGAGTTTGCTGTCAAGAAAATTCAGCAAATTCCTAAAGAGAAACCGCAACAAAGACAACAACAGGGATAGGTATGGAAACAAGAAATCCAATGATTTAAATTCAAATAACTATACTTGTTTTGGTTGTGGTGAGCAAGGTCACATAAAGGCAGATTGTCCCAACACAAGCAAGGAGAAAAAGGCAAGCTACAAGGAGAAGAAAGGCAAGACAAAGAGAGCCTACATAGCTTGGGATGAAAATGAGGTATCATCATCAAGTTCTTCATCAAGTGAAGATGAGAAAGCAAACCTATGTTTGATTGCTGAAGATGATGATGATTCAAGCAGTTCAAGTGAGGTAAGTTCTTGTGCTTCCTTAAATGAACAAAATTATTGTGAATTGCTTGAAGCTTTTCAAGAAACTCATGATGAAGCTAATCGCTTGGTGCTTTCAAACAACCGATTGAGAGATCTTAACAATGGGCTTGAAAAGAGAGTTAAATCACTTGAAGAGGATCTGAGAAAAGCAAAAATTGATTTTGAAAAGATGGAAAATCATTTCAAAAACACCTCTTGTAAGTGTGATACTCTCATTTGTGAAAATTGTGAAAATCTTGAGAAAAAGGTTCAATATCTTGTTGAAACTGTGGACAAGCTTTCAAAAGGGAAATCAAACTTTGAGAATGTCTTGGAATCTCAAAGTTGTGTTTTTGAAAAGGCTGGTTTAGGCTTCAATCCACAGAACAAGCAAGATAGGTTTTCAAAAAGTTTTTTAAGAAAACCAGAAAAACAACCGATTGTTAAGACGAAACAATCGATTGTGACATGCTTTTATTGCATGAAAAAGGGCCATTCGGTTAGATTCTGCAAAATAAGAAAGTTTTCTGTTCCAAGAGGCTACATGAAATGGATCCCTAAAGGATGTGAGGTTCCAAGTGTGAAAAAGAAACCAATTGGACCCACATTTGTGAAAGGACCAAATCTTGTTGCTTGAACTAATGTTTGTGCAGGAAAATTAATAGAAAAAGAGGAGCTGAGCCAACTGGTTAGACTGTGAAAGACAAAGGGCAATCATTGAAGCTGAATCAATGCTTTGCAGAAGGTCAATTCAATGAAAAGAAGCCTTCTTGATCAACAAGCAATTGGCTCATTGAGGAAACAACACAAGGATGAGTTTTTTCTTTTACTGTCCTCTATTTTTAAGTATTAAAGTTCTTTCCTGTGTTTAATCCCTCTTTGGTCAATGTTATTTGTTGTTATCTGCTTCTGTTTTTGGTTAAAATTTCTTAAAATCAAGTTTTAACTGCTGCAGAAAAACAACCGATTGTTTCTTCGAAACAACCGATTGTTTTGGGTCTGACAGCACTGTGAGAAAATTGATTTAATTCTATTTTTGGATTTCTATTCGTTGCAGATCATTTCAAATAGAGAATCTTGGTCAATGATACTGTGATTGAATGCTGAACAAGTTCAGAAAAGAAGTTACAAATATCATAAAGGAATATATTCCAAAATCTTGGAAATTCAAGTGCCTTAATGACAAGTCAAAGTCCACATGTGAAGACCATGTGTTTTTCAGCTTTTTCTGACATGTTCTGAACAGTCTTCTCTCTCTGAAAATCAGGTACCCATTGAATGGAATTAATCATAAATTGGTTTTCGGATGGTTATAAAATCAGGTGCAGATGAACAACCAATTGCAACATCTCTTGCAACATCTCTTGCACCATCTCTTGAGAAAAACTGTAAAGAAGAGCTGCCCTCTGTTTTCTCATCTCTGCTGCCATGGAATCAACTCCTCCCACTTCTGGAAGAATCAAAACTAGAGCTGTAAGGTCTGGAGGAAGGCTGGAAGGATGGTTTTCTGGAGATAAAGATCTCATAGAAAAATATAGATATGAGACAAGTCTCAAGAAAATCAATAACCCCAAGGTTGTGAGTTTTGATTGGCTGAAAAGTCAAAAGCTGGACAATGTGAGGAAACTTCTCAAAGATCAGTATCTCAGAAGGTTTCTGGAGATGAAGGGCAACATATATCCAGACTTGGTGAAGGTCTTCTACACCAATTTGAAATTTGAGGGAAACAACCTAGTTTCTCATGTAAAAGGTGTGGACATGGAGATAACCCATGAGGTTTGGGCTGCTGTTGCTGGACTCAAGTTTTCTGGTATGCGAATCAGCAAAGGCAATCTTGGTGTGGTGGAGGATTTCAACAAAATTCAGTTTTACAGAAGCTGTTTGAAAAACACTCAAGCTCAAGTGAGTGCATGCTCAGTTGGAGGATTGAAACTGGATGAGAGGCTGCTTGCTCTCATTGTGACATGGATTCTAACTCCAAGGGGGAGCAACCATTCTGTTTTGACTGAAGAAGATCTGGTTTACATCTTCTGCATCACCAAGAAGGTCAAGCTAAATTGGATTCACATCATCAAAGAGCACATGCAAAAAGCAATGAGGTTGGGTGACTATCACTATCCCTATGCTATTTTGATATCTAAATTCCTAAACTATTTTGAAGTTAATCTGGAAGATGAGACTTCTGAGCTGGTCAAGTCAACTCAAGAGTTGAACAATGGATCACTCAGCAAGATGGGATTTACAAAAATAGGTGGAAAATGGGTAAGCAAGGATGGTGATCATGGTGCCTCCTCTAGTGGTGCTGCTCAAGAAGAACCTACAGATATGGATGTTGAACATGAAGATCCAACAGGAGGATTTCAAGATGCTGGACCCAGTGCAGCTGCTGAACATCCAGAAGAAAGGATTCAATCAATGTCACCTTTTGAAAGGTTCATGATGAATAGGATGGATAGCTTTGCTGAAAACCAAAGAAACCTCCATGATCTGTGTGTTAGCAATTTCCAAAGGTTTGATACCAGGTTTGACAACATGGATGCAAGGTTCATAAGCCTAGATGAACAAATTGAAGCTGTTCAGAACCAAATCTTTGATCTTCAGTTTGGAGATAAGGAAGAATGAAGAAAAACAACCGATTGGATTGTCGAAACAATCGATTGTTTTTGCTGCTGTTGAAGTTTGATTTTCTTTTCTTTCCTTCTGCTGTTGCTTTTATAATTCTGATGTAATATGAACTTTTTATGGCTTTATCTCTTATATTTGTCTATTTGTGAAGACAAATAGGGGGAGATTTTATGCTTGTTTGCTTAGATGCTTGTTTAAGACTGCTTTTAGTTGTTTTTTTCTGATATTAATTGTTTAAGCCTTAACTGTGTATATATTTTCTAACCAAATATCAGAGGTTCAATGTCTGCTAAAAGTTCGTTTGCAGGAACTGCTTCAGATTTAATCAGATCAACATAAAGCATCAGGGATCAAGCATCAGGGATTTGTCTTCATCAAATAGGGGGAGATTGTTGAACCAAGTGGTGTTCAAGGTTTTGAAGAATCCAAATCCTTTGAAGGATGATGAAGCTTTTGCTGTGCTTGCTGTTGCTGTGCTGGTTTAGTTAGGATCTGGGTAGTTTGAGTTGTGTAACTCAACCTTTGATTGAATCTAAAGCTCAAGCATCTCAACTTTCAAACAAAGTAAAGTGTTTTTTCAAACTGAGTTAAAATAACCGATTGTTTTATCGAAACAACCGATTGTTTTAAGCTTAGGTGTTTTGAAAACTGTTTTGAAATGTGAAAATTGGTTAAGTAACAAAACAACCGATTGATTCGAGGAAACAATCGATTGTTTGTTATGTTTTTATAACAGAAAACAGTTTTGACTTTGACTGAGCTTTAAATGGTTTTAATTCATACGCTCCAGTCATTAAATGCTTTGACCAATCTTTCTAAAGCAATTAAGAGTTTGTTAAGATTTGATTACAAACTTCTTCTTTATATATATACAGAAAAACAGATTTGAAAAAGAGAGAACCTAAGTGAATTGTGAAAGTTTTTCTAAGAGTTGGAGATTGCTTAGAGTTTTGGTTGATCAAAGTGCTGAGATAGGATTCTCTTGTATTGATTTCAGATTGCTTCTGTAACAAGTGTAATCCTAGTAATTCTGTGAACATTCGTTTTGTGCTGTTGCTAAGAAGAGCTGTGTGTTCTTGAGGGGATCAAGATCAGCTTTCTTAGTGTGGTGTGCTGACCAAGGAAAGTGTGTTTCTTGAGGGTGTTCAAGGTCACTTTCTTGGTTGTGTGTAAGTAATCTAGTGTTGATTGCTTAGTGGATTTCCTCAGGGTTTCTGAGAAGACTGGATGTAGCTCTGGGTTGGAGTGAACCAGTATAAAACATCTGTGTACAATCTCTCTATCCCTAACTCTTTAATTTCAGTTTATTTGTTGTTTGCTGGTATAAACAACCGATTGTTTTGAAGAAACAACCGATTGTTTTCCTGGCAGTGCTGTTTTGCTTGCTGTTTTGGCAAACTGAATTGCTTAATCATTTGATTTCTGAAAGATATTCATTCTAGCTTGGAAAATTTTGCGAAAACCTCTTTAAACAATTCACCCCCCCTCTAGTTTAAAGCCATCTTTCCTAACATGGGAGACGACCGATGTCTATCCCTGGCGACGCCCGCATGACTCTCGCGTCCCGGCGATGCCCGCATGCCTCTCGCGCCCTGGCCACGTCCACATGCCTCGCGCCCTGGCGACGTCCACATGCCTCTCGCGCCCCGGCGACGTCCACATGCCTCTCGCGCCCCGGCGACGTCCACATGCCTCGCGCCCTGGCGATGTCCGCATGTCCCTCGCGCCCTGGCGATCATGTGTAGTAGGCGACCAGCGATCTCATAGTCTTCTAAACTACACTTTCCTTCCTTTTTATTTTAAATAAAAGCATACTTAGAATTCATTTAAAATATATCCCTTTTTATTCCAATTCAATTTTACAGGTCCTTACATTCTCCCCAACAAGAAAAATTTTTGTCCTCGAAAATTGAATTACAAGGAAAAGAGATATGGATAGGCTTCTCTCATGGGTTCTTCTAACTCCCAAGTTAAATCACCCGATCGCTCATCCCACACCACCTTCACCATGTTGATGGTCTTGCCTCTGAGCTGTTTACTTTGACGATCATCAATCCTGACTGGTTTCGCTTCAAAGGACAAGTCATCCCTGATCTGCACATCGTCCACTTCCAGCACATGACTAGGGTCTGCCATGTACTTCCTCAGCTGTGATACGTGAAAGACATTGTGCAGATTCGCTAAATGGGGAGGTAGGGCAATCTCGTAAGCCACTGGACCAATCCTCCTTAAGATCTGATATGGTCCCACGTACTTAGGGGATAACTTCTTTGGTCTGATCGCTCGTCCTACACCTTTGGTTGGTGTCACTCTCATGAACACATGGTCTCCAGCAGCAAACTCCAAAGGCTTTCTCCTCTGGTCTGCATAGGATTTCTGCCTACTTTGAGAAGCTTTCATTCTGTCTTGTATCTGTTGCACCTTCTCGGTCGTCTGCTGAATCAACTCTGGTCCAACCAATACTGCTTCGCCTTCCTGGTACCAACATAAGGGAGTTCTGCATTTCCTCCCATACAAGGCTTCATATGGCGCTATCCCTATGCTGGCGTGATAACTGTTATTATAGGTGAACTCCACCAGCGGCAACATTTCATCCCAACTTCCCAACTGATCCAAGACACACGTCCTCAGTAGATCTTCTAAGGACTGGATCGTTCTCTCTGACTGCCCATCTGTTTGAGGATGATATGCAGAGCTCATCCTCAACTTAGTTCCCAAGCAATTTTGTAAGGTCTGCCAAAACTGTAAGGACCTGAAAAATTAAATTGGAATAAAAGAGTTATATTTTAAATGAATTCTATGTATGTTTTATTTAAAATAAAAAAGGGAAGGAAAGTGTAGTTTAGAAGATTATAAGATTTCCTTGTTAGTACATAATCGCCGGTCGCCTAGACTACACGTCATCGCCAGGGCGCGAGGCATGCAGACGTCGCCAGGGCGCGATGCATGCGGGCATCATCAGGGCGCGAGGCATGCGGGCATCTTCCAGGGGGAGACATCGGTCGTCCGCCAGGATGAGGCATCGGTGGATTTCCTTCGCGGGAGAGGTCATCGGTGGATAGCCTTCGCGCGAGAGGTCATCGGTGGATAGCCTTCGCGCGAGATGTCATCGGTGGATTGTCTTCGCGCGAGAGGTCATCGGTGGATTTTCTTCGCGCGAGAGGTCATCGACGAAAGGTTATCGCGCGATGTCGAGTTGCACACAGAGAAGGTAGGACCCAGACTCCCAGCATGAAGCGTACTGCACGCGCGCCACGTAGACAAAAAGGGTGGTTCAGAATACTGACATCAGAATGTTGGCATGCGCAAGAGACACTCGCGGTCGTACTGTTCAGGGCAGTGGTTGGCCTGCAGAAGAGACAACAGTGGTCGTACTGTTCAGGGCAGTGGTTGGATGGCGCAAGAGACAACCGTGGCCGTACTGTTCAGAGAAACGTACACTCGGACTTCTCTGCAGAGGGGGTGGTGGCAGCTGCTTTTGTGGACAAGCTGGTTTAAGATGCAAAAACCCACTTCTGAGAGAGGGGAACGTTGCAGTTGTTCAAGAGCGAAAGAGTGAGTTTACCTCCCTTCTCCTCCATTCTCTCCTTCGCACTGCGATTCTGGCACCTTCACACAAGAGTACGACGAGCGACGGCCACCATTAGAGCACCTGGGAGGTTCTCTGCAAGTCCTTCAAACCAGACGCAAAAACAGAGCCAAGGCATTCTTTAAGCTTCGTTGGGTTTCGGAGCTCCTGGTGTTTTGCGCAAGTCCAGGTAAGGGAAGCTAGCCTTCATTTTCAATACAAGCCATAGATTAGCTGTTTCTGAAGTGAGGGCGACGTGGTCGCCGGTTTCGTTTTCATCTTCGTGAATGCTCTGTTTCTATGTGTTTGGGCGACGTGGTCGCCGGTTTTAAATACAGACTTCGAAATACCTTGTTTTAAACTAGATCGCCGGTTTTTGGCGCTGTTTTACGAACTCCCCGTTTTTGGTGTCGTTTTGAAACTGTTTGAGATGTAAATGTGATATTCGAAAACATGAACCTTGGAGTGAGTTTTGCTGTGATTGAAATCATTCATTTAAGTGTGGCATGATGTGTTGAATGTTGTGAATGTGAGATCAAGGCATAGTATTTTCAGGAAAGAAAATACCGTGTAAGATCGTGTAGGATGTGCATTGACCGGTGATTCGTTATGATATCCTGACTCTCCTGATATAATGGAATCATATAGATGAAGTTATTCAGGCGTTGAGAGTCGAAGGAGGTTCATACGTATGGGTGAGTTGTTCAAAAGGGAACGAGCTCGACCTGTTGTGTGGATTAACCCTGTCATGCTTGGATGGTGATGATATTGAGATTCATTATACGCTTGTGAATGTGTGTGATTTCACGGCGACCCTGTGAATGTGTGTGATTTCACAGTGGGCAGTATGACAGGTGCAAATACACGAGTCTAGTCAATGCATGAGTCTTCCGGAAGTAGTGTCAAGTGTCTTGTGTGCTGAGTCAGTGGTAGTCTGACGTGAGAAATGAGGAACATTGAATTGATAGACACTTGGTACATTATGTGAAATAGAATGACCCTTGAAAATATTGTAAAGTGTGTGATTTCTTGGCGATCAGGTGAAGGGAATGAAAAACTCTATAGTTTTACGTGGATATTTTGAATTTGGTTTACCTTGATTTTAAAGTTCATATCTAACTCTTTTTAAATGTCTAGCTTACCCTGCGTTTTTGTTCTGTGGCTGTTTTTCTTAAAACTGTGATGATCGTGTATTTTACACGGGAGCAGATGATGTTGCAGGAAGTAGAGCTCCTTAGTGAATTGTCGCTGGAAGGAGATCGCCTGTTTTCTATTTCCGTTGGGCGATCACCCCTTTTGCTGCTTTCTGATAGGAGATCGCCTATATGATAGGAGATCGCCCTTCTGTCAGGAGATCGCCTATCTTTCTATTGTATTGTAATTTGTTTATGTTTTAATGGAAAAGTGATCATATTTGTATTAAACTCCCTGTGAGGAGCAACTTCATTACTTATATATATAATTATGTTCTCTTCAACATTATTTGTTTACCTTTATTTTCATTATATAAATATGAATAGTTTTTGGCGGGATGTTACATTAATGGTATCAGAGCAATTCGTCCTTAGGATGACCTGAGGGCTGTGGATCCATTGTGTTTCTTCTGCTCATGAAATTTATTTGAGTTTAAAATAACAACTATAGTGAAAAGTTTTCAAACGTTTTTATATTGAAATTTTGTGTGTGCTTTGGTGAATATATGTTCTAACTGAAAATCTTAGTATTAAGAATGAGAAGGTCTTGATAAAGTAGTGAGGGTGCACACTCATAACTGGATCGAGATGAGTCTCAATCTTAATTCCAAAGGTTTGATGTTTAGCATATATTGAATTCTGGTGTGAGCTATTTCATTTTCTTGAGTGTCTTTGTAATTGATTGAAAATGGTTGATTGGATTGATGACTGTATACCAGTAGTTGTTCTGGTGTTATGCTTGATGTTATAAGTATCATGATTCTGTTGATGAACTCAAATTCTAAATAACTTTGAGATGTTGACCTTTGTAAGGTCTAGATGTTACCTCCTGAATGAATTGATTCCTTATCGATCTCATTCTTATAGTCGTAGGGAATATAGAAAACCTATAGTTTCAAAATCTGAGAACGAGGAAAGATGGCGCGTAAACCTCCTACCCCTCCCCGACCTTCTTCAGAGATGGGCCAGATCGCCAGGGCCATGGAGATGATGGCAACTGCCATCCAACAACAGAATACGGTAATGGCCCAGATTCATCAGGCTGTAATGAATCATTTGGAAACTGCTGGATCGGCTGCAACAGCTTCCCATGTCAATCAGCCTCGGGAGCAGGTGGGGATGACCGAGTTCATGAGGCACAACCCAACCCAGTTCCGTGGGAACGTTTCTCCGAACCAACCAGATCAGTGGATCAGGGAGTTCCATGCCTTAGTGGAGAAGGCAAAGAGGGTGGAGACCCTGAAGAGGGGTGGTTCCAGAGTAATCAGATCACAACCAGGGGGTCCCTCCAGTGGGAAGGCCAAGGTGCAGCACCCACAAAGCAAGCCTTATGCGAGACCTCCACCACATCGAGCAGGAGCAGTTCCACTCCAGTTTCAGCAGCAACAACCATGAAAATCAAGGTGTTTCCGTTGTGGTGGGTTACATAACGTCAAGGTGTGCTCCAAGAGGAATTCAGAGAAAGGGTGTTTCACATGTCAAGAGATGGGGCACATTTCTAGAGATTGTCCTAACAGAAAAAGGATGACTCAACCCGTTAGTTCCCAGCAGTTGAGGAACAAAGGCAGCAGACCTCAGGCAGGAGGGAGAGTGTTTGCCATGTCTGGAGCGGAGACATCTCAGTCAGGTAACTTAGTACAAAGTGTTTACTCTATAGCTGGTAGAGGCGTTAGAATTTTGTTTGATTCAAGAGCGACACACTCTTTTGTGTCAAGCTTGTGTGTAGCCAAGTTGGGCCTTCTAGTGAAGGAGTTACCGTTTGAACGGTTGGTCTCTACACCTGCATCAGGACAGGTTACGACCCCCATAGTTTGCTCTGAATGTCCAGTGATGGTAGAGGGACGCAGGTTCAAAGTAAGTTTGATCTGCCTACCTCTTCAGGATCTGAATGTTACCCTAGGAATAGATTGGCTTTCTGCCAATCATGTTCTCATAGATTTGCGATAGGCAGAAAATTAGCGGTTCCAGACCTCCAAGAGTCAGATGTGATATCTGCTCAGCATGGGCGGTCGGAGTTGGGAAAAAGGGGCGAGGTGCTTCGTGATCCTAGCTCGGTTGGAAGTGAAGAATGAGGAGGACGTGAGTAGGATGAACGTGGTGAAAGATTCCATGGGCGTAGTTCCAGAAGAAATGCCTGGACTACCTCCTAAGAGAGAGATGAAGTTCTCTATTGATTTTGGTACCTGGGGCTGGACCAATGTCAATGGCACCTTACAGGATGGCTCCAGCCGAGTTGGTAGAGTTTACCTATAATAACGGTGATCATGCCAGCATTGGGATGGCAACGTATGAAGCTTTGTATGGAAGGAAATGCAGAACTCCCTTATGTTGGTACCAGGAAGGCGAAGCAGTCTTGGTTGGGCTAGAGTTGATTCAGCAGACGACCGAGAAAGTGCAACAGATACAAAGCAGAATGAAAGCTTCTCAAAGTAGGCAGAAGTCCTATGCAGATCAAAGGAGAAAGCCTTTGGAGTTTGTTGCTGGAGACCACGTGTTCATGAAAGTGACACCAACCAAGGGTGTAGGACGGGCGATCAGGTCAAAGAAGTTGTCCCCTAAGTTCGTGGGACCATATCAGATCTTAAGAAGGATTGGTCCAGTGGCTTATGAGATCGCCCTACCTCCCCATCTAGCGAATCTGCACAATGTCTTTCACGTATCACAGCTGAGGAAGTACATGGCAGACCCTAGTCATGTGTTGGAAGTAGACGATGTGCAGATCAGGGATGACTTGTCCTTTGAAGCAAAACCAGTCAGGATTGACGATCGGCAAAGTAAACAGCTCAGAGGCAAGACCATCGACATGGTGAAAGTGGTGTGGGATGAGAGATCGGGGGATTCAACTTGGGAGTTAGAAGAACCCATGAGAGAAGCTTATCCATACCTCTTTTCCTTGTAATTCAATTTTCGGGGACGAAAATTTTTCTTGATGGGGAGAATGTAAGGACCTGAAAAATTAAATTGGAATAAAAGAGTTATATTTTAAATGAATTCTATGTATGTTTTATTTAAAATAAAAAAGGGAAGGAAAGTGTAGTTTAGAAGATTATAAGATTTCCTTGTTAGTACATAATCGCCGGTCGCCTAGACTACACGTCATCGCCAGGGCGCGAGGCATGCAGACGTCGCCAGGGCGCGATGCATGCGGGCATCATCAGGGCGCGAGGCATGCGGGCATCTTCCAAGGGGAGACATCGGTCGTCCGCCAAGATGAGGCATCGGTGGATTTCCTTCGCGGGAGAGGTCATCGGTGGATTGTCTTCGCGCGAGAGGTCATCGGTGGATAGCCTTCGCGCGAGAGGTCATCGGTGGATAGCCTTCGCGCGAGATGTCATCAGTGGATTGTCTTCGCGCGAGAGGTCATCGGTGGATTGTCTTCGCGCGAGAGGTCATCGACGAAAGGTTATCGCGCGATTTCGAGTTGCACACAGAGAAGGTAGGACCCAGACTCCCAGCATGAAGCGTACTGCACGCGCGCCACGTAGACAAAAAGGGTGGTTCAGAATAGTGACATCAGAATGTTGGCATGCGCAAGAGACACTCGCGGTCGTACTGTTCAGGGCAGTGGTTGGCCTGCAGAAGAGACAACAGTGGTCGTACTGTTCAGGGCAGTGGTTGGCAGGCGCAAGAGACAACCGTGGCCGTACTGTTCAGAGAAACGTACACTTAGACTTCTCTGCAGAGGGGGTGGTGGCAGCTGCTTTTGTGGACAAGCTGGTTTAAGATGCAAAAACCCACTTCTGAGAGAGGGGAACGTTGCAGTTGTTCAAGAGCGAAAGAGTGAGTTTACCTCCCTTCTCCTCCATTCTCTCCTTCGCACTGCGATTCTGGCACCTTCACACAAGAGTACGACGAGCGACGGCCACCATTAGAGCACCTGGGAGGTTCTCTGCAAGTCCTTCAAACCAGACGCAAAAACAGAGCCAAGGCATTCTTTAAGCTTCGTTGGGTTTCGGAGCTCCTGGTGTTTTGCGCAAGTCCAGGTAAGGGAAGCTAGCCTTCATTTTCAATACAAGCCATAGATTAGCTGTTTCTGAAGTGAGGGCGACGTGGTCGCCGGTTTCGTTTTCATCTTCGTGAATGCTCTGTTTCTATGTGTTTGGGCGACGTGGTCGCTGGTTTTAAATACAGACTTCGAAATACCTTGTTTTGAACTAGATCGCCGGTTTTTGGCGCTGTTTTACGAACTCCCCGTTTTTGGTGTCGTTTTGAAACTGTTTGAGATGTAAATGTGATATTCGAAAACATGAACCTTGGAGTGAGTTTTGCTGTGATTGAAATCATTCATTTAAGTGTGGCATGATGTGTTGAATGTTGTGAATGTGAGATCAAGGCATAGTATTTTCAGGAAAGAAAATACCGTGTAAGATCGTGTAGGATGTGCATTGACCGGTGATTCGTTATGATATCCTGACTCTCCTGATATAATGGAATCATACAGATGAAGTTATTCGGGCGTTGAGAGTCAAAGGAGGTTCATACGTATGGGTGAGTTGTTCAAAAGGGAACGAGCTCGACCTGTTGTGTGGATTAACCCTGTCATGCTTGGATGGTGATGATATTGAGATTCATTATACGCTTGTGAATGTGTGTGATTTCACGGCGACCCTGTGAATGTGTGTGATTTCACAGTGGGCAGTATGACAGGTGCAAATACACGAGTCTAGTCAATGCATGAGTCTTCCGGAAGTAGTGTCAAGTGTCTTGTGTGCTGAGTCAGTGGTAGTCTGACGTGAGAAATGAGGAACATTGAATTGATAGACACTTGGTACATTATGTGAAATAGAATGACCCTTGAAAATATTGTAAAGTGTGTGATTTCTTGGCGATCAGGTGAAGGGAATGAAAAACTCTATAGTTTTACGTGGATATTTTGAATTTGGTTTACCTTGATTTTAAAGTTCATATCTAACTCTTTTTAAATGTCTAGCTTACCCTGCGTTTTTGTTCTGTGGCTGCTTTTCATAAAACTGTGATGATCGTGTATTTTACACGGGAGCAGATGATGTTGCAGGAAGTAGAGCTCCTTAGTGAATTGTCGCTGGAAGGAGATCGCCTGTTTTCTATTTCCATTGGGCGATCACCCCTTTTGCTGCTTTCTGATAGGAGATCGCCTATATGATAGGAGATCGCCCTTCTAATAGGAGATCGCCCTTCTGTCAGGAGATCGCCTATCTTTCTATTGTATTGTAATATGTTTATGTTTTAATGGAAAAGTGATCATATTTGTATTAAACTCCCTGTGAGGAGCAACTTCATTACTTATATATATAATTATGTTCTCTTCAACATTATTTGTTTACCTTTATTTTCATTATATAAATATGAATAGTTTTTGGCGGGATGTTACAAAAACCGTGAGGTGAACCTGGGATCCCTATCTGAAACAATGCTGGAAGGCACTCCATGCAGCCTCACTATTTCCTGGATGTACAACTGTGCCAACTTGGCCATGGGCATCCTCATATTCACTGGGAGAAAGTGGGCACTCTTCGTCAGCCGATCAGTGATGACCCAGATTGCATCATGACCCTTTACCGATCTGGGTAAATGGGTGACAAAATCCATGGCGATGCTGTCCCATTTCCAGTCAAGGATATCTAATGGCTGTAACAACCCGCCAGGTCTTTGATGTTCTACCTTTGCCTTCTGACATGTCAAACAGGTAGTGACATACTGGGCGATGTCTCTCTTCATGCCCGACCACCAAAAAGACTCCTTCAAGTCATGGTACATCTTGTTCATGCCTGGATGTAGGCTAAGGCGACTCTTGTGACCTTCCTCTAGGATCATCTTCTTCAACTCTTCATTTGCAGGTATGCAAATTCTGCCATTAAATCTCAAGATCCCATCATCGCCCATCACAAAGTCTTTAGCCTGGTCGGTCCCTAGTGACTCCACAGTACGCTTCAGACTAGGGTCCTCCAGCTGCTTATCCTTTATCATTCCAAGGAAGTCATTAGTTATAGCCAGCTTACTACAACTAATGTGATTTACGTGGAATTCTACCCCAAGGTTTAAGTCTCTGAACTGCTCGATCAGTTTCTGCTCTTCCATCATCATGGTGGCTACTTGTACTGATTTTCTACTCAAGGCATCTGCCACTACATTGGCCTTCCCTGGATGATACATGAGTTGAAAATCGTAGTCCTTTAGAAACTCCATCCACCTTCTTTGTCTCATGTTTAGTTCCTTCTGATCGAACAGGTATTTCAGGCTCTTATGGTCACTGAACACCTGGAACCGAGCTCCATATAAATAGTGTCTCCAAATCTTCAAGGCAAACACCACAGCCGCCAACTCCAAATCATGCGTAGGGTAGTTCCTCTCATGAACCTTAAGTTGCCTTGAAGCATATGCAACCACTCTTTTCTCTTGCATCAAAACACATCCTAAACCCTGATGTGAAGCATCACAGTAGACCTCAAAAGGTCTTCCTACCTCTGGGATCACCAGCACTGGAGCACTAGTCAACCTTTCCTTTAGTTCCTTGAAGCTCTGCTCCCATCGGTCGGTCTAAGCAAAAGGTTGATCCTTGCGGGTCAGTTGTGTTAAAGGAGCCACTACCTTGGAAAAGTCCTCAATAAACCGCCGATAATAGCCAGCTAGGCCCAAAAAACTCCTTATCTCTGTAATTGTCTTAGGACGTTCCCATTGAAGCACTGCCTCCACTTTGGCTGGATCCACCGAGATCCCCTGGGCAGATATCACGTGTCCTAAGAAGTTGACTTCCCTCAGCCAGAACTCACACTTAGAGAACTTGGCATAGAGCTGCTTCTCCCTCAGAATTTCCAATACTGTCCTCAGATGTTCTTCATGTTCTTCCTCAGTCCTTGAGTAAATGAGTATGTTGTCTATGAAGACTACCACAAACTTATCCAAGAAAGGGCGAAAAATCCTATTCATGTAGTCCATGAACAGAGCTAGAGCATTTGTGACCCCAAACGGCATCACCACATACTCATAGTGCCCATACCGAGACCTAAAAGCTGTCTTTTGAACATCTTCAGCTTTAACCAAAATTTGGTGGTACCCCGATCTCAGATCAATCTTTGAGAACACCGAGGCCCCATGTATTTGATCCATCAAATCATCAATCCTAGGTAGGGGGTACTTGTTCTTGATGGTCAACTTGTTCAACTGCCTGTAATCTATACACAGCCGAGACCCTCCATCCTTCTTCTTAACTAGGAGCACTGGAGCCCCCCCATGGAGATACACTGGGTCTGATGAATTGTTTCTCCAACAATTCTTCCACTTGCTTCTTTAATTCCACCAACTCGGCTGGTGCCATCCTGTAAGGTGCCATTGACACTGGTCCAGCTCCAGGTACCAAATCAATGGAGAATTCCACTTCTCTCTTAGGGGGTAACCCAGGTACTTCTTCTGGAAACACATCCGTGAAATCTTTCACCACATGTATCCTGCTTACGTCCCCTTCATTCTTCACTTCCAACCGAGCCAGCATCACGAAGCACCTCGCCCCTCTTTCCAACTCCGACCACCCATGCTGAGCTGATATCACATCTGGCTCTTGGAGATCTGGAAACGCTATCTTCTGATTACCGCAGTCTATGAGAACGTGATTGGCAGCTAGCCAATCCATTCCCAGGATAACATCCAGGTCCTGAAGAGGTAGGCAGATCAAGTTCACTTTGAATCTGCGTCCCTCTACTATCACTGGACATTCAGGGCAAACTGTAGAGGTCAACACCTGTCCTGACGCAGGTGTAGAGACCAACAGTTCGAAAGGTAACTCCTTCACTAGAAGGCCCAACTCGGCTACACACAGGCTTGACACAAAGGAGTGTGTCGCTCCAGAATCAAACAAGGCTTTTACACCTCTACCAGCTATAAAACAAACACCTTGCACGAGGTTACCTGACTGAGACGCTTTTGCTCCTGACATGGCAAACACTCTCCCTGTTGCCTGAGGTCTGCCGCCTTCGTTCCTCAACTGCTGAGAACCGCTGGGTTGATTCGCACCATTCTTGCTTGGGCAATCTCTAGAAATGTGCCCCATCTTTTGGCACGTGAAGCATCTGGGTTTCCAAGGTTGTTGCTGCTGAAACTGGGATGACGCTGCTCCCGCCCGACGTGGTGGAGGTCTCGCATAAGGCTTGCTTTGTGGGTGTTGCACCTTAGCCTTCCCACTGGAAGAACTCCCTGGGTGTGCCCTTATCACCCGAGAATCACCCTTTTCCAGGGTCTCAACCATCTTCGCCTTCTCTACCAAGGCGTGAAATTCCCTGATGCACATCGGGGCTATGGTCCTCTTCAGCCCATGCTTCAGTCCCTCTTCGAACTTCCTACACCTCCAAGCCTCAGAGGTCGCCTGGGTGTAGAATCGGGCGAGATACTCAAACCGAGCCGCATAAGCATTCACAGACATATCCCCCTGCTCCAACCTTAGGAACTCAGCTTCCCTCGCAAACCTTGCGCTGTCTGGAAAGTATTTCTCCAGGAACCTCACCCTAAAGCTCTCCCAGTCCAACACATCCTCTCGGGCCTCCATCATCTGCTGAGCTCCCATCCACCAGAACTCAGCTTCTCCAGACAGCAAAAAGGTGGCGAACACCAATTTCTTCTCTTCAGGGCAGGAGGTCGCCCTAAAGATTTTCTCCAACTCCCGGACCCACTGATATGCCTGATCAGGGGTAGCATTCCCACTAAACTTGGGTGGGTTGTGCCTCATGAACTCAGTCAATCCCATCTGTTCTTGAGGCTGACCGACGTGGGAATTTGTTTCAGCCGACCGAGCAGTTTCCTAGTGGTGCATTGTAGCTTGATGGTTCTGAGCCATCGCTGCATTCTGTTGTTGGATGGCAGTTTCCATCATCTCGATAGCCTTGGCAATCTGGCTCATCTCCGAAGAAGGTTGGGGAGGGGTACAAGGTCTACGTGCCATCTCTCTTCGTTTCAGATTTGATACTACAGGTTTCTATATTCCCTACAACTACAAGAATGAGATCGATAAGAAATCAATTCATTCAGGAGGTAACATCTTGACCTTACAAAGGTCAGCATCTCAAAGTCATCAAGAATTTGAGCTCATCAACAGAATCATAATGCTTATAAACTTAAGCAAAACACCAGAACAGCTACTGGTATACAACCATCAATCCAAACAACCACTTTCAATCAATACGAAAACACTCAATAAAATGAAATAATCACACCAGAATTCAATGTATGCTAAACATCAAACCTTTGGAATTAAGATTGAGAATCATCTCGATCCAGTTATGAGTGTGCACCCTCACTACTTTATCAAGATCCTCTCATTCTTAATACTAAGATTTTCAGTTAGAGCATATATTCACTAAAGCACACACAAAATTTCAATACAAAAACGTTTGAAAACTCTTCACTATAGTTGTTATTTTAAACTCAAATAAATTTCATGAGCAGAAGAAACACAATGGATCCACAGCCCTCAGGTCATCCTAAGGACGAACTGCTCTGATACCATTAATGTAACATCCCGCCAAAATACTATTCATATTTATATAATGAAAATAAAGGTAACAAATAGATTGAAGTGAACAAAATTATATATATGTAAAGAAGTTTCTCCTCACAGGGAGTTTAATACAAATTCGGTCACTTTTCCAGAAAACGTAAACAAAATACAGTAAAATAGCAAGGCAGGCGATCTCCTATCAGAAGAGGGTGATCTCCTATCAGAAAACAGAAGTAGGGTGATCGCCTAACATGAATAGAAAACAGGCGATCTCCTTCCGGCGGCCACTCACTGAGGAGCTCTACTTCCTGCAACATCATCTGCTCCCGTGTAAATTATACACGATCATCACAGGTTTAAGAAAGAGCCAAACACAACACCAAAATCACAGGGTAAGCTAGATATTTGAAAGAGAGTTTAGATATGAACTTTAAAATCAAGATAAAACAAATTCAAGATACCCACGTAAACCATCAACTAAACACATATTGCACAATTCCTCAAAGGTCGTTAAAATCACCAAATTTATCAAGTGTCTATCAATTCAATGTTTCTCATTCTCACGTCAGACTTCCACTGACTCATCACACAAGACACTTGACCCTACTTCCGGAAGACTCGTGCGTTGAACTTAGCATCCAGAGACATGCACCTGTCGTACTTCATTTGCTGTAATGTTTCCACAGCCATGCGCATCAACACAATCTCGATCTCAATTCATCACTCTCACAGTATGACAGGGTTAATCCATAAGACAGGCCGAGCTCGTTCTTTTTCACACGACTCACCCATTCATATGAACCTCCTTCGACTCTCACCAACTGAGTAACTTCCTCGATGTGATTCCATTATCTCAGCAGAGTCAGGATCGCCTCATTCACAGGATACTTACAGATCAATACACTCCATAACCAAATCTCAACACGGTATTTCCTTTCCTGAAAATACTATGTCTTGATCCCACATTCACGACATTCCACACATCATACCACTCAAATGAATGATCCAAATCACAGCAACAGTCATTTCAAAGGTTCAGATTTTCGAATATCACATGTATTTCACATTTAAATCTCAAACAGCTTCAAACAACACCAAAAACAGGGGAGTTCGAAAAACAACGCCAAAACCGGCGATCTCATTCAAAAACAGAGGATTATACAATAACAGTTGAAAAACCGGCGACCACGTCGCCCTCATCATCTCAATCATGAATATAAGGATTTTCGTTGGAAATAAGGCTAGCTTCCCTTACCTGGACTTGCGCAAAACACCAAGAGTTCCAAAACCCACCGAGCTTAAAGGATGCCTTAGCTCTATCTTTAGCGTCTGGTTTGTAGAACTTGCAGAGAACCTCCCAGGTTGCCTGAGTCGCAGCGCGAAGAAAAGAGAGGGATGAAGATGCAGACACTCTTTCACTCTTGAGCCACTGTAACCTTCTTTGCCTTCCCGCAGTGGGCTTTTGAATCCAAGCCTACCTGCCCACGCATGCTGCTGCTGCCACCCCTTCTGCAGGAAAGCCTGAGTGTACGTTCTCACTGAACAGTACGCCCACGGTTGTCTCTTGTGCCTGCCAACCACTGCCCTGAACAGTACGACCACTGTTGTCTCTTGTGCATGCCAACCACTGCCCTGAACAGTACGACCACTGTTGTCTCTTGTGCATGCCAACATTCTGATGTCACTATTCTGAACCACCCTTTTTGTCTACGTGGCGCGCGTGCAGTACGTTTCATGCTGGGAGTCTGGGTCCCACTTTATCGGTGTGAAGCTCGACATCGCGCGACAACTTTCCACCGCTGACTCATCCTGGCGAACGACCGATGTCTTGTCCTGAAAGACGACCGATGTCTCTCTCTGGGAGACGACCGATGTCTATCCCTGGCGACGCCCGCATGACTCTCGCGTCCCGGCGATGCCCGCATGCCTCTTGCGCCCTGGCCACGTCCACATGCCTCGCGCCCTGGCGACGTCCACATGCCTCTCGCGCCCCGGCGACGTCCACATGCCTCTCGCGCCCCGGCGACGTCCACATGCCTCGCGCCCTGGCGATGTCCGCATGTCCCTCGCGCCCTGGCGATCATGTGTAGTAGGCGACCGGCGATCTCATAGTCTTCTAAACTACACTTTCCTTCCTTTTTATTTTAAATAAAAGCATACTTAGAATTCATTTAAAATATATCCCTTTTTATTCCAATTCAATTTTACAGGTCCTTACATAATCGGTCAGGAATCCTGTCTTCACTAACTCAGCAAGTTGATGCCCCAATGACAGGCAGGTATGGAGTGTGTGTCCATAAGCCTGATGGAATTCACACCACTCATCCTTCCTCCCTCCAAGCACCTTGTCGGTTTTTTCTGGTACTCGGAGTCTTGCAGCCACGGCAGGGATGGCGATCAGCTCCGCCAACTCCACCATGAAGTCATACCTAGGGGGTGCGTTGTTCTCCCTTGCACGCCCTCTAGTCTGGTCCTTCCTGGGTGCATAGGGATGAGGCCTTCCCTGCAACGGTGCAGCGCTGCCTCTCTTCTCAGAGACCTCTGTCTCTGCTACTATGTGCGCCACCGCGCGTCGCCGAATCTCAGCAAAGGTGGCAGGGTGGTTCCTGATGAGCGATTCACCGAAAGGACCAGGCAGTACGCCTTTCTTGAATGCGTGCACCAGCATGTTCTCGTCCTTGCTGGGCAATCTCACCACTTGCGCACTAAAACGATTGAGGTAGTCCTTCAGTGACTCCCCCTGATATTGGCGCATGTCAAACAGATCGTAGGACACCACCGGTGGCGCTCTGTTGACGATATACTGCTCTGTGAACAACCTCGAAAACTGATGGAAAGAGGTGATGTGGCCCTCTGGCAGGCTCACGAACCACTCCATAGCTATACCGCTCAGTGTACTCATAAACATCTTGCAGTACACCGCGTCTGAGCCTCCGGACAGCATCATCTGAGTGTGGAAGGCTATCAGATGCGCTTCTGGATCTTCTTTCCCTGTGAACACAGTCTTTGGCCCCACGAATGTGGCTGGGACCACCGCGTCCATGATTTCTTTGATAAAAGGCATGGGAAAGGCTCTTGGGGACGTAGGTGAAGCCTGATCCTCTCCCACGCGATTCCCAGCTCGCTGCATGTGATGCAGATTCAAGCGTAGCTCTTCGTTGGCCTTGTGCAGCTCCTCGTTCCTGGCCTGGGAAGCGGCCAGATCCTCCTGCATACGCGCCTGATGCGCTTTGGACTCCGCCACCGTCTCCTGGAGGGCGCGTAACGTCTCCATGAGTTGTTGCATGGTAACGCTGTCGCCTCCACTTGGTGGAACGGACCCGTGTCTTGTATTCCTCATCTTCTGCGATTTTTTCTCTCACTCTCGTGTATGGGACCTTGTTTTACTCCGGCCCCACGGTGGGCGCCAAAGGTTCTTGTCGGTTGACCCGTCTGTCGGTTGACTCACGACACTCACACGCCTCCTTCCTCACGTCGATACGTGCTTGGTTCTTTCGAAGCAATCTGCACCTGCAAAAGAGAAAGGGGGCGCCCTAGAGGCCGTTTGCACTCCGACGCTCAAGTCAGTGTAGGGCAAGTAACACCAAGTGTATTATGTTTCTCTCTCTGTGTTTAGGTCTAGAAACTGCGTACCTTTGTGAAGTATCTTACTGTCCCTTATATAGGCTAGGGTTTACTGCGCCCCTAGCCCTAATTAGGGTTCACTGCGCTACTAGCCATATTTAGGGTTTACTGGGATACCCTTGCGCCGCTATCACCCAATCTTAGGGTAATCTAGCACATAAGGTTTCCTTCTCTGGAGTGCAAACTCTCACAGGGTGACCACCTGGGTGCCTCCTTGTGCACCTAGTCTCTGGGGCCACCTGTTCTGGGAGTGCCTTCACTGTTTACGTGCCATGCATGTAGCTTCACTGGGAAAACCCTAGCTCTGGTGAGTACTCGTCCCCTCAGGACTCTACACCCAACTGTGCTCTCCCTGGTACCCGCATAGGCACTTCGTGATCCAGGCCTCTCCCTAACTCTGGGTATTTAACTGGTCACTGGCCCACTCTGGGAACCAATCTTAGCTGTTCTATTTACGCTATTCAAATCACCCAAGGCCGATGTCACCTCGCCACACTTTGTCGCCGAGGACTCCTCGACCTGCTGAGTGACGATGACACCTCCGCCCATCCTGGTGATCTGACGACTACTCACCCGTCTCTGTAGTCTGATGACTAGTCACCCCTCTCTGTAGTCTGATGACTAGTCACCCCTCTCTGTAGGCTGATGACTAATCACCCTTCCCTGTAGGCTGATGACTAATCACCCTTTCCTGTAGGCTGATGACTAATCACCCCTCTCTGTAGGCTGATGACTAATCACCCCTCTCTGTTCAATACCCCCTGTGGGGTCCATTCCACGTGGCTTTGGCCCATGCTGTGGGACCCAGCTGACGTCCGAGGCCTGGTCAGTACACAAGCCCCCCAGTCTCAAGCTGTTAACTTGTTTCAGCGAAGAGACTAAGTCATGGGCGAGGACTGATCGGTACAACACCGTTTCTTGTCGAACCGATCTTGAAGCAGCAAAAGACTGAAAGAGAACGGGTTTTTTCCTTCAGGCGCCCCTCTGGTTCATCTTTTCTTTGATTACTAATAGCAGATTATGAAAAACCCACCTCTTTAGCAACTGGTTGGGATTTCAGAGCTGCTCACTCAGGAATTCCAAAGGATACATCCATATTAGCATTGCATGGGATCTCAGGGTGCTCAATATTCAATACACAGATCATAAATCCCTCACTGTGTTCAGGGTGAGGACTTGTTGCTACGGCTGACGATGCAGCATTGTTTCTAGGATCATAAACGAGATGCTGATCACCACAACTATCACCTAATGGATTGGCTGCAAATCCCATCCCATCAGAAGCACAAGGCACAGAAAGTTTTGCTTCCACATCCAACTTTTTGCAATTCACTAACATCACCAGAAGAACTCAACGGAAGTGAATCAACACCATCATAACATGGCTTATCCTTATTCTTATCCGTAGCCATTACCTCCTTCCCTTCTACATTCACAGACAGAGCTGCATCCTCATTTGCCAAGTTCAGGAGCCTTTAACTTCAACCCACCATTCCCACACTCATCTTTCAAATCCCGATCAACAAAACAACCCCCATTCTGCGTGAAACCTTCCCTCTTAGGAGGTAGTCCAGGTATTTCTTCTGGAAATACATCCATGAAATCTTTCACCACATGTATCCTGCTTACGTCCTCTTCACTCTTCACTCCCCCTTTAGCTAGGATCACAAAACATGTCGCCCCTTCTTTCAACTCCAACCTCACATGCTGAGCAGATATCACATCTGACTCTTGGAGATCGGGGAACACCACCTTCTGGCTACTGCAATCTGTGAGAACGTGATTGGCAGATAGCCAATCCATTCCTAGGATAACATCCAGATCCTGTAGAGGTAGACAGACCAAATTTACTTTGAACCTGCGTCCCTCTACTATCACTGGACCTTCTGGGCAAACTGTGGAGGTCTCGCATAAGGCTTATTCTGCTGTTGCTGCACCTTGGCCTTCCCACTGGAAGAACCCCCTGGGTGTGACCTGATCACCCGAGAATTACCCCTTTCCAAGGTTTCCACCATCTTTGCCTTCTCTACTAAGGCATGAAACTCCCTGATGCACATGGGTGCTATGGTCTTCTTCAGCTCATGCTTTAAACCTTCTTCAAACTTCCTACACCTCTAAGCCTCAGAGGTCGCCTGGGTATAGAATCGGGCGAGGTACTCAAACCGAGCAACATAAGCAGTCACTGACATCTCCCCCTGCTCCAACCTGAGGAATTCAGCTTCCTTGGCAAACCTTGCACTATCTGGGAAGTATTTCTCCAGGAACCTCTCTCGGAAACCTTCCCAGTCCAAAACGTTAGCTCTGGCTTCCATCATCTGCTGAGCTCCCATCCACCAGAACTCGGCTTCTCCAGATAGCAGATAGGTGGCGAACACCAATTTCTTCTCTTCAGGGCAGGAGGTCGCCCTAAAGATTTTCTCCAACTCCCTGACCCACTGATCTGCTTGATCAAGGGTAGCATTCCCACTGAACTTGGGTGGGTTGTGCCTCATGAACTCGGTCAGTCCCATCTGTTCCTGAGGCTGACCGACGTGGGAAGCTGTTTCAGCCGACCGAGCAGTTTCCCAATGGTGCATTGTAGCTTGATGATTCTGATCCATTGCTGCATTAGGTTGTTGGATGGCAGTTGCCATCATCTCAATGGACCTGGCGATCTGGCCCATTTCTGCAGAAGGTTGGGGAAGGGTAGGCGGTCTAGGAGCCATTTTCTGCGAAAGATTAGGAAACTATTTTTCTCTAATCATATTCCTATAAAATGAACTTGATAAGGAATCAATTCATTTAGAAGACCACATCTAGGTCTTACAAAGGCCAGGATCTCAAATTCATCAAGAATTTTGAGTTTATCAGCCGATCATGATACTTACAGCAGCAAGCATAACACCAAAACAGCCACTAGTATAAAACCATCAGTCCAAACAACCACTTTCAATCAATTACAAAGACACTCAACAAAGTGAAATAATTCACACCAGAATCCAATGTATGCTAAACATCAAACTTTTAGAACTAAGATTGAGAATCATCTTGATCCAGTTATGAGTGTGCACCCTCACTACTTTATCAAGATCCTTTCATTCTTAATACTAAGATTTTCAGTTAGGGCATATATTCACTAAAGCACACACAAAATTTCAATACAAAACTGTTCTTGTCGGTTGACTCGCCTGTCAGTGGACTCCACGACACTTACGCGCCTCCTTCCTCACGTTGATACGTGCTTGAATCTTGCGAAACAATCTGCACCTGCAAAAGAGAAAGGGGCGCCCTAGAGGCCGTTTGCACTCCGACGCTCAAGTCAATAAGGGGCAAGTAACACCAAGTGTCTTGAGTTTCTCTATGTTTAGGTCTAGAAAACTGCGTACCTTTCTGAAGTATTTTACTGTCCCTTATATAGTCTAGGGTTTACTGCGCCGCTAGCCCTAATTAGGGTTTACTGCGTTGCTAGCCATATTTAGGGTTTACTGGAATACCCTTGCGCCGCTATCACCCAATCTTAGGGTAATCTAGCACATAAGGTTTCCTTCTCTGGAGTGCAAACTCTCACAGGGTGACCACCTGGGTGCCTCCTTATGCACCTAGTCTCTGGGGCCACCTGTTCTGGGAGTGCCTTCACTATTTACGTGCCATGCATGTAGCTTCACTGGGAAAACCCTAGCTCTGGTGAGTACTCGTCCCCTCAGGACTCTACACCCAACTGTGCTCTCCCTGCTACCCGCATAGGCACTTCGTGATCCAGGCCTCTCCCTAATTCTGGGTATTCAACTGGTCATTGGCCCCCTCTGGGAACCAATCTTAATTGTCCTGTTTATGCTGTTCAAATCACCCAAGGCCGATGTCACCTCGCCACACACTGTCGTCGGGGACTCCTCGACCCACTGAGTGACGATGACACCTCCGCCCATCCTGGTGATCTGACGACTACTCACCCGTCTCTATAGGCTGATGACTCGTCACCCCTCTCTGTAGGCTGATGACTCGTCACCCCTCTCTGTAGGCTGATGACTCGTCACCCCTCTCTGTAGGCTGATGACTCGTCACCCCTCTCTGTAGGCTGATGACTCATCGCCCTTCTCTATTCAATACCCCCCTGTGGGGTCCATTCCACGTGGCTTTGGCCCATGCTGTGGGACCCAGCTGACGTCCGAGGACTGGTCAGTACACAAGCCCCCCAGTCTCAAGCTGTTAACTTGTTTCAGCGAAGAGACTAAGTGATATAGGCGAGGACTGATCGGTACACAAGCCCCCCTAGTCTCGAGCTGTTAACTTGTTCCAGCGTAGAGACTAAGTCAGTGTCTTGGGCGGCCTACGTGGCTCTGCGTATAAGTACATGAACAGTACGCTGAGAAGACACTTCACCAACCCCCTTTCATCTGCTAACACGTGGCCGCATCAACGGTTTGAGATTCATAACGTTCGCGCTCCCTAGGGCTACGTTAAACCTCTTCAAAACCCCGCGCCACTTCACTGTTTCATCACTTTGCATTCTCACTTCTGTAGACTCTATCTTCCAGCGCACGCTCTCTTCTTCTCACCAAGCTTTCCACACTTCTCCGCCCTTACTCAACCAAAGGTATGATTTTTATGTCTTCTTTACTTTCATAACATAATCTCGATCATCCATATGGCATGTTGTAACTGTTCTGGGCTTGTGGTGTGGTTTATGCATTCTAGGGTTTTGTTCTTCTTTCCTGGGTTCATTCTACCTTTGAGTCTTCGTCCACCATTGTTTTCTTCTGAGCCTTTCTTCTTTTCCTGCCTCTCATTTGTTTAGATTCGAGATGGCCAGAACCAAAATCACCTCCAACCCTCCTCCAACTGTAGCGGTCGATTACAAGGCCCTCTACCCATGGGCTTCTGAGGATCTCCTTGCCGAGACCTCCAAACTCACATCCTGCGAGGATCTTCGCAAGCACAGGGATGATGAGAATGAGATTAAAGGACGCGTCTTCGGCAGGGAAACTGACGCGTACGTCTCTGTGCGTCCCTGCCCAGCAAACGAGCCTGTGTGCGCTAATGATCGCTGCAACGATGGGGAACCATTCTTCTTCTTCTACGCCACCATCTTCAAAAGAGTCAAGGTCCGTCTTCCTTTCACCGGGTTCGAAAGGGCTTTGCTCACAGAATTAAATGTGGCGCCTACTCAACTGCACCCCAACAGTTGGGCCTTTATCAGAGCGTTCTCCATTCTCTGCAATAACCTAGGGTTCACCCCCTCCGTCGATGTCTTCCTTTACTTCTTCGAGGCGAAGAGCCCCGGCAAGAGGCTTTGGGTGAGCCTGAATGGGGTGGCCGGGAGAGTCCTTCTAACGCTCTTCTCGCAGTCATACAAGAACTTCAAGGGAAAGTTCTTCCGAGTCTGCTGCAGCTCTTACGACCCCACCATGCTCGATGGGTTTCTCTTATACTGGGTGGGGGAGTTGAAGTTCAAAAAGCCACGCAGGCTCGAGGAGTTGACAGTCCCTGATCAAGAACTCTGCCAAACCATTTCCAGCTGGGGCGTGGTGTTTGACTCCACCCAGCTGATTAGGCATGAGTATGACGCTGAGACTCTCAGCGTGTACATTGGTACACCAACTTTGTCTTGCATTTATCTGTTCGCATGCTTAACGCCTTGTCTTTCTAATACTTTCGTATTGTTCACTGCAGGCATGGTACTCAGCGCTGATAAGAAGAAAAGGCTGGCAGATGTGTTGAGTCGCCGCAATGCTAGCGGTTCAGCCCCTGCAGGTCCTTCATCACCCGCGGGTGCTGCCTTGGAACCTATTGCTGAAAAGTCCAAGAGGGCAGCCCCCGTGGAGGTTTCTGACGATGAGGACACCTGCTCCGGCCTTGTCTTCAAAAGGAAAAGGGTGGAGACAGCTGCAGAGGTCTCTTCAGCCACAGAGGGGCACCCTTCATCCTTTAGGGAGCACCCTCCCAGTGCCTCCTACCCTCCTGAGCCAATCTTAACGCTTGAGGGGTGTGGGGAGAGTGCTCCTCCCTCTGGTCAAATGCCTTCTGCCCCAGAATTGCCTTCTCTGCTCCAAAGGTCACTTGCTCAGATGCCTGGCAGAGCTGTTTTGGAGGCCATGGACAGAAACTCCTTTGAAAACCTCCTCAGCCATGGTCTCGGGGAGTTCTTAGCCGCTTCCAACTCCTTGCTGGTCAAGAACAGCGTTGAGGCGGAGCTGTTTGAGGAGACCGCCCAACTGAAGAAAGAGCTGGAGCAAAAGGATCTCCAACTCCGTCAAGCGGCCAAGCGCGAGACTACCCTTAATCAAGAACTGGGTAGTCTCCGTCAATCCGAGAAGGAGACCAAGAAACTCCTTTTCTCCAAGGGGCAGGAGGCCCTCCAGCTTGAAGCTAAGATACTCCCCCTCCGCAACAAGATCATTGAACTGGAAGAGCAGGCAGAGGGGGCTCAAGCTAAAATGGCCAAGCTGGAGGAGAGGGCGACTGATCGAGAAGTTCAGCTGGGCAAGGTTGAGGAGGAACTTGCCCAACAGGTTGAACTGCTGAAGAAGACTGAGACTGAGCTCATTGACGACGTCGCCGACGCCTATGGGGAAGGCTTTGGTGATGCCTTTGCTCAGGTTGCCTGCGTGCATCCTGAGATGGACCTCTCACCATACTTCGCAACTATGCAGGTGGTCGACGGGCAAATAGTGCCCAGATAGGTCTTCTGAACAGTTGTATTTAGCTGAACCTCCTGTAATCACCCTCCTTTGTAATATAAACTTCGATTTATGCATTGTTCATCTTTTTATCGTGCTTTGTATCTGATGGGCTTCACGATCACAAATAATGCACCTGCAAAAATGAACCTCAAGTAGCATGTTTTTTCTGCTAATTTGATTGATGAACCTTAATTTTAATCTGGGCGTTCTCACTCGGAGGGGAAAAGTGTTCCTTATGAACTCCCTTCTTCCTTCACGAGACCTCTAACCCCAAATAATAGGTTCTGACTGACCTGTCATCACCCATGGACGACGTAGGATTTAACCAGGCGAACCCTTCTTTCACCTTGGAAGTTCTCACTCGAAGTGGAGGTGTTCTCTGCGAACCTACCTCTCCACTTACGAGACCTCTAACTCCAAGGGATAGGTGCTAACCGCGAACCCTTCTTTCACATTGAAAGTTCTCACTCGAAGTGGAGGTGTTCTCTGCGAACCTACCTCTCCACTTGCGAGACCTCTAACTCCAAGTGACAGGTTCTAACAGCGAACCCTTCTTTCACATTGGAAGTTCTCACTCGAAGTGGAGGTGTTCTCTGCGAACCTACCTCTCCACTTACGAGACCTCTAACTCCAAGTGACAGGTTCTAACTGACCTCACATCGCTCACAGGCGAGGAGGATTTCTCTGGGCGAACTCTTCTTTCACATTGGAAGTTCTCACTCGAAGTGGAGGTGTTCTCTACGAACCTACCTCTCCACTTACGAGACCTCTAACTTCAAGTGACAAGTTCTAACAGCATTGTACAAACACATTACAAGCATATATCTTTAACTGAATTTTATTGGGCGACCTCATTAAAAACCCTTAGAAGGGAAAAAAGAGTGTCCCCTGTATGGTGTAGTGTACAAAATTACATGATTTTAACTGAAATAATACTTCAGGTGAGTCGCATTCCATGTTCGAGGAATCGGACCTCCTTCTAAAGTCTCAAGCCTGTATGCTCCATTCCCAAGGGCCTCTGTCACTCTGAAAGGACCAGTCCACTTAGGGGATAACTTGTTCTCTATCTGGTATGGAGACGCCTTGCGCATGACGAGGTCTGCCACCTGGAACTGCCGAGCTCTCAACTTTGAAGTGTGTTTGAGCTCGACCCTCCTCTTCAGCGCCTCAGCTTTGATTCCTGCTTCTTCTCTAGCTTCATCCAAGAGATCAAGATTCACCTTCCTCTCTTCATTGGACTCCTCAGCTACAAAGTTCTGGAAACGTGGCGAGTTCTCCTGGATCTCCACGGGAATCATGGCATCTGAACCATATACCAAACTAAAGGGAGTCTCCTTGGTAGTGGACTGGGGAGTAGTATGGTAGGCCCATACTATTCTGGGAACCTCCTCGGCCCACCTTCCCTTTGATTTCTCCAATCTTCTCTTCAGCCCTCTGAGAAGGACTCGGTTAGCTGACTCCACCTGCCCATTGGTCTGCGGGTGCTCGACTGACGCAAACACTTGCTTGATCCCCAGCTCTGTACATAGCCTCCCCAACTGCTGGCTTGCAAACTGCGTGCCATTGTCAGACACCAAGCGCTTGGGTACCCCGAAGCGGCAGACTATATTCTTCCACACAAAGTGTTGGATCTTCTGTGCTGTAATCTGTGCTACTGGCTCAGCTTCAATCCACTTCGTGAAATATTCTATGGCGACCACGAGGTACTTCATCTGCCTTATCGCCAAAGGGAAAGGCCCCAAGATGTCAATTCCCCATGTATGAAACGGCCAAGGGCTGTAAATCGACCTGAGCTCTTCTGGTGGTGCCTTAGGCCAATCAGCATGCAACTGGCACTGCTTGCATTGCTATGCATACTTAGTGCAATCTTCCCTCATTGTCGGCCAGTAGTACCCTGCTCGTACGGCCTTAGAGGCCAGAGCTCGGCCTCCGATGTGACTACCGCAGATACCTTCATGGAGCTCTGCCATTATCCTCACACACTGCTCGCCATGCACGCAGACTAAGATGGGGTGAGTAAACCCATGTCTGTACAACTCGCCTTCAATGAGCGTGTACTTAGACGAGTTCTTCTTTATCTTTTTTGCCTCCTCCGACTCTGCTGGGAGCATTCCATCCGCTATGTAACGCTTGTAGGGCGTCATCCATGTCTCACCATTTTGTAGCAGGCAGATCTGTGGCGCTTCTACCCCTATTCGCATGCATGCGCTGACTCGTGGTTTCTTCAGAGTTTCTTGAGTCAACGAGCGATGACTCCTCTTCACACCATCTAACCGGCTGATCTGATGGACTCCCACCAAGTTATCAGCTGTATAGGTACGAGGTGCCCTTAGGGTCTCCTGGATGACCGTCCTCTGTCTGCCCCCCTTGCCTGAGCTGGCGAGTTTGGCTAACAGGTCAGCTCTGGCATTCTGCTCCCTGGGCACATGTACTAGTTCAAACATTTCAAATGAGCCCTTCAATCTCTGGACGTACTCCAAGTAAGAGGCCATCTGGGGGTCTTTGGCCTGGTATTCTCCCGCCACTTGACCAGTGACCAACAATGAATCACTTTTGGCCAGAAGGCTCTGCGCTCCCATCTCCTTTGCCAGTAACATCCCAGCGATCAAAGCTTTATACTCCGCCTGGTTATTGTTGGCTTTGAAAGCGAATCGCAGGGCCTGCTCTATTAACAACCCTTTGGGTCCTTCTAAGATCACCCCCGCTCCGCTGCCTTGCTGATTCGAGGACCCATCTACTGACAACACCCATTTGAAATTGGGTCCCTCCTGCTGGGCTTCAGTTGAAGACATCTCTGCCACAAAGTCAGCGTAGACCTGTCCTTTGATCGAGCCCCTGGGCTCATACTGGATGTCAAACTCTGACAACTCAACTGCCCAACGCACCATCCTTCCTGGCACATCAGGCTTCTGCAAGACCTTACATATCGGCAGGTCTGTCATCACCACCACTGTGAAGCTTTGGAAATAGTGGCGAAGTCTCCTGGCTGAGAACACCACTGCTAATGCTGCCTTCTCTAAGGCTTGGTATCTCGTCTCGGGTCCCTGCAACACCTTGCTGACAAAATAAATGGGCTTCTGGCTCTGTTGCTGTTCTTGAACCAAGACAGAACTCACCGCCCTATCTGTAACTGCAAAGTACAAATGCAGGGGTGTGCCGAGTTGAGGCTTGCACAAAACTGGTAGGCTGGCCAGGTATTCCTTGAGCTTAAGGAAAGCCTGCTCACATTCTGCCGTCTAGGTGAATCTGCTATTCCTCCTTAGGCATTGGAAATAAGGGTGACCCTTATCTCTTCCGGCTGACACGAACCTGGAGAGTGCAGCCATCCGACCCGTCAACTGCTGTACTTCTTTGACCGACTTCGGGCTCCTCATGGCTATGATTGCTGCACACTTGTCTGGGTTGGCCTCAATCCCTCTTTCCGTGAGTAAAAACCCAAGGAACTTGCCTGCCTCCACCCCAAAGAAGCACTTTTCAGGATTCAACTTCAACCTGTACTTTGCTATTGTGTTGAACAGCTCCTCCAAGTCGTCAATATGCTGATCTCGTGCCTGGGACGTCACTACCATGTCATCTACATATGCCTGCACATTGCGTCCCAGCATGGGGGCGAGGACCTTGTCCATCAGCCTCTGATATGTGGCACCCGCATTCTTCAGGCCAAACGGCATGACTGTGTAGCAGTAACAAGACAGCTCTGTCATGAACGCCGTCTTGTTCTCATCCATCGGGTGCATCTTGATCTGATTGTACCCGGAGAAAGCGTCCAAGAAACTGAGCAATTTGCAGCCTGAAGCACTGTCTACCAGCGCATCTATGTTGGGCAGAGGATAGGAATCTTTTGGACAAGCCTTGTTAAGATCTGTAAAGTCCACACACATCCTCCATTTCCCGTTAGCCTTCTTTACCAGGACGACGTTCGCAAGCCACTCAGGGTATTGTATTTCCCGTATGTGACCTGCTTTCAGCAATTTGTGTGTTTCCTCCCTGACTACCTGCCTTCGCTCATCATTGAACTTCCGCCTCCTCTGGCGGACCGGTCTGGCTTGGGGATTCAGTGCCAGGCGATGGCATAGAAAATCAGGGTCAATGCCTGGCATGTCTGAGGGGGACCAAGCGAAAGCGTCCAGATGCTTTCCTATAACCCCTGCTACCTGATCTTGGGTCTCCCGAGATAGGGATTTACCCAGCTTGAAAATCTTCCCTTCGATTTTCTTTTCCACGACCTCCTCTACGGGTTCTGGTCGCCTCGCCCAGGCGACCTCTGCTCAGGTGACCCCGACGTCACCTCGGGGCATATCTGCTTCATTGGTTCCTCCTCCCGGTGGTGAGGTGGTCACCATGCAGACTCCCCTCTTCGTCTTGAGGCTGTTCTCATAGCACCTTTTAGCCTCCTTTTGATCTGACTTGATGGTTACCACCAACCCCTCCATCGACGGCAACTTCATCTTCATGTGCCTTGTGGACACCACGGCCCCCAGCCGGTTCAGGGCCGGTCTGCCCAGAAGTATGTTGTAGGCTGAGGGAGCGTTCACCACAAGGTACCTGATGTTCTCTGTGCGGGATGCTATTCCATCGGTGAACGTGGTCCTCAACTCTATGTATCCCCGCACTTCTACTTGGTCTCCTGCGAACCCATACAAACAGCCGACGTAGGGTCACAGCTAATCAGGAGACAACTGTAGCTTGTTGAAAGTCGACCAGAACATCACATCGGCCGAGCTTCCCTGATCGACCAGTACCCGGTGCACCTTTCGTGCGGCAGTGACTACTGAAATAACCACCGGATCGTTGTCATGGGGAACAACATCACGGCGATCAGCCTTTGTAAAGACGAGGTCGATGTCCGGAAAGTGATCTTCCTGGCAGGCCTCCACTGCCATTACTGAACGTGCATACTTCTTTCGTTGCGAAGAGGTGCACCCTCCTCCTGAGAACCCACCTGATATAGTGTGGATCTCACCATGTATGGGCACTTCATGCCCCTGGTCTGCCCTTGGTGCAGCAGTTGTCTCACCTTCCGATGCCTCCTTTAGATAGTCGTTCAAAAACCCACTCTTCACCAACTCGTCCAACTGGTGAGCCAGAGCCAGGCAATTCCAAACGGGATGCCCAAAAGCCTGATGGAACTCGCACCATGCATTTTTGTTGGGCCCCAACCTGTTGTCACTCTTTGGGGGCATCTTCAGTCTTTCTGCCACGTTAGGAATGGCAATCAGTTCTTTCAACTCCACCAGAAATTCATGCCTAGGGGGCATGTCATCTTTGCCTCGCGCCCTAGGCTGTGGTTTTCGGGGCTCGTAGGGCTTCTGTTTCCCTTGAGCTTTCTTCTTCGTGGTCGCCTCATGTACCCGCAGCGGTTGAGGCCGACTAGGCGCTCGGGGCCTTAACGAAACTGCACTTTCTCTCTTCTCGCTGAGCTCCCCTTCAGCGACAATGTGGGCCACAGCACGCCGTTTTATGTCGCTGAAGGTCTTGGGACGGCTGCGTATTAGAGACTCGCTGAAAGGCCCTGGCAATACGCCCTTCCTGAAGGCGTGCACCACCATGTCTTCATCCTTGGTGTGCAACCTTACCACCATCACCCCAAACCTATTGAGGTAATCTTTGAGGGACTCCCTCTGATGCTGCCTTACATCAAAAAGATCGTAAGACACTGGTGGAGGGGCCCTGTGGACAAGATATTGCTCCCTGAACAGCGCGGAGAATTGCACGAAAGACGTGATATGTCCTTCAGGCAAACTCACGAACCATTCTAGCGCAGTTCCTGTCAGTGTGGCCATAAAGAGCTTACAGTGCACTGCGTCGGACCCTCCTGACAACATCATCTGCGTGTGGAAAGCAGTGAGATGCGTTTCAGGATCTTCTTTCTCGGTGAACACGGTTTTAGGTCCTACAAAGGTGGCTGGAACCACCGTGTTCATAATTGCTTGGGAGAAAGGCATGGGAAAGGCCCTTGGAGGCACTGGTGGGGCTCGATCATCTTCCCCATGATCTCCAGCTTGTTGTATGTGCTGCAAATTCAAGCGCAGCTCCTCATTTGCTCGGTGTAACTCTTCATTCCTGGCCTGTGAGGCGGCCAGGTCTTCCTGCATACGCGCCTGATGCGCTCGAGATTCCGCCACCGTTTCCTGGAGGGCGCGCATCGTTTCCATCAGCTGTTGCATGGTAACGTTGTCGCCTCTGTTTGGTGGAACGGACCCGTGTCTTGTATTCCTCATCTTCCGTGGTTTTTCTCTCACTCTCGTGTATGGGACCTTGTTTTACTCCGGCCCCACGGTGGGCGCCAAATGTTCTTGCCGGTTGACTCGCCTGTCAGTGGACTCCACGACACTTACGCGCCTCCTTCCTCACGTTGATACGTGCTTGAATATTGCGAAACAATCTGCACCTGCAAAAGAGAAAGGGGCGCCCTAGAGGCCGTTTGCACTCCGACGCTCAAGTCAATAAGGGGCAAGTAACACCAAGTGTCTTGAGTTTCCCTATGTTTAGGTCTAGAAAACTGCGTACCTTTCTGAAGTATTTTACTGTCCCTTATATAGTCTAGGGTTTACTGCGCCGCTAGCCCTAATTAGGGTTTACTGCGTTGCTAGCCATATTTAGGGTTTACTGGAATACCCTTGCGCCGCTATCACCCAATCTTAGGGTAATCTATCACATAAGGTTTCCTTCTCTGGAGTGCAAACTCTCACAGGGTGACCACCTGGGTGCCTCCTTGTGCACCTAGTCTCTGGGGCCACCTGTTCTGGGAGTGCCTTCACTGTTGACGTGCCATGCATGTAGCTTCACTGGGAAAACCCTAGCTTTGGTCAGTACTCGTCCCCTCAGGACTCTACACCCAACTGTGCTCTCCCTGCTACCCGCATAGGCACTTCGTGATCCAGGCCTCTCCCTAATTCTGGGTATTCAACTGGTCATTGGCCCCCTCTGGGAACCAATCTTAACTGTCCTGTTTATGCTGTTCAAATCACCCAAGGCCGATGTCACCTCGCCACACACTGTCGCCGAGGACTCCTCGACCTGCTGAGTGACGATGACACCTCCGCCCATCCTGGTGATCTGACGACTACTCACCCATCTCTATAGGCTGATGCTCGTCACCCCTCTCTGCAGGCTGATGACTCGTCACCCCTCTCTGTAGGCTGATGACTCGTCACCCCTCTCTGTAGGCTGATGACTCGTCACCTCTCTCTGTAGGCTGATGACTCGTCACCCCTCTCTGTAGGCTGATGACTCGTCACCCTTCTCTATTCAATACCCCCCTGTGGGGTCCATTCCACGTGGCTTTGGCCCATGCTGTGGGACCCAGCTGACGTCCGAGGACTGGTCAGTACAAAAACGTTTGAAAACCTTTCACTATAGTTTTTTTTTATTTAAAACTCAAATAAATTTTATGAGCAGAAGTAACACAATGGATCCACAGCCCTCAGGTCATCCTAAGGACGAACTGCTCTGATACCATTAATGTAACATCCTGCCAAATCCTTTTCATATTTATATAATGAAATAAAGGTAAAACAATAATATCGAAGTGAACATATATATATATGTAATGAAATTTCTCCTCACAGGGAGTTTAATACATATCCAGTCAGTTTCCAAACTTAAACAAAATACAGCAAAATAGAAAAACAGGCGATCTCCTAACAGAAACAGAAAACAGGCGATCTCCTAACAGAAACAGAAAACAGGCGATCGCCTAACAGAAATAGAAAACAGGCGATCTCCTTCCGGCGACCACTCACTGAGGAGCTCTACTTCCTGCAACATCATCTGCTCCCGTGTAAATTATACACGATCATCACAGGTTTAAGAAAACATCCACAAAACAAAAACGCAGGGTAAGCTAGATATTTTAAAGAGAATTTAGATATGAAACTTTAAAATCAAGATAAAACAAATTTAAGGCACCCACGTAAAAAACATCAACTTTCTCATTCCCTTCACATGACCATCAAGTAATCACATATTTCACAATTTCCTCAAGAGTCGTTCAATTCACATAATTCCATCAAGTGTCTATCAATTTCAATGTTTCTCATTTCTCACGTCAGACTTCCACTGACTCATCACACATAGACACTTGACACTACTTCCAGAAGACACATGCATTGACTAGACTCAGAGATCTGCACCTGTCATACTACATTGCTGTAAAGTTCCCACAGCTATGTGCATCAACATAATCTCAATCTCAATCTCATCACTCTCCTAGTATGACAGGGTGAATACATACAACAGGTCAAGTGGTTATTTTTCAAACCACTTACCAATACATATGAACCTCCATCGACTCTCAACGCCTGAATAACTTCATCTATATGATTCCATTATATCAGGAGAGTCAGGATATCTCATTATAGAAATCACCGATCAATGCACATCCTACACGATCTTACACGGTATTTTCTTTCCTGAAAATACTATGCCTTGATCCCACATTCACAACATTCAACACATCATACAACACTTAAATGAACGATTCCAATCACAGCAACAATCATTCCACGGTTCAGATTTTCGAATATCACATGCATTTCACATTTCAATCTCAAACAGTTTCAAACGACACTAAAACAGGGAAGTTCGAAATCAACATTAAAACCGGCGATCACGTCGCCCCACACATAAAAACAGAGAATCGTGAAAAGGAATATGAAAACCGGCGACCACGTCGCCCTCACTTCAGAACCTACTCGCCTAACGTTTTTATAAACGAAACTGCTAGCTTCCCTTACCTGAACTTGCGCAAAAACACCAAGAGCTCCAAAACCCACCGAAGCTTAAAGATGCCTTAACTCTGTTTTAGCGTCCGGTTTAGAGAACTTGCAAAGAACTTCCCAAGAGTCCAAGGGCAGTCGTCGCTCGTCGTACTGGTGCTTGAGGATGCCTGAATCGCAGCGCGAAGGAGAGAAAAGAGAAGGATGAAGGTAAACTCACTCAGTCACTCTTGAACCACAGCAACGTTCTTTGCCTCTTAGAAGTGAGTTTTTGAATCTAAACCAACTTGTCCACAATTGCCGCTGCCACTACCCACTCTGCAGGAAAGCTTGCGTGCACACTTCCTTGAACAGTATGACCACGTGGGTTTCTGCGCATACCAACTCTCTGATGCTAACTATTCTGAAACACCCTTTTTGTCTACGTGTCGCGCATGCAGGACGTCTCATGCTGGGAGCCTGGGTCCCACCTTATCTGTGTGAAACACGACATCGCGCCATAACCTTCCACCGATGTCTCATCCTGGCGGACGACCGATGTCTCTCCCTGGAGGACGACTGATGTCTCTCCCTGGAAGACGACCGATGTCTATCCCTGGCGATGACCGCATGTCTCTCGCCCTGGCGATGCCCGCGTGTCTCTCGCCCTGGCGATGCCCGCATGTCTCTCGCCCTTGCGATGCCCGCATGTCTCTCGCCCTGGCGATGCCCGCATGTCTCTCGCCCTGGTGATGCCCGCATGTCTCTCGCCCTGGTGATGACTGATGACACATCGCCACGCCTTGCTGAAGGTTCTTCATCCCACTATGTTACGTCCAAGGTATCACCTCCACATGGCTTGGTGACGTCGGTAGCTTCACATTTCCAAGAATAGATCAGCACTACTCCTCGTGCGCCCATGCATGCAACACTAAGGACGATTTCTTATGCTCAAGGATAGAGCTTCGCATGCATAGCGTATCTAAGGCTTAACCCACACCTTGATACGCGTGGTTTTTGGAACCCACTATGGTTGATCCAGCATCTTGACCACATACTAAGTGCACTCCCGTCGATCACGTACACCATAGGCGATTGGCGATCATGTGTAATCTAGGCGACAGGCGATTATGTGCCAGAGAAGTCGGAGATCGCCTCCGTCTTCAACAACGGCGATCTCGTAGACTTCTAAGCTACACTTTTCTTCTTTTACTCTTCTTGATCCACATGTCTTCCTCGAGCACACCCACGTGATTACCTCACGATAAAGTCATCACACCTGACTACTTGGTTAATACAATGGTCAGCCGACCGACCTCTACCAGTTGACCCCAGACCTTGGGCGACGTTCGAGGTTCGACTACTACGAAACTTCTATTACCAGCTCTTTGTATGTCATGTGACTGGGCTTCAGGTATGCGTAAATATTAACTCTCACACATGTATACACTATAATCCTTTATGAATGAGATTAATTACTAAAGTAAAGAAACGTAATGGGCTTAGGGGCATTCTTAGAGTGTCCAGATCTATGATAAGTAAAGTATTAATTGTAAGGCCCGAGCCCAATAGCACTAACGCAACCCAGGTAAAGCTATATGCATGGCACGAAATAGTGTATGAATGGGTGTGTATTAGTGTGAATGCATGAACGAATGATTATGGGTGGAACCTTGCGCCAAGGTTACGAGGCTGACCGAATCTGCTTAATGGTCTCGAAACACGTAACAAAGCTGCTATGTGTTCATAATCAGTGGCATACGCTTAAAGATAAAGAGGCTTAGAGATAAAGATATATATATATATATGTGGTTGCTCATATGTTTATTACAATTACATACAAATATGTTTGTTAATATCACATTAGATATTTTCTGTTACGCATACATGTCTGTTGCACATAAAATATCTATTGATAATTGTTGCTATCCTTGAAAGGATAGGGATATGCACGATAAGCTTACAGTTTGCACATGAAGATCATTGGTGCCTGTGGCAGGTGGTTTTCTGTTAGAGATATAAGATAATGTGCTTATTTTCAGTTAATATTTGTTTATTTCAAGTGTGATAGGTATGTGATACGCTATAAAAGGGGCTTAAGGTCCCAGGTGAAGGTACGCAATTCTGAATACACTTTTTGAATATTGAAGCTAGTTATTTCTTATTCTCTGATAAGCCCTTACTGACTTGAGCGTCGAAGTGTGACCGGTCGTAAGGGTGCCCTTTGTCTCTACAGGTAAAGCATCCAACAACCGAGAGAAGTGCAGATTCCAGAGGAGACAGGCGGAGCTAGAACTAGTCATCAGGATCAACTGGCGGCCAAGTCAACTGGTAAGAACATTTGGCACCCACCGTGGTGCCCGATAAAACTAGGTCCCATCCACATTGGTGAACAAGCAATCAGAAGACATGAGAAATACTCAACAAGGCGGTCCTGCAGGATCTGAAGGAGGCGATGCCCCTACAACCCAGCAACTTATGAAAATCATCACAGCTCTCCAGGAGACGGTGGCAGCGACTAGGGCCGAGCAGGCTCAAAGAAAACCAGTTCAGGGTTGAACTGGATGCGTCACAAACAGCCAATGAGGAGTTTTGCAGAGCTAACGATGAACTGCGCAGGAATTAGCAGCATGTGGAAGAGCACGCCGCGGGCGACTAGGGTCCACTTGTCAAGAATAGGGTCCGCACAATGCCCTTCTCACAAGAGATCTTAGACGCAGTTGTGCCAAAGAACATGATGACGCCTAACATCACCTTTACCAGTACTGAAGATCCAGATGTCCATCTTGCAGCTTCTCAGGCCCAGACCTTGATTCTAGGGGGTACAGACGCCGTGCATTGCAAGTTATTCGTGGGCACGTTCGCATTGCAAGTGATTCATGGGCACGCTTGCCTGCACAACACTAAAGTGGTTTATTGGTTTACCTAATGGCCTTATAACTGTTCTCGCTGGTTGACTCAGTCGTTGTTGACTTCAAGGGCAGGTGGTGGCTCCTCCTATTTCGGGTGGTTTCTGTGCTCTTAAGAGTGGCTCCGTTGAAACAGAAGGGGCCCTACCTGTAGACTGCACTCTGACAATCAATTCAATACTAGGCTAAGAAACAATGAGTAAGTAAAAGAGTTCAAGCTTAGAACGGCGTACCTTTCTAGGGTTCTTACCACCCTTTTTATAGGTTGTATCTAGGTCAACTCTTCTATTCCACGAAAACCTGTCCTTAAGTGGAATTAGGGTTACTAATGAGGCATCCTGTGCGTGTTGCACAAGCTTAGTGCAGCCGCCACACAGAACTTTCCTCTTTTAAAGTGAGAAGTCTTAACAGTATGGCCGCTAGGGTACCAACTCATGCACCAGCGCTGCGAGCCATCTGTTCTGTGGGTGCCCCAATTATTCACGTGCCATGCATGCTGCCTTCTCTGGAAACCCTAACCCTCATAGGCCTTAGTGCTCCCATGAATCTAAGTCTTTCTTTTATCTGGATGACAACTCGTTACTGTCTCTGGGCCAGCTTACGTGGCCCATTAATGACACTGGAACGTCGATGTCCGATGTCCGATGCTGGTGTCCGATGTCCAAGGACTGGTCAATACAATAACCACTTTCGACTAGTTTTCCACATTATTCAGGGAGCAGTTCATGGTTAATCAGGCGCCTCCCCCTGTTCCTTTTGATCACTTTAGGGTGATCCACAACCAGGGAGAATCTGTGAAGGATTTCTTGAATCTACTTGGAGCTTTTGTGGTGCAACTTCATACTCAGGACGAGGCATTGATAGTGCATGCCTTTGTGAAGGGGATAAGGCCGGGGCCCTTTAGAGATTCTCTGATAAGAAATCGACCCAGAACGTTTGCAGAGATCAAGCGACAAGCTGTCACCCACATCGTCGCTAAGGAGTTGATGAGCACGAAGTTGGGGAGCATAGGTGCAGGGCCAACCAAGGCCCGTGAGAGTAATCATATCCAACCCTTAAGGGTGCACGAAACCGCGATAGAAAAGAAATCAGCACAATAAGCACCCTACGAGCCTAGAGGGGACCAACCTAGGCCGAAGTCGAGGGACCCACCTCCCCGACCTAGGTTTAGAGTGTCCTCCAAGGAATTGCTTGCTGTCCCGGCTATCGCGGAGAAATTGAAGTCTTCATCGAGGACTGACAAGGTTTTGGGTCTGAGAAAGAACATTTGGTGTGAGTTCCACAAGGCTTATGGGCACAGTGTGGAGAATTGTATAATCCTACACTATCAGTTATCAGGGCTGTTAGAGGAGGGCCTCATGCAGGATTACGTATTGGAAGATCAGGAGGGGTCGAAAGGAGAGGCACCGGCGGAAGATTAGAGGCATGAGGAGCCCATCCACAGCAAAATTAACACTATTGCTAGAGGATTCTCTGGGGGAGGTTGCACTGCTTCCTAGAGGAAGAAGTATGTAAGGGAAGTGATGACAGTGGGAGACCGGGGGTCTGATCAGCCAGCCGAGCCTAACCTCTGCTTCACTCGAGCTGATCTAAGGGATGTTGTCCCACACAACAATGATCCGGTAGTAATTTCAGTTGTCACCACAGGGAGAAGGGTGCACTGAGTTCTCATAAATCGGGGAGCTCAGCAGACGTGCTATTTTTGTAAGGACCTGAAAAATTAAATTGGAATAAAAGAGTTATATTTTAAATGAATTCTATGCATGTTTTATTTAAAATAAAAAGGGAAGGAAGGTGTAGTTTAGAAGATTATAAGATTTCCTTGTTAGTACATAATCGTCGGTCGCCTAGACTACACGTCATCGCCAGGGCGCGAGGCATGCAGACGTCGCCAGGGCGTGATGCATGCGGGCATCATCAAGGCGCGAGGCATGCGGGCATCTTCCAGGGGGGAGACATCGGTCGTCCACCAGGAAGATGTCATCGGTGGATAGTCTTCGCGCGAGAGGTCATCGGTGGATTATCTTCGCGCGAGAGGTCATCGGTGGATAGCCTTCGCGCGAGAGGTCATCGGTGGATAGCCTTCGCGCGAGATGTCATCGGTGGATTGCCTTCGCGCGAGAGGTCATCGACGAAAGGTTATCGCACGATGTCGAGTTGCACACAGAGAAGGTAAGACCCAGACTCCCAGCATGAAGCGTAGTGCACGCACGCCACGTAGACAAAAAGGGTGGTTCAGAATAGTGACATCAGAATGTTGGCATGCGCAGGAGACACTCGCGGTCGTACTGTTCAGAGCAGTGGTTGGCATGCACAAGCGACAACAGTGGTCGTACTGTTCAGAGCAGTGGTTGGCCTGCACAAGCGACAACAGTGGTCGTACTGTTCAGGGCAGTGGTTCTCAGGCTTTCCTGCAGAAGGGGTGGCAGCAGCAGCATACGTGGACAAGTAAGCTGGGATTCAAAAGCCACTGCGGGAATGGCAAAGAGCGTTACAGACTCAAGAGTGTTAGAGTGAGTGCAAACTTCCTCCCTCCCTTCTCCTCTCCTTTGCGTTGTGACTAAGGCAACCTCAAGCATCAGTGCGACAAGCGACGTTTGCCCTTAGAGCACCTAAGAGGTTCTCTGCAAGTCCTTCAAACCAGACGCAAAAACAGAGCCAAGGCATTCTTTAAGCTTCGTTGGGTTTCGGAGCTCCTGGTGTTTTGTGCAAGTCCAGGTAAGGGAAGCTAGCCTTCATTTTCAATACAAGCCATAGATTAGCTGCTTCTGAAGTGAGGGCGACGTGGTCGCCGGTTTTCGTTTTCATCTTCGTGAATGCTCTGTTTCTATGTGTTTGGGCGACGTGGTCGCCGGTTTTATATACAGACTTCGAAATACCTTGTTTTTGAACCAGATCGCCGGTTTTGGCGTTGTTTGCGAACTCTCTGTTTTTGGTGTTGCTTTGAAAACTGTTTGAGATTTAAATGAGATATTCGAAAATAAGAACTTTGGATTGAGTTTTGCTGTGATTGAAATCATTCCTTTAAGTGTTATGTGATGTGTTGAATGTAGTGAATGAGGGATCGAGGCATAGTATTTTCAGGGAAGAAAATACCGTGTAAGATCGTGTAGGATGTGCATTGATCGGTGATTCCTAATGAGATATCCTGACTCTGCTGAGATAATGGAATCCCATAGAGGAAGTTACTCAGTTGGTGAGAGTCGAAGGAGGTTCATAGGAATGGGTAAGTCGTGTGAAACAGAACGAGCTCGGCCTGTTCCATGGATTAACCCTGTCATATTGTGAGAAATGATGAACTTGAGATTGAGATTGTGTTGATGCGCATAGCTGGGGAAACATTACAGTTGTTTAGTATGACAGGTGCAGATCTTTGAGTCTAATCAATGCACGAGTCTTCCGGAAGTAGTGTCAAGTGTCTTGTGTGCTGAGTCAGTGGAAGTCTGATGTGGGAAATGAGAAACATTGAATTGATAGACACTTGGTACATTATGTGAAATAGAACGACTCTTGAAAATATTGTGAAATGTATGATTTCTTGGCGATCAGGTGAAGGGAATGAGAAACTCTATAGTTTTACGTGGGTATCTTGAATTTGTTTTATCTTGATTTTAATGTTCATATTTAAACTCTCTTTAAAATATCTAGCTTACCCTGCGTATTTTGGTTCTGTGGCTGTTTTCTTAAAACTGTGATGATCGTGTATAATTTACACGGGAGCAGATGATCTTCCAGGAAGTAGAGCTCCTTAGTGAGTGATCGCCGGGGAGGAGATTGCCTGTTTCTATCTCTTGGTGGTGATCGCCGGATTTATGTCCTGGTAGCAGATCGCCTGTTTAGGGGTCTTCTGTTAGGAGATCGCCGGTTTATGTATGGAGACCGCCGTTTTCGTGTATTTGTTTGATTTTGTTAAGTTTCGAAAAACATTTGACCAGTTATGTATTAAACTCCCTGTGAGGAGCAACTTCATTACTTATATATAATTATGTTCACTTCAATATTATTTGTTTACCTTTATTTTTATTATATACATATGCATAGTATTTTGGCGGGATGTTACAATTTTGGTCGACGTTCAATAAGTTGCAGCTGTCACTAGATCAGCTAAGGCCATATGACGACTATTTGTATGGCTTTGCAGGGGATCAAGTAGAAGTAAAAGGGCACGTGGAGCTAAGGACGACCTTCACGAACGACACCTCATCCCGAACCATCACCATCAGGTATTTGGTTGTCAATGCTCCTTTTGCTTATAATATTCTTTTAGGCAGGCCTACCATAAACAGGTTGGGAGCAGTGGCCTCGTCGAGGCATATGAAGATGAAGTTGCCCTACTCAGAAGGAGGAGTGATCGTGATCAAGTTCGACCAGAAGGCAGAAAGGAAGTGTTACGAGAATAGCTTGAAGACTAAGAGAGGAGTGTGCACGCTTACCACCCAGCCTATGGAAGGGGAGGACACCGCTTGTGTGAGGACCACCACTAATAGACGATCTGAGCAAGCAGGCGAGGTTCAGGAAAGGGAGATTGGGGGTAAGAAGTTTAATCTTGGCAAGTCTCTAAGCTAAGAATTGCAGGACAAGATGGCCAAGGTGATAGCATGACATTTAGATGCCTTTGCATGGTCTGCATCAGATATGCCAGGCATTAACCCAGATTTTTTGTGTCATCAGCTCACGATGGACCCGAAGGTCAGGCCAATCATTCAAAAAAGGAGAAAGTTCAATGAAGAGAGGCATTTTGTCATTAAGTAAGAAACACAGAAGTCGCTGGATGTTGGCCACATAAGGGAAATCCAATACCCTGAGTGGTTAGCAAATGTGGTACTTGTTAAGAAGGCTAGTGGAAAGTGGAGGATGTGTGCGGACTTTACGGATCTTAACAAAGCATGTCCCAACGATTTGTATCCACTACCGAGCATCGACACTTTGGTGGATAGTGCATCTAGATGCCGGCTTCTCAGTTTTCTAGAGGCATTCTCGGGGTACAATAAGATTCGTATGAACCCTCGAGATGAAAGCAAGACTGCTTTCATGACGGAGCTCGCTAGCTATTGCTATAAGGTGATGCCATTTGGGCTAAAAAATGCTGGAGCAACATACTAGAGGTTGATGGACCGAATTCCCGCCCCCATGATAGGGCGAAATGTATAGGCGTATGTGGACGACATGGTCGTCACCTTGGCAAAGCAGGAACAACAAGTGGTGGATTTGGAAGAGCTATTTGCTATGATAACCAAGTATAATCTGAAGTTGAACCCTAAGAAATCTGTGTTTGGGATAGAAACAGGAAAGTTCTTGGGTTTTCTTCTCACCGAGTATAAAGAAAATTGTTGTGAACACTATAATAATATAATAACACATAGAGACAGAATGACCTATAGGCCCCATAGGGCATGTGCCTTGTTCCTCGCCAAAATTGGCTTACAGATCATATTGGTTTTTGATATAATGTAGAATTGTCAAGCACTCTAAATATAATTGTCTAGTTACACCAAAAGATTTTCGATTAAATGACCCCAATTGAATTTACTAATGATAAAATTTAGACTCTAAATCATTACCATTTTATGAATAATTAGAAGTCTGTTAATTAAAATACATCTAATAGGGATTAACTTAGATGATTTGCATTTTCTAAGGAGCTAAGCTAATTCTTGTACAGAGTAATTGTTTACTGTTTTGGGAAAAAGTATTATTGAGAAAAAATAATATATATAACTATCTAAAAATTTGTATGGGAGTGACTTAACTTAGTTTTGAAATAGACTGTTATTTTTTAGTTTGACTTTGTCTTATCTTTGTTAAAAAATTTAAAGGGTGCTTTTAGTCAACTTTCTTAAAAAAAACAAATAAATTTAAAATAAGAATAAAAATAAAATATGTATTTCTAAAATTTAAATTACATTATTAAATTTAAATTTTAAATATAATGATTTAATATATAAATGAATATAAATTATAATAAATATTTTTTAAAAATTAATATGACCTTTTTAAATATAGTTTCTGTTTTATAAAATAGATGAATCCAACTTAAACTTCATTTAGGCTACAAGTCAAACGGATTAGATTTTGTTCTTGCCGGTTGACTCGCCTGTCAGTTGACTCCACGACACTCACACGCCTCCTTCCTCACGATGATACGTGCTTGGTTCTTTCGAAACAATCTGCACCTGCAAAAGAGAAAGGGGCGCCCTAGAGGTCGTTTGCACTCCGACGCTCATGTCAATGGTGGGCAAGTAACACCAAGTGTATTGAGTCTCTCTGTGTTTAGGTCTAGAAACTACGTACCTTTGTGAAGTATTTTACTGTCCCTTATATAGTCTAGGGTTTACTGCGCCGCTAGCCCTAATTAGGGTTTACTGTGCTGCTAGCCATATTTAGGGTTTAGTGGAATACCCTTGCGCCGCTATCACCCAATCTTAGGGTAATCTAGCACATAAGGTTTCCTTCTCTGGAGTGCAAACTTTAACAGGGCGACCACCTGGGCGCCTCCTTATGCACCTAGTCTTTGGGGCCGCCTTATCTGGGAGTGCCTTCATTGTTCACGTGCCATGCATGTAGCTTCACTGTGAAAACCCTAGTTCTGGTGAGTACTCGTCCCCTCAGGACTCTACACCTAACTGTGCTCTCCCTACTTCCCGCATAGGCTCTTCGTCATCCAGGCCTCTCCCTACCTCTGGGTATTTAACTGGTCATTGACCCACTCTGGGAACCAATCTTAGCTGTTCTGTTTACGCTGTTCAAATCACCCAAGACCGATGTCACCTCGTCACACTCTGTTGTCGAGGACTGATCACCCTACGGAGTGACGAGGACACATCAGCCCTTTCTGGTGATCGTCATGCTGATGACTAATCACCCTTCTCTGTGGGAACGTGCTGATGACTAACCACCCTTATCTGTGGGAACATGCTGATGACTAATCACCCTTCTCTGAAGGGACAAACCGACGACTGATCACCCTTCTCTCAGGGGACACACCGATGACTGATCACCCTTCTCTCAGGGGACACACCGATGACTGATCACCCTTCTCTCAGGGGACACACCGATGACTGATCACCCTCTAATCCAAGCTGCCTGCGGGGTCCACTCCACGTGGCTTTGGCCCATTCTTTGGGACCCAGCTGACGTGGTTCACACTTTACTATCTGTTCTGGACGACCGAGGTCTGGCCACTACACAAGCCCCCCAGTCTCAAGCTGTTAACTTGTTTTAGCGAAGAGACTAAGTCATCGGCTCGGGCGACCTACGTGGCTGCATAAGGACATGAGTAGCGCACTGAAGGGACATCTCACCACCTTGTCATCGCCCACATCTCTTAACCCTCTGAGGACTTCATTGGTGAGCTCTCTGCTCGAATTGATGACTTCTCTCTCGACAAAGAGGTGTTAATCACCCTTCTCCCCGATGCTTCATTACTTCTCGCGCTCTGCTGTCAGGCGCTCATCTAGGCACTGATCTGCTGGTGGTGGTCACTTTAGCAACTAACCACCAATCACCTTTCTGAGTGATCTCCTCTCTGATTCACCTGCTATCTTCTACCACGTGTCACCCTGTGAATGGTCCACGTGGTCATCTGCTGCTGACGTCATCAATTACCGATGACCGACCGGATCACAAGCCCCCCAGTCTCGAGCTGTGAACTCGTTCTCAACGAAGAGACTAAGTGGTCGATGGCAAGATCATTCCTCCTCCTTGAGCTTTTCCCCTTGTAACTTCTTCTTTTCTGTAATTTCTTTGTTTGCCGCATGACTTATGTATAAACCTTTTAGCTGTAAAGGCTCTTTGTGTTGACTTCAATATGAATGAAATCTATTTGTTTCAGCTATTTTTCTCTCTCCATCTTTAACTCTCTGCATGTGACTAACTGTTAATCTAGCTTAGGCTTTAGCGCGATCTCACTGTAACTCTTCAAACTTGGTTTCTAACTTGATCGCGACTAACTGTTACCTTAGCATTCTCTTTAACAGTCTTTATGCATAACTTCATGCTAGACGACCGACTTAATGGGGCCTAAATGCTTCGGCTTATCGCACAAGAACTTGCCTGGAAAAGCTTTCTTACTCGAAGCTGTTACCACCGACCATCGACTAGCGTGTTAGTTCACCACCGATCAGTCATCACGCTTCAGGCTTTGCTTTACTTCTTTGTTAATCCAGCACTAAGTGCATAAAGGGCCTGAGCGCTAAAGATGATGCCTTGTTGTGGGGAGGAAGAGTGTTTCTTGATGACCCCTCTTGCCTACCGATATGCTTCAGAAGACCTCCTCCTTATACTGGGAGATGGGAGATTCCTCCTGAGTCGAACTTGACTGACAAGCCAAGGAAAGCCTTAACTTGATCAATCTTAACTCATCAAGGAAGACCTCCTGGTGGGTCGACCTCGAGTGCTATATTGAGGTGGACAGTACTATTCTTTCTCGCCTCAGCCTCGCTGTAAGAAGTCGAGGGTGAGGTCTTTTTCTCTCGCCTTAGCCTCGCTGTAAGAAGTCGAGGGTGAGGTCTTCTTCTCTTGCCTCAGCCTCACTGTAAGAAGTCCAGGGTGAGGTCTTTTTCTCTGGCCTCAGCCTCGCTGTAAGAAGTTGAGGGTGAGGATTTCTTCTCTCGCCTCATTCTCGCTGTAAGAAGTCGAGGGTGAGGACTTCTTCTCGCGCCTCAGCCTCGCTGTAAGAAATCGAGGGTGAGGTCTTTTTCTCTCGCCTTAGCCTCGCTGTAAGAAGTCGAGGGTGAGGTCTTTTCTCTGGCCTCAGCCTCGCTGTAAGAAGTCGAGGGTGAGGACTTCTTCTCTCGCCTCAGCCTCGCTGTAAGAAGTCGAGGGTGAGGTCTTTTTCTCTCGCCTCAGCCTCGCTGTAAGAAGTCGGGGTGAGGACTTCTCTCGCCTCAGCCTCGCTGTAAGAAGTCGAGGTGAGGTCTTCTTTTTCTCTTGCCTTAGCCTCGCTGTACAAAGTCAAGGGTGAGGGCTTCTCTCGCCTCAGCCTCGCTGTAAGAAGTCGAGGTGAGGTCTTCTTTTTCTCTTGCCTCAGCCCCGCTGTACAAAGTCGAGGGTGAGGGCTTCTCTCACCTCAGCCTCGCTGTAAGAAGTCGAGGTGAGGTCTTCTTTTTCTCTTGCCTCAGCCTCGCTGTACAAAGTCGAGGGTGAGGGCTTCTCTCGCCTCAGCCTCGCTGTAAGAAGTCGAGGTGAGGTCTTCTTTTTCTCTTGCCTCAGCCCCGCTGTACAAAGTCGAGGGTGAGGTCTTTTTCTCTGGCTTCAGCCTCGCTGTAAGAAGTCGAGGGTGAGGTCTTTTTCTCTCGCCTCAGCCTCGCTGTAAGAAGTCGAGGTGAGGACTTCTCTCGCCTCAGCCTCGCTGTAAGAAGTCGAGGTGAGGTCTTCTTTTTCTCTTGCCTCAGCCTCGCTGTACAAAGTCAAGGGTGAGGGCTTCTCTCGCCTCAGCCTCGCTGTAAGAAGTCGAGGTGAGGTCTTCTTTTTCTCTTGCCTCAGCCCCGCTGTACAAAGTCGAGGGTGAGGGCTTCTCTCGCCTCAGCCTCGCTGTAAGAAGTCGAGGTGAGGTCTTCTTTTTCTCTTGCCTCAGCCTCGCTGTACAAAGTCGAGGGTGAGGGCTTCTCTCGCCTCAGCCTCGCTGTAAAAAGTCGAGGTGAGGTCTTCTTTTTCTCTTGCCTCAGCCCCGCTGTACAAAGTCGAGGGTGAGGTCTTTTTCTCTCGCTTCAGCCTCGCTGTAAGAAGTCGAGGTGAGGACTTCTCTCGCCTCAGCCTCGCTGTAAGAAGTCGAGGTGAGGTCTTCTTTCTCTCTTGCCTCAGCCTCGCTGTACAAAGTCGAGGGTGAGGGCTTCTCTCGCCTCAGCCTCGCTGTAAGAAGTTGAGGTGAAGTCTTCTTTTTCGCTTGCCTCAGTGTAACATCCCGCCAAATACTTTGGAATAATAATAAAATGAAATAAAGGTAAACAAATATATTGAAATGAACATAATTATATATATGTAATGAAGTTTTCTCCTCACAGGGAGTTTAATACATAATCGGTCAGTTTTCCAAAAACTTAAACAAAATACAGTAAAATAGAAAGACAGGCGATCTCCTAACAGAAAGGGCGATCTCCTATCAGAAAACGGCGATCTCCTATCAGAAAACAGCAAAAGGGTGATCGCCTAACAGAAATAGAAACAGGCGATCTCCTTCCGACGACCACTCACTGAGGAGCTCTACTTCCTGCAACATCATCTGCTCCCGTGTAAAGTCATACACGATCATCACAGGTTTAAGAAAACATCCACAACACAAGAGCACAGGGTAAGCTAGATATTTTAAAGAGAAATTAGATTCAATTCACATAATTCATCAAGTGTCTATCAATTTCAATGTTTCTCATTTCTCACGTCAGACTTCCACTGACTCATCACACAAGACACTTGACACTACTTCCGGAAGACTCGTGCGTTGAACTTAGCATCCAGAGACCTGCACCTGTCATACTTCATTGCTGTAATGTTTCCACAGCCATGCGCATCAACACAATCCCGATCTCAATTTCATCACTCTCACAGTATGACAGGGTTAATCCATATAACAGGTCAAGTCAGTTATCTTTCAAACGACTTACCCATACATATGGACCTCCTTCGACTCTCACCAACTGAATGACTTCATCTATGTGACTCCATCATATCAGCAGAGTCAGGATCGTCTCATTCACAGGATACTCACTGATCAATACACTTCATAACTAATCTCAACACGGTATTTCCTTTCCTGAAAATTGTAAGGACCTGTAAAATTAAATTGGAATAAAAGGGTATATTTTAAATGAATCCTAAGTATGTTTTCATTTGAAATAAAAAGGAAGGAAAGTGTAGCTTAGAAGACTATAAGATCGCCTGGTTAGAACATAATTGCCGGTCGCCTACTACACATGATCGCCAGGGCGCGAGAGGCATGCGGGCGTCGTCGGGGCGCGAGAGGCATGCGGGCATCGCCAGAGCGCGAGAGGCATGCGGGCAACGCCGGGGCGCGAGGCATGCGCGCAACGCCGGGGCGCGAGAGGCATGCGGGCATCGCCAGGGCGCGAGAGGCATGCGGGCAACGCCGGGGCGCGAGGCATGCGGGCAACGCTGGGGCGCGAGAGGTATGCGGGCGTCGTCGGGGCGCGAGAGGCATGCGGGCATCGCCAGGGCGCGAGAGGCATGCGGGCAACGTCGGGGCGCGAGGCATGCGGGCAACGCTGGGGCGCGAGGGGCATGCGGGCGTCGTCGAGGCGCGAGAGGCATGCGGGCGTCGTCGGGGCGCGAGAGGCATGCGGGCGTTGCCAGGGAGAGACATCGGTCGTCTCCCAGAGAGAGACATCGGTCGTCTCCCAGAGAGAGATATCGGTTGTTCGCCAGGATGAGTCAGCAGTGGAAAGTTGTCGCGCGATGTCGAGCTTCACACAGATATAGTGGGACCCAGGCTCCCAGCATGAAACGTCCTGCACGCGCGCCACGTAGACAAAAAGGGTGGTTCAGAATAGTGACATCAGAAAGTTGGCATGCGCAAGAGACACTCGCGGTCGTACTGTTCAGGGCAGTGGTTGGCATGCGCAAGAGACAACAGTGGTCGTACTGTTCAGGGCAGTGGTTGGCAGGCACAAGAGACAAACGTGGTCGTACTGTTCAGTGAAAAACGTACACTCAGGCTTTCCTGCAGAAGGGGTGGCAACAGCAGCATACGTGAACAGGTAGGCTTGGATTCAAAAACCCACTGCGGGAAGGCAAAGAACGTTACAGTGGCTCAAGAGTGAACGAGTGTCTGCATCTTCATCCCTCCTTTTCTCTCCTTCGCGCTGCGATTCAGGCATCCTCAAGCACCAGTGCGACGAGCGACGACTGCCCTTGGAGCACCTGGGAGATTCTCTGCAAGTTCTACGAACCAGACGCTAAAACAGAGCTAAGGCATCCTTTAAGCTCGGTGGGTCTTGGAACTCTTGGTGTTTTGCGCAAGTCCAGGTAAGGGAAGCTAGCCTTATTTCCAACGAAAATCCTTATATTCATGATTGAGATGATGGGGGCGACGTGGTCACCGGTTTTTCAACTGTTATTGTATAATCCTCTGTTTTTGAACGAGATCGCCGGTTTTGGCGTTGTTTTTCGAACTCCCCTGTTTTTGGTGTTGTTTGAAGCTGTTTGAGATTTAAATGTGAAATACATGTGACATTCGAAAATCTGTACCTTTGAAATGACTGTTGCTATGATTTGGATCATTCATTTGAGTGGTATGATGTGTGGAATGTCGTGAATGTGGGATCAAGACATAGTATTTTCAGGAAAGGAAATACCGTGTTGAGATTTGGTTATGGAGTGTATTGATCTGTAAGTATCCTGTGAATGAGGCGATCCTGACTCTGCTGAGATAATGGAATCACATAGAGGAAGTTACTCAGTTGGTGAGAGTCGAAGGAGGTTCATAGGAATGGGTGAGTCGTGTGAAAAAGAACGAGCTCGGCCTGTTATATGAATTAACCCTGTCATACTAGGAGAGTGAAGATATTGAGATTCATTTATACGCTTGTGAATGTGTGTGATTTCACGGCGACCCTGTGAATGTGTGTGATTTCACAGTGGGGCAGTATGACAGGTGCATGTCTCTGGATGCTAAGTTCAACGCACGAGTCGTCCGGAAGTAGTGTCAAGCGTCTTGTGTGATGAGTCAGTGGAAGTCTGACGTGTGAAATGAGAAACATTGTATTGGTAGACACTTGATGAATTTTGTGAGTTTAACGACCTTTGAGGAATTGTGCAATATGTGTTTTAGTTGATGGTTTACGTGTGTGTCTTTAATTTGTTTCATCTTGATTTTAACGTATAATATCTAAACTCTTTTTCAAATGTCTAGCTTACCCTGTGGTGTTTCTGTTGGTGTTGTGTTTGGCTCTTTCTTGAACCTGTGATGATCGTGTATAATTTACACGGGAACAGATGATGTTGCAGGAAGCAGAGCTCCTCAGTGAGTGGTCGCCGGAAGGAGATCGCCTGGTTCTACTTCTGTTAGGCGATCACCCTTTAGCTGTCCTCTGATAGGAGATCGCCCTCTTCTGATAGGAGATCGCCTGCCTTGCTATTTTACTGTATTTTATTTGAGTTTAAGTTTTTTGAAAATTTGACCGATTATGTATTAAACTCCCTGTGAGGAGAAAACTTCATTACATATATATAATTATGTTCACTTCAAAATATTTGTCTACCTTTATTTCGTTTTATAATTATTCCAAAGTATTTGGCGGGATGTTACAAAAATACTATGTCTTGATCCCACATTCAAACATTCATCACCTCATCTAACACTTAAAGAACGATTCAGTCACAGCAACATTCATTCCACGGTTCAGATTTTCGAATATCACATGCATTTCACATTTAAATCTCAAACAACTTCAAACATACACAAAAACAGGGGAGTTCGAAAAACAATGCTAAAACCGGCGATCTCGTCCAAAAACAGGGGATTATGCAGTAACAGTTGAAAACCGGCGACCACGTCGCCCCATAATCAAAATCATCTAATATAAGGTTTTTGTGGGAAATAAGGCTAGCTTCCCTTACCTGGACTTGCGCAAAACACCCAGAGCTCCAAAACCCACTGAAGGTTAAAGATGCCTTAGCTCTGTTTCAGCGTCTGGTTTGTAGAACTTGCAGAGAAATTCCCAGGTGCTCTAAGGGCAATCGTCGCTCGTCGCACTGGTGCTTGAGGATGCCTGAATCGCAGCGCGAAGGAGAGAAAAGAGAATGATGAAGGTGAACTCACTCTGTAACTCTTGAACCACAGCAACGTTCTCCCTCTCAGAAGTGGGTTTTTGAATTTAAACCAACTTGTTTGCGCATGCTGCTGCCACCACCCACTCTGCAGGAAAGCCTGAGTGTACGCTCCCCTGAACAGTACGACCACGAGTGTCTCTTTCGCATGCCAACCGCTTCCCTGAACAGTACGACCACGGTTGTCCCTGCGCATGCCAACACTCTGATGTCACTATTCTGAACCATCCTTTTTGTCTACGTGGCGCGCGTGCAGGACGTTTCATGCTGGGAGCCTGGGTCCCACCTTATCCGTGTGAAGCTTGACATCGCGCGACAACTTTCCACCGCTGACTCATCCTGGCGAACGACCGATGTCTCGCCCTGGAAGACGACCGATGTCTCTCTTTGGGAGACGACCGATGTTTATCCCTGGCGATGCCCGCATGTCTCTCGCGACCTGGCGATGTCCACATGCCTCGCGCCCTGGCGATGCCCGCATGTCTCTCGCGCCCTGTCGATGTCCACATGCCTCGCGCCCTGGCGATGCTCGCATGGCTCTCATACCGAGGATGACTGATGTGCCTCATCCCGGTGATGACTGATTCCTCTTCCTGTCGGACGACTGATTCCTCATCCTGGCAGACAACCGATGTCTCACCCTGGAGGACCACCGATGTGTCTCCCATCCTGGTTGATGACCGATGTTGCTCTCATCCTGTTGGCGATCTCTTATCGCCCTTGTGTGTGACGAGAACACGTCGCCTTACTCTGGTCACCGAATGTCACATCGTCACACCTTGCTGAAGGTTCTTCATCCTACTATGTTACATCCAAGGTATCATCTCCACATGACTTGGTGACGTCGGTAGCTTCACATTTCCAAGAGTAGATCAGCACTACTCCTCGTGCGCCCATGCATGCAACACTAAGGACGATTTCTTATGCTCACGCATAGAGCTTCGCATGCACAGCGTATCTAAGGCTTAACCCACACCTTGATACGCGTGGTTTTTGGAACCCACTATGGTTGATTCAGCATCTTGACCACATACTACGTGCACTCTCTTCGATCACGTACACCATAGGCGATTGGCGGTCATGTCTCCTCTAGGCGACGGGCGATTATGTGCTAGAGAAGTCGGAGATCGCCTCCGTCTTCAATAACGGCGATCTCGTAGAAGCCTTCTGAGCTACACTTTTCTTGCTTTACTTCTCTTGATCCACATGTCTTCCTCGAGTACACCCACGTGATTACCTCACGATAAAGTCATCGTACCTTACTACTTGGTTAATACAATGGTCAGCCGACCGACCTCTACCAGCTGACCCCAGACCTTGGGCGACGTCCGATGCCCGACTACTACGAAACTTCTATTACCAACTCTTTGTATTTTAAATAATAACATCCTCTGAAATTATTTAAATATAACACTTTCATTCCAATTAAAGTTTCTAGGTCCTTACATTCTCCTCAACAAGAAAAATTTTCGTCCTCGAAAATTGAATTACAAGGAAAAGAGGTAGGGATAGGCTTCTCTCATGGTTCCTTCTAATTCCCAAGTTGTATCACCCAATCTTTCATCCCACACCACCTTCACCATGTTGATGGTCTTGCCTCTGAGCTGCTTACTCTGCTGAACGTCAATCCTGACTGGTTTCGCTCCAAACAACAAGTCATCCCTGATCTGCACATCGTCTACTTCCAACACGTGACTAGGGTCTGCAATATACTTCCTTAGCTGTGACACGTGAAAGACATTATGCAGATTTGCTAATTGGGGAGGTAGGGCGATTTCATAAGCCACTGGACCGATCCCCCTTAAGATCTGATATGGCCCGACGAACTTAGGAGACAGCTCCTTTGATCTGATAGCTCGTCCTACACCCTTGGTCGGTGTCACTTTCATAAATGCATGATCTCCAACTACAACTCCAAAGGTCTTCTCCTCATCGTCAACATCATCACTGCCTCTACAAGAGTTATTATCCTTGTGTTCATTTAAGGCCAGAAGTGTTTTCACAGCCTTGTCAGCTTCGTCCTCATAGCCACCACTAGAGTTGTTACCCTTGTCCTCATGAGCGACATAGAGTGGCTTCCTCAAAGTTATTCCCTTCATATTTTCCAGATCCACAGGGGTTTCCCAACCAAACGATTCTTGATCACCTTCTTAGCAACTTCAACTTTGGGGATGGATGATGATTCACTTTCTAAGGCAGAGCCATCTGACGAAGATCCCTCTACCACTGACATTAGTTGCAGTTACAACACCTTCCCACCACCCATCATACCACCAGGCATACACTGCTGATTCAAACTCAAGAGGGCGACCTGAATGGCGTTCAGGAGAGCATGGCTTGACTGTTAAGCGGTCTGAACATCGCATACCCAATTAATTAGTAGCTGTCCCTCTAGATGAAGAGACCCATTCCCCTAGTTTCTACGGTCCCTCTTTATCAAGCAAATCATCGTACTGGACCTTCAACAGCCTTGGAGACACACTCCAGAATTTTTCATCTAAACCAGCATTCTCTAACGCCACCATCACGCCAAAGTACCCCTACACTAGCACCGACCTGGAAGAACAGATTAGGCTTTGGTCCACATTTTGTCATTTCATTGGTAGGAGTAGAGACTTGCAAACCAGAAAACCCCTCTCAAAATTTTGATCCTTAAACTTCTAATTTCTCTTGTTTCAGATGTCCATCATTGGCACGAACTGATTTGCCATGACTTGGGTTGGCATCCACATTGTTATTCTGTCTAGAAACTGCAGAGATAGAGTTCCTTCCAGGATTTTCACTTTTCAGTTCAAAAACGACAGGTTTGTAGCTCGAATTCACATTAGGCACCGTTTCTTGTCGAACCGATCTTGAAGCAGCAAAAGACTGAAAGAGAACGGCTTCTTTCCTTCAGGCGCCCATCTGGTTCATCCGTTCTTTGATTACTAATAGCAGATTATGAAAAACCCACCTCTTTAGCAACTGGTTGGGATTTCGGAGCTGCTCACTCAGGAATTCCAATGGATACATCCCTATTAGCATTGCATGGGATCTCAGGGTGCTCAGTGTTCAACACACAGATCATAAATCCCTCACTGCGTTCAGGGTGAGGACTTGTTGTTACGGCTGACGATGCAGCATTGTTTCTAGGATCAGAACCGAGATGTTGATCACTAGAACTGCCACCTAACGGATTATCTGCAAATCCCATCCCATCAGAAGCACAAGGCACAGAAAGTTTTGTTTCCACATCTAACTTTTTGCAATTCCCTAACATCACCAGAAGAACTCAACGGAAGTGAATCAACACTATCATAACATGGCTTATCCTTATTCTTATCCGTAGCCATTACCTCCTTCCCTTCTACATTCACAGACAGAGCTGCATCCTCATTTGCCAAGTTCAGGAGCCTTTAACTTCAACCCACCATTCCCACACTCATCTTTCAAATCCCGATCAACAAAACAACCCCCATTCTGCGTGAAACCTTCTCTCTTAGTAGTCCAGGTATTCCTTCTGGAAATACATCCATGAAATCTTTCACCACCTGTATCCTGCTTACGTCCTCTTCATTCTTCACTTCTAACCGAGCTAGGATCACGAAGCACCTCGCCCCTTTTTCCCCACTCCGACCACCCATGCTGAGCAGATATCACATCTGACTCTTGGAGGTCTGGAAACGCTAATTTTCTGCCTACCGCAATCTATGAGAATGTGATTGGCAGATAGCCAATCCATTCCTAGGATAACATCCAGATCCTGAAGAGGTAGGCAGATCAAATTTACTTTGAACCTGCGTCCCTCTACCATCACTGGACATTTAGAGCAAACTATGGAGGTCGCAACCTGTCCTGATGCAGGTGTAGAGACCAACAGTTCGAAAGGTAACTCCTTCACTAGAAGGCCCAACTCGGCTACACACAGGTTTGACACAAAGGAGTGTGTCGCTCCAGAATCAAACAAGGCTTTTACACCTCTACCAGCTATAAAACAAACACCTTGCACGAGGTTACCTGACTGAGACGCCTCTGCTCCTGTCATGGCAAACACTCTCCCTGTTGCCTGAGGTCTGCTGCCTTCGTTTCTCAACTGCTGAGAACCACTGGGTTGAGTCGCCCCATTCCTGTTAGGGCACTCTCTAGCAACGTGTCCCGTCCTTTGGCAGGCAAAACACCTTCTCTCCGAAGCCTTCTTGGGGCACACCTTGACGTTATGTGACCCACCACAACGGAAACATCTTGGTTCCCATGGTTGTTGCTGCTGAAACTGGGGCGGAACTGCTCCTGCCCGATGTGGTGGAGGTCTCGCATAAGGCTTGCTTTGTGGGTGCTGCACCTTGGCCTTCCCACTGGAGGGACCCCCTGGGTGTGATCTGATTACCCTTGAATCACTCCTCTCCAGGGTCTCCACCACCTTTGCCTTCCCTACTAAGGCATGAAACTCCTTGATCCACGAATCTGCTTGATCAGGGGTAGCATTCCCACTGAACTTGGGTGGGTTGTGCCTCATGAACTCGGTCAGTCCCATCTGTTCCTAAGGCTATCCGACGTGGGAAGCTGTTTCAGTCGACCGAGCAGTTTCCCAATGATGCATTACCGCCTGATGGATCTGAGCCATTACCGTATTCTGTTGTTGGATAGCACTTGCCATCATCTCTATAGCCTTGGCAATCTGGCCCATTTCCGAAGAAGGTTGGGGAGGGGTAGGAGGTTTACGTGCCATCTTTCTTCGTTTCAGATTTTGAAACTATAGGATTTCTATATTCCCTACAACTACAAGAATGAGATTGATAAGAAATCAATTCGTTCAGGAGGTAACATCTAGACCTTACAAAGGTCAGCATCTCAAAGTCATTAAGAATTTGAGTTCATCAACAGAATCATAATACTTATAACCTCAAGCAGAACACCAGAACAGCTACTGGTATACAACCATCAATCCAAACAACCACTTTCAATCAATTACAAAAACACTCAATAAAATGACATAAATCACACCAGAATTCAATGTATGCTAAACATCAAACCTTTGGAATTAAGATTGAGAATCATCTTGATCCAGTTATGAGTGTACACCCTCACTACTTTATCAAGATCCTCTCATTCTTAATACTAAGATTTTCAGTTAGGGCATATATTCACTAAAGCACACACAAAAATTTCAATACAAAAACGTTTGAAAACCTTTCACTATAGTTGTTACTTGAAAACTCAAATAAATTTTATGAGCAGAAGAAACACAATGGATCCACAGCCCTCAGGTCATCCTAAGGACGAACTGCTCTGATACCATTAATGTAACATCCCGCCAAATACTTTGGAATAATAATAAAATGAAATAAAGGTAAACAAATATATTGAAATGAACATAATTATATATATGTAATGAAGTTTTCTCCTCACAGGGAGTTTAATACATAATCGGTCAGTTTTCCAAAAACTTAAACAAAATACAGTAAAATAGAAAGACAGGCGATCTCCTAACAGAAAGGGCGATCTCCTATCAGAAAACGTTGATCTCCTATCAGAAAACAGCAAAAGGGTGATCGCCTAACAGAAATAGAAACAGGCGATCTCCTTCCGGCGACCACTCACTGAGGAGCTCTACTTCCTACGACATCATCTGCTCCCGTGTAAAGTCATACACGATCATCACAGGTTTAAGAAAACATCCACAACACAAGAGCACAGGGTAAGCTAGATATTTTAAAGAGAAATTAGATTCAATTCACATAATTCATCAAGTGTCTATCAATTTCAATGTTTCTCATTTCTCACGTCAGACTTCCACTGACTCATCACACAAGACACTTGACACTACTTCCGGAAGACTCGTGCGTTGAACTTAGCATCCAGAGACCTGCACCTGTCATACTTCATTGTTGTAATGTTTCTACAGCCATGCGCATCAACACAATCTTGATCTCAATTTCATCACTCTCACAGTATGACAGGGTTAATCCATATAACCGGTCAATTCAATTATCTTTCAAACGACTTACCCATACATATGGACCTCCTTCGACTCTCACCAACTGAATGACTTCATCTATGTGACTCCATCATATCAGCAGAGTCAGGATCGTCTCATTCACAGGATACTCACTGATCAATACACTTCATAACTAATCTCAACACGGTATTTCCTTTCCTGAAAATACTATGTCTTGATCCCACATTCAAACATTCATCACCTCATCTAACACTTAAAGAACGATTCAGTCACAGCAACATTCATTCCACGGTTCAGATTTTCGAATATCACATGCATTTCACATTTAAATCTCAAACAACTTCAAACATACACAAAAACAGGGGAGTTCGAAAAACAATGCTAAAACCGGCGATCTCGTCCAAAAACAAGGGATTATGCAGTAACAGTTGAAAACCGGCGACCACGTCGCCCCATCATCAAAATCATCTAATATAAGGTTTTTGTGGGAAATAAGGCTAGCTTCCCTTACCTGGACTTGCGCAAAACACCAAGAGCTCCAAAACCCACCGAAGGTTAAAGATGCCTTAGCTCTGTTTTAGCGTCTGGTTTGTAGAACTTGCAGAGCACCTCCCAGGTGCTCTAAGGGCAATCGTCACTCGTCGCACTGGTGCTTGAGGATGCCTGAATCGCAGCGCGAAGGAGAGAAAAGAGAATGATGAAGGTGAACTCACTCTGTCACTCTTGAACCACAGCAACGTTCTCCCTCTCAAAAGTGGGTTTTTGAATTTAAACAAACTTGTCTGCGCATGCTGCTATCACCACCCACTCTGCAGGAAAGCCTGAGTGTACGCTCCCCTGAACAGTACGACCACGAGTGTCTCTTGCGCATGCCAACCGCTTCCCTGAACAGTACGACCACGGTTGTCCCTGCGCATGCCAACACTCTGATGTCACTATTCTGAACCATCCTTTTTGTCTACGTGGCGCGCGTGCAGGACGTTTCATGCTGGGAGCCTGGGTCCCACCTTATCCGTGTGAAGCTTGACATCGCGCGACAACTTTCCACCGCTGACTCATCCTGGCGAACAACCGATGTCTCGCCCTGGAAGACGACCGATGTCTCTCTCTGGGAGACGACCGATGTTTATCCCTGGCGACGCCCGCATATCTCTCGCGCCCTGGCGATGTCCACATGCCTCGCGCCCTGGCGATGCCCGCATGTCTCTCGCGCCCTGGCGATGTCCACATGCCTCGCGCCCTGGCGATGCCCGCATGGCTCTCATACTGGCGATGAATGATGTGCCTCATCCCGGTGATGACTGATTCCTCTTCCTGTCGGACGACTGATTCCTCATCCTGGCAGACAACCGATGTCTCACCCTGGAGGACCACCGATGTGTCTCCCATCCTGGTTGATGACCGATGTTGCTCTCATCCTGTTGGTGATCTCTTATCGCCCTTGTGTGTGACGAGATGATGTGAGTTGATTTTAGGTTCATTATATTTGTGACACTTTCTTAGAATTAGGATCAAGATTCTTAGCAATTTAGAGTGAGTCACCTAAGGAAAATCCCCACTGGACATTAACTTAACAAGTGTTAAGTAGATGTGAAGGTTCATTTCCAAAGGTCCAAGGTTAAAACACAATTAATGGTGATGAATGAATGAAGAACAAGGTGCTGAACTCAAAAAAAGAATAGGTGCAGAATTTAAACACAAAAAACAGAATGGAAACACAAATTGAAACAAAAGAACCGATTGAAATTGAAGAACAAGGCATAGAATCAAAACTACCGATTGAAATGACAATGGAAGATGAAAGAAGATAAAACTTATGTGGTTGTAGCCATGGATTGGGAATGGACACGCCACTTGGAGGTGATGATCCAAGATAAGTGCAGATTTGCCGCCACTTGAGAGCTCCCAAAACTCACAAGATGAGACTAGGAAGGAGAAAGCAATTCTCAACTCACACAAATTTGTGTATAGTAACTTTACTCTAAATTCAATCCTATTTTACATGAGCATAGCACCTCTATTTATAGTGTGAGAGGGCTGAAATTAAAGTGGGAAAATTCAAATGAGAAGCATTTGAATTTGGAGCCAAAACACATGTCACAAGGGAGGTGTGACTTGATTTCTACTTTGGCACCTCCTAAAACTACACCTACACCTACTTTTTATGTCACATGGAAGGTGTGACTTGTTTTTGTACATTAGCACCCCTTATTTTAATATCTACACCTTCCTTTAATGTTCTACTAAAAACTACACAAAAGAAATTACAAAAGAGATACATCCATTCATGCTTATTTCCCAAAGCTTTAGCCTTGCTCCTATTGATGCTCATGGATTGGGCTTGGGCCCCACTTGACTTGGGCTTCTTGGCTTGGGCTTCTTGGCTTGGGCTTCTTGGGCTTGGGCTTCTTGGGCTTGGGCCCTCTTTATTTATACTACTACTTGGATTCTTCAAGAGAACCCAATTATTTACAAAAATGTTCTACTCTTTAAGAAGACTAGTAAGAAGAACTTCAAGTGCTTTGGAATATGGCCCTTTCTTATTTTTGTGAAGTCTTCTTTTGATTGTTGAGATGACCCTTTATATATAGCATCTTTGGTCATCCTTAAGTGGTCTTGACTTGCATCATACCCCCCAAGTTGGAGAGAATTCGACCACGAATTCAGAATTCCTGCATATAACAAAGTCAACTTGCTCATAGATAAAAGAGGATAAGAAGTGATATTAGAAGTTGACTTATAATCTTGAAGCGCGGGAAGTTCATAGGAAGGTTTATTATCTATATACCAACTTTGGAAAGAATGTTTAGGAATGATAAAACTTTGTGAAGAAAAGCCTCTTAGAAGGGGTAAACCTTTAGGAGGAATTGGAAAATCATTCCTAATATTCTTTAACAAAGAAAGCAAATAGGTAGAAACCTTAGGTAATGAAAAAGATAAGGAAGAATAACACCTTGGAGGTGCAAATTGTAGCATAGCCTGAGTCAACATGATTGATTTAGTTGCATATGATGAGACTTGGAGACTCGGTTTCTCTTTTCTTTTATTCTCTTTTTCATTTTCTCTTTTGGTTTTCATTTTTAATTGGTCTTTATGGACCTCACTTGGAGAAAGAGATTTTAAAGTGATCCGATGCCCATGGAAGGTAAAAGAAATGTTGTTGGTAAGGCCATCATGTAAAGTTTTCCTATCAAATTGCCATGGCCTACCTAAAAGAATATGAGTTGCTTCCATAGGGACAACATCACATAAGACCGCATCTTTATATTTGCCAATTGAAAAAGCAATGAGGACTTGTTTATTTACAATAATTTCCCCTTTGTTACTTAACCATTGGAGTTTATAGGGTTTAGCATGAGAGATAGTAGATAATCCAAGCCGATCTACTACTCTTGTGCTTACCACATTTGTACAACTTCCTCCATCAATAATTAAGGAACACAAATTGTTATTGATAAGGCACCTTGTGTGAAAGATATTTTCTCTTTGAGTTTCATCAAAAGGTTTTTGAATTTGACCAAGGAATCTCCTTATCACTAACAAGTCACCTTCACATGGAATCTCACATTCATGGTCATTAGGGAAAGGGGAAGGGGAATTAGAATTTGAAGAATTATCACTATGTTTGCTTACAATTTCCCCATTATCAAGCATCATCATATTTCTCTTTGAAGGACAATTAGCCGTTATATGACCATAGCCTAAACATTTAAAGCACTTTTTACTTGAAGATTTAGTGGGTGATTTAGGAGTAGAAAGTGAGGCTTGAGAATCTCTAGATTTGGAAGTAGATTCTTTAGAAGGAGATTTTGAAAAGGATTTGTTTTTGTTTTTCCAAGAAGAGTGGTAATAGCCATCATTATGAGTATTTTTAAAAGAATTTTTCCTTGCAAGTTGAGATTCTACCTTGATGGCAAGGTGAACCAAATTTTCTAAAGAAGAATACTCATTAAGTTCCACAACATCTTGGATATCCCTTCTAAGACCACTAAAAAATCTAGCCATTTTAGCTTCATCATTCTCATGCATATTGGCTTTAATTAAAAGCGTTTCAAGTTCTTTATAATAAGCATCCACACTTAGCGTGCCTTGGTGAAGCCTTTGGAGCTTCAACAATAGGTCTTTCCTAAAGTGTGGAGGCACAAATCTAGCGCGCATGCAAGCTTTTAAATCATCCCAAGAGACCACGAGCGGCCTCTTGTTTAGCCCAATGTCCATGAGAGTTTTGTGCCACCATTGTATGGCATAGTCCATAAATTCTAGGGAGGCTAGCTTAACCTTTTGGTCTTCTTGGACCTCATGTACAAAAAATATTTGCTCTACCTTAGCCTCCCATCCTAAATACACATTAGGATCTCCTTCACCACTAAAACTAGGTAATTTTACATAAGGCATAAAAGGCTTAGCCACATTTTGGCGCCTATCTTCATGATGGTGATGCATCCTCCAAGCATTTTCTTCATGATATCCATAAGAATTTTGTGAAGACCTTGAAGTATGCCTATGATGATGGTGTTGTCTTCTCTCACGGTGGTGATGCATCTCTTCACGGTCCAACTCCAATCTTTGGAGCCTTGCCTCCATTTGTCTTAATGCCTCATCTTTTTGTGCAATTGTTAGTTTAGCATCCTTTAATTCACCAATTAGGTATGCTTTTTGAGGTGAGTGAGGCTTAGATGATTCTCCACTAGAAAGATTAGCCATGATAAAATGAAACACAAAAACACAAAGAAGAAACTATTATAGAAAACAAAGTTAGAAAAACAAGGTGAAAAACAAATATAGCTTGCGGCAATGATGTAAAATCTCTCAAACCACTCCAAGAAAATATATCCTTCCTTTACCAAGCCTCTCTTGTGGATTGGATGAGCCTCAAGTGAAAGATGCCAAAGCAAACCACACTTAGTCAAAGAACAATTCACCACAAAACTAGAGGAAATAAGAAAGACAAGCAAGAAAAGGTATAAGCAAGAAAAGCTAAACCAAAGTGGAAGTAAAGATATGACAAAACTTTGGAAAAGAATATTGAATAAAAATGACAAGCAAAGAAAATAAGGCACTCAATAAAAGGTAGTACACAAATAGAACCTAGAGAATGGTACTAGAATTGGATTAACAAAACCAAAACAGTACTACAGAATATTAAGGTGTCAAAATGCGTGACTTAAACAAATTATGCTGAGCTGGATAATTCAAATTTGAATTTGAAATTTAAACCACAGAAATTTCAAGATCTTAGCTCAAATTTGGCGCTGGAACCACACCAAAATGATGCACCAATAAATTGTGATAATTTTTTCAAATCTGATGCCACTTCACCCTTTTTTTCGCGCCAGAATTGCACACTGATTGTATTTGATTTATCATTTTTTTTCTATTTTGAATTTTTCCTCACTTTTTTTTTTCACTTTTTTCTAACACATCAATATGTTCAGATCCAGAATTTTAGAATTTTTCATAAACGGAATTAAATTCTGTAAACAAAAACAGCCAGCACAGTTTCAACAAAAACAGAGGAAGCCTAATTTGGAATTAAAACAATATTAAGAAACTTCAAAGACACAATAGAATTGATGTATGTGAACTTGTATGGATCTATCACACAAGCATGAACTCAAATCTAAAATTAAAAATGCACCAAAGGCTCAACAAAAGAGATTAGAAACTGCACTCAAAATTAAAAGCAATCAACCAAAAATTATCAAGAAAAGTACTACATAGAAGTGATGACAATTTAGGAGAAACATGACTTGACAAAACTTGTATGGATTCAAAAAGCAAAAATGACTCAAACACAATTAATTTTGCACCAATTAAAACAGCAAGGAAAGACTCAAATTAAAGCAAAAACAGAATAACTAACACAACAAGGAACCTAAAAAAAATTCTGCACAAAAATAAAGTGCTGGAAAATGGAAATTGCTTGAATAGAAAGTGTCAATTCAACTCAACAAGAACAAAACATCACCATAGCTCATGATACCACATGATGTGAGTTGATTTTAGGTTCATTATATTTGTGACACTTTCTTAGAATTAGGATCAAGATTCTTAGATATTTAGAGTGAGTCACCTAAGGAAAATCCCCACTGGACATTAACTTAACAAGTGTTAAGTAGATGTGAAGGTTCATTTCCAAAGGTCCAAGGTTAAAACACAATTAATGGTGATGAATGAATGAAGAACAAGGTGCTGAACTCAAAAAAAGAATAGGTGCAGAATTTAAACACAAAAAACAGAATGGAAACACAAATTGAAACAAAAGAACCGATTGAAATTGAAGAACAAGGCATAGAATCAAAACTACCGATTGAAATGACAATGGAAGATGAAAGAAGATAAAACTTATGTGGTTGTAGCCATGGATTGGGAATGGACACGCCACTTGGAGGTGATGATCCAAGATAAGTGCAGATTTGCCGCCACTTGAGAGCTCCCAAAACTCACAAGATGAGACTAGGAAGGAGAAAGCAATTCTCAACTCACACAAATTTGTGTATAGTAACTTTACTCTAAATTCAATCCTATTTTACATGAGCATAGCACCTCTATTTATAGTGTGAGAGGGCTGAAATTAAAGTGGGAAAATTCAAATGAGAAGCATTTGAATTTGGAGCCAAAACACATGTCACAAGGGAGGTGTGACTTGATTTCTACTTTGGCACCTCCTAAAACTACACCTACACCTACTTTTTATGTCACATGGAAGGTGTGACTTGTTTTTGTACATTAGCACCCCTTATTTTAATATCTACACCTTCCTTTAATGTTCTACTAAAAACTACACAAAAGAAATTACAAAAGAGATACATCCATTCATGCTTATTTCCCAAAGCTTTAGCCTTGCTCCTATTGATGCTCATGGATTGGGCTTGGGCCCCACTTGACTTGGGCTTCTTGGCTTGGGCTTCTTGGGCTTGGGCTTCTTGGGCTTGGGCCCTCTTTATTTATACTACTACTTGGATTCTTCAAGAGAACCCAATTATTTACAAAAATGTTCTACTCTTTAAGAAGACTAGTAAGAAGAACTTCAAGTGCTTTGGAATATGGCCCTTTCTTATTTTTGTGAAGTCTTCTTTTGATTGTTGAGATGACCCTTTATATATAGCATCTTTGGTCATCCTTAAGTGGTCTTGACTTGCATCACGAGAACACGTCGCCTTACTCTGGTCACCGAATGTCACATCGTCACACCTTGCTGAAGGTTCTTCATCCTACTAGGTTACGTCCAAGGTATCATCTCCACATGACTTGGTGACGTCGGTAGCTTCACATTTCCAAGAGTAGATCAGCACTACTCCTCGTGCGCCCATGCATGCAACACTAAGGACGATTTCTTATGCTCATGCATAGAGCTTCGCATGCACAGCGTATCTAAGGCTTAACCCACACCTTGATACGCGTGGTTTTTGGAACCCACTATGGTTGATTCAGTATCTTGACCACATACTACGTGCACTCTCTTCGATCACGTACACCATAGGCGATTGGCGGTCATGTCTCCTCTAGGCGACGGGCGATTATGTGCTAGAGAAGTCGGAGATCGCCTCCGTCTTCAATAACGGCGATCTCGTAGAAGCCTTCTGAGCTACACTTTTCTTGCTTTACTTCTCTTGATCCACATGTCTTCCTCGAGTACACCCACGTGATTACCTCACGATAAAGTCATCGTACCTGACTACTTGGTTAATACAATGGTCAGCCGACCGACCTCTACCAGCTGACCCCAGACCTTGGGCGACGTCCGATGCCCGACTACTACGAAACTTCTATTACCAACTCTTTGTATTTTAAATAATAACATCCTCTGAAATTATTTAAATATAACACTTTCATTCCAATTAAATTTTCTAGGTCCTTACACTCAGCCCCGCTGTACAAAGTCGAGGGTGAGGGCTTCTCTCGCCCCAGCCTCGCTGTAAGAAGTCGAGGTGAGGTCTTCTTTTTTTCTCTTGCCTCAGCCTCGCTGTACAAAGTCGAGGGTGAGGGCTTCTCTCGCCTCAGCCTCGCTGTAAGAAGTCGAGGTGAGGTCTTCTTTTTCTCTTGCCTCAGCCCCGCTGTACAAAGTCGAGGGTGAGGGCTTCTTTCGCCTCAGCCTCGCTGTAAGAAGTCGAGGTGAGGTCTTCTTTTTCTCTTGCCTCAGCCTCGCTGTAGAAAGTCGAGGGTGAGGGCTTCTCTCGCCTCAGCCTCGCTGTAAGAAGTCAAGGTGAGGTCTTCTTTTTCTCTTGCCTCAGCCTCGCTGTACAAAGTCGAGGGTGAGGGCTTTTCTCGCCTCAGCCTCGCTGTAAGAAGTCGAGGTGAGGTCTTCTTTTTCTCTTGCCTCAGCCCCGCTGTACAAAGTCGAGGGTGAGGGCTTCTCTCGCCTCAGCCTCGCTGTAAGAAGTCGAGGTGAGGTCTTCTTTTTCTCTTGCCTCAGCTCCGCTGTACAAAGTCGAAGGTGAGAGCTTCTCTCGCCTCAGCCTCACTGTAAGAAGTCGAGGTGAGGTCTTCTTTTTCTCTTGCCTCAGCCTCGCTGTACAAAGTCGAGGGTGAGGACTTCTCTCTCCTCAGCCTTGCTGTAAGAAGTCGAGGTGAGGTCTTCTTTTGCTCTTGCCTCAGCCTCGCTGTAGAAAGTCAAGGGTGAGGGCTTTTCTCGCCTCAGCCTCGCTGTAAGAAGTCGAGGTGAGGTTGTAAGTGATGGCATTTTCATGTGTTCTTCTTGAATCAAAGTAGAAATAGATGGAGCGGAAGCAATGGGTGAGTGAAACAAGACCCTCCTAGGAGTTGTGTTGGTCTTGAAGGTGCATGATGAGTATGGGTTGAGAGGTTTGGCCAGCTCAAGGGAGAAGGTGAAAGGATTGAAGTTTATAGCCTAGATTTCTAGGAGGAGTAAAGCTTGTGCACAAAAATGGCAGCATAACATTACTCAAAATAAACTTGAAAATACATGAGGTAGGCCTCCTTATTTATAGATTTAGGAGCCTTGGTGAGCAAGCTTAAAGGGTAGGGATGGAAATACAAAAAGTGGGGCTGCCTAGGGTATTGACTTTAGTCAAACCACACCATCATCCTAATATTCTAGAAGATAGGTCAAAAATGCAACATTTGATAGTACACCCCTCCTTCTTTTGCTAAAGGCACCTATTTGCTAGCACACCCCTCCTTCTATTGCTAAGGGCACCTTTTTGATAGCACACCCCTAAGTGAGCAAGTTTTGCTTTCTACACTACACTAATCTACTAAGCACCCCCTCCCCCTTTGGGCCTTTATGAAACATGTACAAGGATCTCTCTCTTCCATCCGTGGCTTCTTCTATGTGTGCTTGGATATGTTTAGCCATGGATCTTGTGAGAGGTCCTAGACGGTCTAGCTCCATGGATAGCCTCCCTCCTTCACGTTCTAGACGCTCACTTCCTGGAGCTAGACGCTCCTCTTGGTCTAGACGGTCTTCTTGGTTTGGGCCTTGGCTTCCTTGGCTAGATGTGCTTGGCCCTCCTCCATCATCCCCTCCCCCTTGGAAAGGATTTGTCCTCAAATCCAGTTCGTCATCGTCATTGGTACCTACAAATGGAGAAAGATCAATTACATTAAATGTGTCATGTACTCCATATTCAAGAGGTAGGTCCAATTTATACGCATTGTTGTTGACTCGCTTAAGGACTTGGAAGGGTCCATCACCTCGGGGACTTAGTTTGGACTTCCTTTGATTTGGAAATCTATCTTTTCGAAGATGAAGCCAAACTAAGTCTCCTTCCTCAAAAATTATTTCTCTCTTCCCTTTGTTGTTGTGTTTTGTGTACTTCTCATTTTGTTGTTGTATTTGAATTTTAATCTTCTCATGCATTTTCTTGACAAAATCAGCCTTGATTACTCCTTCCTTATGCACAAAATCTTGTGGATTAGGAAGGGGAATTAAATCCATGGGCGTGAGAGGATTAAAACCATATACTACCTCAAAAGGAGAAGCATTAGTAGTCTTGTGAACTACTCTATTGTAAGCAAATTCAATGTGGGGAAGGTACTCATCCCAAGATTTGTGGCTGCCCTTCATGATAGCCCTAAGCATAGTTCCAAGAGATCTATTGACTACTTCGGTTTGCCCATCCGTTTGAGGATGACAAGAAGTTGAAAATTGTAGTCTTGTTCCAAGTTTACCCCAAAGAGTTTTCCAAAAGTGACTTATAAACTTGGGATCTCTATCGGACACTATACTTCTAGGGAGACCATGGAGTCTCACCACTTCTCTAAAGAAGAGTTTAGAAATATTTTGAGCATCATCTACTTTGTGGCATGGAATAAAGTGAGACATTTTGCTAAAACGGTCCACTACCACAAAGATAGAGTCATGGCCTCTTGCAGTCCTAGGAAGTCCTAAAATGAAATCCATGCTAATGTCTTCCCAAGGAGCATTTGCAATCGGCAAAGGGGTGTAGAGTCCATGCGGCATTGTTCTAGACTTTGCTTTTAAACATGAGATACATCTAGAGCAATGGCATTGGACATCTTTCCTCATGTGTGGCCAACAAAATTTGGCTTTCAAAAGATCTAGAGTCTTATCAACTCCAAAATGGCCCATGAGTCCCCCTTCATGTGATTCTTTGACAAGGAGTTTTCTATGTGTTCCTTGAGGAATGCAAAGTTTTCCTTCTTTAAAAAGATATCCCTCGGACACATAGTAACCTCCTTGCGCTCTATGTAGACATTGGGCATAGATGGATGAAAGTTCTTGATCTTCTTGGTAAAGCTCTCTTATGTGGTCAAATCCAAGAATTTGGGCACCCAATTTTGAAAAGAGTGTGTGGCGTCTTGAAAGAGCATCGGCCACTATATTGGTGCTTCCTTTCTTGTATTTGATTACATAAGGAAATTGTTCAAGAAATTCCATCCATTTTGCATGTCTCTTATTGAGCTTGTGTTGGCCCTTTAAATATTTTAAAGACTCGTGATCACTATGGATAACAAATTCTTTGGACACAAGATAGTGTTCCCAAGTCTTTAGGGCTCTCACAAGAGCATAGAGCTCTTTGTCATAAGTGTGGTAGTTGAGGGTGGCACCATGGAGTTTTTCACTAAAATAAGCAATGGGGTGTCCACCTTGCAACAATACCGCGCCTATGCCTACTCCCGATGCATCACACTCTATCTCAAAAGTTTTGGAAAAATTTGGGAGAGATAGGATGGGTGCATTGGTGAGTTGAGCTTTTAGCCTTTGAAAGGCTTGCTCATGCTTTTCATTCCAACAAAAGGCAACATCTTTTTTAACAAGTTCATTCAAAGGCGAAGCTAGGCTAGAAAAATTAGGCACAAACCTTCTATAGAAGCTAGCTAACCCATGAAAACTTCTTACATCACTTACATTTTGTGGAGTTGGCCACTCTTGGATGGCTTTGATTTTCTCGGGATCTACATGCACCCCCTTTTTGTTTACTATAAAGCCTAAAAAGACTACACTATCTACACCAAAGGTACACTTATCCCTATTTGCAAAAAGACTATTTTTCCTAAGAACTAGAAAGACTTCCCTAAGGTGACTTAGATGGTCTTCTAGGGTTTTACTATATACTAAGATATCATCAAAGTAAACTACTACATATTTACCTATACAATCCCTCAAGGTGTGATTCATAAGCCTCATGAATGTGCTTGGAGCGTTAGTGAGTCCAAAGGGCATCACCAACCACTCATATAATCCAAATTTGGTCTTAAAAGCGGTTTTCCACTCATCACCCTCCTTGATTCGAATTTGGTGATATCCACTTTTAAGGTCAATTTTGGAGAATAGAGTTGACCCATGCAATTCATCAAGCATATCATCAAGCCTTGGGATTGGATGCCTATACTTGATGGTGATGTTGTTGATTGCTCTACAATCACAACACATGCGCCATTTTCCATCTTTTTTGGGCACCAACAAGACAGGTACAGCACAAGGGCTTAGACTCTTTTGAACCCAACCCTTCTCCAACAAGTCTTGAACTTGTGATTCTATCTCCTTTGTTTCCTCGGGGTTGGTTCTATAAGCAGGCCTATTTGGTAGGCTTGCCCCCGGAATGAAGTCAATTTGATGTTCTATCCCCCTAAGAGGAGGAAGCCCATTGGGTCCTTCTTGTGAGAATAGATCGTCAAATTCACTCAAAAGGTTTTCTATTTGAGGAGGTAAAACCATGAGTTCATTACTTGTGGCAGTGCATGTAAGTGCTCCTTTACAAAAGATAAGGCTTGGTTGTTCAACAAGAAGCAAGTTTTCTAAAACATTTTCAAAAGGCTTTTCTTGTAGACCAACCTTGTGGGAAGGAACACTCTTCTCCCACGCCTTCCTATCCCTAAGGATTTTCTCTTTTTCTAGCACTCTTTTTTTTTTGTTTTCCTCATCCCTCTTTTGTTTCATTTGTATTTGGTCTTTCACCACTTGAGAATGTGGTAAAGGACTAAGTACAAACTTCTTATATTTATGGGTGAAGGAAATCTCGTTAGTGAGACCATCATGCAAGGTTTTCTTGTCAAATTGCCATGGCCTCCCTAATAAGATATGGCAAGCTTCCATAGGCACTACATCACATAAAACTTTATCTTTGTAGTTCCCTATGGAAAACTTGATTTCCACTTGCTTATCTACATGTAGTTCCCCATTTTCATTAAGCCATTGAAGTTTGTAAGGTTTTGGGTGAGGAACCACTTGTAGCTTAAGCTTTTCAACCATCCTAGCACTACAACAATTACAACTAGATCCACTATCCACAATGAGGGAACATATATTTTCTAAAACATTGCATCTTGTATGAAATATGTTCTCCCTTTGTGTTTCAATGGATGTGCTAGGGTGATTGTTGAGGGTTCTCCTAATCATAAGCAATTCTCCCTCTAATGGAGCTACCCTCTCATCCTCTCCCCCTTCCTCTTTCTCACTAAGCTCATCCTCGCCACTAGTGTATTCGTCTACACCTTTAAGAAACAAAGTCCTTTGGTTTGGACATTGTGCTTGCACATGCCCCCTACCATAGCACTTAAAACATTTAACATCTCTAGCTCGGATGGGTGGGGTTGAGGTTTCTTTGGTGAAGGGTTTGGTAGGTTCTTTTGGTTTTTCCTTAGATGTACTACCCTCCCTTTTAAACTCTCTCTTGGGATAAAAGTTAGAATAGGGGCTCACCTTTTGACTTGATGTTTTGCGCAAATTTTGTTGCTCAACTTTAATGCAAAGTTGAACCAAATCATTCAAGTCTTGATAAGGTAAGAGCTCTACTCTATCTCTTATCTCAAGTGATAGGCCACTAAGGAACCTAGATATGGTGGTTTCCTCTTCCTCTCTAATAGAGGCTCTCATCATATAGAGCTCCATCTTTTGCCTATACTCTTCTACACTCATATTCTTTTGTTGGAGTCTTTGGAGCTTGTCCATCAACTCCCTATGGTAGTAAGAAGGTATATGTCGACGTCTTAGGGCTCCCCTAAGGTCATTCCAATATTCTATGGGAGGGTCCCTATGAAGACGTCGGTCTCTTTCTAAAGAGGTCCACCAATACATGGCATTTCCTTGGAAACTAAGGGTGGCTAAGGGTACTTTTCGTTCCTCACTTACCCTATGGCAAGCAAAGAGTTGCTCTACCTTCATCTCCCAATCTAGATATATTTCTACATTTTCCTTTCCATGAAAATGAGGTAGGTCTACTCTAGTTTCCCTTGGCACCTCTTGTTCCCTTTGCCTAGTTCTTCTAGGGGGTGGTTGGTAGTAGTCATTAATTCTAAGGCTTCCCTCCCCTAGAGTTGCAATGCTTTGTGATGCATGAGTATTTGTTTTTTTTGATTTTTGAGATTTTTGGGATTTCTCTTCTTGAGCTCTAGCCAACTCATTAATCTTGTTTTCATTCTCCACTTGCCTAAAAGAGATTAATTGTACCGCTTGGGATACCTCTTTCAAAAGGGTTTTCAAAGATTTTACTTCACATTCTATAGACTTTGGAGAATGAGAAGAAGAAGACATGGCTAGACCTTTGTGTATTTAGGCGTTTTTACTTTGAGAAAGATTAGGGAAGATAAAGAAGGTAGTTTTCCAGGTAAGGGAGGTGAGTCTCAAAGGACTACTTAAGTACCAAGCCTTTTCCTTGCCAAAAACTAGTCTCCAATGCCTTCACACAAAAATTTCTCTTAGTGAAACACTTAAAACACAAGAAGTTGAGAAATCAAAAAGCAATAAAACTATGTAAGCTAAAAAAAAATATGCAACAAACTAGTCGGTTTTAGCACAAAATTAAACTAAACTAATCATGCAAAACGTTTCTACCAAAACAATAGAAAACAAGTTCAAACAAGCAACAAATTACTAAGCAAAAATTTACTATGCTATTCGGCCCTAGGTGAGGCTTCTTGGACACTTTGAGCCCTTGAAGACACACTCACCGTCTAAACGTAATTAAAGAGGTAATTAACAATAAACCAAGTTGCAAAGGAAAAGAAGACTCCCTTTGTTGATCCTCTTTTGGGTTAGTGCACTTCCTTGTTGTCTTGAATTTTTGATCTTCTAGGTGTTTGTATTGTTTGTTTCAAGCAACCTTGTTTCGGCTTTAGCTTTGTCTCCTCCTTAAAATGATGGCTTTAATTCTCCAATTTCCAGCACCTATTCACAAGAGCTAAACCTAAACCAAGTCAAGTTCCATGCACATATGCACCAAGGAGAATTAAATTCCAGCACCCAAAAGAGAGGTCAAGAAACAAAAGCAAGAAACAAATTTAATTGAATAAAAACAGTACCACCAAAAGGATTTATAATATGACAACTTAGAAAGAGAGTCAAGAAATTAAAGCAAACAATTAAAGGTACTCAATAAAAGTTGGCACACAAAAGGAATACCTAAAGAAAAGCACTAGATTAGATGACCAAATAAAAAAAACAGCACCACTGAAAATTGTTGTGGGCCAGAAAACGTGTTTGTTCCCCGATTTATGCTGAGCTGTATTTTTAAAATTTGTCTCTGAAATTTATATGCAAGAAAAATTCAGGATCTTATCTAAACAATGGCTTTGGAATCACCTAAAACGCATGCACCATTTTTTTTTAATAATTTTTGCAAATTTGGTGTGCAGTTAGGCCAGCTGGAGCGCTCAAGGTTTGCACTCTGATTTTGTAAGATTTATCATATCTTTTCTGTTGCCTTTTTTGATCTGATTCTTTTTTTGTCCTTTTTGTAACACTTCAAACTTGCATTTTCCAGAGAATCACAAATTTCCTATGAGTGGAAATAATTTTTGAAACAAAAAAACAGCCAGACAGAGAGAAACAGGGGAAATCTGGAAAACTGGAAAAAAAAAACAGCAAGATACCAAAATTTAACACAAAGGAAATGTAAGAAGGAAATTGTGTAAGAACTAAGACACAATTATGAACTCAAACTAAAATTAAAAAGGCAGCAAAGGATCAAAAATAACAGCAGATTAAGGCAACTTAAAGAGACCCAAAAACAAGAAACAATCAAGCCAAAAAAATAGGACTACTAAGAATTGATGACAATTATGGATTCACATGACTTGACACAACATTTATAGATTCAGAAAATAAAGACTCAAAGCATAAAATGAAGCAATTATAAGAAAGCAATAAAGACTCAAATTCCTAAAAGAAAACAGCCACTCAATGTGTAAGGAATCCTATCACAATTGCACAAGAAAATGTTCAAGATCAATTGAACACATGTGCTTCGGTTGGATCTTCCATAAGCACACCAAGAACAATTTAAAATGTAAAAAACAGCAAGACAATTATGGAATTGAAATGACAAGATGAAAATAAAGAAGAACTGAAAATTTAAAAAGACAAGCTACTCATCTTGAAGAACCAAAAGCTCATGATACCAAATGATGGCATTTTCATGTGTTCTTCTTGAATCAAAGTAGAAATAGATGGAGCGGAAGCAATGGGTGAGTGAAACAAGACCCTCCTAGGAGTTGTGTTGGTCTTGAAGGTGCATGATGAGTATGGGTTGAGAGGTTTGGCCAGCTCAAGGGAGAAGGTGAAAGGATTGAAGTTTATAGCCTAGATTTCTAGGAGGAGTAAAGCTTGTGCACAAAAATGGCAGCATAACATTACTCAAAATAAACTTGAAAATACATGAGGTAGGCCTCCTTATTTATAGATTTAGGAGCCTTGGTGAGCAAGCTTAAAGGGTAGGGATGGAAATACAAAAAGTGGGGCTGCCTAGGGTATTGACTTTAGTCAAACCACACCATCATCCTAATATTCTAGAAGATAGGTCAAAAATGCAACATTTGATAGTACACCCCTCCTTCTTTTGCTAAAGGCACCTATTTGCTAGCACACCCCTCCTTCTATTGCTAAGGGCACCTTTTTGATAGCACACCCCGAAGTGAGCAAGTTTTGCTTTCTACACTACACTAATCTACTAAGCACCCCCTCCCCCTTTGGGCCTTTATGAAACATGTACAAGGATCTCTCTCTTCCATCCGTGGCTTCTTCTATGTGTGCTTGGATATGTTTAGCCATGGATCTTGTGAGAGGTCCTAGACGGTCTAGCTCCATGGATAGCCTCCCTCCTTCACGTTCTAGACGCTCACTTCCTGGAGCTAGACGCTCCTCTTGGTCTAGACGGTCTTCTTGGTTTGGGCCTTGGCTTCCTTGGCTAGATGTGCTTGGCCCTCCTCCATCAGTAAGGACCCAGAAAATTGTATTGGAATGAAAGTGGTGTATTTAAATAATTTCAGAAGATGTTATTATTTAAAATACAAAGAACTGGTAAACGAAGTTTCATAGTAGTCGGACCTCGGACGTCGCCCAAGATCCGGGGTCCGCTGGTGGAGGTCGGTCGGATGACGTGTGGATAAAGAAGAGTACAGGAAGAAAAGTTAAGTTTAGAAGGGTATGAGATCGCCGGTCGTCTACTACACATGATCGCCAGGGCGCGAGAGACATGTGGACGTCGCCAGGGCGCGATGCATGCGGGCATCATCAAGGCGCGAGGCATGCGGGCATCTTCCAGGGGGAGACATCGGTCGTCCACCAGGAGATGTCATCGGTGGATTATCTTCGCGCGAGAGGTCATCGGTGGATAGCCTTCGCGCGAGAGGTCATCGGTGGATAGTCTTCGCGCGAGAGGTCATCGGTGGATAGCCTTCGCGCGAGAGGTCATCGGTGGATAGCCTTCGCGCGAGATGTCATCGGTGGATTGTTTTCGCGCGAGGGGTCATCGACGAAAGGTTATCGCGCGATGTCGAGTTGCACACAGAGAAGGTAAGACCCAGACTCCCAGCATGAAGCGTAGTGCACGCACGCCACGTAGACAAAAAGGGTGGTTCAGAGTGGTGACATCAGAATGTTGGCATGCGCAGGAGACACTCGCGGTCGTACTGTTCAGAGCAGTGACTGGCATGCACAAGCGACAACAGAAGTCGTACTGTTCAGAGCAGTGGTTGGCATGCACAAGCGACAACAGTGGTCGTACTGTTCCGGGCAGTGGTTCTCAGACTTCTCTGTAGAGTGGGTGGTGGCAGCAGCAGCATGCGTGGACAGGTAAGTTGGGATTCAAAAGCCACTGCGTGAAGGCAAAGAGCATTACAGACTCAAGAGTGTGAGAGTGAGTGCAAACTCCCTCCCCCCTTCTTCTCTCCTTTGCGCTGTAACTCAGGCAAACTCCAGCACCTGTGCGACGAGTGACGACAGCCCTTAGAGCACCTGGGAGTTTCTCTACAAGTTCTACCAACCAGGCACTGAAAACAGAGCTAAGGCATCCTTCAAGCTCGGTGGGTTTGAGCTCTCGGTGTTTTGCGCAAGTCCAGGTAAGGGAAGCTAGCCTTCATTTTCAATACAAGCCATAGATTAGCTGTTTCTGGAGTAAGGGCGACGTGGTCGCCGGTTTCGTTTTCATCTTCGTGAATGCTCTGTTCTATGTGTTTGGGCGACGTGGTCGCCGGTTTTGTATACAGACTTCGAAATACCCTGTTTTTGATGTTGTTTGAAGCTGCTTTGGATTTAAATGTGATATACATGTGATATTCGAAAATATGAACTTTTGAAATGATTGTTGCTGTGATTTGAATCATTCATTTGAGTGGGATGATGTCTTGAATGCTGTGAATGTGGGATCGAGGCGTAGTATTTTCAGGAAAGGAAATACCGTGCACGATCGTATGTAATGTGTATTGACCTGGGGCTTGTCTAGAAGGAGATATCTTGACTCTGCTGATATAATGGAATCACGTAGATGAAGTTATTCAGTTGTGGAGAGTCGAAGGAGGTTCATATGTATGGGTGAGTTGTTCAAAAGGGAACGAGCTCGGCCTGTTATATGAATTAACCTTGTCATACCGGGAGAGTTAATGACATTGAGACTATATGCGCATGGCTGTGTGGATTTCACAGCGACCCTGTGTGGATTTCATAGTGGTATGGTATGACAGGTGCAAATCTCTGGGCCTGAGTCAACGCACGAGTAAATCCGGAAGTAGTGTCAAGTGTCTTGTGTGATGAGTCAGTGGAAGTCTGACGTGAGAAATGAGGAACTTTGAATTGATAGACACTTGATGAATGTTGAGGTTTTAATGACCTTTGAGGAATCGTGCAATATGTGTTTAGTTGATGGTTCACGTGGGTATCTTGAATTTGTTTTACCTTGATTTTAAAGTTCATATCTAACTCTTTTTAAATGTCTAGCTTACCCTGTGTTTTCTTTTGTGTTGTGGCCTCTTCTTAAACCTGTAATGATCGTGTATAATTTACACGGGAGCAGATGATGTTGCAGGTTGTAGAGCTCCTTAGTGAATTGTCGCTGGAAGGAGATCGCCTGTTTTCTATTCCCGATAGGCGATCACCCTTTTGCTGCTTTCTGATAGGAGATCACCTTTCTGATAGGAGATCGCCCTCCTAGCAGGAGATCGCCCTTTCTGTCAGGAGATCGCCTGTCTTTATATTGTATTGAATTTTATTTATATTTCATGGAAAAGTGACCGAATTTGTATTAAACTCCCTGTGAGGAGAAACTTAATTATTTATATAAAATTTTATTCACTTTAATCTATTTGTTACTTTTATTTTCATTATATAAATATGAATAGTATTTTGGCGGGATGTTACATTAATGGTATCAGAGCAGTTCGTCCTTAGGATGACCTGAGGGCTGTGGATCCATTGTGTTTCTTCTGCTCATGAAAGTTATTTGAGTTTAAAATAACAACTATAGTGAAAGGTTTTCAAACGTTTTTGTATTGAAAGTTTGTGTGTGCTTTGGTGAATATATGTTCTAACTGAAAATCTTAGTATTAAGAATGAGAAGGTCTTGATAAAGTAGTGAGGGTGCACACTCATAACTGGATCGAGATGAGTCTCAATCTTAATTCCAAAGGTTTGATGTTTAGCATATATTGAATTCTGGTGTGAACTATTTCATTCTCTTGAGTGTCTTTGTAATTGATTGAAAATGGTTGATTGGATTGATGATTGTATACCAGTAGCTGTTCTGGTGTTTTGTTTAAGTCTATCAGCACTATGACTCTGTTGATTAACTCAAATTCTTAATGACTTTGAGATGCTGACCTTTGTGAGGTCAAGATGTTACCTCCTGAATGAATTGATTTCTTATCGATCTCATTCTTGTAGTTGTAGGGAATATAGAAACCCATAGTTTCAAAATCTGAAACGAAGAGTGATGGCAAGTAAACCTCCTACCCCTCCCCAACCTTCTTCGGAAATGGACCAGATTGCCAAGGCTATAGAGATGATGGCAAATGCTATCCAACAACAGAATACGGTAATGGCTCAGATTCTTCAGGCTGTAATGCATCATTGGGAAACTGCTCGGTCGGATGGAACAGCTTCCCACGTCGGTCAGCCTCAGGAACAGATGGGACTGACCGAGTTCATGAGGCACAACCCACCCAAGCTCAGTGGGAATGCTACCCCTGATCAAGCAGATCCGTGGATCAGGGAGTTTCATGCCTTAGTAGGGAAGGCAAAAGTGGTGGAGACCCTGGAGAGGAGTGATTCCAGAGTAATCAGATCACGCCCAAGGGGTCCCTCCAGTGGGAAGGCCAAGGTACAGCACCCACGAAGCAAGCCTTATGCGTTACCTCCACCACATCGGACAGGAGCAGTTCCGCCCCAGTTTCAGCAGCAACAACCATGGAAAACAAGATGTTTCCGTTGTGGTGGGTCACATAACGTCAAAGTGTGCCCCAAGGGGAATTTAGAGAGAAGATGTTTTGCCTGTCAAAAGACGGGACACGTTGCTAGAGATTGTCCTACCCATAATAGAATGACTCAACCCAGTGGATCCCAACAGTTGAGGAATGGAGACAGTCGACCTCAGGCAGCAGGGAGAGTGTTTGCCATGTCTGGAGGGGAGGCATCTCAGTCAGGTAACTTAGTACAGAGTGTTGCTCTATAGCTGGTAGATGCGTTAGAATTTTGGTTGATTCTGGAGCGACACACTCCTTTGTGTCAAGCTTGTGTGTAGCCGAGTTGGGCCTTCTAGTGAAGGAAGTACCGTTTGAACTGTTGGTCTCTACACCTGTATCAGGACAGGTGTTGACCTCTACAGTTTGCCCTGAATGTCCAGTGATGGTAGAGGGACGCAGATTCAAAGTAAACTTGATCTGCCTACCTCTTCAGGATCTGGATGTTATCCTGGGAATGGATTGGCTAGCTGCCAATCACGTTCTCGTAGTCTGCGGTAATCAGAAGTTAGCGTTTCCAGATCTCCAAAAGCCAGATGGCGAGGTGCTTCGTGATGCTAGCTCGGTTGGAAGTGAAGAATGAAGAGGACGTAAGCAAGATACCTTGGTGAAAGATTTCATGGATGTATTTCCAGAAGAGATACCTGAATTACCTCCTAAGAGAGAGGTGGAACTCTCTATTGTTTTGGGTGCCTGGAGCTGGACCGGTGGCAATGGCTCCAGCTGAGTTGATGGAATTAAAGAAGGAAGTGTAATTTAGATTTAGTGTACCAAAGTTTAGTTTCAGCTACATATAAGTTATGGAGAGTATATAAGCAGAATGTTGAGGGTTTAAAGACTTAAGCATGTGTATCCATGGGAAGTACCGGGGTTAAATTCCAAGAATGAAAGAATGAATTTTCTTTTATTTGAAGCTTGGGAGATGTTTATGTCGATGAAACAACATGAGATGACTCTAGCTTAACCACAAGCTTAAAAGGAAAGAGGAGATATTGTATTTATGTCTAAAGTTCAATTAGACAGAGAAATTTGCTGAAAAATACCAAGTAGAGAAGTTACTGGGAGAAGAGAGAAAGCTTCACGCAGAATGGATGTTGTTTTGTGGATCGTGAATTGGAAGATGAGTATGGAAATGGTGGATGAGGAGTGATGAGAAAGGGAAATGGAAAGATATTCTTGTATCCAAATATGACTCGGAACTTGGGAGAAGCCGAGCTCATTCGAAATATCAATCGTGGTGGTGGAGAGACGTACGTAAGATGTGCGAGGAGGGTGAAGATGATGGTTAGTTCCAAAAAGTCAATTGTTTGGAAAGTTGGAGGCGGAGGGGATGTGAGATTTCAGGAGGATGCGTGGGCCACTAACTCTAACTTTAAAGCAACGTGGCTGGTCTATGTGCTTCAAGTGGATAAGTGTTCTATTTGTTCGACATAAGGATTTGAGGTCCCACCTTGAGAACTTTTATCTTATACGTATGTCATCCAAGTAGAATCAGGTGTGGAAGGGAATGTGGGTGGCAATAGTCTGTTGTATCTTGGAGAAGAGGAATAGAGTTGTCCTTAAGAAAGAAAATCCTGGATGCAGAGGAAATTTTCCAATCGGCTCCACTACTTACATGGTTGTGGTTGAGATATATGGTGCGTTCGTCCTTGTATACCTTTTCAGATAGGCACCTGAACCCAAATCAATGCATCCAATGTATACATTGAACAAGGAGGAAATGATGGGAACAGGAAGCCGAGTTGGCAAAAGAAGTCATGATGATGATTTAGAAAGTAACAGCAACAAGAACTTTGTCTTTATAAGGTGCAGAATTATGTGGTATAGTGGTGAACCAAAGGTGTTCCTTTAGGGAGCGTGAGAATTAGATCAGCAGTTGGGAAGTCGATGGATGGTTTTGATCAAGATGCGGAAGTTGATTCCTAGAAGGATATTTCGGATCCTAGTTTGAATTGGCTGGGGGACATGAGCAGTAGTCAGCGGTCCTCTTTCCTTCCGATGAAGGGATCTTGCTCACTTTTTCTCTACAGGGGGCTAGTCCTGGTTCTGTTAAGGGCTTAGTTCTGGACTTGCTCGACCAAGTCTTCAGGGTTGGAAGTAGAGTGTGAGTACTGGAGTTGGCGCTTAATGGAGCAGCATACTCCATATGCAGGGATGGAGAATGGAATTTGATGAAGTATTGAAGTAGTAAGAGTTGGTTCAACAGACAACCGAGAAGGTGAAACTGATGCAAGGCAGAATGAAAGCTTCTCAAAGTCGACAGATGTCCTATGCAGATCAGAGGAGAAGACCTTTGGAGTTTGCTGCTGGGGACCATGTCTTTATGAGGGTGACACCAGCCAAGGGTGTAGGACGAGCTATCAGATCAAAGAAGCTGTCCCCTAAGTTTGTTGGGCCATATCAGATCCTGAGGAGGATCGGTCCAGTGGCTTGAGATCGTCCCACCTCCCCATTTAGCAAACCTGCATAATGTATTTCACGTATCACAGCTAAGGAAGTATCTTGCAGACCTAGTCACGTATTAAAAGTGGACGACGTGCAGATCGGGTGATCCAGCATGGGAAATAAAAGAAACCACGAGAGAAGCCCATCCATACCTTCTTTCCTTATAATTCAATTTTCGGGGACGAAAATTTTTCTTGTTGGGGAGATTGTAAGGACCCAGAAAATTGTATTGGAATGAAAGTGGTGTATTTAAATAATTTCAGAAGATGTTATTATTTAAAATACAAAGAACTGGTAAACGAAGTTTCATAGTAGTCGAACCTCGGACGTCGCCCAAGATCTGGGGTCCGCTGGTGGAGGTCGGTCGGATGACGTGTGGATAAAGAAGAGTAAAGGAAGAAAAGTTAAGTTTAGAAGGGTATGAGATCGCCGGTCGTCTACTACACATGATCGCCAGGGCGCGAGAGACATGTAGACGTCGCCAGGGCGCGATGCATGCGGGCATCATCAAGGCGCGAGGCATGCGGGCATCTTCCAGGGGGAGACATCGGTCGTCCACCAGGAGATGTCATCGGTGGATTATCTTCGCGCGAGAGGTCATCGGTGGATAGCCTTCGCGCGAGAGGTCATCGGTGGATAGTCTTCGCGCGAGAGGTCATCGGTGGATAGCCTTCGCGCGAGAGGTCATCGGTGGATAGCCTTCGCGCGAGATGTCATCGGTGGATTGTTTTCGCGCGAGGGGTCATCGACGAAAGGTTATCACGCGATGTCGAGTTGCACACAGAGAAGGTAAGACCCAGACTCCCAGCATGAAGCGTAGTGCACGCACGCCACGTAGACAAAAAGGGTGGTTCAGAGTGGTGACATCAGAATGTTGGCATGCGCAGGAGACACTCGCGGTCGTACTGTTCAGAGCAGTGACTGGCATGCACAAGCGACAACAGAAGTCGTACTGTTCAGAGCAGTGGTTGGCATGCACAAGCGACAACAGTGGTCGTACTGTTCCGGGCAGTGGTTCTCAGACTTCTCTGCAGAGTGGGTGGTGGCAGCAGCAGCATGCGTGGACAGGTAAGTTGGGATTCAAAAGCCACTGCGTGAAGGCAAAGAGCATTACAGACTCAAGAGTGTGAGAGTGAGTGCAAACTCCCTCCCCCCCTTCTTCTCTCCTTTGCGCTGTAACTCAGGCAAACTCCAGCACCTGTGCGACGAGCGACGACAGCCCTTAGAGCACCTGGGAGTTTCTCTGCAAGTTCTACCAACCAGGCATTGAAAACAGAGCTAAGGCATCCTTCAAGCTCGGTGGGTTTGAGCTCTCGGTGTTTTGCGCAAGTCCAGGTAAGGGAAGCTAGCCTTCATTTTCAATACAAGCCATAGATTAGCTGTTTCTGGAGTAAGGGCGACGTGGTCGCCGGTTTCGTTTTCATCTTCGTGAATGCTCTGTTCTATGTGTTTGGGCGACGTGGTCGCCGGTTTTGTATACAGACTTCGAAATACCCTGTTTTTGATGTTGTTTGAAGCTGCTTTGGATTTAAATGTGATATACATGTGATATTCGAAAATATGAACTTTTGAAATGATTGTTGCTGTGATTTGAATCATTCATTTGAGTGGGATGATGTCTTGAATGCTGTGAATGTGGGATCGAGGCGTAGTATTTTCAGGAAAGGAAATACCGTGCACGATCGTATGTAATGTGTATTGACCTGGGGCTTGTCTAGAAGGAGATATCTTGACTCTGCTGATATAATGGAATCACGTAGATGAAGTTATTCAGTTGTGGAGAGTCGAAGGAGGTTCATATGTATGGGTGAGTTGTTCAAAAGGGAACGAGCTCGGCCTGTTATATGAATTAACCTTGTCATACCGGGAGAGTTAATGACATTGAGACTATATGCGCATGGCTGTGTGGATTTCACAGCGACCCTGTGTGGATTTCATAGTGGTATGGTATGACAGGTGCAAATCTCTGGGCCTGAGTCAACGCACGAGTAAATCCGGAAGTAGTGTCAAGTGTCTTGTGTGATGAGTCAGTGGAAGTCTGACGTGAGAAATGAGGAACTTTGAATTGATAGACACTTGATGAATGTTGAGGTTTTAATGACCTTTGAGGAATCGTGCAATATGTGTTTAGTTGATGGTTCACGTGGGTATCTTGAATTTGTTTTACCTTGATTTTAAAGTTCATATCTAACTCTTTTTAAATGTCTAGCTTACCCTGTGTTTTCTTTTGTGTTGTGGCCTCTTCTTAAACCTGTAATGATCGTGTATAATTTACACGGGAGCAGATGATGTTGCAGGTTGTAGAGCTCCTTAGTGAATTGTCGCTGGAAGGAGATCGCCTGTTTTCTATTCCCGATAGGCGATCACCCTTTTGCTGCTTTCTGATAGGAGATCACCTTTCTGATAGGAGATCGCCCTCCTAGCAGGAGATCGCCCTTTCTGTCAGGAGATCGCCTGTCTTTATATTGTATTGAATTTTATTTATATTTCATGGAAAAGTGACCGAATTTGTATTAAACTCCCTGTGAGGAGAAACTTAATTATTTATATAAAATTTTATTCACTTTAATCTATTTGTTACTTTTATTTTCATTATATAAATATGAATAGTATTTTGGCGGGATGTTACAGAGGTCTTCTTTTTCTCTTGCCTCAGCCCCGCTGTACAAAGTCGAGGGTGAGGGCTTCTCTCGCCTCAGTCTCGCTGTAAGAAGTCGAGGCTCTAACTGACCTCACATCGCTCATAGGCGAGGGAGGATTTCACTGGGCGAACCCTTCTTTCACGTTGGAAGTTCTCACTCGAAGGGGAGGTGTTCTCTACGAACGTACCTCTCCGCTTACGAGACCTCTAACTCCAAGTGGCAGGTTCTCACTGACCTCACTTCGCTCATAGGCGAGGGAGGATTTCACTGGGCGAACCCTTCTTTCACGTTGGAATTTCTCACTCGAAGGGGAGGTGTTCTCTACGAACCTACCTCTCCGCTTACGAGACCTCTAACTCCAAGTGACAGGTTTTCACTGACCTCACTTCGCTCATAGGCAAGGGAGGATTTAACTGTACGCATGTCATACCTGAAGGGCCTTTGCGCTTTTCTCTGTGCGCCTAAGTTAATCCCTTGGGAAGTAACTTAGCGCGTTTCTTCCCTCTGAGCGAGTCGCATGCTCCCACAAGAGCACCAGATGTGGTTGGTGTAAACACACTCGCCAGACGCTATCCTACTTGCACGATCTACCCGCACAGTGCCATGCACGTAATGGGTTAAGAGAGTCACCGATCACTAACCAGCTTACTAGCTTTCTTACACCATCCTCATGCACAACCCTACTGGCGAGCAACTCTTCTTCTTCTGGTTGGAATCATGCGAGGTGAATGCGTAACGCTCTCATTGGGAGCCTGGGTCCCAGTTTAACTGCGTGTAGCAAGAAACACCGACGACCATACACCGATGACAGATCTGTGCTCCATTACTTCTCGCGCTCTGCTTCCCGGCGCTCATCTAGGGACCGATATGCTGGTGGTGGTCACTTAGCAACTGACCACCGATCACCGTTCTGTTCACATTGGGTGTTCTCAGTCAAAGGGGAGGTGTTCTCTACGAACCTGCCTTCCCGCTTCTCATTAAGCTCTCCCTCGGCGACTATGTGAGCAACGGCACGTCGTTTAATGTCACCGAAAGTCTTGGAGCGATTGCGGATCAAGGACTCACTGAAAGGCCCTGACAATACGCCTTTCCTGAAGGCGTGTACCACCATATCTTCATCCTTGGTGTGCAACCTCACCACCATTGCCCCAAACCTGTTGAGGTAATCTTGAAGAGACTCCCTCTGATGTTGGCGCACGTCAAACAGGTCGTAGGACACCACCAGTGGCGCTCGGTTGACGATATACTGCTCTGTGAACAACTTCGAAAACTGATGGAAAGAGGTGATGTGGCCCTCTGGCAGGCTCACGAACCACTCCATAGCTATTCCGCTCAGTGTACTCATAAACATCTTGCAGTACACCGCGTCTGAGCCTCCGGACAGCATCATCTGAGTGTGGAATGCTGTCAGATGCGCTTCTAGATCTTCTTTCCCTGTGAACACAGTCTTTGGCCCCACGTATGTGGCTAGGACCACCGCGTCCATGATTTCTTTGGAAAAAGGCATGGGAAAGGCTCTAGGGGGCGTTGGAGCCTGATCCTCTCCCACGCGATCCCCAGCTTGCTGCACGTGATGCAGATTCAAGCGTAGCTCTTCGTTGGTCCTGTGCAGCTCCTCACTTCTGGCCTGTGAGGCGGCCAGGTCTTCCTGCATACGCGCCTGATGCGCCCTGGACTCCGCCACCGTCTCCTGGAGGGCGCGCATCGTTTCCATAAGTTGTTGCATGGTAACACTGTCGCCTCCATTTTGTGGAACGGACCCATGTCTTGTATTCCTCCTCTTCTGTGGTTTTTCCTCTCACTCTCGTGTATGGGACCTTGTTTTACTCCGGCCCCACGGTGGGCGCCAAATATTCTTGCCGGTTGACTCGCCTGTCAGTTGACTCCACGACACTCACACGCCTCCTTCCTCACGATGATACGTGCTTGGTTCTTTCGAAACAATCTGCACCTGCAAAAGAGAAAGGGGCGCCCTAGAGGCCGTTTACACTCCGACGCTCAAGTCAATGGTGAGCAAGTAACACCAAGTGTATTGAGTCTCTCTGTGTTTAGGTCTAGAAACTGCGTACCTTTGTGAAGTATTTTACTGTCCCTTATATAGTCTAGGGTTTACTGGAATACCCTTGCGCCGCTATCACCCAATCTTAGGGTAATCTAGCACATAAGGTTTCCTTCTCTGGAGTGCAAACTTTAACAGGGTGACCACCTGGGTGCCTCCTTGTTCACCTAGTCTCTGGGGCCGCCTGTTCTGGGAGTGCCTTCACTGTTCAAGTGCCATGCATGTAGCTTCACTGGGAAAACCCTAGTTCTGGTGAGTACTCGTCCCCTCAGGACTCTACACCTAACTGTGCTCTCCCTGCTACCCGCATAGGCTCTTCGTCATCCAGGCCTCTCCCTACCTCTGGGTATTTAACTGGTCATTGGCCCACTCTGGGAACCAATCTTAGCTGTGCTGTTTACGCTGTTCAAATCACCCAAGACCGATGTCACCTCGTCACACTCTGTTGCCGAGGACTGATCACCCTGCGGAGTGACGAGGACACATCAGCCCTTTCTGGTGATCGTCATGCTGATGACTAATCACCCTTCTCTGTGGGAACGTGCTGATGACTAACCATCATTATTTGTGGGATCATGCTGATGACTAATCACCCTTCTCTGAGGGGACACACCGACGACTGATCACCCTTCTCTCAGGGGACACACCGATGACTGATCACCCTTCTCTCAGGGGACACACCGATGACTGATCACCCTCTAATCTAAGCTGCCTGCGGGGTCCATTCCACGTGGCTTTGGCCCATGCTGTGGGACCCAGCTGACGTGGTTCACCCTTTACTATCTACTCTCGACGACCGAGGTCTGGCCACTACAGATTTAATGATCAGATTTAATATTGGTCATATTTCTTTCTAACTTGGTATAATCTACTTTACTGACTTTTCAACCTTAAAGCGATCCTACTTTAACACATATATTAATGAATTTAAAATTATTACTTTGGTAAAGTTATATTTTATAGTAAGAATGGATGAAGGAAGGAGAAAAGAAGAAGAAAAACAAAAAAGTCATTGAACACATGACAGAAAAGATATACAAATTTTAGAAGGTGATTAATAATATTTATGAAATTGACTTGAGGAGATGCAGAATAAACACCACCATAGTCCACTTTGAGTTTAACCTTTCAGAAAGGTACATGCGCTTTGCTCCCTGCTCTCTACGTAGGCTAAGTCTTAACTTTTATCCTTCTTTCTTTTCTTTCCTTTATTCATAGGCATTTTTAAGGGGTGGTGGTGCAACAGTGGGGACAAAATTTAAGGTATAAAAGTTATGATGGCACAAACAAAAGGGAGAAAAAGGGTGTTTGTCTTTTATCTTATCTTTTGCAGCATCAAATTTTTACTTTTAGCTCACAAAAAATTAATAATGGGATTATTCTAAAGTGCTACTATGTGATTTATGTAGTCATTCCTTTTAATCTATTTCTATTATTTTTTTTTTTATTTCCTTGTTTGTCCAACTATTGCTATAGTAGTTAGTGTTGCTAAAATCTTGAAAAACTGTTTACATGATAAACATGTTCTCTATTTGATAATGGTTATTTATAGAATGGTTAAGAAATTTCTAGAAATTTATAGAGACAACAATCGATCCAAACCAGCTTGCAAATTGGTTTGGATCTAATTTTATATTCAAGCATCCAGATCTGTTTAAGGGTACTGATTGCTTGTATGATGTGCTTCTATGATCGAAGTACTTGCAAAATTAAATTTTTGTTTGTATGATCCATAAAATCTACCAAAAGCTAGTTTGGTAAATGTAGGTTGTGGTTAACTATTTCATGTAGTTAATGCATGTATATAAGCAATTTTTTGTTATGGTGTTTTGTTTTGTAGTCATGCCAATTGATAAAAGTTGGATTTCTAAACCACGAAACACCATTGAATATGCAAATGGTTTGAATGAATTTTTGGAATTTGCATTTGGAAATGCTAATGGTGTTGTCATAAAGTGTCCATGTTCAAAGTGTGGTTTCAAAAAGTGGCAAACAAGGGATGTAGTTCAAGAACACTTAACATGTAGCACTTTTTCTCAAAACTACCAAACTTGGTATATGCACGGTGAAGGACTAAGTGGAAATGAGTTTGTGGTTGTTACAAGTGCGAATGTCATTGAAGATTTCATAGAATCTCGTAATCCAATGGAAGACATGTTGAATGATGCATTTGGGTTTGTGGGGCACGGTGATGATCACATTGATGAGGGTACTCAAGATGATGGTGCACAAGATGATATGCTGCATGGTGAAGGAAATACAAACTTTGATGAGTTGTTGAAGGACAATAACGAACCATTATATGAAGGTTGTACCAATTATTCAAAGTTATCATTCATTTTGAAGTTGTATCATATAAAATGCATGTGTAGAATGAGTGATAAAGCAATGACCATGATTCTAGACTTGCTAAAGGACGCATTTGAGCATGCTAAGTTTCCTAACTCATTTTATGAGGCCAAGAATGTGATTAACAAACTTGGTCTTAATTATGTCAAAATACCAGCTTGTCCAAAAGATTGCATGCTATATTGGGGTGAAGAGAATGAAAGCTTAGAAGAATGTACGTGGAAAGATAAAGATAAGAAACAATATGCAAAAATCTTGTGTTACTTTCCATTAAAGTCAAGATTCCAACGATTGTTTATGAGTTCTAAGACAACTGAATCTATGACATGGCATGTATCAAAGGATAACCAGGATGGGTTGATGACGCATCCTAGAGATTCTAAGGCTTGGAAAGCATTTGATCTATTGTTGAACCAAGTGGTGTTCAAGGTTTTGAAGAATCCAAATCCTTTGAAGGATGATGAAGCTTCTGCTTGCTTGATGCTGCTGTGCTGCTTTGTTGTTTTGTTCTGGGGTAGTTTAAAGTGTAATCCAAACTTAGATTAAATCTCAAAGCAAATAGCATCTCAGTTTTTGATAAAACAAAAGTGTTTTTCAAACTAAGTTGAAACAACCGATTGTTCTATCGAAACAACCGATTGTTTATACTTAGATGTTTTGAGAAAGTTTGAAAACTGTTTTTGAATGGAGAAAACTGTTAAGTGACAAAACAACCGATTGATTCGAGAAAACAACCGATTGTTTGTTTTGGAACCATAACAGAAAAACTGTTTTCTTTGACTGAGCTTTAAATGATTTGAAACTGAATACGCTCCAGTCATTAAATGCTTTGACCAATCTTTCTGAAAGCTTTTATGGGTTTGTTAAGATTTGATAACAAACTTCCTTTTATATAATTCAGAAAATCTCTTTTAAAGGATAGAATGCTTTTGAAAAAGAAGAGGAACTAAGAACTAAGAGAGTTTTGGAAAATTGCTGAGATTGCTTAAGTGCTAAAGAGATTGATCAAAGTGCTGGAATAGGATTCTACTTGTATTGATTTCAGATCTTCATCTGTAACAAGTGTAATCTATGTAACTGCTGAAACATTTCTTTTCTGTATTGTTGCTGAGATTGGCTGTGTGTTCTTGAGGTGTTCAAGATCAGCAATCTTAGTGTTGGCCAAGGAGAGTGTGTGTCTTGAGGTTTTCAAGGTCATTCTCTTGGTTGTTTTGTAAGTGATCAAGGTGTGATTGCTTTGTGGATTTCCTCAAGGTTCTGAGAAGACTGGATGTAGCTCTGGGTTGGAGTGAACCAATATAAACTTCTGTGTACAATCTCTCTATCCCTAACTCTTTAAATTCAGTTTGTTTGTTGTTTGCTGGTATAAACAACCGATTGTTTCGAAGAAACAACCGATTGTTTTCCTGGCAGTGCTATTTTGCTTGCTGTTTTGGCAAACTGAATTGCTTAATCATTTGATTTTTGAAAGATATTCACTCTAGCTTGTAAAAGTTTGCGAAAACCTCTTTAAACAATTCAGCCCCCCTCTAGTTTAAAGCCATCTTTCCTAACATCTATTACACCCAAAATTTGCAAATGATCCTCAAAATGTACGATTGGGCTTAGCTAGTGATGGCTTCAACCCTTTCGCAACCATGAGTACAGGCTAGAGTATATGGCCAGTGGTCCTCATCCCATACAATCGTCCTCCTTGGGAGTGTATGAAGCAAACCTCTTTTGTAAGGACCTGTAAAATTAAATTGGAATAAAAGGAATATATTTTAAATGAATTCTAAGTATGTCTTTATTTAAAATAAAAAGGAAGGAAAGTGTAGCTTAGAAGACTATGAGATCGCCTGGTTAGTACATAATCGCCTGTCGCTTAGATTACACATGAACGCCAATCGCCTGTAGTGTACATGATCGCCAATCGCCTATGGTGCACATGATCGCCGAAAGTGCACTCAGTATGTGGTCAGGATACTAGATCAACCAGAGTGGGTTCCAAAAACCACGCGTATCAAGGTGTGGGTTAAGCCTTAGATACGCTGTGCATGCGAAGCTCTATGCTTGAGCATAAGAAATCGTCCTTAGTGTTGCATGCATGGGCGCACGAGGAGTGGTGCTGATCTACTCTTGGAAATGTGAAGCTACCGACATCACCAAGTCATGTGGAGATGATACCTTGGACGTAACATAGTGGGATGAAGAACCTTCAGCAAGGCGTGGCGATGTGTCGTCGGGCATCGCCATGGCGCGAGGCATGCGGGCATCGCCAGGGCGCGAGACATGCGGGCATCGCCAGGGCGAGACATCGGTCGTCTCCCAGGGAGAGACATCGGTCGTCTGCCAGGATGAGACATCGGTCGTCCGCCAGGATGAGATATCGGTGGATAGTCATCGCGCGAGCGGTCATCGGTGGAAGGTTATCACGCGATGTCGAGTTTCACACAGATAAGGTGGGACCCAGGCTCCCAGCATGAAACGTCCTGCACGCGCGACACGTAGACAAAAAGGGTGGTTCAGAATAGTGACATCAGAGTGTTGGCATGCGCAGAGGCACGCGTGGTCGTACTGTTCAGGGAAGCGTGCACGCAAGCTTCCCTGCAAAGTGGGTGGTGGCAGCGGCTTTTGTGGACAAGTTGGTTTAGATTCAAAAACTCACTTCTGAGAGGGAGAACGTTGCTGTGGTTCAAGAGTGACAGAGTGAGTTCACCTTCATCCTTCTCTTTTCTCTCCTTCGCGCTGCGATTCAGACATCCTCAAGCACCAGTGCGACGAGCGACGACTGCACTTGGATACCTGGGGAGTTCTCTGCGAGTTTTTCGTCAGGACGCTAGAACAGAGTTAAGGCATGCTTAAGCTTCGGTGGGTTTTGGAGCTCTTGGTGTTTTGCGCTAGTCCAGGTAAGGGAAGCTAGCATTTTCGTTTATAAAAACGTTAGGCGAGTAGGTTCTGAAGTGAGGGCGACGTGGTCGCCGGTTTTCATATGCTTTTCACGATACTCTGTTTTTATGTGTGGGGCGACGTGATCTCTGGTTTTAATGTTGTTTTCGAAATCCCCTGTTTTAGTGTCGTTTGAAACTGTTTGAGATTGAAATGTGAAATGCATGTGATATTCGAAAATCTAGACCTTGGAATGATTGTTTCTGTGATTGGGATTGTTTAAGAAAAGATTCAAAATATTATAGGATGGAATTGTGTTTTTACGTGTTGTATGATGCATTGAATGTTGTGAATGTGGGATCAAGGCATAGTATTTTCAGGAAAGAAAATACCGTGTAAGATCGGGTGTAATGTGCATTGACTAGGGACTTGTCTAGAAGGAGATATCCTGACTCTGCTGATATAATGGAATCACATAGATGAAGTTATTCAGTTGTGGAGAGTCGAAGGAGGTTCATATGTATGGGTAAGTTGTTTGAAAGATAACTGACTTGACCTGTTATATGAATTAACCCTGTCATACCAGGAGAGTGATGATATTGAGATTATGTATGCGCATGGCTGTGTGGATTTCACAGCGACCCTGTGTGGATTTCACAGTGGTGTGGTATGACGGGTGCAGATCTCTGAGTCTGAGTCAACGCACGAGTCTTCCGGAAGTAGAGTCATGTGTCTATATGTTACGAGTCAGTGGAAAGTCTGACGTGTGAACCATGAATATTGAATGTAGTGAATAGACACTTGACGAGTTTGTGGAATATGTGGATGTTGATGGTTGAAATTGATATAGATTATGAATGGTGTGAAGATTTATGTTTTCTAATGATATAAAGTTTTAGATTTAAAGTTTTTGAAAATATCTAGCTTACCCTTTTATCTTGTATCGTGGTTGTTTTTCTTAAACCTGTGATGATCGTGTATATTTGCACGGGAGCAGACGAGGTTGCAGGTAGTAGAGCTCCTCTGTGAGTGGTCGCCGGAAGGAGATCGCCTGTTTCTGTTTCTGTTAGGCGATCGCCTGTTTCCTGTTTCTGATAGGAGATCGCCCGTTTTCTGTTTTCTGTTAGGGGATCGCCGGTTTTGAATGCTGTGGTTTTTTATTTTATTTTGGAAACTCCTGTATGGAGATGTATTAAAACTTCCTCAAAAAGGGATATTATTTTGAGGCACATTTGTACTAATGGATGAATTATATTATGTATATATCTATGTTCAATTTCGATATTATTGTTTCACCTTTATTTTTTTTACATAAATATGAAAAGCTTTTGGCGAGATGTTACATTAATGGTATCAGAGCAGTTCGTCCTTAGGATGACCTGAGGGCTGTGGATCCATTGTGTTTCTTCTGCTCATAAAATTTATTTGAGTTTTAAATAACAACTATAGTGAAAGGTTTTCAAACGTTTTTGTATTGAAATTTTGTGTGTGCTTTAGTGAATATATGCCCTAACTGAAAATCTTAGTATTAAGAATGAGAGGATCTTGATAAAGTAGTGAGGGTGCACACTCATAACTGGATCGAGATGATTCTCAATCTTAATTCCAAAGGTTTGATGTTTAGCATACATTGAATTCTGGTGTGATTTATTTCATTTTATTGAGTGTTTTTGTAATTGATTGAAAGTGGTTGTTTGGATTGATGGTTCTATACCAGTAGCTGTTTTGGTGTTTTGCTTGAGGTTATAAGTATTATGATTCTGTTGATGAACTCAAATTCTTAATGACTTTGAGATGCTGACCTTTGTAAGGTCTAGAGGTTACCTCCTGAATGAATTGATTTCTTATCGATCTCATTCTTGTAGTTGTAGGGAATATAGAAACCAATAGTTTCAAAATCTGAAACGAAGAAGATGGCACGTAGACCTCCTACCCCTCCCCAGCCTTCTTCGGAAATGAGCCAGATTGCCAAGGCTATTGAGATGATGGCAACTGCCATCCAACAACAGAATGCAGCAATGGCTCAGAATCATCAAGCTACAATGCACCATTGGGAAACTGCTCGGTCGGCTGAAACAAATTCCCACGTCGGTCAGCCTCAGGAACAGATGGGACTGACCGAGTTCATAAGGCACAACCCACCCAAGTTCAGTGGGAATGCTACCCCTGATCAAGCAGATCAGTGGGTCAGGGAGTTGGAGAAAATCTTTAGGGCGACCTCCTGCCCTGAAGAGAAGAAATTGGTGTTCGCCACCTATCTGCTATCTAGAGAAGCCGAGTTCTGGTGGATGGGAGCTCAGCAGATGATGGAAGCTAGCGCTGAAGTGTTAGACTGGGAGAGCTTTAGGGTGAAATTTCTGGAAAAATACTTCCCAGATAGTGCAAGATTTGCGAGGGAAGCATAATTCCTCAGATTGGAGCAGGGGGAGATGTCAGTGAATGCTTATGCTGCTCGGTTTGAGTATCTCGCCCGATTCTATACCCAGGCGACCTCTGAGGCTTGGAGGTGTAGGAAGTTTGAAGAGGGACTGAAGCATGGGCTGAAGAGGACCATAGCCCCTATGTGCATCAGGGAATTTCACGCCTTAGTAGAGAAGGCGAAGATGGTGGAGACTCTGGAAAAGGGTGATTCCCAGGTGATCAGGTCACACCCAGGGGGTTCTTCCAGTGGGAAGGCCAAGGTGCAGCACCCACAAAGCAAGCCCTATGCGAGACCTCCACCACATCGGGCAGGAACAGCGTCATCCCAGTTGCAGCAGCAACAACCTTGGAAACCCAAATGTTTCCATTGTGGTGGACCACACACATCCAAAGTGTGCTTCAAGAGGAATTCAGAGAGAAGGTGTTACACCTGCCAAAAGACGGGGCACGTTGCTAGAGAGTGCCCTAACAGGAATGGGGCGACTCAACCCAGTGGTTCTCAGCAGTTGAGAAATGAAGGCAGCAGACCTCAGGCAACAGGGAGAGTGTTTGCCATGACAGGAGCAGAAGCGTCTCAGTCAGGTAACCTAGTGCAAGGTGTTTGGTTTATAGCTGGTAGAGGTGTAAAAGCCTTGTTTGATTCTGGAGCGACACACTCCTTTGTGTCAAGCCTGTGTGTAGCCGAGTTGGGCCTTCTAGTGAAGGAGTTACCGTTTGAACTGTTGGTCTCTACACCTGCGTCAGGACAGGTGTTAACCTCTACAGTTTGCTCTGAATGTCCAGTGATAGTAGAGGGACGCAGGTTCAAAGTAAACTTGATCTGCCTACCTCTTCAGGACCTGGATATTATCCTGGGAATGGATTGGCTATCTGCCAATCGCGTTCTCATAGACTGCGGTAGTCAGAAAATAGCGTTTCCAGACCTCCAAGAGTCAGATGTGATATATGCTCAGTGTAAGGACCTGTAAAATTTAATTGGAATAAAAAGGGATATATTTTAAATGAATTCTAAGCATGCTTTTATTTAAAATAAAAAGGAAGGAAAGTGTAGTTTAGAAGACTATGAGATCGCCTAGTTAGTACTTAATCGCCGGTCGTCTACTACACATGATCGCCAGGGCGCGAGAGGCATGCGGGCATCGCCAGGGCGCGAGGCATGTGGACGTCACCAGGGCGCGCGAGGCATGCGGGCAACGCTGGGGCGCGAGAGGCATGCGGGCGTCGTCGGGGCGCGAGGCATGCAGGCATCGCCGGGTCGCGAGAGGCATGCGGGCGTCGCCAGGGAGAGACATCGGTCGTCTTCCAGGGAGAGACATCGGTCGTTTGCCAGTATGAGACCTCAGTGGATAGTCATCGCGCGAGCGGTCATCGGTGGAAGGTTATGGCGCGATGTCGACCTTCACACAGATAAAGTGGGACCCAGACTCCCAGCATGAAACGTCCTGCACGCGCTCCATGTAGACAAAAAGGGTGGTTCAGAATAGTGACATCAGAATGTTGGCATGCGCAAGAGACACTCGCGGTCGTACTGTTCAGGGCAGTGGTTGGCATGCACAAGAGACAACAGTGGTCGTACTATTCAGGGCAGTGGTTGGCATGCACAAGAGACAACAGTGGTCGTATGTTCAGGCAGTGGCAGTGGTTGTCAAGCTTTCCTGCAGAAGGGGTGGCAGCAGCAGCATACGTGGACAGGTAGGCTTGGATTCAAAAGCCCACTGCGGGAAGGCAAAGAAGGTTACTGTGGCTCAAGAGTGAAAGAGTGTCTGCATCTTCATCCCTCTCTTTTCTCTCCTTCGCGCTGCAACTCAGGCAACCTCCAGCACCAGTGTGACGTGCAGCGACTGCCCTTAGAGCACCTGGGAGGTCCTCTGCAAGTTCTACAAACCAAACGCTGAAAACAGAGCTAAGGCATCCTTTAAGCTCGATGGATTTTGGAGCTCTTGGTGTTTTGCGCAAGTCCAGGTAAGGGAAGCTAGCCTTATTTCCAACGAAAATCCTTATATTCATGATTGAGATGATGGGGGCGACGTGGTCGCCGGTTTTTCAACTGTTATTGTATAATCCTCTGTTTTTGAACGAGATCGCCGGTTTTGGCGTTGTTTTTCGAACTCCCCTGTTTTTGGTGTTGTTTGAAGCTGTTTGAGATTTAAATGTGAAATACATGTGATATTCGAAAATCTGAACCTTTGAAATGACTGTTGCTGTGATTTGGATCATTCATTTGAGTGGTATGATGTGTGGAATGTCGTGAATGTGGGATCAAGACATAGTATTTTCAGGAAAGGAAATACCGTGTTGAGATTTGGTTATGGAGTGTATTGATCTGTAAGTATCCTGTGAATGACGCGATCCTGACTCTGCTGAGATAATGGAATCACATCGAGGAAGTTACTCAGTTGGTGAGAGTCGAAGGAGGTTCATATGAATGGGTGAGTCGTGTGAAAAAGAACGAGCTCGGCCTGTCTTATGGATTAACCCTGTCATACTGTGAGAGTGATGAATTGAGATCGAGATTGTGTTGATGCGCATGGCTGTGGAAACATTACAGCAAATGAAGTATGACAGGTGCATGTCTCTGGATGCTAAGTTCAACGCACGAGTCTTCCGGAAGTAATGTCAAGTGTCTTGTGTGATGAGTCAGTAGAAGTCTGACGTGAGGAATGAGGAACATTGAAATTGTTAGACACTTGATGCATTATGTGAAATAGAATGACTCTTGAGAATATTGTGCAATATGTGTTTTAGTTGATGGTTTACGTGGGTGTCTTTAATTTGTTTCATCTTGATTTTAAAGTATAATATCTAAACTCTTTTTCAAATGTCTAGCTTACCCTGTGGTGTTTCTTTGGTGTTGTGTTTGGCTCTTTCTTAAACCTGTGATGATCGTGTATAACTTACATGGGAGCAGATGATGTTGCAGGAAGCTGAGCTCCTCAGTGAGTAGTCGCCGGAAGGAGATCGCCTGTTTCTACTTCTGTTAGGCGATCACCCTTTTGCTGTCTTCTGATAGGAGATCGCCCTCTTCTGATAGGAGATCGCCTGCCTTGTTTTTTTTTACTGTATTTTGTTTACGTTTTCTAGAAAAGTGACCGAATTTGTATTAAACTCCCTGTGAGGAGAAACTACATTTCATATATATAATTTTTGTTCACTTCAATCTATTTGTTACCTTTATTTTCATTAGATAAACATGAATAGTATTTTGGCGGGATGTTACATTAATGGTATCAGAGCAGTTCGTCCTTAGGATGACCTGAGGGCTGTAGATCCATTGTGTTTCTTCTGCTCATGAAATTTATTCGAGTTTAAAATAACAACTATAGTGAAAGGTTTTCAAACGTTTTTGTATTGAAATTTTGTGTGTGCTTTGGTGAATATATGCTCTAACTGAAAATCTTAGTATTAAGAATGAGAGGATCTTGATAAAGTAGTGAGGGTGCACACTCATAACTGGATCGAGATGATTCTCAATCTTAATTCCAAAGGTTTGATGTTTAGCATACATTGAATTCTGGTGTGATTTAATTCATTTTATTGAGTGTTTTCGTATTGATTGAAAGTGGTTGTTTGGATTTATGGTTGTATACCAATAGCTGTTCTGGTGTTTTGCTTAAGTTTATAAGCACTATGATTCTGTTGATGAGCTCAAATTCTTGATGACTTTGAGATGCTGACCTTTGTAAGGTCAAGATGTTACCTCCTGAATGAATTGATTTCTTATCGATCTCATTCTTGTAGTTGTAGGGAATATAGAAACCTGTAGTTTCAAATCTGAAACGAAGAGAGATGGCACGTAGACCTTCTACCCCTCCCCAATCTTCTTCGGAGATGAGCCAGATTGCCAAGGCTATCGAGATGATGGCAGCTGCCATCCAACAACAGAATGCAGCGATGGCTCAGAACCATCAAGCTACAATGCACCACTGGGAAAATGCTCGGTCGGCTGAGACAAATTCCCACGTCGGTCAGCCTCAAGAACAGATGGGACTGACTGAGTTCATGAGGCACAACCCACCCAAGTTTAGTGGGAATGCTACCCCTGATCAGGCAGACCAGTGGGTCAGAGAGTTGGAGAAAATCTTTAGGGCGACCTCCTGCCCTGATGAGAAGAAGTTACTATTCATGTTTATATAATGAAAATAAAGGTAACAAATAGATTGAAGTGAACAAAATTATATATATGAAATGTAGTTTCTCCTCACAGGGAGTTTAATACAAATTCGGTCACTTTTCCAGAAAACGTAAACAAAATACAGTAAAAAAACAAGACAGGCGATCTCCTATCAGAAGAGGGCGATCTCCTATCAGAAGAGGGCGATCTCCTATCAGAAGACAGCAAAAGGGTGATCGCCTAACAGAAGTAGAAACAGGCGATCTCCTTCCGGCGACCACTCACTGAGGAGCTCAGCTTCCTGCAACATCATCTGCTCCCGTGTAAGTTATACACGATCATCACAGGTTTAAGAAAGAGCCAAACACAACACCAAAGAAACACCACAGGGTAAGCTAGACATT